>JAUMIR010000005.1:79022491-81437967 GCA_030847615.1 Gambelia wislizenii | reverse complement strand
TCCAGTCTGGTAAACTCTGTCTAGACAGGGTCCCAGCTGGTGCACCAGCCTGATAAAAGATACGGTACTCTGGGCTACCCATGCCTCCAGCTGGGTTCCCAATCATCTGCAAACTATGAACCAATGCTTTAGGGCAATTGAACCAGGTCTGGGTTTTCTGCCTCTGGGAATCTCCAGGGGTCACAAAGACTACCAAAAATGCCCCCCAACAAGAGGGGGAGGAGGAAAGCAGGAGTGATTGGAAGTTACTCCTGGTTTTGAAAAACCAGAGCATTTTTGTTTGGGTGGGTGGGGCAGAAAATGATCAGTTCAGGAAATATGGAGAGATGTTGCCAGTGGTGGCAAAAACAGCCTTGAGGCTCTGCATGTGGCCCCAGGCTAGACTTTTCTCACTCCTGCTTTAAAAGGACTACAAGCCACTTTAGAACAAGTTGGACATCAGGCAGCCAGGCAGACAAAAAATACTTCTTTCTTGTCTGGACTGAGTCAGTTTATTTTCTCTCATCCAATCCATTATATCATCCAGGCTTTGATTCATGCTCCCCCACAAACACACACACACACTATGAGCAAGGCAAATTCATCAACAAACAAATTATGAATTTGGGTGATGTGACTAAGACACTCCCTGAATGAGGAATCTTAAATAAGGCCAGCTTTCCCTTAAGTTCAGAGAATGGAGGCTGATCCAGACAAGGTTTTGCTGTACAATCACACTCTGTCAGTCATAGAAGTTTACAGAAGGCCCAGGTGATATTTGGAAGGCTTCAGTTTGCACTCTCTCCATGTTTCTTTTTGTTAGTCCTGGCTTTTGTTTTCTCACTAGAGAAAATCTGTTAAGGAAAAAAAAAAAAAAGACAGAACACCTGCAGAGTGCCTTTCAGCTCTGAGCACTGTAGGCGTCCCCTGTCTGAAGCACCCAGCCATCCCAGAAGTGGTTAGAAAGCTGAAAGCAAAACTTCTTGCTCTGTGCTTTTGAAGGGATGGTTAGTCCACATTTGTGGTGAACTGCTGTTCTTAATTTTATATGTTATAGAAGGAAGCATTGAAATTATATTATATTACCAAACTTAAATGTTCATTAACTTCAGCATTTAGGTAATGAAAGAATGTGGTGCACTGAGAAGTCAAGGTGTAGTAGAAAGATGCAAAGTATGACTGTGGCAACCTTAACCTAAAGGTTTAAAACCATTTGATTAATTTCTGAAACAATATTCTGCATAGCATATAACAATACTGGGGTGAGAGCAGCAAAATATGACTTTGCCTTAGGGTGACAAAAGGATCTGACCTGTACAAAGGATATAACTCAGCGGGCACCACATTTAAGATACAAACAGCAGAGCAATCCTATACTCACAGCTATGCAACCCTGGCAGAATGGCTGCTGTGTGCAGTGTGTGCTCAGATTAGAACAGGAGGGGGAAACAGGGGGAAAATAAAATGTTTTAAATTCCATTAAATTCCCGGGATCCTTGGCAACACTACCAGTGCCCCATAGGACATAGCAGAGACAACAGGTTGTTGTGATTGTTGTGGTTATAACTTCAAGTGACATTTTCTTGATAAGATTTATTCAGGTGAGGTTCACCATTGCCTTCCTCTAAGGTTAAGAATGTGTGACTTGCCCATGGTCACCATACTTGAGTGGTGATTTTTACATTGTGAATTTTAAATTGTTTTAATGTGTATTGGTTTTATGTGTTCTTTTAAATCGATATTATGTGTTTTAATGGGTTTATGCATTTTTAACCGATATATATTTTAACTGATATTTTAGTTGTTGTGTGTAACTCTGTCATTTCCCAGAGAGAGGTGGGTAAGATGATGATGATGATGATACACCTTGGTCTCCCAGAATCCTAGTTCATACTCAAACCACTACACAATGCTAGCTCACACCACAAAGAAATAGAGGCAGCATGCTACCAACAGATCATACAGCAGCAACATAGCATGAAGAAATAGAGAGATCCAAATCATGCCAGCTGATAGAAGATGCACATGCCACAGTCATGCCACACAAACCCCAGCACATGAGATTCAGTTGTATAGGCAGCAAACATGTTGCTCCTGAGGGACACTAGAATGTGTAGGAAGGAGTATGAAATTTCAAATACTACCATCTGCACACAAGCGGCCTAGCAATCTTCTGATGACCTAATCCCTCACCACCCCTGCCATTTCTGATCAGCCAGTTCTGATGGGCATTCCTAGCATACCTTTCCCACTCATACACATCCTGTTCTTCTTAACACCATTCTAACACCACCACTCTAACTGCTTCATAAAATTTGGGGGCAGCACTCATTTCCTCTTGCATCCTGAAAGGCTCACTCCTGAAGAAGGGGCAGGCAAAATGTAACCTTCCAATTTTTTTTTGTTTGACTGCAGCTTCCATCAAATGTAGTCAGCAGAGCCATTGATGAGGAAAGTTGAGGGCTGTAGCCTGACAACAACTGAAAGATGCCACTTGGCCCATTTCTGCCATAGAAAGTAAAAGAAGTCATGCAAGTTCCCTATTCTAATCCCCAAAGACTCACATCGTAAGAGCAGCTGTACTATGGTAGGGTAAGGGAACTATCCACATTGACCACAACAGCAATACATGGGGCACATTGATAGTCCTCCGGAACATACCACCCTGGCTGGCATGATTCATGCAAAGACAAAGACGAGCATGTGGAATTGTGAACCAATCCACCAAGCAGGGCTCTTTTGTTGGTTGGCAACTCTGCAGAGAAGCAGCTAGGAGCATTGTGGTACTACCGCTCATCAAGGATTAGCCTCTCTCCTGGGGCCCTTCCACACAATACAATAATAGCATTATGGTTCTACTTTAACTCCCTCAGCAGTGTCTGATGGAATGCTAGAGTCTGTAGTTTGGTGAGGCACTAGAGCTCTCTGGCTGATAATGCTAAATACCTCTCCCTGATGTGCAAACCCCAGGATTCCATAGAATTCAGCCATAGCAATTAAAATGGAATTATAAAATGGAATTCAACAGAGATAAATACAAAATTCTACATTTAGGCCACAAAAACCAACTGCACAGGTAAAGGATGGTGGATACATAGCTCAGCAGTACATGTGAAAAGAATCTTGGGATTATTGTTGATCATAAATTCAACATAAGCCAGCAGTGTGATGCTGCAGCAAAGAAGGCAAATTCTATTTTAGCTTACATTAATAGACACATAGTTTCCAAGTCAAGGGAAGTAATAGTCCCACTATATTCTGTGCTGGATAGGCCTCTTATAGAGTACTGCATTCAGTTCTGGGTACCTTACTTTAAGAAAGATATAGACAAGCTGGGTTTAGAGAAGAACAACAAGGATGATAAGCAGTATAGAGGACAAAACATATGAGGAGCTGGATTTATTCACCTTGGTGACATGATTGCTGTCATGGTCAGCCAGGCTGAGGAGTCGGAGGACTCAGAGGATCCTGGAGATTATATGAGAAACACTCAGCAATCACCAAATATCTACGATTAGGAGCTGGGCCAATATAAACAGCTGTGAGATGCCGAGCTTCTTCGGCAGAGTCTATCTGTGTTCCTTGGTGAAAGCATCTGACCTGGACTCCCTTGTTGCCTGAAACCTTGCCTCCTAGACCTCGGATTGATCTGGAACTCTTGACCTTGGACTGGACTCACTGACCTGCTTTCTGGAAATCTTGACCCTGGCCTGGACTCGCTGACTTGCTCTCTGGACTCCTGGACCTTTGGTTTGCCCCCTGGTTTTGCTAATTGGACATTGAACTGATATGGTGCTTCAAAATTATTTTCGTGTTGCTGCAAAGCCTTGCATTTTGTGTGTATCATTCTTATCAGCCCTTTGGTTGGCTGCTTTCCCGGACAATTGCCTTCTTTAAATACATCAAAGCCTTCTACAGAGAGGAGGGGACAGGGCTGTTCTCTGCTGCCCCAGATTGTTAGACCAGGTCTAATAGTTTGAAATTATAGGAGATGAGATTTCAATTGAACATTAAAAAGAAATTATTGACAGTGAGAGTGGTTTGGGAATGGAACAAATTGCCTAGAGAGGTGATGGAGTAGTCTTCTCTGGACGTCTTCAAAAAGAAGCTGGAGAGCTAACTGCTGGGGATTAAAATGATTTAAAACCATGTGCATGTATGAATTCACATAACCAGTAGGTGCTCCTGCCTCAGCCCCCCACATGAGGATTGTGGCCATTTTTGCCCTTCCCCCCTCTGGGATTGCAGAAGAACTCTGTGGATGCAGGGGCTGTTTATTCTTCTCCATGCATCCAGGGTCTGGGTCTGTAATGCAAAACAGACCATGAGGGTTTGGTCAGCTGTGGGGTGAATTGCCTGGCCATTGACAACAAAGATTTCACCTGTTGAGGAGGAATTACTTATGATTTCACAGTGTTCCTTTTACATACTGTTAGTGGTGTGCTGTGGCTGGGGACTAAGGGCTTGTCTACACTGGCCAGAATACTCCACCTTCTATCTGGAGTATTATGCTCTGGAGCTGGTACAGATCCCTCCCATGGTGCCATGATGAAACAGGCAAAAGTCCACATGTATATGCTGGCCTGTATTGGTGGGCACCTCCACTGCTCTCATGTGTCGCACTCTCTGAAGCCGGAAAGGAAGCCCTGAGCATGTGATCAAGGTTAGTCACATGCTGGGGGCCTCCTTCCCAGCTTCAGAGCAACACCAGCGGCAGTGGCAGAGGTAATACAGCCCAACATGCAGATTCCCAAGCTGCGTTCCCAAGCTGGACCCATCTGGGTTTTCCCACCTGACACGGTTTTTCCTGGGGGTTGTTTTAAAACATTTTAAAAGGGTCTACCCTGGCTTTTCCCTGGTATTGTTTCAGGCATCATCAGGACTCTCCAGAGGTGAATCAGGACCACATCCCTGCATTGTTTGGACTGCAGGGCACCAACACGGGGGAAGCTGGGGTAAATTGCCCATCTAGATAAACCCTAAGTTACCTTTGGCTCTCTCACAGTGACATGATGGTTATTGACATGGGGGCAGCTTTTAAATATTTTCTTCCTACAACAATGAAGGGGAATTTCCTGCACCAGGTTCATGGTTGGTATAAAGCTATCCAGCAGTAAGAATCATGGACTGAATGGGAATAGGACCTGGAATAAGAGACCTTCTCTTCTATGTGTTCCTTCAAATGGGCTGCCCTCATCTCATCTGTGATTCCACCACATTTCATATTTTTTTCCAGAAACGTATCTTCATGGGCAGAATGGTTATGCTTGTTGAGAGTGTTCCACCCCCCAGCATCTCCATCATGGTAGCATATCTAGCAATCCATCAGCAAGGCAGGGCTTCCATCTAACCCCTCAGCTGCCAGATCTTCAGTATAAGATTGCACCCTTAGAACATTAAAATTTTACTGTACTGTTACCCAAGCCTGAGCTTTCACAAAGAAACATTGATGATTAATCACAATGAAACCTGACTCAGTGAGCTGGCGATAGCAAGTATGTGTATTTACATGTGCTTTTGTTATTTTACATGTCAGTTTACACGATATAATTCTCCCTTGAGTACCCAGTAATTAAAATTCATTTTGTTTTTTACACATAAAGTACCAAAGAGGCACAGGGCAGCTGGAAATCATTTGAGAAAGTAATCAAATTTACTTTAACTTCCCATTATTCAAAATCCAATGAGATTCTGGTTTGTTCCAAGACTGAAAAGGACAAAAGATGAACAGAATAATCCTCAAAGTATCCAGCTGAGCCTAGTCAAATAATGGTCCTTGTACCAGGAGAACGCACTTGAGTCAGATGGTAGAGGTCAATGAAACACAAAAATTGAAGAAATGAGTGATATATTCTTTTAAACTCTGTACAGGTGTTGAAGCATCCAACTCATGAACCTCTTTTTTTTTTTTTTTTTTTTTTACTATCAATCGTGTGTGTGTGTGTGTTTTAGGGCTCAGCATAATTGTAGCTTTCATTACATCCACACTATTTCTGCAGAGCTGAGGGTAAATTTGTTATGGCTAGTACCCTAGGGACTTTACACTGCAAGTCTTGTAATCACATATTAAAGACCAGCTTTGCTTTTCATTAGAGGTGCTTCCCCCAGGCATACACACACTCTATGTTGTACTATCCAGAGACAAAAAAAAAAATGGTTTTAAAATAATCCTTACCTAAGACTAGATAAAACTGAACTGACAGATTTGGATATTTCATTATCCGTGTGTAGTGATTTCATCCTGGATAGATTAGTGTTTAGCTTACAGAATGACTAGATTCTAGAACAAGACATAGGACTTGGCAAAAATCACACGATTACATTGCTGTAGCATGAATGGTTTCCACTATCGCATGACATTGTGATGTTCGTGTGGCCAATCTGTGCTCCAGCAGCGAATAAGATGTTGCTTTTAACTGATGGGACAAGCCATCAATAGCCCTTAATATTGCTCTTTTTGCAGTATTGAAGAGCATGCGAAAACACGTCCCATTGTAATCATGAGATTATAGTGTGAATGGGTGGTCCCCTTTTCCCCCTCCCCATTCCCAATGAGAAAACTTCTGGGTGAGAAAGTGAAAGCTTTCCACAGGATAGCTTTTTAGGAAGTGTCCTGGTTTGTTGGCACATCTTAGGCTTCTTTAAGTGTTTGTGTGTTCATTTACTTTGCAAATTAAGGGGGTTTGGTGTTTTTAAGCATGCACGCATCTTCTCATGAGAACCGCTGAAATCTTACCCATGCTAAATCACAGAAGTAAAGTCCTGTTCTTAAAGTGTTAGTGGTGGTCGTGCAAAAATTCTGTGGTGGTTCTTTTATGCAATTACAGTGACGTGCGATACTTAGTGTAATAATGCCACTATGTTTCCGCTTTCCTCATTCACAAAATTACAGCATTTTTAGACACTGGTCTGATAAAGTCCATAATAACTTTCTAGAGCAACAGCTTCCCCTTTCTTCCATTTGTCACTTGGAGTAGAGTTGCAAGAACTTAGGGCTTGGCTCTGATTCTCCAGTGTTCATGGGTCCAGATGAAAGAAAAGGGGGTAATTTCTCCAGTTTTGGTGAGCTCAACTCCAGGCAAGAGTAAAGGACTGTGTGCAAATCTCCAGTTCAGCTAGAACAGCAGCAGCTTGCTACAATTTTCAAGGGCTAATTGATTTGTTGCTGCAATTTGCAAAGATTCTCAGGGGCTGGGCTGTATGTATTTGTTTAGTTACCTTCCTCCTTCTCTCCCAGTCTTTGTGGCACCAAGGCTCACCCTCTGCTCTGCTTCCACCTTCTGGCTAGAAGCAAGTAGGCTAGATTACATTTTCCTTATCCCATCTCCCCTAAGGTAGCCTACCTTATGAGCCAGCAGCTGGATTATGTGAAGGAGCTTCCAATCAGTGAGTGAGATTCCTACCAGTGAGTGAGGACTTGCGACAGGAGGAGGTGGAAATATCACCCACCTTGTGTCACAGTTGGAAGCTGAATGGACCTCCTTCATCCAAACTGGCTGCTGGCTCTTAAGGTGGGCTGGAGTGGTATTTATAATGTTGTACAGTAAGACTACATAGTCTTACTGAATGCAGATCAGTTACAGATCTGTAACTCTATGTTACAAATTTGCAACTCTATGTTGTTGTGGTGGTGGTGGTGGTATGCCTTCAAGCCACTTCCAACTCATGGCGACCCTAAGGCAAACCTATCATGGTATTTTCTTGGCAAGATATGTTCAGAGGGGGTTTGCCTTTGCATTCCTCTGAGGCTGCGAGTGTGACTTGCCCAAGGGGCTTCCATAGCTGAGCAGGGATTCAAACCCTGTTCTCCAGGGTCATAGGCCAATGCCCAAACCACTGCACTATACTGGCTCTCATATTATGAATCTGTAACTTCAATGCTGAATGCCTGACCTCAGCTTTAGATTGGTACGATTGTAGACATTATTTTCTCTATTTGTATTATTGTTATTGTATAATTCTTTAAGCTTCTTTGACCAGAGTTATGGTTAAGAAGTGCCATTGCCCTGGATGCAGAGGGAGAGAAGGAAAGTCAGGCAGAGCTCCATCTTGCCTCTGGCCCAGAAGCAGAATGTTCCATCCTCCATCCCAACTGCCATTGCCTGGATGCAGAGGGAGAGAAGAAAGTTAGGCGGAGCTCTATCTTGCTTCGGCCCAGAAGCAGAATAGCCCTCCCTCCATCCCAACTGCCATTGCCCCGGATGCAGAGGGAGAGCTCCATCTTGTCTCAGTCCAGAAGCAGAACAGCCCTCCATCCATCCCAACTGCCATTGTCCTGGCCAAGGAGGGAGAGAAGGAAAGTCAGGCAGAGCTCCATCCCTCCCTACATCCCAACTGCCATTACCCTGGCTGCAGAGGGAGAGAAGGAAAGTCAGGCAGAGCTCCATTCCTCCCTCCATCCCTACTGCCATTGTCCTGGCCAAGGAGGAAGAGAAGAGATTGCTAGACTTAATCCCTTCCCCTACTGCCACCCCCTTTCCTTTTGTAGCATGTCTTCATTAGATTGTAAGCTTTAGGGCAGGGAACTGTTTTGTTGTTCTTTTTCTTGTAAAGTGCTGCATACATTGATGGCACTATAGAAATTAAAGAGGAGGAGGAGGATAAGCAGGGTGTAAATTAAATATATAGGCAAAGTGTCTTTCTTTTCAAGATATTCAAGTGATCCTGGTCTTTTTCCCCCAAGAATTGTGGATGCAAAAACCATGTTTGAAACATGTATCCTTTACAATCTGACAAAATGCATTCTCCTTCTGCATAAGTACTTATTTACAAAATATGCCATAAGAGGTGGCCAGTGAAAATGTTGTGATTTAGCAGTACAAAATGGAAACTAGGAAGAAATTTGGCCACTAGTCAGAGATTATTGTGGACTCGTAAAATTTACTACTAAAGATTAAGCAGCATTTAATACATTTACTGTTAGATCTTGGTATGATTCATACTATACGTTTAATCTGCCTCAATGCAATTGTAAATTTCCCGCATCAGCTGCCTTTTGGAAAACATAGCATGGTGGCATATGTTTTGGTGGTTCTAGGGATGTACATAATTGAGAAAGGATTTCTCAATACATTGATATACACTATCGAAAAAATGTTCAACTGCTTGAGATTTTTGCACTTAGGGACCATTAATATAAAACCTTATGTGTGAAGAACCTGGATTGTGTGCAAACAAATATTTTAATGCTAAAATAGTTTATGTTATGCAAAACATACTGTTTCCTGTGCAGAAATGTTTTCTTTACAAAACAAATTTCTGTTTCTGGGCAAAGAAATTTTCTGCTAAACACAAAATCCCATTGAAAAGGGTTCAAAGCCCCTCATAATCTCACCCAGCAGAGAAATAATTTTTGAAATTTTTATTCTTGCAAGTGAGAATAGAATAAGCCAAGATTTATATCCCTATCGTGTTCATGTGGGGGCGGTAATGTTTAAACCAGCCTTTGGCTGCTGTCATCTTCTCAAAAATACTTGTCAAACTAGCCTTCATAGATTTTTCCCCCCTTTGGAATTTGATATTTTCTCTCCAGTAGTATATTGTTCTTGGTGACTGTATAGCCAAGCATACTGCCAGTTGTAGTCATAAAACTGTAGCTTCCTGGTGAGTGGAAGTAAAAATTTAGAATTTGATACATAGCACAAGATTGAGGTGCTTGACAGGAATTAGGGAACACCATATCCAAACCAAGAGTATCAAGAACCTTGAAAGCCTTTGGAGAAGAGATTATCCTCATTATAGTTGTTTGCTGGAGCCAACAATTTCCTGCACTCTAGACTGAGACATGCAAGGTGACCCCCATCAACCTGGCAATGTGTTACAAGGGTCCAGCCAAAGGATAAATAGAAGGAATCAAGTCGGAAATATAATTACTGTTGCCTTCAAATCAAATAAACAGAATTTTTGTAGCAGTTGCTCGTGCAAACACACAGACATACACACTGAAAGACTGTAGGGTCACCCCACGCTTTATGTTCTCTGTTCTCACAAGCAAGAATGAACCTTTCCTGAAATATTCTCCCAGATGGATGAGAAAAGATAATTTCTATGCAGTTCCTGATAACTGCTTGTGCCTTGGGAGTTATCATTTGTACAGAAATATACAGGGCTTTTATTCCCCATGCAGAAACATTCTTTCTGTGCAAACACACACACACACACACACACACAAAACATGCTTTCTGTTTAGAAGTATACATGGATTATTTTATGCAGGAAACATTTTCTCTGCAGATATACAATTTCTGTGCAAAAAAAAAAAAATGTGTGGAAATACCTGTGGTTTTCCATGCAGAAAACATGTTTTCTGTGGAGAAATACATGAGGGTTTTTTTTTTCTATGCAAAAAATATATTGTTTCTTGCAGAAATACACTTTCTCTACAGAAATTGATGTGGTTTTTCTGTGCAAAAAAAATGACAGTTCTGTATAGGAAAAAAGCCACATGCATTTCTGTGCAGATAAATATTTCCTAAAGTATAAAGATTCTTGCAGTAGCTGCACAATCCCTGTAATCATCCTGATGGTCAGGAAACACTTTTCTGAGCCACAAAGTGAACATCAAATATTCTTACTATCCCTACCACATGTTTTCAGTATTTTAATTGAACGTGTTCTTTCATTAGATGGTTTACCCCAAAACATATCCTTAACCTTACTTTTGACTTACAAATAGAAGATGTGGAGGAAAGTTAGCATGCTTTTTCACATTTCGTATGTATATATGACTGGAGAGAAATGACTGTAATAAATACAGTTAAATCAATACTGAGTATTCTGAATGAAGAATACTGTGCAACCATAGGATTGTGGGCATACCAAAAGATGTACTGAAAGAAGGCTATGGTTAATATTACAAGAAATAAAAAGTTGCATAAAATTGAGTTGAAATTTGACCTTGATGTATACTATATGAGAAGTCCTAAGACACACAATCATGTGGAAAAATGTAATATGTGAATTGAGCAATTAGTTGGCAATAATTATCATACAGGAGATCTTTTTTCCAGACTTCGAGATCCAAGTATGGTTTTGGATATATCTGTGATTGCCACATTAATCCTGTCTGCAAAAATGTATGTTCTTGGATAGTTTTAAAAAATGTGACCTATCTGTGGGTAATTGGGATGATAAGGGATATTTATGGCACAGAAGTGTATATGAGGGTTTTTTAAATGAAATTAAAATGCTCTGCTAAATAAAGAACTGACATAAGTAATTGGCTTTACTAAGTAAATTCAGAGAGTGATTCACAGGGTGCTACTACGTCTATGTTATTTCCATCATTGCAGTTTATGGAACATACTATGGCCTTCTCTGTAACTGTGACGGCTGCTAGGCAGTTTATTTCTTGGGTGGGAAGCTTCAGCCTAAAACAAATGGATGATACTGCGAAAAGCTTCTGAAAAACAATGATCCTATAGTAATGCCAATTTGAGTCCTGAGAGAATTTTTTTTTTCAACATTAAGGCATTTCCATCTTTTAAATCATTAGAATCAGATAGATAAGCCAAGTTACAGTTTGGCACATTATACAGATTTATTGGGATAATAACCATTTACTGAGATGGTAATAAATGTTGCATTAGACAAAGGCAAATAGTTTGTCTTGGGACTGAGGTGTAAAAATAAATCTTGCATATCAGTAGCATTTTTGCCAAGAGGCTTTATAAGCAATAGAGGTTGTAAGATATGTTTTTATTTATTGCTAGTACAATAGACTGTCAAAAGGTCATAATTTTCCAACTGTAAATATTTCCTTTACACTGAGATCTTGGACATTCTGAAGAATGATTTGCTTTCACACACTCTGCCTGTTTCATTTGACAATTCTCATGTAAAAAAAAGGGGGAAAGAACAGTTGAAAAGCTTTAATGTTTAGATCACTGGTAGGTAGCTTTTGAGATCCCAGGGCTGTTTTTAGATAGGCCACACCTAAGTCCAATCCCTTCAACTAAAAAAACAAAAATAACCCCCAGAAGCCCCACTGAGCGCAATATGCCATTTAAACTTTATTTCAGACCCTCCTGGGCATGCTTCAGGCAAAAGAAAGAAAGAAGGAGAAAGAGAGCTCCAAGTCAATTCCTATTTTACAAAAGCCTTTTCCATATCTAAAACAGCCCAAGGTGAGCAAAATGGGGTAAAATTGTCCCCCACATCCCCTAGAGGCCAGTTGAAGGAAAATAATTCCTGCCAAAATAAATCCTTTTTTGTGTGTATGTGAAGCTGAGGCCCTCGGAAATGACCCTTAAGTGCCACATGTGACCTGCAGGTTGCACTTTCCCCATTCCTGTCTTAACACAAGAAGGACTGAGAATGCTCAGTGGGCACTATTAAGTAGTACATTTTGAAGGCGTAGGTGGGAGGGGACTGGATGGAATACCAGGAGGAGAGGGGGAATGCAGTCTCCTGTAAAGAAGCAGAGCTGAATAGCTAGAACCCTGAATAGCAGCACTCTAATCTGCAACATGTTTCTCCATACTTGTTTCTACAGACCCCTTTATCCATGGAACCAATATCCATGGTTTCAGTTATCCATGGGACACAAAATAGGGACACTTACCATAGAGTCATGCTGGAAAATGCCTAGAGAAGCATCCTCTCTAAGCATCTTCTAGGTCCTCCAATGAAACTCTATGGTATGTTTTTGCAGGAAGTCCTTTATTTTAATAGTGTTCACTGTTATCCACAGTTTCCGGTGTATGAGGTAAGTCCAGGAACTGAACCCCTGTGAATACAAGGGTATGACTATAGATTCATTTCAGAATCAAATGTATTTTTATGAGTTTTTTTTAGCTATTTCAGATGTGGCTTAATCATGGAAACTGGTTCCTGGGGGCAAGGTGAACATACATGGTACCATGACTACACTTAATTGGTAATTGGTGACACACTACAAATATGGGCCCTTCATTCATAAATGATGTTTCAGATTTGTATGTTATGCTCAAGAATTAGTTAGGGGATGAAATGCTACATGTAAACTAGGATCTCAGCCATAAAGTCTATCCATAAACTAGATGTAAGTTAACATGAAAGTGACAGCTGGGCTAGATAAACAGGTGTGCCCTATAACAGCAAAGATAATGGCCTGGATCCTATTGGTAGTCCCAATAGAACAGACCCATTGAATCAAAGAGATTTGCACAAGTGTTTACTTGCCTTTCAACAACAGATTCTGCAGGCCTACTCTGCCTGGGACTATCAGTGGGATTCAGGCCACTTTGGGCATATCTACACTAGCAAGGGTACGCTAGCTCCCTGCCACTGTATCCTGACCTTGGAACTTGCCTATCCCAACACCACTACCTAGAGAAAATGGTCCAGAGTCCAAACAGGACACCGACCCATTGCTGAAACCACTGCCACTGCCATTTTCTCTACTAATGTGGAAGGCAGGTAGGGGTCCCGCAACATGTGACTGCAGGCTCCTTGGTCACATGTTGAGGGGACCCATGCCTGGCTTCTGGAAGAGCCAAGCATATGATGGTGGCAGCAAGGAGGAGCAGAATGCCAGACGGGCTCCTGTGGACACAAGGGTCCCAGATGAAATTTTCCTAGATTAACCAGGGTAAACCGGGTATTTTTTTCAAAACAGTTTATCAGACCCTATCCCAACTTGCCCCCATTCCAGCCCCGTATGTGCTCTGGGGGTTGTTTGGACTGCCTTGGAACAGATCAGAGTAAATACCCTGTGTTGTTTGGACTTCAGAGCTCCAGAACGGGGGCAAGCCAGGATAAATCACATATGTAGATAAGCCCCTAGAGGTTCTTCAAACATTGTGGACAGCTGTAACTTCTGGCTTTGAAATCAGACAACAGTTACTGTGTCCCTCACTTCCCACTAGTGGCTACAGTAGCATGATCAGTCTTTCCAGGGTGTGCCCAGAGTTTGCAAACAAGTCTATCTCTCTACATGGTTAGAACTGCCATGCTGTAAGTGTTTAAGTGGTCAGCCAGCTGTGTCTGTTGCCACTGGTGAGCCACACTGTGATACTGAACTGTCCTTCCTTTAAAGCCTGTCTAAGAGTCTTATTTTTAAATTTGGGAGCAAGGTATATACTATCAAAATGAAATAAATTTGAATAAATGATTGTCTGCTACTTGTAGGTGATACCTATTTACAGGAAAGGACAGAATGTACAGTACAGGTGCAGTCATGCTAGCCTCTAGCAGCCAGTGCCAGCTTATAATGAAGTACTGGAAACAGCCCCATTTTGTATTCTGTCCCGTGTATTATTTCCTGCGTAACTCTCATATGAAGTATAAAAACTATGTATTATTCATGACTTTGCCTTAATTGTGCACCTAGGAATTCTGTTGCTCCATCCCTCAAATAGCCATTTCTATGAAGTGGAATCCCAGCATCAAGAGGTTTATGTGTGAAAACCAGTCTCACTGCCAAAGGGAAATTCCTTGGAGGATTTTGTGTGCTTTACAGAGCTCTAGTTGGGGCTGTAAAGTGACCTGTGCTAAATCAACGGTTTTGATTAGATAACCTGACACCCATTCAGTTCACTTCTTGTTGCTCCAAACTAATTAAAGCAATTTAAAGAGCCAAACATTGTGTGTGAATTTGGATTGGAATTTCAGTGTTACTGTTACTTGGTTGAACATTGTATTTTTTGAAGTTTGAGTATGAGCAGTACAGGGGAATAAAGAGCATATCAGCTAGGATGGATTTTACACAACGATCTTGTTTTATACGAAAGGCACACACTTGGCAGAGCTTCAGAGACTGGTCAGGAACCTGTCCTACATTACATTATCATGCATTTTTAGCAGAAGTTTACACATTACAGCTGTAAAAAGAAGGTTGTGCTAAATTGTTCCATATGGTGGCTGTCATCGTGTGGTAAGCCATTCTTATGCATCATCCATCCATGTGGATCAGATTATTTTCTGTATGTGCCACCATAGACCTATTTGTAGTGGCATGAATAAAACTGATGACCCAACAAGATGCACTGTTAGATGCATGACTGCAATTAATGTATCATATTTTAAATAAATAAAGAACACTTGTATCCCTCTCACAACCAAAATTGGAACTAACTGTTTTTACCCACAGCATAGTGTCAAAACCATCTCCTCTTGAATCTGTGATTTACCCATTTATAAAATATTCCAGTTTCATATGTTGTGTGCCTTCAAGTTGTTTCGGACTAAGGCGAACCTATCATGGAGTTTTCTTGGCAAGATTTGTTCAGAGGGGGTTTCCCTTTGCCTTCCTCTGAGAGAATGTGACTTGTCCAAAGTCGCTCAGTGGGTTTCCATGACCAAGCAGGGATTTGAACCCTGATCTCCAGAGCCGTAGTTTAACGCTCAAACCACTACACCACACTGGCTCTCATATACCAGCTGGCAAACACAAGGTCATGAACAAGAGAAAAATATGAATGTGTAAATACAATCAGCAATCAGTTTTAGGGCTTGTCTAAACTATGAAAATACTCGTCATAGAATTCGAGGTGAATACCTTTGGTCTAAATGGGATCCCACAGCGATTCACCAAATCCGGAAATAGCGCCCCCCCAAAAGCCATATACTGTATGGGAAAAGCCTATGTGGATTTTCCTGAAGTTTTTAAAAACTGAGAGGGAAATGTGCATTCCTGCTCATTGGAACAACCGATTCAGATGGCAGAGCATTCCTGGTGAGGACAGAAGTGGATTGCTGATTGGTCAGATATGCATGGGGGCAGAGCTTGTCGGCAACAAAGTGGTCAAGACCACCATGTTGAATGTTTGCGGCAGCAATCATGACCTGAGGCAATGAAACAGGTTGGGGTTTTTTTTAAGCTTGTGTAAGTGGAAGGTCACACTTCTGCACCTTGGATTTACTTTTTAAAAATACTGTTCAATGGCAGCAACTTGGAGAGAATAAAAACACAAGTAAATCACTCATGCCCACCATCTTGATTCACAGGCATGCCCATGCGAACATCAAACATGGATAGCCTCACATACCTGCAATCTTGCCCAAAAACCATAGAGACAAATGGATAGTGCTGTGAATTGGCATTACTGCGCACCAATCCACATTTTATTGCCTCATAGAGACTAGCCCTTAGCATCACTCCATTCTGATCTACCTACAACAAAGTAGGTTTCTGATCTACCTACAAAGAGGAAACTGAAATCTCCCCATCTTCCATAGATGAAAAGCAATATTCTTGGTGACATAAATGATTTAAATAGTAAAAAAACAAAAACAAAAAAAACCCACATGTAGATTATAAATGCATTGCGAAAATTGCTGTGCAGATGGTTTCCAGTACAAATTTTTCTCAGAGTACCACTTCCTCTTGTCTCCATCCTTTGTTCTTATCACCTACAGACTACATAAGATGTCTGCAACATCTGTCTTTGATAAAAGCTGTGTAAATGGCTTCAGTACCATATCACTCTCATGTGATAATTTGAGACCCATGACTTGGAAAGCTTGGATCATATTTATTTATGAGTTATCTGTTTACCAATGATGAGCGTGAGAGCACAGCAACATTAGCTTTGTTCTTAGGTGGAAAAACACCACATAGAAACCCTTCCTTTTCATGGGTGGGGTTAGTGTGAGGAAAGGGTATATGACCCTAACTGTCTTTTTGGCAGCTCCCCAGTTCCCCCTCACCCCCACCCCTATATCCTTCCAACCCTTCCCACTTTTTAGACAAAAAACTTCAGGCCTGAAAAGCATTCTAAAGGCCACAAAACTGCCCTCAAATGCAGTGGTCTACCCAGTAAGCTGCACTCAGGAAAAACCAAGAATTTGGTAACATCCCTCCCCCTCCAAAAAAGAAAAGAAAAAGAGAACAGCTCAAAATACAGGAAATGAAGAATGGAACTGACTTCTGGTCAGTTCTGAGTTGCATGTTCATGTGTTTTTCAGATGAAAATGTGTCAGTGTGTCTGCAATGACAGGAACACAAGGGTGAAAAATGTCTCCCACTGCCACTGAATTCCTCCCCCCACCGTTTATATATATTTTTTGTTATGATGATCCCAAATTTTTAGGTGTATATTTGAGTACAAATGAGACATTATTGGGAGTAGCTCAAAATATAATCAAGACTTCACATGAAGGAACAGCATCACTCCTTAATAACTTTTCCCTTCCAAAACACACACACATTGTATCCATTCAATCTAAGGTTTACATACTAGCAGAATTATGTTAATTTGGTGCCTTAATATATTTCTATTCCCAATAGCTATAGATGCATGCAAATAATTCTCTTCCATCTTTTGACCTGATCTTGAACAGACCATTATATTTTGAAATGTTTTTATGCCGTCAAAAGACACCCTCCTCCAACCAGACCTACCTCCAACAGCATCAATGAGGCTTTCCCAGCAGAAATGGAGCACAAACGGATTTTACTTGAAATCTTGCCAAATCTCAAAAGAAGACACTAGCACAGGAAATTTAAAAATAAAAGGCAAAGAAAGACATAAAAACTACCGCAAAGCACAAAAACACACTTAAAAAGTCCCAAATACATGGGGGGGGGGTCATAGAAAGAGCTTCCCCTGCCTGGCTGTCCTGATCTCACCCAGAAGTGTTTGCCCATTGATGCTGTATTAATGTTAGTGCAATGGTGCAAGGATTCAAATGCCAGCAATGCTGGCAACAAAGCAGAACAGGAGAGCTATCGATGGCTTGGGCTGTCAATAAAAAAGAACAGCTTTTGGACTTTACATGATCATGAAAGGATGACATTGTCTGGTATGCACACCCTTTTGTGATCATTACATGTCCTTTTGACTCTGTATTTGCCACATCTGATAAAGTCCTTGGCAAGTTTATTTAAGACTGAATCCTTATAATCTCTTTTCCAGTGTCTGAATGCATGTTTTATTGTATAGCCTTTTCCAACAGAATAGAAGAAGAAGGGATAAGTACTGCTGGGCTGCAATAGACGTGGGAGGCCAGGTTGCTCTATATGTAACTGTCCGCAGCCAGAAGCACCTGGCTAGTGCCTTTTTGAGGTTGAGTGTTAAAGATGCTGGTCATAATTTGGGTGCAATTGCTGCCACTTGCTTTTCAATTTGATCAACTTAGACTGAGTCAGCTAGAATCCAGAAGCTACTTTGCTCATGAAAAGTATGTGTGTGGTGTGTGTGTGTTAATGGGTGTGGTATATTATTTCTAATATTGTGCATCTCATTATTGTGTGACCACACTGATGTGTGCACATCTCCAAGCATGCACAACTTTTCAGTGTGTGTGTGTTAGGACTCATCCAGCCAGGTGTGAGGACCAGGTGCAGAAGCCTCCCTTCACAAATTACTGGGAAAGTGGAAATATACGACTTTCTCAACTAGGGATATAATCTATTTAGTTCTCACATGCAAGGATGAATAATTACAGTAGGATTTTTTTTCCCTGCTGCAGGTGAAAATTATTCCTCTGAAGTATTCTCCCCATATTCAAACAAAATAATTATTTTGTATGGGGAACATGTGGGCTGTTGGGAATTTCAGGTATCATAAACCAAATTACGATTGCACAATATTCCCGGGGTGTGTGTGTTATCATAGCTGTACCCCCGAGACTATTGCACAAGTAGAGCAAGCAGTGTGGCCATTCCAAAATGGTTGTAATGCACAACCGTATGGCATTTTGCATGGCAGGGTGCCCTTGTGCAATGAAAGCACAAGGAGAGGGAGGCAATGGCCACCAACAGAGCCACAATGCACTGGTAATCCAGAACAGAGGATGGTGGAAAGCCATGAGTGCTCCATGCCCAGCCTGAAAAATGTCCCCACCTTTTACAGTGCCCACACTATGTGGTGGGAGCCCCCATTGCGCAACAAGATATCTTATCTGCTGCCCTGTTGCACATCCTCACAATTTTCTAACATAGTGTCTATCGTGTCAGTGACATACCTGTGTCATCATATAGTTACTCATGTAGACTGTGATGCAGGATGTCAGTTGTGGCTTTTTCTGCAAAAAGAAAAAAAAAAGGTTCTATTCTCTGCAGAATAATTCCTTCATACCGCATCAAGACTTTGAATACCAGAAAAAAAGCTGTGCAAAATTCTCACTGGTCTATCCTTCTTCCTACCAGGGATCCCCCAATGCCCTGATTCTTGTTCTAATTCCCCATTTTTTTCAACCTGAGAATGAATAATTACTAACATTCTTTCCATTCTTACTCTCAACTAGCCATTCAGGACAGTTAGGGGACATGTAATTATCCGTAGTAAAGTGTGCATGGTTGAAGGCTAAAGAAAACTAATTACAGAGTACAGTACAGTGAGCCAAATCCGTAATCCTTACAGTCAACCAGGATAATTTCTATGAACTTTATTGGGTTATAACAATAGTAGTATGGCAACTATCCACATGGACTACTAATGGAGTGTATTGACAACTCACCCTGTGGTATGAAAACATCTATGTTTTCAGCACAAAACATGGAAATTGTACAATACTGTATTTTCTATGCATGGACACTCTCAACACTGGCAGTCATGTTAGTCCTTCTCTTAATCCAGCCATGAATTCATAAAGTCATAGAATTATAGCATTGGAAGAGGCCACAAGGGCCATCCAGGAAATTATCAGAATGCTAAAAATATCCCAGGACAGGAACGACAGGAGATAGCTAAAAGGCTTACCTTTTAGACGACAACGTCCCTATCCTGGGATGCTTCTGTTCTCCTCCTGTTCCCCCTCTGTTTCCTCTTATTCACGGAAAAATCCGTGAATAATAAGCTCATTCCATTATCATAAGGGAATGATGGGCAGGTGAACAGGAACCCTGTTCTGCTCCTGGGATGATGTCAGAACATGACATCACCGGGAGGTCTGTGCCGGACACTTCCGGGTGCAATCGGGGCAACAAGGTAAGTAAAACACCTTTTTTCCCCTCCCTGGGTAGCTTTTAATTTTTAAAATGTTTTTTTTTTCTGCCTGGTGAACTGTTTTGATATGGGAGGGGGCTAAAATTTGAATTTTCTTCCCAGCCGTTCTCTCATGAAAACGGCCGGGATTTTAGTTCCCGGTTGTAAAAGCAGCCTTACAACGGCTGCATTTATGACCGGTCAGCGAAGGAAGGGGGAGCCTGTTTCTGCCGCGGAATGAAGGTAGGTGTCTGAAACCTTTTACTTTATTCCATGGCAGGAATGGGAGTGGAGCAGGTGGGGGGGGTAGTGGGACAGAAATGGGGTATAAGGGCCCATCTGATAATCTCCCCAGTCCAAACCCCTGCCATGCAGGAATAAGCAATCAAATCATTCCCGAAAGATGGCCATCCCCCTTCTGCTTAAAAACCTCCAAAGGAGGAGACTCCACCACACTCCTAGGAGGAGCATTCCACTGCCAAACAGCTCTTAATGTCAGGAAGCTCTTCCTAATGTTTAGGTGGAATCTTTTTTTTCCTGTAGTTTGAGTCCATTGCTATATGTCCTAATCTCTGGAGCCACAGAAAACAAGCTTGCTCCATGCTCAGTATGACATCCCTTCAAATATTTGAACATGGCTATCATGTCCCCTCTCAACCTTCACTTCTCCAGGCTAAACATACCCAGCTCCCTAAGCCACTCTTCATAGGGCTCTAAATTGTAATTTAGAAAAGTGTGGACGATGACACTTAGCAGAGGGCAAGACTGTATTGCTGCTATTTTCCACAGTTGTCTGGAAAAATACATAAAATATGTGTTTGACCTAATATGAAATTACCAAAAACATAAATATACTTTGTTGCCATGGGCAACAGTTTTCATTCATGAGGATGAAAAGCACATGGAACAAAGGGTATACAAATTAAAAGTAAGCACAAAAACAGCAAGTACACTATGGCAAACAGAATTCCATTCAATAAATCAAAGAAATTGCCAGATAGACAAATCTCCCCCCTTTCAGTGTTCTTCAATGAAACCAAGTTAATTTTTGAAGGAAAGCTGTTTTTGCTATTTCCTATCCAACTGGCAAAAAGGCCAACTGTAAGTGGTATGCAAACAGAAATCTCAAATGTACCAGTTCCAGCCAGAGTCCCATCACTGCCAATGTTATGCCTTTCATTTTACTCAGAGATCCTCTGACATTTCTATGTTTAGAAATGTATACCACATACGTTTTCCAGTTCATATTCCTGAATATTTGAGAAAACGTCCTTGGATGACTATCTGCCATATAATTATAGAGTACAGATCCAGGCAAACTAAAGTAGTTTTCTAGTCCTGTTGATTGCAACTTTTGGGTGTGTGTGTGTGTATTTCTCATTGAACTATATAGGATTTTGAAAATGCTTACAGTTGGCTTGATTGTGCCCCACTGTAGTTTACCAAATAATTATTATATGCAATATAGAAAGTTTAGGGTCCTGAATAGCCTAAAGGCACCAGATCCTGTCTGATCTTGCAAGGTAACCTCTCCATTGACGCCCCCTCGTCGTGGGAGAGAGGCTTGCGTACCCTAATGATGTTTTGAGCTATGCTGGCGGTGGCATAAAGCCACCGGTAGGGTCTCCCATGCCAGACAGGTCAAAACCAAAGAGTCTGACGAAGAGCGTCAAAGGGCAGGATGGGCTCTCTAGCCTTATGGCAACCATCCTAGAAAAAGGAAAACTCTAATCCCAAACCCAGGCAGATGATGCTCATCCAACCCTGTAAGGTCAACCATCTAAGAGAAGGAAACTCTAATCAAACCTACGACCCGAGGACTTCGCTGCTACCGTCCATGCTTGCAAGGCCAGCAGATGAACCTTTGGTTTAAAGGGTGAGGCCAGTTCTGTGCACGCTGCGCTCCACCAGAAAAATCCATTGCACAGGCTCAAAGGACAAATCCATTTCCAAAAAAGCCCTGTAGCGACTGGCGAGGGACGAAACCGGCAGGTGTAAAGATGCACTGGAAGCCGCAGCCCCAACCCTGCATGCAGGCGGTTCAGGACTTTGGTCGGTTGAGGCTGACGCAAGAGATGACAGTGTTGTTCGGCAGCATCCTAAACGACCAAGCAGCCTTTTTTAAGGAGAGCACTGCTTGCTCCATATGGAGAGGGGCCTGGAAAAGGTGGTCTAACGAAAGCTCATCCCCATCGACCTGGTTGGCTAGCCGCGGCCAACGGAAATCTTCTGATGTGGTCAAACCAAGGCAAAGAAACAAAGGCGCACACCGGCCTCCAAAGGTGTAAATAAACTTACGCTTGCATGCTGGAACATCAGAACCATGTGAGACTCTGAAGATAGTGGACGGCCTGAGCGTCGTTCTGCTCTAATAGCCCATGAACTATCACAACTTAATATTGACATCGCTGCTCTTAGTGAAGTTCATCTCCATGAGGAAGGCAGCCTTAAAGAACACAGAGCCGGCTACACACTTTTCTGGTCTGGCAAACCCAAAACCGAAAAACATCTTTCAGGAGTAGGCTTCATGATTAAAAACTCCATTGCCTCCAAACTCGAAACCTTGCCAACAGGACACTCTGATCACATTATTTCCTTACACCTCCCACATGTTGTTCTCTTTAGTATATATGCCCCAACTATGCAAGCCGACCCTGTAGAAAAAGACAAATTCTACACAGACCTATGCCAACTCATACAAAAAGTCCCTGTAGAAGATAAAATTATTATCCTTGGTGACTTCAATGCCAGAGTTAGAAAGAACTCCGAAGCCTGGAAACGTGTCTTAGGCAAACATGGTGTTGCAAATTGCAATGTTAACGGACACCTCCTGCTAGAATTCTGTGCAGAACAACAGCTAACTATTACAAACACTATCTTTCAGCAGAAAGACAGCTTGAAGACAACCTGGATGCATCCCCGATCTAAACATTGGCACCTCATTGACTATGTTCTAGTCCACCAGAGAAACATTCGTGATGTCCGTCATACTCGAGGGATGCCCAGTGCAGAATGCCAGACAGATCATCGCCTCGTCAGATGTAAACTAAATCTTCATATTAAATTCAAACCTAAGAGGGGTGGCATCTTAAAGAAGAGACTCCAAGTCAACAATCTTCAACAAGCTACCATGAGAGACAACTTCCAGGCAAACCTGCAAACAAAACTTGAAGGCCATCATATAGATCCTTCTCCTACAGTGCTTTGGCAACATATCAAAAACAGTATCCTCCAGTCTGCAGAAGAATCCCTCAGGTTCTCCCCACAAGAAAAATCAAGACTGGTTTGATGAAAACAACCAAGAGATCCAGGAGCTGTTAGCAAAGAAGAGAACTGCTCACCAGGCATACCTTGCCCAGCCAGCTTGCCATGTAAGAAAAGCAGCTTTCCATCTCACATGTAGTAAACTTCAAGAAAAACTCCAAGACATGCAGAACAAGTGGTGGATCAATATAGCAGAAAAGACACAACGCTGTGCAGATCTGGGGGATTCTAGAGGATTTTATGAAGCTCTTAAGGCAGTGTTTGGACCTACTTATCAGGTCCAAAGCTCCTTATACAGTACAGATGGTCAAAGATTAATTACTGATAAAGCCTCCATCCTGAACTGATGGGCTGAACACTTTCAAAGTCTCTTTAGTGCCAACCGAGTAGTCCAAGGCTCAGCTATCCAACATATGATACAAAAACCGATGAAAAATGAATTGGACATAGCTCCCATTTTGGAAGAGACCCTTAAGGCATACAGCAGTTGAAAAACGGCAAGGCAGCTGGGATTGATGGAATCCCACCTGAAGTTTGGAAACACGGAGGTCATGTACTCCATGATAAATTCCACACACTCCTTGTGAATTGCTGGGATATGGGGGAACTGCCATCAGATCTCCGAGATGCAGTCATCATCACCCTGTACAAGAAAAAAGGAGCAAAATCCGATTGCTCAAACTATCGAGGCATAACACTGCTCTCTATTGCTAGAAAAATCCTTGCAAGGATACTCCTGAATGGATTAGTTCCTGCCATTGCAGAAGATCTTCTTCCTGAAAGCCAATGTGGCTTCAGAGCCAATAGGAGTACTACAGATATGGTATTTGCCCTTAGACAACTGCAAGAGAAATGTAGAGAGCAGAACAAGCGTCTCTATGTAACATTTGTTGACCTCACCAAAGCCTTTGACACCATGAGTAGGAAAGGTCTGTGGCAGATCCTGGAAAGACTAGGATGTCCCCCCAAATTCCTTAAAATGATTATCTTGCTACACGAGGGCCAGCACGGTCAAGTCAGATATGGCGATGCTCTTTCAGAGCCCTTTCTAATAACTAATGGAGTGAAGCAAGGTTGTGTCCTTGCGTCAACTTTATTTACAATCTTCTTCAGCATGATGCTCCAAAGGGCTACGGCAGAGCTCAAATAAGACGACAGCATCTATATACGTTACCATACTGATTGTAGCTTGTTTAAGTTAAACCATCTGAGGACTCGCACTAAGACTCTAAACTATCTAGTCCATGAGCTGCTCTTCGCTGACGATGCTGCCCTTGTTGCCCACACAGAAGCAGCTCTGCAGCGCCTAACATCCTGCTTCGCAACAGCTGCAGAGCTGTTGGGGCTGGAAGTCAACCTGAAGAAAACAAAAGTTCTTTACCAGCCTGCACCACAGGACGAACACCACCATCCCCACATTGCCGTCGGCAACTCTGTGCTTAAGTCCGTTCAGCAGTTCACCTACCTGGGAAGCATCATCTCCTCAGATGCCAAGATTGACAAAGAGATTGATCACAGATTAGCAAAGGCATATAGCACATTTGGAAGACTTCACAAAAGAGTCTGGAGCAATAAACACCTGAGGCGAAGCACAAAAATCAGTGTGTATAGAGCCATTGTACTGTCTATCCTCCTTTATGGATCTGAAACATGGGTCACCTATCGCCAACACTTACGACTCCTCGAATGCTTTCATCAGTGCTGTATACGCACAATCCTAAATATACACTGGACTGACTATGTGACGAATGTTGCTGTCCTTGAGCAAGCAGGAATCACCAGCATTGAGGCCATGATATTGAGAACACAGCTGCGCTGAGCAGAGCATGTTTCTAGGATGGAGGACCATCGCTTCCCAAAAATACTACTCTACGGTGAACTCGCCATGGGTCAGCGTAAGAGGGGTGCTCCAAAAAAGCAATACAAGGACTCTCTGAAACAACAGCTCAGGCTTGGCCAAATTGATCACCAACAATGGTCCGCCCTGGCCTCACATCGAGAGGCATGGAGACACACTGTCCACAATGCTGCATCCTTATTTGAGAGCTCATGCTGAACAAGTCTTGAAGAGAAACGACAACGCAGAAAGAATCACAACCCGGAAACATCACCGAAGGAGACCTTCTGCTGTGCTTTCTGCAACCGGACTTGTCTATCTCTTTTTAGTCATCAGTGCGCTTGCAGAAAACGCGGGATGAATTCTTCCTGAATCTTCGTTTGCAAAGAAAAGCCAGAGAGAGAGGGGGGGGGGATTTTGAAAATGCTTACATTTGGCTTGATTGTGCCCTACTATAGTTTAACAAATAATTATTATATGCAATATAGAAAGTTTAGGGTCCTGAATAGCCAAAAGCACCAGATCCTGTCTGATCTTGCAAGGTAAGCAGGGTTAGCCCTGGTTAGTTCTTGAATAAGAGACTGGCAATAAATACCAGTTGCTGTCAGCTATATTTCAGAGGAAGGAACTGGCAAAACCATCTCTGAGTCCTCTTTGCCTAAGAAAATCCTATGAAATTCATGAGGTTGCTGTAAGTCAACAGGTGACAAGAGGGATAGAGTTTATGGGTGCGGGAGTCTACTAGTCTCTCTGGTTCCTTGTTTGACCACATTATCCAAAGAAAACATAACCAAGGATATGTAATATGTATACCTCTAGATATTGTTGAAGTGCAACTCCATTAGTCTTAGCCAACATAGCCAATGGTGAGAGCAAACAGAAGTAACAGTTCAACAATATCTGGAATGCCATACATTCCCTATTCTTGTCATAGATCTTTATGTTCTGTTCCCTACAGCGCATTGTATGTTTCTGCTCCTTGACACCCCCCGCCCCCCCACACACAGACAATGGTAAGTTTGCAGACACAATTCAAAGTGGTGGTTATGACTTTACAATACTGCTTGTGTCCAGAACGTCTGAAGGCCCTGGTATGGGGAAGGGCAAAGGGGCAGCCCATGTGAGGAAGGGCAGAAATTGACTTGTTCCTCAAAAAGATGATTTAGATTGATGTCCCTCCTGTGACAGAAAGCAATTTGATCTAGCAAGGATGATTTTCAGCTGTTGTTCCTCCCTTGCCCTCACAGCTCTCCCAAAGCATCCTTTGTAATGGGGGACGCTGAAGGGCCTTCAAACTTTGGAGATGAGTTTCATTGGCTGTGGGAGTGTGGAGAAAGGATGGGGGTATTGCTGGAAGTTGCCTTCTTCCTTGTTCTACTCTCAGAAGACTCTATTAGATCAAAATGCTTCCATCAGCAGAAGGATATCAATTGGGCATAATCTGTGGGATGGGTTGTTGCTGTTATGAAGTCAAGGCTGATTTTGTTTCTATATACTTTAATCGTTTTAAAGTACAGGTTGAGTATCCATTATCTGAAATGATTGGGACCAGAATAGTTCTGTATTTCAGGGGTAGGGTTTCAGATTATGCAATACTTGCATATACATAATGATATATCTTGGAGAAGGGACCCCAGTTTAAACACGAAATTCATTTTTCATATACAGTAGGACTTCTGTATCCTCTGGGGATTGGTTCTGGGGGGCCCTGTGGATACCGAAAACCATGGATAATAGTGAATATCTTTGAAAAGAATGGGACTTCTGGTTTAAAATACCATAGAGTTGTCTTGGAGGACCTAGAATATGGCTAGAGAGGACACATTTTCTAGGGAGACTCTATGGTAGGTGTGTTTGTGTGCCATGGATAACTGAATTAGTGGATAATGAATCAGTGGATACGGGGGGTTCTACTGTACACATAGCCTGATGGTAATTTCATAAACAATATTTTTTAAATAATTTTGTGCATGAAACAAAGTGACACCTTTGCTTTCTGATGGTTCAATGTACACAATCTCAGCCACCCATGCAGACAATTTTTGATTTCGGAATTCTGGATAAAGGATACTCAACCTGTACTCTGAAAATCTGAAAGGAAAAGCAGAGCTTCTTCTGCATGTCATTCATTACTCATTGGTTTGTCCATGAGCTGATAATTATTGGCTAATTTAAAACAATCAAGTATTTTCAAGTGACATCAAAAAAAGAGGTATTTGTCTCTCCAACAGGAGGAAAATGCCTCTTCTAAGACAGTGCCTGCTGTAATGCGTGCATGCATCATCTAAACACGTAATAAATTTCGTCTGTAGAACCACAGTTTTTCCTCTCATGAAGATTTTGGGCAGATATAATCAATGAATAACTCATGTGATACATTCAGTTTCATTCATTGAGCATCAGCTTGAGGGGAAGGAAGGAAGGAAGACCAGCAGAAACATATAGCTATGCAGAGAATAATGTTATCCATGAAACATTAAATCAAATTTCATGTTCAGGTAATTTCTCCATTATAGTAGAGTTAGAATATAAATGAGAAAAACTATATTTTTTCTTCTTTTTTAGGTACCTTTCTTGTAATTCTGTCTTATGAGGTTCCCTCTTAAGAAATTGTTCTTATCCTTTCAACCAGAAGATCTCTCTTCTGTTTGTTTATTACTTTCTGCAGAGACTAAATTAGATTTCTTGAAGGAAAAGGTAACTGGGAGGTCAGGTGTCATAAAAGAGCACTTGGTGTAAACAGTTCCTTGAGGTAAAACAACCAGCCTATTGCATGTGCTTCTACCCAGTTAAAGTGCAGTGTGAATTAAACATTATAAGCATGCCTACAATGCTAGATTAATTGGAAAAGGCCTGACCTTTAGAGATGGTTGGTGGCTCAAGCTTTCAGGGAAGTTACTGGAACTTAAGCTTGCATCTCATTGCTATACAATCACTCTGCTCCTGGCAGAAAAGCAAGGTAGAAAGAATGAGGTGGAAGCAACATGTGTTTGCTGAGTTATCAATGCTTCATTAATACCCACAAGAAGGCAGTAGTAGTTCAGGATTATTAGAACATTTGTATGTTTCATTGTGCATCTCACAACCAAAACCAATTTCATGCATTCCAGGGATTTGGTTCTTTTGACTGTATACAGTCAAACTAATGTGAGACATTCAACTTGTGACTCAAGCAAAAAAAAGTCACTCCTGGCTCCAGATAGCAGAGTGTTTCTTGGGCTCATTAGCTAATCCTTTTCCCAAAAGCTGGGGAGTCAAGTTTAAATCCTTATTTCTTGTCTCTCTTTTTAAAGGAAGTATTCAAAACCCACTTGCCAAGTTACCCTCTGAAATGAAGATGGATATATGCTAGGCTATCTATTACAATCAAGCAATCTGTATTAGAATATTTATAACCTGCCCTATATCATCTCAGGGTAACATATAATAACATCAATTTAACTTATTTAAAATAATTTAAAGCAGTAAAAAATAATTTAAACAGACAATAAGCATATTTAAAAATCTGACAAGTTAAAATAAGATAGTTTAGAACCCGTTAAAACCATTTAAAGCAACTTAAAACCAAGTACATGTGCTGGTTTAGATAAAAGCACTTACCCCCCAAAGAGTCTACTTGGTGTGAGAACGAAGCTGGAGTTGCCATCAAGCAGGCCTCCAAAAGGAGTGTAGTCTACAAAAGTAGTGCCATGGCAGTTCAGGACCTCTTGCACATTCTCCTACAATATTTTACTCCTACTGATGGGAAACAGAAAAGGGCCTCTCCAGCAGATCCCATTCCAAGGGACAGGTGCTCTTTCCAATTTAATGATTTGAAGCCATGTAGGATTTTAAATGTCATCACCAGCACTTTGAATTAAGATCCAGAAACTTATTGGCAGCTGCTGGAACTCCTTTAAGACCAGTTTCTATGTGACATTTCAGTTAAAAGCCTTTTATATACATATTGCTGGGAGCACAAAGAGGTCATTATCCTCTGGATCTCCTGGAAGTTCAAAATCATGTCTTCTTTGTGTATCTATCTGCAGCCAAAATGCAGTTTAATGCTGCCTGGGTACTCTAGCCCTTCTCGGACCACTAAAGGGTCATGGGGTCACACAGCAGCAGCTGACAGTTCAGCTGCATGAGTGGGATGGTTGTTGTTGTACATAACACCTTATGCAATTGTTGTACATAACACCTTAAAGTGGCATTGCAGGCATTACACCTGTCTGTGTCACCAACACGATTCTAACCATTGTTATTCAATTTTTCAGCTTCCTTAAACTGGCCCTTGCATGCAGACACACACACACGCATGCGCGCGCGCAGACACACACACACGCACGCGCACGCGCAGACACACACACACACACGCACGCACACACACACACACATATATATATGGTAGAAAAAGCAGGCACAAATCCTCCAGTCTGTGATCCTCACCAGGATTAGAACCCAATCCCAGGCTGTAGCCATACTGCAGAATTAAAGCAGTTTGACACCACTTTAACTGCCATGGCTCAATGCTAGGATTTGTGGTTTTGGGAATTCTAGGATTTGTGGTTCTGGGAGATATTTAGCCTTCTCAGTCAGAGGCATCTGGTGCCACGACGAACTACAAATCCCAGAATTCCATAGGATGAAGATATGGCAGTGGTTCCAAAATGCTTTAATTCAGCAGTGTGGCTACAGTCCCAGTTTTCTGCGAAATGCCATCCTCCACCTCCCGTTTGTTCCTGAAAGTGCTGTTTGTTGTGAACAGTACATACAAAAGTAGAAATGGAACTTGTGCAAAGGTAGGGATGGGAGATTATCAGACGAACCTGTTTAAAATGTTGTTTTGCCAGCAAAAAAAAACCCTACATTTTTATGCCAGCAAAAGAGGAAGTGAATGGAGCCCTGTTCACTTTTTCACTCAAAAAACCATGAGACTTTGTTGCATGGGAAATTTAAAAATAAAAACAAAATAAACACATAATAAATTACCAAAAACACTTTAAAGGTCCCAAGTAACCCGGGGAGGGTCATAAAAAGAGCAAAACTTACCTGGATGTCCCAATCTCACCCAGATGTGTTTGTGCCAGACCAGCCATTTCCGCTGCAGTGACGAGATTTAAATGGCCCTAGTTTTCGCATGCTAGCAATGCTGGCACCAAAACGGAACGTGCGATCTATTACCAGCTTCAGCCATCGATAAAAAGAAATGAGACCATAATGCCAGTGCAACACAAAAGGATGATGTCGCCTGATATTGGCATCCTTTTGCATTCTGCTTGTGTCGTGATCGTGCCACATTTGCTGTGTCCGATAATCTCCATAGACTAATTTTGCACAGTCTGTCAGTATGGCTTTCTCTAACATTTGGATTTTTAAATTCCTAGTTTCCTGGTTTATATTTTAAAAGGTGCTACATGAGAAGGTAATATTGACATGTTAAGCTTAATATAAATTCTAGGGACAATAAAAATCAGCACAGACTGTTTCTGTTCCATCAAAAACTCTGTTTGTTTTTTCCATATCTGAAAGCTCAAGAGAAATGCCAGAAGGAAACCAGGAATTCATAATCCTGCGCTCAAGTATTGTGAAGTGTAATAGTACTGCTGGAACATGATTAAGACAAAAATAGAAGTTACATAAACAACACATTGTGACCTCTTTTTTACTTGAGCGTATTTTACTAGAATATTATGACTCAGAAAGGTCCCATCAAGCCAATAAGAAATTGACTAAAGTATAACTTTGAAAAATATTCAGTTGTGCACCCAGCATAGGGAAGAGGAAGGAGGAAAATAAGAATAAGAATGTGCAGTTGGGATACAAGTTACACCTATGCTGTAGATATAATGCAGCTTGACACTACTTTATCTGCTGTATCTCCGTCCTATGGAATCCTGAGATTTGTAGTTTTACAAGGTCTTTAGCCTTCTCTGCCAAAGGGCTCTGGATTCCCAGGATTCTGTAGGATGGAGCCATGGCAGTTAAAGTGGTGTCAAACTGCATTATTTCTACAGTGTTTATGTACCCAAGGTCTTTCTTATAGAGTGTGTCCAAACCTCCTGGGAATGTGCTGTACATTTTCACACTGAATATAGACATTATTTAGACCTAAGTAAAGTATAGACCTAAGACCTTCTGATGTTAAAGTAGCTTTGTAATAAACAATAGATTTCCCATTCTCTGATTCCAATAGATTGTGCCCATTCTCTGATTGGTACATTTATTTAAACTTTTCTTTAGTTCCCTTTGGACCAAGAGACATTGGGGATAATCTAGTGTCTAAAGCCAGGCTAATGCTAAGACATGGCATCAGTGGGCAGTTGCCAAGATCCCAACATCCAATTATGATCCACCACAAAACACCCATCATTTAACCAGTGGTCAGAGCTGAGCATTAGGTTTGAGAGAGCTGTCATTTAAATTTTCCACAATGCTCCATTATAATGTCACTCCATCATGGGAAATGTTAATAAATGCTGCTCCACCAGAGCACTCTTGCTGTTGTTGACACCACCGTGAGATACATCTGCATTTCAAGGATGGTCCACTGACCCAAGATAAGGCCCACCAGAAGACAATTTGCTGAGGCCGCTTTCAGACTTGGCACAGGTCCTAACTAAAGGATGCCACTGAAATAACTTTGTAATTTATGCTCCTGAGAACTCTGCCAACTTCATAAGCGTATCTTGAATTTGTAGAATGTGGCTGAGGTATGTTGATCACACATCATTGTTCCTTAGTCAGAATCCAGAGACCTGTATGAGTTTCCTCTTCCCATATTATTTTGAAAAGGCCCTGGGTCATTTGGGCTGCTTACCACAGTGTTCACCTTCTCTCCTGCAGCAGAAGCCAGGCCCCTCAGTAGGCATTGGAAATAATGTCACTGGCATACATGGTTCATCTCCGGTGCTAGCCAGGTTGTGATATTTCCAGCAACTGCAGCCCAGGAGTTGGAGCATTAGCAGGGAGGAGAAAGGGGAGGAATTTAAAGCTAAGAAGTGAGACAGGAAGGGAGGCATACCAAAAGGAAAAAGAACAAAGAGAAGGAAAAAGAGGAGATGTAGGAGATTATCAGACACGGCTAATGTGGCACCAGCATAACGCAAAAGGACACCAATATCAGATGACGCTGTCCTTTTGTGTTCCGCTAGCATTATGCTGGTGTCTTTTAAAAAATTTATGGCTGAAGCCATCAAGAGATTCCCCCCATTCTGTTTTGGTGCCAGCATTGCTGGCACGTGAAACCTCAGGCCATTTAACTCTCATGACTGCAGCAAGAATGGCCAGTCTGGCCCAAACACTTCCGGGTGAGATTGGGACATCCAGGTAAGTTTTGCTCTTTTTATGACCCTCCCCGGGTTACTTGGGACTTTTAAATTGTGTTTATGTGCTTTGTGTAAGATGTAATGCTCTATTTTTATTTTTATTTTCATTTTTGAATTTCCCAGACTCACAAGAATGGGCGGGATTTCACTCCAGGAAGTGAATGGAGCTCTGTTAGAGCTCCATTCATGCGTGGGCTGCCTCAATGATGGGAGAGAAGGTAAGTGCAGTGGGGAGGGTTATTGTTTTGGAACAGGGGCAGGATAGGAGATTGTGGGACAGGAACACTTTTTGCGTTCCTGTCTGATAATCTCTGCAGAGAGGAGAGCAGGAAGGAAGGAAAGAAAAAACAGCCAGAGACATGTGTGAAAGAACAGAAGGTGACGAGTAACCAGGAAGAGGGTGGGCAGTACAGCACAGCACGTAAGATGCAAAAATATATGGGTAGCACAGAAGATAGGGGGTTATTAGCAGTGGGAGAAACCCCACCGGAGAAAGAGAGGCTTTGGCTAGGGGGTAAAATGCCAAACTCTCCATCTACCTATTAAGCTAGGTTTGCTTCTCCATGATCTGGTAGCTCAATCATACTTTCCAACTATCCCAATTTGGCAGGCACAGTCCTGATTATTCCTCCATTACCACTTTTTCAGCTGCTCTTAAAATGCCCCAGGACACTGAGGACTTTATCAGATGAGCCCCTTTAAAGCATTCTTTTGCTGACCAAAAATAAAAATAAAAAAAAAATATTATGCCAGCAAAAGAATGAACCCCTCTGCACTTACCTCTAATCCCAGCAAAGGCTTCCCTGGCAGTGCCATTCACTTCCTCATTCAAACTCCTGCGTATTTCTGCAAGAATACATAGAGTAGGAAATTTTTAAAAAACAACAACAAAAATAGCAAAGTAAAAGTGGCACAAAGCACAAAAACACACTTAAAAATCCACAAATAACCCAGGGAATGTTATAAAAAGTGTGTCACTTACCTGGATGTCATGATCTCACCCAGAAGTGTTCATGCTGGACCAGCCACTTATGGGGTAATTACAAGAAAAAAAAATGCAAGGTTTCACATGCTAGCTTTGCCAGCAAAAAAAAAAAAAAAAAGGCATGGGGATCAATTGATGGCTTAAGCCATCAATTAAAAAGTACAGGTTTTGGCAGGGACATAACCGCAAAAGGGCAATGTCGTCTGATATGATGATGATAATAATAATTATTATTATTATTATTATTTATACCCCACCCCTCTGTTAAAACAATCGGGGCAGCTTACAAAAATTAAAATACAATACAGATAAAAATCCCTAAACACCCCACACCCACACCCTCCCCCATAAAAAATATTAAACAAATATAAATTAAAAGCAACTGTCTAAAATCACATATAAAAATAATAAATACAATAAATAGCCAGCGGACTAAAAGAGGCCAGGATCCCCTGAGGCCGGGATCTAATTAGGAAAGGTCTGCCAAAAGAGATCCGTCTTTAGTGCTTTTTTAAAGCTACTCAGGCTTGTCATCTGACGGATCTCGTTCGGCAGGCCCTTCCTAATTAGATCCCGGCCCCAGGCACATATGCACATCCTTTTGCGGTTATGTGGCATCATTATGATGCCATATTTGATGTGTCTGATGAAGTCCTGCCAAAGATTGAAAACTCCTGTGAATAATCTGATAAACAGTAAATTCATGAGTAAATATGGTAATCTCCATGGGTTCGTCTAGACCTGCCAGTATATACCACTTTACTGCTGGTGTATTCTGGCCCTGCATCAGGCCCATTTCCCTCCCACTGTTATCTACACAAAACAAGATGGAGATGTGGAGGCCTATATCTGCAGCCACTGCCACTGCTGGTGTCTCTCTGAAGCCAGGCTGGCTACATGCAGGAGGCCTTGATTTCATGCTGAAGGCCTCGTTCCTGGCTTCAGAGAGACACCAGCAAGAGCAACAGCAGCAGCTGCAGATATGGGCCAGTGTACAGGTATGAACTCCTGTGTTCCCAAGGGCCAAATCCAGGGTTTTGGGGTTTGTTGCATGAAGCAGGTTTTCCCAGGTATTTTAGAAAAATGGCTTAACCGGCTTCCTGTCTTTGCCCCGGATGCATTCAGAACTGCCCGTGGGTGAAATGGGGCAAAAGCCCTGTCTTGTATGAGGTAAATAGCCTCATGTCTCCTAAGGAGATTATCAGATGCATCAAAAATGGTGTTACAGCAATGCCAAGGAGATCACAAAAAGGCTCCCTTACCAGACGACATTGTCCCCAGTCATTATGCACCCATTCTGCTGCCATTTCATTGGCACTACTTTTTATTGATGGAAGAAGCTGTCAATAGATTCCCCCGTTCCATTTTTGTCATGGATTTGACAGTGTGCAACAAAGCACCCCATTTTGCTGGCAAGATTCCATTTTCAATGGGTGGTCCCTGCCAGAACACTTCCGGGTGAGATCGAGACGTCCGGGTAAATGACACACTATTTATGACCCTCCCTGGGTTGCTTGTACATTTTAAAGTATGTTTTTGTGCTTGGTGTTACTTTTTGTGTGTGTGTGTGTTTAAATTTCCCACACTCACATCTTCTTGCAAGAATCTGCAGGATTTCACTCCAGGAAGCGAATGGAGCTCCGTTAGCACTCCATTAATTCCTGGGCTGCCCTGTCGATGGGAGAAGAGGAAAGTGGGGAGGGTGATTGTGGTGGGACGGGGTAGAAGTGAAGATTGTGGGATAGGAGCACTTCTTGCGTTCCTGTATGATAGCCTCCTAAGCATGGATAGAATGGCTGCAGCCCAGCCCCAGTGGAGGTGGGCATAGAAACAGCCTATACACCTTAATGCTTACTGCATGGAAACAACATGAATTGTGGGAAATCCAAAAATTCCACTAGTTGGTCTTAGTAAAGATATTATCCATCTGTGGGTCTTGAAATTTTTCTTGTTCTTATGGATCAGGTATGGCTACCCTGTTTTGAATTCATCATGAATATGCCATTATTGACCTGTAGCTCAGTGCCCTTCATTGTTTCTACTTTCAGGAAACATTTTCTTCTGAGAAATTACCAGTAATGAAATGGCAATATCGCCTGTCGGACAAAAGAACTCTAATATCATGAAACTCAGCCCAAAGAACTCTGCATTCACAGGGCCCACAGTACATTTTTAAATAACAAATTTGGTTCTTTATACAATTTAGAAACTTCACTTTCTACGTAACTCATAAATACAAATAATATATAAATAGGGAAACACATAGGTGCCAATAGTGGCAAACAGAAGGACTGCCTTTGTTCCCTGTCAATGTTTGACCATGAGAGGGTGTGACCTAACCTTTGTATCTGCATCAAATCTTTTTATAATTTTGTTTTTGGTTTTAGATTATGCACCATAGGCAGGTTTTTGTGTTTATTGTGGATTGTTGTTTTTCTTTTTGTAAAGCGCTATGTAAAGCTTATGGCACTATATAAATAATAATAATAATAATAATAATAATAATAATAGATCTCCCTCAAGACTACCTTAAGCAAATGCTTCAAGCAAAATGCAGGTATGTGACTCTAACACTGTCACTTCTCCCCCTTGCATGATTTTCTCATCTTTGCCTGATGAAGAGACCAGTGTGTCTTCAAAAGCTATTCTGAACTTTTGGTTGGCCTAATAAAGGTATCACCATAGTCTTGGTTCTAGCTTTGTTGTTGTAGGTCCTGTTATGGGCCTTCAAGTTGATTCTGACTTATAGTGATCCTATTCTAGGGTTTTCTTGGCAATATTTCAGATAAGGTTTGCCATTTGGGGCTGACAGAATGTTACTTGCCCACGGTCATCAAACAGGTTTCCATGGCTCTCTGGTCTCTCAGAGCCCTAGTCCAAAACCACTGCACCTCATAGTTTACATAGTTCCTGGAGGATAGAAAATCAGCAGCCACTTGTTCCAAAGTGTGTCTTCATTTTATTAGCTTATCTCCCAACCCAGATGCAGAGCCTGTAAAATTTCCCCCTTTTCAACTACGAGATGACGACTCTCACAGTTAGCCAAATTGGCTGGGGAATTCTGGGAGTTGTCATCCAAAAGAAAAGAAAAGAAAAGAAATAAAAGTTTCAAAACTCTCATCTACCTTGGATGCTTTCAAAGTTAAACTGTCAACCCTTTAAGGTATTGTGAATATCTCATAGTAAATTTGGCATTGTTATCATCGTGAGACAAAGAAACACAGATACTTTTTGAAACCAGAGAAATATGTAGCTTTGGAAAATAATGTGTATATAATTTATGACAGCCATTCAGTACATGGAATCTTTGATCTGGCAAGACATGTAAGTGTCCATAGGGAGTAATCACACATGCATTGCAACACAAGAGGTAACTTTCCCTTCCCTAAGGGATGCGCCTACCACCATCTCAAATTGTTATTGCATTTTGTAATCTTGGCCCTATCCCCATGCTATCACAATCCAGGTTTGCATTCATGAAGTGTGTTCTCACTTTGTTAATATAGTTATCCTCAAGAGTTCATCTGCCCAAATGTATATAAAGTCTACTTACTACCTTTTTCTTTACTATAAAATAATGTGTTGAAAATCATTTTAAGATTTTCAGAGTAAAGAACTTAATTCAATGCTTTGTCGTGTAAAACTGCCAAAGAGAAAACTAAACAACAATTTCCTAGTATTGCTGTGGGGTGTTAGTATGCCCTACTACCCCCTCCCCACGATATCTCATAATTGGAAATATTTGATACTTTTCGGCTCAACATTGGTTGGCCAGCACAAACCAAAAAGGACAGGTGGACAGGTGGATCCCCAAAGTTACCCTCCTCTCACAGGCTTCCGTTTGAGCTAATAATTCCCTCAAATAATAATAGAGATCTTGACATCATGGGTGGGGCTCCAAAGCACCCCCCACCTCTTAGGTTAAGGTAACAGGGGATCCTTCATCAATTTGCTTTGGTAGCAGAGACTGATTTTAATTCTTGTTAGAAGTAGTGTGAGAACAGAGGTATAGCAATGTTGCGATTCCTAGAATTGTACACACAGGGAGACAGACAGAATGAGAGAGAGGAGTAATTAATACAGAATAAATATTAAAACATAACATTTCAGCTTCCTTTCTCCATCTGCTCTGATATGAATCCCTTTTTGGGGGAGAAAGGCAGGATATAAATTCAATAAATAAATATAATGAAGTGTGGCATCTGCAATACATGAGTGATATCAGGTATTATTTTCTGGGTTGAAAACATGAGCTTTTAGGTGTATAAATATTCAGAAGTTTTTTCTTGTTTGAAAGGGCTTATATACATGGGTAAAAGCCCCTGTACTCACCCTGTATTTGCAGCTTAGTTGACATACATCATTTTTTATGATGTGCATTTTCACTGGAGTTTCTTCAGGAAACGCTGGATCTGTAAGATTTCTGTTTTGCTCTGCATTTGGATTTTTGGCTGTGTGGCAGCTGAGTATTGGTTTTGGAGCAAAGTTGGGGTGAGGACATCCAGTGGATGGGACTCTATTATGGCACTTAATTAAAAAAATATTTTATTTATTTTTTGATTGTGTGCATATTAGAATAATAGGACCTCTGCTGTCTATTAAATAACAAGACTGTGTTTCTGGGAAAATGCTAAATTTAAAAAACGAGCAACGTGTCAGTTTGAAACTTTTAGTAAAATTGAACAAAACACCAATGGAATCTTTTCAAATGCTTACTGAGGCCTACGGGGAAAACTGCATCTCTTGTGTGTGTGTGTGTGTGTGTGTGTGTGTTTAGGTGGCACAAAGGATTCAGAGAAAGACATGAGAATGTGGAAGATGATGAATGCCCTGGATAACCTTCCACTTCAAGAACCAAAGAAATTGTAGAAAAAAATAGCCAGATTGTTTGTGGAGACTGCCAACTCACTGTCCGTATGATAGCTGAAGCTATGAACATTGACAAAGACACTGTATGGAAATTTTTGCATGAGGATCTCAAAATGAGAAAAGTTCATGCAAAGATGGTCACCAAGGGTCTCACACCAAAGCAAAAAGAATGCTGCAAGGAAATTTGCACTGACATTCTGCAGCAACTTGAGGAGAACCCAAACCTTTTTCAAAAAATTATCACTTGTGATGAAACCTGGATCTTCTAGTATGATCCTCAGACAAAACCACAGTCAATGCACCATCATTACCAAGAATGAAAAAAGCATGTCAAAGCGAGTCCACATTCAAAGCTATGCTTATTGTTTTGGGGGTTTTTTTACATCAAGGATGTAATTTTGGCAGAATGGGTTTCAGAAGGCAGAACAGTGAACCAGCATTATTATAAGGAAGCTTTGACAAAGCTGAGAGAAAGTCAAGAAAAAAAAGGGCCAGAATTTGGAAAAATGATTCCATTCTTCATCAAGACAATGCACCTGCTCACATAGCACTTTCTGTGAAGCAGTTTTGGGACAATAAACACATTACTACACTTGGAACATCCTCCATATTCATCAAATTTGGTACCATGTGACTTTTTTTCTTTTCCCTCAAGTGAAATCAGTGCTTCATAGAATCATAGACTCATAGAACTGCAGAGTTGGAAGAGACCACGAGGGCCATTCAGTCCAACCCCCCTGCCACGCAGGAAATCTTGATCAAAGCATCCCCGACAGATGGCAATCCAGCCTCTGTTTAAAGACCTCCAAAGAAGGAGACCCCACCACGCTCCGAGGGAGTATGTTTCACTGCCGAACAGCTCTTACTGTCAAAAAGTTCCTCCTCATGTTGAGGTGGAATCTCTGTTCCTGGAGCTTGCACCCATTGCTCCATTTTCCAGTCTTAAAGGAACATGTTTTGAGTCAGCTGATGCAGTAAAGAAGAAAACGAGCAGATGTGTTGAAACAGATGACAGAAACTGATCTGCTCCATGCCTTTGACCAATGGAAAACAAGACTGCATTGGTGTGTGAGTGTGAACAAGAAGTATATTGAAGGGGACAAGCATTAGAATTGTAATACATATAACTAAAGATGGGTTATTGTATCAGTCTCGTTATTTAATATTGTATCCACTAGTACAGTACTCTGGGACCACATATATTTGCTTATTCATACGCACAAGTGAACAGAAAAAACCTGGAACAACTCTGGCCATGTGCCAGAACTAGTGCAACGTATAGGACATAAGATCAGCACAGGGCCACCCTTCTACTCCAATGCAGATTACAGTGTTGCAGGATTCTCCAATCCACAATCAGACAAGCCCAGTGCACGTGACACTTACGGAGCCACTGTGGATCAAAGAAATCTGCTGCAGCTATGAGGTAGGTGCAGGGTTTTCTGCCAGTATAGACAAGCCCCAACACTCTTGGATCAGATGGCACTTCTATTGCAATAGTTGGCAGATGAGTTAGGCTGAGGGATTTGTTGTCATTGCCGTTGTTGTTTTGCACTATATTCCTGGGGAAAGGAGAAGTGATGTAGATGCACACTTTATAATTAGGTTGCCAAGCAATGAGAAATAATAACTTATATAAGAAATAAAAGTGTCTTAAAATGTCATATATATGGTTAGGCTTTGCACAGTGGAGAATAATGTATCAACTTTGTTCCCGGGATAGCAGTAATGTAAACAGACATATTTATACAACCCTGGGAAAAGATACTGATGCCAACTTCCTTCTGAATGCCTGCTATGGATTTAGCTGACAGTGTCACTAAGGTTTTCAGACACTGCAACTATGGAAATTAGTTTCCCAATGTTCCAAACTCAGATTATTCTGATATTTGACAGACCATGAAAGTCTACAGTCCAAAGACTACTGCCAAGATTTTGGCCATGAGACATCTGGCAAATCATTAATATACATTTATTATACATATGCCATCCATAAGCGATTTTGAAGTGTATTAGCAAACTAGTGCTTAATTTGTGTCTTAAGCCTAACATTATAATTATTAAACAGCATACTAACTCTTATTTGACATATCAGTGTATGCAAATATATCATCTGATATAAGAGAGGCTTGGTATAAACACAGAATTGGGTAAATGTCCCACTGTGATTAATTGCTACCAATTCTTACTCAAAATCTTCTGAATAATCACTTTATTTGTCCATATAAGGGAAGTGCTATGTAACTGGAATCATCATTAATACAGAACCTTTTATAGATGTGATTTGGCTCTGGTTCCATGATCAGGCCAAGACATTCTGTTGCTAAACGTGAAAGATAAGATATCATGCCTTCCCTGTTCAATGTACAGAAGCCCACAAGCCTGGCCATGCAGTTCGGTCTTTCTTCAGCAGTGATGATGGGAGTGTTGACAATTCAATGCAGTGGAGGCTTCAGGATAGTTTGGCAGAAACAGAAGGGAGAGCAGAAGGGAACAGGTGGAAGGAGAAACACAGTATGCTGTTTTATAGTACATTGTGCATGTAAGGAAAGGAAGGAAGCTGGCAGTGTGTGTGTGTGTGTGTGTGTGCATGAGAGAGAGGGGGGAGGGAGGGAGGGACTGGTGCGAGTGGTTGGTGAAAGAAGAGAGGCAGTAGTGGGTATGAATGTGGGTGGGAAAAGAAATTTAGGAGTTTGTGCACATATGGGGAGAGGGGAGAAAGCTAGGCATCCCAGAACCATGTATGGAACTTGGAGAAGGAGCGGTATACATGACTATATAACACAAAGTTGTAGAACCACCAAAAGTAAGATATAGGTGGATAGAGGATATAGGCCACCAGAGGTGCATAGTGATGACAGCAAAATAAGGAAGTGAAGGAACACTTTGGAAGAGGTGAGGAGCCAGGAAGAAAGCAAGGAAAGATGAATTGGGGTTAGCAAGTGTATTTGGACCAAAAAGAAAATACTGTAGCATATTTGGGGGGCAGGGGTAACAGTTGAAAATAAAGGGGGAAACAGAAAGGGGAGAAGGGAATTTTTTTTAGCAAGTGTATTTTGGGGGAGAAACATAAAATAGCATCATGAAATGTTTTTTACAATAACAGAAATATATGCCTAACTTCAACATTTTAAAAACAAATATATTTTTCTTTCTTTCATGGAACAGAAGTACTTTGACGACTATTAAATGGTTACTGTTGGGTGGGAAGTTAAAGAGGATTTCAGTGCAGTATTAATATTATTCCAAACATAGCAAACTCACTCTGTGCAAATGAAGAAATCATACATGCATGTGAATGTGTGTGTCACTATTAATTTAAATAGCAAATGTTTTAAGAAGTGAAGCTAGATATAGGCTTTTAAAAGATTTTTAGTACATGATCATGCTTGTTTATGGTTGCTACAAACAAATGGATTTAAATGGAAAAACTAACTGGTTTATCTTTCTTCTTACAGACATTGCCTCTGCTGCTGCTTTTGTTTTGAATCCAGACATCAAGTAAGAAGTGGAGGAGGCATCACAATATACTGTTGCCTTGAGAAGCATGGCATCCTGGTACAGATATGAAACAGCAGCAAGTCTTACCTTTTCCCTCCCTAATGATAAAATGCAGTCATCCAATTTGTACAACCAATTTTGTATTGATGAGCTCTTATGCCAATGGGAAGCAACATTTTAAGGTGAATCTTGCTGAGAGTGCTGGTGTAACCTTAGGCTGGTTTTGAATATATTGTGAATGTGATACACCTTATTTCCAGTCTCAGAGCTTTTTTTTTTTTTTAATATTTTCTCTTTTAGAGAGTACATCTTGAGAACTGTAAGAAAATCGTGGAGACCATTGGAGGAAGATCTGGATAAAAAAGAGGGGATGAACATTAGTAGGGTATACTGCTCCCCTCCCCTTCCCTGGGGAAGCAGTAATTACTGAACAGTTCTGGTATCATTGCTGAAAAGGGTTGCCAGGTGAAATAAGGAATAGGGTTTCTGTCCCTTTCATAGTTGTGTAGAAGAGTGTTTCAGTAAGGGTTGCTTGAATGACCTGCTGAACTTCCCTCTTCTATACAACTGTTAAAAGGAAAAGTGTCCTTTTCCCTTATTTCATCTGGCAACTCTATTACTGAACTGTTTCCCCTAAATATTTCTAAAACATTTTTTTTCTTTTAAAATAATGTTTATCAGTCATATGTGTGACATTTAATTTTTTTTATTGAAGGATCTTGTTGATGGGGACCGGGATGGTTCTGTCATTTACTTCATATTTATAGATAAAGGTTTTTGTTTCCTGAATCCTTCCCCTATGTGTGCATCTTTCTAATGTCGTTTATTCCTCCAAAACTTTCCTAACTCTTAAGATGGTGATTTCTAGTTCATCATCTTGTAAGAATCTGTTCTGCAAAAGTAATCAATGGTCAGTAGAGCCTGTACACACAGAAAATGTCAGCAGCATTTGTGGTCGTGCCTTGATGCATTTTGAGAAAATCAGTCTCTCTCTCTCTCTTTTTTTTTTTTTTTTTGAGGGATTTCCAATATTTTTTTGAAAGACTTCTCAAAACAGTTATCTATTACTCTTTGATATCCTTTTATATACAATGGAGAAGCCATCCCAAATGTTATCAGTACAATGGGACTTTACACAGTATTCCATTGACAAATTGTACGGTGAAAAATAACCCAGATAACCAAAGTTTGTATCACTGGCTTCTACATTACGGACTCTACATCCCATGCAAATTATGTTAGAACAAAAATATCTAATTCTACAAATGAAGTATTTCACTTAAAACAATTTCCACTGGCCTAAAGGAATATACACCTGGCCGCTGGGCCAAAGGGAAGCCTAGCCCATCTGCAAAGCAAGACTTCCCCAGCCAATAGCTTGTAGCGTGAGCTTCAAACTGATTGGCTGCCAAGAAGGCCTCTTCCCAGCTAGGCAGAGCCATGTGGCTTGCTTGGAAGAAGTTGCCCAGCATGCTGGCAGCCTCCGACTCTCAGTCCCACCCACCACCATCACAGGCTCATTTGGTAAGAATACATGAGAGAGCTTTCTCAGTGGCTGCTCCCACCCTCTGGAATTCCCTTCCATGGAAGGGTGGCCAGTCCTTCCTGATCTCCTTTTTCTTCAAACAGGCTTTTAAGGGAGCTGTGTGTGTGTGTGTGTGTGCGCGCGCGCTTTATTTTAACTTCTGTATGAGTTTTAATGATTTCATACTGGATATCATGTATTGTTTAAATAAGATTTTAATTATCTTTAAAAAATTAATGTTCTGGTTTTAGCAGATTCTTTTTGTGAGCCACCTTGGGTCCCACTCTGAGAGAAAGGTGACATATAAAAGAAATAAACAGACAAATAATTAAATGCAATTTTTTTTTGCCTTCACTTGAAAATATATAGGCCAATCTTCCAGTGTGATCATGAGAGATGTAGAAAATTGGTGTTCATTTAATGAATTCAACACTGATAATGTGGGATATCAAAAACCAACACCTGCTACAATCAATACAATTATTTATATTTCAGTTCCTACTTCCTAATTGTTTAGTCTGTTTGCATTCTAATGGGGTTTTGCATGTCTGAATGCTTGTGTTCTGGGGCAAAGTGGTAACATTTGTATCTGGCCCTGCCCACTTAGCTTTGGACCCATCTCATGCCCTTACCCCTGCCTACTACAGTACTGGAATGTACCCCTTGATGTCCTTCTCAAAAGAGACCTTGGCCCCTGGGCTAGAAAGGGCTTCCCACTCTGTCAAAAAGGCCTGTCTGGGGCTACAGTTCAGGACATAATCCTTTTGGTTTCCTCAAGAGGGTTGCAATCAAGATCTAGTTAAATGCAAAGCCTTATAGAGAGTTTGTTTTTAAAATCTTATATTATTTGAGTACATTGCTCAGAGCATTGTCCCATGGAGTCTTGGAATGGATTACTGATACGATTGTGGAATTTGGGGGAAGAATTAGTGACATGTTTCTTTGGCTGCACCCCAAACCCTAACTGACATACATAATAACAAAACAATGCATGTGGGTGGGATAGACCCATCATCACATATATTTTTATAGACAACCAGTATCTTGTTACTTTCCACCTCAACAGCTGGCTTCGATCAAAAATGATATCTTCATGGGAGAAAAGCATAAATCCAACTCTCTTCCTAAATATGGACACACACACACACACACACACACATGACACATTTATGCCATATAAATTTTCTTTCTTACTTTGAAAAACTTTAAATTTTTACAGACTACAATTTTGGTTTCTTGTTTTTCTTTTCTCTTCATTGTATTCTTATGCTAAAGTCAGGAGTACTTTGGGCATATGTGCATTGGTCTCCTCATGGAATCAATGGCTTTGAAATATTATTTTCTGTCTTCCCTTCTTCCCCTGTAATACTTTTTGACAAAATGTTTTGGGTGCAGTCAGTATGTAATTGACACACATACAAGTTCTTCATCAGAAACAGCTGTGTCTGGGGGAACCCTTATATTGGTATGGAATTGCTGGATATCCTTGAAAATACACACATATGTATGTACATACATATGCCCGTCTTTGAGCAAGCCACTATGTTTTGGGAGGGAGGCACTCATAATTCCACCAACTGTTGTTTTAGTTAAACATCTGTAGAGAGTGACTTGCTTGCTTCTCAAATGCTTTCTTTGTGGTATCTTCATACCACAGCCATGTTGCTAACAGTTAAGGATGTGAGTACACACCCTCTAACACCCTCTAAAACAACCAACAGGGAACTTGAGTTACGGCATTGTTTTTCTTTTAAAAATAATCATTGGTCTCAGTTTGGTGCCATCAGCTCTGCATCAATTGATGGGGAGTCCTGGTGGCGCAGTGGTTAAATGCCAGTACTGCAAGTCACCACGTTACAAGTTCGATTCCAGAGGGTTCCAAGGTTCACTCAGCCTTCCATCCTTTCGTAGGTCAGTAAAATGAGTACCCAGCTTGTGGGGGCAATTAGCTAACACACATTGGAAACTGTTTAATGCAGTGTAGATGTGTAAATAGCTATTGCTTAAAACAATTTGTAAGCCGCTCTGATAGCCTTGTGGCTGAAGAGTGGGGTATAAATAACTAAATAAATAAAAATAAAAATAAAAAAAAGACAGGATAGTGAAAGTATATTAACTGACTGAAATAGTAGTAAATATTTATTACAGTCAAAGACCAGTAGATAAGAACCAGCAATAAATGCAAATACAAACATTTAAAACATTTAAAATATTTGAAAGTCATAAGCAAAGTAAAAACAGAATAGAATTGCATATTACATATGCGGTATGTATTTAACTATCAGGAAAAAAACAACAATCCATTATATACTAATCCTTGGTGCTAATCATCGCTCGTCTCACTTTAATTGCTGCTGTGCAAAATTTAGCTACCTTATATGTTATAGCAGGATTAGTATCAGAGAGTAGCAGGGTGGCATAGAACTGCTCAGATCATCCAGGATATTTGCAAATTATTGGCAGGATGAGATCAGATTGTAAGTCTCTATAGAACAAGCACTGAAGAAGCACATGTTCTACAGATTCAATTTGGCCAGAGTCACATGGGCAGCATCTCTTCAGAGAAGGAATTTTCCTATAACGTCCTTCAAGGACAGCTAAAGGAAGAACACAACATTGAGCCAAAGTAAGTGCTATTCAACATCTTTATCAATGACTTGGATGATGGAATTAGGAGCATACTTATCAAATTTGCAGATGACACCAAATTGGGAGGAGTAGCTAATACCCTAGAGGACAGGATCAAAATTCAGAATGACCTGGATAGACTGGAGAGCGGGGCCAAAGCTAACAAAATGAAATTCAACACGGAGAAATGAAAAGTACTGCACTTAGGGCGGAAAAATGAAATGCATAGATATAGGATGGGAGAGACCTGGCTGAACGAGACTACGTGTGAAAGGGATCTAGGAGTACTAGTAGACTACAAGTTGAACATGAGTCAACGGTGTGATGCAGCAGCTAAAAAGGCCAATGCGATTTTGGGCTGTATCAATAGAAGTATAGTATCTAGATCAAGGGAAGTAATAGTGCCGCTCTATTCTGCCTTGGTCAGTCCTCACCTAGAATACTGTGTCCACTTCTGGGCACCAGAATTCAAAAAAGATACTGACAAATTGGAGCATGTCCAGAGAAGGGCAACTAAAATGGTGAAAGGTCTGGAAACCGTGCCTTATGAGGAGAGACTTAGGGAGCTGGGTATGTTTAGCCTGGAAAAAAGATGGTTAAGAGGCTATATGATAGCCCTGTTTAAGTATTTGAAGGGGTGTCACGCTGAGGATGGAGCAGGCTTGTTTTCTGCTGCTCCAGAGACTGGATCACGGAGCAATGGATGCAAGCTCCAGGAACAGAGATTCCACCTCAACATTAGGAGGAACTTTTTGACAGTAAGAGCTGTTCGGCAGTGGAACGCACTCCCTCAGAGCATAGTGGGGTCTCCTTCCTTGGAGGTCTTTAAACAGAGGCTGGATTGCCATCTGTCGGGGATGCTTTGATCAAGATTTCCTGCATGGCAGGGAGTTGGACTGGATGGCCCTCGTGGTCTCTTCCAACTCTACAATTCTATGATTCTATGATGTTTTGGCAATTCTAAATTACTTAAATATGCCATAGGAATTGTAAGGTATCCGCTGTATTCACTGACAATAAAGGAAGGGGACCTATCAAGAGCCATTTGGCATTCTTTATCAGTGATACGCTGTTTTATAACTATTTTGGCCTGGTCAAATCCCATATTTAATAAAGAATTTGGGGAAAGGCCCAAGACCAAAAACTTGGTTGTAACTACATGATACCATTTAGATTGGAAGTCATCCTTCAGAACAAGGGGAGCAAACTCAATAGGAAAAAAGGATAACCTGAGCCAGTAAATAAGAATGGCTGTTCAAACTCTGGCCTCACTACTCAAAAAATCTGCCTCTAGCTGCAAGATGGCATTGGAGACACATTTTGGAACCTGAAGGATTGATCTCAAAAACTTAGATTGTATGCCCTCCAGCAGAGCAAAATTGAGAAAAGGGCCTAGCTGGGCACCATATAAGAGTTGAGTGACTGACTTTGCTTCAAAAAGCTTCAGGGCTGCCGGAATGTAATGTCCTCCTTTAGATCTAAAGAATTTTTGTATAGCCATTGAGCTCCTCTGAGCATTACTAGTAACATAATCTCCATATGCTTTTCCGCTTCCTGTAGCATGAAAGATTACACCCAGGTATTTAAAGTAATAGAGTACGAACAGAGCTCTGTTTACTTCTGGGGTTGAGATCTCGCCGATTCTCGTGAGAAGACACGGGAACGGCACATTCAAAAAGTTAAGCAAGACAAAGGCATAAAAAGTACGCACAAGCACAGAAACACACTTTTAAAATTACAAGTAAACAGGGGAGGTAAAAAAAAGGAGCGTCCCCTACCTGACTGTCCTGATTTCACGCAGAAGTGTTCTGACAATTGACACTGTATTCACTGAGCACAATGGCACGAGGATTCAAACACCAGCAATGCCAGCAACAAAACGCCAGGGGAGCTCTATTGACAGCTTGGGCTGTCAATAAAATAGAACAACTTTTTGACAAGACATGATCACAAAAGGACAACATCATATGTTAAGTGCACCCTTTCATGATCGTTAGGCATCGTTATGATGCCATATTTGCCACATCTGATAAAGTCCTTAGTGTACCCTTATAGATTTAGGTTGTGTGTTAGAAATATTTTTTGTTTGTTTGTATTCTGTGTGTGTGTGTGTGATTGTGTATGTGTGTCAATGACGATACAGGGCTTTCTCTCCCCCCCCCCCATTATGTCCCCAGGAAGTCCTCACGACCCCCAGGGCTAAGATATCTGGAAGATGGGGTAGGGCCTAATAAAATGTTTTAAAATCTTTCTCTGGTTTTTCTTCGCAAACGAAGATTCAGGAAGGACTCATCCCACACTTTCTGCAAGCGCGCTGATGACTAAAAAGGCCAATCCGAGATAAACAAGTCCGGTTGAAGAAAGCACAGCAGAAGGTCTCCTTGGGTGATGTTTTTGGGTTGTAATTCTTTCTGCGTTGTCGTTTCTCTTCAAGACTTCTCTTCAAAACTCTTCAAGTTTTAAAATAATACCTGGTAAAATGCATTCCAGTCAGCAAAAAATGGATCAGGCCCCACATGACCTCAGGAACAGTACAGGAGTTTCAGTACGCTGGCCCATCGTGCTAGCTGCCAGCTGTTTCACTCTTCCGCATCCAAAAAGGGGGCCCACAGCATGTGACCAAGGCTAGTTATGTGCAAGGGACCTTGCTCGTGTAATGTGGGCCTCCTGCCTGTATCCAGAAAGCGGGACACAAGCAGCAGTGGCTGCTTCAGGGACAAGCTGGAATGCTCATCTGGACTCTGGCCCATTTCCTCCAGGTAATCGAGGAGGAACGGGCCTGGTCTGTGGGCAGGATATTGCCAGCGGGAAGCTGGCACATCTTGACCTGGGTATAGGAGCCCTTGGTCACTTGTGACAGCAGTAGTCACTTATTTGCTTTATTGCTTCTGTTCCTTTCCCCCAACTTCTTTTTATTGCTTCTCCTTCTCCTTCTTCACTTTATGTAAGCTTACTTCTTCAGGGTGAAGCTCAGAGGAATCTGCCATCTTCTGAGAATGCCTCTCTGGGCTTTATGAGGGGCCCAGATACCCTCTGTGTTAGGGAGTAGAAGATGTACACACATATGGAGCTTTGCACTGTATAGCACTGCACCTGCTATACAAAACTAGAGGAGGAGGAAGAGGAATATATTTTTGGTCTGTCAGCTGGTAGAGATCCTTTCCCAGCTAACAGAAGACACTCATGGATATGTTCACAGTTGTTTTATGAAAGCAGTTCAACCTGCTTGTCTCTTAGCAAAGCGAACAAGTAATTTACTTATAATAGCTTAGATTTTTAAAGATATCCAAAATATATCCTAAATCTGTCTGAAAACATTATTCATATGTAAGCTACATTATAAATGAATATCTGATGGTTCTACTACAGACTGTTAGAAGAAGTGTTGTTGCCACTTTTCTTTTGCAGATAAGAATGCCTATATTTGGAGGGCAGGATCAAAAGGAGAGTAAAAAAGAAGGCAAAACATTCAGAATTAAATACATCCAGAGAACAGCATGGTGTAGTGGTTTGAGTGTTGGACTAGGACACTGGGAGACCAGGGTTTGGATCCCCCTCTCAGACATGGAAACCCCCTGGGTGACTTTGGGCAAGTCACACTCTCTCAACCTCAGAAGAAGGCAAAGGCAAAAACCCCTCTGAACAAATCTTGCCAAGAAAACTCTGTAATAGGTTTACCTTAGTGTCACCAAAACCGGAAACAACTTGAAGGCAGACAACAACAGAGAACAATATGAATAATTCCATCATCCAGGGTTTTGACAATGGATGAATAAAGAGCTCTGAATGGTGGTATTATTAATATCATTCTATGACTGTATTTAGTTTGCTTTAGCCACTTTCATAAGAGGTTAATGCACAAGAAAATCGAGATGTTATTAAAATGTTTTGTTTTTATGGTAGTATTACTGGCATATAATTTGGGAAGCGAGGTAATTTAGACACACAGACATTTAAGGAGCTGCTGAAGATCAATAAATGAGAACAAAATAACCCTTCAGATTCTTGCAGTTTCTAAATATAATGCTTTAACACTAGATTTTTATAAATTTATTCAGACATACTGTGTGAGTGCCCCAGTTTGTAGTATGGTTTCAGTTAGGGCTTTGCTTATTCATCTCCAAGTAAACAGTAATTAATATAAATTGCAAAAAACAAATGACAGGCTTGTGCCAAAAACAATAACGGAAATATGTACTAGCTTGACAGAAAAGTCCATTGTAGAATTATTATAAGCTCTAATCACATTCACTTTAAATTTGTTTTAAGACAGTCAAAGCACTTTGTAAAGAATTCTGTTTGTCCTTATCTGCCCTCATGAGATTACCTATACAAGGGCAGACCTGACAAGACTTTTAGCCTACGGGACTAGATTCCATCTGTTTTTCATCTATTTGTGGGAACTCTAAATAGTCTTCATGGTAGGCAAAAACAGTCAAACAAAACTGATTTATCCATATCTGCCTAAATAGGAATGGCACAAATTGACTGGACCACACTGGGAAGAAGAAGAGCTGTGCTGGCCAAAATCCTATCTAGTTCACCAAAATTTTATCTAAGCCATAGGTTCACACAATGGTCAGTCAGTTACCCACAGGCAAAATATGCACACAACAGCACCCTGCCTCTTGTGTTTCCCAACAAAAACACAGAGGCAATCTCTCTGATAGTAGAGGGAATATACTGGGTGGTCATACTGACTAGTAGCCACTGATTGCCCCATACAGCATAAATTTGTCCAGTTCCCCTTTAAAACCATGCAGGCTGGAAGCCATATCATGTTTCATGAACTGAGCCAGTGTGGTGTAGCGGTTTGAGTGCTGAACTAGGACTGCAGGAGGACACGGTTTGAATTCCCACCCTTGGGCAGGTCACACTTTTTCAGCCTTAGAGGAAAGGAAGGACAAAGCTCCTCAGAATAAATCTTTCCATCTTTGGTGGAATTGTCAGCATGCGAGAGCGTATTGGAAAAAAATTCATAGCACCATTACTGAAATATTAGATTTAAGATTTCCAATGACCCCCGAAACTTATCTGCTGAATATGATAGACAAAATCAAAGAGAAAAATATTAACTCAAAATGGAGAGTTATACTATATATGATATCTGCAGCAAGGTTGTTATATGCCTCCAAATGGAAAATGAAAGAGATTCCATCTATTGAGGATTGGTTGATAAAACTTCAGGAAATAATAGATATGGATATCTTAACTAGTACAATAAAAGGGGAAATGATTGACGAGGTTAAAGAAGGTTGGAAACCAGTAAAAAAATTCTGGAAAAAGAAATGGAGAGACTTAGATAAATTTGACTTATAGGGCTAAATGCAATGTATAGACATGTCAACACATAAAGGTCTGAAAATAATAATATAAATTAATATAAAATATAAAATCAAGTCAAATTTACTGCTGTTATGGAAGGAAATATTAGGAGAACAAGAAGCTTGTAATGGATTGGAAACGAATTTATAATTGCATAGTTTCTATACTCATATCAGGGAAGGAAGGTACGGGAAATAAAGGGTTTTTTTCCCTTCTTTTTTGTGTTTGTAAAATTTAAAATGTGGATTAAGAATTACAAGAATTATAAAATAGAGTGAATATACATAACACTGTGGATAAGAATGTAAAGACCATATGATTTGTTTTAAGTTATGTTAAAATGTATGTATGTTCTGTACTTGAAGACTGCAAGAAGAATCTTTTTGTTCTTTCAATAAAAATAGTAATAAAAAAAAGAATAAATCTTGCCAAGAAACCCCTAGGAAAGGGTTGCCATAAGACAGACCAATAAAGTTGTACCACGATGTGTTTGATTTCCCCTTTCTGTACTTTTTCCAGAAAGACAATATCCTTTATCAATAGTGATTACCACATTTAGAATACTGCAATGTGCAAGAACTGTATCCAAACTGTGGTTGTGCCACACATTTGTATAAGGCAGAGCTGGGCAACAAGGAGAAGGCTAAGGGGCTGCATTAGTCCCCCAGGAGATCTTGGAGTGCTGTACCCCCACCTCACCTACCCCCTATAAAAGAAATCAACCCTTCTACCCCCCAAAGGGACAAGGGAACGTTTTTACTATGGTTTTGGGCCTCCCTGGGCCATTTTCAGCCTAGGAGAGGACTTTTTTTAACAACAGGAAGTGAACAGAAGCTATTGCCTATTTACTTCCTGCTTCAAAAAGGCCTCTTTGGGGCCTAAATTGGTCTTGGGTGAGCCCAAAATATAGCAGATGTGCCCCCCACACCCACCAGGGGGGATTTTTAAAAATTGCTTGACCCCCTAGGAGCCTGAGGGTCCTCCAGATTTGGTTAAAATGTTCTCCATGTTCCCTAGAGTGCTTTTGGGGGCATGTTGGAGCAAAAATATTTGACCTTCCCTCCCAGGAGACCTTGAGAGCCACAATAATTGCTCTGGGGGCCAGCTGTGGCCTACAGGCCACATTTTGCCCACTTCTGATATAAGGGCTGTATGATATCAGCCATCAGTCTTGGTAGCCAGTAGTAATCTATTGCAGGTCTCCAAAGGAAAGTAATAAAGCACCACGTGCAATAAACTGCTCCCAGCTAAAACCACTTCACCTGGTCCATCATATTATTTATGACCTATAGCCTTTCATAGCCTTTGTTTGGTATTTACATTGGTATTTTATATTTGTATTAAGCAGCTATTCCTGAGTAACCATGGGTCACACAACAGAGACATGGCACTAGTCTAGATGGGCTATTTACCCCATCTTGCCCCTATCTTAGGAGATTTTCAGTCGATCCTTGCCGCGCAAGGATCGCCCAGGACATTTTTGTTGCAGCAGCGCAGCAGGGGGTCGATTTCGGATGATGCCGTCGCTGCTGCGAGATTGCCGGTCCTTCTCGCGCTAATGCTTGGAACCTGTCATGCTATATTTGGCAAGATTTTATTCACGGAGGTTGTCCGTGAATAAAATCTTGCCGAATATAGCGCGGCAGGCTCCAAGCCTTAGCACAAGAGGGACCGACGATCTTGCAGCAGCGACGGCATCGTCCAAAATCAACCCCCTGCTGCGCTGCTGTGACGAAACTATCCCAGGCGATCCTTGCACAGCAAGGATCATCTGAAAATCTCCTTCGAGCCCTATAGTCCTAATGCTGCAAGGCTGTTGCCCTGTTTTGCCCTGGGCAGTCCTCACGACCCCCAGGGCAAAGATGGGGGAGGATGGAGTAAAGCCTGTTAAACTGTTTTATTAAAATACCCAGGAAAAGCCGTCTCAGCTGGAAAAAATGGATTGGCCCCTGCATGACAGCAGGAGCTTATACCAGCATGTAGGCCCATCACTGAAGCTCTTGTCCATATCACTCTCTCCGAAGGCAGGAAGGAGTCTCGCAGCATGTGACCAAGGCTGGTCACATGCAGGGGGCCTTGATCACGTTCTGCAGGCCTACTTCCTGGCTTTAGACAGAGCAACGTGGATGGCAACGGTTGCTGCAGAGATGGGCTGGTGCGCCAGTATGGACTCCATCCCATTTCATGCAGGTAACAGGGGATAAACAGGCCAAATCCATAGCCAGAATAGGCCGGCGGGGAGCTGGCATATTCTGGCCCATGTAGATGAGCCCATAGACACAGGGATCCTACAGCAACCCCAAATGTCAATTCTTGCCTTATATCTATTCAAGGAACTTCATTTATAGGATCTAATAACACTAGCCACTACAACAGGTATTCAATTTACCTCCCCAGTTTCCAGTTTGATATATATACACAGCACATGGCAGTAATGACTTCTGCTTTCAATATGAGACAACAACTCAGTCTGTACTCAAAATAATAAATGAATACAAATCTATCATCGGAAATTGGCAATGCCAAGAAATTAGTGAGACAATATTACACTTTCCCAGGATATGTCTAGGGACTTGAAAGTCTTCCTTCTCCAGCAAAAGAATTTTAAAGGAAAATAGAGGTAATTAGGAATGCTGGTCAAGATAATTAACAGTATTCAGGGTGTGGAGGGATTCAGAGATTTTAATCATCTTTTGGGATACAGGCAGATTGGAAAGAGGACTTGCTATGCCAAATAAAGTAGCTGAAGGTTTTTATATTTTATTTTCTTAGAACACACATAAAATAAACTTTGCTATTACTATACCACCACATTATCAGTAACTCTGCCACTTCCTTAAGAAGTGGTGTGGTGTTTTCTGCTGTTTTCTTTCTTTTCTTTTCTTTTTTCAATGAGAAAAAGAGTCAGCCACCTCATTTGGAAGAAAAAGCCATTCCCATCCCCACTTTGCAAGACAACCACTGACCCCACCCATGTATTTTTGATGGAGACAAACAGCCCTATGATTGTGAAGGGGGATATTTAGTCCATCTTCTATGAAATTATTTATTAACACATTTAAAACTTCCATTCATCCCCACAGATGCCAAGATGATCTATAAATATAATTCAAGCAATATTTTCATAAGAAAAACCAAGAAAATCTGCAGCAGACACAATAAAATGGCCAGTATCAGTCAGCTGAAATGCTTGGCCAAACAAAGAGAATTTGAGCTGGTGCCAAAGTGTGGTAAGGATACCACTTGCCCTTCCATGGGGAGGGTATTCCATAATTTGGTGAGCCAAAATCTAGAGAGGCTGTCTCCATCTTGATGTGCACAGGTCAACCCTGATATCCATGGATTCGGTATTCCTGGTTTCACTTATCCACATCCAAAAAAAAGAAATGTTCTCTCTAGGTATTTCTAGGTTCTCCAGTATGATTCTATGGTCAACGTCTGGTGTTTGTCTCATTGAAAATAATAGGGTTCACTATTATCCATGGTTTCAGGTATCCACGGTGTGTGTGCATCTTGGAATGTATCTCCCATGGATACGGGGGTTGACCTGTAATTGAAGAGCCACCATATTGAAGAAGAGCCTCCCCTGATGATCTTAAGTCATTGTCAGGCTAGATAGATCACACACAGAGAGAGAGGTGTTAACAGAACAAAATGAGGATGATTGTATTATCTCCTATTTCTATTGGTATGAGTAGTCACTTTTGTTTATTTTAAACTCTACACAGAATAGTCACAGAGAGTACTTTTGGCATTTCACGGCCAACTCTCTAGGCATTTTCCAGCATGCCTCTATGTCCCTATTTTTTCAGCCACGGATAACTGAATCCACGGATATTGGTTCCACAGATATAGGCGACCTATATTCAACATTACAGTTCCACAGATATGGGGGCAACCCATATTCAACATTACAGTTAATTTGCATTAGTCCTTCCTGATAACTATGATGTGGCTTACAACCTTGTTTGGTCACAGATGTCTTGTTACTGCTACCTTGTATTTACACCTGAGGTAACTGCCTGGCCTTACTTCATTACATGAAGGGTCCAGCCAATAACTGCAACAGACCAGTATAAAATAAATAAAATAAAATTATGCACTATGCATTAATTTCAAAGAACTTGCTGCTTCTAAGGCTAAAAATAGCAATTGACAGTGACTATATTGTTATAATGAGAACCAGTGTGGTGTAGTGGTTTAAGTGTTGGACTAGGGAGATTTTTACACGGGGCCAAAATGCCCAGTTACTGCCCCGCTACCTTCTCTCCCGTTCCTGCCACGGAATAACATAAATCTTTCACACACTCGCCTTAATTCCGCAGCAGGAATGGGCTCCCCCTCCCCTTGGTTGTTGGCCTAAATGCAGCCGTCGTAAGGCTGCTTTTATGACTGGCTGTCTGAAACGTTATCACGTGATAATGCCGGACAGTAAATTTAAAAATAAAACTCCCTCAAACATAAAATCAGTTCACCAAGCACAAAAACACTCTTTAAATCACATAATCAAAACAGGGAGTGTAAAATAAAGGGTGCCACTTACCTGGATGTCCAGATCGTACCAGGAAGTGCTCGGAACAGACCTCCCCTCCACAGCTGTCATTTTGGAACAGGAACGGGGCTCCTGTTCACACACCCATGATTGTGTGATAGTGACGGAACAGGAGGTCTATTCACGATGAAAAATCATGATTACATTGTTCTGGAACAGTCACGGGAGTAGGATGGATGCAGGACAGAACGGGGTCAACGTCATCCGAAAGGGAAAACCTTTCCCAACCCTGTTCTGTTCCTGCCACGGGATATGTAGCCCATGTGAAAATCTCCTAGGACTCTGGGAGACCAGGGTTCCAATCCTTAATCGGCCATGGAAACTGGGTGACCTTGGGCAAGTCACACCCTTCCGCCTGAGAGGAAGGCAATGGAAAAGCCCCTCTGAGCAAATCTTGCCAAGAAAACTCCATGATAGGTTTGCTTTAGGGTGGCCATTGGTTGGATTTGACTTGAAGGTACACAACAACAAGAAATTATTATAACTTTTAAAGTTCATATTAAATATAAAGATAAAATATATAGGAATGTATGTGTATATTACGTGTGTGTGTGTATTTAGGAAGCAAAAGTTTGGCTAATTACAGAGCCACTTGGATAAAAACATACATTTCTACCAACAAACAAATTGCCGGTTGCCAGAAGCAAAAGATTTATTTTACTCTGTTTCTTGCATACTGCAAAGAGAAAAGACATGTTTTGCATTCTTTCAAATTTTATTTTATATATTTATGAAAAGTCATTGAAATATTACATTGCTATGCCACAAGGCTTCCGTTATCATGGTTCAAATATTCTGTTACAGTTTTGTTTGCCAAACACTATTTTAAAATGTACTGGACAATTTTTCTTTGAGATAGTGATCAAGATGAATAACAGAAGCCGATGGTGAACAATATTTATACTTGGACCAGCCAAAATGCTGGCATGAAAGTATTCTCCAATTGTAGATTTTCTCTCAGTTTCTCATGATCATCATTATTTAAAATGAACAATGGTTTTTTTCATTAAGATTAAACTTTGAACTATTGCTAAGTTTATAGAATCCCATGATAACAGTCATTCTGTTAAACAAGCAATGGTTAGATTTGTGTGTGTATGCGTGTGCGTGTGCCTTCAAATCACAATACCCCCATGTCCATAAATTCTCCACCTCTCTGCCTGTGCCCACGCACATGTGCCTTCCAGTCACCTATCAACCCATGGCGACCCCATGGAGTTTTCTTAGGCAAGGAATACTCAAGAGATAATTTTGCTAGTTCCTTCCTCTGTATTATAGCCTATGGTACCTCGTATTCATTGGCAGTCTCTCATCCAAGTATTAACTAGGGCTGACCCTGCTAGGCTTCCAAGATCAGACAGGATCTGATGCCATTAGGTTGTATAAAATTACTAATACAAGAATTTTGTTTGCCAAATCACTTTTACACAGAGGATTTTTTTAAAAAAAACAACTAAAAAGGTTTTGGGATTAACTGGAGATCATTAGCCTTACCCCACTGCAAGAATACATTCTGAGAAATATACACTGGTGACAGATAGATGGAAACTTGTGATTCCATATACCAGAAATGAATTAGGTACAAATGATATGGATATGGCCTTTAGAATATTAAAGATTTATAATGGGCAGTAAGAGGAGACAATGCTAAACTTCTGGGGAGATCAGCAAAGGATCCATTTTATGATGACCTCCCTCTCTGAGAAACTAAGACAGATACTGCTGGAAGTCTACTCAAAACTGCAATGAAGAATTCCACTTGTGTTGCTGTCCAACAGTGCTTTGCAGATGATGGCACCAAAAACAAAATAACTCTCTACCACAAAACAAAACCCTGGGGCATTGTGGGAAGTTTTGATCTACCAGATCAAAGCCCCCTTGTTCCCAAGATTGCTGAGGGAGTGCAACTGGGGAAATGCTCCATGGTTCCCCTCAAACCAAGACTTCCCCCTCCCACTGTTATTGTGTACAAGCTAAGTTATCGTAAGGGTCCATCAGAATTTTATCAGACCAGGCAAATAAGGCATCATGAGGATGCCTAATGAACACGAAAGGGCATGAATACCAGACAATTTCACCCTTTTGCGATCATGCATTGTGCAAACCCATTCCTTTTTATTGGCGGCCCAAGCCGTCAATTATTCTCCTATGATGATTTGTTGCTGGCATTGCCAGCATTACCAGCATTTGAATCCTCATGTCATTATATTCACATGAATACAGTGCTAGTGGGCAAACACTTCCAGGTGAGATCATAACAGCCAAGTAGGGGACACTCTTTTTATGACACCCCCCCCCCGGTGTGCTTGGGATGTTAAAAGTGTGTTTTAGTGCTTTGCTGTACTTTTTGTGTCTTTATTTTGTTTTTATTTTTGAACTTCCCACACTAGCATCTTCTTGAGACAATGGGTGAGATTTCAAGCCTGTGTCAGGAACTGGGGTGTGGGCAGCGGGGTCTAGGAGCAGAGATGCCAGGTCCAGGTCAGGAACACAAGAGACAGAGTCCAAAGTCCAGGCAGGGTCAAAGATAAGCCAAAGCCAAAAACAGTCCAGGGTCAGAGAATGTACTAAGGAGTCCAGAGGGCCAGAGGCAAAGCAAGGTCCAGGAATGGAGTGCCAGGCCAGGAACACAGGAATCAGAGATCAAGCAAGCCAAAGTCCAAAAACAGTCCAAGATCAGAGAACATACCAGATATCCAGGAGCAGGTCCAAGAAGCAAGTGAAGGTCCAAACACAAGTAGCAGAGCAGGTCAAAGAGCAAGGAGCAGCTACGAACAGAAGACTGTGTTGTTGTAGCAAAGGATGATGGGAGAAAGCTGCTCTTAAATAGCAGTTTCCCTGGCTGCTTCAGGTGTGCTGCATGATTGCAGCTGGCTGCGTCTGATAGCTGGGCCCTGGTTCTTCTAAGACTCTCACACCCAGGGCTGGAGTCTGCAAAGAGGTTGTGCCAGCTGCTGCAGCCAGAGGCCTAGTCCTGCAAGGAGAGGCAGATCCTGACACCCCAGAAGTAAATGGAGCTCCATTTGTGCTCCATTATTGCCAGGGAAGCCTCATTGATGCTGCTCAAGGTAAGTCTGATGTGTGTGTGGGGGTCTTTTGCCAGCACAAAACCGACACATTATATGCTGGCAAAAGAACGTTAAGGGAGATGGTCTGATAAAGTCCTCAGTGTGTGTTTTGAGTTGGAGAGGTTGACTAGTGGTCTGAATTTCCATGCCTGAAATCTCCTTGGAAATTTCTGCTTTTAGTCAAATGTTTTTCTATTTGGAAAATTATTTGATATATAGAATGCTAGCGTATTTGAGAGTATACCAAAACTTGTATGTGTTGAGTTTATTCAGTCACTAAATGTATTGTTCTCAACTTGTAAAGTCCCATCACCTTCCCAGGCACATTGGTGGGAATTGGGGAAAGGGCCTTCCTGGCGGTTGCTCCTATATTTTAGAACTCACTTCTGGTGGGCAGGAGGGAGGTTGAATGGCTCTTTCCTTGCTATCTTTAAGCTGGTAAGTCAAAACTTCTTCATTGTGACAGACATTTAGAATTTGACTGCAACAGGCTTTTAATTGAGTGGCCTTTTTGTTTTTTATCTTCTGTCTTATGAATTTTGTACAGTTTTTTTAAATCTATACATTATTTAATTGCATTTTATACTTTATGGATGTTTTTCTAGACATTTTAACCTGTACTGTTTTAAATATCTTGTAGGCCACCTTAAGTCCCCTATATTGGGCAAAAGGTGGGATAGAAATGGATAAAATATCACCACCATCATCTACATTACCCAGTGGTTTTCTTTCTTTAAAAATGTGTTCATCATTTCATTTTATAGATCAACCAGGAAACAAAAAAGATCAACTTATACAAATTACTCATTTCACTTATTGCATTATATGGATCCAATGTGGTAGTGGTAGTGTGAGATTCCATGGTAGAGAAACGGCTACTTCCTAAACTCATGGCTTTAAGCTTTTCCATGGACCTCATTTAAAAACCAAGGAAGATGGCATGAAGTAACTCTTCCATAAGTAGCCAGGGGCACACTGCAGAACAATTAAGATAGGTGTAATGGAAATGGGGGGGGGCATGCACACCACCCTTGCTTACCTTGATACAAGCACAGAAACAATAGCCCTGGCAGAGAAGCAAGAAAAATGGAAACTCTCTTCATGGGGACGGAATATCTAAGAGAAAGTGGAGGATATGTTTTTGCACAGCACCAATTTGGAAAAGGAATTGACCAGCGAAAGATATCTAGAGTAACAGGTGAGGATTTCTCTATCTATGCCCTCCCCATTACATTAACATCACCAAATCGCAGGACTAGAGGGCCACATATCCACTAGTTCTTTACTATGCTGAAGACCATTCAGTAATATATGCTATGAGTCAAGCAGTCCCATGTATTAATCCCTCACATTAACAAATGAGTTGTCACATGCAGTGAATAAATTTATTATTTGCCTTGATCATGATGTCTTAGTAAGTTGAAATTAAAACTGTGCCTTAAAGACATTGCTTTTAGAATGGCATGCCAGTCATATCTCCACAGTGGCCTCATAATTCTAACATGCTGCCAAGTGATTTGGCAGTCACAACTAACATTTCTATTATAGTAACCAGAGCTCTGTCTGGACAAAACTACTAGATGAAAATCTCCAGAAAGAACAGTTCACGTTCATGTACAATGTGCTGCCCAGTTGCAAGACCCATACAGCATACATCAATGTGAGTCACACTTTCTGGAGACCTGTCCATACAAAACTCTTGTTACTTTGGTAGAAATATCCTTATGTAGGCTACAATATTTGTGAACTGTCTGTAAGCAGAGACCCTGGCCTTCCTCCTACTAGTTTTTGAGTGGCAGGAGATCAGAGTGTTCTTTCCAAAAACGGCTGTGCACTTCCTGTATTAACCTCACTTTGGCCAGAATGATTGCCCCTAAGGTTGATCTCACTAATTCTGCTCTGTTGTCTAGTCAACAGCAAGAAAACTATTGCCCTCAAGAGATTGCCTTGCATAATACTGCTTAGTTCAGTGAATAAAACCATAAATACGCATACAGTCCAGATATGTCAGTAGTCAAGACAGTTCTTTGCATCCCCCAGCTTTTGCAATGAATATATAGTGGACTTAATCAAAGATGACACTTTTACAACTGTGGGGTTGTTCTATGCTAGCTAAAAGCTTTTACAAATCAATTCTGTAACTACCCCAGAGGAGCTGTTCCATACCTTACAACATAAAGTACAAAGGGCTGACAGCTGAAATGTTGTGGTGGGTAAGCCTGTGAGCCATGAAGCCCTCAGTTCCCATCTTGCCTCAGCCTTAAAACTCACTAAAAGGTCTTGGACAGACTATGCTCAACTTCACTTCCATTTGCAATATACAGAGGCTTGCTTGCTGAAGTTCTATATAAATTCTAGCAGAAATAGTAGGCTCACATTTGGGGGTGTTAGAGTTAGCAACCTGTGCATGCCATTACTTATTCATTGCTAGTTTGCAGAATTCTTGTTTGTTTGCTGTCCCATGCCCACTTCCTTCCTCCATCTTTCTGACCTGCAGTCATCTTCTCTTTGCTCTCTCTTCCATAATGTTTATGTGTGTTGCAGCACCTCCTCCATGAGATGATATATTTTTGATATACCATGAGATGGTATATTTTTCCTTATACCATAAAATGCTTATTCTTTCTAATTTCTCAAGAAGATATACTTAAGTTTGACTATGCACAAGTATTGTAAGGAAAACTACTTTTACACATCTTATAAAGACTGAGATTATCAGACACGGCTAATGTGGCACCATAATAATGCCAGTGGAACGCAATATCAGATGACGTCATCCTTTTGCATTCAACTGTTGTTCTTGTGCCGTTTCTTTTTATTGATGGGCTGGAGCTGTGAATGGATCACCCATCCCGTTTGGCTGGCAGCATTGCTGGCGTCTGAAACCTCGCACCATTTTTGACTCATGAATACAGCATCAATGGGTGGTCCTTCCAAGTGGGATCACAGAACCAGATAGGCTATCCTCTTTTTTGTACCCTCCCTAGGTTACTTGTTAGTGTGTGTGTGTGTGTGTGTGTGTGTGAACCTTTTGTGTGTATTTTTCTTTTTCTTTTTGAATTTGCCGTGCTTGCGTCTTCTTGCAAGAACGGGTGGGATTTCAGTCCAGGAAGTGAAAGGAGTGCCATTAGAGCTCCATTCATTCCTGGGCTGCCTTTGGATGCAAGAGAAGGTAAGTCTGATGGGGAGGGTTATTGTGCCAGGACAGGGATGGGTCTGGAGATTGTGGGACAGAAACACTTTCATCTCCTAAGCTTATTTCTTTTCTCTGCTAGACCATGGAGAGGTGTGTGAGACTGGATGTTTTGGCCCACTCCCTGGAGAAAACATGGCAGAACTGGACATTTCCAGCATACTTTTCCATCAATTGATGGCCGGGGCTCTTGGAACTCGCTCATTCCCAGGGGACCTTAAGTCAAAGTTGACCTGTAGTGTGGTCTTCTTCTTTTCCCACCCTTTTCCATGTTACCAAGCATTATGGTCTTTCCCTAAGAGTCAGAATGTTTTATGATATGCCCAAAGTATGGCAGCCGCAGCTTAGTCATCTTGGTTTCTAATGAGACTTCAGGTCTGGTTTGCTCTAGGACCCCTTCATTTTCTTTTTAATAGTCCATGGTATCCAAAGAACTCTTCTCCAGCACTACATTTGAAATGGGTTTATTTTTTTCCCCTCTTGGCTCTTTTCACTCACTAGCTTATACAGGTCTGCTGCATAGAACCTAACCACCATATTCAAATAGGGTTCACCAAACCCTTCCCTCCCACACACAAAAAACTTCATGGAAATTTTCCTGCCCCTTTCTGTTTCACAGGTGGTCTTCCCTTCTTAATTTCCAAAAAAATCCCACAACTCTCTTTATTTTCTCTAAAAGCCCTAGTGTTCTTATTCCTTTCTTGACAATATTTTCCTCTAAACTGCAGGCTTTATGGGCCTACAATAATCTCTAATTCACCACTACAAATTATGGAAATAAAATATGACAAACTGAGTGGGAAGTGAAGATATTGCTGTGCAATCATAGTGACTCATGTCTGCTCAGCATGAGTCTCTGAGATTACATGCACCAGACTATGAAGCAAAGAGTATTGCTTCAGTTCCTGACCCAGTCAGGAACTGCAGGGGACAACATTTCTTGAGCAAACTTGCCCATATGATGGACTGTTCCTTTTACTCTGCTTTGCAATCTTGTTTATTTTTTCCTGCTTGATTTTCAGTTTGGTTCAAACTACTTATGTGTTGAAGGAATTACTTTCAAACTGCATACAAAGCAACCAGTAGTTCTCATAACTGTAACTATGTTCATATTGAATGTCTGCCAGTGAAATATATTTTATTTTCTGCTCTGCAGTAGGTTTGCAGGGAAACAGATAAAAGGGCTTATCTAGATGAGAAGATATAATGCAGACTGATGTACATGATCATAAATTTGCAGCAATACCGATTTGTCTCCACAGTCTTTTGGCAAAATCTATTGTATGCAAAGCTACCTGCATTTGAAGTGTACACACAGCCATTCCTGCGAATCAAGATGGTGGCTGAGAGTACAGCACGTTATTATTCTCCACATGTGTTGTTGCCACTCCACTGTAATTTTTTTGTAGTTGTAAATTAAAGGTGTGCAAGTGTGACCTTCCACTTATAAAAAGCTCATTGGTCAACTCAGTGCAACGAATAAGTGTACACTCAATAACAAGAAAATCAAAAATGGCACTTCCGGCCACTTCCTTGCCAGCAATCCCTCCCTCTGCCTGCAAGGCAGACCAATCTGCTCTCCACTTCTGCCCTAACCAAGAATGCACAGCGTCCTGAATTGGATGTTCAGACGTGCGATAATGCACCAGCATTTGCATTATTCAAAAAACCTCAGGAAAATCCATGAAGGCTTTCCCCCTGCACTAGATGAAGTTTTTGGCCCCCTTCCTTCTGAATACCACAGATCTCATTCTCACAGCATGTTGGGACAAAAGGTATTCTAGTTGAATTGTATGAGGAGTATTATCACCATCTAGATGACCCCGCAAAGAACTAAATCCATTTCATTTCATGTTCAAATAGGCAGTCTTTGAATAGGTACTCCATTTCCAAGTCTACTACTATCTGAGCAAGAGAATATTACAACTTCCTTCTGAGATTCAAAGATTGTCAGAAATTATGCATACACGTGAGAAGAGAACCACAACATGGCAAAACTACTCAGTTACCCACATATCCTCAAATTGTTCAATTTGGCAGGGACAGGCTCAATTAATACTCTGTTCTCCCTCTTTGTCAACTGCTTTTAAAATGTCCCAGGGTTTGTCTACACCAGCCACAATATGCTCCCTTCCAGCCAATATATTCTGGCCCATTTCCCACCCCCCTTGTTACTGAGACAAAATGGGCAGATGTCCACATGCACATGCTGGCCACCATAAGTATATGCTGATTGGTATCAACAGGCGCCTCCCCCATTGTCCCGTGTGGCACTCTCTGAAGCATGTGTTCAAGGCTAGTCACATGCATCATGTGCTGGGGGCAATGCTGCTGGTATTGCTGCTTTTCGGCTTTGGAGCAATACCAGCGACAGCAGTGGCCAGCGACACAGGCCAGCATGCACATATGGACCCTGTCTTCCCACACCAGACCCATCCAGGTTTTACTGCATAACATGGGTTTTGGGTGGGTGGGATGTTGATTTAAAACATTTTAAAAGGTTTTGCCCCTGCTTCCCCCTGACTTTGCCTCAGGCATCATCAGGACTGCCCGGAGGCAAAACAGGGCAAGAGCCCTGCATTGTTTGGATTGTGGGGCTCCGAGATGTGGGGATGGGGGAGAAGCCAGAGTAAAATGTCCATCTACACAAGTCCCCATTTTCTCCCTCCTCCTACCACATTCTGGTTTTTTCCACAGCTTATTTCAATTGTTGCAGACAAAATTCAAATTGCAAAAGTAGTTTGTGCTCAATTAATACAGCAGTGGGGAAAGGAGGAGGTGGAATTTGCCTTCTCTGTAAGCTCAGACAAAAAAAACTGCTGCAGCCTCTCTAGCCTATGTGTTCTTCTTCATTAATAATTTTTGCCCTCTCTGACACAATATAGGTATATCCCCACTGCAGAATTATAGTAGTTTGACACCACTTTTAGTATCATGGTGCCATTCTATCAAATTCTGGGATTTGTAGTTTTACAAGGTCTTTAGCCTTCTCTGTCAAAGCATGCTGGTGCCTTGCCAAACTACAAATCTCAGAATTCTGTAGGATGGAGCTATGGCAGTTAAAGTGGTGTCAAACTGCATTATTTCTACAGTGTGGTTACACTGTATGATGTTGCTTGGCCACACATGTTCCAGTTTTCATCTGTAAAATGCTGGAGGCTAGGGACTCAACTATAGCAATAACTGACCATGCAGTCTTCATTTTTTTGGGGGGGGGGGACTTCCAAAAATTGTTTTAATGCATTACAAGGATTGTTTATGAAAGTGAGCCATCTTCAGCCAGGGAGACACAAATAAAAATACAAACACACTGTAGGTCACAGAGAAGAGCACTAAGGAAAGTGTAGAGTAGGCAGAGTTTAAGAACTGAGATAAGTACCCATATCTGTTGGCTCCGCAGGGAGGGAGAAAAAGGATCTTTGTTTCCAAAAGCATCAGCTATTTCAATTTTGCTTTGCTTGTAAGCTCCTGTAAAAGATTGCATTAATCACATTATTTTGCTTCATGCTGCCAAATTGAACTACTGCTGGGGTTTCAGTTCTCACTAATACAGTTATTCTTCAAGAAATGCTCATTAACATAGTGGCAATAACTAATACACTGGAAGGCAAAACCTTTGCACTTGTGAACAGCTAGCTAATCCGACAGTTCAACAGTGTGATATTATTAATGCTTCACTGACATCATGGGAGTAGTCTTGAACATATGAAGGATGCAGACATACTTGGCAACAATTTCTGGGAAAATGCTTGATAAGCCTTTCATTATAGTCATGATTTGAAAATGTAATTTTGAATTACAATTGCTCTGCCACAAAGTTGAAATCTGTTGTTTATTACCAAAACTGCAACCGTGTAGTATCACTGTGCCAGTTTATACTGGATTTTAACTTCTTTCTGTGTTTGTGTGTTATTCTAAGTACTTTAAAGTGTTTCATGTATACAATGTTAAAATGTCAGTAGCAGAACTTGGAAAAATTACTTTTGGGGGTTTCTGGGAATTGCTGCTTTAAAAGTAGCTTTTCCAAACTCTTGTAATAATAAATAACTTTTCCCTTGTCAGATATTGATTGAGCTATTCCACAGGTGAATTAAGCCCCTTAATTCCAGGAAGTAGACAGTAGAATGGGAATAAATGATGCCCGATTTCCTATTATGGATAGCATACAAATATGAATAAAGAGAAATGTCAACCCAGGTAACAATTCAGATCACTTATCTTTATAACCATTACTGTAGTGGGGCATAATTCATAGTTTGTGGCATTTTCTCATAATGCTTGTGTTACGTTACTGTGTTGGGAGTATTAGAGTATCCTCAGTCATTTCAGGATCAATCAAGGTAGTCCAAACAATGGAGATTATCAGACATGGCAAAAACTGCATCAGAAGATCGCTAGAAGAACAGGAAGGGGTGACCTTACCAGACAACCTTGTTCTCCAATGTTCCAGGGGTGTAGCGCGGGTGTCAGTAAGGCATCCCTTTGTATTGGCAGCTTGTTCCCGTCAAAGGGAAGCCTCATCTGCAGCAGTCCTACAGCCCTGGAACAGCTGAAGGACACGGCGTCTGGTAGGGTTGCCCTTTCTGTTCTTCTGACACGGTTGGGGATGAGATTTTTTGGTGTGTTCCCCCACGTCTGATAATCTCCAACCGTTCTAACATGTCAGCGTTGTGATATCACATTCTTCTTCCTATCAGGGCCTTTTCAGTGGTTGGTCCCAGGCTATGAACATCCTCCCCCTTACACCCTTCTGTGCTCCTTCCTTTCTCTAGCAGATGAAAATCTTTTGTCTGTTAACTGGCTTCCACAGATGACTGAATACCCCAACTGGTTTTTAGTGTGCATGTGTGTGTGTGTGTGTGTGTGTGTGTGTGAATATGCACTGCACTTTTATCCACAAATGCTTTTGATGTTTTAAGTGCTTCCAAATTGTTTTGAATTACCTCTGTTTTTATTAGATTAATTTAAACATTTTTAACTATGAAGGGTCCTATATTGGGGGGAAGGTGGAATATTGAGTGAGACTGGTTAAGAATCATCTTAATGATTAACTGCATCTTTCTCAGAGCCAGAAGAGACTTGCCTGTAATCCTATGTGATGCTTTTAAAATCCATCCATTGCTTCCTGTTTTCACATATGCCTATATTGTCAGACTGCTATTATAGGTCTGCCCCCCAAGGTTGTTGGTTTGTTTGTTTTTTTCAGCTTCAGCTCCTCTCTTCCATAATAATAATAATAAGAAGAAGAATCAGCAGCAGCAGCAGGAGAAAAAGAAGAAACTGGCTGCCTATCTGAAACCCGCCTCTTAAACATGCCTTCCATCTATTTTCTTTACCAAATACGAACGGAGTGTCCTTCATGGTCTCATCCATGGCTATATTTTCCAGTTTATTTTTCATATACAAAGATTTACTGTTTCTGGTATGTGACATATTTAGAACGGAATACCAAGATGTTCTTGTACGGCTTGAAGTTTAATAGCATTAGCCTGCCCCTTGACTATAGGAAGCTGTCAACCTAACTTGAATTGGCAGATGTGCTTTTACAGCTGGAGTTCTATTGAGAATCTTTATGTCCTTCCCTGCTGGGAGCAAAATAATGCATCAAACAGTAAGGTATTACATTAGGTAACTCTCAGCACAAACTTTCAGAAGCCTGGGAAATTTAGAAGGCCAAGGAGTCCTCAGACATTTCTATAAAGTGAACTAACCAATTAAATGAGTAAGAATTAAAGACAGTATCTTTTTGAAGCTTATGAAAAACAAAGCAGTAGAAAGGGTGTCATCCTGAGATCTTTGTGTAGAAAATCAATCAATCTTTCCCCTCAGTCATGTAAGGATATGGGCCTCTACTGTCAAGCCAAAGCTGCCATTTGACCTTTCTCACCTGAGTTAATCCTCCTTGGGAGAAATGCTGAATTATTTTCTTCTGCACAGGAAAGTTGTGTGTACCTACGATTCTTGTATTCATTATTAAGGCTGCTAATTATATCAGAAACATGGGAAAATACCGTAGACACATAGCAGAGGAAATTGTTTCTCTCTAAAGCCGAGGTAGTCAATTGTCCTAAGGGCTTGGGCAAATTTTCATCCCTGCTCTCCCCTGGGCTGGACCAGCATGTTTCCAGTGACCTGAAAATGATGTCACTTATGGTTTTATTTTTGGTCAGTCACCTGGCCAGTTAATCATAGGAATGAGAGAGGCTAACCTGCTGTGGTTATAGGCTGTTTGGGGCTATCTCTGGGTGGGAAAATGTCTTAAAAAATGTTCCAGAGAAGAAGTCCTGAGGGTTACAAAAAGGCTTGGGAAATGGCTTAAGGATCATACATTTCCTACCCTTGCTGTAAAGCCTAGTAGTGCTGTTTTTTTTAAAAGCAAGTAGTTAATTGGCATAATGAAAACACTACAAAGAAATCACTTTTTTGTGTGAAGCTAACAGCACGCTCCTTTGTGTGCCTAAGTTCTACTGGATTCAGTGGGCTTACTCCCAAGTGAGGTTGCATAGGTTTTTAATAGCCACAGGTCTAGTCTTTAAAAACAATAACAATAGGAGTCATATTTTGAGAGTCAGTGAGCTTTGTTACACGTCATACTTATAGCACTATGATTCCACTTTAATTGCCATGGCAACATTTTAGGGAATCCTGTGATTTGCACTTCCAGGAGAGGAATTTAGTCTTCTCATCCAGAGATTTCTGTCCAGGATTTCATAGGATGGAGCCATGGTGAAATCATAGTGCTATGGTTGTGTAATGTGAAAGGGATCAGTCTGTGTAGGGATCAAAGATTTTGACAAAGGAGATTATCACACGACCCCAAAAATCAATTACAGTGATGACAGGAGATTGCTAAAGGGCTTGAATATCACATGATGTCATCCCTGTCCCATTATGCCCCCATGCTGCTCCTGTTCCGTCCACTTTCCTTTTTATTGATAGCTTAAGCTGTCAATAGATCACCTGTTCCATTTCTACAATGGAACCACGGGTGAGTGATAAGGTGCCCCGTTCTGCTGGCGTGATGCCAGTGTCACTAGGAGGTCCCTGCTGAGCACATGCATTGAGATCGGGACATGGAGGTAAGTGACACCCTTTTTTTAAACCCTTACTTACTTACCTGGTAAATTTAAAGTGTGTTTTGGTGCTTGGTTTTTATTTTTGACATGTAGTTTTCTATTTATTTTTAAATTTCCTGCACGATCGTTCTCTCATGAGAACAGCCAGGATTTGCTTTCCAGGAAGTGAATGGGGCTCTGTGAGAGCTCCATTCACTCCTGGACTGCCGGAGGGGAGGGGAGCATTTTTAAAACCACTATCAAGGTGCATCTGAAATTTTTTCTTTTAAACCACTACAGAAACATGAGTGGGGTGGGAGAGGAGATAGCGAGATGAGGACACTATTTTGGTACCCATCCAATAATCTCCAAAAACTTGATAGACAGGGATTAAAATCCCCATTCATTTGTAAAGCTCATCCTGACTTGCTTCAGAAGGATAAAATATGAGGATAATATAGTTCAGGAAGAATATTACATATAGGATTGGAGCATCTTGTAGGAAAGGTAGAATATAACAAAAGTTTTAGTAATATTGTTGTACTAGGCAGTGCTGAGGTACTGGCAACATTTAGTCCTGCTCAGTGTTCTGGGCACCAGTTAGATGGTAGTTTTTGTCGCAGGGCATCCTGGGACTTATTGATCCTGTATTCACCCCCTGTTGTTTACACGATTTTTGTCTCTGATTTAGATATCCCAGAAGATCCCAGGATCATTGTTTACATGGCATCACATCCCATGTTATGTTTCCTCCCCCACTATATATTGTCCCATGTTTTTTGTTTGTTTGTTTATATGGTCCTGGAATTCATTTATTTTTTAGATGTCAATCAAGGATGTGATTACTTGTTCTTGCACAACCTCAGTGATGTACTTCCTGTAGAGTTTGCCACCAGGAAAGATGCTATTGGCTGGCACAAATGTTTGTTCAAGCTTCTACATTGGTCAGAGGAGGTGGGCGAAGGCAACCCCCCTCTGCACAATTTGATTTAAAAAAAAACCTGATGGGTAAATGCCCAAAAAAGATTAAAATCCATGTAAAAGGAGAATGCCAGTACAGACACACAAGGCATTTTAAAAGACAAACCTCGGTGCGATCATCCACTCAGACGCTGGCATTTTTTACAGTGCCTTTAAACACAGGATGGAGGGGAAGCTACGGGGGGGGGATGAATATGCAATCGTCCACTCAGACGCTGGCAGTTTTTTACTGTGTCTTTAAACCCATGGAGGGGATGGAGGGGATGCAGGTGGGGGTGGGGGATGAATGGGCGATTTTCCACCCACTATCTCTTTATAATTTACTCTCTCTTTTAAATTTAAACTAAGCATGCAGGGGAGGGACTGGTTAAAGCTGAAGGGTTTGCAATGTAGAAATCCATTAAGCAGGGTGATTTAATGCAGAGACACATACACAAACCTACGTGCAGCTGGAATGGAAGCCTTTGTTTTCACCTGGTAAGGCTGAATCTGTTGAATGGGTGACTGACCCCTCCTCTCCTCTCTGAGCCCACCCCTGGTCACATCAATTTCCAGTCATCACCAAGTACTGAGATATCTTGTCCCAGGCTGTATACATTTCTGATTTTCCAAATCTTCCTGTGACTTTTTAAAAAATCGCTACAAACAGCAGAACGGAAAGTCACGCAGGTTGAGTGATAAAACGTGGCCCCCCTTCCTTATATCTCGGAACCAACGCGATATACGTGTAAACAACCAGGGTTGGACACAAATTCTTCCCACTACATTTTCATTGTGTAAACGGTACCCTGGAGCCACACTTGTAGTTTCACCCAAAGGTTATATGGCAATGGTATACCCACCCGCTCCACATCCATATGTGGGGCATAGGCATCTGCAAGTAAAAGCCAAAATACATAAGCTACTGTGTGCTCAGGCTTTTTGTGATCTGGAACAGTGATCATGCAGTGTCTAGAAGGTGATCAGAAACCACTTAGCTCAAATAAACTCCACTGAAATGATGGGAGGATAGAACCGCATGTTATAAAGTAAGCATAGGATACCACACCCTATGTTTTCCTACGATGGAAGGCATCTGCAGGGAAGGATTAAAATGAAGGACAGAGAATTGAGGATGGAGCAAGCTTGTTTTCCATGGCTCCAGAAACTAGGACACAGAGCAACATACTCTAACTGCAGGAATTGGGCTAGCGGACTTACCTGGCAGTCATTTTGTGGTCCCGGCAGGGCCCCCCACATGGCTGCACACTTACCTGGCGGTCATTTTGCGGTCCCAGCGGGGTCCCCATTCAACTCCCCCCACATAGCAGCAAGGTGCAGCATGGCTGACAATATGTTTGGTCCATCTTCTTTCCAGCTAGTTCTGCTGGCTGGGGAGAGGACGGAGCAGTAGCCAATTGCTTCACCCTGATTGGATGGGGGAGGACTCACTTCCCAGTCAATCAGATGTCTTCAAGTTCAAATCTGATTGGCTGTAAAGGGTAAGAAGCCTCTGTTTTCAACAGGCTTCACTCCAGTCCGGTGGTAAAAATTCCCAGTTGCCTCACCAAATGAGACAGTGGCTCTCAGTGAACTGAAGACAAGCTGGAAAGAGCTGAGAAGAAGAGCTGAGAATACAAAGGACCTCGTGGCTGGCAGTGGCAGTGGCGGTGGCCACCACCACAGAAGGAAAACAAGCCACATCTGAGGGCAGCCACCAAAGGACACATGAAGATGCCAGAGCACCAAAGACAGCCATGAAAAGGGGTTGAAGGCATGGTGAGGCTTGAGGAGCAGGTGACCAGCCACCGATGGCTGCAATGTGAGCAGGAATACCCAGAGGCAGTGAGAAGCGGCTTGCAGAGTGTGCAAACAGCTGCGTAGGCTGCAGCGCAAGCAAGAAGTTCCAGCGGCAACGAGGAACAGCAAGGCTCCTTGCTCTGCTCTGCACTCTCCGCCCCACCAGGGATCATAGGTATCCAGTCAGGGTGATCAGCACAAGGCTTGGAAAGGCAACGACAATGAGAGACGGGTGGGGGAAGACTGGCAGAGAAGTCCCTGTGCTGGGCACTTCTTCCCAGGGAATCTCCAGTCTTGGTGGGGGTGGGGAATCGGGCCAAGGTGTCTGTCCACTCTGTCACCCTTCCCCTCCATAGGGAATCACTGCCTCCAGTGAGTGAGTTCAGCACCAGGTGGGCAGTGGCAACAATGGCACATAAGACAAAGGGCTGCACTGGTCCCCCTCCTCGGTACAACTCCAGTTCTCAGGGCATTGGCCACAACTTCAGGCCCTTTCCCCAGGAGATCACTGGTCTCGGGTGGGCGGATGCAGGAAACAAGGGACAGAGGCACTGGAGGTGTGGACCTGAGCACAGGTCACTGCGGGCAACCACACAACATCAAGGGTTCAGAGCTGCAATCATTCTCACCTGGTGTTCGCACAGAATTTAATAGTATTTATTACTAAATGATATTTACCAACATTCCATTTAGGCAGCGATCTTATATAGAAACTGTTTGAATTTTTTCCTAGTTATACTGGGGTTAATCCACCCAGCGGACTGCTGACAACTTGGCTTGTGCAGTTTAACCTCACTGAAACAAAAAACAGAAGTTGGCAGTTGTATGTCTGGGAGGATTGCCCCATTAGTTTTTGCAATGCACAACTCTCTCTCTCTCTCTCTCTCTCTCCCTCCTACCTGGAAATGTCCAGCGTTCAGTATTTTTTTAAAAGCAGAATCTGCTTTTGAAAAAACAATACAAAAATGAACAAGCATACAGTTATCTTAATTTTGTTGATATGTGCATAGGCCTGCTTAAGGGGGGAGAGGTCAGAGCTGCAATCACTCTCCCAGGCAGGTTCAGAGCTGATATCACTCAGGCAACTTGTGACTCAGGGGTTCAGAGCTGAAATCACTCAATCAGCTAGAAACTCAGGATTCAGTTCTGAAACCACACATCTCCAAAGGGAGACTATCCAAAGGGGTGTTCTGCATGTCCTTAATCATTTTTGTCAGCAAATTGGCATCCAGGCATGTGTCAGCTCAGAAAGTTGCAGAGTGCCCCCATCATCATTATCATAATCATTACTATTATTATTATTACAAAATCACAATTCCTTCCCCTGTAGCACACAGAAGAAAAGAAATGGTGTACAGGAGTGCAGTGTGCAACTGTAGTGACCACCAAGTCAAGAACAACAGCATATAAAAATAAAATTACCTTCAAAGGGCGTTCAGAGGCCATGTCAACGGAATGGGGGAGGATAAGAGTCTTATGCCTTTTATTTATCAATGCTCAGTTTTTATTTCTCACAGTAAGGTAATGGAAAATAATAAGAAAGCGATCAGCAATGCAATTAATTATTTCAACAGGGACCCTTTTTTCCAACATTGCAATAGCAATGGACCTTTCAATCGCTGACATTATCTTTTGGTGATAACATTTCCTTGTACATATGGGGCTTTCAAAATTTACCTTGTGGGAACCCCCATTGAACTCAGTGGAAGATGTAAGTGCACGGTTATTAACGTCAATGGCACAATGGGTGGAAATGTAGGATTCCACATTGCTGATATTCAGGTATCTTTTCACAAACCATATTATTTACTTCATAAATTAAATGACTGGTGACCATTGAATTTTAACTCAGAATTTTGGTTGTCATACATAGCGCTGATGATGGATGGCCAAAAGGTGCAATACACAAGAAAAGGAAAGGTCATTAGAGGAAGGGAACAAATCTAGCAGGTAAAAACTGTCTGTCCCTCTGAGGCCATGGCAGTGGAAGTTGGGAAATTAAAACGTCCTGATCCCTCAGGATACTCTAATGTTCTGGTAATGGAACATTGACAGGGGAGCTTATCGTAATGCAGCATAATGGCTATTATGTTCGGCACAGGTATACATCGATAACTTACCAACTGGTGGAACCGGGTATAGCCGTATACCATATGCAGCCAAGAGGTAACGACCCAGCATTTCTAATCCATTGAAAGGTGGTAAGTTCACAGTACCACACTTCCTTTTTTGGTAATACCCAGAGAGGCAACTCGGAAAATCATGTTGTGTCGAAAGCACACAATATTTCTTTTATTACTCTAGCCTGACACCCAAACACGTGGCTGTTGTTGCATAGCTGTGTCAATCAAGCAGGAGCCACTGTTGTTTTCTCCTCGTTTGATATCTATTAGGAGAGGACAGATCGAAATGCTTTGCATCTGACTGAAAACTCTGGAGACATAGGGCTGGTCATCCCTATTGTGCGGAAAAAGTCAGCTACAGTGCAGGTACCAAGGTTAGACAACAGCTAGCCAGGCATGCTTTTCCCACAACATAAAAGACTTTCAGTTAGCATATCATTCATGTGCTTCCTCATTTTCAAAGTTGCATGATGCATCATGGCATCAGCGTCAGGGTGCTCTGGAGGGCTTTATAACATTTCCACACAATATGTGAGGTCCACTAATGGTGATGCATGATATAAGCAGGCTGTTGCCTGGTGGCCTGTTCCCTGCTTCCCAGCTCCATGTACCACAAGGAGCAGCTCAGGGAACTGGGTATGTTTAACCTAGGGAAGAGCAGGTTAGAGGGACATGATAGTCATGTACTCAAACTGCAGAAAAAGAGATTCCACCTAAACAGTAGGAAGAACTTCCTGACAGTAAGAGCTGTTTGGCAGTGGAATGCACTGCCTCATAGTGCGGTGGAGTCTCCTTCTTTGGAGTTTTTTAAGCAGAAACTGGATGGACATCTGTTGGGAATGCTTTGATTGTGTATTCCTGCATGGCAGGGGGGTGAGAAGGGATGTTTGGAACATCTGATAGGTGACTAAAAAATTAAGAATTCTTTTGCTTGTTTCCTCCTCTAAATATTCTTATTCCCTTCACTTCTAAATAGATCAGTAAATAAGATTTCTCTTTAGTAAATACTTTGGACAATATATTTCTACAGTTATTCGCACATGAAGAAATATAAGCCACTTATAATGTGGGGATTTTAAAAACTGCTAGAACCTGATATATTTGAATAAACAGATCCATGGAACAGATGCCTGAAACCTTTTGAATAATGATGCAGAGGAATGCTGCACAGGGATCTTATTTAACCAAGGCCTTCAGTTAGCCAGCTGTGAAATTGCCCAGTAAATTAAGTGGTATGAAATGATTAGCTGGAAGGGTCATTTCCCTATGAAAGTAATTCCTTATAGAAAGTGGTGTAGAAAGTGCTACTGTTGATCTCTGAGGGTTAGTGCTGAAGTCTCCTGAGACACCACATAGATAACATCTGAACGTTTGTTTGGAGTAGAAACAAACTGAGGTCACTCTTCAAGACAACAAACTCTGCTGCATTCTCTGACCCTGAAAGGTTAGAGTTGAGGAATTTCCTGATGGGATTCTGTTTGGTCTAACATTTTTTATGAAAATATCAGGGGAATAGGCAGAGAAAAAGCAGAATTATTTTCAACACAGTTGTAAAATGCAGTTATCTTTCCATAATACTTACAGAGCTGATGTTTTTCAAAGCCATATGAATGGGATGGTGGAATACAGTTTCTTCTTTGTTTCTTTGAAAATGCACAAATGACATCTTATTTTCATGAACCTTATGACTTAAAAGTTCAAATCCTACATGGATTTAGCACATGCAACAAAATCAAAGCCTAAGACTTTTAATGCTGAAACTACACATTCTAAAGTAGCTAAGTGATTCTTCCTTACTACACATTCTTGAATAACTAAGTGATTAACTGACCTCTTTGTAGGCTCAAAGCCATAAGTCCTTCTCTATAAAAAGCAGGGAGGGACAACTGTATTCATGTGTGGACCTGCAGTGATAATGAAACAATCCTTAGCATAATTCTTCCACACGCACAGGGAGCATTACATTCACAGGTATCAAGGAGCATTCCATTAATCTGTGAGTTCTTCCTTTTTGCTGCAGTTGGTTAGATCTCTTGGAGTATAGACAATTAGCAAGAACCTGATGAATATAATGCCATTTTGGAAATAATAAAAATTGAAAATTCTATACCCGCTGTCACCAAAAGGACACGTAGACAAAATTCATTATGGGAAAGCATAATGGCGTACTTAACAATATTTGTTTATTTAATTATGCCCTCTCCTTGTGCAAAAGAACAGTGGTGTGCATGACAATTTCATTTAAAAGCAACAACTTAAAACTATCAACCCAAAGGACATGTGCTAAAATCCTGTGGGTGTGTTATACAATCATAACTACACCATTCTAGGCAATGGCAACAGGAGTTAAAAGGCCCTGAGTGCAATGTCCATGAAGGTAAACCTGGGGAGAAATCCTGGGGAGGGGGGAATGCAACTGCTAGTGTAGCACATCAACACGGTTCTGGCTGGGGTCAACAGTCAAAACCAAAACACAAAAATAGCAGCCAAGATGCCACATTGTTCAGTGTAGTGCAACAGTTCTAAAAGTAGATCTCCGCTACGGCTTCCTATTCACCACTCCAGAACCCATGTTTTTGGTCTGATAGCCCTGCTGCCAAATGCTCATTCTGTGGCCAGTGAAGAGCATGCAGGAATCAGAGAAGTGTACTTAGATGCAGACTGGTGGCATCTCTTCCAAGATCTGCCCGGGTCCTCTGGAGATCGAGCAGACAATGATCTTGTCTATATGAGGGAGGGGGATACAAACACGTCCAAAAAGGCAGGCATTTGCAACAATGCAAACTGCCTACATGGCCAACCCCCCTCTAAACTCCACATGACCCCCTAGCCAGCTGGCCACCGTGAGTTATTTACTCACGATTTTAAATCTGCCGCCGCCAATTTTTTTAAAAAACAGTTTTCCAGGGTGTGCACAAGCAACACTTCGTATTTACAAATAAATAAATAAAATAGAGTAAAAATCACCATTTGATTGACTTACCAGACCCTCACTTAGCTGAAAACCCAACATGGTGGCCGCATCCACTTTCCTTCTTTGCTAGCCCTGCCCCCTGTGCCCGTCCAGCCAATCAGATTGCACTGCCTGTTCGTGTCTGTGCAGGCATGAGTGTTCAAATGATTGCACATTCGGAAGTCGTATGGAGCTTTTCAGAAAATCCATACAAAGCTCCGGTCATGGCGTACATGGACTTTGCATTGGATTTAGCTGCCCCCCTTCCAAATTACATGGATTTGTGCAAACAGCAGTCTGAATGGATCACTGATCTGCTTTGCCTGGGCCTATAATGCTGTTAAGACAGCCCTGACTGCTATGTGCCACATGTATGTCTCCCAAAGCAGGATTCCAGCCAATGCTGTCCTCTGTGGACCAATGCTATGACTCAATATAACTGCATTACAACTGCACATGATCATGTGATCATGTCACTGTCTTGTTTTGCTTTTAAATTAAAGTGAGATGCCAAGCCCAGGCATGAGGGATAGCTATTGGCACCACAGTAATTGGAGACCCGATTACTCACCTGGTATTTAAAGTCTTTTAAAAGAGTATATTGCTAATCACCATGTGTAGCAAGCCCCAGGCCAGTTTCCTATGTTCCTATACTGCTGGAATTTACATAAAATCATTGTGACCAGTCACTACCAACAGACATTTCCATCAATAATTTGCCTAATAACTTTTAAAGCCAGTTAAGCTGGTGTACACTACCACACATTAGGAGGTCCATAAATGAGTTTCCTATTGGGTCAATTAAAGTGCAATGTAACGGTTATGAAACATATATGGTCATCAGAAGACACAGCCTGAAATACAAATTAATTTAATGTTGTTTTTTTTAATAGTGGCCATGTCACATGTTACAATATGTGAAAGTTGAGCAAGGACATAGATGACCTCGATGCCCCACCATCTGTAGAAGATCCATGAATCAGCAAGTGTGTGAACTAGCCTTTTGTGCTGTTATTTCTAAAAAATAAAAAAAAAAATGTGTGTGCCTCCACCTAGGTTTTTTTTTTTTTTTCCCAACAGTATTATGTCAGGAGATTTTCTACCCTTCAGGGCTTTTCCATTCTTTGATGCCAACTCACTTCTTTGCACAAGGCTCTGGTACGGTGTCAATGTATACTGTTAGAAGCAACCATTGATATATGTGTATGTCTGTTTCACTGAGTGTTTTATACTGTGATCTTGCAACTCTCATAAGCATACAGAGATCGTTATAAAATACATACATACAATCATATATACATTCAAAGCCTCCCTTTTTGCATTTAAGGATTGGGGGAAATTCTACAGACACTTCTTAAGTGAAACAATAGAGATTTGGACAAGATGAAAATACACCTTTTTTTTTCACAGATTCACAGTACAGACAGAACAGAAGTATGCTCACCAAAAGAAAAGCAATGGAGATATTTAGTACAAAAGGAACCCCCCCATGTATCAGTTAAAAAAACAAACAAGCCAAACACCATTTGCAGAAAGGAGTTGAGAAATTGAGACCAATCACCTGAACAGCACAAGTAATATCTGGAACAGCATGTATGCCTGTGACTCCAACATCATTACTTTTCTTTTTTCTTTTTTAACATCTTTTGCCTGATGAGGAAGCCAGTAGAGCTTCGAAAGCTCACATCATGTGCTTTGTATTTGGTTGGCTTATAAAGATATACCGGTAACTTTTTTTGTGGATTTTGGATTTTGTTTTGCTGCACAGCCAACACGGCTACCCCTTGATGTGTTTCCTAGATTTGAAGATACGTCATTTTGCTACAACAAGGGGAATCCTAAACAAGAGGGAGATATGGACTGAGACTAAGCTCTCTAAGGTTTCTGCCTCCAACAAAGGTAAATTTTCTCTTTCGGATTATAATTGGCTAGTTTTACCTATACAGCACCTAAAAGTTGTTTCTAGATGCAGCAGTACAGAAACTTCTTCAAAAATCCAATAATCTCTATCTAAACAAAGGAGTTGTTTGCTTTACAAAAGGACAGAAACATAGAACTTTTCAGATGTGGCAGATATGGTGTCATAGTGGTACCTAATGAATGCGAAAGGGCACCAATACCAGACAATGTTGTGATTATGTGTTGAAATTAAGGTGTTCTCTTTTTTTTATTGTTGGGCCAAACCATCAAGAGATTGGCCGTGGTGTTTGTTTGTTTGTTTGTTTTTTCCCCGTGATTGCAAGTGTGTAAAGCTGTGCCCCATTCTGCTGGCACGATTCCAGTGTCAATGGGCAATCCCCGCCAGAACACTTTTGGGTGGAAACGTGAAAACAGGTTGTGGGATGCTCTTTTTATGAACCTCCCCAAGTTGCAGGCAAGTTTTAAAATGTGTTTCAGAGCTTGTGTGTATGTTTTATTTTTTAATTTAGCTGTTTTTAGACTTTTAAGTGAGCTCGTGTCTTCTCACGAGAACTGCCAAGATCACATTCAGCAACAAATGTGGAAGTACAAGGCTGCTTTTTCACAAGATCACAGCAATGTTTGATATTTTGGGTTCTTTTGCCAGTACAAAAATGGTGTAAAATATGATGCCAAAAGAACGTTTTTAGAGGCTTGTCTGATAAAATCCCTACTGATTGCCTGAGAAATTCCTCACTGCTGCATAAGGATTTAAATTTTATTGCCTTTTGTCTCAACTCTACATGGCCAGGAACTAGGAGTGGTCTCTGCCTGCATGAGACCTCTCACCTGAACAGCACAAGTACGGTAACATCTGAAGAAACACGCAGGCCCTGTGGCTCCAACATCGTCCCTTTTCTTTTCTTTTCTTTTTTTAAACATCTTTTGCCTGATGAGGAAGCTAGTAGAGCTTGCTTCATGTGTTTTGCATTTGGTTGGCTAAAAAAGGTATAAGTTCTTTGTGGATTTTGATTTCCAGAATGTGTTATAGTTTTGTTTGCCTGTTCAGCAAATAAACACCACTGTATTCTTCTTCTTTTTTTGTATCCCTCTTTCAGAATGTATAAGATCTTAGTCTTATTGATCTGTTTAATATTCTCACAGCAGGTACTGTATTTACATACAAATGAGGTGATGTTAATGAACTTGCCATGACAGAGAAGAAAAGGCCTTTGCATTGTATATACAGGTTCATTTCCTGTGAACTCAATTCCACTGAGTTCTGGTTCATTAAGTGAAAGTTATGATACACTGCTTGATTTTGCTGTTCCCACCACTGTGGCACAACAAAAATACTTGAGAGTGAAAGAAACCATGAATAGAAAGTTTTACATTCCTAACCATGGATGCACTCAAAAAAATGTGGGGGATGGAAGAGAGGTAACACAAGATTTCACACACACACTTATATAGGGTAGTACAAGAAAGTCACATCCACTGTGGAGAAAATACAGACTTTTGTAAAATGGAATTGTCTGGCTAAAAGCTGGCTTTTGTAACTACAGTACTCCCAAGGCACATGCAGCCTACTTAATGAGAATGATTCTAAAAGCATTTGTGGAATGTGTGGAAGGATCAAGTCTAACTAAGTGGTTCAGAAGAGTTGCAGTTATCTGTCTTGTTCCTGGACTTGACTGATTTAGGCACTGATCAAGTCTCAAATGCCTATAACTTTCTCAGTCTGTAAAACCCAGAAGACTTCAAATCCTGGCTCTGCTGTAGGACAGCTGATCTGATTCAAAAGAAAAGTTCCATATACAATAGAAATGATGTATATAAGAAAGACTATCTCTGATTACTGGGAATTCTAGAACAGTCCAAGAAGAAGAGCAGTTCTGCAAACTTCTTGTGCATCTGACAAGTTTCACTGTTCCTAATTCCAAGTATCTTTGTATACATAGCCAGTACAAGAACCAATTAATGAAGAAGGGGGAGCAGGATGTCAGAATTCCAAGAGGCAATCATTCCTCTTCCTTTTTAATTAATATGTGACCTTTGGCAACTCATTGACAGACCCATTTTGAGTATGACCTCTGCTTGACTTTTGGACTGAAAAGCAAACTGACAATAACAACACACACACATATCCTAGCATAGTTTTTAAAGGTGCAAACACATGTGCTTATACTTTAACATTTCAGTGATCTCTACACACAAGTACTGTATTACATCTTCTCAAGTGCTTACAGGTGTTTATAAAAGCAACCCTTCCCATGTGAATACTGTATATTTCTATGGATGAAAGAAGCAGTGGTTTCTGGGACAAGGTACCTCGAAGTCTTGATCACAGAGACTGGACCTAGTTAATTCCTTTTCCACATGCAGGGCAAAAATATATGTGCACACTCAACCACTCCACAAGCACCTATGAAGACACAAGTCTCTTCTGAACTGAAATATGTCCTTAGCTAAACGGCACCTCCCCTATTGTACATTTGCTCCATGTGCTTAGGAACTGGAGGGTACTGGACAAACAATTTAGAAATTAATCTGGCCACCATGACATTGCAACTTTTCCTTCGAAGCATCTCAAAGCTTTGGGTACTGTTCGCTCTCATTGGGGCAGTGTCCCCTACAATCTCTGATGCTCTCCTGTGACACTGAATCTCCAATAAATGTAACTATAAACCCATACCTCATTAACTCTTTGTTTACCTGGAGGAGAGACTATACTGCTAAGCTCTGTTGCCCAGACAATCGGAGGACCCATTATCACACCAGGCATTTCATCAGTCTATGCATCTCGGTATGCCTTACTTGAAAGGTAAACTAAAAAGACAAAAGAAAACCCTCTGACATCTCAAGTAGACAGCACAACCGTTTGCAATGTTTATCCTTTCCTCTTTCTTTCTGTGGTATACCAGCATACAATTTTTTGTGTATTGCTTTTCATCTAATTTGCGAATCACTTCCTTGCACATTTGAGGGGTGGGGGAATAAGTCCCAGTGAGTTTAATGAGATTTTGTGTGCTTCAGGGGCAGGAGTGTTTGTTTTTTGGTAAGTATGAATAGGAATTCAGTCTAAGACTTTAGTTTTGATATCAGATCAACAGAATGGAATGTGTTGATCTGTCAAGCATGTGCCATCTGCCATCAGACTGCAATATCAGGCTGGTTAGTTTCCTTCCATGTCTCTGTGTCAGGAAGTTGTCAAATAAATATGGATACTTTTATAATCTGGGGAGAGGTACTAAATTTTGGCTCTATGGGGCTGACCTTAAGATATTGTTATCATTTTAACTGGGCTACAAGTACAGAGAGACTGCTTACCAAATAGTTTCCAACAAAGTAATCCCTAGCAGATTTGTCTAGTATTTTAAATTCTTATGCTGTATAATGAAACAAGCTTTATTTTGTCTTTCCAGCAAGCAAGTGAAACTGCCTGTTTCATAAACACAATCATGTTGTTTTTATTAGTATCAACATTTCTTGTTAAGTTGAAAGCTAGGAGCCAGATCCTTAGCATGCTGAGATCAGAAAGAAAGAAAGAAAGAAAGAAAGAAAGAAAGAAAGAAAGAAAGAGAAAGAAAGAAAAGGCAGGCAGACAGAGAAATGGTCGAAGGTCTTCAGTGATCAGGGCAAAATTTCTGAATGTGTTTTTACTGCAAAGCACATCAAGGTTCAAAGTACATATTAACTTTATTTTAAAATGGCAAAGATCATTAATTTTTTTAAAAAGAAGCTGAAGATGTGAGATGCCAATCATAAAGGTGCTCTATCCTTCAAATAGCTTCAAGATACTGTGCAATTATAAAACGGATGCCATAGAAGAATTTGATCAGGAGGGCTTTAAACTGAGTCATATGGGGGTGGGAGATAGTATTCTGGAAGGCAAAAGGGCTGGAGAAAATAGTCAAACTGTCATAGAGGTAACAAAGCAAACAGTGCAAGGGCCCAACAGTGGGAGGCAAAAAAAACTTCCACAGGCAGCAAGTAAAGGGAACACATGGTCTTAGATGTCTCTACACTAATGCATAGAGCATGGGAAATAAGCAAGATGAACTTGAACTCCTAGCACTACAAAACAATTATGATATAATAGGCATTACTGAAACCTGGTGGGATGGATCGCATGATTGGAATGTAGGAACAGAGGGGTATAACCTTTATAAGAGAAACAGGCCAAACAGGAAAGGAGGAGGAATAGCATTATATGTCAGGGATATTTATGCCAGTGAAGAGATCCATGTCTCTCATGTTCCTTGATTTTACAAGTTTACATAGGGACCACTAAACGCAGTGTGCAAACACGAATCAAGGAATATGAGAGACACTGCAGACTGGGCCAGCCTAAAAAAATCAGCAGTAGCAGAACATGTTCTAAACCAACGTGGACTCAAAATGCTATTTTAAAACACAGAAATTCTGGACCAGGCCAACAACTATCATGTCAGAATACATAGGGAAGCTATTGAAATCCACAAACACCTGGACAACTTGAACAGGAAAGAAGAAACCTTGAAAGTAAACAAAATCTGGCTCCCAGTTTTGAAAAAAAAACAATAAAATAAAAACTCAACACTTACAAAGGAATTCCACCCAGGGACAAAGGGAGTTTCAGCAGATAATGGCCCATCAACCAAACATTAGCCAAACAGACACTAATGAGCCTTGCATTTCTATATCCAGAAACTAACCATTTAATCACACAAATTTACATATACTCCCCAACAGGGGGTCACAGCATATGAACTCCACACACACACACACCTACCCAACCATTCTCTGAAGATGCCAGCCACAGATGCAAGCGAAACATCAGAAAGAAACTATTCCAGAACATGGCCTCACAGCCCAAAAATAACCCAAGAAAAATCTATGGATGCCGGCTGTGAAAGCCTTTGACTTCACATTCCTTTTCTGGCTTAGGAAAAATTCTCCATCACTGGTTCTTTCTACTTCTGCTCCTAGATAACACCTCAGGCTGCCTAAGTCCTTTAATTTGAACTGGCTTTCTAACTCCACCTGCACTTTCTTGACATCTTTGGCACTCTTTGCTGCCACACAAAGGTTGTCCAAATAGATAACTAGCATGACAGCACTATCTCCTGTTCCCTTGGTGTACACACAGGCATCAGCGACGCTCCTTGTGTAACCTAGTGACACCAACACTTGGTGTATGCACTTGTTCCAGCACCTGGCACTTTGCTTTAAGCTGTAGAGTGCCTTGCACAACAAGTACATCTTACTTTCACCTGCACTGTCATACCCTGGGGCCTGTTCCATGAACACTGTCTCCTCAAGATCAGCATTCAGGTATGCTGTCTCGAAGCCAAAGTGTTGCATAACCATCTTCCTCTTGGCTGCTACAGCTAACACTAACCTAAGACTTTCTGGCTTTGCTATGGGAGAAAAAGTTTTGTCAAAAGTTTTGTCAAAATCAACTAAGCATGCCTTATACTTTTGTGTCCCATCAGGTATGTCCTTCAGCTTGTATACCCTCCTGCAACCAACAACCTTCTGGTCTTTGGGCCTCTCTACTATCTGGAACGCTTTCCTCTCCACCAGTGACTTGAATTCAGAGTACATGGCTGAGTTCTACCTCTCCTGCTCTTCTTGGGGAAATTTTAGGAGATCCTGAAAATTCTCAGGCTCCTCTGCTACAACATTGCATAGCCTGGCTTCCTGAACAACAAATCTGTCAGGAGCCTTTCTGACCCTTGTTGGCCTTCTGGGGATGAGCATCCAAGTTCTGCCTGACTCATCCTCACTTGCACTGCTGCTGCCATCTCTTCCTGTGTCAGGCTCATTTCTTGTTTGTGGTGGTGTGTGTGTTGGAGTGGCATGGGAAGTGTCATGCTTTTCTTCCTGTGCCTCCCCTTCATCCTCAGGCATTACCACTCCTCCATTTGTGAGAGTTTGGGGAGTTGTTGGCACATCCCTCCCTAAGGGAACAAAAACATTCTGATTACAGTGCACTCTATCCCACCCTGAATGCATTTCAAAATTTGCACTCCTGGAGAATGCAACCTTTCCAGGATGGAGAGAAAATATGTACTTATTACCCTTATAGCCTAGAAAACGCAGCCTCCTGGTCTTAGGCTGCCCAGGCTTCCTTAGGCTAGGGTGAATAAGTACATTGGCAAATTGTCCAAAAATCCTCAGGTGCTTGAGGTTGGGTGCTCTACCATACAATAGACAATATGGGGTCTGATGGACACTTGATGTCCACAGTCTATTCAAATGGTAAGCACTGGCTCCCCCCAGCCCAGCTGATGCTTGTGCATCTTCCATCATGCACTCCACCATACACTTCAACATCCCAATTTTCCTTTCTGCAAGCCCATCCTCCCCTGGAGACACTGGGTCTGTTGTCTTATGCCTGATGCCCCTCCTAAACATCCAGGTCTGCAGACTGTTGGATAAGAATTCCCCTCCCCTATCACTCACTAGACTGGAAACCTTATGAGAAGGAAATTCCCGTTCCACCATGTTCACCCACTCACAGAACCTGTCTGCAGTCTGATTTTTCTCCTTCCGTAAATACACGTAGGTGTACCTAGTGTGTCTGTCCACAATTACAAATAAATAGCAATTACCCCCTTCAGTGGGCCTATAGGGGCCTGCCAAGTCAGCATGGACAACCTCAAAGAGTCTTTTGGTGACACACTGGGCCCTTTTGGCAACAGGGAAAGACTTTACCTTAACTTTCCTACACACAGCACATTCTAAAAATCTTGGGCAGTGTTTCATGTTTAGACCAGGGCAAACCTTTGCTAGCTCCTTTAACCCTTTGTAACTAGCATGGACCATTAGCCTGTGGTAGTAATGAACACACTTATCATCTAGGGGTACATTGTCAGCAGGATTCACATTTGCCACCTTCGCTTTAGGTAAAATGTAATACAACCCTTTTTTCTTTATCCCTTTTGCACAGACATTATTCATGTTATGTCTTTCTGTTACTGTACATTGCTCTCCTTCAAATATTACTTTATAACCATCAGTGGTGATCTGGGACACACTCAATATGCAATTTTCCAGTTTGTTAACACATAACACATCCTCAAAATCTTTACCAAAAGATGGCACATATGCAGTGCCCATTTTCTACACCTTGCTGGGAGTACCATCTGCAAGTGTAATATTGGTTATAGAGGCATTTTTACATTGCTTAACATTTTATATCATTTATCATATTGTGAGTTGCCCCACTATCTAATAACCAAATTTTCCCCTCAGTACCATCAGGATGGTGCTTTGCTACTGAGGCATGGCTTGCAGCCTGAAAGGATGCACCCCTCCTTTGCCCTGTAGCTCTGCTGCCCCTCCTGTCCTGTGCAGGCATCTTATAATCCTTCTGAAAATGTCCAGGCCTTTGACATCTGAAACAGTGTTTCACGTAGCTGCAAGCTCCCTCTTCCACAGATGTTTCAGTGCTCTCCTGATTGTGCCTGATAATATGTGTCTGGTTCCCCTCCGTTTGGGAATCAAATTGCTTAAACTGGACCTCTTCCAGAATATGCCCAGCTACTAGGTCTACAGACAAATCATGTTCTCTGGTGTTCTGTGGACTGTAGATTAGGAGATCCCATTCCTTTGGCAAACTGCCCAATAATATAAAACACTTATGGGCTTCTGGAATTTCAACCCTCCTGTTGGCTACCTCTTGGAAGAGCCACCTCATTTCCTCCAAATGTGCTTTTACACAGCCTCCAGGACACAGCTTTGTGTTATAAAGTTTCTTAGTCCAAATCATCTTTGAGAGGCAAGAGGAGCTTTGATGAACAGTCTTTAAAGCTGTCCAAAGCTGAAACGCTGACTGTGTTGGTGAAGCATGAATCAACTGTGAGGGACTTAGAGATAAAAGAATTGCCACTCTGGCTTTCTTGTCAGCCAGTCTAAACGCTGCAATTTCATCTTCTGAACCCTCTGGGATCACACTTTCATTCCCCAAAACATGCCACAAATTGTCCTTAACTAATACGTCTCTCAAAGCATACGAAGTTTGCTGTGTCTGCAATGGTGCTGCCTTAAAAAAAAATTATCCAATGATGAAACTCAAAACAGCTGGCAGCTGGCAATACTCCAAGGTCATCTGAAGATAAAGCTTGGCCAAAACAGAGCCTAGTTAAAAACTTAACTGTTTCTCAGCCACCTAGCCAAAAACACTCAAAACAAAAGAGTTTCTGGGAACTTTACCGGGTGCACCTTATCTAATCTGAGATCAATCTGCTGGGCCCATAACCATTGTCAGGAGATGGCAGGACATTCGATCCCCGGTAGAAGTCAAAAACTGTCTCAGCAAACCCTTTCCCAAGAATACTCACACACAGAGTGTTTTGATGTCCAGAAAACAGGAGGTGCTTTAATCTTCAAAGTAGTTGCAGCTATTCACAATATCTACAGTCATCAGTCAAGATGCTACGCCAGACACCACAGAATCACAAGAAGAGAATAAGCACTGATTTAGCTCACTTATATACATATAAGCATAGCATTGGCATATTCAACCACATGGTTACATTTCATCAGAACTTTTTCAACATGGCTTTGCACTCTGGTAACCCTTCTCATGCAGCTGTGGCATGACTAGGCAGTTTCATGGAGTCATGGAGTCAGCCATCATGTCTCAGTATGGTTTCTGCAGTTGTTTGGCCATTTTAAATTTGGACTTCAGTCACTTAACTCCTGACCAATAAAAATATGAAACAGTTAAAGATTTTCCATATCTTGGCTCAGTCATTAATCAGAATAGAGACTGTAGTCAAGAAATCAGAAGAAGGCTAGGGAGATTCTCAGGCACAAGGGAAAGCACCAACAAATTGCATCCCCAACTGTGCCAGAAGATCACTAGAAGAACAGAAAAGGTGACCAGATGCCCACATCCTTCTGCCATTTTGGAGGTGTAGCACTGCTGTGGGTGAGGCTTCCCTTTTCCATTGATGGGGACAAGCCACCAATACAAAGGGTCTCCTTACTCATGGTTGTGCTATGCCCCTGGAACACAGGAGGACGTTGTCATCTGAAAATCTTGCCCCTTCCTGTTCTTCTAGTGATCTTTTGACACAGTTTTTGCTGCATCTGATAATCTCATAGGACTTGGAAGGGCAGCTAGGTAGGAAATAGACAAGATCTTCAACTGTAACAATATATTATTGAATACCAAAATCAGGATTATCCATGCCATCGTATTTCTGACTTCTAGTTATGGTTGTGAAAGCCAGATAGTGAAGAAAGCTGATAGAGAAAAAATCAACTTATTTTAAATGTGGTGCTGGAGGAGAATTCTGCAGATACCATGGACTGTAAAAACACAACAATAAATAAATGTGTCAGAGAGCAAGTTAAGCCTGAATTCTCCCTTGAAGCCAAGATTACTAAACTTAGACTGTTGTATGGTCTGTCTATTAAATAATGAGACTGTTTTCTACCTCTCAGACAAATCAGGGAGAACTGATGGTGAATGCTTGAATCGTGACCTTGAACATGTCTGAACCTGCATGACAAACATCAGCCCTCTTGACCATTCAGTTAATTGTCAGTCATCATTTAAAGCAGCTGTGTTGTCTGTTGTGTGCTGGAAAAATGCTAAGTTTAAAAGTTGAGCAATGTGTTAATTTGAAATTTTTAGTAAAATTGAACAAAACATCAATGGAATCTTTTCAAATGCTTACTGATGCCTACAGGGAAGACTGCATGTCGTGTGTGTGTGTGTGTGTGTGTGTGTTTGAGTGGCACAAAAGATTCAGGGAAGGACATGAGAATGTGGAAGATGATGAATACCCTGGACGACCTTCCACTTCAAGAACTGAAGAAATTGTGGGGAAAATCAGCCAAATTGTTTGAATAGACCGCTTACTCAGAGTCCAAATGATAGATGAAGCCGTGAACATTGACAAAAACACTGCATAGAAAATTTTGCATAACGATCACATTCAAAGCCATGCTCATTGTTGTTGTTGTTGTTGTTGTTGTTACATCAAGGGCATAATTTTGGCAGAATGGGTTGCAGAAGGCAGAACAGTGAATCAGCATTATTATATGAGGAAGTTTTGACAAAGCTGAGAGAAAGAGTCAGGGGGGAGAGGCCAGAACTGTGGGGAAATGGTTCTTCATCATGATCTCTGTGAATCACACAAATGGGTTTCACGCATACACAAACCAGCATTCGGAATCTTCTAGAGAAATCAGTTAGAAGCTTTTGGCGAAAGCCCCATCCACTGTGCCCAGGGTATAAATAGCCTTTGCCCACCAAGTACCTCAGTTCTTTTCCATTCACAGTGACAGAAGCAACAGAAGTTCTTCAGTTTGATTACTGACTTAAAGTCTTCTTCCATGTCAGCTAAAAACTTCAAGCTTCTATGTTGACTACACACTTATAAGGAAGTGTTGACAAAGCTGAGAGAAAGGACTTTTTCAGACGGGGGAAAAAAAACCCAAGGAAGTTGGGAGAAGAACGGGGCTGTTGCGTTTACACAGCCCCGTCCTCCTCTGTCCTCCTCCCGACTGCCTCTCGACCCTCCCCTATGCTGCTGGTGCTGCATTTTCATCACGGAGGTTTTCCGTCAAGAAAAAGTGGTGCCAGCAGCATGGCAGAAGGTCGGGAGGAGGGTGGGGCTGTCTGAAATAGGGCTGTGTAAGTGTGACAGCCCCATTCTTCTCCCGACCTCCTCAGGGGTTTCCACCCCTCATTTGAAAAAGTCCAAAGAGTCGGGGGGGAAAGGGCCAGAACTGTGGAAAAATTGTTTCCTTCTTCATCATGACAATGCACTTGCTCACACAGCACTTTCTGTGAAGCAGTTTTTGGCTGATAAACACATTACTACACTTGAACATCCTCCAGATTTGCCAGATTTGGCACCATGCAACTTTTTCTTTTCCCTCAAGTGAAATTGGTGCTTACAGGAACACAGAATCAATTGAATCAATTGATGCAGTAAAGAAGAAAATGGCAGATGTATTGAAACAACTGACAGAAACTGATCTGCTCCATGCCTTGACCGGTGGAAAACAAGACTGCATCAGTGTGTGAGTGTGAACGGGGAGTACAGTTGTCCCTTCACATTCGCTGGGGTTTGGTTCCAGGACCCCCGTGAATACCCAAATCTGTGAATACTCAAGTCCCATTATATGCAATGGCATAGCAAAATGGTGTCCCTTATATAAGATGGCAAAATCAAGGTTTGCTATTAGGATTATTATTTTTTAAAGAATATTTTCAAGCCGTGAATACTCAAATCCGTGAATGTCAAATCCGTGAATGTGGAGGGACAACTGTATATTGAAGGAGACAAGCATTAGAATTGTAATATATATAAATAAAGTTGGGTTATTGTATCAGTCTTTTTATTTAATAGACAGACCTCATACTCTGGCCATATCATGAGAAGACATGACACATTAGAAAGGACAATAATACTTGGTTAAATACAAGGCAGTAGGAAAAGTGTGTGACAGCCAGCATGCCATAGTGGTTTGAGTGTCGGACTATGACTGGAGACCAGGGTTTGAAGCCCCACTCAGCCATGAAATCTACTGGGTGACCTTGGGCAAGTCACATTCTCTCAGGCTCGAAGGAAGGCTATGGCAAACCTCCTCTGAACAAATCTTGCCATCTGTGATAGGTTTGCTTTAGGATTGCCATAAGTCGGAAATTACTTGAAGGCACACAACAACAACAACAACAACAGGAAAAGAGGAAGACCACATTACAGGTAGACAGACTCAATCAAGTAAGCCACAACCATGAGTCTGCACATGATGCCTGTTAATTTTACAAAAGTAAAGTCAGAAACCCTAAAACATCCAAGGAGAAATTCTGCTCTGTGAATGCTTCTCATGTGACCAGATGCTGCCAATAACCTTGTGGCATCTTGTGGCCCAGCAGTAGTATATGCAGCACAAAACTAGCATGCAGCATCAGGAAACTAATGGGGAAAACAACCACGTTTGAAACTGAAACAATACACACACACACACAACATTCTAGGATGTGGCAGCTGTTGGCTCCAGTTTTTAAAAAAGGAAAAGAGGGAAATGATAGGAACTTGACAAACATACCCAGTTAGACACTGCTTTACTTTTGTTTGGGTCATACTTTGTTATTCAAGCATTAAGTTGAACAGTAATGGCATAAACCTAGAGTGAGTGTCTCTGAGGCACAGGAGCCAAGAAAAGATTTCAAGAAGTACTTGAAAGAAAAGAATGCAGCTTTAAAATGTCTTTAAAAGAGCATCAGGCAAGTTTAGTCTGCTCTTGTGTCCCAATTGACAAAAGCCTGGCATTTCTTATTTAAAGAATTCAGGAATGTTTGCATTACTGCTTAAAGCAAACTATTCAAGTTTTCTGCAGAATGATTCTTGATTTGCTTTTCTCCTATTTACGGCCACTTTTTCTTCCACAAAAATGCTGTGCTTGTTTGATTGCCCTCGCATGTTGAGTCCATGCTGAAGTTAGAGATTAATTTTAAAGTAATTGTTTTCTCAGTTGCTTCAAAAGTCAATAGTGTTCATCTCACATTTCCTTGGAACAGTAATTTAATGAAGTAGAAATTTGCAGTTACTTTTCTTCAATACTTTATCAACTTTCTCCATAGATTAACACTTAAGTGTACTGGCAAGAATTACATACTTGTTGCAACTGTTATCATATTCATTTGTCTAATTTCATTATTGTTTTGTAAAACTATACTGGCAAACCCACATAAGAGAGCTCAATTTCCAATGTTGAGAGTTCTCTAGACATTGGGGATTATCAGATGCTTGAAAAAGCCCCAAAGGAGTGCATGAAAATGACATCACTGTACTGGGAACGGGTTGCAGCATCGCATGACATCGTCCTCCTTATGTGCTTGCTCCTACTTTCCAGGCCAGCAGCTCGGCAGAGAATTGTTCCTGGGGTCATACACAGTTTTTTGTGGAAGGTCTTAAATAAAGGTGGGGCTATCATCAAAACTTTCTCCTTAGAGCTTTTCAGACTATACAAGATAATCTGTGGGTTGAAGAGGACAGATGTAAGATTCTTTTTCAGCTGGGACATTCTTTTTCTACTGAGACATTCTAAAACTTCTCTTCCCTACTTGGGCCTGCTGGTGTGACAGAGTAAATGATGTCTGTGAAAAGATAACTAATATTTTAGTTCATGGTTCTTCCCTCACTTGGAAAGCAGAGAAAGTCACCCATATTTCTGTTCCACTGATTCATCATAGGGTGCACAAAGACAATAAGGCCATGGACAGCTCTCAGGAACAGCCAAGAATTCACCTACATTCTTGGAACTGAACAAGGCCAGTAGCACATCAACAAGCAAAGCTAGAAGTAAGCTCTGCTTATCAAAGTGTCTGCATCAGCATAACCTTGTAGAATGCCAGCCTAAAACCCAAGTAGTCATCTGTGGCATATCATCTTGTGATATGTAATTTGTATCACATTAGGCAGATCATGATTCCTTGAATCCAAGAAGGATGGCTCAATACAGCTTCTAAAAATACTCAGGAAATTTGGCAATTAAAAGACATTTCAGCTCACCCCTGAACAGAAAAGACGTATTTTTGCTCAGCTTCAGGGGAGTTAGAGGTTGGAAATGACATAAAACATTCTCAAATTTTGGCTCTGGAATCATTCCTACAATTTGGGAACTAGAAAACAAAGAGAAACTATGCAAGAAAATCTTTATCCCCCTTGCCTGTTCCCTAGATTTACTGTTAAGAGATGCCAAAGCCTCTACCAAAACTAACACATAAGAAAATTAATCAAAGCTTTAGAGTCTTACTATTCAGTTCCAGTTAATAGAGAAAGTTTCTTAAAAGATTGTCAAGATAACTATATGAAGGCCTTTCCAAATATATATTTGAAATATGTTATACATAGTATGGTACTTCCCGATAGATGTAGAACTCAGCACCAGTTGTCCAAGCTTTATGCAACAGATGTGAAAAGCTATCAAAGCTCTTGGAATATTCCAAGGTGAGGTTCACGTAGCAGGACAGCAGTGACGGGGCTCAGACAGCCATGATGTAGAAAGAGGGTGGATACCATATGGCTTTACTGGCTCTAAAGATATTTAAGTACAACAAGCTACTAGTTGTTGTTTTTTAAAAGAAAGTTCTTATAGCATTTCTTCCCATGGGACTTATGGGAGGGGGTTCTGCCCAAGTTTTAATGAAATAAATGGGAACTCTGCTGAAGCCATGCTTGATGGAATGCAGTACTAGTCTGCAAATAAACTGTCATTGTGTCTCATCCTTTATATCATTTTAATGAGCCATGTATTGCATGCATTTATATTCAGAATGGGGCTCTCAAGCATTCCATAGTAAGCCTTTCGTTCAGTATGTTAATACATTCTCCAATGCAGAATAGCTATGTTTGGATTATAGCCAATGGGAACGATAGCAGCCTTTGGAGGAAATCTAGTATCCAAAATGGCTTAATGTATTACATTATTGTTCAGACTATGTGTTAATAATATATGTGCTAATAATACAATATAATCAGTCCCAGACATCATATGCTAATCTGCTATTACCCAGAAGTTTTTCAAGCTTTGGATCCATTCTAAAGTATGTTTTTCTTGTGGATATATATAGACAGAACTATACTGCCAGTGGGCTAAGTAGATCAAATCTATTGACATGGCACAACATAAACTCACACAACTCAAACTGCACATGGACCTTAGACAAGGTTCATATCACTAATGGTGCTTTTTCAACAAAGAACTGGGTTTGTTCCATGATCATGTCAAAACAGAAACCTCTAAATGCATATGTTTATGCTAATACACCTCAAGACTTCAAGAATGACAGAAGCTGTAAATAATCATATACATTCATTTCTTTTTGTCAACTGATTGGAGCTATCATTCCTACCACAATCTGAAAATGAATTCATGTGGAGGAAGATGACACCAAAAAGAGGTTACCAAAATTGGACAAAAAGCAATGGAAACTGTGTACTTGAAGTGACAGTCCATAAGTGGATGATGGAACTGACGGAGAAATCAAAATGAGAGAGATTAAAAGAAATGATGTGAAGTTGAAGGCTTCCACAGCCAGCATCTAGTTTTTCCTTGTTTTTTTTCAGGGGTTTGAGGCTGTGTTCTGGAATCGTTTGTTTCTGATGTTTTGCCTGCATCTGTGGCTGGCATCTTCAGAGGAACGGTTGGGTAGGAGTGTGGGGGGGTTGTATACTGTGAACACCTGTTGGGGAGGATATGTAAATTTGTGTATTTGAATGGCTAGTTTCTGGGTGGAGATACGCAGGGAGGAGTAGTGTCTGTTTGGCTAATGGTTGGTTGATGGTCCATCATCTGCTGGAAATCCCCCTTTCCCTGGGTGGAGTTCATTTGCAAGCAATGAGTTTTGATTTTAGTGTTTGTCGAGACGGGCAGCCAGATTTTGTTTACTTTTAGGGTTTCTTCTTTCCTGTTGAAGTTGTCCAGGTATTTGTGGATTTCAATAGCTTCTCTGTGCAATCTGACATGATAGTTTTTGGCCTGGTCCAGAATTTCAGTGTTTTAAAATAACATTTTGTATCCAGGTTGGTTTATAACATGTTCTGCTATTGCTAATTTTTTGGCTGGCCCAGTTTGCAGTGTCTCATGTTCCTTGATTCGTGTTTTCACACTGCATTTAGTGGTCCCTGTGTAAACTTGTCCACTGCTGTATGTGGTAAACTCCTGCAGCTGTGAGAGGGTCTCTTTTGTATTTCACTGAGCATAGCATTTCTTGGATTTTCTTGGTTGATCTGGAGATCATTTGGAGGTTGTGTTTCCTCATCAGTTTCTCTATTCTGTCTGTAACTCCTTTGATGTATAATAAAAATACCTTCGCATTGGGTGGCTGTTTTTCTTCATTCCTGTGTTTTTTTCTGGGTCTGGCTGCTCTTATGATGTCTGATATGGAGTAAACATTAGCCTGTAGGGCCAGTTTAGGTGCTTCAGTTCATCCTCCTGTTAATGGGGTTCACAGCCGCATACCATGCCAACCACAGATGCAGGCAAAACATCAGAAGTAAACTCCAGAACATGGCCTCACAGCCCAGAAAAAAAACAAGAAGAATCTATGGATGCCACCGTGAAAGCCTTCAACTTCACATTGATCAAGAGGGATTTGTGCATATTTATTGTTGCTATGGTTTTTGATAACAGACATTACAAAACAGTTTAATTAATTAACTGATTGGTAAGGCTAGTGAACGTTTTGGTCAATGCCATTTCTACCTTTGGATTACAAAAAGACTGAAACAGAAACCGCTTTACGGCCCACACATTAGGCCAGTGATGGCGAACCTATGACACGCGTGTCAGCACTGACACGCGTAGCCATTTCTGATGACACGCGGCCGCATGCCGAGAAGGATGTTTCACACACCCCATCCTCCCTAAAGTGGTGATTGGGGCTTCAAAGCCCTGGTTGCCACTTTCCTCCCCCCTCCCCCCTCCCTAAAGTGGCAATCCGAGCTTCAAAGCCCCAGTCGCCACTTTCCTCCCCTCTTCCTAAAGTGGTGATCGGGGCTTTGAAGCCCCGGTCGCCACTTTCCTCCACCCACCCACCCCCGTCTCCCTAACGTTTTTTTCCTCAAAGTGACACACCACCCGAGTTATGCTCAGTTTTTTGGCAAAGTTTGACACACCAAGCTCAAAAGGTTGCCCATCACTGCATTAGGCTTTAGTCTGTGAGAAAGCACTATTAACTAATTTACACAATGAAAATGTCTGTTTTTTTGTTGTTGCCATGTCTTGGAATACTTTTATGCTTCAGAAAACTCTGACCTGGAAAATCAAAATGCAGTGGACACATTTCATTTCTAAAATAAAAACAAAAGATTTAATTAATTAGACCTGCCAAAATGTTTGGATATGGTTGAGATGAGAGATTACTTTTCTTAAGTCACCCTCACAGAACCAGCTAAGAACTGGGTGACTTTAATTTGGGTCATGCAACTTTATGCAAAAGGAAGACAGTGGGTGTGAATTAAAAAAAAATAGAAAGGCTAGAATTCACTGTCGCAGGAATATGTAACCTGGTGTTATGGATTTATGACTGGTTCATGACTGGTTCGTATTCACAATCTCTACATATTCACCAGTGTAGGGAATATGTAGGAAGCATGAAAGTCCCCCAATCCCCACTTACCAAGCTTCAGCTGCTGCAAACAGGGCTCTGCTCTCCTGCCAATTGGGAAGCAGCTGACTGATGTTCCCACACCCTTCCCACAAACAATCTCTGGTGAGAGGAAGGATTGCTACAGGGATTCTGGTTTTGCCCATTACAAATGAGATTGCCTGTGGGGTGGGGAGCATCAGTCAGCTGCTTCCAGATCAACAGGAGAACAGACTACAGTCACTCCATACCCCCACACCTCAGTACTCTCAGTACCACCCTCTCTTTGGCCACTTTCATTCTCAGCACCACCCTCGCCACTTATACCCTCTCCCCCATTGTTGGGCTGAACTTTTAAAGTTCAAAAGTCAGCACAACACTAGTATGTATTGAAAGTATCAGTAGCAGTTGGTGGCTCCCATGTCATGGGGGAAGTGAATCCATTCTGGGTTTTAATCAAAACTTTGTTTTGCTATTTGTTGTAAGCTACATTGAGTGTTTTTAATGGAATTAAAGTGGTATATAAATATTGTAATAAATGAATATTTCAACACAGCTATAATCCAGCTGAAGTATCAATGTGTATAGGATATAATATATAAGTGAGAGATGTATAGCAAAGGAAGGCTCAGACATGCATTTCTGTGGCCCTGAGAACATGGGATTTGGAAATTTCTCTTCAAATTCATGAAGGTGATGGCTTTCTTTCTTCTGAGATCATGAAGAGATACTGAAGAGTGTGGTGGATCCATAGTTTCCAGCATGCCTTTGAGCACATGTAATTCCTTTCCATTGCTTACATAAAAGCCCTACAGAGGGAAATAGAGCTGAACTGACTCCACTGATATTTGTGCTCTGCTGGCACAAGTCCAGGAGGGCTTTGGGTGGAACTGAGCCTCCAGAATGAAAGTGTTCCATACATCAGGTTCCTTACTTTTCAGATTGCTCCCTCAGAATACAGTCCTATACCTACTGGGATTTTGGTTTTCTACCCAGTGATTTCACTTGGTTTTCTACCCAGATACTCACCCCTCCAAAAAGGAAATCCCCCTTTCTTTTGAGAATGGTTTAGACAGCACGTGTAATTGTGCATGTTTTGGAATCAGGCTAGAACATGGCAACAAAGACAAGTTTAGTGTTTGTATTTCACAGAATTGTTCAAGGAGTTCACTTATATTTGAAGATAAACTTAAAGCACCCAAGATGCACTGTTGCTGTTGTTGTTGTGTGCCTTCAAGTCACTTCTGACTTATGGCAATCCTAAGACAAACCTATCATGGGGTTTTCTTGGCAAGTGTTCAGAGGGGTTTTGCCTTTGCCTCCCTCTGAGGCTGAGAGAGTGTGACTTGCCCAAGTTTATTGTGAAGGAGGCAGCCAATTGCAGCTCAGGAAGGCTGTGAAGGAAGAATGTATCAAAAGGCAGAAACTTGCCTCTGAGGAAATTCAGATAGGGTATTGATTTCAGCCACACAGGGTTGGAAGTTGGTACTGACAAGGATTTCAGACAGACATAGCAGTTTCTATACAGGGAATGCAGTTGTTGCCATCTTGTCCTTGATTTGGGCAGCAAAATGTTTTTGTCCAGTATTGTAAACTTCACACCCAGGGACAAGAAGGCATACTGATCCCATCCATTAATTTCAGTAGCTTTAAAGCAGTTTTAACGTAAGTATTTTGGTTTAAGAGGTATAAGGAGGTCATGACCTTTTTAGCTCAATTGTAAAGGTTCCAGAGCTAAAACTTCAATAAACTACTATGGGATAAGCAGGCATCTCAGTAGCTAATAATTACTTATATTCTTTCATGTTAGTTCTACTAAAATGACCTTAGAATACAATTCAGATGAAAGAGTTATTTCCACAGTTATAGACAAAGGGATATATTTATGTTGACTTCAGCTGCACATTCCTTAAGTTGGTTTTACATGAAATGAGAGGTCATTCTTCAAAGTAAATCTCTTCAGTATTATGAATGCCACTGAACAAATGCTTCCTGTTTTACATAGAAAAAGGTGATGAATACAAAGCCCCAAGTCTATCAAGTATTTAGAACTGCTTAAAATCAGGGATAAGTAACAAATTATAGCTCAATGTTTAAGAACTGAGCTTACATATATAATATGAACCAAAAAGTACCAGGCACTCTAGACATCAAATGTCAAAGGGTCCATTTAAGATTCTTGTACAAATTCCCTCATGATTCTGTGATCAGTAACAGATTTATAAGATTAAAGGGAGTGCTAAAATGCCAGTATCTTCACCAAACTAGGAGGGAAAAGCCTGTTGGATGTTGAGGAAACATATTTTGCATAATCTCTGATGTGACAAAGAAAGAAAGAAAAGATATTTATTTTGATGTGTGAGGGATGAAGGAAAACATTATTTATTCTACTAGGGGGAGGATAATTTTTGGAAGTGGGAAATCAATAGTACTACTACCCTAACAGCCTTTGTCAGTCAGTAGGCAGGTTTCTGTGCATGTTTGAATAGCAAACCCAAGTAGCAAAATCATCCTGCTTTAAATGAGACAAAACACTGTTGGTCTACTGTAATCATATATGATCATCAGTTTATATTAATAGCCTGCCTTTCCCTAACCTCTCAAGAGAAGCAAATTATCAGATTAACTGGGCATATTTTCCCCATTTTATACAAAGGTACAAAAAGAAATGTTTGCAGGGGTATCAACAAACCCTTGCTGCATGGTAACAGTGGCTGCATGACTTCATAGGGTTAATGGTACATTTGGAAAACCTTGGTTTTCTTTTTGCCCATGTACTTCTGATGGAGAGAAGTACTTAAGGTAGTTCTCCCTGTTCTGCAACTTTTTGTTTTTTCTCTCCCCCCCCCCCATTTTCCAGCGGGCTCCAAGGTTCACTCAGCCTTCCATCCTTTCGTAGGTCGGTAAATTGAGTACCCAGCTTGTGGGGGGCAATTAGCTAACACACATTGGAAACTGTTTAATGCAGTGTAGATGTGTAAATAGCTATTGCTTAAAACAATTTGTAAGCCGCTCTGATAGCCTTGTGGCTGAAGAGCGGGGTATAAATAAATAAATAAATAAATAAAACATTTGCAAAATATATACAAATTAAATTAATCTGTTATTATTGTTGTTTCTTACCCGCCTCTCCCTACGGATCATGGCGGTAAACAACAGATTAAAATTCAGCAACAAATAAACACATAACACAGGTCTTATCTACATAGGCAATTTACCCCATCTTGCTCCCATCTTGGAGCCCTGCAGTCCTGATGACACTGGGCTTTTGCCCTATTCTGCCCCAGGGCAGTACTTACGTCCCCTGGGGCAAAGACAAGGGGAAGATGGGGTAGTGCCCCAATAAAATGTTCTAAAATAATACCCGCTTTAATCTGTTGCCACTGGGGGCAAATGGATGGGCCCCTGCATAACTGCAGGAGTCCATTCCAGCACACCAGCCCATAATTTCAGCTGCCCTCTGCCTTGCTCTTCTGCAGCATGTGATAAAGGCTGGTGACATACAGGGGACCTTGATCACATGTTGGGGGCCAGCTTTCTGCCTTCAGAGAGAGCAAGGGGGGCAGGCTGGCATGCCATCTGGACTCCGCCCCATTCTGTGCAGGTGATGGGGGAGAAACAGGCCCGATCCACAGCCAGGATATGCAGCCAGGGAGCCCGTGTATCCTGGCTTATGTAGATGAGCCCACAGTTAAAAACACAAATACCTATTAAAAATATATAATCCATTAAGCATAACATCAGTTTAAAAGTATACAGGTTAAAAACAAGCAATTCTTAATTTAAAAACTCATAATTTAAATACCATCTCGATAGGCTTGCCAGAAAAGATTGGTCTTTAATGCTGTTTTAAACTCAGACAGTATAACCAATCATGAAATTTCTTCTGGCAGATCATTCCACAATTTGGGTGCAGCTAAAGAAAAAGTTCTCCAGTTAACAGTTGCCAACCTGGTTCTGGCTCACTGATATAAATGTACCCCAGAAGACCTAAGTGTACAGGGCAGGTTATATGGGTGACAGTGATCCCATAAGTAACCTGGATAAAAATGATGTAGGGCTTTAAAGGTCACAACAAACAGTTTGTACTTTGCCCAGAAACAAATGGGCAGCTAGTGGAGTGATTTTAGTATAGGCGTAATATGATCACTGCTAGATGCACCAGTACCGGTCTGGCTGCCATGGTTTGCACCAATTGAAATTTCCAAACTTGGTACAGAGGTAGCCCAATGTACAGAGCATTGCAGAATTCCAGCCTTGAGGTTACCAGTGCATGCACTACCATTTTTAGGTCTTCCAGCTCTAGGAAGTGACACAACTGGTTTATCAGCCAAAGCTGACTCCTGGTCATTTGTATCTACGTGGGCTGTCATTTGAAGCAATGGATCCAGGAACCGTGCCCCCCCCAACCAGTGATCAGGATATTTCAGGGGCTGTGGAACACCATCCAGGACTCATTGACACACCTCTAACCCCAGGTTAAGATTCTTAAAAGTAAGCATTTCAGTCTTGTCTGGGTTCAGATTCAGTTTGTTTTTTGTCATGCAGACCATCACTTCCTCCAGGCATTCATTCAGAGGAGACACATTGTTCTTAGCTGATGCTATTTTTGAAAGCATGGAGGAGTGTATTTGGGTGTCATAGGCATAGTGGTACCAACCTGCCCCAGATAATCTCTCCTAGCAGTTTCTTGTAGATGTTAAACAGTATTGGGGATAGAATGGTACCTTGTGGTATGCCATATAACAGCTCCTTTTTTGAGAAGGAGCTATCCCCAAGCTCTACTATCTGGAATCTACCCATGAGATAGGACTGGAACCACTGAAGCACAGTGCCCCAAGTTGCCAAACCCCTCAGGTGTTCCAGAAGGATACCATGGTCGATGGTTTCGAGTGCCACCGAAAGATCCAAAAGCACCAGCAAGCTGCCCATAACAATCTATTTGTTTGTTTGTTTGTTTGTTTATATTAGTTATTTATACCCTACTTTTCAGCCACAAGGCTATCAGAGCAGCTTACAAATTGTTTTAAGCAATAGCAATTTACACATCTACACTGCATTAAGCAATTTCCAATGTGTGTTAGCTAATCTCAAATCTGTAACCTGAGTTGAAGCTGCTTTGAAATAGGTTTAGAAAACCCATATCATCCAAGACTGCCTGGAGTTGGAAACCAACTTCCATCTCAATCACCTTCCCCCCCCTCCCCAAAAGGAAGATTCAATACTGTTCATTAGTTTTTAAAGTCCCGAGGGTCCAGGGAGGGCTTTTTTAAAGAAGAGGTTGTACCACTGCTTCTTTTAAAGAAGATGTAAAACTTCCCTCCATGAAAAATGCATTAATAATATGTTGCAGCAGAGATCTAACTGCATACCTTCCCTGGACAACCAGCCCAAAGACAGGGATTAATGGGACATGGGACAGGTTGCCCTCCTTACTTGTCCTGGCAGTTTGTCCACATCTGCGCTACTCACAACTGAACCTGATCCAGTGTAATCCTACTCACAGAGTTCTTGTTATATGCATTTCTCTTACTATTTTACTAGTATTCCCAGTGAATCACTTTTTTATTTTCTTATTGTACTTTCTTATTCCAAAACATAACAAAAATAGATAATATTTCAATAAAACTATTGTTCATCTGCCTACTTCTTATAACTTGGATAATATTTATGGATGCTAAATGCTTGGTGTAGTGCTTTAAGCACTGGACTTAAGCACTGGAGTCCAGAGTTCAAATCCTCACTGGGCCATGGAAACCTACTGGTTGACATTGGGCAAGTCATACTCTCTCAGCCTCAGAGGAAAACAAAAGCAAACCCCCTCTGAAGAAATCTTGCCAAGAAAACCAGTGATATGATCACCTTAGGTGCATCATAAGTCGGAAACAATCTGAAGGTACACAACAACAAAATTTGTTAATATTTATATGCATCCTATATCCCATTTATTCTATCAAAGAATGAGGATATTTTTGTTTCCACAGAACTGATTTCTGTTCTAGTACAACTAAAATGTGCAATCATTTCTGTATATTCTTCAGAAACATTTTTTCTCATTACCAAAGGAACTAACTACTGATCAAATGTTATGCTGTATGCAATCGTTTCTATAATATTTTTCCAAATCACTTCTCAAAATGATCCTTCTTGGGATGGTACAAAACAACAATATCCCACTATGGACTTTATCAGTCAAGCCTCTAAAATTATTCTTTTGCTGGCACATTTAAAAACGTTTTTCTGCCAGAAAAAGACCCACACACACACACACCAGACCTACCTTTATTTTCATCAATAGGCAGCCTCTCAGCATGAACAGAACATGAATGGAACTCATTCACTTCCAGGATCGAGATCTCACCAATTCTCGCGAGAAGACGCAAGCGTGATAAATTCAAAAAATAAACAAAAAGAAAGACACTAAACATAAACACAAGCACAGACACACTTTACAACTAAAAAGTGAACTGGAGAGGTTTATAAAAAAGAGCATGCAGTACCTGGCTGTCACGACCCATTGACGCTATATTCATGTGAGCACAATGGCACGAAGTTTCAAATGCTGGCAATGCAAGCAAAAAAGCACCAGGGATGATCAATTGATGGCTTGGTTCATCAATAAAAAAGTATTCCTTGTTGACAAGACACTAACACGAAAGGACATTGTTGTCTAATATGCGTGCCCTTTCGCATTAATTAGGTATCATTATGATGCCATATTTGCTGCATCTGATAAAGTCCTATATCTCCAAACGTTATTCATAATATTTTCCATTCCTGTAGTTTTTTTTCCCAAAGGCCTAAGTGATCTTATAAGATTATACAGGTAACTTTTTTAAAAATACCCAATTTTCCTCAGTTATATAACTTTGGACCAGAGGATAAAAATCAGGAACAGGGAATCTCTCTCTTTCTGGTTCTACACTAAACCCAATCTGTTTCTGCATTAATCTGTAAGCACTTTTCAAAATCTATTCAAAATATTATTTAGATATTTAAATACACAGATACATTTTTTTTTCTTAACACATTCTCTCAATACATACATTGAAATTGATGGGCTAGTATTCTACATCAGCTACTTACCATAGTTAAGTATACAGAACTCTGAAGATCCCAGATACAGATGCAGGTGAAACGTCAGAAAGAAACTATTCCAGAACACAGCCCGGCAAAAAACCAAGGAAAATCTATACTGAACATAACTGTGCAGAAATTAACAGTTTTGTATTCATAATCGCTACTTGGTCACAATGTGGTACTATTGTCACAATTGTAAACCACCACCACCACCACCAAATCTATTTTAGCAAGCATCACAGCATGGGAAGAAAGAGGCCCATTCTGCCAGTGACTGGAGAGTCAGTGAATGTCATTTCCATTTGAGTTTGGGGGAGTCAGGTCAGGAGAGGTTATTAGCTGTTGTAGAATACTGGCCATACTTTCTTTCAGAATAACATGTATTAATAATGTGTATCTTGTTATGTTGAAAGTGAATCACACAACATTTAGAGAAGTGAGACATACAGATTGGGTCATTTTATATAAAAATTCACACAGATCAAATTCTTCAAGCAACCTTAAGCTTAGCTAAAAATATGAGCTTCCTGAGATGTATAGGATTTTATCGGACCACCCTCTTCAAATGTTTTTATGCCGGCAAAAGAATCCCCTTTACCAGACCTACCTCAGCAGTATCATAAAGGCAGCCCTGGCAGTAACGGAGCATGAACAGAGCTCTGTTTACTTCCGGGTTCCAAATCTCGGTGATTCCCGCAAGAAGATGCAAGCATGACAAATTAAAAAAATTAAGGTGAGACAATGACATAAAATGTAGACACAAGCACAGAAACACACTTTAAAAGTCCCAAGTACACCAGGGAGGTTCCCTGGCTGTCGCGATCTCATCCAGAAGTGCTCTGACAATTAATGCTGCATTCCCATGAGTACAAAGGTAGGTCTCAAATGCTGGCAATGTTGGCAAAAAAGTACCAGGGAATATCTATTGATGGCTTGGCCCATCAATAAAAAGGACCGGCTTTTTGACAAGATGTGACTGTGAAAGGATGGTGTGGTATGGTATGTGCACCCTTTCATGTTCATTAGGCATTTTTATGGCACCATATTTGCCACATCTGATAAAGTCCATAGCTGTACCCCATGCATAAAAGCAGATACTCAATTGTACTTATACAGCTACTCTTAGATTTCACTGTTTTTACTTGGAAAATCCAGGACATGTTTCAATCTTAATTTATTGATTTATTTTGCTCTATCATATGGGTTAATCACTGCAGGAGAAGTTCTGTTTTCTGTTGGCCTATGCTCCTCTACTGATGGATAAAGCTGGTTGGGAGGAAATGACTACATAATCAGTTGACTGTGCTATAAAATTCAGCATACTTTATTGATGTTTTTTTAGATTACGAGTATTACATGACACAACCCATGCATTTGTTGAGTAGCTAAAAAGAAAATCCAAAATTGCCAAAAAATGTCTTTTACAGAAATCATCATCATCATCACCATAAGAAAACGATTTACAGTGCAATCCTATACATCCTATACAGTGCAAGCCTATGTTGTTGTTGTGTGCCTTCAAGTCATTTCTGACTTATGACAACCCTAAGGGGAACCTATCACAGGGTTTCCTTGGCAAGATTTGTGCGGGAGAGGGGGCATGCCTTTGCCTTCCTCTGAGACTGAAAAAGTGTTCTCAGAAGTAATTCACAGAATTCAAAGGGATTTTCTACCAGGTAAGTGGGTAAAGGATTTCAGCCTTAATTTGCTTTATAAATTACATTGCTTGAAGCATTCAGTGTTCCTGACTATTTACAACTGCCCCCAAATGAGCTTGTACTATGAAATACTGTTTTTCTTCTACTTTTTTTTTTTAAAAAAAGGAAAGGATCATTGAAGTAGAAAACAAAAAAGCTAAAATATATTAGTCCACTAACATGGTTTAGATGGGGAATTCAGGGGCCATTTGACCACAAAAGTATGTTTTTAGATCTTTTTAACATTAAATCTTCCAAGAAGGCACACCCTTAATCCCTTTTACCCATTTACAAAGTATTTATAGTTTCTAAAAGCTCTTGTTGGTCTGTTTTACCTCTTCTTGATGATCGCCAATAGCCTGCCCCTTCCATATAATAAATCACTTCCCCCATTGATAATACTGCTTGGTGATATACTTTATGGCAACAAGAGATGGCAAACAACAGATGGGGAAGAAGGAAGAAAGCAGATGATAATACAGGGTGATAAAAAGGTGAAAACAAAAAAGAAGTTGAAAGGAATGATGGCAAACCCTTTGCAAAACTTAGCCATTTACTCTTATTTGGAAAACAGTTTAGTGTTAAATATTTAACATGGTTAAATGGAAACATCACCCAAGGAGACCTTCTGCTGTGCTTTCTGCAACCGGACTTGTTTCTCTCGGATTGGCCTTTTTAGTCATCAGCGCGCTTGCAGTAAGCGCGGGATGAGTCCTTCCTGAATCTTCGTTTGCGAAGAAAAGCCAGAAAGAGAAGTGTGCCAACTTGAAATTTGCATATTTCAATAACAAAGAATATACTGTGTTGGAAAAGAATCACATAATATTACTATGCATGCTAATTTTCTTATAATAGTCACTCTTCCTTTGGATAAATTTATAAAACATAAATACAAAAATAAAATGGGCAATGCATGCCTTATAATTAAGCTATGCATTGTGATGGATATATCAGTTCTCTCAAGTACCAGAAGCAACATGTCTCTGAATAACAATTGCAAGGGAGCATGACCAAGAAGGTGCTTATTGTGGGCTTCCTAAAGGCAACTACTTGGCTACTTGTGAACAGTATGTTAGACTGTTAGGCAGGCCTTTGATCTCAAACAGTATGGATTTTCTTATCATAGATTCTTAAGATGGAGAATTAATACGTAAAGTGGTATGGATTTCAGTGTTGACTACGTGTCCAGGTTTGGAGAAACCTATGTCACCAAATGCTGACAGAAGTGGATGCAGACCATAGGCTTAGGGGAGCAGCAATGGAGTGTTGACACAGAGGGTTATAACATTCTGTGTTGGCCAGTTGCACTACCCATTTCTGATGTGCTGGCTGTTAGATACCCTTGTCCAGACTCAATATTGTGTCATCTGCACTACATAACCAGGCTCTCCCCATTTACTACAGAGTTCTGCAGAGCTACAAACCCAGTACTTTTTAACCCAGTACTTTTTTTCAACTGTGGGCCAGCAAGGCATGTTGATGATGGTGATGATGGTAGTGATGATAATGATATCTCTCTCATGTCTTTTAATTTGAATTACAGGTTGTTCCCCCTCACGTATCTGCAGGGGATACGTTCCCAGACTTACTGTCTATAACTGGAACAGTGGGTAATAGCAAACTGCCATAGAATACAATAAAATCACGCTGGAGTACCTAGAAAATACCTAAAGAGGATGCCTCTCTAGGCATCTGGAGGTCCTCCAAGCATGACTGTGTGGTCAACTTCTGGCAGAAGCTGACCATAGAGTCATGCTGGAGGACCTCCAGATGCCTGCAGAGACACTCCAGGTGTCTAAAGAGACCTTTCCCCCCGCAACTGTGGTTGAATGAAACCATGGTTACAGATACAATGGATGGGGGGGCGGGGCTACCTGTATATCATTGCCTAGAGATATGGCAGTCCCATATAGCTATTGTAGTTGTTAGTTACAACTACAAAACTTGGAAAAGTTGCTTTTTAGATTACATCTCTAAGAATTTTCCAACTCACATGGGCACTGACCATATCACCTGGGGGATTCTGGGAGCCCTACTCCAAAAAGATAACTTTTCCAAGCTCTGCTGTTGAAAGACCTGCTCGTCAGAAATTGATCTAATCCTTTCTGAAAGCCATCCAGGAAACAGGCCATCCTTACATTTTGCAGTGAGGAATTACAGAAGTTGCTGATATACTTTATGAAGAAACATGTCCTTGTGTTTGTCTTGAAGCAATCAAATCTGCCATTGCATCAGTCCTGAAATGCAGCAAGAATTGTCATAGCTATCACACTTTTGCATAAGCTGTGCTTGAGTTCTACCCAATTTTAAGACAGGCATTTTAATACAAGGCATTTTAGACAGATATCCTTTAAAATCTCTGTGGCCCTCTCCAATTAAATGTATTAGCTCCAAGGTCACAGCTCAGGCATTATTTTAAAGGTTTCAACTGACTGCCTTAAGAGGCTCATTTCAATCCCAATGGAACTGTGTGCAAGGAGAACTGTGCCTTATTTGTACTGCCTGGTGAGGCCCTTAAAGCTTCTATTGTTGATGAAGTCGTCCAGTGTAAGTAATTTGCTTGGGTAAGAGATCTATGGTGTGTGGGTTAAAGGTCCTGCTGGCCTGTGACCCAGAAACAAGAAATGCTCGTCTTTTGTGTGTACATAAAGTTTGGCCACTTCAAATCCTTTTGAGTAATCACTCACGTGCCTGCACCTCAGCCGCTTTGTGGCATCTTGGTAATAATTGTTCCCCAACTTTTCTTTTTAAGTGCCCCTAGCAGAGGCTGTGGTGCCTTTCAAGATGCAGTAATGTGGAAGTAAATGTCATGTTTAGCTTAGCATTTTAGATCTCTGGGGTAAATTATATATGTTGATTAATGTTGGCAGGGTCTCCATTGGTTTAGGTAATCAAGCAGTAGCCCAGTCCAGTTCTCTGATCACTAGCAGCATTTCTCTTTAAAGTGGAAGAATGATTTCCCTATAAAATCTCTGTGGATTGCCTCATTGGAAGCTCTAGACCTGTATTATCCCGGGAAGATAGCTGTAAAAGCAGCAATAAAATAGAGAACTAGTTTGAGGAATTGCAGCCATCTATTTACAAGAAAAGCGATGTAATCTGACAACTAACCTACCACACATCATTCTCCAAGAATCTGCTGGAAAATCGGATATTAGGAGGACCATCTGTCATTTGCAAACCATTCTTCACATCTGGATGCAAGGGGAAATCATTGGACTATCTTTGGTGAGATAATACCTCATACTTTTGAATCTCTGGAAGTGGGCTAAGGGGTTGTCTAGATGGTGAAAATACTCCTCATAGAATGGGAGGAGAATATCTTCTGTCCCAACGAGATCCTGTGGTGATTTGCCTTATTCGGAAGGAGGGAGACCAAAAGCTCCAAAAACTGTGGGGGGGAAGCCGTAACAACTTTTCCTGAGGTTTTTAAAATAATGTGTGGAAATGCGCATTCCTGCTCATTTGGACATCCAATTTGTATTGAAGCGCATTCTCGGTGAGAGCAGAAGTGGAAGCTGATTGGTCAGATGTGCATGGGGGGGCGGGCTTTCTAGCAATGAAGTGGCCAGAAGCACCATTTTGGAGTTTTGTGTTGCTGTTCATGGTTGGTTGGTTGGTTTTTTTTGCTGTGCTGAGTTGACCAACCAAACTTGTGCACCTTTGATTTGCAGTTAAAAAAATACTGTGCAGTGACGAAATTTGTGGAGAATAATAACACAAGTAATTCACTCTCAGCCACCATCTTGATTCACAGGCATGTGAACTTCAAACATGGATAACTTCACATACCAGCGATTTTGCCAAAGGACCATGGAGACAAATGAACACTGCTGCAAATTTGCATTAATGCTCAGCAATCCACATTATATCTTCTCATCTAGACAAACTGACCTCGACCATTAATTTAGAAGTGTTTGAGACACCAGAGGACTCTGGACTTTATCAGACACACTAAATATGGTGTCATAATGGCGCCACATAAACACAAAAGGGTGCGCATAACAGGCAATGTCGCCCTATCATATTTATGTCTTGTTCTTAACCCAATCTATTTTATTGATGGCCCAAACTGTCAATGGATCTGTTGTACTTTTTTTTTTTTTTTTTTTGCTGGCATAGCTGGCGTATGTAACCTCGTATCTTTATTTCCACGTACTTACCTTGTGAATGGCTGGACCAACCAGAACACTTCTGGGTGAGATAATGACCTCCAGGTAGGGGACACACCTCCCTGGGTTACATGGAAGTTTTTAAGTGTGTGTATGTTCTTGATGTAACTTTTTATGTTTTTTTGTTGTTTTTTAAATTTCCCATGTGATGAAGTCTTGCGTGATTTCAAAGGAGGAAGTGAACGGGGTTTCGTTCACATCCTCTTCATTGCCGGGGAAGCCTTCTGGCAGAAAAGAAGGTAAGTGTGGTGGTGGGTGTTCTTTTGCTGACTTAAAAATGGATTTCTTTTTTATGCCAGCAAAAGAACATTTAAAAGGGTTTATCTGAAAAAGTCCTCTGTGTTGTTCTACAAAACAGACCTGCACGTCTAACTATCCTTAAAAATTCCAACCCTTGGTAATCAATGCAATCCTATACATGTTTACTCAAAAGTAAATCCCACGTGTACAACAGGATTTTCTCTCACATGTAGACAAGATTGGTTATTTATTCACCATCTTAAGTATCACTTTCACTCTGCCTATTAAATATTTTGCAAGAAATGACTACTGAAAGAAAATACTAGTTCTGATTTGGGTCTCATTCTTGTGCTTCCCAGTGTTCCCATTTGGATGAGAAACACATGGGAGTTATTTACATGGCAAAAAAAAAAATTAAATAAATAAATAAATAAAATTTTAAAAAATCCTCAACTGATTCACCCAGGATCCTAAAATTCCCATGAATTTTGGGCCAATGTCACCATATTCGGAAGGAAGGGGACCAAAATACCCACGAGATGCAAAATATAAGCTTTTCCTTTTTTCCCCAACTATTTTTAAAAGTTCCGTAAAGTTGCGCGCTATTGGCTGTGTGAATTACCAGCAACAATTGCAAAGCAGAGGCTCACAACAGAGCTGAGATGTGATTGGTCGGACTATGGAGGGGGTGAACATGCAAGGAATGCCTTGCAATACTGGAGCCACCATTTTTTAAGGACAGACCAGGCAACCCCAGTGCTCTTCCCTTCCCCATTTGCCAGCTGCGGGGGTGAACTGGGAAGGGGGGCACATGGGGGAACAGGCTGCAGTGGTAGACAGATGGGCCTATGGGACTGTCAGTCCCGTAGGCCTGTCTGTCCAGCACTGAAGCCTCTTCCTCCCTGCTCCCCTCTTTTCCAGCCAGCAAGTGGAGAAGAGGGGACCATTAAAAATGGTCGTGTAACTGACCCCATGATATTCAGGATTATTTCCCATACTCGAACTCGAATAAGTCTAATAAGAATTTATATTGCCTCTACTGTGGTCAGTTTCACTGAAATATCTTAATCTGTGCTGGCAAATAAAGCAAGCTCTCACTCAGTTGTGAGAGCTTGATAGTGCACTTTAGCTGAATAGATCAACTCGAATCATAGTTTGCCATCTGCTCTTCATCTAGACAGGTAGTGGAGGAAAGAGAAAGAGAACTTCAAAGTTGGGTAACAGAACTAGATCTCACTCATCTTCTGGGTCTTCTAAGCTTTCCAGCATGGACAGGAATTGTATGGCCCACAGGTTACATGCATTCCTTGGGTGGTCCTCTGCAGCCTTCCCCTCCCCTCTGGACCTTACTTTTTCCAGACAAACATAGACTCTATAGGTCTTGTTTCACCCTAAAATAGTAAAATATGACCAGAAATTACTTCCAGCCACCCAAAACATCATTTTCAATCAGCTCTAGGCATGCCAGTGTGGTCATCAAGGAGCCTGTGCACCTATTCCTGCTTTACATGCATTTGTAGTGATTTAACTTCACTGGCATTTGTGCACCTTAAGCAAACAGCACATTTCTTGTACAGGAGGCAGAGTCATTTTGAGGATTTCAAAAGTCACTTTGCCTATTCCATGGAGAAGGTTTTCTCCTTCTTTTAAGAAAACCACATTGACATCTAGGACTTTATCAGACGCACTAAATACAGTGTCATAATGACACCACATAAACGTAAAAGGGCATACATACCAGACAATGTCGCCCTTTCGCATTTATGTCTTGTCCTTAAGCCAATCTATTTATTAATGACCCAAACTGTCAATAGATCGGCTGTGCCTTTTTTTTTGTCAGCATAGCCAGCGTATGTAACATCACATCTTTTTTCACATACTTACCTCATGAATGGCTGCACTGTCCAGAACACTTAAGGGTGAAATCGCAACTTCCAGGTAGGTGAAACATTTTCATGATCCTCCCCAGGTTACCTGGATGTTTTTAAGTGTGTGTATGTGCTTGATGTAACTTTTTATGTTTTATTTTTTGTTTTATTTTAAAATTTCCCGCACTATGAAGTCTCGTGGGAGTTCAAAGGAGGAAGTGAACAGGGCTTCATTCACTTCCTTTTCATTGCCAGGGAAGTCTTCTGCCAGGAGAGAAGGTAAGTGCCGGGGGGGGGTTCTTTTGCTGGCATAAAAATGGACTTTTCATGCCAGCAAAAGAACATTTAAAGGGGCTTGTCTGATAAAGTCCCTAGTCAGAAACACATCCACATCAACAATCTCTGCCCTCTCCCCACATCCCTCGTCTGCCTGAAAAGATTGCTGTGGAAGTGATGTTCAAGTCTCTTTTCTCACTAGCAATCCTAAGGAAGATAAATGTTTCTTGCAGCTATTGATAGCAAGGAAACAGGCCAAATGATTCTCTCCTTCTGTGATCTTGATGCCCACTGCCCATCTATCACAAATCAGCTTAAAAGTGTGTGGGGTGGGGGGGAGTGGGCAGAGTTCCACAGAAAGGACACATGGGAAGTGCTGAGGATCTCATGTGGAGTTGCTAGCCAGTGGCCTAAGCCATTGCCCCCACAAGAGGGGACAGACAAGGGTCTAGCCTGAGTCCCAGCTTCAGGATGTGGGAGCCATGGCCTAAACCATTTAGTTCTTTCACAAAAACCATTCACAAGTATAAGGTGAAGAAAAGCCAATTAAGATCCCAATAATCCACCAACATGAAAATGGCACAAAACAAAAAGATGGGGGTGAGGAGTATGTGATTTGAATTCCTTCTGACAGAAGCAGGATTATGCTTAAATGTATAAAACCTGGCAGTTACAGGAGCCTTACACAGTAAATTTCCCTTTGTGTTGATCTCACTGGGATTTAAATCTAGTCCTTAGAGAGGAAGTATTGGAACTGTGTTGCTTTACCAGTGAAAATGGAGCATAAATTCTTCTACTGAAATATAGAATGTCCTCCTGTCAATACACATATTGTAAAAGGTCTATAAAAAGTCAGCTGTTTGTTTATTGCAGACATATGGCTTGGATTAAACCAAAGGTTAGCTCCCCAATGGTTTGCAACAATATTTTGAAGACCTTTCTCAGCAGACATCGCTGTTTAAAAATAGCAAAATGGATTTTTCTTTCTGTCTAAGGGGCCCGGTATATTACAGTATAAAACTTTTTCTTAAGTTTTATGACACCTATCATTAAGATAATCCCATATTTTCTATCTATCTTTGCAAGAAACAAAAGTATATATAAAATAAATATTATATGCCATCTCCAGTCCCATTGCTAAAAGAAATTTAATCTTAAAAATAAGACTCAATAGTGTACCAGATCCAAACTGAAATATCGAACAGTGTGGTATTGTGACTCAGACCACTTCCTCCAGAGCAGTTTGTTAATGTAAATGTAACTGAGGGCTTATCCACACTAGCAATCAAATCCTTCCCTGAATCTAACCCAATAATGCCACATGATGTGCGGCATTATCCCCGAATCTGGTGTGATCCTGCCACATGAGTTTTGGCCCTATCTGTACCAGACTCGGATTATACCACCTAAAACCTAGTTTTGGAAGTCTTGCAGTTTTCTCTGGTGTTTGCTGGAAACTCTGGAGCACTAGTGTGGTCAAAGGATCTGCACTGGATTTGGGGAGGCGGGACAAGTGTTTCCTGACAGGCATCGCCATTTCCCCCCTCCTCTGTGCCACCACTGCCGTCACTGGTTCAGCCTTCCCAACTCACTCATTATGCACTGAGAAGGCAAAGCCGGCAGTGCCAGCGCTGAGGGGGTGGGAATGGTGATGCCTGTTGTTCTGCGCAGGGCAAAATCACTCACTCTTACCCTCAGAACAAGTGGACGTACACTGGGAGTCTGCCTTTCCAACATATGGCCACTCTTTCTGAGGTCAGAGGGAGCAACTGCTCCAAGTGGCTGCACTCTGTGAGTATGCATGAAGCTCTTTGGGAGGAGGTGTCCAGCTAGGCAGTGGCAGCGGACTAACAGCAAGGGGGTAAAAATCTGCTGGGGAGATTTGGACTTTTTGGCCAGGTAGATGTAGGTCTTAAATCCTGACCAGAGTGGTCTGAATATCTTGTGGGGGCAGCTCCAGTGCAGCTCCAGGCCAAAGAAGTCCGATTTTCAATCAGTTTTTTTACCACCACCTGTAGTCAAACCCGGAGGCAAAGCAAATGGCTTAAAGTGTGTACTATATGGATGATGTGGCTCGATTGGCATTCTAAGATCCAGTGTCAGTCAATACCTTTTTTATTGCTTCATGATTACATTTCATTACAAGATGCTATCTCTCTGTTTTTAACAACTTCAGAATAAAGCTCACTGAAAGAGAACTAATACAATGAATGCACTTTGAATGGGAATGATTAAAGTTTGATTACTTTCAAATGTGTCCGTTTAAATTGTTGTTGTTGTTAGGAACTAAGTCTCTTGGAAAGCACAACATTAAATATATTCGTATGAAGCTCTTGGCATATTTTAACAGAGGATGTAATAGCTTTGCAATAGTGAATGAATGATGTTGCTTTCATAGACATAAAAAAGGAATTAAGTGTGAAAGGCATATCACATCTATGTCATGTTCCTTTTAAAAAATAAAACAAGAAACATGGTTGCTAAGTGCTGAAATCATATATGGGTGTATTATTAATATGAACACTAGCTGTATACTGTATAGCCAATGTTATGCTGAACATAGTTGTCATTCAACATGATCCTGCAATGTTGGCCAGTGTCATGTTTTTTGATGCCCTAAAGACACATCAGTAAAAACACTGAATTATTCAATGGCTGGCAAGGGGAGTTTTTTTTTCTAGAACAGCACAAAATGTTCTTAGAAATTAAAAGCCTGGAAAACAAGAAATGTAGCTTCTAGAGATCTCTGGTTTGACTGGGTGTTTATTCCATAACAGAAATTTATTTACATCTTTTTTTTTTAAGGTTGAAAGATCCACACAAAAAAGTAGGCAGCTTTCCCTAAAGCAGATGGATTTTGATGGATCCACATCCACATGATGGATTCACATTATGGTTGTGAAAGTTCTTTTCACTTGAAATATGCATGGGAAAAAATGTGGATCTGATTTCAACCATGTGCTATGAGTAAAAGATGCTAGAAACTGAAAGTACATGATTGGCTGGCATTTCTATACAACTTGTTGCACATGCTGAGGGCCAACTCACAAGGACTACGGTATCTGCCACAAGCAGTCAAGAGTCTGCCTAAGCAGGGGTGGGTTGGGGGGACAAAACCACCCACCCACTCACACACACACACACACACACACACATATATAGTTGTGTGAGCTGGCCCTTACACACATAAACCTCCAAAACTGGTTACAGGAATTGATACTACATATTGTAGTGGTCCATCATGGTTTTGCATCTCACAGATTATTCAGATCTTGGACAAACACAGATTCAGCTGAGGCAAGTCACACTTTTAGCAGCTTCAACTGATCTTCAACTGACTGTCGAAGATTTTTCTCCAGTTGCACTGATGTCAAAAGAATTTGCTAAAATTGAAACTTGAAGGGAACTCCCCACCCCCAAGAGTAGGTACTCAATCACATAGGGATAAGTTCAGGCTTTAGAAGGAGTTTGGGCAAGATGTCCTCAATGGGTACTCCTTCCTGAAAGGTCCCACTATTTCCAGTGTCACCACTGCTCACTTGCCTTTCCCTTGGGGCCAGGATGGTATCATTCATTAGGCAGACTGAATGGGAAAACCTGAGGCAGCAGAAACTGGGGAGCAGGAAGAAGAAATGATGTGCCAGTGGATACAGGAGATTACCAGATGTGGGTGAATGTGCCAAAAAATCGTGTTCCCAACCAAATCAGAAGAATGGAAGGAGAAGAGGCAGGGTGGTCTTAACAGACGCTCACATCCTTCAGCCATTTCGGGGGCACAGTACTGCCACGGATGAGGCTCCTTTTTCTATCGACAGGGACAAGCTGCTAATAGAAAGGGACTCTTTACTCACAACTGCGCTACACCCCAGGATGCTGGGGCATTGTCATCTGGTAAAGATACCCCTTCCTGTTCTTCTAGCAATCTTTTGATGCAGTTTTTGCCATGTCTGATAATCTCCATAGTTAGATAAAAATGTGCTTCTTAAGCTAGGCTGTTCCCTTAATTGATAGTTGCTAACCTATTGCTGTAGCTCAACTAAGATCCAACTGCCCACACAGTGTAGATGTAAGGATACCATTTTGCCTCAGGCAGCCAAATGACTTGATTCAGCTCTGCCCAGTCTCAAACTGCACTACTGCCCAAAAGAAGGGGATAAGAAATCTTCTCTTTGCTCTTGTAGCTACTCATGTATTGGACAGGGAAGGCGAACAGCAAGAAGTTTGCAGTGGGCCCCGATGGAGGTACAGACACTTGTACATGCATGCAAAAAGAGAAAGGGCAGGGAGGACCACATAGCCAAAAAAGAAGACAAAAGAAAACAGATCTGAGTAACGTATAAATATGCTAATTTATATTTATGCAAATTTAGACATCTGTTATAATAAAGGGGAGTGTCTCTATCCATCTCACTCATAGCACCAAAACTATGAAACTTGCAAATTAATACAGGTGCCCCCCCCCTATCCATGAGGGAATACTTTCCTGGATTTACTGTTTATAAGTGAAACTGTGGATAATAGCAATTCCTATCAAAATAAAGGACTTTCAGTACAAACATACCATAGAGTTGTGTTGGAGGATTTAGCGATTCCTAGAGAGGACACCACTCTAGGCATTTTCTAGCATGACTCTATAGTATGTGTCTCTATTTTTTCAGCTGTGGATAACTAAAACTGTGGATATTGGTTCCACAGATATGGAGAGGGGTGACCTATAGTTGAAAGTAATTTGACAATTGGCATGGATACTAAGAGGACCCTGTAGATGTGCATTTGAGGGTTATTTTGTGTGCTTTTTTAAAATAAACAAGATGAAATAATTATACTGTCTGTAGCCTGCAATACCACATTTAATCTGCCACTAGAGGCACTGACACCAGGTTTTTCAGAAGTGAGAGGGCTCCTCAAGTCTAGGAATCCCCTCAAGATCAGGAAGCCTTGATGCTTACCACCAATATTTACAATGATTGGTGGCAGGGGGGGGCTAGAGCTAGGTTACTTAATATGGCCCCTCGCCTACTGGCCTCTCTGCTGCTTAACAACACAAGTCGTATTGCTGTATAATCTAACTACCTAGTAAATCTTCATTGTACTTGACTCCAGGTATGTATGTGTTACTTTGTAAGTTACTTGGAAGTGTTACTTTTTAGACTACAGCTCCCAGAATCTCCTAGCTTCTGGGGAATTCTGGGAACTGTAGTCAAAATGGTAACATTTCCAAGTTCTGCTGTGGTGGCCTAGATTTGCAGGAATAGGCTATGAAACTCAAAAGAGATGTTCAGTGCCAAAGGCTTTCATGGCCAGCACCCATGGATTTTCCTTGTTTTTTTCCAGGCTGTGAGGCTGTTCTGGAAGAGCTTATTTCTGATGTTTCACCTGCATCTGTGGCTGGCATCTTCAGAGAATGGTTGGGTAGAAGTATGTGTGGGGTTTATATACTGTGAACCCCTGTTGGAGAGGATATGTAAATTTGTGTATTTGAATGGCTAGTTTCTGGGTGGAGCTATACAAGCATCAGAATGGGCGGTTGTGTGCTGGAAAAGCAGAGCCCCGGCACTGGTTGCTCTCTCTGAAGTAAGAATGACCAGCCAGTCCCACCATCGTGAGGCTAGCTACCCGTTCTGACTTCAGAGAGAGAGAGTGGCTGGCACCAGGGTTCTGCTTTCACGGAGCTCGGAGCGGTTGATTGTGCACCAGAAAAACAGAGCCCCAGCACAAGTTGCTGTCTCTGACAACCAGTCCTGCCATCATGAGGCTAGCTGCCCATTTTGACTTCAGAGAGAGTGACAAGCACTGGGGCTCAGCTTTCACACAGGGCAGAGCAGGTGATTATGCACCAGAAAGGCAGAGCCCTGTCACTCTTCTGGCCCATATCATCGGTAGTGGTGACATGGAGCTGGTTGGCTAGCAGCAGCAGACCCACAGCTTCACCGGGGTAAAAATCCAAATGCAGTTAAGATGTGGCACTTAAATCTGGGCCAGAGTAGTCATAATTTCATGTGCTGCTGCTCCTGGCCAAAATAGTCCAGATTTCATCCAGATTTTTACTCCCAGTTATAGACAAGCCCCTACCCTTCAAATTGTGAAGAAGCCATGATATAACCTCAGTTCAGCATTCCAAAGCCCACATCTCAAATACCAGTGTGAATGTAAAGAGTAAGTGAGTTGCAATGGTGGAAGACCTACTTACACCACTGTAATTCATTATCAGAATACTAGCCTCTTAACATTCATTAAATGGAATATCTGAAGTTGTCAGAATTTATTTAAAAGTGCATGGGTCACAATTATAAACTTACAGTAAGAAAATACATCATCTGCATAGCAATTGCTATGCAGTCTTTTCATTTGCTAAGCAGTTTGTTTATTTGGGAGCACAGTAACTGTGACACTGATGTATTCATTTCTATTGTATTTGCTGTACACAAACACACACACACCAATACTTTGGAATAAGATATTTTATTTAAAGTACATATAAACAAACCAAGGGGTAAAGCTGCCTGGGAAAATGAGATTTAAGTGTCTAGAAAACTAGATTAGCTTTCTCCACTTGATCTTTGCTGAAATGAAGTTGAACTGAGATGTTTCAAAGCTGACAGGTCCTGCTGAATTCCACTTTATCTTTGCATTACTGAATCAGAGAGCAGAGGCCATGGGCCCTGTAGCCTTTTTATTGTTCTGTGGTTCTGCGGAGTGGAGCCTTATATAAGAATTTCTATTACGGATGTCTACCAAAAAGTGAAGGCCTCACTAATCACTTTGCAGTTTGTAATGGCTTTCTGCCAATCCTATCGACTCCTTCTGGTTATTGGAGAGACTCAAGTCCCTATGATTAATAGCATGTGACATTTGGAGTTTTTAAATCTTCACTGCAAAAAGAACACATACAACTAGATCACAATGGAGAATTCTTCCAAGTATGTATTCCATTTCAGCTATTTGAATCCTGCAGCCTATTATCTGAAACATGTCTCCTTTTGACAAAGTCTCATCAGTAATGGAAGCTTACAGTGCTTCGTCATAAAATACTGATCAAATGTTGACAAAAAATACTGGCATGCCACTCTTACATAAAAACTAGATCCAAGCATTACAAAGCATTTAGATTCTTCCTTTTATCAGGTTCATTTTATTTTTTACATACCATCTGAAATCCTTATCACAGTGAATAAGCAATATAAACAAGTCTCTGCTAGTTTTACCTAATGAAGGCAAAGCTGAGAATGTAAATTGAGCACAGACTTGTAAATAATTGTTCAATTACTTACTGTTACAGTTTGGTACTGTTCTGTCATGCACTGCTCAGTTTCTATCATTAACCTTGCAGCATACTCTCACTGAATTTCTCTTTAGTTGCACTAATGAGATAATTACTGGCTTCAGTCCGAGTGACTTAAAAATAGTAAATGGTATATGGATGAGGCTACATCAGACTTTAGACACAAAAATGAATTGGAACTATAGATGTTTGTATAACTGTGAAGATTAAATCCTGGTGGTTTATTAGATTCCAGAAAGCAATTCTTAATTTATATCTGGTTTTACTGTATGCCTACAGACATTTATCCTCTGGTTTCTTCACTGCTCTTTATCACCACCTGACATCTAAATTCAGCCAACCTTGAATTTCTTGACAGGCCATAAACCAGTGTTTCTCATCAGGTTTTTAATTACACACAACACAAAACACGCAGGATGAAAAAATGAAATAATGTTTCTGTTGGTTATTTTAATAGCTAGGGATATTTCTTATATTGTAAACAGAGCTCGTTGTCCATAACAATGAGCAATGTTTAGCACTCAGCTTTCCAGCTAATTCATAGGTAATACTTAATTTTCTTTTGATCTTTTAATTCTTTTCCCCCCACTGTATAAAGACCGAATGAAATAATAAGAGGCTCCACTGGATGCTGCTGAGACCTTAACTCCCACTGCTCATAACTTATTGCCAGTACTATCCTTACTAGAAGAAATCCCCATTCTAAACAGAAATGTTGATGGAAAAGAAGAGTAATAAATCCACATTATCAGGTACAGAGGAAACACCAAAGTAAAGCTCAATTGCTAGTGATTTTATAGCAGCTGAAGCCTATGTTTAGGATTGGTTCCACAGGAATGAATACACACTTTTTAAAATGTGCTTAGTGTGTCATAAACATATCTGTGCACAAGTAAATCTCATGAAGAAACAGAGTTCATTGGGGGAGGGGAACAGGATTGCAACTTAGGTGTGACAAACTTATCTGACCTGTCCAACTTTGCCTTCCCTCCTCCAATATATTTCTCCTAGTGTCATTATTTCATGAATTTGCAAACCACCCTTCAAAATAAGTATTTCCGGGGTACTTCACATAAAATATCAACCCTCATCTGCGAGATACTGTAAGCCAAGTAGATATGTTTTTGGATGCACTCTTCTGAACATCTAGTCCTTGTCTTGCACCATGGCTGCAATCACTTAAGCACATTCCATAAAACAAGACAAAGGGTTCATCTACACAAGCCAGGATATGCCGGCTCTCCCCAGCATATCCCAGATGCGAATCTGACCCATTGTTCCCCCATTACCTCAATAAACAGGCAAGAGTCCAGACAGGAATGCCAGCTCATCGCTGCAGCTACCACCGCCATTTTCCTTGCCCTCCTGGCATCAAGAAAGTCAGCTGCAACATGTGACCAAAGCCCTCCTGCATGTGACCAGCTTTTGTTGCATGCTGTGGGACCCCTTCCTGAACCCAGAAGGGTAAGGGTGACTAGGTGATTGCAGATGGAGCAATGGGTGATTGCAGATGGAGCAATGGGCTGGCCTGCTGGGATAGGCTTCTGCAGATATACAGGGGGCACTCTGTTTTTCTAGGTGGCAGTGGAGTAAACTGGGTATTATCTTGTAATGCTACAGGCCCTATCCCAGCTTGCCCCATCTGAGCCCAGTTTCTGCCCTGGGGGTGGTGAGGAGTGCCTGGGGGCAGATGGGGGCAAATGCTCTCAGGTGGGGACAAGCCAGGGTAAATTGCCCATGTAGATAAGGCCTCTATGGTGCTCTAGGAACATCCCTTGGCTGAACAGCAGAACTGGTGATTAGTTGCTGAATCATGTTTATTTCTGTTAGGTAGCATACAATGTCTGCAGTCTCACAAAGCACAGTGTCACAGTGACTGAATGGTGCACACCAGGGCCTTTTTGTCATAGGTGTTGTTGGAGAGTGGAGTGCCTTGTACATGCTTTGGTCCTCCTTCTCTCCTAAGCTGCTACTCAGTAGTAGTTGCATAGAAGCTCAACATATACTCCTAAATGCCCCCAAACTGAACATATGATTTCCTCATATTTGGAACATGGGTTTGGGATGGTGAGATGAACCTATATTATGGCTTCTTAATTTGAAGAGCAACTCTTGAAATGTTTATTTCACTTTCCCAACCATAATTAGGTGTAAAAATAGTATCTGTGCTCACCTTTGAAAAATAATCTACAACACTAGTTAAAATGCCAAATCCATCCTTTCTGATTCTGCACTATAAATATGGAATGGTGTAAATTCATGGGCTAGAAACATCTGCAAACACAGATACATCCATTCAAACACAGATATATCAATGAGGTCTTTGAGGTCTATGAGCAATAATGTTTACTTTCTAGCTTCTCTTCCTGATGCTACTGCAAAATATATACACTTTTACCCTCAAATATTGTAGGTAAATTGACTATAACTTCCAGTTATTGTTGGACTGCAACTTTTATCATCCCTTGCCACTGGCTTCGCTGAATAGGAGTTTGACAAAATCTGGAGGACTAAACATTCCCTAGCTGTTGACTATATCACATCAGGGAAAGTAGAAATGCTATTTCTTTAGCACATTCACTAAGCCACAGGATTAAAAAATAAAATAAAATAAAATATAAAAAACCTGACTAGGGTGGAATGTGGCGACACTATCCGTGGTCAGTGAGTGTTCTGTTCAATCAGTAATCTATGAGCAACATGTAACTAAGGGCTTGTCTACACTGGCCAAATACTCCAGCTTACCCCGATTCCAGAGCCTTGCAGTCCAGATGACACAGGACATTTACCCTGATCTGCCCCCAGGCAGTCCTTACCACCCCTGGGCAAGATATGGTGCTGCAATAGGGGTAAGCTGAGATAGGGCCCTTTTCTATGTTTTAAGACAATACCCAGTTTAATCTAGTACTACTAGTTCAGGCCCTATATGTCCATGGGGGCCTGTTCCATCACGGCATCCCTCGCTGCTACTGCCAGCTCCCTGGCTCTACCAGAAACTAGGCAGGGGTCCTGCAGAATGTGACCAAGGCTGGTCAGATGCAGGAGGCCTGCAGTCACAGGTTGTGGGCCTCCTTCCTAGCTTCCACATCAGCTGAAAAAAATTGTGGCAGTGGCAGCTACAGCAATGGGCCAACATTCTGTTTGGAGTCCAGCCCATTTTCTCCAAGTAATGGGGGGAAACAGGCCACCTCCACAACCAGGATATGCAGTCAGGGAGTCGGTGTATTCTGTAGAGAAGCCCTAAAGTGGTAGATTGATGCCTATGGTGTCCTACTTCAGACAGGGACACTCTCACTGATGCTTTTCCATATATAGAAAATAGTTCCTCACAGAAAAGTAGGGAGCAGGGTTCTCATGGGATTACCACCTGCAGTCTCTGAAGCAATAGAAGTCAAACAAATGTATCACTTCACTGAGTCTATAGGTCAGAGATTATAGCCGGTGCAAAGGCAAATAGTCCCAGGTGAAGCATTCACCTTTCAGAATATTTAGAGGACAGGCTCTAGGAGGAGATATAAAATGTTTAGGGAAAGCCATACTGTCTCCTAGCTAGAATGATATGGCTTTTCAAAACTGGATTCAGCTCAACTTCTATGGCAGAAGAAATCATACTGCTAAATTGGGAGACAGCGGGAATAGACAAACCCAGCTTGCATCTGAATGTTCATAGTTAACCTCCCCTTGTGTGCCTGTTAACAACTCTGCTCCCTTCTCTCTTAGAAGGGCAAAGGTTAAATATCCTCTGAGGTTTTTAATTGCAGGTTCTTTATTTTGCTACCCTGCTTTTAAGCTATTAAGCCGATATCACTAAAATTACAATGGTTAGTTTAGTGTGTGGTGGGGAGGAACCTCATATAAGGTCAAGTACTCAAGTCAACCAGAAAGAATGAATAGCACTGTTGTAATAATCTCAGTTCTGTGCATACATCAAACCAACAGCACTGTTGTAATGATCTCAGCACTGTGCATACATCAAACCAAATAACTGATGAAGTGCTGAACCTTCTCCTCTGGTATTCACCTTCTCTTTGTGAGGACAAGGAATATTTTTCCCTACTTGCTCTGTTTGATTCTCAGTTCTATCTGACCCTGACTGACTGTGGAGCAAAATCATTACAGTTTTCCTTCTTTCTACTATCCACAGCACTACGAAATACAGTCTATTATTACCATACATGGTGTAATGGGGAAAGTACTCTTAAAAGCAAAACATATTTCCATTTTAGGCCACACTATTTGTCACTTTATGCAATTTTATGTTGGAATGTAGCTCCAGTTAGCAAGACAAAATCATTTATATGCCCTTAAAGTTTATTTATAGTAATGTTTTTCAACATATGTGTTTAATCCTACTTCTATATTGCAGTACAATGAAGCTCTCAGTGTTAAATTGATGAAATTCACCATTGGGCATATGAAAGCACTTTAACATGAAATTAAGATAAAGAAGAACCTTGAAATCTACTAAAAAGTGTGTGATGTCATCAAGAACAGCCCTGAAATTTTAAGAAGGTGCATATAATGTAGTCTTTTATGCTTTTTAAATCTATACTCAATACTTAGTTTCCTGCCTAAATTCACAGGAGCAAATACAAATATTTCTCTTAGTTTGATCCAGTGTCTCTAAATTCTTATTTATTTGATCAATAAACTAACATTATATATTGTCTTTTAGCAATAATTTTTAAATGATTTTTTAAAAATTAAAATAAAGCAACAATAAAACAGATAAAAAGTACAGTTAACAATGCAACTGTGTACTCAGGAGAAAGGTCTACTGAATTAAACAGGGATTACTCTCATTGTGTAGGATAGCAGCCTAAGGGCTTGTCTACATGGGCAATATACTCAATCTTCCCTCCATGCAACTTAGAGTCCTGGAGTCTCATCTTAGAGTCCTGAAGACACAAGACTCCCTCCAGCAGTCCTCACTACCCCTGGGGCAGATAGGAGGCTGAGATCAGGGGAAGGTGAGGAAAGCCTGATACAATGTTTTAGAATAATACCAGTTTTACTCTGTTTCCACTGGGAGGAAACAGATTGGGCCTGCATGTCCTGGCAGGCTGGTCCTTGCTGCCACCACAATCTTCCTAGCTCTCCCAGAAAGCAGGAAGGAGTCCTGCAGCATGTGACCAAGGCTGTTTATATGCAGGGGGCCTTGGTCACATGTTGCAGTCCCTCTTCCTGCTTTCTGAGACATCAAGGGAAATAGCAGCGGTGGCAACTGCAACGACAGACTGGAGTGCCCACCAGATTTCCTCCCGTTGCATGGAGGGAACAGGGGAACAACAGGCCTGATCCACGGCCAGGATACACCAGCAAGAAGCTGGCGTATCCTGGCTGCTATAGATGAGCCCTAAGGCTTTACATCTTGCTAGGCATGGCTCCATTAGTCAGAAATTTCTGAATACTTTCAAAATTTGTAAAAATGCCTTAAAAGATTCATGCCAACCCTACCTCACTGGAGAGTCAATTCCATGGCTTGGTTGTAGTTACTAAAAACTCTCATTTGTAACAAAGCTGACTTCAGATAGTATTTGGGGAAGGGCAGTGACCTATCGCCTTAGAATGGGGGCAGCAGCTGGAATGGCAGGAGCTGCTTCTTCAAATATTTTGGTCCCAAGCTGCTTAGTGAATAAAGGTAAAACACAAACGCTTTGAATTGGGCTCCAATACGAATAGGCAGTCAGTGAAATAATTCTGACACTGGCGAGGTATAAGGCAAGGAAACCGTGTCATATCAAAACTCTGGCTGCTGTAGAGCCTTTTACTGAAGCTTCTGAACCATTTACAGTTCATATACTACAATGAAGTAGTCCAGACATTCATACCCATTGACCAGCAAAACTGATGGGAGGCACTCCATCCTACAGAGGTCTCTAAAAGAAAGGCAAGCCTGCTCCTTTGAGGAAAGTGCAACTCCGCTGAAAACCTTCTTTCCACAGAACATCCATCATGTCCAGATTAAGTAAGCTGCAGTCAATTTGCCTTCATCTATCCTTTACCAAATCCAGTGACCTGTATTAAATAATGAGAAGAGCTGGTGTCATCTCATGTCACTTCACTCAAGATCCCCTCATGCCTCTCCCAGAGGCTTCATACAGATGTTAAAGAGTATTGAAGACAAACTGGAACCCAAGCTCCATGGAGTTAATTGTGGCAAAATGAGTCCCTCTGAATGTGGTCTTTAGTTCTCATAACTCCTGGCCAGCATAATTAGTGGTGAAGAAAACTGTGAGTTATAATTCAACAGCATCTGGAGGACCACACTGATTTTTTTTTAAACTGATTTAAAGAATTATCTGGGTTGGTGTTTTTTTTAAAGGACATTTTAATATATTCTCTGTTAAGGATGATTCATTCTTACTGATGCTCCAAAATGGAGATTGCAGCTGTTGATGACTATATTTTCACAGGCACGCAACTTAAGCAAGGTGGACATTTTCTAGTATCTTATACTAGCTTCATTACCATATTGGAGCTGAACAGCTGTCAGTGACAAAATGGTGAACCTGGGGCTTCATCTGTACTACAAAAATAATCCAGTTTGACACTACTTTAACTGCCATAGCTCAATGCTATGGAATTCTGGGGTCTGTAGTTTTGTGAGATATTTAACTTTCTCTGTCAGAGAGCTCTGGTGCCACAACAAACTACAAATCCCAGGATTCCATAGTGTTACCTGAAGAGGAGAGGGGTGCTTTAGAGCCCCACTCATGATATTAATATTTGGGGGAAATACTGGCTCAAATAGAAGTCCGTGAGAGGCTGGTAACTTTGGGACCTTTTCACCTATGTATACCAGTACTAACTACAGAGAACTCTAGCTTAAAGTGAAATAAATGGTTTTTACTGGAAAATAACACAGAAAGCAATCACACATGCAACACACCCTAACAAGAAACACACAAGGCTATCAAAGAGTTTAAGGTAAAAAGGTTGGACAGAGGAATAGATTTGGGAGAAAGTGCAATAGTTAACAGTTTGAAGAGAAACAAAGTACTCAGACAGAAGTCTGAGGGTAGAACTGGAAGTCCAATTCGGGGGCACACTGACAGAGAATGTAGCCATGGGCCTCCACAGTGGAACATGTTGCTATTGTTTGGGACTGATATTTATACTATATTTTGTGTCCCGAAGAGGTATTTGGGCTTAGAACAAAGCTTAGATGTGTTTCCCACCAAATAAACAAAGGAAACTGAAACTTGGCTGATTGCCGTTAATGGCTGAGAGACAGAAATTGATGGGTTTATGACAACCTCGCATTGTAGAACAAGAAGAGGTACAGAGGGATATTTCCTGGGAATATGAGTTGTGTAGGTCACTTGTTTGTTTAGGATGTGCAACTTGTCGCCAAGGGGGGCCAAGAGGGGATTAGCACATAAAAGGTGTTGTTTTTTAGGGGCTCTACTTAATCCTATATTGGGTGTGTTTAACTAAAATATTTGCAAGACACTTCCCAGGTCCTTGTGAGCTTTGTTTGATCTCATTTTGGCTCACCCTGATCTAGTAGGCCCCTTGAAGTGTCCACTATTGCCAATTATGAGATATTATATGGAGACGGTAGTAGGGCATGGTAACAATAGCATTGAGCCATGGCAGTTAAAGTGGTGTCACACTGCATGATTTCTGCAGTACAGACACAGCCTAAGCCAGAGATGTATCTGTGTACTGGAATAAATAAGTGCATCTAATGCAATTGAAGCATCATGCAATTGAAGCTGCCATTCCACACTGGCCTACAATACTGTCAGCCACATATCCCTTACATAGGATGATAAACTTGGAAGGTACCATTATTAACCCCTAACTTGGGACCTTTCTCAAGAATAGAATTAATGCTGTAGCTTTAGTTTCCCCACAAACTCTGATAACTTTGCCCTACCTTAATAATTAACCGAATTCCTTTTTACCTTGCATTTTCTCCCCTCTCCCTGGTAAGAAGCCACATTGACTCCTATTTTATACTTTCTATCCTGGCCACTCCAGAAGATCCTACTGGGCATGTTTCTGGAGGGGCTCAATGAGCTCCACTAGGATAAAAGGCAGCAGGAAAGACAGAACATTCCTGCTGATTTGCCGCTTTTCCTCAGAGTGCAATAAGGCTGAAAATCTAACCCAAACATATATCAGGGTGTGTGTGTGGGGGGGTAATCAGACTTGTCAAATGCTATGGGGAGAAAGCTGACCCATGAAACTATTAGAACTCACTCATCAAAATTCAGAGTAAATAAGCCTTTTCTCCCTCAAAGTCATTACTGAGAACCTTCATTTCTACTTCTCCTACACTGTCAAATTCCAGATCAATCTGTTGAGCTGTTTCCTGAGTATAAAGCCTTATATCCATTCCCTCAATTTCCACTTACAATGGCAGAATACAATTCATTCTACTCCACATTAAGTGAACAATGAGCTTAAGCACAGAAAGGGATTTAGTGAACCTTAAAAGGGGTTAATTTTTTTTTTCTGAGAGCAAATAAATCAAGAACTTGTATTAACCAATGTGCTAAACAGAGAATAGTGGCACAGGTTATGACAATCTGCTCAGTGTTCTGTGGCTTCGGTGCAGTATAGTATTTCATGTTTTGGTTTACAGAAGGGTTAGCCTATTTCCTGCCATTCCTTTTGTATTTCTTTCTTGATCCACAGCACAGAAATCAAACATTACTTCACTACCTCTTTATTGAAGCATAAGGTGCAGTATCATTAGTGATGTGTACGGACTTGCTTCTTTAAAAGACAATACAGCTAAAACCCTGATATGAATTCTTTATATAATTGTTGTTGCTGTGTGCCTTCAAGTCATTGCTGACTTATAGCAACCCTAAGGCAAACCTATCACAGGGTTTTCCTGGCAGTATATGTTCAGAGGGTTTTTGCCCTTGATTTCTTCTGAGGCTGAGAAAGTGTGACTTGCCCAAGGTCATACAGTGGCTTTCCATGGCCAAGCAGGAGTTCAAACCCTGGTCTCTCAGTGTCCCAGTCCAACACTCAAACCAGTATACCATGTTGCCTCTCTTTCTATAATACAGTAGTTTTTATTTGCTTCTATAACTGCCTATCTATGGACTTATTTACACTAGCCAGGATATGCCCACTCCCTGCTGGCTCTGGATCATGCCCATTCTCTCCCCATTACGTTGATGAAATGGGCCAGAGTCCAAACAGACCACCAGCTTGTCGCTGCAGCTGACATTTTTGCTGCTAATATGGAAGCCAGGAAGGGGGCCCCACAACATGTGACTGAAGGCCCCTGCATGTAACCAGCCTTGGTCACATGCTGAGGGATGTCTGCTTGGCTTCCAAGAGAGGCAGGGAGCTGGCGGCAGCAGTAAAGGATGGTGTTAACTGAGTATTATTTTACAACGCTGCAAAGGGTCTTATCCCGGCTTGCCCCTATTCCAGCCGCATATCTCTCCTGGGGGTGGTGAGGACTGCCCAAGGGCAGATTGTGGCAAAAGCCCTGCGTCATATGGACTGTAGGGCTCTGGAACAGGGGCAAGCTGGGGTATTTAGCCCATGTAGATAAATAAGCCCTCTGAATAAATAGTACTACAGTATATACTGTTAAGACAACAATATTAAAAAATAATAGTCAATGTGTATTATACAGAAGTGTGTTGCTTGAGCACAGGACTGGACAAAAGTAACAACAGCTGGGAAGGGACATTAATGTGTGAAATAAAATAGTATATGCAGGGGAAGTTTTCCTTGAGCAGGATCCACTGTTGAAGAGACAAGGCAATGTTCAGTATTTAAAATAGCCTTTTCTTTCTGGGAAATGCAGCAAAGAAACAGAAAGCAAAGCAACTAGGGTATGCAGAATCCTCTTTCATATACAGTTGTCCCTTCATATTTGCTGGGGTTTGATTCCAAGACCCCCCATGGATACCAAAATTTGTGAATACTTAAGTCCAATTATATGCAATGGCATAGCAAAATGGTGTCCCTCATATAAGATGGCAAAATCAAGGTTTGCTTTTTGGATTTTTTTAAAAGAATATTTTCAAGCTGTGAATACAGTACTTAAATCTGTAGATTCCAAATCCATGGATGCAGAGGGACAATTGTACACACTTTACTTCTTTGCATGTCGCATATTGTTACTCCTCTTGTCAAAGAGGCAAGAAAATGCTCAGGTTTGTTTGTTTGTTTTTAAAAAAACATGATGTGCCTAGTTGGAAACTGTCCTAAAATAGTGCTACCCAGACCTGAGGGGGACCAGTAAACTTCCCCCCCCCTCCAACATGGCACTACATTAGTGCCCATTGGGTACAATTGTTTCTTTTGTATGAAACTTGGTGGAGACCAGCAGTCAATGCGTCAGGGAATTACACCAGTTCAGAAACCACCATTTTGAGTAGCACTGCCATAAAGAATGCTGCACTTAAAGCTCCAGTTGTGCTTATGGTTCTTTCCCATGCACATATTCTGGCTTTGAATCCCAGGCTAAATAATTTCTCTTGATTATCTAATAAGTAAACTAATTTAAAATGAAGCTTAGGAATGATGAGAGACTCAAATGAAACTAGGCTGAAATAATGCTATGACTACCAAGCTATATAATAGAGTGTGTCTGTATAATAAAAAGTGGCAGGGGAAAGCAAAGAACAATTGACAGAATCTCCTGATATGAGGTTTGGATTTAGCTGTTAGTTTTATAATAAGATGAGTATTTGTTTTCAGTATCCCTTTTTCCTACAGTACAAATAAGAGCAGGGAGGAAAAAAATATTTTGAGTCACTAACTTTCATGTTTCAAGAACAGCATGGTAAGAGTTATACAGTGTTATGGGAGAATGTGTGTTGTTATATTGACTTCAAATTTTTTTCTCTGAGGAATCTGGAGCTATTTATATCACTGCATGGTTCTGATTATACACAACAGAGATTGTACATGTCTTTTTGGTAAAAAAAAAATACACCTTAAGCTTCAGTTTTATTACAGCCATTCAGGAGTCCTGATTCTTCTGAACTGCATCACTATGTAAAAATTTTAACTGGCTCGCAGGAAATTAAACCAGCTTTTCAAAGTTTATGCTGAGAATTGCCCAGGGTTTGGTGTTACGCTAAGGAAAAGCCGTTTCCTTTGTGAAATATGTTTTATATTTCACAAAATCAAACTTCCATTTGGTCAATTACAGCTTGGACATGAGCTTTAAGAATTATTTTGCTTTTTTAATCCTTAGCAAGCTCCAAATATTAGCATGCTATTGTTGGTCTGCACTCCAGAGCTCCTGTTTGATGCAAATAAAAATAAAATAAAAATAAAAATTCTAGTCTCCAACATCAGAGGTTTGATTTAAAATTAATTTAGCATTTAGTAATCAGGCAAAGCCAAAAAGAAAAGAGATATTTTAACATATGCTGAAATAGGCTCCAAAGTGGCTCCTATATAATTTGGGGGAAAGTGTTCTCAAACCTAAGCACTATCATAGAGATGACAATCTGCAGGTCATTACAGGGCATTCTCTGAAGGTTTTAGTGGTTTAATGAATCACAGATAATGTGGTCCCAAGCTGTCTTAAGAAGATGGCTCAAGGGGTAATAAGCACCCAACACTGATGTAATACATGAGGTCCCAAGTATCCCATTCTGTACCTTGTCTGTAGAAATCTGAACTAGATGCAGCTTCTACACCAATTTGAATGGAAGCCTCATATAATGTACAATACAGTGGTTCAGAACTGTGAACTCCACATAGTGCTTCTAAGGACTTTATCAGACCACCCCCTAAAGATGTTCTTTTGCCTCTATAAAAAAATCCATTCTTATGCCAGCAAAAGTACACCCCCCACTGCACTTACTTTCATCTCCTGGCAAAGGCTTCCCTGGCACTGAAGGAGGAAGTGAACGAAGGCCCATTTACTTCCTTCTTTGAAATCCCGCACGATTTCACCACTCGGTAAATTCAAAAGTAAAACAAAAAAATAAACATCCAAAAGTTACACCAAGCACCTAAACACACTTTAAAACTTACAAGCGAACCAGGGAGAGTTTTTAAAAAGTTTTTCACCTACCTGGATGTTGAGATCTCACCCGGAAGTGTTCTGGCCAGTCCAGCCATTATCAGAGTAAAGTATGAGGGGGAAAAAACCTTGCAATGTTCCATACGCCAGCAATGCTGGTACAAAAGCACCACAAGGGATCTATTGACAGTTTCTCTCTCTCCGGCTTTTCTTCACAAACGAAGATTCAGGAAGGACTCATCCTGCACTTTCTGCAAGCGCGCTGATGACTGAAAAGGCCAATCCGAGATAAACATGTCCGGTTGCAGAAAGCACAGCAGAAGGTCTCCTTGGGTGATGATTGTGTTAAAGTTGTGATTCTTTCTGCGTTGTCGTTTCTCTTCAAGACTTGTTCGGCGTGAGCTCTCAAATAAGGCTGCAGCATTGTGGATAGTGCATCTCCAAACCTCCCAATGTGAGGCCATGGCGGATCATTGTTGGTGATAAACTTGGCCGAGCCTGAGATGTTGTTTCAGGGAGTCCTTGTATCGCTTTTTTGGAGCACCCCTCTTACGCTGACCTGTGGCGAGTTCACCGTAGAGTACTATTTTTGGGAGAAGGTATGGGTTTCAGACAGAATATAACCGCGAAAGGGCAACATCGTCTGATCTGTGCACCCTTTTGCAGTTATGTGGCATTGTTATGACACTACATTTCACTCGTCTGATACCTCAGTGTTTCAACTTGTGGTTTATAGAAAATTATCTCAGAGGTTACATCTTGCCTGTTGTTGCTTTATATTTTTCAACCAGCTTCCTTACAAAGGATGAGTTCAAAGTAGTAGCAATCCATTAGACACCTTACATCAGTGACCTGGGTCATATTGGTAGTCCCAATTAGAGATGATCTGTTGAATCACTGAGTTTTACATAATTTTGGACTCACATCTGTTTCAATCAGTCTGTTCTGGTTGGAAGTACAGTGAGCCCTTGGTATCTGCTGGGGTTTGGTTCCAGGAACCCCTGGGGATACCAAGATACGTTGATGCTATATACAATGGTATAGTAAAATGGCATCCCTTATATAAAATGGCAAAATCAAGGTTTGCTTTTCGGATTTATTTTTTTTTTTAATATTTTCAGACTGTGGTTGGTTGAATACGTGGATGCGGAATCCGTGGATACTGAAGGCCAACTGTACTAACATGATTCAATTGAAATACATCTCTACCCAACAGCATTTCACACTTTCTACATATTGCCAATGGTTTGATAATGTATCCAAGCAAGTAACACTCATATCCTAGGCTCTGTTGTGCAGGGTAAGTAAACTGCTACCTCTGAATTAGGATTCATATGTAATCCTTACAATACTCTAGCAAGATGGGATGCTTCCAGATAAGGGTTTCATCTTGAAATTGCCATTTCATTCACAGAATGTTATGGCTGTGTATGTGTCCAGATGGTGTTATCTTATTGTAATATCCCCATGTTTCTACAACAATTCTTCCATATTTTTCCCCATTACCAAATCAATAAAGCAGGGAAAGATGGAAGATATGCATAATTACCATTGGTAATACTAGGAGCTATCAGACTGAGCATTCTTTAACATCTAACAAAAGTAAAATAACACACTGCAATATTTCATACAGGTCTCCCTTATCCAGAATTCTGAAATCTGAAATATTCCAATATCGAAAATTGTCCCTATGAGTGGCTGAGATAGTGATACCTTTGCTTTCTGATGGTTCAGAGTACTTTGATTCATGCACAAACTTTGTTTCATGCACAAAATTATTAAAATATTATGTATAAAATTACCTTCAGGCTATGTGTGTAATGTATATATGAAACATAAATGAATTTCATGTTTAGACTTAGGCCCTATTTCCAAGATATCTCATTATGTATATGTAAGTATTTCAAAGTCCAAAATATTCCAAAATCCAAAATACCTCTCTAATCCCAGGCATTTCGGATAAGGGAGACTCAGCCTGTATATCTTTCAGTGTTAGGTCTCATATGTTTTGAAATCAGAAGTCCAAAAGCACAAGTAATAATTGTGCCATGAACAGGGATTGATATATTTCCTCAAATGCCACTTCTGACCTTTTAGCTCTTATTTCCTTGCTCATCTGACACTTCCTATCATTCATATATATCATGCTTAAGAAATGGTCCTGTGTTTCAACAACTGTTTTCTGTTGTTATGCATTTGCACAAAATGTAGCCATATCAGGTATGTCTAGACGGTACAGAGGAATTTGCTTGACAGATGTATATTGTACAATACACAGTAACACAATTAAAAGGCTTGAATTTTAGTGGTAGTGCTTGGAAGATTCCTGTGAGAGAACTCTTGAAATTGTTCTGCTTCAGACTCACTCATGTTAAGTGTAGTTATCCCAGCCTATCCAATACTTTATAGAAATGTGCTTATCTGATTTTAGCAACCTAAAATGTCTATGTGTTGCTGAATCCCACTTAGGTTCTTAAAATAAAATTATGTAAATCTGGCAATGGCATTGCAGAGCCATAGACCTACAGAAAACTATGTTAAAGTGAATTCACAAACGAATTTAGGATGACTTTGCCCTTAGTTCATCTATACTTCCTTTCAGATCATACTTATGCATGCGTTGAAAAAAACAGTAAAGAAATCACCAAGGAAGAATTAAAACAAATAGCCAGCTCGTGTAGGGGGAAAGTCAGAAAAGCTAAAGCTAAAATAGAGCTCAGGTTTCCTAGAGAGGTTCAAAACAATAAAAAGGGTTTTTTGGGTTATAACCCTAACAAAAGGAAGAACAAGGAAATGGTAGGGCCGTTGCCTGTAGAAGATGGAGAAAGGCTAACAAGGGACGGAGAAAAGACAGAACTACTCAACACCTTCTTTGCTTCAGTCTTCTCCCAAATGAGGAACAGTGTTCAACTTGGAGAAATGGAGCAAATGATGCAGTAGGGAAATACAGCCAGAATTGGTAAAGAGGCAGTTCAGGAATACCTGGCCAGTATAAATGAGTTCAAGTCTCTAGGGCCAGATGAACTTCATCCAAGGGTATTAAAAGAACTGGCAGAAGTAATCTCAGACCCATTGGCAATAATTTTTGAGAATTCCTGGAGAACAGGAGAGGTCCTGGCAGACTGGAAGAGGGCAAATGTTGTCCTCATCTTTAAAATGGGGAAATAAGAAGACTCAAATAATTACCACCCAGTCAGCCTGACATCAATACTAGGAAAGATTCTAGAGCAGATCATTAAACAGACAGATTGTAAGCACTTAGAAAGGAATAACGTGATCACTAAAAGTCAACATGGCTTTCTCAAAAACAAGTCATGCCAGGCTAATCTCATCTCCTTTTTTGATAGTTACAAACTTGATAGATGAGGGGAACACAGTGCATCTTGATTTCAGTAAGGCTTTTGACAAGTACCCCCATGATATTCTTGCAAAAAAGGTAGTAACCTGTGGGCTAGACAATGCAACTGTTAGGTGGATTTGTAATTGGTTGACTGACCAAACCGAAAGGGTAGTCACCAATGGCTCCTCTTCATCCTGGAGAGAAGTGACCAGTGGGGTGCCACAGGGTTTTGTCCTGGACCCAGTGCTATTCAACATCTTTATCAATGACTTGGATGAGGGAATAGAGGGTATGCTTATCAAGTTTGCAGATGACACCAAATTAGGAGGGGTAGCTAATACCCCAGAGGACAGGATCAGAATCCAAAATGACTTTATCAGATTAGAAAGCTGGGCCCAAACTAACAAAATGAATTTTAACAGGGAGAAATGTAGGATACTACACTTGGGCAGTAAAAATGAAATGCACAGATACAGGATGGGTAACACCTGGCTTGATGGCAGTACATGTGAAAAGGATCTAGGAGTCTTAGTGGACCACAAGCTGAACATGAGTCAGCAGTGTGATGCAGCAGCTAAAAAAGCCAATGTGATTCTAGGCTGCATTCATAGGAGTATAGTGTCTAGTAGATCAAGGGAAGTAATAGTGCCACTCTATTCTGCTCTGGTCAGACCTCACCTGGAATACTGAGTCCAGTTCTGGGCACCACAACTCAGGAAGGATATTGAGAAGCTGGAATGTGTTCAGAGGAGGGCGAATTGGATCTTGGGAGGTCTGGAAGCCATTCCCTATGAGGAGCAGCTTAGGGAGATGGACATGTTTAGTCTGGAGAAGAGAAGGTTAAGACCTAACATGATAGCCATGTTTAAATATTTGAAGGGATGTCATACTGAGGATGGGGCAAGCTTGTTTTCTGCTGCTGCAGAAATTAGGACACGGAGCAATGGCTTCAAACTACAGGAAAAGAGATTCCACCTAAACATCAGGAAGAACTTCCTGACAGTAAGAGCTGTTTGGAAGTTAAATACTCTATCTTAGAGTGTGGTGGAGTCTTCTTCTCTGGAGGTTTTTAAACAAGAAGCTTTATGGCCATATGTCAGGATTGATTTGATAGTGTTGGATACATGGCAGGGTGTTGGACTGGATGGCCCTCATGGTCTCTTCCAACTTTATGATTCTATGCTGCTAGGTTCTGCTTATGGTGTGTCTCTGTACACACATACTTATACTATACTATGTTTTTCAGATGCATGGAACTTCATACTATACACAACAAGAATTTAATATCTTTCTTCTCTAAATATTTATTTTCCTTTTTGTAGGAATCATGTAAGGGGAAGTAGTGTGCATGCTTGACTGAAACAGTTCTAGTTTCTACTAGGATATAATAATACATTGTATATATCTAATTATTTATAGCACTATTTTGGGTGGAAACCAATTATACCTACTTACATAGGAAATTGATTTATTAGTTTTATCCACACACTTTCCATTAAAAATACAGCAATTAATTATTATAAATGACTCTTAAAATACACTTCATGGAACAGAAAAACCCCTACAACTAATTGCCAAATCAGCAACATTTTAAAAGCTGATGGGCTAGAAATATATTATCCTAACTTACTATCATGGATCTTTCTAGAAAGTTACTCTAACCATGCTGACATCACTAAAAAAAAGCCCATTCCAAACCTTCATTACATCATGAGTAGATGGAACACAGTGAGCAGATCCTTCACATCTGATGTTAAAGAATGGGAACATACCAGCCTGCCAGCCAAAAGGACTCCAAGCCTGCAGCAGCCTCTTTTCCCTACTCCACTGGGCTAAAAGGCTGCAGAGGGCCCTGAGGACTTCTGGCAGCAGGGCAGTGGTGAGAGGGGGCATGGCCAGGAGTGGCTGGGAATTTAAGCCACTCCCACACCCCTCAGGAACACCAGTTTGCCAGCCAGGGAGACCCAAACCTGCAATTGGAGTCAGCTGAGACCGGGAATGGAGTGAGGGCGGAAATTGGAGTGCTGGGGAAAGGGAGGTATGGTCGGAACAGAGTGAACAGATGTTACAAAAGAAGGTGGGATCGTTGTTTGTTAGATATCCCACCTTCAGTTCACCCTGTTTCCCAGAATGGATTGGAGAGCATACCAACCATTCCACAGAACCTTACTTTGCTCCTCTGCAATGCCAGGTCGGTTAAGAAAAAAACACATTATTTACGATCTTCTTTTGGATGAGGATGCCAATCTGGCTTGTTTCACAGAACCCTGGCTGGGAGAGGACAGCGCTGTCACATGGATGCAGGCCCTCCCAGCCGGGTATTCTGTCGGTGAGCAGGTGAGGGGAAGTGGGCAGGGGCGGAGTGGCTTTGGTTTATAAAGACAATCTGACTTTGACCAGGATACCTGTCCAAAACACAGTCCACTTCGAGTATATGTACCTTAGCCTGAGGACCAGGGATAGTTTGGGGATTCTGCTAGTATACCGACCACCCCATTGTCTAGCAGACTCCCTAACCGAGCTGACACAGCTGGTCTCAGAGTTGCTGTTGGAGTCGCCCAGACTTTTAGTTTTGGGTGACTTCAACATTCCACTCGAGACCAGCTTGACAAATCTGACTGGTGCAGCTCGGGAGTTCATGGAAACCATGACAAACATGGGCCTATCCCAACTGGTCGTTGGGCCCACACATTGTGCGGGTCATACCCTTGATGCAGTCTTCAGTACAGAACAGGAATATCCGTGGGCGGAGGTTATTAAAACCACCACATTGTCATGGACGGATCATCTCCTGGTCAAGACTGAACTAAGAGTCTATTCCTGCCCCACCGGGAGTGGTGGACCCATTAGAATGGTCCGCCCCCGAAGGCTAATGGGACCAATAGGATTCCAGAAAGCCTTGGAGCGTTTATGGTTGTTAACGCCGGCGATACTGTCGAAGCTTTGGTTAATACTTGGAACACCAATCTTACCAAGGCTATCGACACGATCGCTCCCAAGCGTCCATTCCAACCCATTCCTAACCATAAGCCATGGTATACTTCAGAGCGTAGGAAAATGAAGCAGGTTGGACAACGACTAGAGCACAACTGGCGGAAAACTCGACTCTTATCCAACAGGACTTGTCATAGGAACTTTCTTTGGTCCTATCAAGAGGCAATATGTGCAGCGCAGAGATCCTTCTTCTCTGCACGTATTGCGTCTGCAGAGTCCCGTCCAGCAGAGCTGTTTAGGGTGGTAAGGGAGATGACATAGGTTATACCTGCACAGAACCCATTGCTTAACCCAACAACGGCCTGCTGTGACGTGTTTAACAACTTCTTTGCAGATAAAATCTCTCGGATAAGAGCTGACTTAGATGTCAGTATTTTGACAGAAACAATTGACAAGGTGTCCAGCAACTCCATTGATGTAAGTTTACTGGATCAATTTCAATCTGTGAGTACCGAGGACGTGGACAAGCTACTTGGTAGAGTGAGGAAGATGACCTGCCCTCTCTATCCTTGCTCTTCATGGCTGGCCATCCGGGGGGGGGGGGTGGGTCTTGATGGTGTTCCTTAAGGACATCATCAATGCATCCCTCAGGGAAGGGTGTGTTCTATCCTGTTTAAAGGAAGCGGTGGTTCCTTTAAAAAAAATTCCCTAGACCCTTTGGGCACAAACAACTATAGGATGGTTTCTATGTTACCATTCTTGAGCAAAGTGATCTAGGGGGCAGTTGCTCTTCAACACCAAGTCGTCTTGGATGAAAGTGATTATCTAGGCCCATTTCAAACTGGCTTCAGGACGGGATTTGGAGTTGAGACTGCCATGGTTGCCTTGACTGATAACCTGCGTCTAAGCATCGACAGGGGTAATGTGTCCCTGTTGGTGCTTCTAGACTCTCAGCGGCTTTTGATACGATAAATCATAGCATCCTCCTGGATCGCCTGAGTGGGTTAGGAATCAGAGGCACTGCGCTCCAGTGGTTCCGGTCCTTCCTCTTGGACAGGTCCCAGAGGGTGCTTCTCGGGGACAGCTGCTCCAGCAGAAAGGAGCTTACTTGTGGTATTCCGCAGAGCGCCATCCTGTCCCCGATGCTGTTTAATATCTATATGAAGCCGCTGGGTGAGATTATTCAGATTTATGGGGCTGGGTGTTATCAGTACGCTGATGACACCCAGATCTATTTTTCCTTGTCCCGATCATCGGCCTCAAATTCCGATGGTTTCTCTCCTCTTAATGACTGTCTTAAAGCAGTAATGGGCTGGATGAGGAAAAACAGATTGAGATTAAATCCAAACAAAACGGAAGTGCTCATGGTAGCGGCCCCAAAACCAGGAGTTGGGCTGCAACCTCCAGTCCTGGATGGGGTCATGCTTTCCATTAGGGACTGTGTTTGCAGTCTGGGGGTGCTCCTTGATTCATCACTTCAGATGACAAGTCAGGTGCATGCAACGGTAAGGAGCACTTGTCATCAGCTTCGGCTGATACGCCAGCTGCACCCTTTCCTGGAAGTAAGGGACCTCGAGACTGGGTGCACGTGCTGGTAACCTCTTGTCTAGATTTCTGCAATGTGCTCTACATGGGGCTACCCTTGTGCTTGGTCTGGAAACTTCATTTGGTACAAAATATGGCAGCCAGAATGGTCTCGGGAACATTTCAGAGAGACCATATAACTCCAGTATTAAAATCTCTCCACTGGCTGCCTATCAGTTTCTGGGCCCAGTATAAGGTGTTGGTTATTACCATTAAAACCCTAAATGGCTTGGGTCCAACATATCTTCAGAACCGCCTCCTCCCATACAATCCTCCCTGCGCACTCTGGTCCTCTGCGAGGAATTTGCTTCAGCCACAAAAATCTAGGCTGTTTGCAACCTCCCAGAGGGCCTTTTCGGTAATCGCCCCCCAAATTATGGAATGGCCTGCCGGACGAGATCTGTCAGATGACGAGCTTAAGTAGCTTTTAAAAAGCACTAAAGACAGATCTCTTTCAGCAGGCCTTTCCTGATTAGATCCCGGCCTCAGGAGCTGCGTCTCCTGGCCCTTTTTTTAGTCTTGTTTATATTTGTTTTTAATGTGATTTTAGTTAGGTGGTTTTAATTTTATATTGTTTAAATGTCTTTTTATGGAGGAGAGTGGGGGTGGGCAGTGGTTTTAGTCGGTATTGTAGTGTTTTAATTGTTGGAAGCTGCCCCAATTGTTTTTAGCAGAGGGGCGGGGTATAAATAATAATAATAATAATAATAATAATAATTAACATACACAGGGGAGAAGATGATTCCTAAGATGTGCTGAGACCAGACCAAACAGTTCCAAACTAATGTCCTCCAGAGGTTTTGGATTACAGTTCCCACGATCCCAAACTACTGGGCACACTGTTTGCTGCTGGTGTTGCCCATTACCACAGTACTGAAGTCTATCAGGATGTAGTGAGTGTTGGTTTACCACCAAAAAAATTGTTGCAGAAGGGTTCTGAATGACTCAAACCAACAAGGGATTGTGTCTGTTGCTATTTCTGATGCTGAAATTTATTATTATTATTATTATTATTATTATTGCCCCGCCCCTCTGCTAAAAACAATCGGGGCAGCTTACAACAATTAAAACATTGTAATAACAACTAAAAGCACCACCCACCCCCACTCTCCCCCATAAAAAGACGTTAAACAATATAAAATTAAAACCATCTAACTAAAATCACATTAAAACAAATATATACAAGATTTTAAAAGGCCAAGAGAAGCAGCTCCTGAGGGCAGGATCTAATCAGGAAAGGCCTGCCGGAATTCATGTTGCTTTACTCCAGAAATTGAGAAAGTATAGTCCATGGACTGCATGTGGCCCCCATGCAGGGCCGGTTTAAGGAATTTTGGGCCCCCCTGCAATGCTTTACTTTGGGGGCCCCATATGACTTGAAGGCACATGGGAAAGAAAGAAAGAAAGAAAGAAAGAAAGAAAGCCCTTTCTGAGGGAGACAACCCTCAAATTCCCTGTCTCTCTCTCTCACACACACACTCACCCTCTCCGATGTGCCTCTCCCTCCAGCTTCTGCCACGGAGGGCTGCTGTTTCTTTCTCTTTCTCTTTAGTTTTGGAGAGGCTGTTTTTTTTTCTTTTTCTTTTTTTAAGCCAGCAGGAGGTTTTTGGAGGAGGAGGGTAAGAGGGGGCTCCTCCCGGCTGTCTCCTGGCTGTTCCTTCGTCAGATTAAGGAGGCCAACACGGGGCCCTCTCTTGACCTCGGGGGCCCCTGCCAATGCTGATTTGGCAGACAGGTTAAACTGGCCCTGCCCTCATGGACATTTTTTAGGCTCCCAAGGATCCCTGGTACCCATTATTTTTTTAAAAAAAAGTTTTGAAATTTCTCTAGCTAAATGTAGCAGTTTGGGTGATGACCCAGGACTCTGTATGCCTTCTCTCTTTACCAGTGTGACCCACTAGAAAAAGTGCAAGATTCCACCTACAGTCTCAGATATTAGTTTATTTTGCTGAAGAAGGTCCATGATGTCTCTCAACTGATTTTATACATTAACAATGGGCATAAGGCCCAGCATGGCATAGTGGCCTGAGTGTTGTACTAGAACGCTCAGCCTTGGAAACCCCTGGGTGACCTTGGGAAAGTCACACTCTCTGAACCTTTGAAGAAGGCAATAGCAAACCTCCTTCAAATAAACCTTGGCAACCTCCCCACCACCATAAGTTGCTATAAATCAGAATCGACTTGAAAGCATATAACAACAAACCTGCAGTGCAATCTGTTATCTTCTCCTAGGCATTTTTTTTTTAAAAAAATTATTACAAGTTATGAAGATACCTGAAAACTGAAAAAAGAAAAAGAAACACAAAGCAAGACATAAAGAATAAAGAGTTCAAAGACACAGCCATGCTAGTCTGGAACACCAGTATGCAAACAGATCCTGTAGCCCTTTGAGACTAGATTCTTATCTCATGAGGGAAAGGAACCAGAAGTACAACCCGAGAGCAGCGCATCCCACCTTCCCTTATTGCATTACATCAGCGTGTTTCAGTTGTTCTCCCATTCTAGTCCTGTGGGAGACAGTGGTAAAGGCAGGTCTTCTTGCTAATGGATTTTTCCAGTTAGCAAAAAGACTCGTGTTCAACTGTTCTCCCATTCCGGTCCCATGGCAGACAGAGGTAAACGTCTTTTTGCTACCTGGAAAAATCCATTAGCAGTAAGACCTGCCTTTACCACCATCTCCCATAGGACCTGAATGGGAGAACAGCTTAAACACACCAGTGTTGTGTGGTACAGCAAGGTGGTGTGACTCTCGGGCTTCACTTCCGCTTCCTTCGCTCATGCAATAAACCCCTAAGAGAAAGAGGTTTTAGCATAAGCTTTCATAGACTTAATCTACTTCCACAGATCCGAGGAAGCAGATTATATCTATGAAAGCTTATGTTATAACTTCTTTCTCTCAGTCTCAAAAGTGCTACAAGATCCCTTTGCATAAAGAATAAAGATTAGAGAACAAAGAAAAATGACTTCCATTCTTTCCTTCAGTGTCTATAAAGCAATATGGTTATTTCAAGCCTCTCTAATATAACACTTTTTCCCATACCCTATTCTCATTATTCTTCAAAACCAAAAGTATTTTCTTTCTCTCCAGGGATAACATAGCGACATTAAAATATCACTCATTTTACCCTGGACAATTTCAAGCCTTCTTTTTTCCAACCAGAAAATGCCAAAACACTGCAAAATTGTCCCCCCATATTGGAGGGTTGGGGGCATTTTTCACGAGGGGCGGCAATGTGTGGTGTTTCTTGAGGTTATACAGGTGGCCAATTCATATCAGGGCAGCTGCTGTTCCCTGCCTTACTCAGTGACATGATACTCTAATGCAGGGACTGACCAAATGCTGCCAGTGAGCAACATATGGTACCCTAGAATTATTTTTGTTTTTAAAAATTAACATTGCAGTTTCCTCTTGAAATTTGGTGGGAAACTACTAAAGATATGATAGTCAGTGAGTTAAAGAATGAGATATGCATACTCAAAAGGAAAGTCAATACCATAGTCAATTTAGTTCTTTTTAGTTATTATCATGGTCAATATTACATTAATTAAGTGTCGAGAAGCCAACTCAATAGCTGATAAGGAGCCCGGCTCGGCAACAACCCAGTTGGAAAGCACAGTACCTGGTGTTGTCAGTAGCAGTCCTACAGGGTCAGAAGTACACACACAGAGAAAGTGCAGACTGAAGAGGCAGTCCAAGGTCAAAAGGGTTCCGGCAGGTGGGTCAACAAAGGCAGTCCAAGGTCAAGATATCCAAAGTCTCAAAATAGCAAGGTTCCAGGAGAGTCACAGGCAGAGGTTTTCTCCAGGTAAGGCAGACTGCCGGAAACAAGGAACTCAGCCTCCCCCAGCTGCTTATGTTGGCCCAGCTCCCACTCCCAGCTGCGGGGTGATTGATGACCTTCTGTCGCTTAATCTCTGGGAATGATGAAGCCACACCTTCTCTGCTCTCCTTTGGCTAAAGGTAGGTACCTGCTCTTCTACCTCTTGCTCTTGCTCCATTATGTCTCCCAGGCTTGGACCCTGAGCTGGGGGAGGGCTAGGCTGCTGAGCCCTGGGCTCTTCAGGGCTAGACTCAGACTCAGCCAGCTCTTCTGCAACTGGCTCAGCCTCCTCACCTTCTGAGTCCTCAGAGTCCTGACTGACCATGACATTAAGCATAAATTCAATAATATTTACTCAAGTGGAGTGGGGGATGTTGTTTGTTATTAATAAGTGATTTTAATGACTATATGCATTATATAAATTCATTAAATTAACACATCAATGGTTTTAATGAATTTAATAACATTTAATGGAGAATTCATTTTAGTTAATCTCAGCTAACTTCAACCGATTTTACACACATGCAGCTAATTTTAAAATTTTATTTTTTTAAAAAAATTGGCCAGCCTTTTTGACAATCAGAAAAGCGTTTTGCCAATCGGAAAAGTGTTCCTCAGCCCAACAACGGTTGCTCACTTCTGCTAAAAACCTTAGCAGGATTTATGGGCAGCTCCCAACCACACTTCCTGTAGCTGCTAGCACATCACTTCCTGAATAGAGTGACCTTTATTTCAACAGAAGCCATAATAAGGATCCTGGTTTAACAGTGAAAAATAGAAGATACTTCCCCTCACAGTCACATTTTACATGAGTGGTGGTATAAAAGCTCATGAACTCCACTTCTGCATCCCTGAAGCCCTTTATCCCCTAAAAGATGTTCAGAAAAAAATAGCACAATATTAGGTGTTTCTTGTCCCCAAACTAAGCCAAACTACCCAAAACTGCTTGCAATTGTGGTAGTAGCCTCCCCCTTGCTCCCCAGAACCCTTCAATTACTGTAATGTGAGGCCACTTTTGGTAGACCCACCATGGTCCACTGGGGAGTGGAGGAGGGCACAGGAATGAAAACTGTCCCCCATGCCCCTTGCAGTTGCCCACCCCATTTTAACACTAAGATAAGGGCTCATAATAACAAGGAGCAATTCTCATTATGGCAAAGATGATGCCTTTACTGGGGTTGTTCCATTAACATACAAAACATTATTTGATCAAGTAACAAATTAGAGGTAATGGAATTACATTTAAATATTACCTCCAAGCTCTCACCTAGATCATTTAGGGCAAGGGTGGGCAACTGAGTTGAGAAGAGGGCACCAATTTTCACCCCTGCAAGCCTCCAGTTGTTTTCACCACTGCTTGCCTATTTCCATTAAACCATAAGTGCCATGATGTCACTTCCACTCCCCCCCCCCATTTTACATGTTTACAATGGGTCTTCCCCACTATGTTTTTCTTTTTTAAGGTAATTAAGGAAGAATCAAGCAATGTTTTGCACTGTGTGGGGGCAAAAGCTCCCAGTTCCTGGTGTTTGGGGCTGCATCCCAACTGCCATTGGCCTGGCTGCAGAGGGGGAGAAGGAAAGGCAGGCAGAGCTCCATCTTGCCTCAGTCCAGAAGCAGAATGGCCCTGCCTCCATCCCAACTGCCATTGTCCTAGCCAAGGAGGGAGAGAAGAGAATGCTAGACTTAATCCCTTCCCCTACTGCCATCCCCTTTCCTTTTGTATCATGTCTTCATTAGATTGTAAGCTTGAGGGCAGGGAACTGTTTTGTTGTTGTTTTTCTTGTAAAGCCCATGTACATTGATGGTGCTATAGAAATAAAATATAACAACAACAACAAATGGGCCATATGCTTTACCTAAAGGTTTGATATAGGGCTTCCTAGGAAAAACCAGCCCCCTGAATTGAGTGTGAAAATAAATTGAACTAAGATTCTTTGCATGGCTTACTTTCAACTGAGACAGGCAGAAGAGTTTTGTTCTAACTGCACTGCCGTACACAGTTGAGAAATAAACAACATGTGGGTGGTCAAATCCTTGTCCTAAAATTTAGCTTGTATATTAGATGGTCTGTTTCCTTACCCCTTTGATTCATCAGTGAGGTGAGTCAGAAACCTTGTATTACAACAGTCATTCTTGGGATAGAGTGCCTTGAAAGTGTGTATTAAAAGTGTATAATTTTTTTAAAAAGTGTTACAGTAAAATCAAGATTTTAATGCACTAGAAGTTGTTTGTGTGTCAACAGCAACAACCATATCCTTCCTTTATCCCAGCTTGCATCATAAAAAAGTTTAAAATATAATTAAAATACCAATAAAGTTAACTGCAGTTTAAAAAAAAAATTGAAAAAGAACAACAAATAAAAACAACATAGGACATGAAAGGCCCTTTCCTCCTGAGCAATCAACCCTGAAAGGTCTGCAGAAACAAAAGTCTTTAAAACCTGCCTATGAAAAGAGAGCATGGAGGATGTCAATTTTGCATCTCTGGGAAGGGCTTTCCAGAGCCTGAGAGATGGCCATACCTGTGAGAATGGAGGGGCAGAGAGGAAGTCTTCCCCCAGAAGACCAGGCTCAGATTAATTTTATCATAATAACTGCGTTTAAAGATAGCGTGGGCTCCAGCCTATCTGAAGGACTATATCTTCCCATATGAGCGTACCCAAGATCTTCAGGGGAGGTGCTCCTCTCAATCTCACCACCTTCACAGTGATATTTGGTGGGAACATGGGAGCAGGCCTTCTCCGTGGCTGCTCCTAGAATCTAAGACACTCTTCCTAGGAAAGCAAGGCTGGTTCTCTCCTTGCTGTGCTTTTGTCATAGGGTTTTAATTCCATAGGCAGTTTAATATTATTTCAATGTTATTTTTGTATGTTTTAGTTACATTATGTGTGGTTTTACTTGTATTCCTTTTTATTCTGTTAGGCACCTTGAGTCCCACTCTTGGGAGGAATAAATAAAACAGGGGGTATAAATAAAATGAGCGATGGATTGTTTGATTGACTGACTGGTTGACAGAAACAATTCACTCAGGTACTTACCTACTCAGAAATAAATCTCTTTTGGTTCAATGGGACTTACTACTAGGTGGTACAGTATTACAGTCTAAGGCAGTGATGGGCAACCTTTTGAGCTTGGTGTGTCAAACTTCGCCAAAAAACTGAGCATAACTTGGGTGGTGTGTCACTTTGAGGAAAAAACATTATTTCGTGATATTTATTGTTTAAATAACATAAATGTATACAGTTCCCCCTCCACATTTGCAGCTTTCACTCTTGCGGTTTTGATTATTCGTGGTTTGCTCAGCAAGCACCCCATTTAAATCAGCTTCTCTCCCTCCCACTCAAGGGAGAGGAGCTGATTTAAACGGAGTGCTTGCTGAGCAAGCCAGGCGCTCAACTCCCCACTCTCCTGGGGCTTGGCTCCATTTGGAAGGGAGCCAAGCCCCAGGAGTGCAGGGAGTTGGCGGGAAAGGCACTTTTTAGCCCTCTCACCCTTCTCAAAGCCACTATTGAGCTTTCTAAGCCTTGTTGCGGCTTTGGGAGGGTGGGGGTGGCTGAAAAGCCTCTACGCCGCGTTCCCTCCCAACCTTCCCGAAGAGGCTTTATGGGATTCTCAATCCCCAGAGCCCCTTTGGGAAGCCTGGGGAGAGGCTGGCCAGACTCCCTCCCTTCCTCCCTCCCGCTGCCTTCCCCGGCCTCCCTGAGTGGCTCCAGGGCATCAAAGCCCTGGAGCCCCCTCGGGAAGGCCAGGGAGAGGCCTGGCAGACTCCCGCCTGCCTGCCGCCTTACCCGGCCTTTCTGAGGTGGCTCCGGAGAAGCACAGCAGGCCTCAGGGGGGTGGCCAGGTGGGGGGGAGGCTCCACCCCCCCGCCTCCCTAAAGCGGTGATCTGGGCTTCATAGCCCCACCTGCCACTTTCCTCCGCCCTCCCTAAAGTAGCGACCGATCACCACTTTAGGGAGGGTGGTGAGGTTGCAGGTGGGGGGCAGGAGGCATACAGCCACGTGTCAGTCCAAATGGCTATGCGTATCAGTGCTGACACGCGTGTCATAGGTTCGCCATCACTGGTCTAAGGGCTCATCTACATGGATCAGAATACACCACAGGTATATTGTGCCCATGTATCTAGCCCTTTGCTCCCCCACTACCTTAATGGAACAGCACAGAGTCCAGACCACCATACCTGCTGGTCTCCACAGCCGCTGGCCATATTGCTCTCTCTGAAGCCAGGAGACTGGCCTGCAGCAGGTGAGCAAGCCTTGGTCACATGCTGCAGGACTTCTTCCTAGCTACACAAGAGCAAGGCAGATAGCAGCTGCAGCAATGGGCCAGAGTGCCAGAATGGGCTCCTGCAGCCACATGGCAGCTAATCTGTTTTTTGCCAGCTGAAGTGGGTTTTACCAGGTATTTTTTTTAAACGGTGTAATGGGCCTTTCCCCATCTCCCCCCTTCTTTGCCCCAGGGTTTGTGAGGACTGCCCAGAGGCAAAATGGAGCAAATGCACTGCAGTGTCTGAACTGCAGGCCTCCAAGACAAGGGCAAGATGGGGTATAGTCTGTCTAGACAAGCTCTAGGGGAAGATTTTAAAAGGTAAAGGCAAAACCCCTCTGAACAAATCTTGCCAAGAAACCCCCCTGATGTTGCCACATGTCAGAAACAACTTGAAGGCATATAACAACAATCCCCTGCCTTGGGTCTACAGAAGGATATTTTAAATTTTGCTTGTAATGAATTATTTTGAGAGCTTAATTCTTATAAAATTTGTAGTGAATAATAGGTTGGTGTTCATTTGCTTTTTGATTCTGTTTTAGATTAAGGGTTGTCCTACTGTTTAAACCCAAGAAAGCTGTTTTAGTTCTCTATAAGCGTCTGATGTCAGTAATGGCCTAGAAAAAAGCAAACAAATTGAAGCTTAAACTACAAGAGACAGAGATGTTCTTGGTGATTCAAAAGGCAGATGTAAAAACAGGGAATCATAGAATCATAGAGTTGGAAGAGACCATGAGGGCCATCCAGTCCAACCCCCTGCCATGCAGGAATATTACAATCAAATCATTCCCAACAGATGGCCATCCAGCCTCTTGTTTAAAAACCTCCAAAGAAGAAGACTCCACCACACTCTAAGATAGTGTATTTAACTTCCAATCAACTCTTACTGTCAGGAAGTTCTTCCTAATGTTTAGAAGGAATCTCTTTTGGATGGAATGTCCATTGCTCTGTGTCCTAATCTCTGGAGCCACAGAAAACAAGCTTGCTCCATCCTCAGTATGACATCCCTTCAAATATTTAAACATGGCTATCATGTTAGGTCTTAACCTTCTCTTCTCCAGACTAAACATGTCCATCTCCCTAAGCTGCTCCTCATAGGGAATGGCTTCCAGACCTCCCAAGATCCAATTCGCCCTCCTCTGAACACATTCCAGCTTCTCAATATCCTTCCTGAGTTGTGGTGCCCAGAACTGGACTCAGTATTCCAGGTGAGGTCTGACCAGAGCAGAATAGAGTGGCACTATTACTTCCCTTGATCTACTAGACACTATACTCCTATGAATGCAGCCTAGAATCACATTGGCTTTTTTAGCTGCTGCATCACACTGCTGACTCATGTTCAGCTTGTGGTCCACTAAGACTCCTAGATCCTTTTCACATGTACTGCCATCAAGCCAGGTGTTACCCATCCTGTATCTGTGCATTTCATTTTTACTGCCCAAGTGTAGTATCCTACATTTCTCCCTGTTAAAATTCATTTTGTTAGTTTTGGCCCAGCTTTCTAATCTGTTAAAGTCATTTTGGATTCTGATCCTGTGCTGAATTCGGTTACACTTCCTTGTTGTCTGAGTCTTCAGTTTGGGTCCACTCCTACCCTAAGCCCTGAACCCATTTGCCCAAGTTTTAGCCGTGGCCAGGACTGCATTTGCACAGTTACAACAGAAGCATCAGTTGTGACTGTTCTTGGAAATGTTAGCTCTGGCCATGGTGAGGCATGCCTCAATTAAATCTCACTTTGTCTGCTACTACATGCTCTACGTGAGGCTGATTTTGACAACTCTGTGGAAATTTCAGTGAGTTAAAAATGCTGCTGCATAGGCTGCACACACAACCCAGAAGAGAAACAAGGTCATTTTCTGGAATGTAGTCTCTAATCTGACTTCATGTTCTTGGGTCATTGATTAAAAGTTAGATATGCCCACTGGGTCTGCAAAAGCCAGGACTGGGTGTCCATCCCAACACACAGCTATTCCTTATTTTTTAAAAAATAATGGCTTGCAGCGGTCGAACTCAAGGCTGCGCCCAGCATTCAGAAGAGGGTGTCTGGTCCCCTCACCCTTCCTTGTCCTCTCCCTTTCTTTTGGCACTATGGAAGTACAGTACTGCACTGTGCTAACATTATTATTATTATTACTATTATTATTATCATCTTTATTTCTATCCTGCTTTCCCCCCAATTTTTTACTCAAAGCACTGTACAATAAAAAGCCATTGTTAAAATCAGCAAAATACAAAATTTAAAACAGAATTAAATAACAAGAAAGTTAAAAACAGCTAAAATTTAAAAAGTACATACACAACACGCACATATACCCCAGCAAAACCATTAACAGAAATTGGCAAAGGCCTGCCGAAACAGGAAAATTTTTAATTGGTTCCAGAACGAAGGCTGGGAGGGTGCCAATCTGACTTCTCTGGGCAGGGGGTTCCAGAACCTGAGGGCAGTCGCTGGGAAGGCATTCTCCCCAGTTCCCACCAGATGTACCTGGGAGGGTGGTGGGACAGAGAGAAGGGCCTCCCCAGGAGATTGAAGAGGCCAGGGTGGTTCATAAGGGAGCACAGGGTCCTTCAAATAACCTGGACCTAAGTAGTGTAGGCTATAAAGATCATAACCTTTAAAGGCTGAGTCAATGTGGGTCCCTGGTGGTGCAGTGTTTAAATGCCAGTGCTGCAGCCACAACATTGTAAGTTCAATCCTGCAGGGCTCTAAGGTTGACTCAGCCTTCCATTCTTCTGTAGCTCTGTAAAATGAGTACACATCTTGTTTGGGGGGGGGCAATTAGCTAACACTTTGTAAACCACTTAGGGAGTGCTTTGCACTGATAAGCAGTATCTATCTATAATTCTCTTGGGTATGTTGCCTTTCCCAGTGTGCTGATTGGCTGCTGACGAAACACACCCAACCAATCACCACCTACATGCAAATTCCCTCTCCACCTCACAATCCACTCCTGCCACTCTATCTGTTACCCAGACAGTCAACTGCTGCCTGCCGCAGGGCAACAGTGCTAGTCACCCTCAACAATTCTGGTTAAAGTGTGGAACGCTGAGAAGGGGAAAGAGTCATTTAAAAACCCACCAACCTACCTTATAGGGTTGTCGTGAGGTCTACCAGGTATTTGTGTGTGGGGAAAAGTTTTTTAATGGCGTATGTTATGCTGGGTGCAACTAGTAGAAATATAAATGCAACCAGGACTTTGAATTGTGCCAGGAAACAGACTGGCAGCCAGCAGAGCTGCTATAACAAGGGGGTTGAAAGATCCCCGTAGCCAGCTCCTGTTAGCAACCCCCCCCCCAACTAATCCCAGAGATCCTGGAACTAGCTTTGCCCCTGTGGGGAGTTGGAAGGAGGCAGGCGGTCTCCTTCTTCTTCCCTGGGTGGATGCAAGGGGAGTTTGCTAATCCCAGGGGAGCAGCGGGCGGCTCTTCGGTCTTTGGGAAGGTGGTCCTGAGTGGGAAATGTGTGTGTGGGGGAGAGAGAGAAACACCCCCGCCTCTCTCACCTTTCCCCGTCTTCTTTGGCAAGGCGAGGGAGGACTTGCGGCCAGGAGCGCCACAGGAGAGGGAGGGAGGCGAGCTCTGAGGAAGGCGAAGGGAAGGAACTGCGGGAGGGCGGGTGTTGTGGGGGCTTTGGCGTCGAGGGTGGGGACACGACCCGGGCGCCTTCCGTCCTTTTCCCTCCCTTCCCTCGCTCCGTCTCTGAGGTACGCAGGCAGAGGGCGCTTTAGCCATGCCCGCCCCCTGCGGTGGCTGCTCCCGCCGCCGCTCCTGCTCGGCTCCAGGCGCTGAAGAGGCTCCCGCCGCCCGGCCCGTGTGGCTCCTGCTCCCGCCGCTGACAGACCCGGAGGAGGAGGAGGAGGAGGAGGAGAGGGAACGGGGCTCCTGCGAGAACAGCCGCCTTTTACCGGCTTCGCACCTCCTTGGCATCTGAAGAGGGGAGGGAAGCCTCCTCCTCCTCCTCCTCCTCCTCAGTGGACTCCTTCGACCTCCTCGGGAAGCCCTATTCGGATGTCCGGTTTCCTGGTGCTTTTTCTCACAAAGCCTTGACACCCACACCTCCCCACGCAACTTGTGGAGAAGACGAGGAACACCCCCCTCACTCACACATAAACAGGATTGGAGCGCGCCCGGGCCACCCGTGGAGGGATTCTCGCCCCCTTCTCTCCATCCCGGGGCGGGCGTCGGGGCGAGCTTGGAGCGCCGAGGGGAGCCCCAGGCGCGCACCGCCTTTCCCCGGCTCCCTCCGCCTCCCCGCCCTGGCGGTGGCGCCCCGTCCCGCGCTCTCCCGCACCCACCATGCGCTGGCTGGGATTCTTGGTCTCTCGGGGTTGCGCGCTGGCGGCGGCGGCGGTGCTGCTGCTGCTGCTGGGAGCTCGCGAGCCGGCCACGGCCGCTGCCTACGAGTCCGGCCAGGGCTACGACGAGGAAGAGCCCGAGCTGGGCCACAGCAAGGTCAGTAAGCGCCCCGGCTGCCCCAGAGCCGGGTGGGGGGTGGTGGGGTGGTCGGGTAGGGGGAGACAGCCCTCGCTACTTCTCAGGGCCGGTGGCCTCAGCATCCGCAGGGGGGGGCATCATTGGGGGGGCATCATAACCCTCCTCCAATAATCTGAATATTTTGTACTGTGAATAGGTTAGGTTACATTGACCTGAGATAAACACAGGGCCGGTTTAAGGCACCAGTGGCACCAGCATCCGCAGGGGGGGCCATCATTGTGGGGGCCCCCATAATAACCCTCCTCCTGCAAAAACGTGATTAGTAATAATCGGGATCTCCTGTACAGTGAATAGCTTAGGTTGAGTTAGGTTGCATTGACCTGAGATAAACGTGGGGCTCCCAAAATAAAGCATTGCAGCCCCCCCCATTCCTTAAACCAGTCCTGCAAAAACATTAGTAATAATCTGAATATCCTGTACTTAGGTCAGGTTAGGTTACATTGACCTGAGATAAACATATGCCCCCCTCCCAATAAAGCATTGCAGGGGTCCCCCAAATCCCTTAAACCGGCCCTGCTACTTCTCTATGGGAGGACCCCAAGAGCGGTCTCTCAATGCTGGTCTCTTTCTTTCTGCACTGGATGATGATGATCCACGGGAGAACTTTTGAGTGTGGTCAAAACACCAGTTGTCCCTCCCTATCCACGGATTTAAGTATTCACGGCTTGAAACTATTCTTTAAAAATTATAATAATCATCCAAAAAACAAACCTTGATTTTGCCATCTTATATAAGGGGCACCATTTTGCTATGCCGTTGCATATCATGGGACTTGAGTATTCACGGATGTTGGTATCCACGGGTGGGGTGGGGGTTCTGGAACCAAACCCCAGCAAATATGAAGGGACAACTGTCCCCCAGGCTGATGAACACAAAAGAGTACACACTGGATATGCGTCAGGACTTGTCTGGGGTGTGTTGTTGTTTTGTGCTGCAATGGGGGGGGGGCGTGGGGGGTGAGACTCTAACATTTAGGGCAGACTTTTTGGTTTATTTCACTTTTTAAGCTCTGAGGTCACCCCACGCTGCTCCTTTTTGCGTTGACGTTATTTGTCCGATCCTTGACGTCCTTACTTTTTTTTATGACCTTCTAGTCACTACATCCCTGGTTTTGCAGTGAGATTATAAAGGTGATTCCTGGCTTGCAAGCCATTCAGCTCCCGGAGGATATGGGGATCAGTAAACCCTGGCTATTTCTTCGGTTATCTAGTGTTTGCATAGGACTCTTAAGCGCTGTAGAGGCAGATAAGGGTTTAGATTTCGATTGCTTCCTAGAGAATGCATAAGTTCGTTTACATAGTAAAAGAACAGTCTTGGTCTGGGGAATGCAATATTAGTGCCTCCCTACAAGAAGTGGTTCATTGATGTTGTGCTTTCCCAGCTTCTTTATCAAGGGCAAAGCTGTGAGATTGTATGCAGAGCCCCCTGTCCTTGGAATGGAAAGTTTTTGTTTCTGAAACTTTCTGGTTGGGTCTGAGCAGCTGCTGGCTAAAAAGAGTGCTTCGGGATGCTCTTGTGTGAAGATCTACAAAGAGGAATAAGAACAGCATTCGAATGTGTTTCCATTTTGTGAGGGTCTGCTGTGGTGTTTCTGAAAACAGTCATAGCTTCGAAACAGCAAAATGGTTTTCAGGAAATTAACTTGACCTTTATGTTTGACAGTGATGTCCAGCATAATTCTCAGTTGTCAGCTTCAATTCTTGAAGTTCGATAAAGATCTCTACTTAATTTAAAATGCATGTGTGCTAAGATAAGAACAAATTATAGATGGGAAACTTTTGTTGTTGTTTAAAAATGCTATTATATTTGAGTTTGAAAGCTTTAGCTTTAAATATATGGCTTCCTGAGTGTTTTCATATTTATAGAAAGAAGTCATTATGCTACAAAACATGGCTAGCAGAAATATCTAATCCAAGTATACCCGTTTTTAAAGGTAATAGTTACATATATATTATCTACCCAAGTCTCAACTTGTATATTGAAGGCACACCATGTTTTGAAAAGCTGTGCTAAAATTGTTTATAGAATAAACATCCATAGACACTACATCTGCCTGTTTTAATGGGCTACTTCTACAGCAGTTTGGATATTTCAAACTGCTGCTGTCAGTTTTAAAGTGTAACAGCTGACCGCCAGGCACTATAGGATACAGGGGTTCCCCCCCCCCCTCCTATCTGCCATGTGTGAACCCAGAACTAGTCCAGTTGGTTGGTGGTCAGTTAAATTTTCTTAAGAAATTTCTCAAATTCTGGCAAAATGTGAACATCAAAGAAAGGTGAAAACCCTTTTCACTCAATCATACCTAATGTTTATAAGCTGGTAGAGGCTGAACTTTATTACTTTAATTCAGAAAGAGAGAATGGGAGAGAAATAGTTTGACAGGTGAATGCAATAGTAACAGTTTGCATGGAGAAAGTGAATAGTGAACCTTCACAAAATGCTTTGGTAAAACCTAAATGGTATGAGACAAGGCATGTGTTTGTTGAACTTTCATCAGCATTGTAGAATCTCTTCCACACCACAGCCTGCCTTGTTCAATAAAGCAAAGCCTACCTGGAATAATAAAGCAGAGGAAGTGAAATGTATATGAAATCAGAAAGTCCATGAAAACTGGGCATCAGGTAGATTGTATTAAATGTTTTCTCTGTTGTGGGATGGAAAGCAGTGTCCCAGGTATATATTGTGGTGTTTTGAACACACATCTTCTTGAGGTCACATGATGTATTTTGTGCATTAGTTGCCCGGTAACAATATCACTGTTTTGTGGATTTTGGATTTTGTTGCATTTTGCTGCATGGCCAACACGGCCACCCCTGAATCAGCTCATGCAGTTCAGCATCTCAACAGATGACAAGAAAAAGTATACAGGTTTTTGATTTATATATATATATATTTCCAACCCATTCTTCCTTAAGAAAGTTCAGAACAAGTCTCCTAGTGCTTTCCCACTCAAATACTGATCCAGTCAGTGCTTCCTTGGTTTCAGCAATACTTGCATCCTCAGAAACTCCCAGGTGAGTGTCTTCCATCTTACTACTTTTGCCTGCTGCTCCATTCCTTTCAGACTGGATGCTGTCCTGTTCACTTCTATAAGTGGCTGCTGAGCTTTCATCCCGTTCTGCTAGGGCAAAACTCAAGGACTTGTAGTTGGTTGTCAGTTGCACTTTCTTTTGCCCTGACTGTGGACAAGGGTATCCGTCCCTTGAATTATGTGTTCACATAGGCAGGGGGCTGTCAGGGAAGGAAAATATATTGAGCTTTACAGTAGTTGTTACTAAAAAATACTAGCTCACCAAAATATAGTTTTTTAAAAATGACACTTAAGGGACTTTACTATATTTAGTATTATCACATTTATAACTGACCCACCAATGTATTACTTTAAAACAATTATGCCCAAATTAAAAATGATCAAATGACCCAGGTTTTTAAAATATGCTTCTGCCTCCAGTCATCTATGCCTTACCTCCTTGTGGCACTTTTTACTCAGTCAGCCAGATACCACACAGTAGATCAGTCTGGAGGAAAGTGCCTGTATTGTAGAGCAGTATCTAGGTTCAGTACCCCACAGTCACATGTCCCTTTTGTTTTTACATCATGTGACCTCCATTCATTGTTTCATAGGTGATAGGAGGTGGCCAGGGATTAAAGAGACAGGTTTGCTTCAACACTTCTGTACATATTGCACCTGTTTTACATCCTGTTTTTACTGTGAATAGGCTGTGCCTTCAGTACAAAACATTTTCTGGGAAAAGAGGTCTCTCTGAATTCTGGTGGGTTTTACTTTTGAGTAAATATACTATATATCTACCATATGCTTCCAGAATCTGAAAGTAAACTCACTGGGGCCAACAGAGATTGTCAGATGCCTCTTTTTCAAAGAAATACTAAAACTCCACTTTTCTTATTGGTAAAAGACATCTGTCTCATTTTTTTCTTTTTAAAAAGTAAATTATATTTGAACCCTGTAAATCAGGGAGGGAATCATAACAGCCCTCCTGATGTTGGTGCATCACAACTCCTAGCATTCCTCACTACCAGTTATGCGGTCTAATTCTAATGGGAACTGCAGCCATCTAGAAGGCCACATGATATGCATCTCTGCTATAAACTGTTTAGTGATTCATAGAATATAATAATAATAATAATAGTAGTAGTAGTAATAAAATTTTATTTCTATCCCGCCCCTCTGCAATGCAATCGGGGCGGCTTATACATTAGTTCTTGGTTATATGTGACACTGACACATGAATGCAGGGACTTAGGCTTGCTTAAGGATATTTGCACTGATGCCAACATATTTGCACTGGAACTAGCATTTGACCACATCCCTTGGTCCATTCTCCACGCAGCAACTGTCAGCAGAGCTATATATAAATGCCACTGATAGAGATAGGCAGGGCTAGTCATGTTCTTGCAGCATGGCATACCAAGAGCTATTCTAGTGGCCTTGAAGTTTATTAAGAGATACAGATGACTCCTAATATTTTTGAAAATTTAACTTTTTATCTGATCAGCTGGGTTTTGTTTTGTACACCCTCTCAGCTTTTGGTAATGTAGTCACATATAAACTGGCCAATTTTATTTATTTATTTATTTATTAGATTTCTATCCAGGCTTTCTCCCAAAGCCTTTCTACACTTTCACCTTTCAATTTATTGTTATTTATTTATTTATTTATTTTTAATTAATTTATTTATACCCCGCTCTTCAGCCACAAGGCTATCAGAGCGGCTTACAAATTGTTTTAAGCAACAGCTATTTACACATCTACACTGCATTAAACAGTTTCCAATATGTGTTAGCTAATTGCCCCCACAAGCTGAGTACTCAATTTACCGACCTACGAAAGGATGGAAGGCTGAGTGAACCTTTATGTAAATTGAGAAGTATTCTTGTTGAATTTGGCTTTTTTTGATTATCCAAAACTAAAATTATTAGTAGAGAACCCTGCCTGGCATACTGTCATCATAACGTTTTTGTTTAGATTTGCAGTATCAGGCATTGGGCTCATCTTCACAGGCCAGGATATGCCAGTTCCCTGTGGGCATATCCTGCCTGTGGATCAGGCCTGTTCCTCCCCCATTACCTCTACAAAACAGGATGGAGTCCAGATGGCCACACCATCCCATTACTGCTGCTGCTGCTACCCACATTACACTCTCTGGCATCAGGAAGCAGGCCCGCAGCATGTAAGTTAGGCCCCTTGCATGTGACCAGAGCTTTGTATGGATTTCCTGAAAAACTCCATACAACTTCCGAATGTGCGATCATTTGAACACTCACATTTGCACAAATATGAACAGGCAGTACAGTCTGATTGGCTGGATGAGCACAGGGGGTGGGGCTAGCAAAGAGGGAAAGTAACTGTGATTGTCATGTTGAATTTTCAGCTAAGCAAGGGTCCAGTAAGTCGATCAAGTGGCGATCTCATACTCTTTTTATTTATTTATTTATTTGTAAATACGAAATGTTGTATGTGCATACCCTGGGAAACTGTTTGTTTGTTTGTTTAATAGTGGTGGCAGATTTAAAATCACAAGTAAATCTCTTGCGGTTGCCATCTGGCTAGGGGGTCATGCAGAGTCTGGGGGGTCTTTTCACCGTGTAGACAAGTCGCATCATTGAGAATGCCTGCCTTTCTGAACGTGTTCATATTTCCCCCCCTTGTATAGACAAGACTTTGGTCACATGCTGCTGCCCCCCTCCTGGCTTAGAAAGATTGAGGCAGAGGGCAGCTGCATGATGGGCTGGCATGCCAGAATGGGCTCCTGTGGTTACGCGGGGCCTGATCCATTTTTTGCCAGCTGGAATGCATTTAAACAAGTATTCTTTTAAAACATTTTATTGGGCCCAACCCCATCTCCCCCCACCCGACATTTTAGCCTCATCTTTGCCCTGAGGGTCTTGAGGACTGCCCAGGGCAAAATGGGGGCAAAAGCCCTCTGTCAATAGGACTGTAGGGCTCCAAGATGGGCTCCAAGATTTATGCCCATTGTTGCATAAGTACTGCTTTGAGAACAACCAATTTGAAAGTTCTAATACTGAAACTTTGTAAGCTTCTGTTAAAAATTTATGAGAGAATGCTACGTGGGCTATTTTAATTAGGTTAATCAATTCTGTTTTTAATATGTCTTCATCTCTGCAAGACTGTGTAGTTCTTATGTCAGATGTCAGGAACATATCTTGCAGAGGAAGATGTAAGAAACTTAGTGACAGACATCCATTGAATTTGACCCTTATTGAAAAGTGTAATCCAGTTAAATCCATACATGTAACTGAAGTGCAGGTGGGTATATATTTTTTTAATTTGCCATTTTGTATGTTTGTTTGTTTAGGAATTCTGCAAGCATTTGAAAATCCAGTGTTTAGATGGCCACAACCGTATGTCTTGTTTGTCTCACAAGTGTGAATGCATCATACAGATCCTAAGAACATACCTTACCCAGGGCAAGAGACAGAGAGGATTTCAAATTCTAAAATCTCTAATTGGGAAATGATACTATTTGTATCAGTTTTCAGTGAGTGTGCAACATTTCTGTTTGTTTGTGTGTATAGCTTTGTGTGAATGCTCACAAGGACTATATGCAAAAGGAGGAATCTCCTTCTGGGTGAGTTTTCAGCATTCCTATTTTAGTTTACTTAGGTTGCAGTTCTTACCTGGGAATGAGCCTTATTAAACTTAGTGGGGTTTCCTTCTTGAGTAGATGTGTATGAGAGCGTGGCAGTGTTAATCTCAGGAGCTATTAATGGAATGTAGAGGTCATCTACACTGAGCAGGATTAAGTAAATTTAAAACTACCACTATGCCCTAAAATGTGCAGCTATACCATCTTTTGAAGCTTAGAAACTTCTAAAGGCCAATTTCATACTCCACGGACTCTTTAACTAAAGATTAAGTTTTGCTGGATTGCAATTTAGAGACTGTCATTTAATAATGAGTGTCTTGCCAGTCTTTCTACATCATATAAAGAGGATGAAAGCATCTTATTCTAGGACTACACACACACACACACATACACTTACCAAAGGTATCACATACTACTCTATTCATTCATCTACATGCTGTCCATTCCAGAGTACCATCTTTCTAAAAAAAAATAAAAATTAAAATCTCCATATTTCCAAATATGCTTTGTTAATTTTTCTCCTCTCCATCTCTTCATAACACTTCCTTATTAGTTGAATTAAATTATGATGTCAGCTGAATACTTCTTTTCCACCATTCTTGAATCCTTGTTCACATACCCACTGTCAGCATTCAATTCTGTGTTTTGTTCCTATACTTTTTCATCTCACCACCTTGCCTCATTGTTATTATTCATTTGCACAGCAGCATTAGTGTACATAGCACAGATTACTTCAGTGAAACACAGAAAGGTCTCTGTCTCCATAGTGTTTATAATGTACAATAAATAGTATAGAAAAACAAATCACTGGATATTATTTTCCTATCCCTCCTCCTCCTCCCCTCTCTCTCTCTCTAAGTCTGAGAAAATTGTTTCCTGAAACTGGTTATCCTTTATTGCTATATCTCTAGAAGCTGTTCACAGTTTGACAAAGTCTTTCCTGTCCATATTTACTACTACTAACTTAATTTAAATAATAAAAAAAAATAGCTATGTACTCTTTTGCCACAAAGGCACCCCCTTGTGGCCAGTCAAGCCATAATAGATAAATTGGAGATTCACACTAGAGCAACTGATTGTTCTAACACTGTTGTTATACCCATATTTCCTCCAGTAAACATGTTCTATGTGTAGATGTCATACATTATATATACATTATTTAATTCTCGGCTAGAAGTATCTGAGGACAGGCTGGTGAAACAGATAACTGGTTCTCAAACCGACTGATGTGGTAGACCACCAATTCCTCCCCCCCACCAAAAAAAAATGGGCAGGGGACAGGTGCCATGTTTGGACTATATTGATTTCATATTCTCGCTTTCCTTCCTGGAAACCTGCTGTGACAACTGGTAACCAGGGGTTTGCAGACTGGCAGCAGTTTGCAAACCAGCACTTTGAGTAGTACTGGACTAGATGGTTCCTTAATCTGATCCAACAAGGTTCTTCTGTTGGAAGGTATTTTGTCCTACAGTGTTGTTTATTATGCACTATATAAGTGACTGCATGAAAAAATTATAACCACTCCAAAAAAAAAAAAAAAAAAAAGGAGTACTGCTTCATAACTCCAAACACCTCTGGACATATTAAGCACATTTGGCTAAAGTTTTCTAATGATACTTTGGCTTCATTCTTGATTTATGTCATAATGTGATTTTGTTTGTTTGTTTTTTAACTCATTTTATCATTGTGAAATGTAGCAATTGCAAGAAAAGATGCTGTTATAGTTCCAGGGAGAAATGATCCAAAACAGTTCAGATAATTACTTTTATTGGACCAACTGTGTTTCTAGATTAAGGTTAGGAACCTCAACTGCATTGCATTACGTTTCTCTGTCCAGGGTGATGTAGCACAGCACAGCGGAGTGCATTCATTGCTGCCAGTTTCTTTAACTGCTAGCCAAAGTGTGTGTGAGGAGGAAGGAGGGAGGCACAGAGACAGACAAATGCAAGAAAAGCCAGCAGAGTGCTATGTTGTTTACCCTAGCATGAAGGTACAACAGAGTACTAAGGTGATTGCTGGCCTGGCTTGGAAATAGTGAGGTAGCAGTGGAAATTGCAGTCATCTTTGCAGTGGAGATATGGATTAGCTATAGATTGGGGGCTGGAAACAAATATTAAAAGATATGTCTTGATTTCAATTTGGTTGAAGTAAACCAAAGAAGATGAATGAATTTTGTATGAGACTGAAATATTAAAAGATGGTTTGGTCTTCAACAAGACTCATGTGGTCCTGTTCTGCAACCATTTACAGCAGGTGTCCTTGTGGTCAGTAGTCAGCTACAAGGCCGATACCATTGAAAAACTAGATGAACCAGGGTAAGATAGGAATCTGAAATGAGTCAGAAAGCACATGGTGGTCCCAATATGAGAGTACAGGTCCGCCTCCATATCTGAGGACTGGTATCTGCAGTTTTACTGATCCAAGTCAAAAAAATGTCCTCTCTAGGCATTTTCTTGGTCCTCCAGCATGATTCTATGGTATGCTTCTGCCGGATGTTAGGCTGGAAGTCATTCATTTCAGCAGGCTTCGCTATTATCCACAGTTTCACATATCCACTGTAAGTCAAGGAACATATACCCTGTGGTTATGGGAGACAACCTGTATACACATTAAGCCTGTTTGTGCCCCTTCTTCTTCTTCTTCTTCTTCTTCTTCTTCTTCTTCTTGCATGCCTTCAAGTAATTAGTTATGGTACCTTAAGGTGAACAGTTTTCTTGGCAAGACTTATTCAGAGGAGCTTTATTATTGCCTTCCTCTGAGGCTGAGAGAAAGTGACTTGCCCAAAGTTAACTAATGGCCAAACAGGGATTTCCATGGCCGAACAGGGATTTAAACCTCCATCTCCTCGAGTCCTAGTCCAACACTCAAACCGCTACACCATGCTGACTCTCATTTGTGCCCTACACCAACTTAGCTGTACTGGTGTAGGTGATAGCAGCAGGAGAAAAAAAATTAACCACTAGTGCAGTGCACCAACATAATTGCGGCCCTGTCTCAGGTATTTAAATATTAATTTATCTTGCTCAAGAAGGGACAGGATCTCTCTAGGTTGATTTTATGGCTTAACTGGGTGTGGGAGCCATTGTGCTGGACATGTACTACCAGAGACCTCCAATCCTAGCCCAACTGTGGAAATTCACACTCTCTCAACCTTAGAGGAAGGCAGTGGCAAACCTCTGAATAATTCTTGCCAGCTTTTCGTTATAGGGTTGCCATAAGTCAGAATTGACTTAAGGGCACATAATAACAATAGGTTTGGTTTGTGAGAACCTTTCCACATGCCCTTCAGAGAATTCTCTCTCATGATGGCAAAAATATGTTGTTTGAAAATATTGATTTAGGAAGCTGCACATACATAATTAGACCATTAGTCAGTCTGACTTTCAGTACTGGGTTTTTGTTTTTGTTTTAGTGTTGTGTCTCAGAAGGGATTCTGATTCCCAAACCAGCTAGGAATCTAATGTGAAAAACAAACCCTAGTTTCAGATTCCAGCATGTTAGGAAACCAATAAGTCAAACTGTAGTTCAGATGAAACACCAGGGGTTCCTACTTGAGCAACCCCTGCTGGTAATCAGAACCAAACATGAGTGCTTAGGCAATGTGCGGCAGGATACACTGGTACACAGGAATTCCTCTTTTTTATCATGTGTAAACTAGTCCATTTGAATAGAGTGGGCCCTTGATATCCACTGGGGTTTGGTTCTAGGACCTCCTGTGGAAACCATTCTGTGGATGCTGAAATCCCATTATATACAATGGCATAGTAAAATGGCATCCCTTATATAAAATGGTAAAAATCAAGGTTTGCATTTTAGACTTTCTCCCCCCCCCCCCAATATTTTCAAGCAGTGGTTGGTTGAATTTGTGCATACGAAACCTATGGATATGGAGGGCTGACTGTATATACATACCGGATAGTTTTCATTGCTTCACTAACTTCTCAGTTAATTGGTGAACATAATTTGCAGAGGCTTTCTTGTCTGTCCTAAATTTTTGCATGGTTGGAATGAGGGAGAGAGGCTGTTCTGGTTCAACATCCAAGCTCTGGAACTTCTTGCCCAGAGAGGCCTACCTTGTCACCTCCTTGAAGACCTTCTTTTAAAGAAAACTTTCAAACTGGAGAGTCGATTGAACTACTAGCTTTTTTTTACATTTTACTCTCAAGGGGCTTATCTACATGGGCAATGTACTCTGTCTTGCCCTCATTTTAGAGCAGCCCTGCAGTCCTGATGATGCAGAGCTTTTGCCCCATTCTGTCCCAGGGCAATCCCCACCACCCCCGGGGCAGAGACGGGGGAAGATGGAACAGGTGCTTTACTGCATTTAAAAAAAATACCTGCTTTAATCCATTCCAACTGGGAAGGAACAGATTAGGCCCCACATGTCTGCCAATGTCAGTCCCAGCAGGCTGGCCCATCACTGCAGCTGCCAATCTGCTTTGCTCCTCCGAAGCAAGGAGTCCTGCAGTATGTGGCCAAAGCTGGTCACATACAGGGGGCCTTGGTCCAGCTTCCTTGCTTCCAGGAGAGCAAGGGAGATGGTGGCAGCTGCAGCAATCGGCTGATGTGCTTGTCTGGACTGTGGCCCGTTTGGAGGTGATAACTGGGGAGGAATGGGCCAGATCTGCAGGTAGGATATGCTGGCAGGGAGTCGCTGTATCCTGGCTCATATAGATGCGTCCAAGGATGTGTTCTGTAGTTTAATCAGTTTTAGTTTATAAAATCTCCTAGCTATTTTTTTAATTATATACTGTTTGCTTTTATTTTAATGCCTCTTTAATGTTGGCTTTTTAAGAATTTCTTTTCTGTATTTTATATTTTTAAGGTTAAGCTGAGTTGGACTTTTTGAAAGGAAAAAAGAGGACAGAAAAGTTACCATAGACACTTCTGGTTTTGTATGGCTAACAAGAGAGTGGAAGTGAACAAATGACTAACAAAAAAGTGAAACATTTCCACCATCTAGTTACTTGCCTGCTATATTAATGAAAATTTGTATTAAGGATTTTGTGAATGCAATTGCATATACTCAGTTTAGGATTTTCCCCCAGCTGCTTTACTGAGTTAAACAGGTTGCCTATTCTGTCCCAGATGTTTAATATAAATGTAAGTTTCTGGAGAATGTTATGGTTGTAAGTTCCTTAGTATCACGTTGTATATGTTTTTATCAGCTGATTGTTTATACTTGGTAGTAACTGTGGGCTGTCTAAAACAAGTGAAATAAAGTCCTGACAAGTATTTTCTTGCATCTTTGATGGACGTCTTGCCTGTTTCTTAAGACAGAATATTTCCAAAAGGAAGTAAAGTGTACGGTATATCCGGTTTTCTCAAAAGCATTTTTTCAGGACAGAAACCTTTGTAAACAGAGTGCTCCTGTAATTAGATCAGAATGTATAAAATACACATATTTGTTAGTCTTTAATGTGCCACAGGATTCTTTATTGCTTTTGCTACAACAGTCTAGCCTGACTGTTCCCTAATTTTTCCTATAAATGTTTATTCCAATATAAACGAACTACCAGTTTTCTTCTCAACAGATGATTTTAAACTTAAAACAACTTTAACTTACTGTTGTGTTGTTCTGTGCCTTCAAGTTGACTCTCACTTATAGCAACCCTGTCATAAGGTTTTCTTAGCAAGATTTATACAAAGGAGGTGTGCCATTGCCTCTGCTTAGGCTAACAGACTATGACTTGCCTGAGGTCACCCAGTAGGTTTCCATGGCCAAATAGGGATTTGAACCACAGTTTCCCAGAGTCCTAATCCAATACTCAAACCACTACATGCTCACTCTGTTAACTTACTATATTAACTATCAATTTTCAGAATTCATTTTTAACCAATTCATTATCTATAGTAGCTGTTCTTGAATGGATATGTTTTTTGATATATTTCACTATGAGCTTTTAATATCTAACCTTTCTATGTGATATAAAAAATACTGGTATTTTGGGTTCATGAAGCCTAAATTCAGATTAAAGCAAAGAAAGAGAATGTGTAGAACATTTTGTTCAAAAGGAGACCACTATGTAGTTTTGAGTTAGGTAGTGTACTTCATCTAAAGACATCTGTTCTCTCATACTGTTCATAAAGTTCTCTGTTTCCCTTCGTGGCTAGATGTGGATCTCCAAGGAGTAGAAGGAAGCTACTTTATAGAGCCAGACTACGGTACCTTACTTCGCAGAACAAGTTGTACCTCTCTGGAATGTCTTTGAACCTTGACACTGCCTTTGTCCCGCTGAAGCCCTATCCCATTTAGCCTCTTTCACCATACAGTGTTTCTTCTTTTAAAACTTTAAATAGGATGGTATATGCCATTCAAGCAATTAGAAGGGAATATCTCTACAGAACAAAATGTAATATTGTGCACGTGAGTATTTTGAACTCAGACAGGCACTCACATTCTTTTAAGTGTACGTGAACATGAAACCTAAAACTATCTATATAACTTTTCTCGTTTCCTTTTAGCTCCTATAAATAACTGGGAATACAACAATCCAGTGTACCAGCCTGAAAATAGAGCGAACTAATTGTTTCCAGATACGAGATGAAATGCCTGGAATTTTAATGTCAGTTTCTGTCATACTGAGGAGCTCAGTTTTGTCACAGGGAAGATAAGTTGAGAAACTGACATAGATAACATTAGTTATTGGTACTCATTCATTCTGATAATGAATGCTTTGTGAATTTTTCTAAATTACTGGGGAAATGTGGAGTCTATAGATTTAGCCATCCTTGGCTGCCTTAAATCAAAGACTGCTGATCAAGTTATTTTTGTGTGTGTGTTCAAATGAATATTCTTGAATGAAATGTTACTTCCTGGTTTGTTTAGCTATGATTGCAAAGGAAGATGTAAGTAGCACTGAAAATAAATTACTTCATTTATCCAGTTATATTTAGGCCTGTTTTTGTTACAAATTTGTTCTTTGCCAGTCTTAGGCATTGCATCTCCACCCCTATCAGTGGAGCAAGTCCTCTTTCACATGTTTACAAAGGCTGCATGTTTGCAAAGGCTGGTCCAGAGAAATGTCAGCTGTACAGTGGGCCCTTGGTATCCCCTGGGGTTTGGTTCCAGGACACCCCCCCCAGGGAATACCATAATCTGTGGATGCTCAATTCCCATTATATACAATGGCATAGTAAAGTGGTGTTCCTTATATAAAATGGCAAAATTGAAGTTTGCTTCTTGGGATCTGTTTGTTGAGAGGGGATATTTTCATACCTCAGATGGTGGAATCTGTGGATGCCAAATCTGTGGATACAGAGAGCCAGCTGTATATGGCATCAGTAGCAGGCAACTATTGACACAAGTGCAGAATCTGATTCCTGAAGCAATCTCATTTTGAGTCCTTAACTAATTTTAATCACGATATATGACCAGTTTCCCAGTGGAGAGATCTCGGAGCATCCCGTAGATCATTGGGTTAGCTCCACCCACCCACTCACTCCTGGTAGGCAGATATTAATATTACCTGTTTCCTTTGGGATTTGTATGGAACTAGCTGGACCTGGTGTACCATACGCCGTTAAAAAAACCTCCCCAAAAACACCTGGTAGACCTCACAACAACCCTATAAGGTAGGCCAGTGGATTTAAATTCCTCCTCTCCCTTCTCAGCATTCCACACTTTTCCTGAAATTGCTGAAGGTGACTTGCTCTGTTGCCTTGCCACTGCTGCCACCAGTTGACTGCCTGGATCCTGTTGCAGTGGCAGCAGTGTTGTCCCACCACAACCAGTTGACAGTCTGGGTTCCAATCTGGGTCACAGACTGAGGGCCTGTCTAAATGGTGAAAATAATACAAACGGGATGTGAACAGAAGGAGATCCATTCATATGGACATTTGCACAAATACATGTCATTAGAAAGGGGGGAGCCAAATCCACTGCAAAGTCTGTGTGCATAGGGTCCAGGGCTTTGTCCAGATTTTCTAAAAAGCTCCGTACGACATACGAATGTGTGATCGTTTGGACAGTCGTATTTGCGCAGATATGAATAGGCAGAACAATCTGATTGGCTGGACGAGCATGGGAGGCCAGGCCAGCAAACAGGAAAAGCGGCTGCTGCTGCTGCCATGTTAGATTTTCAGCTAACCGCGGGCCCAATAAGTCAATCAAATGGCAATTTTATAGTCTTCTCCCCTTTTTTAAAAAATACGAACGATCACATGTGGGCACCATGGGAAACTTTTATTTTTACATTTGGCAGCGGCAGATTTAAAATCATGAGTAAATCACTCACAGCCGCCATATTGGCTAGGGGGTCATGCAGAGTTTAGGGGGGCTCTTTTGACCGTGAAGACGGGTCACATTGTTGCGAATGCCTGCTTTTTCGAACTTATTTTCCCCCTTGTATAGACGGGACCTGAGTGACAGGAGTGCATTGTGAGGTGGAGAGGGAATTTGAATGTGGGTGTTGATTGGTTGGGTGTGAGTTGGGTGTGTTTCCTGAGCAGCCAATCAGCACACTGGGAAAAGCAACATACTCAAGAGAGTTTTATTATATATAGATTACTCAGCTTATGCCTGAATACCTACAAGTGCTACATTTGCAAAGTCCTTACTGTTTGATGGTGTCAGCGTAATTACTGGAAGTGAAGAATCCAGAAATGAGATGGTGGTGGCAATGGTACTGGTGGTTTGTAAAACAGTGCAGTCCCCCATATCTGTGGCGGATACATTCCTGGACTTACTGTAGATAGCAAAAATCACGGATAGTAATGAACCCACCGTCCACTCAGTATAGGGCTACTGACCTCTCAGTATAGGCTCGCTGAGAGGCTGTCTGGGAAAGCAGCCAGTCCAGAAGCTGATAAGGCTGCAAGGCTTGATAGCAAACCAAAAGTTATTCTAAAACACAGTACCAGTAATTCAGTAGTTCCGTAGCAAGCCAAAGGTCTAAGAGTCCAAAGAGCAAATTCACTAGTTCAGTCCAGGATCAAGGGTTCCAGAAGGCAGGTCAGTGAATCCAGTCCAAGGTCAAAAGTTCCAGGTCAATCTGAGGTCTATAAGGCATGGTTTCAGGCACCAAAAAAGTCAAAGTCAGATGCTTGCACCAGGGAATGCAGATAAACTCTGACAAAGAAGCTCAGCATCTCACAGCTGTTTATATTGGCCCAGCTCCTAATCACAGCTGTTTGGTGATTGCTGAGCATTTCTCAGATAATCTCCAGGATCGCCACAGGCATGCCCTTTCTGATCTCCTCTGGCTGAAGGAAGGTACCTCTTCATCCTGCTCCTCTATGTCTCCCAGGCCTGGAACCTGTGGGGGGGGAGGCGTGGCTGCTGAGACATGGGCTCTGCTGTAGCTGGCATAGCAGAACTGGGTTCAGGCTCAGCCAGCTCTGCTGGAGCTGCCTCAGCTCCCTCGTCTCCTGAATCTTCAAGAGTCCTCAGCCTGGCTGGCTATGACAGAGGCACCTGGCACAGCCTGGAGATGAATAATCCAGGAGTAGCCAAACCAGCAGAACTGCACAGCAGAAAGGCCCCCAAAATAAAGGCTTCAGCTAGCAGCTGTTTCACTACTCAGACCCACTTTCACACACAAAAGAAAGACTTACAGGCAGCGAGGTTCATCCAAAGATATCTGGAGGTCTTTATCTTCAGTTGCAGTATAAACGAACACAGTATATACACAGCAAACCTCATTAACAAATTCAACATCAGTTTCTCCAACATCCACCAACACTCCTCATGACACCAACCCACACACAATGCATCTTGTGCTTTGACTATATAGGACTGTTTGCTAGTCAGTCCTCTGCCTAGCCAGAGCTGTAAGCAAGCCTACGTCAGTTCTGCTAGTCTGTGGTCTGTTGCACCAACATTTTTCCTTTTGCACTTAAACAAGTATTATCCTGACACTCTATATTTCCACTGGAAGTTGACCCTAGAATTGTTCTGGATTACCTACATACACCTAGAGAGAACACCTCTCTAGGCATTTGTAGATCTTCCAGTGTGACTGTATGTTCGTCCAGAGATTGACTACAGAATCATGCTGGAGGACCTAGAAATGCCTAGAAAGGACATTTTTTTCGGACATGCGTAGGTGAAACCGCAAGTACTGGTTCCACGGACACAGGTGTACTGTAAACGTATTCAGTCCCTAATTGTCAAGCCACTTTTGAATTTTGTCTCCTTTTATAATAGCATGGTGCCACAGTTTTCATCCATGAGTTCCTCTTTAAGCTACCCACACTCCTTTTTAGAAAGTTTTTGTTAAGATATTTAAGCAATAGAAAAAGAGTTCCCTTGCTTTCTGACTCATCAATCAGGAGTAATAACCTGTGTTTCAAAGATGTGTAAATATACCCATAGCTTGTATTGAAAGATGGAGTTTTAAAATTCCTTTGGAAACCTTGACCAGGAGAAATTTTAAAAAGTCAGTTCTAAAAGTTCTTGCCATAATGATTTGAATTAGAGCTGGACCAAATATTTCTTCTCCCCAGCTTTTCAGGATAATTTAGCCCTCACAAAAGGAGTAAGGTATGTGCTAAAAACTTTTGGAGAACATCTTACCTGTAATAAAACTGAATTTTTGAGGATTTTTTTTCTTCTGCTTTTACTTAAAAAATAATACATTCATTACTTCAAGTGGCTGCCTTATAGCTGCTCAGCAGTGTTCCTCAAGAAAAATGCACAATGTGAATAATGGCACTATGTGGCATCATCCAAATGTCAGTAAGGAAGAGAAGCTGTTAATCATCTTCTACTTATAAAAGTAGGAGATACATGCCTGTGATAAGCCCCCACTCCTTCACTTGGTCTTAAGGGGATCTTTTGGCCCAACCCCACAAATGCCAAAAAACAGGGCTGAAGGAGACATGTTGAATCAGACCCAAGACCTATCTGGTGCAGCAGTTTATTCCTACACTTGCCAGTTAGATACTTTTAGGAAATCCATAAACATGACATAGTGCCACTTTTGTTTTTAGCAACTGGTATTCAGAGGCATACTGCCTCTGTTGCTGAGAGTTGCATAACTCCATCATGACTGGTATCCATAGATAGCATTGTCTTGCATATATTTTTGCAAAACACTTTTAATGCCATCCAAGCTGGTGGCTATTGCTACAGCTTCTGGTAGCAAATTTCATAGTTTTGACTATGTGTATAAAGAATTACTTTCTCTACTTTGTCTACAGCAGTGCAGCATTCAGATTAATTGGATGATCCCAGGTTCTAGTATGAGAATAGGCATTAAAACTTCTTCCTGTCTGCATTCTTCTGTCCACGTGTAATTTGCTCTTTCATAATAAGTGCACCTAAGGTTGACATTTTCATCAAAGTATCAGCTGCAACCCACATTCCCTTCTTGGACACTCAGCAATATCTCAGATACCATTGGTTAACTACATGTGCCATTTCAATGCCCATTCTGCCAGTTTGAAACAATCCTTTTGGAGAGCTTTGGTATGTTGTTTTGTTTCATTGTTGCTATGTGCTTTCAAGTATTTTCCAAGTTATGGCAACCCTAAAGCGAACCTATCATGGGCCTTTCTTGGCAACATTTGTTCAGAGGGTGTTTCCCTTTGCTGAGAGAGAGTGACTTGCCCATTGTTACCCAATGGGTTTCCATGGGTGAGCCAAGATTTGAACCCTGGTCTCCAGAATCGTAGTTCAAGGGTCAAACCACTACACCATGTTTTACCACACTAGATAATTTGATGTTATCTGTAAACATTGCCACCTCACTGCTCACTTCTAACTTTATATCCTTTATGACCCAGTTGAAAAGAACCAGTCCCATTACAGATCCTGTTTACATCCCTCCAGTGTGAGAACTGTTCATTTATTCTTAGGCCCTGCTTCCTGTTCTTTAGCCAGCTACCAGTTCATAAGAGGACTTTTTCTCTTATCTGATTACTTTGGTTGAGAGTCTTTGGTGAGGCGCTTTGTCAAAAGCATTTTGAAGGTCAAAACAAGTAATGTCTGATGGGTCACCCCATCAGCTTGTTGACAACACTGAAGAACGTTAAAAGCTTAGGGGTACAGGACCTTATTTTATCAAAGCTATGTTTCTTGAAGGCTTCAGTACAGAAATCAGGAAATATAGGGAGAAATATTGGCTTTTATGAGACTGCTCCTCCCAGCAATGAATTCAGCAACGAATTCTACTAACAGATAGATGGGGTAGCCATGGGCAGCCCCCTGAGCCCAGTGATAGCAAGCTTTTACATGGAACATTTTGAAAAGCAAGCCCTGGAAACAGAACCAAAAAAGCCCACAACGTGATTCCGATATGTGGATGACACTTTCACCATTTGGAGCCATGAAGAAGAAGATTTGGTCTCATTTCTGAACCACCTGAACAGCATCCGCCCAAATATCCAATTCATGATGAAAAAAGAAAAGAAAGGAACATTGTCATTCTTGGATGTTGTAGTCATCTGCAAACCAAACCAACAGTTAGGCCACAAGGTATACAGAAAACCCCCACACACAGATAGATACCTACACAAGAATTCCAATCATCACCCAGGACAAAAAAGAAGCACAATAAAAACATTGGTAGACCGTGCAAGAAGGATCTGCAAACCCCACTACCTAGAGGATGAACTGAAGCACCTAAACTGGGCTATATAGGCTAATGGTTACTCCAGATCAGACATCACAGGAGCAGCCAGACCCAGAAAAAAACACAGGAATGAAGAAGAAAAACAGCCACCCAAAGGAGTCACAGACAGAATAGGGAATCAAAGGAGTCACAATACATCAAAGGAGTCACAGACAGAATAGGGAAACTGATGAGGAAACACAACTTCCAAATGATCTACAGACCAACCAAGAAAATCCAAGAAACACTACGTTCAGTGAAAGACAAGAGACCCTCTCACAGCTGCAGGAGTTTACCGCATACCATGCAGCTGTGGACAAGTTTACATAGGGACCACTAAATGCAGTGTGCAAACACGAATCAAGGAACATGAGAGACACTGCAGACTGGGCCAGCCGGAAAACTCAGCAGTAGCAGAACATGTTATAAACCAACCTGGACACAAAATGTTATTTAAAAACACCAAAATTCTGGACCATGCCAACAGCTATCATGTCAGAATGCACAGAGAAGCTATTGAAATCCACAAACACCTGGACAACTTGAATAGGAAAGAAGAAAGCTTAAAAGTAAACAAAAGCTGGCTACCACTCCTGAAAAACACTAAAATCAAAACTCAACACATACAAATGAACTCCACCCAGGGACAGGTGGATTTCCAGCAGACAATGGACCATTATCCAAACAGACAGTAATCCTCCTTGCATATTTCCACCCAGAAACTAGCCATTCAAATACACAAATATACATATCCTCTCCAACAGGGGTTCACAGCATATAAACTCCACATACACTCCTACCCAACCATTATCTGAAGATGCCAGCCACAGATGCAGGCAAAATGTCAGAAATAAACTCTTCCAGAACATGGCCTCACAGCCTGGAAAAAACCCAAGAAAACCTATGGGTACCGGCTTTGAAAGCCTTCAACTTCACAAATCCTGGTACTGATGTATGTTTTCCACTACAGTATCCATCATCACTGACTGTTGACCATGCTGACTGATATTGGTGGGGATTTTAGTTAAAACAAACCCAAAGAAGGATATGTCATATAGCAGTGTATATATCATACTTGGAGCCAGTGAGGCATAGTGGTTTGAGTGTTGCACTGCGACTCTGGAGATGACACAACAACAATAGCACTCTTCAAGAAGTCTCAGAGAAACCCAGACCATACTTTTACTTTGCTTGCTTGCTTGCTTGTTGATTACGGTGCAACCTCTGTATCCATGGGGGATATGTTCCTCTACTTACTGTGGGTGCCAGAAACTGCAGGTAATAGTGAGCCCTATTAAAATGAATGACTTTTGGCCTAAATATACAATAGAGTTGCACTGAAGGATCTGTCAGATGTCTAGAGAGACCATATTTTTTCAGATGCAGGGAAGTGAAGCTGAGTATATGGGCCCCATGGATACATTGGCCATACTGCATATGAGATCAAGCTTTTTTCTTTAACAACTCAGTGCCGTCTACCTACTTAAAAATCTTTCAGTCATTCTATAGTGATTTCTCCACTTGTCTTCCTTCTTTCCTGTACAATATTGTTTAGGAATCCTTTCTTTATCCTTCAGGATATTTAATATTATTTAATGAAAAGAATGTTAGCTGTCTATATGAAACATTCCATTCTCATCTAGTTATAGTGAAAATAATAATAGTCTGGTACTGTATTCGATCGCTTAAATTCTGCATTGTGAATTTTATATTGGTTTATGACTTTACCAAATTTGGAAAGATATTCACAAGTGCAGCAGGAGGCATCATCATAAACACAAACATGGTTATACAGGCAAGCATCAGCCCCCTTTATTTGTGATATGGTTTATATTGCATTTTTCTTTTAAAAAATTAAATGCTTCTCTTGTTTTTTGGTTTTTCTGTTATGATGCTTGTTCACAGAAGTGGCTAAATAATATTAACACTTTCTCAAAGCAGTAATAGTACTAGAATCCCCATCAGTTCTAAGACTGGCCACAATATGTGTGTGTGAGGATTTCTACAAGGCTCTGTTTCTACCTTTCCCTGCATATGTAATCCATACCATTGTAGAGAATATTTTGCATACCTGTTCATCCTTTCCTTACTTTGCACTGTTTAATTTATTCATAGAATGGAAGTAACTTGCATGCCACTGGTGTGGAGGGCTGGATGGGGAGATATTAGATGAGCTATCAGTTGACCTCTCATATTTTATGGTGGCTTTTTGCAGGTGTGGGTGGTTGGCCAGCCAAAGAACAGAGGTCTGTTGAGCTGGGAATCTTCTGCCAGTGGGCACTGCATCTGTTTCTAGTATTTATATAGCATCTTTTATAACATACAGGTAACCCCCTCCCCATTATGTGGGATGGGTGTCTATGGTTGTACTTACCTGCAGTCGGAGGGGAAAGAACTCTCTAGGCATTTGGAGGACCATAGAGTCCGCTGGAGGTTGTCTGCCTAGCTGTCGGAGGTCCTCCAGCATGACTCTGTGGTCAGTTTCCACCAGAGGTTGACCATAGAGTCACGCCAGATGCCTAGAGAGGCATCCTTTCTAGGCATATTCTAGGTCCTTCAAGATGATTCTATGGTATTCTATTTTGGTTCCCTATTATATGTGCTTTCACATATCTGCAGTAAGTCTGGGAACATACCCCTGCAGATAGGTAGGGGGATGGGACCTGTAACTCAAAGCATGGTGTATTTTTCCACTAATCCTACCTTATAAGAAGGTTAGTTTCATCCTTCCATGTTATAAGTTAAGGTTTAAGACCGCCATGATGAAGAACTCCCATCTTCATCTTATCAGCTTATGGCTGATCTGAGATGTGAACTGTGGACTTCCATCTCACAGACCAGGTCCTTAAGGTCCTGGTCTGTGAAATGGAAGTCCATTATATCAGTTGTCATGAAACACAAGGCACAGGAAGCTTTAGTTAATGATTCCAAAACAAACTTTTGTAGGCAACAAAAATAGTGTGTGCCATGTAACATTTACTAAATGAGCAATATTTTATGTCAATCATTTATTCTGGCACCAGCTGCTAGATGTTTTGAATTCATTTTTTGTGGGCCAAGCAAACACAAGTGACATTAATATAACAGGTGAATTAAACAGTTTGGTAAGCAACAGACATTTCTTCATTGTCAAAGTATTTAGAGTGATGGCTATATTTGAGTGCCATTGAAAGAAATTAAAATATTACCCTTTTGATTTCATAAGCCATGGGTAGGTAGTCTGTGACTCTTCTGATGACAACTCATATCATCCCTATCCACTGACCACTGTTAGCACCCCTAATAAGTCCCCACCCCAGAAACACTAGAATTGGCTTATTAATGTTGCCTTCAATGGGAAAGAGCAGTGAAGTGTCAGGGACTTCCTATGGATCCCCAACGAGACACATAAACATCTCCCAGAAAGAGCTACTGGCAAATGCCAAAATTATGAGGAAACATTAAGAGGTCAAAGGGACACAGTCTCCACTATACACCTAAGTGGTAGACAATAGATGGATGGAGTGGTCCTTTGTGTGCTGGTTTCAAACTTCCCCTCCTTAATCAACCAACCTTAAGAGGAGACAGCTCAACCTTTGTGAATCCAATCATCAGACATTACAACACATTAGCATCTTCAGCCACCTATTCTCAAAGACCAGGAAACTCATTGTGCAATCCTTGTAGGCTCCTGTTGTTTCAGACCAGGAAACTTGCTCCTCTTAGGTCATACTTTTGGTATAAATATTGCCCCCCAAAGTCTACTTCATTGTGCATGAAGTATATTCCTGTAGACTTCATGTCGCTCAGTGTTAGCTGCTCCAGATTCATCCACCCACTCTGCCAGTTTGATTGACAAACTTCAGACTACAAGACAGGTGTAGTATTCCCCCCAGAAATCTCCCTACCTATCCCTCTGGCAGTGTCTTTGCTTCCATTCCTAGTGGTCTTGTGTGAATGCTTTCTGTATGAATCCGTGTGTGCTTGGTTTTATTCTTTTTATGACTTTAATAAATATTATTGTTAATTTTTCATCTTGCATTTGTTTGTGTCTGTTCAGAGACAATAGGGGTATACAAAGGTGTAAAGATCCCCTTCTCTGTTGCGCCCTATTACATTGCTAAGTTGAGTTGCTGGTAATTTCCCCAACATATTAGAAACTCGATATTTTCTTGGAATTTCCAAGACCTCTTTGGGTAACACCATAGACTAGACATGACCTGCTGCCCATGCTGGTAACCTGGCTTCATGTAGACATTATGCTAAACCTCAGTTTAGAATTATGAAATAAGCCTTTCATTGTTTAAGACTCTGTGCTGGTCTATGACCGTAATAAAGATTCTATTCTATTCTATTGTTTAAGACTTCCTTAGGTATTAACTATGGTTAAAGGAAATAAGCTTACATCAAACCATGGTTTATAACTTTGGCTTGTTTCTGCAAACAGCACTAACCACCATTCTTGATTCATATGAAATGAGGAGTTACCCTGATTTGAAAGCAGAAGTGAACGCTTCAGTCTCCCCCTTCAGCTGTGCAAGAGAAGTGAGGTGGCAAAATAAGAGCACTAGATTAACCCTAGAAAGGAGCAGGATTTGCACAGGACAGGGAGAGCTGGATCTCAAGGGAACTTACTTTTTGTTGTTAATGGAGTTGAAATTTTATTACCTGTCTTTTATTGCGCATTCTTCCTAGTCCTCACATGGCCAAGAAGGGGAGTGCCCTCTACATCTGCACTGGAATCCCTCAATACCATCTTAACTAACAACAGAGGAATATCTGAGATACAATGTAGACTTGTGACTCTAACACCTTCATTTTTTTTCTCCTGTATGATTTTTAACATCTTTGCTTGATGAAGAATCCAGTGAAGTTTCGAAAGCTTGCATAATGTATTTATGCTTTGGAGCTGGCCCAATAAAGGTATCACTGTTTGTGGATTTTGGATTTTGTGGCACTAGATTAACCTAGGCTCTTTCTCACAGTGCAGTCATACTTTGGTTAATAAAACATCTGACAAAACAGCTCCTTTTTACTAAGTCTTTTACACCTTCCCAGCCTCCATTTTTCCTTCTAGTCTTCTGACTAGCTGGATTTTTTTTAGCAGCATTGGCATTGTGTGGATGATAGAGAGCTGGAGAAACACAGACTTTTGGACTGCAGCAGCTCTTACTGTCTACAGTAAGCAATGTGATAGTGTGAGCTGGGAAAGAATGGGATTCTCCTCTTGCCAATTCTGTTGTAGCTGTGCCAACTTACGATAGGCAAGGTAACAGCACAATCTCTTACTAAGCATGCATGAACAGCAAAACAGAGAGGAAAGGGGAAAGCAGATGAGCCTGCATTTTGGAAGAAGACTTGATGTGGTCTGCAGAAGGTTCAAATTTTTTTTGTTCACTTATGCAAGGCTTACCTGATCTGGTTGTTTCTTTCCCCATGTGCATATTGTTAGATTTGAAGAAAAAGTTGGCTGAAACATGTTGAACTACTCTTCTTTTTTGTGAGGCAGAAACCTATCCATATTCTTTTCATATTATTTCTGCCTTTGGTACCAAAATTTATGTTAGAGGAGTAATGCCCAGGAACACATCTACTTCTTTAACTGAGGCATACCTGTAAAAAACTAGTTCAGGATTAGGCTGTGCAATACCTCTTAGGCAGAACACTCAAAAACATGAGCGGTCTTTTCCCAGAGGAATTACAGTTGATTTCAGATGAAGAATACAAGGGGGTTTCAGTCTTCCAAACTGTGAAGGAAGACTGGTAAGTCAATAGTTTAGGGAACTTGGGCAGCCAGTGCAATGTCATCTGTATAAGAGCATGGGCTTTTTCCAGAGGGTTTATAATTGCAATCAGATGAAAAATGCAAGGGGGCATTTGAACAATCCTCCAAAACTATGAAGGAAGTACTAATACCACTCTATTCCGTTTGGTCAGACCTCACATTAAATACTGTGTGTAGTTACCGACTCAAGCAAGATATTGACAAGCTTGAATGTATCCAGAAGAACATGACCAAGGTGATCAAAGTCTTGAAACCAAGCCCTGTGAGGAACAACGTAGAAAGTTGGATGTGTTTAGTTTGGATGTAACAAGACCCCATAGTCCCTGTCCTTTTATACACTTATAATTGGCTATACAGCATTAATAATTTGGCTGGCGGCCATCCACAAGGCTGATGGGAAATTAAGCTAGGGCTAGAGTCGTGCTCACAGGCAGGACTGGAATCGTGCTAGTAGGCACATATAAGCCTAAGAAGAGGCCTTCTCAAATTCCTCAAAAAGATTCACACCTCAGGTGAAAGTGAAACGGAATCCTTTGGAAGCTTGCAAAAATAGTGTTAGGTCCTTTCTGAGCATCTCCAGAAAAGAAGCTTTCACTGGACTACTTCAAAGGTAGTTGGAAAATCTCATTGCCTTGCAAAGTCTGTTTTCCTTTTCTCCACATGTACAACTCAAAAGAAAGTTGTCTGTCATTCATCAGTTCCAAAAGCTATCCCTTTCCCAGGACACTAACTCATCCAGAGACCCTTTGTTGTAACTTTGGGAATCTTTTGGTAAACAATTGTCTTCCTCTCTAAATCACCCCTTTGGGGCAGATTTTGACTATAAATATGACCCAAAACTTCATCTCAGTGTGCTCGGGCTTCATCTTCCTCCTGTCCCCATGTCAGTCTACCACCTTCCCCCACCTTCTTCATACCTTCTTGCATTTGGACTGTCTTTCCTCCTGTATTAACTTTCCAACCCTCTTCTCTACCTCCTCTCTCTCTCGGCCAGCTCAGTGCCAAGCAAAGTTGTCTTCTTTTCCCAATTCTGTAACATGAATTCCTTGCTTCTAACCACCTTCCCTTTCTCTGTGACTGTTCGCCACTTGACTTCGTAATGCTACTTTTGAGAAGTTTACCTTCACATTGCTACTCATGAGGAGTCTATACTCTTTGGATTGGTACAGTATTACCATCAATCCTCAATCTAAACCCTCTATCTGAATGCTTCTTACTTTCTTCAATAGTACTGTATTGTTTGTGTGTGTGCTGGAAGAGTGAATGTGGTGTGAATGCAGTTAAAAATCTTTTTCAATAAATATTTTTCAGTTTATTTGATTCCTTGGCTTGTGGTCTGACCACCTAGTACTGGTATACATAGATCAAAAGGTCCCAGCCATTACACAGCCTCTCACATGCCAATTTGAGCTAATTAAGATTCAGCCCTCAGCAATGTGCATAACATGGAGAAGAAAAGACTTAGATATGACATGACAGCCATCTTTAAATATCTGAAGGGATGTCACATAGAAGATGGAGCAAACTTGCTTTCTGCTGCTCCAGTGATTAGAACATGAATCCATGGGGTTCAAATGACCAAAAAAAAAAAAAAAAAAAAAGAGTTTCCACCCAAATATTAGGAAGAACCTACTTACTTAAGATCTGTTAAACAGTGGGATAGACTTCCTTAGAGGGCAGTAGGCTCTTTCTTTGGAGGTATTCATTCATTCATTCATTCATTTGATTTATATCCCACTTTATCCCAAATGGAACTCAAACAGGCTTTAAACAGAGGTTGGACTGCCATTTCTCGGGATTGCTTTAGTTGTGTTTTCCTACATGGTAAGAGGTCGGGCTAGATGGCCTTTGCAGTCCCTTCCAACAATTTCTAATCTTCATAATCTTCCAGTGTTTTAGATTGGAGTCGTTTGGCATCCCTACCTACAGATGCCAGGGTTTGAGCCTGAGTGTTTCTACATACAAGCCATGAACTTTACCACTGAGCTTGTCCCTCTGTCCTGAAGAGTTTTGATTGTTTGAGGGCTGCTTGCTACTTAGTTATCCAAAAGAATCACATCCTTCCCTGTAGTCTCAGAGGTATAGGGCCTGGGTATTAAAAACTTCCCTGAACTGGAATAGTTCAGGCATCTGTTCATAACATTGCTTGGCAACAGAAAAGAGGTGCCAAAGTTCACACCTGCCCTTCAGATCCCAAATGTTAGAGTCAGGATGTTAGTTATTAAGTAATTAAACATAAATAAGTCTCAAAAGCCTGTCTGTTCTTCACCTGTTGTGTAATTTTCCTAAATGTAAGCTAGCAGATGTGTAAAAAAGGTGCTTATCAAAGAATTTTGCAATTATTTGCAATGGTCAAGTATCAGGAATGGTCAATTATCAGTTGAGCTGTTAGATGGCTGGATATAGTCTATTTCCTTTCTTAAATACTGAAACAATTATTTCCTCTTCCATGCATCTTGAAAAATCATAGTTGGTAAAGCATTGTGAGACCTTATGGCCCAACCTGACCTCTCAGCATTCCATTTGTAAGTCTTTTTTCCCCAAAAAATGTTGTAATTCCACTAAATACCAAAATGTAGGAAAGATAATTGACATACATATTGACGTGAAATTCTGTGTTTCAAGTTCAAATAATTGCTCAACTCCTGCACCATTTTCAAATAGGAAGGAAAATGAAAATTCATGTTGTATTGCAATATTGTAATATTTTCCTTGAAGACTAAGGTATCAGAATGAAAAGTAAAGTGCATTACAGAGATAAAATGTATCTGAACTTTGCACCTGTTTCAGAGGGTATCAGAAGAGATGTAAAGACAATGCAGTGGAGTTTATCTTGAAAATGTAAGGACTTTTTCAGACAAGGGTTACTGCGTAATATGCTTCCAGAAGAGGTAGGGAGCTGTCACGTGGCAGAAGATCCGTTTTGGATGACGACGTCCCTCTCTCGGCATCGTCCATGCCAGTTCCATGTATGATTGAAGACAGTCGTGACATTTTTTACTCACGGAAGTTATCCATGAGTAAAATATGGCGCAGCTGCCTTCAATCATACACAGAACTGACACGGACGATGCTAAGAGAGGGACTGCATCGTCCGAAACGGACCCCCTGCCATGCGACAGCACCGTACCTCTTCCGCAAGCTTCTTGCACAGTATCCCTTGTCTGAAAAAGTCCTAAATGTCAAAAAGAAAGTTAGCATAGAAGTCAAGGACACACTTAAAAATTTCAGATACAAAACTAAGCTCCTTGCCAACACCAGTTTTCAAAACAACTAGGCCTAAGCACATCTTTTCATAGGCTGTGCTTTATCAATAAAATTTTAGTAAATCCAGACATTCTTATCTTCATATATAGCACATGACAATTAGCTATTAGATGTCTTATATCAGTTCCTGAAATCGATTCTGAAAGGTGGCACGTTCAAATGTTAATTAAGTAGCAAAACTAGCTTTCCTTGGGTATCTGAATTTAGGTGGTGGTATGTTTATGTTTCCCAGGGTTAGGAATGGCTGTTACGTTGTGTCCTATATCCTAGTGTAGAGTTCTTCTGGCTCATGGGTTCTGGATGTTCCCCTTATTATGAGTCAACATTTGGCTGTCTTTGCTAGCCAACCACAACTGTGTTATCACCAGAATCCTTTTCTGCACAAGGACCAAGGTCTTGTCCGTCACTTCCTTCTATGTCTCTAAAAGCTTCAGGTCAAATAACAAAACTCCTGCTTCTCTTTCCAGCTGTTTGGTTGGTGTTGTGGCCAGTGGGTTACATGTGTGATGGTGATGGTAGATTTTAAGCTAGTTGCTAGAAAACCAGACTTGAATGAAAGAATTAATTACTACTTATTATTCCTACTTATACATGCATACTTCAGTTAACAGACTGGCCTTTTTACTAAATCCTTGTTTTATGCCTGTCCAGCTCTATCTTTTCTTCCTTGACCTCTGTGTGGCTGATAGGTGTTGTTGTTTTTTAGCAACATTGACACTGGAAGCATGGTGAAGGAAGGCTGGACAGATACAGGCATTCAGTTATCCATGAGTAAAATATGGCGCAGCTGCCTTCAATCATACACGGAACTGACACGGACGATGCAATGCAATAAACAATGCAATAAAGCATGAGCTGGGAAAGAAAGGGATTCTGCTGTAGCTGATCCTACTGTAGCTATGTGTGCCTGCCTACTACAGGCAAGGTAAACAGCAGCTGCCTATAGAATCCCTTACAGAGCATACATAAACAGAAAAGCAGAGGAAAAAAGGAGAGCAGATAAGCCAGCTTCACCAGCTATCGCCAGCATGTTAAAAAGTAAATTTGGCCATTGAAATGAAAATCATAAGAAAAGTGGAGGCTGGTGAAAGAAAAAGTAATCCCTGACTTCATTTTAGAAGAAGCTTTCAGGTGGTCTCTAGAATAATCGAAATGTTTTTGTTTACTTATGCAAGGTTTACTTAACCTGGTTGTTCCATTTCACATCTGTATTGTTGATTTTGAATATAAAGTTTGCCCAAACACTTTAAACTATTTTCATTTTTATTTTGTGATGTAGCAACTTATATAACATTTTCTTCATGTTATTTCTGCATCTGGTACCAAATTTTTGGGTGAAGACACAGTGCCCAGGAACATACCTAATTCATTCAGGTACTGTAGTATATCTACATACAGGTATTCCTGCTGCTGTGTTATTGTTGATGCTTCTTTGTTCTGTGACTCAGCTCCTTGCATTATGAATAACCATTACCTTCTGCATTTTCTTTTTATGCTATAGCCTTATATATCTTCTGTATCCAGTCAGGTAAAGAATATAATTTTGATACTTTTTTTTAGCTAATATAATTTGCACTATTTTAAGTCAAAGTAAGATAAATTCACAGTGCTGCTGAAATTCAAAAACCCAGTGGTGCTTTTTTCACAGAATTAGGGATATTTCTATAATAATAATAATAATAATAATAATAATGATGATATTTCTATCCCGCCCCTCTGCAATGCAATCGGGGCAGCTTACAGCATAACATTTGTCATACTTGTAGGGCTTACTTTAGATTTCAGCTTTTAAGCAGGAAAAGTATGTTGCAATTTCCCCCAGAGAAGCAAATTTATAATCTGACAGTATTATGGAGGGGGGGGGGAAATGAAGCTACATTTCTGAACATAATAACTTTATATGTGTTTGCTTTTACTACAGTAGGACCCCCGTATCCTCAGGGGATTGGTTCCAGTGCCCCCCGAAGCTAATGAAATCTGTGGATGCCCCCCGTTGCCATTCCCACCACAGGTGTAATCCCGGGGGGTGATCCCAGGGGAGAAGGAAGGTGAGATCTCCTTCTCCCCTCCCTTCGCCCCCTGTCACCATTCCCACCATGGGAGTGATCAGGGGGTGGGCAATACTGGGGGTAAAGGGAGAAGGGAAGTGAGATCTCGCCTCCCCTCCCTTCACCTCTGCGTTGCCATTCCCACCACGAGAGCGATCCCAGGGGATGATCCCAGGGAGAAGGGAGGCGAGATCTCCTTCCCCCCGTCCCGTTGTCATTCCCAACATGGGAGCTATCCCGGGGGAGAAGAGAGGTGAGATCTCGCCTCCCCTGTCCACCACCACCACCACCCCCGCTGTCGCCATCCACAGATAATTGAATCAGCAGATGGTAAATCAGCAGATACAGGCACATCTCATTTCTCTCTTGTTTTGTATATGTTAATAGCAATTGTGTAAAATGATATGCATGGCATAACAAACTCTATTTCTACCTTTGAATGATGGATTGTAATTCTTTGACTTATATCGAATCCATACTTTTAAATGTACTGAACTTCTTGTTCAGTCTTCATGGTCAGTACATGTAGGAAACAGGGCAAGACCCAATACTAGATTTCTGCTGTTAGAACAGCAGGCTCCAGGGAAAACAGGAGAATGGGTGATTTCCTCTCTGCCCCCCACCCTTGTCATGCATAGCAAAACCTCACTTCACAGGTTGGAGGAACCACCCAAAGCAGCCAGCCTGGTGGACTACAGGGCCAGTAAAGTACAGTTTCCTACAGTGCCAGCATGATGTTGGATTTAGATTATAGTGTTGGTTCAACAAATTAAATGCCAGAACTTGAAATCTATGGTATCAAGCTGTTTCATATCTGAATTCAGTTTGAGGCACAGTGACCTTTCATAACATTTCTAGACTCTGGGTGAAGTCCTCTCTCCTCTCCCCCCACTCCCTCTCTCTGTGTGTGTCTTGTACAACAGTAGGCATTCTCATAGAAATATTTCCATCTTAATTTACTTCTGAAACATATTTTTCTATACATATTATGCAGGAATCATTGTCACTATTCGAAACTAAAGAGGAGACTATTCTGTTTATGTATTGGATTTAATAAATCATGCAGCTTACAACATATTTAAGTGGAACATTTAAACAGAATCAGTTCTGGACTGAACAAATGTTACAGCTCTGAATTATACGTAGGGTTTATTTAAAGGGTCGAAATACAAGATGGCAGTGTAAGATACAGAAATATCTAAAGGATTAAAATATTTTCCTTTTCTCTTTCTAAGCTTTATCACAGTCAAAATATTGATAGTCATGGTCTGAAAATATTTAATACTGAATTGATCCATTTTTGATTCCACATTTTGAAAATGTAACGGTAGTAAGCTCTGAAAAGTAGCTTGGCAAATGAATTGGGGGTTTAAAATGAATAATAAATAACTACCTGTTAATTTTCTACGTGGAAATGTATGATCCCTGGTAGGGTATTCCAATGACTATAAAAGAGATAGGATCTCCTTCTCTGAGAGTAGAGAAAGAAATAAACCTTTGGCATGGGAGAGCCAACCCTAGGTGACTCTTCCTAGGCTTTCAAAAGTCTCTGAGCCCCTTAGCCCTCCAACTTCAGAGTTCTAGTGTCAACAGAGGTGTGTCAGTATATATTGAGAAGTTTTTTATCCATCCGGGCTTGGGCTTCCATCTCCAGGTTCACAAGGGGCCTGAGCAAGACTGGAGGTGGACTTGAATATTGTCCATGTAAACTAATCAGGCTCAGGAGACTTTTCTACAGCCAATGTGGTCCCTCAGGTTCATCAAGGCACAGTTTAGTGGGGTGTAGTTTCAATAGGACTGTACTTCTCATGGACATGCATGAGGGTTGTATCATTGGTAAATGAATGGCAAGAACAACATCCTAAAACAGAATATCACCCAGGGAATACAAAAAGCCTGTGGACTACAGCTTACAGCTAGCCACTTACCAGCACACTATGTAGTTTAGAGTGACCTTACATTGTCCTCAAGAGCCAGTGTGGTGTAGTGGTTGAGCACTGGATTATGACTCTGGAGACCAGGATTCGAGTCCCCACTCAGCCATGGAAACCCATGGGATGACCTTGGGCAAGTCATACTGTCTCAGCCTCAGAGGCGGGCAAAGATAGACCCCTCTGAACAAATCTTGCCAAGAAAACCTCACGATAGATTCACCTCAAGGTTTTGTGTATTACAGTCAAGTTTTAAATGTTCCCCTCTGAAGATATGTATGATTTGGCTGTCGCAGGTACTGTCTGCTGTAGAGATGAGAACTGGACTTTCCTCCCTCACCTTACAGTCTTCATATGATCAGAGTATGCAGTGATTGAATAATCATCAGTCAGATTTGTTTAATATATTTCCAGGAGAAGACCCTTTACAGAAGAATAAGAAATCTAAAAAGAGTTTGCACTGTAGTTTGCTTAAGGACTGACAGGTAAAAAACACTACGTTTGTGCAACATAGTATCATATGAAGTGGCAAATCTGAGAGGTTTTTGTTAAGGATTATATAAATCTGGGAAGACTAAATCAGCTGCTGAAAAGTTGCAGCTGTAAGCAGGTTCCGTGTTTGTGTTCTGATATAATCCTGAGAAACTCAGCATGTTTCTAGACCCTGCAAAAATATATTTGTGATACATAAAAGAATGACTCAGTTTAGCTATCAGGCAAGACCATGGTTTGCTACACAGCAGGCAAACCATCATTTAAGGCTAGTTGTTTGCTTTTGTTTTGCCAGTTCCTCAACACTCAGTGCAAAATCTCACTTCAATTTCTATGCTGCAGCTCCTTGAAGAAAAGCAGGGGTTTTAAGCGTGGCTTGTCAGTGGTTTGATCATAACAGCAAGTAACTGTTTGTGCAAATGTTGATTTGACGCCCTGTTTTGAGAAGCATCTCACTTTTGAATGCAGGTGGCGTGTTGCTGATAGAATGGAACTTCTGTGACCACTTCCTACACACTGTCCTTGGTCCTTCCTCTAAGCATATAGCTCTGCTGTCATTCACTTGTTCATGCATTTCTTCTTTTTACCATACATCTGTGTTGTTGCTGTGTGCCTTCAGGTCATTCCTAGACCTATCACAGGATTTTCTTGGCAAGATTTGTTCAGAATCTAAGAGAGTGCAAGTTGCTCAAATCACCCAGTGGGTTTCCATGGCTGAACAGGCATTTGAACCCTAGTCTCCTGGAGTCCTAGGCCAGCACTCAAACCACTATACTACACTGTATTGTCATACAAAACAAACTTCAGCAAGAATCAAGGGGTTCTTAATAAAGCGTGTAAATAAATGTATAGACGACCACAAGTGAAATTAGTAGTAGTGTTCTCATAATTTGGCAACTTGGCCCATTTTGGAAAAGACTGTACACCTGGGGGGGGGGAGAATGTATTTGTACTTGTCAACATCTCTGTATTTGAATATTTATGTTGGTTTTTGTCATTTTTAAGGACACTCTTAAAATAATTTAATAACAATATTTTGAATGCATTTTGAATTCATGTGAATAACATATTAGCTCCATTTGTGGAATTTAGGGTAATATGTGACAGTGGCCACTATGCAATGTGCAGGATTCTACTACTTCCACTAGAGTCATATACAGCCTAAAATCAGGTTCTAGAAGACTGTAAATTTGTCTGGAGCAGATTTTGGTACTATGTAGTGGAGTACAGAGTAGGAAAGAAAGTCCTAATTCCATTGGGATTGAATAGAAAGGTGTGCCATTGGCTCTTGCCCTGACTAGAAACTTTTCTTTCTTACCTGATCGGACTTTATCACACTACACTGTTATAGTGCTATTATTCCACTTTAACTGCTATGGCTGCCTCCTGTGGGATTCTGGGGTTTGTAGTTTAGTGAGGCCTAAGAGCTCTCTGGCTGAGAGTTCTCAATGCCCCTCCCTAAACTGCAAATCCCAGGATTCCACAGGAGGCAGCCAGAGCAGTTAAACTGGAGTAATAGTGCTAGCACACTGCACTGTTATAGCATAAGATTCCAGAGAAACAAAATTAGACCCATATCCTAGCACTGCTTCCGCCTCCCGTCTTTTTGTAGCTACCTAAAAATATTCAGGAGCTCTTGACAATGTGGTGAAGTGGTTAGACTTGAACTCTAGAAGACGAGAGTTCAAATCACTACTCTGCTGTGAAAACCTACTGAGTAACTTTGGACAAGTTACAGTCTCTCAGCCTCAGAAGAAGGCAATGACAAACCTCCTCTGAATAAATCTTGCCAAGAAAATCCTATGATAAGGTTGCCATAAGTCAGAGTTGACTTGAAGGCACATCACAATAACAACTGATATCAGTGGGATTTGTTTAGGATTGAAGTCCTAGAATCTTAGTCATTTGAATATGTAGAAATCTAGCTTCATTGCATTATTGACAAAAAATCTGTAGGGCAGCAGTGCCAAGTGGATTGTTCTCTGAATTATTATTTTGTATGTTGATTCACTGGAGTAATGTTAAATGTTAATCAGGGTAACATAACATAATTAAATGCATTATTATTGATTCGTAATTTCTCTGTATTTGAACAGGCTCATTTGTTAGCCAGATAATCTTTTATGTAGGCCTTGTATAGCCTTGTATGTTTAAAAATGAAATATTTGTTAGAGTAGACAATATGACAAAGTAGGTGGTCTTCCGATCAATATTACTTCTCAAATTTGTAAACTGTACAAAGATTGTTTAACATTCTAAATTCATGCCCTATGACATTAGGCCATTTGTTTTGGAATAAAGTTCAGCATTTTCTTCTATGAGTTCAGCAAACATAGTCTAGTACTTCCATCACTACTGGGTTTTACTTCATGGACTATGGAATTGTGCTTTCTGAAGAGTTGCTCATTATATATGACTAGTTCACATAGTTTCTGTTATTTCTTGTTAAATATTTGTGCTGGAGTTTACTTCGGTTTAGTCAGAGTTCTAATTAATAACATTTAAACACTTGTCAAAAAAAGAATGTTGCTTATTAATCTCCAGCATATTATAAACAATGGTAAGAAGTAAGATAAGTTTGCATACATAATTGATTCCATCATAAAAGCATCCAACGTTGTCAAAACTCAATTATAATAAAATACTGGGAAATTAAATATTATTAAACAACACCAATGTAATATGTAGACTTCTAACCACAAGTTAATTGCAGGATTGTATATGCTAAATAGGGCTATCATCATAAACAACATGGAACACCAGTATATGTTAGCTAATATTTTCATTGATGAAGAACAAAGGGTTCTGTTTCATTTTTACATCAAGATACTATGTGGAAATTTAATTGGTGTACAAATATCACCATCTGTGAAATAATTGAAAGCCTTTCATCTCGTCCTTTCAGGGTATTGTGCCAAAGCAGCAGCTGTAGGAATTTGACCAATAGAGAAGAAGACCACCATGATATCACAGAATTGTAGAGTTGGAAGTGTCCACAAGGGCCATCCAGTCCAACCCCCTGCCACGCGGGAAATCACGATCAAAGCATCCCTGACAGATGGCCATCCAGCCTCTGTTTAAAGACCTCCAAGAAAGGAGACCCCACCATGCTCTGAGGGAGTGTGTTCCACTGCCAAACAGCTCTTACTGTCAGAAAGTTCCTCCTAATTATTGAGGTGGAATCTTTGTTCCTGGAGCTTGCATCCATTGTTCCATGTTCTTGTCTCTGGAGCAACAGAAAACAAGCTTGCTCCATCCTGAATGTGACACCCCTTCAAATACTTAAACAGGGCTATCATATCGCCCCTTAACCATCTTTTTTCCAGGCTAAGCATACCCAGCTCACTAAGCCTTTCCTCATAAGGCATGGTTTCAAGACCTTTCACCATTTTAGTCGCCCTCCTCTGGACACGCTCCAATTTGTCAACATCCTTTTTGAATTGTGGTGCCCAGAATGGACACAGTATTCTAGGTGAGGCCTGACCAAGGCAGAATAGAATGGCGGTATTACTTCCCTTGACCTAGTCACTATACTTCTATTAATGCAGCCCAAAATCACATTGGTCTTTTTAGTTGCCGCATCACACTGTTGACTCATGTTCAACTTGTGGTCTACTAGGACTCCTAGATCCCTTTCGCACGTAGTCTCGTTCAGCCAGGTCTCCCCCATCCTGTATCTATGCATTTCGTTTTTCCACCCTAAGTGCAGTACCTTATATTTCTCCATATTGAATTTCATTTTGTTAGCTTTGGCCCAGCTCTCCAGTCTATACAGGTTATTTTGAATTTTGATCCTGTCCTCTAGGGTATTAGCTACTCCTCCTAATTTGGTGTCATCTGCAAATTTGATAAGTATGCCCCTAATTCCATCATCCAAGTCATTGATTTTAATTGCAGTGGGGCTTAGACAACAACACAGAATGAAAAATGTTCCTGTTACCATATATACCCACAGAAAACTTTCCATTTCTAATGCTGCATGTTTCATAAAGTTGGTTGAAAATATAGGAAATAGAAACAATACTTTTCAGATTGGGCAGTTTCAGAGTTGTATTTGATTTAATTAATTCTGTGCTCTATGGCCAGCTGAAGCACCATGGAATGTGGCAGATCTCCATTAGCAGAGAGAGACCTACAAATGGTATTGCTTGTCTGCAACCATGAGGTCTGCTTGGCCTGGTGATAGGAACCTCTGCCACTGTTGCTGTTCCACTGGAAGTTTTCTGGGGCGTGTTAGTGTAGGGTTTGAGAACCTTGTTCCCAAACATACAGCTCGCCCCCTGTATCCACAGTGGATACTATTATTGTTGTTGTTGTTTATTTATATAGCACCATTGATGTACATGGCTCTTTACAAAAGGTTGCAGAATAAATACGTTCTTGGACTTACTGTTTATAAATGAAACTGTGGATAATAGTGAACCCTATTAAAATAAAGGGCTTCCGGTACAGATATACCACAGAGTTGCATTGGAGGACCTAGAAATTCTTAGAGAAGACACCTCTCTAGGCATTTTCCAGCACGTCTTTATGGTATGTGTCCCTTTTTTTTTCAGCCTCAGATAACTGAATCCATGGATATTAGTTCTGCGAATTGGGAGGGAGGGCAATTTGTATCATCACACACATCTTCCCAAACACACATTCCATCTCCTCCCCGGTTACAATGAGGTTTTGGATTGTAACTTTCCAATGCTGTAGAATCTCTCAGCCACCATAGGATTGTTGTCATTTGGATGACCATTTTCATGTTGATTGGGGAACTGGTGTTAAGATTAAAAGCTGCTGCTGTGTGTTCAAGGTTAATATTATTTCAATGACTTGTAAAGGAAGTAACGTTTTATTTGTTTTATGTTAATTAGAGTTTATTGTTTTATGTTAAACACTTCATAAGATTATTGTGTTTCATTACTATGAATTTCCAAATGGCTCTCAGTGATGAGAGATGGAGAAAGTTATAATTCCCAAACGGCAGGATAATAAGGTGCACGTGTGAGGCACCATCAGCTTGTATGAGTCTGCTTCTGAAATGGCAGAAGTTATTGTTCCCCATTAAGCTGAACTGTTATTGCCAATCTCCTACACATCCAAGTGCATGCTTAGGATCATTTTACAAAAGCTAACTTAAATTCTTGCCATTATTTTTAATTTTCTTCTGTTACTATGGTTGTCTGTCGAACTAGGAATATATATACTTTGAAGCTGAAAATACTGGAAGCTTAAATGTCCGGAAAATACTAACTTGTCTTATGCTATGTTTTATTGAGGTAATCATTGAAGAAGGAGAAGAAAAACAGCCATGATTCCCATACCATATATATCACAAGTTTTATTTCTGTGTAAATTTACTCCTATACATAATACCTTTTTAGGCCAAACAATTGCTTAACAAATGGGATTAACAATGAGGGAAACATGTCAAACCAAACAGCTGCTCAGAGGCCAATATTATGCAAGTCTGGAAGAATGAACTGGTGTTAGCAAGAAGCTTGGCTCGTGCTTCTCTCTCTCTCTCTCTCTCTCTCTCTCTCTCTCTCTCTCTCTCACACACACACACACACACACACATGGCTTGCTGTTCAAGGCTTATGCTCCTGAACTAGTTGCCATCATGGTTTATATCTGCAGACATAATAAATCTTCAGATATATTGATATGAAAATAATTTATAGCATCACAAACTCCCCTGGCTACAAGATGAGAGTGTAGCAAGTTTACCTCTCATCTTTTCGTTTCTGCTTTAATTAGCACAGATATTTTGTGGTTTATATTTTTGTGTGTACTTATATCAAATTCTACCATCCTCTCACCACCTGAAAAAAGATTACTATCTCATTTTGTTGTATTTCAAGCTCAAAAGCGTCTGTTATTTTGAATGAAAGCTGTTGGAGCATTGTTTACTTTATGTTTCTCCCTTAAGTTTTAACTTTTGATTTTGCATACTGGAGTCTTCTATTGATTTTCTCTTTTCTGCTATAGTCTCCTCCTAACTACTGGGGGAAATATCATGCTATAGGAAATGAAAAGATTGACAGGGTCAATTAATGGTTTGTAGTGATGTCAAACTATATTGAAGTAATATTGTATTTGTTTCTATAAAGTATCATGTAGCATTATGATAACTAGTACAATTAAGGGAGACATGCAACAAAATATTGCAAACAGCTATGTGTGCCTTCTTCCAAGCTACTCGATCCAATGAATTCTCCCTCCCCACCCCATCTTGTCCAATAGCTACTTAACGTTGTTTGGCCCCTGAGCAGACTTACTACTGCTTCCTCTAGTCCTGTTTTGTTTCTTCTAAAGAATGGTTGTGTGTGTATTTCGGGAAATGTTTGGATTCTCTTCATCATTCTAATAGACAGTCATGCACAGTCTTCTTTAAACTCAGTAAGCAGCAGCCTTAGATTTAAAACAGTAAGCTTTATTACTAAACAGAATTCCTAAAGAGTTACTAGCTTTGACATTGTTGCTTTGAAAGAAGAGCAAAGGGAAAAGAAGTGAAATAAAAGTATTTACAAAACAGGCAAACTTGGTGTGCCTTTCATTCATTGGCTGTTTCAAATATTTACAACTCTCTTCTCACACGTTATCCCTTCCCCCACCTTTGTTATTCTGAATTCCCACTATTTGGTCTCCACAAAGTATCACCTATTTCCAGCCATGCAGGGCCGATTTAAGGAATTTGGGGGGGGGCTGCAATGCTTTATTTTTTTGGGGGGGGGGTGCAACACCCCATATGTTTTTCTCAGTTCAATGTAACCTAACCTAACCTATTCACAGTACAGGATATTCAGATTATTACTAATAATGTTTTTGCAGGAGGAGGGTTATGATGGGGGCCCCTGTGGCTGCAGGTGCCTCAGGGCCCTTAAACCAGCCATGCAGTCATGGCAAGCAGTTATATCTTTATCACTACAAAAGGAGGCAAATGCAAGCCTTGAACCACACGTAGTCCGTGGATGTGAAATGGCAGGAAAAGCTCATGTTGTGAGCTGTTTACTGACATAGACTCCTCCCTTCTTATGCAGACAGTGCTATTTAGCTACTTAAAGATCAGAACTCTGAGAACAAGTTTGTTCTTATAAATAGTAGGTTAAGGAACCTTTCTTGTATCACCTAGGCTGATGTTGATAATTTATTAAACAATGTACTGTAATATAATTTAAAGAGAAAAGTACAAGTTTGTTCATAAGTCCAAAGACGGATCGAACATCAAAGAAGTTATACATTAATACATAGAACCAGGTTGGCATCCATATACAGTATACAAAAATTGATAACATTAGGGTACTTATTGATAGACTTTTTGGAGCTCAGGCCAGCTTGTCACCTTATAACTTCCCTCTCACTGGTCTTAGTGACCACAGATAAGAACTTGACAACTGACAAGCAATATTAGAATATCTATCTTCTAATAAGAATTTGACATAGAACATCTATGAATGGCCAGGTAGGTGGCTTAACAAAGGGGGGGGGTCCTTTATTAATATAATTTAAGCACCTACAATGCTTAAAATACTTTCACACCAAGTTACATGAAAAATGGATCCAAACTAGCAATTTTCTGGAAAAAACTGAAGTTTGCAGATTGATTGTTAACTTGCAACAAAATGTCTGGGATAGCAGCTGAAGTCTAAACAACTTATTTCGGCAAAACTCTGCTCATGTGCATTCTGGAGCAAAAAAGTGAAGGTATCCAAAGTATAGTTGAGAGAGAACGGGAGAGGGTGGTCAACCTAACGTACAGTTGTCCCTTCATATTCCCTGGGGTTTGGTTCCAGGACCCCCCGTGGATACCAAAATCCATGAGTATTCAAGGCCCATTATATGCGATGGCATAGCAAAATGGTGTCCCTTATATAAGATGGCAAAATCAAGGTTTACTTTTTGGATTATTATTTTTAAAAGAATATTTTCAAGTCCTGAATACTTAAATCTGTGAACACCAAATCCGTGGATATGGAGGGACAACTTTAGTTGAGAGATTGAGTCCAAAACCTTATTTAAAGTCTTTGTTTTGGTCTCAGTAGGTAACATACCAAATTTGGTGATCAAGCATGTACTGTAGATTGGTGGCATTAACCAGCAGACAAACATTTTAAATGATACTATAGATGTCCCAAAGGATCATTCAGTCCCCTGTTACAGCTCCACCTTTCTTCCTGCGTTCTCTGCACCACATGCAGATGTCCCTTATAAATTGCATCCTGGTCTTAATATAGTTCAGTTAGCCAACTTTTTCTTCATAGAAATAAATTAACACAAAGGTTTAAGGATATCATTTTTCTTTTAAAATCTCTGTCAACAAACCCTTGAGAATAAAATGTGCTGACAACTATAATCATGATAAATGCATTACATTTTATTATTACATGTCACGTCATTGGTTAAGGGTTATGAACTCATCCAACTGTTAAGTATTTTGAACTTTAGAATTAATAAGGAAGGGTACTAGAGTTAGCTTAAAGGGAAGAAAATCAGGGTCATCTATACGAGGCAAAAAAACCTGGAGTGCCTCACAGTAATGGTACTTTGCAGCAGCAGCAGTGACTTGTCTTAGCAGTGTTTTTGCCCCCATAAGCCCCCATATGTTTCGCATGCAAGATGGTGCCTGCTAGTGATTTACTCATGTTTGTACTTACCTCAGTTTGCCACCACTAAACTTTATTTTTTTTAAAAAAAAATGTCTAAGATGTTCTAGCATGATTTTTTGATTTAACAGGAAAGCAAAAAAAATAAAAATCCCCACATCCCATTTTATCGCCTTACTGATCACTCACCCAAGGCAAAAATCCAAAATGGTGGCAGTGGGTGCTTGCCCTGTTAGCAAACCCCCCCCCATGCTCACCTGGCCAATCAGCTTTGTGCTTCCTTTCCTATGGGAAAGCGTTTCCTATCGAATCACTTGTCCCAACGAGCAGGAATGCACACCCTCTCACTGTTCTTTAAAAATTACAGGAAAAGCCGTGAAGGCTTTCTCTGCAGTGTTTTTGCCATTTGGGCCCCCCTCCTTCTGAATACAGTGGATTGATACTGGATTTTCTACAGAAGAGGGGATATTACTCAAAATGTTACTCTCTATATCTAGATAGATATAGATATATATACCTACCTACCTACCTATACAGTGGGCCCTCAGTATCTGTTGGGGTTTGGTTCTAGGAGCTCCCATGGATACCAAAATCCGTGGATGCTCAAGTCCCATTGTATACAATGGTGTAGTAAAATGGTGTCCATTATAGAAAATGGTAAACAGCAAGGTTTGCTTTTGGATTTTTGCCCCCGAATATTTTCGATATTGTGGTTGGTTGAATCTGTGGATGCAGACCCCATGGATACGGAGGGGCAATAATAAAGTTAAATCGAGGTCTCAAAAGTATATATACTTTTTTATATAAAGACAGCTGGGATACAGTTGCCCACATTTATGTAAAATCCAGATTATGTTATTCCAAAACATTATAAATGAAGCCATGTTTGAAGACAACGAAAACACCAATTTATGTAATTAAGGCAGCTAACGCATTGACTGAAACGGTCTTTATGGAACATATCTCATCAGTTCTGAGCTTTCTGTGCATGTCTTGGTTAAGACTGAGCCCTGGTGGCGCAGTGGTTAAATGCCAGTACTGCAAGCCACCACGTCGCAAGTTCGATTCCAGCGGGCTCCAAGGTTCACTCAGCCTTCCATCCTTTCGTAGGTCGGTAAACTGAGTACCCAGCTTGTGGGGGGCAATTAGCTAACAGACATTGGAAACTGTTTAATGCAGTGTAGATGTGTAAATAGCTATTGCTTAAAAAACAATTTGTAAGCCGCTCTGATAGCCTTGTAGTTGAAGAGCGGGGTATAAATAAATAAATAATAAATCAAAGACTGGTTTTGATGGGTAAAATCTCTGTACAGCTTTGAACTGCCCATCTGGACAGCTGGCCCCAGTATGAACTTGCCCAATTTTAAAGATAATCTTTGCAATCTTACCTCTACCTCCACCTCTGAATTTAGGCATATAACAAATAGAAACAGGGCATTTTGTGTGATGTTGCCTGCACCATGAAGCACTTCCCAGAGATGCCAACCATGCACCTGCTGTATGAAAACTGAGCTCTGAGGCAGGCTGTTTTATTTGCCCAGGGATTTAATTAACAATAATGTTTTTATGCTGCTTTTTGTAGTTTAGTGCTCTGCTATCTGATATGGGGGACCGGCATTTATCCATTTCCAGTGTGCCAGAGATCAGTACCATATGTGTGCCCATTGGCTATAAAAGTTGTTTCTTTCTTGGAGGTTTACCTCTCACATAATTTGACCAATTTGGCTTTGGATAATTCTTCAGGGACTGGTAGCAGATGACTCAGGGAATGACATGGGTCCACAGATCTCCACTTTAGAGTACTGGCTTAAAGTACCTAGTGTTTCCTGGCAGAATCACTTCCATGTATTAAGCCTGACCCTGCTTAGTTTCCAAGATTAGACAGGATCTGATGACTTCAAGGTATTTAGACAGATTATCAATACATATAGACATGGCAAAAAGCAGGCAGGGAGGAAATGTAGGTCATGATCCACTATAATAATTCTGATGATTTTAGCAGTTTTTTCCCCCACAGAACAGGGAGGAAACAATTCACAGTGAGCCCTGAACATCCTCCAGATCTTCTCTAGAGGGTTCGGAAACCTCTGGAACATATTTTTGGGTGACACAATGTACTGGAATGGGAGATAGGGAATGCCTAGTTGCGTTTGCCTATGGTCTGTGGGAGAAAAGGAGCCATCTCTCCACCCACCCACCCACGCCCACACACACACTCCAGTTCCACTGACAGAACTGCTTCCATCAATGGAAGTTCATTTTTTTTATTAAAATCATATAATCTCTTATCAGGAAGTACAGTACACTGAACTCAGTGACACATATATCCAAGTATGTGTGGGGAGAGAGAGAGTTAAGAATATACAATCATATGTGTGTGTTTGAGAGAGAGAGAGAGCAAGCCAGCATGGCATAGTGGTTTGAGATTGGACTATGATTCTAGAGACCAGGGTTCAAATCCCTGTTCAGCCATGGAAACCCACTGGGTGACCTTGGACAAGGACAATTCACACACTCTCAGCCTTCGAAAAAGGTAGTGGCAAACTCCCTCTGATCAAATGTTGCCAAGAAAACCCAGTGGGGTACCCTAAGTGGGAAACGTTTTGGGTGCCTCATTTTAAGCAAGATATAGACAAGCTGGAGTGAGTTCAGAGAAGGGCAATGAAGCTGATAAGTGGTATGGAGAACAAAACATGAGGAAAGTTTGAAGGAGCTGGGTATGTTAAACTTTGTGATTGAGGGGTGACATGATTGCACTCTTTAAATACCTCAAGGGCTGCTATGAAGAGTAGGGTGTAGGCTTCTTCTCTGCTGCCTCTTTGGGTAGAACTAGAGAGCGGTTCAGCTAAGGAACAAATTGCCTCAAGGTGCTGGGGTCTCCTTCTCTGTATGTCTTCAAAAAGAGGTTAGACATCTACCTGCTGGGGATGCTCTAGCTGGAGATCCTGATGGCCCATTGGGCCCCTTCACAATCTAAGATTCTGTGAAGGCACAGCAATATGCAGAGTTGCACTGTTTGTGTAATAAGCTAAATATGTATTGGTCAATTATCCACATAAGCTAATAGAAATGTTTTAATTTAAGAATATACAGTCAAATATTGGGAAGTATTTTGGTGCTAACAAAGTAGATTGTCTTCACCCAAAATATGTACAGTGCGTATTTAGTGCCTCAGGAGTCTTGATTTCAAAAAAGGGTTTCATTAATTCTTAAGCTTCAACTTACTGGTTATTGGTTCTGCTTTTTATTTTATTATTATTTTTTGGTTTATTTGCTTGTTTGCTTATTTATTTATTTATACCATTTATTTGTGGTTAATCGTCATGCCAGACCCCCTGAGCTGAGTACAGCAGTTAAAAACACATAAAAAGTTAAATATACTAATAGAAAGAGGCTAAAACAACTTCTTTATAATACTGTAGTTTTTAAAACACAAGGGTTAAAATAGCTAGAGCAGCTGCTCCTGATTTTAAGAACTAAAGGCCATGCAGAACAAAAGTCTTAGCTGTGTGTCAGAAACTGGATAGAGCCGGCCTGACTTCCCTTGGGAAGGAGTTCCATAGTTGGATGCAAGCCCTGACATGTGTACCCACCATCCTAGATTTTTGGACTGATGACATATGCAACAGAACCTCTGCTGAGGACCTCAAATTTCATGTAGGCTCATATGGGAGGAATTATTATTATTAATATTATTAACAACTTTATGTATACCCCGCCTTTCCTCCAGGACTTGGACTCCGTGGATTACACATTAAAAAGATTAATTAATTAAAACCATTCAAAAAGCCACATTAAAACTGGATTAAATTAAGAACCATATTAAAAGTATATGCTCTAAAAGACTTTAAAAACAATAAACAATACAATTTAAAATAATATAATACTTACAGCCCTTTTTCAATTGTAAAAGCTTGTCTGATTAAAAACGTTTTGACCTACAGAAAGGAGGGGAGCATTCTAGCTTTCCTAGGGAAGGAATTCCAAAGTATAGGGGCAGCCACTGAGAAGGCCCTCTCTCATGTTACCACCACCCATATCTGTGAAGGTGGTTGGACCAAGAGAAGGGCCTCTCATGTGGATCTCAGGGTTTGGGCAGGCTTATATTTGGAGATACGGTCTGTCAGATAGCCTGGACCTAAGCCATATAGGGCTTTATAGGCCATAGCCAACACTTTGAATTGTGCCTGAAAACAAACTGTCAGCCAGTGGAAATGTTGTAATAGAGGAGTTGTGTGATCGCTGTAATCAGCCACTGTTAATACCCTAGCTGCAGCTGTTTGTACCAATTGAACTTTCTGAACACTCATTAGATTAATTACATTAGATATCCTACCCCCAAATCATTTAGGGCTTTGTAGGTCAGTGTGCTTAAAATCAGGTTGGAAGCAAATTAGAAGCCAGTGCATTCATACAAGACTTTTTAAGTACAAAAGGGAGCCCTGGTAGCGCAATGGTTAAATGCCAGTACTGAAAGTCACCACATTGCAAGTTCAATTCCAGAGGGCTCACTCAGCCTTCCATCATTTTGTAGGTCGGTAAAATGAGTACCTGGCTTGTGGGGGCAATTAGCTAACACACATTGGAAGCTGCTTAATGCAGTCTAGATATGTAAATAGCTATTGCTTAAAATAATTTGTAAGCCTCTCTGATAGTCTTGTGGCTGAAGAGCGGGGTATAAATAACTAAAAAAAATTTTTTAAAGGTTCTGACAGTGAAGGTCATTTTTGCAAAAGCTCTCTACTTCCTAGCCTTCTTTTTCCTCCTAGTCCTCTGTCTAGCTGGAGGGTGGGTTTTTTTAGCAGCATTCAGTATTGAAAAGTACAGTATTGGTGATAAGAAGGCTGGAGAGACACAGACATTCATTATTAGGTTGCAGCAACATATCTGCAGTAGACAATGCAGTAAAACTTGAACTGGGAAATAGAGGGATTCTACTATAGCAGATCCTACTCTAACAGTACCAACCTACAGTACTCAGTGAAAAGAGCAGATGCCTCCAGAATCCCTTACTGAGAATGTGTAAATAGCAAAACAGAGAGAAAGGAGAAGGGAAGAAAGGCCTGCTCCACAGGCTACCTCTAGGATTTTTTTAAAAAAAATCAGATCTGTAAGTTTGGCCACTAAAATGGAAAACATGAGAAAAGTGGTTGCTGGTGAAAGAAAGAAAGAAAGAAAGGAAGGAAGGAAGGAAGGAAGAAAATCCCTGGATACATTTTGGGAGAGGTCTCTGGAAGGTTAAAAATGTTTTTGCTTATTTATGTGAGGCTTACCTGACCTGGTTGTTTCATTTCACATTATTAGTTTGGGGTAAAAGGTTGGCTGAAACATGTTGAATTGCTCTTCTTTTTGTGGTGCAGGAATATGTCCTGGTTCTTTCCATGTTATTTCTGGCTCTGGGACCAAATTTTCTGTTAAAGAGTTAATGCCCAGGAAGAGATTTCTTTCATTCACTGGGATACAGCAGGGTTATGAAACATTCATATTGCAAAACAGTTTTTCACTTCTTTCTTTCCTTTGCATTTTGATAAAAGTTACGCAGATAAACACTCATACTGTGTACACACAAATATGTTTTTAAAATATAGTGTAGCTATTTCTTCTATGCTAGTTTTTAAAAACATGGTGCCACATCTGTTATCTTAAGACTCATGAAAGTGACAGATGGAAGCAGTAAGATGCAACCTCTAGGACAACCTTTACATCTTCTGTCTGAAACAGAGGTGTATGTTAAGTTTTCATGTGCCTTAAGCACAGGTGTGAACCTTAATGTCTAAACAAAATACTATGTGATTGATGCAAGTTGGCACTCATAAAGTACAATGGCCAGTCTTAACTCACATTTTTTTTCCTTTTCATGTAATCACAAAATTGGATGATACACAAAGAGGATTATGTAGTATAACTTCTTGCTCAAACAGTGGACAAGTGCTCCTCCCCATAGACTGACTAACACAGTTCAGACAATAAGTTTTAAGAGTTAAAAAAAATGTGGGGGAGGACTTCAGGATATAGAGCAGGATTACCCAGGTGGCATAAATAAAGCCAAGTCTCTTTCTTTAGTTCTTGGAGCTACATTATTGCACATAAAAATACTGTGTTTTTTTTAATGACTTTGCACAGTTGTTGATAACTGTGAAGCCGTGCACATTGACTAGTTTACAGATCTAGCATGTTTTAGCTATGCTATCAGATATTCACATTCCTTGTCTGACTTGTAATTTTACATTTTTTTTCTTTATACTGCTACATAGTTCTGGATCTGAAATGTGTGATCACTACTAGGATGACATAAGATCAATGTCTACGTCTCTCATTTACTTTCTTAAGAGCTTCTTTCATACAAATAGGCCATTCTCATTATTATATTTCATTTGACATTTTGGGGCTAATCACGATCATCTTCCTCTTCTTTGTTTTCTATTTATTTTGTACCCTGCTTTCCCCCCCAAAAAATTGGGACTCAAAGTGGCTCACAATGTAAAAGAACTCTACAATTAAAAACATACAACAAGTGAACTTTAAAATAGAATTAAATTGTTCACAGTATTAAAACAATTCAAACTACAGCTTGCAATCTAACCTACCCCATGGGATAGTAGTTTTGAGGGAAATGGTAAAATCTCATGACTCACATAAACTGAGCTCCTTGAAAGCCAGATAATTCTGTTCTGTTTTCTATTCGCCATTACCCATGATTGCTCTTGAATTCATGATCATGTGAATTTCCCAAGGAAGAATCACAGGCAATTTAAACCCTAAGCCCCGATTCTTTGGGAAATTATTGGAAAATAAGCCTCACTAAATTGAATGGAACTCATATCTAATCACACTACATTGTTATAGTGCTATTATTCCACTTTAACTGCTAACTCCTATGGAATTCTGGGGTTTCTAGTTTACTGAGGAATAAGAGCTCTCTGGCTGAGAATTCTCAATGCCCCTCCCTAAACTGCAAATCCCAGGACTCCACAGGAGGCAGCCAGAGCAATTAAAGTGGAATAATAGCACTATAACAGAGTAGTGTGATAATCTCCACTGTCCATAGAATTGCAACATAAGAGACACTGGAAGAAAACTTTTCATTTTCAGTTTATTAATGTTGCTGAAACTACTTCTAACAGGGAGTATGTCTGTGTCCATGACACAGCTGGCCATTTCTTTGGCCAATGTCAATATATTATTTCTTCCTTGGTCATTTATATCAAGACAGTGATAAAAATCTGAGTAATTAAATGTGGAGATCACTTCAACCTGAATATATTTTTGGTAATGAAGCCTTTATATCAGAAGGATTTATCTCACTAAAAATTTCAGGCAATCATTTGATTAATTATGCCTAAATATTTATGTAATGTGAAAAGTAATTATCCTCCTATTTTTAAAGCAGACTTATGCGAGCAAAGAGTTGGAGGAGCAGTTGCGATCTGTATCCAGTGTGGATGAACTCATGACAGTACTTTATCCAGAATACTGGAAAATGTTCAAGTGTCAGTTGCGAAGAGGGAGCTGGCAACACAATAGGGAACAGTCCAGATTCGATGCAAAATCAGAGGATTCAAATCCAATAAAATTTGCTGCAGCACATTACAGTGCAGAGATCTTGAAAAGTAAGTATGAGGAATTTAATGTCTACTAATATTGTAAATCACAGTGTAAGAATATATCAGCTCTATCATCTGTGTTTTAAAATTTAAGCAATGTAAAGAAAGATGGCTAAAACATATTACCTTAAATTTCATGTAGTCAGTATCTCAAGCCTTCCTAAGAACAAGAGACAATATAACAATTTACAGCTTTTTGAGCTGTGTTTTAAAATTACAGTGATAAATGTGCAATTTATCTGTATGCATATCAGTCCAGGTTAAACAAAGTCTTTTGCAGGACCAGATTAAGCAATCTAGGCAGAGGATTAAGCAATCTAGGCAGAGGACTAAGTTAGGAGAAAGCAGAGATAATTTAAGGAAAAGATGGATTGCTTTCTGGTGTACATTTTGGCACTTTGTCTCACAAATTGTTTAGACTAGATAGCCCAAGAAGAATAAGAGCTGATGTCAAAAAGGAGTTGTCCTTCAGTGATATCTAAGTGATTTTCATCTATGTGATTTTCCAGATCCTGATACTGCTCAATGTTTTAATTAAACAAATTAGTTGTGAGGTCCTCATCTAATATAGGAGATGTATATAGCATTTCTTGTCACTTAGGTGGGAGTGGGCAGGTCTGTGGGAAATGACAAATGGCAAATGTTTGGATGGAAATAGGCCAAGATCCAAGTTATTTTCATTCTAGCCTTGCTCTTTTTTGTAATCTCTGTGCAGGCACATATATGGGTTCTGCAGTTTAGCACCATTTGGGAAACTTTCTAGAGCTCAAGCCCAGGAGCTGGGGGTTCCGTGCTGACTCTCACCCCTTTCATCAAGAGAAATTTTCTTCTTCAAAATTGTCATTTGCCATGAGAAAGAAAAGTGTATGCTTTCCCCACTCAGTTCTCTTTGGACCAGTGTGTAGGCAACATCTTGGAAAATGTTCTCTAGCAAAATTCCTCTTTAATGAGTTTTAAGAGTCCTTTATGTTTTCTTTTACTCAAGGAGTGTCCACTCAGTTTTTCTTTTTAGTTTTTACTAGTTGGTCACTATGCAGTTTGCATTGTGTGTGAGTGTGTGACTGCCCTTGCATTTTACTAGTGCAGTTGGCCTCTCCTAAGAACTACTGAGACTGGGAGAACATTTCAAACTCTGATGGCAGTGACCTAAAGTATGTCTAATCTGTTCAGGGAATTGTGATTATTTCTGTCTAATCTGCTTCAGTAACAGCTCAAGGCTGATGTCTAGCTTCATTTTTAAAATATTAGTAAGCAAACTCACAGGAATCACTCTTTAGAATTTGTTGGCTTTTTTCCTGGCAGTGAGTCTTGCCAGCCACAGAAGTTATGGCCACCATGACTTCTTATATGAAGCCAACATACTTGTCCTTGGTTTTAGTTTCTTTGATAGCCATACTAAAACTCCCATTTTAGGAGCCACAAACACTTCCCAGAGTTTGTAAGTCCATTTCTGCCTTCTAAAAGAAGTAAGGACCAAGACTAAAAAGATTGAGACAAGAGTTATGATTGTTCAGTTCCACCCAGGAACATACTATTTTTTTCCATGAGCCAAAGGGAGAAATGGAATGATATTGATATTGTCACATAGTCTGAGCTGCTTGTCTCAACATGAGCAGCAAATCTGTATCAGTTCCAAGTTCAATATTGCTGAAACACATAGAGACATGCCAGCTACTTCTTTCTGAACTGCCTCTTCATGGGCCGTATCTCTGGTCCTTGAGAACGCTGCTTCAGCATTGATTATAATTTTTTGATCAATGTTGGTTTTGATTTCTTTAATTCTGACATCACCAGCAGTGCTATAGACTTTAACTGCATCAGTCCCCTATTCAAATAACCTACCCTAGTGCCTAAATATTCTGCAACACTCCATAATTCAATATTTGTGGGATCCTTCCCTTCCACACCAGTCTCTGTGTTTGAGACTGCTTGGTAGCCCAAATGTTCACATCTTCAGGCTAACTATCTATAACAGCAGGCATCTTTTTTCTGTTGACAGCCACTCCCACAGAAGTAGTCTGTTTGGGAGTTCCTGTCAGTGGTGGAAGAGCTTGAAGTGGGGTGAGAGTGGGGCCAGAATACAAAGGTGGCTTACCTGGTCTCTTCCTGCAATACACTTTCTGGCTTTTTCCTGCTTCCCTACCCCCACTCACCATTTTTCTTCCTCTTCCTGTTTTAAACTCAGCAGACTGCCAGAAAGGATACTTTTGCTAGAGTTCTGAATTCATTACTTGTAAAAGTCATTTACTGTACTTCTTTCATGAGTAATTTCTCTACTGCTTCTGTCCCTAATAAGAGCCATCAAAATAAAACAAATTATGGAGGTCTCCAGACAGAGTAAATGTTTCTGTTGCTGTAACTCTCAGAGGCTTGTTTGCTTTAAATAAGCAGACGTATTTCTGTTGTCCTAGTGCATTCAGTGGCAATTCCCAGCACTAGCAGCAACATATTATTTCTACCCAGGATACGTCCCAGCCCACCCCAAAAAAACCACCTCCAAAGGACTTCTATGGTTCAACATTTGCAATTCATACCAAGTTCCTTGGTCAGTCTTCCTCCTCATTGCATGTGAAGAATGAGCATGGATGGTCCTGATAGTAAATTAAGATTTTTATAACTTTATTCCTTTAAAAAGAAGGCATGCCCAAACCCTATACTGAGTTAAGGCACTGAAGCTATCTGAATGATGAATGGCTAAGTAGCCTACAGTGTCATGAGATCTAAATGATTATTAGCTAATTGCCAACAGTGCCATACAGCTTCTCCCCCAACACACACACCCCAACCACCTTCCACAGCAACTGGAGAAGCTCCAGATCGATGCAAAACCAGAGGCACCAACTGGTAATAATCCAGCCTTTCTGACGCTAGAGCTCTCACCTCTTCCCACTAATCTGGAAGAGCCCTATAAAACAAAAATATCACAAAAGAAACTTGAACAACAGCAGAATTAAAAGAAGAAGATCCTTTGATTCCAAATTAAAAACCATTTAAACCAGACAGATTAAAAAAAAAATTTCCACTGCCTACCTAAATATAATTAGGGATGATTCCAACCTTTTGGCAAATAAATCCAAAATTGAGGTGCTGCCACAGAAGACACCCTGTCTCACATCCCCACTATCCAAATATCTGCCCTAGTGGATGTAGAGCTTCAGAAGTTGATTACAACCTGAAGGCACATTTACAAGAGAAGAGGCAGTCTTTTACATATACTGTATATTTTATAGATAAACAGCAACACTTTGATTTGGGGCACAGAAACAAATTGTAATAGAGTATCCTGTTGGGGTACTGGGGTTATGTCTGTGCAAGTGGACTCACATCTGCATACATCAACATCCATATCCATAAGAGAGTGCTGTTACATTACTAGGTAGGGGAACTGGCAAAGTGACCAATATTTATTGAGACACCAGGTAGGGTGTGCTGGTGTCCTGTTACTCATCTTTGCAATTCACTAACAGGGTTTCTTAGTGCCTCTACTGTGTAGCAAAGTATACATAAAGTTATGTAACAGAACCATGATAGAGGATTCCGACCAATGCATCTGCAACATTTTACTTGATCCATCATTCAGCTCACTTGGCAGAATGGGAATTGTGTGGTCCTTGAGCTCTCGATAACATCATTATTGTACTTGTTGTTGTTAGGTGGTCAAGGCAGTAATAGTACCTGTAGCCCTTCTGCAGTTATACTCTAATGGACTTATCAGCCATCTCTGAAATGCTATAGCGCAGCTGGTGAAGATCTACATCACTTGGAAGATCACCTTATTTGTTGGAATATATTTTTCTGGACTTGGCTCCTGTCCTTCTAAAAGTACTAAACATCTGACTCAATAGGGCAAATGGTATTTTGTATGTACTATTGTACTTTGGTGATCAGGACACTAATGGTTCACTAGATATACATCTGATACACAGACATTTTCTGCTTCACTGACCATAAGACCTCTTCTCCAAAAATCACAATCAGAGTCTTCATCATGATGTACAAACTTTGAACCTAGTCTAAATGATTCAGCTTTGTTAAGAACTTCTGCAAGGCTTCATGATATCCATCCATGAGGCAATTCTAGCTAATCAAATAGACTAAATTCTCATTACACTCCATCCAGTATATGTTAAGAGTATGTTCTTACCCCATATGCTCAACTTCTAGCTACTTCTTCTGTCTGAGTTTATGACAGCAGTTTCTACGTGTTATCATATTGATAGATATTTGATCACCCATATGCCATATGATTCTTTAAAGGACTCAAAATTTACATTCCTCAGCAACTCCTGTAGTTTTTCCCTGGCCACTGATCAACTAACATGACAGTCTTTGAACTCACTGCTACTTCTAATCTCTACTACCCTTAAAGAGAAATTTTTTGGTGGATATTAACAATGGCACCCAACACACTGTCTTCTACATTCTGATCTACTTACTTCTGTGTTGACAGACAAGATGTTACCATGCCCTAGTGTGCAAATGCTTTCCTAAACTTTTTTTATAGTTTCATCTCAACCAGGAATTGATTCTTCCAGTCTTTCTTGGAAATCCCAAAGATGATGCTGAACCTGGATATGGAAATTTGGGAATTATCTGGGTTTCTGTCTGAACAGAACAGCTGCCTTTTGTAACATTTTGCTGTGAGGCTCTGAGGAGGGTCTTCTTTCTTTAATCCTAGTGGCTCTGGTACTGGGTTGTTTCCATTATTAGGTTATGTTTCAACATACCTTTTCTTGTGTGCTGTTTGAACATGGCCATCTCTTATACAGTATCTTTCCAAGGGATCTCATTACCAGAGATCAGCAAAGTAACTAGTGCACCTACTTTAGTGAAGTATTTTGTTTTGGAAGTGACAGTGAGGACTGACAGTGAGACTGACTCAACTGCTTTTTAAAAAATATTAATACCTCTCAGTATTCAACAGCCAGTCTACCCTATGTGTGCCTGCACAGAGACTATGAAGAAGAAGAACAGGTTGCTTACCTGTAACTTATGTTCTTCAAGTGATCATCTGTGAAGTCACACAATCCATCCTCCTTCCCCACTGCAGGTGACTCCTTTCCTTTGGTGGGATATTCTCACAACAGTCATGAAGGAACTGAGTAGGAAGTGTGCACCCTGCCCCTTGAGGATAATATAAAAGAGAAATATCTCCCTTTTGAGGGTAGGGGCATGAGCATCAGCTCTGAGACTTGAGCTCTAGAAATTTCCAGGATGGAGCACAGGCGCAGACCCCATTTTTGTGACTGCATATATGACCACTCAAAGAACACCTGTCCAAGGTAAGCAACATGTGATTTCTCTGAAGCTATGACCTTTTTCAATTAAGCTGTCTCCACAGCTGCTGCAACCTTGTCCTAAGTGCTACACGAGAGCAAACATATAGTCGGTTATTTCAAATCAATATGTAATCCCTCACCTCTGAAGCCCCAGGGTATTTGTTCTTTTTGTGATTCCCTCTTTCATTTTTTTCCTTTTCTTTTGACTCATTCTTTAGTTCCTGTGGACTGTACTCTGCTAACTCTTCTCAAGGTTTCTTGGACCTCTTAGCCAGCTATTTTCTAAGGCTTCTGACACACTGAAGAAATAATGCAGTTTAACATTGCTTTAACTGCCATGGCTCAATGCTATGGAATTCTGGGAGTTGCAGTTTTGTGAGATATTTAGTTTCTCTGTCAGAGAGCTCTGGTGCCACAACAAACTACAAATCCCAGGATTCCATAGGATGGAGCCATGTTAGTTAAAGCGGTGTCAAACCACATTATTTCTACAGTGTGTCAGCACCCTTACTCTCTGCCTTTTTCTCTTCTTCTCAACCCTCTGTTTCATCTGCCCTCCTCCATAGCCCTTCTGCACGCCCTACTCTCTTTTAGATCAGTCATTGCACTGAGTGAATTTCTGTCCTATGCCGCAAAGGATTTACCTCAGTGAATCAAGTGTGTCACTCTTAAAAAGAATTCTCTTCATAAATTACATAAGTAGCAGTTTGTATCTATAACAGTATGCACTTAAACAAATTATATATCTTAACATGGTCTATTCTCATAATCAAAATTTTAGCTAATTTTAGGGGAACCTGGATTTTGAACTATTTTTTTTTAAAAAAACTACTTTATAACCTATGAGCTTTCCCTGTAACTTGGCAGGTATTGATAATGAGTGGAGAAAAACTCAATGCATGCCACGTGAGGTATGTGTAGATGTGGGGAAAGAATCTGGAGCAACAACAAACACCTTCTTTAAACCTCCATGTGTGTCCATCTACAGATGTGGAGGTTGCTGCAATAGTGAAGGGCTGCAGTGTATGAATATCAGCACAAGCTACATCAGCAAAACAGTAGGTTCCCTCACTTACCTTCTGCACTTATTTCTTGTTTAACTGTCTGTATATCATTTAAATACACGTTGCTATTTTAATGTATTTTAAAGGAAATATTATGTTGGACTGTAATTGTAAAGTATAATATGAGTAAATTTGCCCTTAGTGTGAAATATGTTTGTCTTAGCTGATAGTGTGTAATACAATGCTGCATACATAATTGAATCAAGAAGGGAAAATGTAAAGAGTAGGTATAAAATTTGAAAGTTTTAAGACACACACATGGCCCACAGGCATCTTCTGTTCCCTCAGTAGATAGGATAAATTGGGTAGTTATACAATATTTACTCAGAAATAAGATCCATTGAGTTTAATAGGACTTATTCCCCTAGGACAAGAGTAAGAATTTATTGTCCCTCCAGATGTTAAACTTGTCACTCGAAGCAGCTCTGGCCAGCTTAACCAATGCTAAGGAATGCTAGGAGTTGCATTTCAGTGACATTTGGAAGGACACACAATTTTCACCCTTACCCTAGAATTGGTGTTTAGGATAGTATTCTAAAATTACAGAAATGAATTGTCCCCCACATATTATTTAGCAAGATCACAAGCACTGCCTTGATGGCATTATTGAGAGGGATCAAAGCATTTCTAACATTGCAGAACAATGACTTCAAATACCTTCCCCAAGAATAGAGAGTTTGACATGAAGCAACAATCACAGCCTAAATACTGAGATATTGAGGATTTTATTTTGAGTGGGAGCAAGATAAAATGAACAGTCACCCCAAAATGTATCCCAAATACTACCTTCCCGAAAGGATCCACTGTCAACACTAGCAAGCAAAGTTCTCCGTTCCTTAAAGTGAGTTTTCTCTAGATTTTGCATATGGGCTTCCATAGGAATTTGGTTGGCTACCATGAGATACAGGAGGCTGGACTAGATAGGCCTTTGGCTGCTCAAAGACAACTCTTCTTATGTTCTTTGTTTACTATGGAAAATTACAGAAGTAGTTTATAAAAAGCCAAAGGATCACAGTTATTTTAGCTATATTTAACAACTTACAAATATACTTTGTTTTATTTTCCATAAACACAGTGAATGTCAGGATGTGACTGGGGATTGTCTTTCCACTTGGGCTGTTGTTAGAATTTTTCATTAGACTCTGTCAGTGAACATTTTGCTCACATAAGAACATGCTATTTATTTTAGTATGTTGAACGTTCACAAGCATAATAACATCAGAACAGTCAGTAGTAAAAGTAGCCACACCTTAAGCCTCCTCAAATATTCTCACAGATCACCCCATTAAAACAGTATTTTATATAGCTGAATGAATAAGGAATCTCAAAAATTTTAAGTAAAAGTTTCTTTACTGACCTTCTGTTTTATTAAAGTTTGGTCCATATGCATTACATTTTCAGGCTTATCTCTGCAACTGTGGTTACTAGGGGAAAATTAATCTAGGCTAGGAATTTTCAGATTGATATAGAAGTTCACAGACGGTACAATGATCCCTGAACTCACTATGGAACAATTTGCCTACTGAGATTTTCATATTCTTGCATTGTTCAGATCACTATAAAGACAAAAATATTTTTGTCCATGGCTTCTATCAAGGACCCTCCGTAGGGAATACATCTCTCAGAATAGTTGGGGAGTATTTTCTCACAGACATAAGCAGACAGATTTAAGTGGCTTGCAGGATTTGACTTATACATTAAGTTCACACAGACTTTGGAGATATATGCTTTAGTGGAATGCTTGAGTCATTTGTGAAATATGGGACTGTTTTTCTCAAGCATTTTTGTCATTCAATGCAATAACATTGATGATTTAGTAAGTGTTATCACTATTGATGTATATATTAAATATAGTTCCTAATTCTTTTTAAAAACACATTTTTCATGCTTTTGTGATACATCTTGGTTTTATCGAAAAATTATGCAGAACATAAGTAGCAGACATTAACTCAACCTATCAGTATTTCCATTTAAAGAGTGGTTTTGAGTTTATATGTTAGAACATTCTTTTGAAAGGAACAATGCAATTATGCTCAGCACTTTTTGGCTCCATTGATTTCAATGGGATCATTTACCACAGGCTTAAACCTCTTCCATAGAGAGATACAGTCAAGCTACGTAGATCAAACAGAATGCTCAGTTGCATTAATCAGATTTTTTTCCCCATCTCTGTTATCAGTAGGACTTTTTTAATCAAGCAATTTGATTAGAGCTGCAAAGTCTTAAATTCTGATTCCACACTAATTTTACACTGGAGCAATTGAAAATAAAAGATGAATAATTAGCTTTGTATGATGCTTTAAGAAGAATGTGACAGGAAGGCTGCACTGAAAAATATTAATTAAAAGACAGATATTTAGCATAGGATCTCTGGGACAGAGATTATCTTAAAAACAGTGCTACTCAAAGTGATGGTCTATGTACTGGTACTGATCCACAGGCTGCAGGCTCTGGCAAGTTCTCAGTCAAGGAAGAATTGTGGCCAATGGGCATAAATATAGTACCTGGAACACTGGGGGGGGGGGAATTGCTGGTCTCTCACTTCAGATAGCTTGAGATGCACTGATGTTAAAGCATCTTCCAGTTTGTTTATGTGCATGCTTATGTACCTGTGTAGCCAACAGATCCCCCAGTACCAAATGTGGCCCTTAGGGCTAAAAAAGCTTGAGCACCTCGATGTAGAAGAATCAGATAACGTACTGCATGTGTGAACTAGCCCTAGGTGTCCCAGCATTACATTTAAAAAGGTAGATATAATAATTAATATAAATAAAATTCAGATATGATAGTTTTGTCATATTCTAGGATCAACATACACAAACCAAAGTGTGAATATGCTCAGAAGAGGATAACATTACCCTCAACATTGTAAGATAAAATGTGGAATAAAGCCCCTTTAATATTAGTCTCGGCCAGGAACTCCCTTAAAAACATTGCTGGTACTGATGCCATTGAAGCTATATATACACAAATGCCAAACGTTGGTAAGGGTGTGAATATGTGGACACAAAGCTACACAGGTTGTCCCCGTTTTGTTCAGAAGTCTTCCAGGCAGCAAGTAAAATTACAGAAGTACAAATAAAAATACTGCTGGAACTGAGCTATAGACAGGGAGAAGTTGAGAAATGACACCATCAAAGTTTACTTACCTTCTGTTAGACAACAGCTAAATTAGGAGTGACAGCAGCCTGGAAATCAACTTGAAAAGTTTTGATTGACAAATGGTGGTGCTGGCACTCACGGAGGAATTAACAAATTACATAAGAACCTATAGATTAGAAATTAGAATGGATGGTTTCTATGATTACTGCTGCCCATTTCTTAAATATGTCAGTTTGGGTCCTGTGTTGGGATAAAGGTGGGATATAAATAAAATAAGTGTGCTTAACTGCAAAGAAAATTATATAGACACTTCAAGTACACACAGTAACTTAGATCTGCTAGACTAATTACTCTGACAGAGTGTATATGAATTATATTGACAACATTATATGATTTTCTAGCCCATGAACACTAGGGCTGCTGACACAAAGCAGAAGTAATACAGTTTGCCACTGCTTTAACTAACATGGCTCCATCCTATGGAATCATGGGATTTGTAGTTTGTTGTGGCACCAGACAGAGAAGGCTAAATATCTCATAAAGCTACAAATCGCAGAATTCCATAGCGTTGAGCCATAGCAGTTAAAGTGGTGCCAAACTGCATTATTTCTGCAGTGTGTCAGCAGCCCTAGTGTTCATGGGCTAGAAAGTCATATAATGTTGTCAATATAATTCAGTCAGTTCAGTCAGGATGAGCTCCTGCATTACACTGATGGAGCATAAAGTTCCACCAGCAGTAACTACATACACACCCCTCCCTGAGCCCTTACCTTACCTCTGCTGGAGCCAGAGTATCGCTCCCCCCCCCCCCGCCACGGCCATTCAGTGGCAAGGGAATAATAGAGGATAGCCAAGCAGCAGCTGGCTGTGCTTCAGCAGCAAGCTACAGAAAGACAAGACGATTCCCCTGGACCCAGGAGAACTACCTGAGTGTTTGGCAGGATGCCCTTGTTGTCCTGTGGGCTGCTGCTGAAGCGCAACCAGCCACTGCCACCAAATAGCCATGGAAGGGCATCCCAGTACCAAAAGAGATAAGGTCAGGGCTCAAGGTGAGTGCAGATGGCAGAGGTGAATCCTGACATCTGTGCTGAATATAAGAAAGCATACACAAGCTAAGTTGGACTTACACCTTTGTATGTCACCAACAAACATCTTAATACACAGCCTATTCTGTTATATTACAGTTGTCCCTTCATATTCGCTGGGGTTTGGTTCCAGGACCCCCCGTGGATGCCAAAATCCATGAATACTCAAGTCCAATTATATGCAATGGCATAGCAAAATGGTGTCCCTTATATAAGATGACAAAACCAAGGTTTGCTTTTTGGATTATTATTTTTTTAAGAATATTTTCAAGTCGTGAATACTTAAATCCATGGATACCAAATCCATGGATATGGAGGGACAACTGTAATTATTGACTGCAGATTTGTAATCATATAATTCCTTTTTCTTTAGCAGATAGTAAAGTTTATTTTTTAAAATATGAAAGGGCCGGGGCCATGGAAACAAGGCATGGTTCAGTTTTTAGTGTCTTCCGTTGATTTTATAGGACAAAGCATATTTCCTTCAATATGACACAAATTTGAGGAGGGTCAAGAACCATCACCTTCTCCAGCACCATTAAACAGGCAAGCTACCTGCTGTACTGAGTTGGGCCTCTCCCACCAGCCAGATGCATTTTAGAGTCCTTATTAGTATCATGACCAAATGTTAACAACTGCCCAGTATAGAGAAACATGGTATTAGTGAACTTGTTTGACACATTTTGCACTAGCTTGTCAATTTGAGGCTGGGAAAATAGATGAATGCTTAACAGACTGGGGAAGTGAATTTTCTTCTGTTGCTAACCTGCTTGTACAGTTCTCATTGCTAATGGGACATGGCTCATGCTTGCACACTTTGATTGTCTTTGCTTGCTTCTGCACTATATAACCCGGGAGGGTCTATCTTCCATTGGCCTTGTCTGGAGTGGTACACTCCAACCCAGGTGCCCCATAAACCAGCGGTGGGGAGTGAATTTGATTGCTGAGTGGGGTAGTATGGATAGAATTAGTTTGGTGCCCAATTCTACCGTTGGTTCTTAGGGAAAGGTAGACCCCATCAGCAAAAGGACTGGAATGCTTTTCTGCTGTGTACCATCTACTCCATCATTTGCCACCAATAAAGTTTATGCTATAGCAGTAATGTGTGCCAGTGTTTGGTACTGAAAGAACTTTTTGAGAAACCTGAAACTACACACCGTGTTGGAACAGTACACCCATATAAATGAATGTCACTTGTAGACAGTGGGTGAATTGGGGTTTAAAAGTGTCCACTATCAAGGGAGTATTTAATATAACCCTGTGAGTCTAGATTCTTCACACTGTATATCGGTCACAGTGACCAGGGTTACAAACTTGAAACTAATTGTGTCTGAAGTACATACTCCCACTGTAATTTACCTGGCTAGGTTCCAGCACAAGCTTCTGGGTGCAATTTTTACTTTTTTCTGTATAAGTACATATTTGTCATTAATTCTCATTGGGAGAAGGAATAGTCACTGAACATATATTGTCATAATTAAAGGCAGTCATATGTCATATCACACTAGTATATTCTTGCTCATTTTTACAACCAAACTCCACCCACAAAGTGTTGTGTTCCCTAAACTAAGGAGTTTGCCCTTCCCGTCCACACCCTATTGAACTGTTTAAGCAGCTTGGAGTAGGGAAAGAAAAACCTTTTTCAAGATTTTGCTTTAAAATAATTGAGACTAAAAACATTTCAGTCTTTGAGAAATCTTTTTTAAGAATAATTTGTTTGGTGAATCATTATCCTCATGTTGGGATTTCACACTGTTTTGATTTGTAAAGCTTTCTTTTTGTTGTTGTTGTTCTCTTCCATTCTGTGCAGTTGTTTGAAATAACTGTGCCACTGTCTCATGGCCCTAAACCTGTCACAATCAGTTTTGCCAATCATACATCCTGTCGGTGCATGTCCAAATTGGATGTCTACAGACAAGTTCATTCAATCATTAGGCGCTCCTTGCCCATGACACAACCACAGTAAGTATTGGACATGCACATTTCTTTCTATATTATTAGAAAAATCTCTAAGGAGATTATCAGACAAGTGCCTAAAAACATGATTATGGCACTGTATTTTACAGCATTTGTGTTCTGGCACAATGACACCTGTTTTTGCACACTGCTATGATAACGATACAGAATCCCCCCAAGAATCCAGCAATACAAGCAGGCGCACCCCTTACTTCTGTGTTTCTGTGTGAAAGTGATTTTGGTGCATCGTGCAAGAAGATGCGAGTGTGCTAAAAAGCCCCCAAACACCAAAATTCTAAAAGAAAACATTCAGAAAAGCACAGATGCATGTTCAGAAACTTGCAAGCATGACAGGGAAGTTCATAAAAAGAGCATACATTATCTAGTTTTCCCGTTAGCACCCGTAAGTGTTCTGGTGGGACCGCCCATTGATGCTGGAATCATGCTAGCAGAATAGGGCACCTTGTCACACACATGGAAATCTGGAACACAAACACTGTGGGAGATCAATTCTTGACTTTTCCCTGTTGATAAAAAAGAACTCCATCATAATGGCAGCAGAATGCTTGCATAATACTGGGGCACAACGTCATCTGATAAGGAAGCCCTTTTGCAATCTCATGGCTTCGTTAAAATGCTGTTTTTGGCATGTCTGATAATCTCCTAAAATAGGATTAAACTTTTTGTATGGGTTTTTGAATATAAAGCAGACCAGGTTATTAGTGACTAGACTGTGATTTAAACTTGAATACAGATATATTGTTACTTTATAAGGGGAAACTGGTATTTTTTTAATATAAATTCAGTCAGAAGGCATTTAATGTGATTTGTTTTATACAAAAATATCATGCACAAATGGACATAATCAAATTAATACATTGTCATTTTGTCATGGGTTATGGAAGGAGTTCAGAACCATAGTTATAGCAAAATTGTTCAGTGAAACTAAGTAAAATAAGGCAAATAATTATTTGATTTTGCTTTATGTGATGAACGGCACTGTTTCATCTTAGATTGTAAATAGCCTTCAGATCAACAGCCATTATTCAAGACTGAATGTGGATCTTTGAATTTAGCTCAGTACAGGTTAAGTCTCTCTTACCTGAAATGCTTGGGACCAGAGGTATTTTAGATTTCAGAATGTTTCGGATTTTGGAATATTTGCATATACATAATGAGATATCTTGGAGTTGGGATCCAAGTCTAAACATTAAATACATTTATGTTTCATATGCACCTTATACACATAGCCTGAATGTGAATTTTATACACAATATTTTTAATAATTTTGTGCATGAAATAAAGTTTGTGTACATTGAATCATTAGAAAGCAAAGGTTTCATTATCTCAGCCACTCGTGTGGGTAATTTTGGATTTTGGAATATTTCAGATTTTGGAATTCTGGATAAGGGAGACTCAACCTGTATTTCTAAACAGATGGGTTCAAGCATCTGAGAAAAAAGAAATTCTGATTAATCTAGCCCTCAGTGTTTGGAGACATAGGACTATGTCCTACTGTTAATCCCAACTAGTGTAGAGACATGGAATCAACTTGATTTATCTTCTTGCTAACTCACCATTGATTCAGTGGTTCTACTCTAATTGGGACCAAGCAATAGGATTCCAGCTATGATATTTGTGGAATTCCCACTTTTCTAACTGGATCTTGATTCACAATTTAGGGTAACTCATGCAGTGTGGATTTGCAAGTTCCTAGTAATCCAACAGTGCCCTTTCACCCTCAGTAGGACTTGGTGGGAAAGGATGATAACAGACCTCTACAAGGACAGTCCTCTTGAGAAATTCTGCTTAGAACTTTAGAATGTAGCCTGGATGCCAGGCTACTGTTCTGGTCTCCTATTTTGAACTGCATCATCTGCCTTAACAGAGATGCTGGACAGTATTGCTTTCCCCTTTCTTTCTTTGTTCCAGTTGAGCTTACAGTCTTTAGGTTCCATTAATTGATTGTCAGAAGTTTGAAATGCTGATCTTGAATGAATCATCCATGGTTTTAACGAGATCAAATTATTTTTTTTCATTTTGCAAAAAATTACTGTTTGTCTTTTCATTCCTGTCATCTACCTCTTACAATCAAAGTAACTTTAAAAAAAATAATTCTGTACTATCATACTATATGTGAAGAAGTGTGAATTCTGTCCCACAGGGTCTGTCTGAACACTGCTGCAATTAGTTTCTTCTTTTTGTGCCTTGGTTTGGGCATTTTTAGTGCATATCTATCAGTGGAGGCACGGGGGTGGGGGGGTGAAGAGAGGCCAAACCACACCAAATGACACCGTTGGGGTGAGGGGTGACACCAGCCTTAGTGGTGCCACAGAATATCTATTCAGAAGTAAGCCCTGCTGACTTCAGTGGGACATATTCATTTGTAAGTGTGTATAGGTTTGCAGCTTTAGTTGTTTTAATCGGTTCGCTATTTTTAATAAATGGAATTTAGATACAGGAGATTTTCACACAGGGCCAAAATGCCCCGTTACTGCCCCGCCATCTCCTCTCCCGTTCCTGCCACGGAATAATATAAATATTTCACACACTTACCTTAATTCCACGTCAGGAACAGGCTCCCCCTCCCCTCACTGGCTGGCCGTAAATGCAGCCGTCATAAGGCTGCTTTTACGACCGGCAGTCTGAAACATTATCACGTTATCACGTGATAACGGCAGGCGGTAAATTTAAAAAATAAAACTCCCCCAAACATAAAATCAGTTCACCAAGCACAAAAAAACACTTTAAATCACACAGTCAAAACAGGGAGGGTAAAACAAAGGGTGCCACTTACCTGGATGTCCAGATTGTACCAGGAAGTGCTCAGAATGAACCTCCCCTCCACAGCTGTCATTTCGGAACAGGAACGGGGCTCCTGTTCGCACACCCGTGATTGCGTGATAGTGACGGAATGGGAGATCTATTCATGATGAAAAATCGTGATTACATTGTTCCGGAACAGTCACGGGAGCAGGATGGATGCAGGACAGAATGGGGTCAATGTCGTCTGAAAGGGAACACTTTTCCCAACCCTGTTCTGTTCCTGCCACAGGATATATAACCCGTGCGAAAATCTCCATACAGTGTGAAAAGTAGAACATACCTCTGTATCTTTTAATTTTTAAGTACTTTGTTCTTAATACGTTTTTCTGTTCTGATCATGTCTGATGTCACTAACTACAAGAGTAGCATTTTTTTTTCTAAACATATGAGTGAATTGTGTTCAGATTCTTTGGCATCTGCATTTAAAGTAACAAAGTATTAGACATTTGCCATATTGGCCTTGATCTAGCAATGTTCCGCTGTGCTGTGAACATATTTCTCATTGCTTGAAGCATTCCATTTAAGAGGTCCATTCAGTAATAATGATCATCAGATCAAGAAAGTGATAAGGAACAGAGAACTGGAGTCAGCCTTTCCTGCTCCCTCCAAGCAGTAGAGCAATGCTGTTGTTGATTATGTGGGACTATATGAATATAGCCATGGCATTGATGCATAGTGCTGCAGCAAAGGGACTCAAAATGTGTGCTCAAAGCATTCATTTGTACTTGCTTTGCATATATCTAGAAAATAGATAACATGGAGAACAGCTTTGTGAATTTACTGTGTTTGCTAAACTGAAACAAATGTATTTAACATTCTTAATAGTCCATTTCCATTTGAAATATGTTGAATGAATAATGCCAGTGTTGACTATTCTAAGTTTTGTCTTTTCTGGGTTCTTCCTTGTAATTTTTTTTATGCCTTACTGAGTGTTTGTCAGAACAGATCTGTTTTTCTATTGGAAACTTTTTAGTAAAGCAAAGCATGGCATTTTCATCATGTAATGCACTAAATCACCGCCTGTGTCATGTTATGTATTCTGGTATAGAGTCAATTGGATCCTCATAACCTAGCAAGCTTTTTTCCAGCTTTGTCCAGGCTTGGAAAATGCAGACTGCACAGAATGTGAATAAAAGCAAAGCTTCCTAGAGTTATATTTGTATATTGAAGTATCTGTGATCCCTGTACAGAAGCACTTGTCTTGCATTTTCATTGTAATAAATCAATAGTATGTTTTATCCCTAGGTGTCATGTGGCAAACAAAACTTGCCCAAAAAATCATATCTGGAATAATCACATTTGCAGATGTCTGGCACAGCATGATTTCAGTTTTTCGTCCTACATTGGGGACACTGGTAAGCAAATATGCTATCGAAGATTACATGCACTTACTTCAGGTGGGGGAGGTTCTTTTGCTTTTATAAAACTAAATCCATAAATTAAGAGCTCTTTAATCCTTTAAAACTACCACTTTATAGAATATGGCACAATTTTTTGTTTGTTTGCACACTCTGCTTTGTAGGATTACATATTGATTTAGGACTTTTTCAGACGCTCTAACCCCCTCACCACTCCCGCGGAGGTCTGGAGGAGGATGCCACCATCCCGTTTCCGGCAGTCGTTTCTGCACACCCCGTCCTCTTTCTATCCTTCATTCGTTCTCCCTCCGTGCTGGAGGGATGAAAAAGACACCACTTTTTATTGACGGAAGATTCCATCAATAAAAAGTGGTGCCTTTGCCGTCACTCCAGCACAGAGGAAGGATGGGAGGAGGACGGGGTATGCAGAAGCAACCACCAGAAGTGGGATAGTGGAGTCCTCCTCCCAACCTCTATGGGGTTTTTTTGGGGGGGGGGTGTTAGGGCATCTGAAAAAGTCCTTAGATATGCATAAGATATAATTTACTAGGTCAAAAATATGAAATTAGCAAATGTATTTTCCAGTTTTTTGCAAGGCCTGGAACAGAATTTATTTTTTTCCCAATCCTTGGTATATGCTCATAGATGCTGCAGAAGGATACCATGATATCTGTGGACCTAATAAGGAACTTGACGAAGAAACCTGTCAGTGTGTCTGCAAAGGAGGAGTGAGGCCTTCCACCTGTGGACCCCACAAAGAATTAGACAGAACATCATGCCAGTGTACGTGTAAAAATAAACTGCTGCCAAGCTCATGTGGATCCAACAAGGAATTTGATGAAGAAAAGTGCCAATGTGTGTGTAAAAGAACATGTCCTAGGCATCAGCCATTAAATCCTGCAAAGTGTATTTGTGAATGTGTAGAATCTCCAAACAAGTGTTTCTTAAAAGGAAAAAGGTTTCATCACCAAACGTGCAGGTAAGAAGAATAGCTGAAATGCTTTTTTGTAGTGATGTGTTTTCTTAAATACTCTTTTCACTAAAAGACTTTGAACTCAATTACTAGATTTCTCACGTTTGCTAGTCACACTGTATACTTGATCTCTGGCAGATGAGTCTGATGCTTATCAAGGCAAAGCAGTGTACAAAATGTTTCACTAATCTGAAGTTAAAACATGCCATTTTTCCCTACATTTGCTGTGTGTCCTGAACAGAAAATGGTGTTTAATCCATTCACTAGTCATATATTCTTAGACTGCTTCAGTCATCCCTATATGGGAGTACTATACCAGTTCCTAAAGGTCAGTGATAATGCAGATTTATGCCAAAACAGATCCTTTGGAACTACATGTCCCCCCATATCTGTTGGGGATATGTTTCCTGGGCTGACTGTTTATAAGTGAAACCATGGATAATAGCAAACCCTATTAAAATAAAGGACTTCCAGTACAAACATACCATAGAGTTGTGTTGGAGGACATAGCAATTCCTAGAGACGACACTCCTCTGGGCATTTTCCACCATGACTTGTATGTGTCCCTATTTTTTTCAGCTGTGGATAACTGAAACCACCGATATTAGTTCTGCAGAAACGGGAGGTGACTTGTACTATTTTTTTTTTTGCGCACCAAATCATCTCGTTTCCCATTAGCACATACTAGATAGCATTATATCTTCCTAAAAAATTAATAAAATTTATATTTGAAGGTGATGTTATTTAAACCAAACCTTGTAGTATATCTTGTATGCTCTGGCCAATCAGTCAATTCAAATAACCAGAAATCTGCAGGGCAGTGATCATGATATGAATAATAATAATACAAAAAAAACTCTTCATATTAAATAATCTTGTTGCTTTCTGAGACTCTCCTTTTGTTTCTTCATATGGAATAAAGCACAAGCAAAGCTTTTATGCCTACCTATATTATAATAATATATGGTCATGTGCTGTGTTATTGTTTGCATTCAGTCATTTAAGTTTCTGTGCTTTGCTTCTGAAGCAGCAAACTGGAGTCTGGGCTAGAAAGACTTCGTGGATGTTTGAACCAAATTTTATGCCTATAATTTCAATATGTATTTTATGACTTTGACCTAATGGGCTTGAAAGTAGTGGGTTTGAGTAGGATGGCATTAGATGCATAGGGACTGTGCAAAATCAGAGAGAGCTTGCCCAAAGCAGTATTTATAAGGGACAGGGGATTTTTTTTTCTTAAATACATACAAATGATAAGCTGCAATGAGGTAGAGGACTTTTAATAAGCATGGTAGAAGGCAGTTCTGCTTAATTGTAACACATATGTTTTTAACCTGCAGTTTAGGCAGTTTAAGGTGATAATATACCTGCATTTGAGGCTGTTTAGTTTCATGATATAGATACATGCACAGTCTGTCTGTAACAAAGATTTGCCAGCTATTTTGCAGTGATACACTCTTTTAAATTGGGGGAGGGAGGGAGAGAACTGTGAGTCATTTTAGGACTAGAAGGGAGAGAAGGCAGGTCTTGCTTTCACTAATTACAGGTTGTCCTATTTCACACATGCCAATACTATGGATTGTGTAGATGGAAATAGATGGAGCAAGCTTGTTTCTGCAGCCCCAGAATCTAGAACATGAACCAATAGATTCAAATTACAGAAAAGAGATTCCACCTAAACATTAAGAATAACTTCTTTACTTGACAGTGGAATAAGTTGCCTCAGAGTGTGGTAGAATCTCATTCTTTGGAGGGCTTTAAACGATGGCTTAAACAGTGGTTGGATGGCTGTCTCTTGAGAGTGCTTTAGTTGTATATCCCTGCATGATAAGGGGTTGGATTAGAAGATCCTTGTGCTTCCTTCCAACTCTGTGGTTCTAGCAGATAGTATGTACATTTGTTCTCTCTACTGACTTAAGGAGCTACTGTTTATTAGGCTAAATATCAAAGCCACAAGACTATTTTCCATAATGCTGCTGTATGGTGAAAGGAGAAAAAATTAGAGAGCCTGTATGCCTTCTGTACTCAAAAGTTGCTTTTACCCAGGATAAGTACCAGAAATAGCTTAATGGTAGTAACATTAAGTCTGTATCGGGAGTGGTGAGAAGAGAATAGCTGGCAAGGAACACTGTTTGGAGATGGCAGCAAGGCATTGATTTTTCAGTTCTTGATTATTCAGTACAAGTGGCCCATCATGCGTCAGGGATCTGCTGATATCGTCTGGTCTTGATACTGTCCATTGAGGTAGTAGACTATACCCTAAACCCTGTTGATAGTTCTGAGTAGAGCAGACCCATTGAATCAGTTGAATTGGCATATATGTTGACTCACCATTTAATAACTGATTCAGTGTTTCTACTCTAGTTAGGATTAACCAAAAGTATTCCAATTTATGATGCATCCACAAGATGCCTGCCTGATCCCCCACACTGAGCTGAGAAGGGAAGGAACTCCTTCCTTGCTGTTATCTGGAAAGTAATGAGGTATCATGTTACTTTATAAGCCTCAGCACAAAGTCAAGAATCCCATAAACTTTACTAGGCTTTAGAAAAGCACAAATCATTATCTTGATTCATTCACACAGGCAAGTATAATCAGGTGATAAGCTTACATGTGTGATCCTGACCAATAAAAAGTACAATACATACTGAATTATTAACAGCAATTTTTATAAACTTTTTATTCAGAAAGAATATATCTCTTGGAGTGATAGTGGTGGTCCTCGACCACTTTGACCTCTGCTCTAAAATGACCCATTGTCAGTCCTGTGGATAAATTTAATAGGGGAGAAGATTCAAGATGAAAACTTGTAGCAGGACAAGTAATCCATCATGGATTATTTTTCCTCTTAGCCAAGGTTTTAATACATACTCCAGGATTATGTCTTTGCCAGATAATTTTGTTTTAAAATTTTAACAGGCGTGATGTAACTTGAGATACAGATGTGTATATATTATACAAATAAGTCAAGCTAGTGTGACAGGTTATACCGAAGGCTTTGCGCAAGACGTGGCAAGCCGGTCCATGTTGATTGCAGCTCCTGTGCATTCCCCATTCTTTGCTGATTTCCTCATAGCTTTGTTAATTGTTGAAGAATTGGCTGTAATGCAACTATAATCATGTTACAAACTTGGAATGCCACTTTTGTTTGCAGCAAAAACATCTGCTCCAAACCTCTTGGGAGGAGGGAGCAGGGGACAATCATATATCTATATGCATACCTGTGCCTGACATCACTGGTTACCTTTGAAAATCTATTAAAATTGCATGCTAGAATATTTGCAATCAAATTTCACTTGTTTCACTTAAAGGCTGACTGGGACTGTTTCACAGAAGCAACTGTTTATGGGAACACAATGTGGTGAAGTTGCAAATAGTAGTTGTGTGTCTTTAAGGGCAAATTTGACAAATGAATTCATATTTAGATTTATTGGCATCTTTACTAGGATTTTCAAAGGAAGATTCATAATGTGTGTTCATGTAAACTGTTGCTTCTGTTTAATAAAGATGCTGAAGTCTTTGAAGCGCTTTACTACTGCATAGTTCATGCTGTCAGAAGTCACATCGAGGAAGAAATACAAGTACAATCTCTTGAAAGAAGAGCAATAAATAGTCCTCATTCTTACGAACTTTACAGATGTATAGTCTTATCACTGCTTTTTGCATTATGTGACTATCTGCCACAGCAGTTCTTAACCTGTGGTCTGTGGACCTCCGAAAGGCCGCAAAGATTTGAAGGCTGCTCAGCCCACCTCCTACCTACAGCAGAGCGACCACATAACAAGAGCCAAGGCAAAGGCTGGCCAGCTAGCTGAACCTGCATTTTACCTTATCCTGTTGCCACTCTGCTGCAAGTAGGAGATGGGCTGAGAAACTAACAGTCCTACAATAATCCACACAGACAAGAATGACATGTCTCCACAGAAATAGCTAATGCTGCTTGCTTGCCTTTGTGTCATAGGTAGCTAGTGTTCCTGAAATATGACAACAAAATGGGCTTCTTTAAACCTGTAATCTTACAGATCAGTCCCTTCTCAAGAGAAACATGTCTACTTCAACATTTATTAACAGCTTTCTTAATAATCCTTCCACAAGCTATGTAACCAAATAGCTTTATCTAGAGGAGAGCTGTTAGTGCTGCCATTGCTTCTACTAGAATAGGATACAATAGATTTTCCCAAAGTTTCCCCTTTATCTAGAAGAAAACATCCTGAATCCTGTCAATATAAAGCCATGATTTGTTGTTATAGGCAGGAAAAGTTTTAGGTCTTTGCAACCTTGCCCTAGTCTTGGCTGTAGTTCATTTTCATGGCTTTGGTTATCTAGGTATGTAAAGTTCAGTTATATAGAATTGTGGAACTATACATGATAACAAAAACTAATGTGTTAGCAATTGATAAATATTCCATCATTACTACAAAATTGCAAAACTTAAGCAGGCTAAGAGCTCCTTTACCTGTTACAATAACCCTTTATTAACTACTCTTTAATATAAGAATTAATATATTAACCTATGTTTTATTGTCATGTGTAACAGTAGCATACCTAGATTTTTCCTCATACACACATGGTATAACCCTAAAATATGATAAAGTTCTTTAAATGCATATGGGATCATAATATGTGATGATCACATAGACAACATTCAGTATATGAGAAGCTTTATAACATGTGTGGTGGCCTCTAAGGACTTTTTCGGACGCATGAAAAGTAACGCAAGCAGCATCGCCAGGTTGCGACGCTGCTGCACAAGAGGGCGTCCGTTTCGGACGACGCTCCTCCCAGCGGTACTGTTGCAGTACCGCTGGGACATTTGAGCGTGATTTTTTTCATTCCCAGCGTCATATTTTACTTGCGATCACTGATCGCGAGTAAAATATGACGCTGGGCAGGAAAAAAATCACGCTCAAATGTCCCAGCGGTACTGCAACAGTACCGCTGGGAGGAGCGTCGTCCGAAACGGACGCCCTCTTGCGCAGCAGCGTCACAACCTGGCGACGCTGCTTGCGTTACTTTTCATGCGTCCGAAAAAGTCCTAAGTGTATTGCATTCTAGCTCATCCTAATGGCATCTCCTCTGAACTTCATTCCATCTACCCAAATTAGGATCTTTTAAACTGATAGCAACAATTCTCCCTGTGCAGCAAAGGTGAAGGACTGTAAAGAACATGTGCTCTTAGGGAATATTAACCTGCTCCGTGCTAAATTGCTATGCCACATGAAACCTGATACAGCTACAGCAAAACAGCTTTGACTGAAGAGATGAGTACAGCATAGGGTGCCCCAATCAAGTTTAGGAGATCTAGATAAAAGAAGCAGCCTTTGAGGCATAAATTGGCTCAAAGACAGAAACTATCCTTTGTCTCTGTCCTTCCATTTCCCTCCACATTTGGGATGGTGGTGAGAACCACACTTCCAATCTTACATTTGTAAACTGGAAGATGTAAGGCAGCTATTAATCAGGAGGGATGTCAGTACAACATCATTGTATATTCCATGAAAACAGAGAGACTTTTAAAAGCAAATTTAAAATGTATCTTTGTTGAAACCTGAAACATACACTTTCACTTTTGATTCATTGCCAGTGTTTGGAAAATGATACTTTTCTGCCTTATACACCAGAGGCTATTTGGCTTTGCCAGCATGAGGTTATGTTAGGTCAACGTGTTTTGACAACAAACTTAAGAAATTATCGTGCTATGACATATTTGTTTATAGCTTTTCTTCTTTAGTCCTTGTAGAAACAAATTATCCAGTGATGCAAAATATTTATCTTGTAAGCATGAAGTGTTAGCTGGTAAAATATTTGATTACTTTCCTGACTAAAAGGATACAAATTACTGCTCTCTTTCCAGTTCTTTTGAAAGTTGTACATAATAAGCTGTGAACCTGCATATAGCTTCCACTGATATAACAGAATGAGTCATAACTTGTGTTTTTAGCAGAGACTTGGGTCCATATTTCAGAATTATACTATTTCCAAGAAAAATTATTGGCAAAAAAAAAATAGCTTGATTCTATAGGAGAACTCATTGTGGTTGAATTATTTAGGTTAATAAATCCTGCAGATAATACACTAAAGCCAACTTTATTCCCAGCTAAAGTAGCTCCATGTTGAAAAATGAATTGTTAGAAAACAGTACTTTAAGTCTCATTGATTTCAATGGGTTCACTCTAGTTGGGATTAATGTTGGAATTTGCCCAAAAACCTAGTACTGTTGGGTCCCTGTATACACAGAACCAATGTCCAAGAGTTCATTTATCGGTGGGACACAAAATAGGGACACATACCATAGAGTCATGCTGGAAAATCCGTAGAGAGGCATCCTCTTTATTTATTTATTTTATTTAGTTATTTATACCCCGCTCTTCAGCCACAAGGCTATCAGAGCGGCTTACAAATTATTTTTAAGCAATAGCTATTTACACATCTAAACTGCATTAAACAGTTTCCAATGTGTGTTAGCTAATTGCCCCCCACAAACTGGGTACTTTAGGCATCTTCTAGATCTTTCAATGAAATTATGTGGTATGTTTTTATCAGAATTCCTTTATTCTAATAGAGTTCACTGTTATCCACAGTTTCCGGTATCCGTGGTATGTCCGGGAACCAAACCCCTGCAGATATGGGGTCTGACTGTACTATAAAAAGTATACCATTAGCCTAGATAACTAGATAATTTTAAAAATTATTTTTCATAGTCATGGATGTTGGTTCATTGTATAATTTATTATACATACGTTGGCAGAAATCCTGTATCAGAGACTACAGTGTGTAACTTTATAATGGTGGAACTATGTTGCTACACAATCATGCTAGTGAATTGTGAAGGTGCACAACAGAACACCATGCAGGATGTTTTGTTGTGCAACTGGGGCTCTCATTGTGCTTCAGAACATGTTGTGTGTCAGGACATATGCATTGGGACCATCACGCATTGGACAAACTGTTGGTTCTACTTGTGCTGTGGTCCCAGTGGTGTGGCTCTGTCTCTACTTCCCTTATGAGAATTCTAACTTTGCACATTGGTGCAATTCAGCTTCGTGTATTCATAAATCAGTTTACAATAATGCAATTTCCCAACAGGACTGTGGGGGGGATAGAAAAATATATATGTTGCCTTAAGCTTCTTGGAGGAAAGGGAGGATATGCATGTAATGACAATTTGTTGGATTGGACTTGTTTTACTTAAATATGTAATTTCTCAAAATAAGTCACAGACACAAAGGATTAACATTGAATTCAGATTTAGCCATACTTAAGAGTTTGTTTAAGTGGGACTATTGAAATGTCCCATTGAGTTGTTAGTGATCTAAAAATAAGTAAGTCTGAATCTGGTCCAATGTGTATGTTTACACAATGTAGGTATATAACTACTTTTCTGTAAACTTTGATTAAACAGTTTCACTTTTTTTTCTTCCAAGGGGCTACCTTAAAGATGCCATGGTTCCTGAATCACAAAATAGATAGCTCTTTTGTCATGTAAAAAGATGTCTGTTTAGGGAGGGGAGTGGGGTGAGGAGCCCTGCTGAATCAGAGAAGAGGTCTGTCTAAGCCAAAATCCTGTTTCTCAGAGTGGCTAACAAAAAACTGGCTCAGAGTAGCCCAGTTGTGTTCTCCTCCTCCCACACCTACCCTGCCCCCAGAATTCAATGCCTTATTGCTTGTGAACATGAGCTTGTCAATGGACAAGGTGGTTAACTTGAGGACCTGTAATGAGAAGTAATGAGCATCTTAATTCCTCACTAATGCAATGTTAGTCAAACATCCTGTTATGCTTTTCATCTTATGTTAGATCCTTGTACAATTTTCCCCCTTCAAAACACCTGTTTTTCCCATCTTTTTTCAGTTGCTACAGACCACCATGTACAGTTCGAATGAAACGCTGTGAACCTGGATTTTATTACAGTGAAGAAGTGTGCCGCTGTGTACCCACATATTGGAAAAGACCACTTATCAATTAGAGACGCCAATAACCTCTGGCAATTTGGTGTACATTTTTCCTCTTTTTATTTTAAGACTGCTAATATTTTGGATTTACTGTGCAGAAGAGACTTTATAGGATTGTCAGAGACATACTCATTTGTGCCCTGAGACACATGGGATACAAATGCTTTTTTAAGAAACTGGGAATTTCTTCATTATAAGGAACTCACTAAGGACTTGATTTTTGCCACTGGCCAAACAACCTAGGTTTTCTTCCTTGTGATTTTTTTTTTATTAAAGATAATGACTATATAATTTATTTCCATTTAAAAATATTGTACTGCATTTTTGTTTATAGCAGTAACAGTTGTTAAACCTCACTGTGATCAATATTTTTATATCGTACAAAGTATGTTTTAAATAAAATGAAATTGTATTATATGCTATTGAGCATGTCTTGTGATCAGTCTTGTCACCTAATCTCTATAGCAGCAAGTCAGAACAATGTAATATTAATTTTACTTGAGAAAGCAACACGTTTATATCAATGAACAAGCACAAGGTTATAGTAAGGTTCACAGATTATGCTGAACATGTGTTTACACTGTATGTATAATCATTCAGATGTTTGTAAAGTACCTCATTTGTATTCAGTCACAAGAATCTTACTTAATCCAGGATACAGATCAAATGTATTGCTGTACCTGGGTAGAATGAACATACATTAAGCTGTGTGGATTCACTCTGTAGTCCTTTGTTATTAATTGCTGTAAATCAGCATCACCTTATGATGACCCTGTGAATAGGTGATCTCCAAAATACATTGTCATCAACAGCCCTGCTCAGGTCTTGCAGACTCAGGGTAATGGATTTCTTCATAGATATGATCTTCCACTTTTCCTCCTGCCTTCCACTTACCAAGCATTGTCATCTGGCATTCTGTATTGCAGTTACAGATTCATAGCTGCCTCATATTCAGTAACACTATGTAGTCATGATTGTTGCACTATCGCTATGATTGCAAATGCTCACCCCAAGCCCACCTGAATTGTCAGCAGCCACATCGAGCGAATGAGGTTTGTTCAGCTGCTGATCAGGGTGCAGGGAGGAGGATATTTACAGCCCTTTCCTACCAACAAGTGAGGCTGCCACAATCATGAGCAGGAGCAGCACCCCTGTCCTTGTTACAGCCTTGCTTGTCGGCAGGAGGGGCTTGGAAATGTGATCTTCCTTGTGGCCTTTCCAGAAGCTGAACAGATCTTCTTTTCTGGATGCAGCTGCTGGTGGGCTTGGGGGGTGGGTCAGACTAGGAGACATTTCTTAGTTTTGCATTTGTAACTGAGTAGCCGATGTAGGATATTGGTGATAATCTTTTCAAAAGAGTCACGTCATCTTGTGATCAATGTATGATAGCCTCAGTTTGGTCATGTTGGCTTCTCTGGAGAGTTCAGGCTTGATTTCCTCTAGGATCAATTTACTGGTCATTTTGGCAGTGATTACCTAAGTGTATTCTGTCAACACACAAATAAGAAAATAGGCTAGCCTTACTTCCTCCATGCCTGGTTCTGTCACTTTCCTCATATGCAGAGTGAGAAGTTTGAATAGGAGAGCTTCCCAGCACATTAATGTTGGCCATTCAACTGGGGACTCTTGAGGGTTTTTTTGGTTCCTGATCGCATGAAGGGTGTCCATGCATAGGGCAAATCGTATTATTCAGATTTGTCGCTCTCCATGTGAAGAGAGTGACAGAAATGGTGGTGGGGTTATCCTGCTCCCCTCTTTGCATGTTGCTTGAACACACATATAATGATGATGATGATGATGATGATATTTATTTATACCCCACCCCTCCGTTAAAACAATCGGGGCAGCTTACAAAAATTAAAATACAATACAGATAAAAATCCCAAAACACCACCCACCCCCATAAAAAGATATTAAACAAATATAAATTAAAAGCAACTAATCTAAAATCACATTTAAAAAACAATAAATACAATGATTGCATAGGACTTATGTATCCATGAAAAGCATAGTCCCATATGGAACACACAACCTATTTTGGCCTGGAGAAGGTATTGTAAGATATCTTGAGGAACATTGTGGTAGAAAGGGAGGTAAAACTTTGAATATGGAAGATCTGAGAGAGATGTGAGAAGTCAGGATACAGAAAATGTGTGTTTATAGCAGGGGCAGGAAGATGTTGACCTGAAACTCCCAGCATCCCTCGCCATTGATATACTGGCTAAGGCTCATGGGCACTGCAGACCAATATTGAGAGGATCAAAATTGCCCATCCATGCAGTATAGGAGGAAGGAATATGGTCAACCACTTCATGTTTTAACCAGTCAGCTCTAGAGCCTTCTTCTCTTCCTTCTACCTTAACTCTACAGAAGTGCAAGGGGTCTTGTGCAGCTCACCACACACCCACCACTGAATTTATACAGCATGGAAAGGAAGATTATCCTCCTTTTTCTACAGTTTATCTTAGAACTAATTTAGCAGTTTTCTGCTAATTCAGTCTTGACGCACACACATTCTTTTTCTATAGATGTAAATTTAGGGCTGGTGATAGAGCATGGAAAAGACGGTGAAATCTGCTTTCTCAAACTGCACCAGTTAGGATGGGTGGTACCTGTACAACCCTTCTATCTCCACTACTTCCCTCCCCAAAACTGTTACCCCCCCCAAAAAAAAATCTTTGCAAGCTCCAAATTATATGCTTATCATATAATGCTTGTGTTGTAATTTTATTACAGAAGACCTATGCTTGTTTTTATATCAAATTATGGCAAGGCAGTAGTCAGTTGCACATGAAAAATTATTTTCTAAAGAAAATGTCTGTACATTTGTAAATTAGCATATTTGCCCTAATCCATAATGATCCAGTCTTTGTAGACAAAGTTTTCCCCATTAACTTCAATGAGAAGCGCAACTTGATAAGTGCAATATGATAGACATAGGAAGCTGCTTAAAACCCCTAGCTCTAATAGGTACTCAATTAAAGTGGATTCCTTCCTATGTGTTTGCTTAGCATACACAAGGAAGACACAAAGGTAATGTGTGTGTGCTGTGTTGTGTGTGTTGAACACAGTTCGGGCCATTGATCACAAGTACCAGTGCCACAGTTCTGCTGAGGCAGAACTTTTAAGGTCACCTCATGAATTAGGATGCAAATGTTAATAATCTTATTATAGATTTGCTTAGAACAATCTCTTCTGTTTTGTCCTCAGGTTCTCAGTTCTGTAATAACCTGTTTCTGGTTACAGAGCTGTACTGATGCATTGTTATCCAGTATCATTTTAAATATGTTTAAACCTTTTAAAGATCATTGTGAATATACAGTTTACTTTTGCTGCATATTTCTGTTGCCACTTGTCTTATCCTTTCCAGTCAATCTCACACACTAATATCCAAAATACTGGGGGTAATATTTCTTTCATAAGGCATTTGTATATATGAATACAGTAATATTTGTATTTCTGTTGTTGTTTTTTATAGTGTTCCTTTCACAACAATTGAAATATTGTAGAAAAATAAGTAGGTACTGGTGTTTTTTTAAAAAAAAAAATCCATGGGATTATTAAGATCTTCCTGTATTGGTACCAAGTGATATTATGAAACCTGTAAACTTTTGACAGCCAAAGTGCTTTAAGCAGAAAGAGTGCAGGTAGTACTCTAAATGCCTATTGTAGATGGTTAGCTTAGCTTTTCTGATTCTCACTGCTAAACATCTGCATCCTGAGTCACTCTATTTGCTGCTGTTTAAGTGTGCATGTATTTACTAAGTTTGTAATTGGGAATTCAAGTCTATCACAATTAGGATGCTTTCTTTTTTTACTGATGCAGATATGCACACACATTCTAAAAATGAAATGAAATTAATTTTTTTTTCAAATTGTACAACTCCGAATGCATGGATTATTTTAATACAAATATAAGCAATGAAAGCAAATGGAGGCAATCCATGCATGAATGATTAAAAAATAATTATTATCACATAAAATCAGAAAGAGATGAAGACACAAACAGAACATGAATCAGTCTGAAAAAGACTGTGGACCTGGGAAAACCAACTAATCTCTAGTTTGTCATGAAAAATTGGCCAAATATCAACTTCCTCTGTTTTATTTTGTGAATTCTCTTGTAGGAATTCAGAACAAAATTGCCTGAAACAGTTTTATCTATTTTATAAGTGAAATTATATATTTCTGGGATTTATAAGACATTGTGATCGTCCTGGGAATAGGAAAGGCTGCCCAGCATTCTAGCTTGGATTGTTCTTCTATATAGCATTCATGCTCCTGAAAAAGGTAAGTCTACAATTCCTATTATGTCTTTCTTATTTTCTCCTCTTATCCTTAGAAATATATATCTAGTTCCATTTTCAGGCTGAAAACCCATACAGCTGTGCAGCCTTGGGTGGGCAGCAAGCAAAGGTAACCACTGAAGTACTTCCTTATGGCTTCCAGGATACTGGAGTAGGTCTACCAAGCTAGTCTAAATTTTTGCTTCCATCACAAAGCAAGCCTCAAAGAATTGTGGATTGACAGAGTATTTGTTCTTTCTTTGGCCTGGGGCTTCCAAGGCAATCTGAAAAATTTAAAGTGTCAGAATACATAAGACAAAGTCCTAAATCCTTTTGGAAAGTGCCAACTAGAATTGAACTATTAAATCAGTTTTTGAATGATGAGTTCAAACATAGATAACTCCAGTTGATTTATTCCAGTTAAGGACTACCAGCAGGATTTAAGTATACAAGAATCCAGAAGAGCTGGATTATCGATATAGTCAAGGATATAGGCCATTAAGCCTGCTAGAACAACAACAACAAAAGACCCCTCTTCACCTGTGTCTTAATGTGAAAAGTTTCTAGCCCCTGCCTTCCCCCTCCACGTGGAGACCAGATCAAAGGGAATTGCTCTCTGCTACAGTGAATGAGACAAAGGAATGGCCTGGTGGGCGTCCTGCCCCCTCCTTTTCTATCACTTACACAGAAGCACATCCAACACAAAAGAGCTCCCTGCAGATGCTAGCCAGGTTGCACTTTTCAAAAACGTTATAGCTACCCAAAAGAAACCCACAGCTGTTCAAAAACAGGAAATTTTTCCTCCACAAAAGAACAGGGAATCAGGCCTTAGAAAAGAATTGCCAAGCACAGAGAAGGAAAGCAGACACACGCCTCAGCCCCCCCCCACCTCCGTGCTCCCCCCTTCCAGCAACAACACAAAGGCTAGAAACAGAGCAAAGAAACTGCAAGCATGCATGCACACACAACTCAGCTCCTCTGTCCTCCCAGAACTCCAAAGCCACAGTCTTCCCACCCCCCTGGCAGAGAGAGCTGCTTAACTGCTATTCCCAACTCTGAGGGCTCAAAACCCACACCACCATGTCATAATGGCCACCCTAGAGTTTCTGCCACCTGAAGTCCAGGGTTGGCCCCTTTTCCAATGCCAAACCAAGGGATTCCTCTTCGTTTTGCCACCACTCACTGTCTTTATGGTCTTTTCTTGTCTAAGCAGTGAGATTTAGACAAGCTATATTAAAGAAACAATGATGTACTTTCCTCTTTCCCAGAGGAGTTTAGATAGCTGACCAGAAGCAGGCAATTTGAGGCAGGTTAGAAAATAACAGAAAGCTTTTATTCAGTTCTAGGAGTCTATGTTACTTGAGAAGGCAAAACATTCCCAGGTTCAACTTAAGGCTTATACAATATGCATTCATTCAGAGCACTTACAAATAAAACATAAATCTAATGCAATCTAACTACACATTCCCTAACTATTACATGCAAAGTAACTTACAGTCTCTGGAGACAGAATTCTTTTGGATCCTTTGAGGCCTTTGGGTAGGATTGGCTCCCCCCCAACCCTTTTGGTTTCACAGTTTGTATCTTGTTGGTTATGCCACAGCTGTGTAGGCCATCTGGCCCAGAGCTAGGCCATGTGGATCAAGTCCATCTCAGCCAGCTCAATCTAGCTAGGCCATGTGCTCAACTCAGAGAGACTCAGAACAAAGGGAAGATCAGAACTTTTAAAAGTCCTTTCTATTGATCTCTGATTGGCTCTTCCTGTGCCCAACAGGCACAGAGTGGCTATCTAATCAGGTGATGTGATGTCATGTTTATTTAATGAGGTTTTCCCACCCCCTTCCCATTTCCAAATAAGGAGTGGAAGTTTCCAATGAAGTAAAATGAAGATTGTTGAGATGAACTCCCATGATGGGCAGAGCAGGCCATCATGACGACCTGACATCTCAAAGTCACTAGGGAATAGGTCCAAGCCCCCTCTCACTACCAAATAAATTTCTCCAATTTGGATACAGATGATACGAGATTCTCAGAAATGGCCTTGGTGTATGCAAGTGTCACCCATTTTGAAGTGTGCAAATTTAATTTCAAAGAAGTCAGATTTCTCATCCTCTAGTGCAGGCCAACTAAAATTATACTACAACAGTGATGAATGATGCTGTATTATACTGTATAATTAATCTCATTCTGAAATATTAAGGGTAGGAAAAACTGATATGAGCATAATAATGGGAAGACATTATTATAAGAAGAATTTGTAATATTTAGAAGCTTATAGACATAGGAAAATTACATGTGCTTATAGCATATAGCAGGGATGGGCCATAAATTTTCAAGTTATAAAAATGTATTACATTACATGGTATAATTCACTTCACTGGCTCAAAATGCAGTGACTTATCTGATAAACCAATCAGGTAAGTCAAGTGTACTATGAAAAATAACTTTTCTTTCTATAATGATAAACTGTGCATTTTTCCCCCTACACCATTTCCCTTTTACATTTGGTTAATGTGAATAAAAGAGTCTTCTGCTGAAATTTACTGTATGAACAAGGCATTTTGACATGTATGAGTACAAGGACTTAAAGCTGATTCAGATATGGACATAGCTTGGTCTTTAAAGAAAGTTTGTTCCTGTAGTTGTTCTGCTGTCATCCAGCCCAACTCACCCTGCTTCTAGTAATGACTGAATATGGAATGCTGATGAGCAGTATAATATTTAATCCAGATAGGTCTGAAATAATGATCCTTGACAAACTTTATAACCTCAGCAGATGTGTCAGTAGAAAGTGGATAACCAGCCACTTCCTGGTTTGTCTCCCTGATTCAAGAAACTCCCTAATTCCAGGATGTTTCATTTGGCCAAGACCAATACAAAATTGGGACTTGTTTCCTCTCTCCTTCCCCCTGCAGTCCTTTGTGATGCCAAAAAATCTGATCCAGTGAAAGGCATTGCCAATTATAAACAGAAGCGATTCAGAAGTTTCGCACCATTGCTGTAGTAATGCCTAGTAGGTCCTCAAGGGACAACTACAACTTTCTTTCCATCATAAATGAACAGTTATACTACTTTAAATCAAGCCTGCACTGAGGCGTGTTGTAAGTTTCAACTGATGCAAATACAGGTTGCCCCATCTTTACTTGGGATCAATACCCACACTTTCTCTTACTGGCGATCAGAGGGGGGGAGGTCTCTCTAGGCATCTGGAGGATCATAGAGTCATGCTGGAAATGGTCTCTCTAGGCACCAGGATGTTGTCCAGCATGACTCTGGTCACCTTCCACCAGAAGTTGACCATAGAATCACACCAGTTGCCTAGTCCCTTGTATACAATGGCAAAATCAAGGTTTGCTTTTTGGATTATTATTTTTTAAGAATATTTTCAAGCTGTGAATACTTAAATCGGTGGATACCAAATCCATGGATATGAAAGGACAACAGTAATCTAAAAAGCAAACCTTGATTTTGCCATCTTATATAAGGGACACTATTTTGCTCTGCCACTGCATATAATGGAACTTGAGTATTCACGGATTTTGGTATCCACGGGGGTTCCTGGAACCAAACCCCAGCGAATACGAAGGGACAACTGTATACTGTTGATTGAGTTGTAGAAAACCCAAATTCAAATTCATTAAAGCCCTGCTCAGTCACAACACTCGCTAAGCCAGCGGTCTCCATATAGTGGAGTAGTAGTGTGTGCCAGCTTATCATCATGTACATAACATATGAGATATGTGCTCTGTGGAGACTGAGATACATGTGCACCAAATTGACATGCAGCCTCCCTACCCCCCCCCCCACAGACTCCACCATTGATGGCCTCTTTGAACTGTGGAATCCCCTGCCCCAGAGATTCACAAAGGTCTCAAGACACTTTGGCCATGAGGAAGAAGTAGTGACCTTGGGTATCCAAATGACATAAACATTCCCTTCAGATATTTGGCATAATGTTCTAAGAGGAAACTCATGTGTTTCCCTTGGAAAGAAAAGGGTGACTCCACAATACAGCAGGGAAATTTCTTCAGATGTTGTACCAGAAAAATGATAAGAGGTACGAATGATTTTTGTGAATATCTTACTATAGAGTTGCAACATCAGATTTCAGCTCACGGTATTCAGCCCTATTCAACTAAGAGCCTTAGTTCAAAAACTTTACACTTTGTTAAATCTGTAGTGGCTTTGACTATTAACCATGAGATTCTGACATGCATTTTGGTCTCATCTGAAATGAGACACCCTTGGCCAATGAGTACACAATGAGAAGTGGTGTAAAATTGTCCAGTAACTGCAGTCTGAGGGGAAATAAGGAAATAAAACAGGAGGGAGAACAGAGGGCTGTAGGACCAAGAAACCATTACTGTATTTCTGTTCATTCCTCTACTGATGGATTGGAATTTGTGAAAATACCCTAGTTTGGCTGTTTCTCTTTCCAATCTTCACTTGCAATTTGTTCTAGAATCATTACTTGCAGATCACTGATCATATGATCGCTGATAGAGCTACACATGCAACAAGGGAATTCTCCCCACAGAAGTTACTGACTTCAAGGAAACTGACTTTTGTAAGTAGATTTATTACTTTCACCCTTCAAGATTACTATCAGCTTGACACATCTGCATCATTTCACACAACCCTTTAAAGGTTTATAGCCAGGATTCTAATTTGCATCTTTCAGAATTATATTACACTCTCATCCCATTCTCACAACCATGTGGCTGCTATACACCAGGTGCTTTAATATTAACTGTATCAGTGCATCTGAGGAAGGAGATAGAAATCCACAAAAGTTCATGCTAAAACAAACCAGTTAGTCTTAAAGATGCTGCTATGTTCTTAGAATCATAGAATTGCAGAGTTGGAAGAGACCACGAGGGCCATCCAGTCCAACCCCCCTGCCACGCAGGAAATCTTGATCAAAGCATCCCCGACAGATGGCCATCCAGCCTCTGTTTAAAGACCTCCAAGGAAGGAGACCCCACCACGCTCCGAGGGAGTGTGTTCCACTGCCGAACAGCTCTTACTGTCAAAAAGTTCCTCCTCATGTTGAGGTGGAATCTCTGTTCCTGGAGCTTGCACCCATTGCTCCGTGTTCCAGTCTCTGGAGCAGCAGAAAACAAGCCTGCTCCATCCTCAGCATGACATCCCTTCAAATACTTAAACAGGGCTATCATATCGCCTCTTAACCGTCTTTTTTCCAGGCTAAACATACCCAGCTCCCTAAGTCTCTCCTCATAAGGCATCGTTTCCAGACCTTTCACCATTTTAGTCGCCCTTCTCTGGACACGCTCCAATTTGTCAATATCCTTTCTGAATTGTGGTGCCCAGAACTGGACACAGTATTCTAGGTGAGGTCTGACCAAGGCAGAATAGAGTGGCACTATTACTTCCCTTGATCTAGACACTATACTTCTATTGATACAGCCCAAAATCACATTGGCCTTTTTAGCTGCCGCATCACACTGTTGGCTCATGTTCAACTTGTGGTCTACTAGGACTCCTAGATCCCTTTCGCACGTAGTCTCATTCAGCCAGGTCTCTCCCATCCTATATCGATGCATTTCATTTTTTCACCCTAAGTGCAGTACCTTACACTTCTCCGTATTGAATTTCATTTTGTTAGCTTTGGCCCAGCTCTCCAGTCTATCCAGGTCATTCTGAATTTTGATCCTGTCCTCTAGGGTATTAGCTACTCCTCCCAATTTGGTGTCATCTGCAAATTTGATAAGTATGCCCCTAATTCCCTCATCTAAGTCATTGATAAAGATGTTGAATAGCACTGGGCCCAGGACAGAACCCTGTGGCACCCCACTGGTCACATCTTTCCAAGACAAAGAGGAGCCACTGCTGAGCACCCTTTGGGTTCTGCCGGTCAACCAATTACAAATCCATTGAACAGTTAACTTGTCTAGCCCACATTTTACAAGCTTGTTTGCAAGAATGTCATGGGGAACCTTGTCAAAGGCCTTACTGAAATCAAGGTATGCAATGTCCACAGCATTCCCTTCATCTACCAAGCTGGTAACTTTATCAAAAAAAGAGATCAGATTAGTCTGGCATGACTTGTTTCTCTGAAACCCATGTTGACTTTTTGTGATTATGGCATTGCCTTCTAAATGTTCACAGACTCTCTGTTTAATGATCTGTTCTAGAATCTTCCCTGGTATTGATGTCAGACTAACTGGATGATAATTGTTGGGATCCTCTTTTTTCCCCTTTTTGAAGATGGGAACAACGTTTGCCCTCCTCCAGTCTGCTGGGACTTCTCCTGTTCTCCAGGAGTTCTCAAAGATTATTGCCAATGGCTCTGAGATTATATTTGCCAGCTCTTTTAATACTCTTGGATGTAGTTCATCTGGTCCTGGAGATTTAAATTCATTTAGATTAAGAAGGTATTCCTGTACTACCTCTTTACTTATTTTGAGCTGGATTTCCCCTATTGTGTCCTCTGTTCCATTCTCCTCAGGTTGGTCCTCCTTTTCCTTTTCTGAAAACACTGAGGCAAAGAAGGTGTTGAGTAACTTAGCTTCCCTGCTTCTCTGCTTTTTTATAGAGTATATAAATTGTGCATATAAATGCCAGAACATGTCAATATGAAACAGCAAAGGTCTAAATTAAGGGTGGTCTCTGGCCTTCAAAAAGTTGGACTATAATTCCCATCAGTGCTAGTTTGCCCAATCAACACTGAGGGATGGTGGGTTTTGCAGTCCAACAAAGAACTACACATTCACCATTCCCTGCCTAAATACAAGTAAACTACTTTAAAGTCATTTCAATTTAATATTGAAATGGTTGTAATATGAAGACAAACAAACACACATATCTTTTCTCTCATTGGAAATAATGCTAAGACTTTAGCTGAAATGGAACACTTCCTGTGCATAGATATTTCCTAGTTGTTTCTCTTTAAAAAACAAAAATGAAAGGAATTAGGTTGGAATATGTTCCATAGGACTTGTGCCTCTATAATCTCCCTCCATCCTTAGCTTTCCCAAAGTTCTAGCCTTACCATTCAATAATTAATTTCTGTATTGTTACATATTATGATAGTATACATTAACACTTAGATGTACATGTACACATTGTCTACATCTGTAATGTCTAATTATAGCTTTCCAGTACATATATGAGAGGTAAAACACGCTCATGACTTACCATAAAAGGTGATGTTTTACATGCAAGACTGACACAGTTTTCTATACTCATTGGAGGAACTGTTTAATGTTCATAGCGGCCTTTAAAGGGCAAAAATGTTGAGATATCCAATTTGTTTATATGATTAGTTGTCCTAGGATAACAGCAATCCATTTCTGTTTGTTTATACATTCAAGAGGAAAATAAGAGGCTGAAGATAGAGGGGAAATTCTCTGATAAAATCAGGGGATCTTGACTCATCTCATTTTCTCTGTAAGTCATGATATAAACATTAGCATAGCTGTTGTTTCTGGTATACAGAAATTGGTGGAATGCAGAGCTTCTGGAAACAAAAATGGCCTGTGAAGACAGTGTGAGCATATGGCCCTTCTGTTCCTTCTTTCCAGATAGTGGATTTGTGAATATGTAACACATTGGTAGGCCAATTCATTGGTAGGCTAAGTTTCTCCATGTGATGAATACTCCAATACACAACCAAATGGAGATGCATCCAGCTGTTAATGCAAGAATAACTGTAACCTAGCCATTTCCATAGTAGCAGTGGCTTGAAAGGGACAACAGCACTCATACAAACATCCCCATGTGAGATACCAGTTCACTAAAATTTCTACACACAGCTAAGTATCCAAGCATATAAAAAATAAATAAACAGTTGCTTTGTAGTTTGTGAGAACTGACTCTCTCAATAAAGAATCACTGAAATGTCATTCTGGACTTTCACTCTGTGTGTACATACCCATTGGAGGGAAAGCCATGACAATTTTGGATGCATCCTAGGAACTATTAATACTATATGAAATTAGGAATGCAGGCTGTTCGAACCATTCCAAAAATTATTCCTCTTGCTAATCCATTTTCTTTATTCTCCACATTTTTTGAAAAGTTCCAAATGTTCTGTAATTGAACAAAAAAACTACTCTTCCCATGTCAGCGTAAATCATTGAGAACAAGGTTAAACTTACCCTCTAGTGAGCCTTAACCACAAATTGTGCTGTACATGTTTCAAGGTTTTAACATCATTATAAAACATTATGGACTGAATGCTATTCATCCTGTTCAACAAAGAAATATAAATAAGGGGGCTTTTAGCTGACATTATACTCAAAGTGACCAAAAAAAAAAAAGCCATCAAGGACCTGCATCTGTGGTTTGAAGATACCTTTACAAATTTAGTTGTGCTGCTTTAACATTTAATCTCCTAAGCACCCCATGACACCCCAACTTATACTGTGTCCTGTTTACAAATCCATTGTGTATGTGTGTGCCTTCAAGTCACCTGTCAACTTACAGCAACCCTGTGAATTTCATAGGGTTTTCTTAGGCAAGAAATAATTCAGAGGTGGTTTTACCAGTCCCTTCCTCTGGAATATACCCTACAGCATCTGGTATTCATTGGCAGTCTCCCATCCAGGTACTAGCTTCCAAGATCAGAAAGAATCTGGTGACTTTAGGGTATTTAGGCACCTATACATCTTTAATCCCAGCCTGCAAACCTCTGCTTGTTTTATAATATATTCCTATTCTTTGTGTGTATTCTCTTCAACCTCCTCTTCTCCATAAAATAATATCCTAAAGATGCTGTTTTTGCCCAGCCCAATACAGCAGGCCAGGTTGGAAGCTGAGGTGAAAAGAAATTGAGGTATGTTTGAAAAAGGGAGGCTGGTGTGTGTGAGGAAAGAGAAGGATTAGAAGAAGCGTATGAAGAATGAAGGTGAAAAAGAGCTGAGAAGAGGCAGATGCAGACCTAGCTATGCAGGAAACCCATCCTGCTCTAGGAAGAAAAGAGTGAAGAGCAGTAGAAATTCCAGTAGTATAATTTAAAATAGCAGACGAAATGGAACACCCCTTATTTATGTGAGAGTTCTAGTGTATCTCAAAAGAAAAGGAGAACGAAATAATTATTTCAATATGACTATAACAAAAGCAGCATCCAAACACTTTACTAAATTTTAATTTTGATACACAAAAAAATAATCTATGCTACTTAAATCATAGAAGAGCTGAAAGGGATCCTGGAGGTCCTTTACTCCAATCCCTCACTCGGTGCAGGATCTGCAATGAAAAATGCAACTGCAGCATCCCTAAAAAATAGCCATCCAGCCTCAGCATATTTCCAGTGAAGCAGAAACCACCATCTCCCAGGGCAGTCTATTCCACCATTGGGAAGTTTATCCTAGTATTTAGTTAAAATTTGCTTCTTTGCAATTGCCATCACAGTAATGGCATTTTGCAGCAGTAGTGACTTGTCTTAACGGTGTTTTTAACCCCAGAAGCTCCCATAAACTTCGCATGCCAGATGGCGGCTGCAAATGATTTACTCACGTTAGTACTTTGCTGCCGCCAACCATTTTTTTAAAAACTGTCTAAGGTGCGCTGGAGCCATAGAGGGATTTTTCAAGTTAAAAGGACGGCCAAAAACAAAAACAAAACACAACACCCCATTTTATTGCCTTAGTGATCACTCAGTAAGGTGAAAATCCAACATGGAGGCAGCGTGTGCTTTGCCTGGTAGCAGTGGGCACTTGCCCTGTTAGCAACATGGAGGCAACAGGCGCTTGCCCTGTTAGCAGGCGCTTAATAATAATAATAATAATAATAATAATAATAAAATTTATTTATACCCCGCCCCTCTGTTAAAACAATCGGGGCGGCTTGCCCTGTGCTTGCCCGACCAATCAGCATTGCACTTTCTCTTGTATAGGAAAATGATTCAAAGTGAATTGCTTATCCTAACAAGCAGGAATGTACACCCCATCACTGTTTTTTGTTGTTGTTTTTTTTTAACTACAGGAAAAGCCGTGAAGGCTTTTACAGCACTGTTTTTGCTGTTTTGGGTCCCCTCCTTCCGAATACTGTGGATTGATATGGGATCCCATTTAGACAGGTCGTATTCCCAGCAAATTTCATGAGGGTTATTCTCACCATTTAGACAACCTCCATGGTCTCCAGAACTGGATATGATCCAGATGAAGTCTTTCAGAGCACTGCAAGATTGAATGGTTTTATTAATTTGCAGGATATGAACACTGTGCTTCTGATAATACTGCAAAAGTAGTCATTAGCTCTTTTTTAGCAGGTACATCTTGATGGCTCTGGTATTCAATAGAGTGAGTTGATGCTGTTGTGTCAACACTATGTGTGGCAGAAGTGTTATTTCAACCCCCCTGGGGGTGTTAATTAACTCTTGTCTGTCTTTTTATTTGCAAGCAGGTCAGCAGAACAACTACAAACCAGTGAAACTGTCTAGACCAGAGGTCATACACTGGAATGCTATCTCCACAAACTACAGTATGGTGAGCAAGTAATAGTGAGCTACCAGTAATCATTATAATATTTATGAAAGTGCTTCTCTATTATGTGGGAGGGCTCAGAAGACAACTCAGGCTGAACAATCTGTTTTTGCTCTTTTGTGGTTCTGTGAAACATTCCATTCATGTTTTACTAATGAGAAAAACAAAGCTGGAGTAAGGCCACATAGAATGATTCAGTCACCACTGTTCTAAGAGAACTACTCAGTCATTACAAAATATGCAGATTCATAGAATCATAGAATTATAGAATTGCAGAGTTGGAAGAGACCACGAGGGCCATCCAGTCCAACCCCCTGCCATACAGGAAATCACGATCAAAGCATCCCTGACAAATGGCCATCCAGCCTCTGTTTAAAGACCTCCAAGGAAGGAGACCCCACCACGCTCCGAGGGAGTGTGTTCCACTGCCGAACAGCTCTTACTGTCAAAAAGTTCCTCCTAATGTTGAGGTGGAATCTCTGTTCCTGGAGCTTGCATCCATTTCTTAGAAACAGTGGACACTGAAATTCTGTTGAAATCATGATGACTTTCAATACCACCAACCAACAGAATATGTCCTTGTGGTTAAGAAGAAACTAAAACTTTAAGTCACATTTTAATTCTCTGTAACTTTTACTGTGATCACTGAAAGGAATGTATTAACCCATTGGATCCAGGAAGACCACCAGAATATTTCCTTTGTCCGGCACAAAAGAATCTATCACAGAAATTGTAGCCAACTTTTTTATTGAAAGCAATGATGCCAAAATCTAGAAGTTTAACCAAAATAATATTGGTTTTACTGTATTGAAATCTATTTTATGTTTATGGATTTTACAGTTGTGTTTAACTTGTGTTAAGAGATCCGTCTTATTACCACCTGGACAGCTTCAAAAAAGCTGTCAAGATGGATCTTTTCTGGCAGGCCTTTCCTGAATAGCTATCCTGGCCTAAAGATTCGACTGTTTTTTTTTTTTTTCCTCCTTTGACCTGCCATTGAATTATTTTATGCTGCTGTGATTAGTTGCTGTATGGGTTTTTTTAAATCATTGTATGTTTTTAATCTTTTTTAGTTTAATATTATTTTAAGGGGTGGGTGGGTTAGGGTTTTGAGGTAATTATGGAGTTTTTATACTGTAAGCTGTCCCGATTGCATTGCAGAGGGGTGGGATATAAATTATTATTATTATTATTTTCTGTGCCATATTTGATTTGTATCAGTTTTCCTTGTGAGGTCTGATGACTGGATCAGTAAAAATAGATCATTACCATCAATGAAGTTATTCTTGTGTGTGACGGTGGCAGGAACAAGACTAGAGTGCACCATTTTGGCTTTGGCTTTAGTCGTAATTAGCTATTCAGTCTCTCATAGTGGTGTTGGAATATTGCTGGTGTAGCAATAGCTTTACATTCATTGTTTTTCACAGATTTTGCCTGCCCCCTATCTTCTTTAACATCTGTATGAAACCACTGGCAGAGATCATCCAGGAATTGGGTATTACCAGTATGCAGATGCCATCCAGTTTCTTCTTTACTCTTCTAATCACAAGAAGGGTGAATTTATGGATTAAATGTGAATTAATAAACTGAATTTTAATACAGAGTTCCTTTTGATCCATGGGTGACTGATCTAAAATACGGGCTTCACTGGTCAGGATTCCATGCCCCTTGGTTCACTGTTTAGGAAAGTATCTAAACCTGCTCTTTCTCCATTGTTGTTTTTGTTGTGGTTGTTATTTTATATCTACCTTGCTGTCAGTACTGAGACTCAAGGTTGCTAATAACATGTTAAAAGCAATACAGATTAAAACTATACAAAAGCTTCAATAAAGGTATAGATTAAAAATTTAAAAAACAATTAAACAGTTAATAAAGTTGAAAAAACATGAAACATTAAAAACATCAAAATTCATTAAAAGACAATGTTTATGCAGATGACACACAGATTTTTCCAGAGTTTTAAATTAATTGATGCCTCTGTGTGGAAGTCGGTGCTGGTCTGCTTGTCGAGCATTTCTTTTGTTGTTGATCACCCACTGTCTTAAGCTGAATATGGGCGGGGGAGACCTGAGATCTTGACATTTCAACCTGACAGTCCAGTAGCCCTTCTTTCATGCCTTCCACTGTGTTGCAGGGTTGCACAGTGGCTCCTGTTTTGGCTGCCAGGAACCTCGGAGTCCTGCTGGATGACCATTTTTCCTTGTGCCCCTTTTTGGGGCAACAGCAAAGGCATGTAATTTCTATCTTTTGAACATCCGTAGGGTCCATAGGTTCTTGACCATTGAGACTGCCAATCTGCTTTTTCAGGTTTTGGTTATGTCATGCCTGGGTTATGGTAATAGGCTTATTGGCAGGTTTGCCTTCTTGTTCTCTTCTTCCTCTGGATTTAATTCAGAACATTGCTGTCTGGGTTGTTTTAAACCTCCCTAAATTTTCACTTGATTCTTCCCCCTGTAAATCCCTTCACTGGCTACGAGTTCAGGCCATGGCTCATTTTAAACTTTTGGTTCTTGTATTTAGGACTCTGTGCTCTAATCTACCCCAGTTCCTGGCAGCTCAACTAGCATGGTATGTACCATCTAGGAATTTAAGAGTACAGATGAAGGATTATTGTCTGTTCCGCCAATGCAGAGATAGCTCTGTCAAGGCTGCAAGTTCAAGATCTGGGTCTGCATCTGTGGAAGAGTCTATCTTTGGACCTCTGGCTAGAAGGAGGATCTCACCCATTTCCATGAAGGGTTGGAGAGTTTTCTCTTTGATTCTACAGATTAAGCTGCTGAGTTGTACTTTAGGTTGCTGAGATGGGTAGTGGCTGGTGGAATGTTGAATATTTTATGTATATTTATACTGTTATGTTTTATTGTCTTTGATTTATTATTATTATTATTATTATCATCATCATCCCATTTCTCCCCATGGATCAAGGTGGAGAACAACAACAGACCAACAGATACAAGATACAGCATCACTTAAAAACACACAGCATCAGTTAAAATACAAAACATCAATTTAAAAGAACAAATAAGACAAATACCCATAAAAACAATCAATCTACATTTAAAGTTCATGTTTTAAAATTCACAATTTAAAAATCATCTGGATAGGACTGCCAGAAGAGACTGGTCTTTAATGCTGTTTTAAATTCGGACAGCAAATAAAGCTGTCGAATCTCTTCTGGCAGGTCATTCCACAGTCTATATGTTGTCTATATGTTTGATGTTCTGCCCTTTGGTGAAAAGGGTATTATAAATAAACATCATCATCATCATCATCATCATTTTACAACATACAGACTCTGGTGTTTAAAGCAGCACCACACAGCATTAAAACCCACCCCACTTAGTTTCTAAATGCTTGACGGCGTAAAAATGATTTAACTTGCTGACAGAAAAACAGCAAGGATGTGGACATTCTGGCCTCCCTAGGGAGGGAGTTCAAAAGTCTAGAATTAGCCATCAAGAAGGTCCTCCCCCTCATTCCCACAAAACAAGCCTGAGACAAGGGCCTCTCTGGATGATCTTAGAGCTCTCCAGATGATCTTAGAGCTCTAATGGACTCATAAAAGAGATGCAGTCATCCAACAGGGTGTAAGCTGTATAGGGCTTTATAGGTCATCACCAGCACTTTGGATTGTGCCCAGAAACAGACTGGCAGCCAGCGGAGCTGTTGCAACAAGAAATTTGTGTGCTTCCTGTAGTCAACCTCAGTTAACAATCTGGCTGCAGCTCTTTGGGCCAACTGGAGTTTCTGGGCACTTTTCAAAGGTAGCCTTATGCATTTAAGGACTTATTTAAACAGGGAAAATAATCCTAACGGGATGCAAATGGAAGGCGATCTGATATATGTCATTTGGAAGGGAGAAACCAAATCCACCACAACCTCCATGTGGGTAGACTCCAGGGCTTCGTCTGGATTTTTTTAAAAGCTCCGTATGGCATGTGAATGTGATCATTTGGACATTCGCATTCATGTTGATGCGAAAAGGCAGTGTAATCTGATTGGCTGGAGGAGCATGGGGGCAGGGCTAGCAAACAGGGAACATGTCCACAGATGCCATGTAGGATTTTCTGCTAAGCAAGTGTCAATAAAATGACGATCTTATACTCCCTCTCTTTCTCTGATAAATATGAAAATTTGCATGTGTGCACCATGGTAAACTTTTTTAAAAAAAAATTGGCAGCAGCAGATTTAAAAGCGCAAGTACAGTAATTCCCTCATGGCCTGTTTATCAGGACTGGTAGCCAAACTTTGTTTAAGGGTTTCTTCTTTCATGTTGAAGTTCTCCAGGTATTTGTGGATTTCAATAGCTTCTCTGTGCATTCTGACATGATAGTTGTTAGCCTGGTCCAGAATTTCCAGAAATCCACAAACACCTGGACAACTTCAACAGGAAAGAAGAAATCCTTAAGTAAACAAAATTTGGCTACCAGTCCTGAAAAACACCAAAATCAAAACTCAACACATGCAAATGAACTTCATCCAGGGACAGGGGGATTTCTAGCAGACAATGGGCCATTAGCCAAACAGACGCTAATCCTCCTTGCATATCCTCCCACCCTAGAAACTAGCCATTCAAATACACACATTTACATATCCTCTCCAACAGGGACTCACAGTATATAAACCCCACACACCCCTACCCAACCATTCTCTGAAGATGCCAGCCACAGATGCAGGCAAAACCTCAGAAAGAAACTATTCCAGAACATGGCCTCACAGCCTGGAAAAAAACCACAGAAAACCTATGGATGCCAGCTGTGAAAGCCTTCGACTTCACATAATGAGATATCTTGGAGATGGGACCCAAGTCTAAACATGAAATTCATTTATGGTTCATATACACCTTATGCACATAGACTGAAGGTATTTTTATACACAATATTTTTAAATATTTTTGTGCATGAAACAAAGTTTATGTACATTGAATCATGAGAACGGAAAGGCATCACTATCTCAGCCATTCATGTGGACAATTTTAGATTTTAGAATATTTTGTATTTTGGAATTCTGGATAAGGGAGACTCCTTGGTTTTTTCTCCTGTGCCAAAGTTTAGATTGTAAGTCTTTAGAGAAGAGATCTGTTTTCCTGTGAGGTGTCACAGACACCAGTTTGCATGGACACGTTTCTCTTTTGGTGCAAGATTATATATGCAGCCCCAACATTATTCATATGGCTGTGAATTTATTACAAAAAGAAAGATATATATTTACTGACAAGGAAGAAATAATGCAGCATGTTTCTGACCTCAATCCATCTTCTGTCTCCATTAAATATAGTTAGCGGTCAACACAGCAAAGGCACATTCTGCCAGGCTTTGCTGAACATTCATATAAAAGTCACCACAGTCTCACCCATGCTCAAGGATAGGAAATGACTGTGGTGTCTCAGATATTACTTTGTGGGAACTACTGGCAAAAGCTGATTTCTCAAAATTACAAACTTACATTGATGCTTTGATCAAGTGCTAAAGATTCACTTTCATTACCCTGTGCAGACCTTCTCACTTAATAAGGCCGAGAAAAATAAACTTTATAAATTTAAACTTATATCCAGTTGTTCTTATAATGTATTCTTATTCTCTCATGCCTTGTGATATCATATCTTGTCCAAATCCATTCACACAAATTTCCTGGTATTACCAGAGGACACAAAAATGCAGTCACTCATAGAGACTTGAAAGAATCCAGATGTTTCGATTTTTACCCTGTCACATGAATATATGTAGTTCTGGACAATCTAGTGCTTTGTTATTCCCCCTCACCCTGAAAGTAAACTACTACTCAGATCCTCAGGAAGATACATGTGTTCTCACATAGTCGATGGAAATTTTACATTCTTAAATAGTGCAGAAGTCACTACGTGGACCTTAGAATTGCATTCCAAAGGCAACTGCCATAAAAAAAAGCTTAAGTGTCAAACAGTATAAAACATGTTTCCCAGATTTCTTTCACTCTTCTGCACGTGAACTCTTGACAGGAATTCAGCTAGCACTACATTTCAGAAATGGAAGGTTTAAGTTTGTTATACACAAATTGAAAGGATTTTTTTAAAAAAAAAAGGTTGGAAAAAAATCAAAATATTTAAAATTTGTTGGTTTAATACACAGCCTTCATTGTTTCACAGTACAGTATGTATTCGCTTTGAAATACATCCATAGCTTTTATTACCTCTGTATGTACTAACATGTCCAGCCATTGATCTTACCTCTCTCTTACCTTTATGCAGCTTTCACAAAAGTAAGATCATAGTCTTCTTATCTTCTAAAACATTTGGATGTGCTCCCTGCACCAAACAACTGTCAGGATTGAACAATCTGATCCTCTCCTAATTGAAAGACTACCCAGCATTTCCCAGTGGTCCTCCCTATTGTCAACTTGTGAAGATCTCTGCAGAGCTCTAGGAATCTTGGTACTTTAAACCTTTGCTTCCTTTTCCCCTTCACCTCAACGTTCTCCTTCCCTATTCATAACCTTGGCTTAGTCAGGGATGGGGGGGGGCATTGCCACGAAAGAAAAATTCTTGTTGTGTGGATTTGTTGTGGGGAAATAAGCAACCCCCTCTTTCCTCAAACATGGGGGTTGTCTAAACAATCACAATAACCCTCATGGACTTCACTGGGGAATCCTACCTGTCTAAATGGGATCCCACCTCAATCCACTGTATTCAGAAAGAGGGGGAACCAAAACAGCAAACACACCGCAGGAAAAACCTTTGCAGTTTCTCTCATAGTTTTTTAAGAAACAGTGAAGGATTGCGCATTCCTGTTCGTTGGGACAAGTGATTCAATATGAATCGCTTTCCCATAGGAGAGAAAGCACAAAGCTGACTGGCCTGGCAAGTATGGGTGGTGGGGCTTGCTAACAGAGCAAGGGCCCACTGCCACCATGTTGGATTTTTGCCTTAGAAAGCGATTGCTAAGGCAATAAAACAGGGTGTGGGGTGTTTTGTGGGGGGGGGGTTGGCTTTCCTGTTATATTGAAAAATCACTCTAGCACACCTTAGACACCATTTTAAAAAAAAGTTCAGTGGTGGCAAATTGAGGTAAGTACAACTGCAAATGAATCACTCGCTTCTACCATTTCACATTCAAAGCTTATGGGGGCAAAACACTGGTAAGACAAGCTGCTGCTGCTGCAAAATGCCATTACTGCAAGGCACTCTGGGGTTTTTTGCCTCATATAGGCAGGCCCACTGTCTGCCATATAAATTCTCTGGGGTTAGGGAGCGTACTGGTTCTTTATCTAGGTGGGCTCCTGCAACAGAGTAGCTGCCAACTCAGTTCTGCAGACCCTCTGAAATATGCAGAGAGGCACTGTCCTAACAACATCAGGTACAACTTTCTGGGCTGCTCAGGTGGTAGAGGGCTGCGGCCATTCCAATTCAGGTCTCCAATTTAGGCATTAAAAAACACCATAATAATAATAATAATAATAATAATAATATTTATTTATACCCCGCCCCTCTGCTAAAACAATCGGGGCGGCTTCCAACAATTAAAACATTATAATAATGACTAAAAACACCACCCACCCCCACCCACCCCCATAAAAAGACATTAAACACTATAAAATTAAAACCATCTAACTAAAAAAAAACATTAAAAACAAATATATACATGATTTAAAAAGCCAGGAGACGCAGCTCTTGAGGCCGGGATCTAATCAGGAAAGGCCTGCCAAAAGAGATCCATCTTTAGTGCTTTTTTAAAGCTACTCAAGCTCGTCAGTTGACAGATCTCGTTCGGTAGGCCATTCCATAAATTGGGGGCGATTACCAAAAAGGCCCTCTGGGAGGTTACAGACAGCCTAGATTTTTGTGGCTGAAGCAAATTCCTCCCAGAGGACCAGAGTGCGCGGGGAGGATTGTATGGGAGGAGGCAGTTCCGGAGATAAGTTGGACCCAAGCCATTTAGGGCTTTAAAGGTAATAACCAACACCTTATACTGGGCCCAGAAACTGATAGGCAGCCAGTGGAGAGATTTCAATACTGGAGTTATATGGTCTCTCCGAGATGTTCCCGAGACCACTCTGGCTGCCATATTTTGTACCAACTGAAGTTTTCAGACCAGCACGAGGGTAGCCCCATGTAGAGCACATTGCAGAAATCTAGACGAGAGGTTACCAGCACATGCACCACAGTCTCAAGGTCCTTTACTTCCAAGAAAGGGCACATCTGGCGTATCAGCCAAAGCTGATAACAAGCGCTCCTGACCGTCGCATTCACTTGACTCGTCATCTGAAGCGATGAATCAAGGAGCACCCCCAGACTGCGAACACAGTCCTTAATGGAGAGCGTGACCCGTTCAGGACTGGAGGTTGCAACCCAACTCCTGGTTTCGGGGCTGTTACCATGAGTACCTCCGTTTTGTCCAGATTTAATCTCAATCTGTTTTTCCTCATCCAGCCCATTACTGCTTTAAGACAGTCATTAAGAGGAGAGATGCCATTGGAATTCGAGGCCGATGATCGGGACAAGGAAAATAGATCTGGGTGTCATCAGCGTACTGATAGCACCCAGCCCCATAACTCCGAATAATCTTACCCAGCAGCTTCATATAGATGCTAAACAGCATCGGGGACAGGATGGCGCCCTGCAGAACACCGCAAGTAAGCTCCTTTCTGCTGGAGCAGCTGTCCCCGAGCTGCACCCTCTGGGACCTGCCCGAGAGGAAGGACCGGAACCACTGGAGCGCAGTGCCTCCGATTCCTAACCCACTCAGGTGATCCAGGAGAATGCCATGATCTATCATATTGAAAGCTGCTGAGAGGTCCAGAAGCACCAACAGGGACACATTACCCCTGTCGATGCTTAGACGCAGATCATCGGTCAAGGCAACCATGGCAGTCTCAACTCCAAATCCCATCCTGAAGCCAGTTTGAAATGGATCTAGGGAGATTTTCAGACACGGAAAAATCGTCCCTTGCCGCGCGAGCAGCCTCCCGAAACTGCTGCGCGGCAAGGGTATTTTTCGGACCACGCTGTGCCTCTTGCGAAGCCGTCCGTGTCACTTCCGTGAAGCTTGGGACGGCTCCGCGCCATATTTCAAGCACGGGCAGCCTCCGTGATTGAAATATGACGCGGAGCCGTCCCAAGCTTCACGGAAGTGACACGGACGGCTTCGCAAGAGGCACAGCGTCGTCCGAAAAATACCCTTGCCGCGCAGCAGTTTCGGGAGGCTGCTCGCGCGGCAAGGGACGATTTTTCCGTGTCTGAAAATCTCCTAGATCATCAGTTTCATCTAAGACCACTTGGAGTTGAAGAGCAACTGCCCTCTCTATCACTCTGCTCAAGAATGGTAACATAGAAACCGGCCTATAGTTGTTCATGTCCAGGGGTTCTAGGGAAGGTTTTTTCAGGAGTGGCCAAACCGCCGATTCCTTTAAACAGGATGGAACACACCCTTCCCTGAGGGATGCATTGATGATGTCCTTAAGGAACACCATCAAGGCACCCCCCCCCCCCCGCTGGATGGCCAGCCATGAAGGGCAAGGATTGAGAGGGCAGGTCGTCTTCCTCACTCTACCAAGTAGCTTGTCCATGTCCTCGGTACTCACGGATTGAAATTGATCCAGTAAACTTACATCAACGGAGTTGCTGGACACCTCGTCAATTGTTTCTGTCAAAATACTGGCATGTAAGTCAGCTCTTATCCGAGAGATTTTATCTGCAAAGTAGTTGTTAAATGCGTCACAGCAGGCCGTTGTTGGGTTAAGCAATGGGTTCTGTGCAGGTATAACCAGTGTCATCTCCCTTACCACCCTAAACAGCTCTTCTGGACGGGACTCTGCAGATGCAATACATGCAGAGGAGAAGGATCTCTGCGCTGCACGTATTGCCTCTCGATAGGACTGAAGAAAGTTCCTATGTTGAATCCTGTCGGATACGAGTCGAGTTTTTCGCCAGTTGCGCTCTAGTCGTTGTCCAACCATCTTACTGAGCCCTGTTTCTTTTATCATAGGGAAAAGAGACAAATTTTCCCTTCTCGCTGGTAGTCTTGTTGTATGTTTGTCTTATATCTGGTGCTATAGGTAGGAACTTTTTCTTGGATCCTTTTCATAATGACTGTGGCCCAAGGCATTGAAGCAGGTGTGCTATGGGATGAAAGCTCCTCTAAGACTATGATCCAGCATATCAGGAGGCATCGTTCATCCTAGTGACAAGACAATCCAGGGGCCCTCTGTCCATTCACAGAAAATGTGTCCAACTGATTTTGAGGCTTCCTGTTCTCTGTTCCACAGTGTTATAGCTCTGTATGTAGCATCACAGGGGCTATCACATTGAGCAGGAAACAAAGATGTTACCTGCCCTTACACCCCAGCCCTATATCTATATTAATAATTGGCAATATTTAATAATTAGGTCAACACGTGGTCTTCCATGCATGCAGTATGGCCATTAAAATAAACCTGGGAGATTCCCCAACTAGAAAACCCAAAGACAAACATTGCTCAGTCAAGAATGCACTTAAGGAGAGGCCATCTAAAAGAAATGTTAATTTGCAAGGCAACTGAAGGCATTTACACCTGGCTAATCCCATCTGCTCAGGCTGGCAAACTCAAACCTGTAAACAACCCTCATTAGCTTACCCATATCTAAGCAAAGGAAGTTGCATCCTCCCTTTCAGTTGCAAAGTATTTAGCTATTAAAATCCTATTAACATATCCAGAGTGCCTTTGCCTCACCTTGAGCAACTCAGAGAAACATTGTCTTCTACTCTAAATCTCATCCCCTGAAGGCAAATATTGACTATAAAAACCCCTTCAAAACAACACCAATCTGTCTTCAGCACCTCCTCCTACATCCATGTTGCCAGTTGCTGACTAACCCTCAAAGCGCAATTTTGAGACCTCCGTTGCTGCAGGGACTTCTGCTCAACAGGAAAAGGTGTTGTATCACCCACTGCAAACTCCCCTTGCTATTCCTCTATCCAACACTCCCCACTTTATTCATTAGTCTTGCGTGAATGCTTGAAACATGAATGTGTGTGTGAATGTTGTTATTATTACTTTTCCAAATAAAGATCACTGTTGTACTATTTAGCTTATGTCTCCTCCTTAGTACTGGTATAGTTGGTCATAGGATTCTGCTGTTACCCCCCTCTTGCATTGCCAAGTTGAGTACATTAATTCCCCAAACTAATGTCGATATTCAGAGGGTCTTCACAACACACCTGAGCATTTAGAGTAACAAAGAAGTCTGCTTCTACCAGACCTGTTGCACATACCTTAATCTAAACCTAACCTTGTTTATATATTCTCCAAACAGCACAAAGGAACGTTGACTTTCCAACAAAGTTAGACCAAGAGGCATTTTGCCCACCAACCCACAAAAATGTTTTTAGTGTGCTTAAACAGATTGGGTCTGATTTTCCCATATTCAAACACAGGACTCTAACCGTTGCACCATACAGCAAACTCTAGATAATGTGAAAAAATTCACTCATACCAGAAGTTTAGGCTGCTCATAGGGTTTTGGAAGAACTGGTTCACATCAACAAGCAGATGTATTTCCTAGGACTCTTTCAACGGTGCATATGTTTGTACAATCAATTACATTTCTGCAGGCAGCACTCAAGAATTCTTCTGCCACTAGTCTCTCTCAAGCAAGGACACTTTCTGGCAAGTCTTCTAATTGTTTTGGCCTAATGCAGCTATAAATTTTAATCTAGCAGTTTTGTTGTTTGCTTTACTAGACCTTATGTACTCAGAGCTAAATGTCACAATATTAATTTCAGTGGGGTTTTTTTTAGCAAGTAAATAATGAGCTTTTTTTTTTTTAACCCTTCCATACTTCTACGCCATAATCACTGCCAGGGTGAAAACATTTTCTAGAACAGCCTATAAACACTGTCACAAAATTGACCCAAAGACACAAGCGTATGCTGTCCCAGGAGTAATTTTAAAGGCATTTTATAGAGTCTATAAAAGCATTGTAAATCTGGTGAATTCAAAACTGCAGTAAGCTACTGTATTATGGCTGATGTCGTTCAATATTTCAGTATCTGTAGAATTCAAAGACATTTCATGTTAGTCTGGAATACCTGTATGCATTCATATGGTTATCTATTCACCCTGGCCTTAGACATCTTTTCTCCTTCCTTGTTTCCCAACAACCATAGTTAAAATTGAACTTGTCACCTCATACCCACTAGTTTTGCATTTCTATGGCTTATTCATACTGTCTGCTCATAAAGGTCTGTTTCTAGGCACTTCACTCCATGCACCTGTGGAAGTTGACTGATGTCTAGGAAAGTTTATGTTAAAACTTTTTCTCTCAGTTCTTCTCAAAGGTGTTACCAGAGCCCTTTGCATGTCAGTATCTGATTAGTGTTAAATGAATCAAGTTCATTAGACTCAGAGTAGGGGTTTCATGCAAGTTTTCCAATTTTATTTAATTGAAAAGCAACATTGAGAGCCTACAGGCTGGAAGTGCTGCTTAACCATCCCCTGCTGCCTTTTTTTCCATTCAGAATCTAGAGATGATTTTCTCCCCACAAGGTAAATTACATACTTTTCCAGCATAATGGGAATCACCTAGTAGGTGATTATGAGGACAGGGACTCTTCCCACATACACACAAATAGTTGTGTAGGAAGGGTAAGGCCACACAATAGTCTATAATGTTTAATGTGATCCTTAGTGAACTATGGGTGTAACATGCTTCCTGGGCAGTTCCCCATCCCTTTCTCTTGGAAGAGAGCTCTCTCCGGGCCTTTGTGTGCCACCATGGAGGATGTACTAGCTGGGGGAGGATAGGAGACTCCTGGGCAGTAGCTACCTGCAGTTCAAGACAGTAGAAGAGAGCTAACTTTGCCCTCACAGATCACAGTACCATGGAACAGGATGTAAATATTTGCTTGTTTCATTCCTGTATGCAAAAAATAAAATAAAATAAAAATGAATAACTGTAGTGATTTTCTCCTCCCTCCTCTACAACATGAAAGTTTCAGCACAATTTTCAAGCACTATTTATCCTTTGGAATTCAGAGAGATAGAGAGATTCAGAGAGTTTTCTGTGCAGAAAATGTGTTTAGGGGCAGAAAGGATGTTTCTTGCACAAAAAGCAAAACTGTACACAAAATACGATTGCTTTTTGCACAGAAGTAAATTTGATGCCCAAGACACACCTTCTGTGCAAAAAAAAAAAAAAACCACCCATATATTTTTGCACAAACTAATCTCCTGAATGATGTTCCAAAATGGGAAGAATGTCATGTTCTCCTTTTCCTCAGTGGGGTGTATCAAATGTTGAGACACTTTTTTAAAAAAATCAAGGATGCAAATATTAACGACTATTCTTCACATTCCTATTTTGGACTATCTAGTAGTATTACAGAAACGTGCAAGACAACCTACATGGTGAATAGTTTAAATGTTACAGTCACAGAGTAGAGCATCCAGTGGCCATAATATATAGACCAGCAAGACAAGAAACGACTGCCCAGTAGGGCTGGTTGAACATTAAGCTAACTATTGTGCAGAGTGGGGCCACAAACAAAAAGAAACTATATTGTCATTCAGTTTGTGGCATCACCTTGTATATTTTTCATTAATCAAACAGCAGCTGTGCATGAGTTGGAATAGTCCTTGGTTTGAAACAAAAAAGTCTTCCAAGTGATATAGCTCTCATGACTTGGACACATTATGCACACCTTGTTTGAATTAAGCCACACTCACTGAGATTAGATGTGCTGGCTACCATGGTATTGCTCAACAGCCTCTTGAGGAAGAGGTCTGACCCTTCTATGGCTGTGAGAAGGGCTGCCCCACAACAAGGGGAAGAAGGTGGCCCTATAAATCTGTCCCTCAAGTGATTCCCCACCAGCTTCAAACTATATCAGCTTCAGTGCTATGCACTGATTACAGAAGTCTGCTTCCAAGTGACTAATGACAGTCATAGAATCATAGAATCATAGAATTGCAGAGTTGGAAGAGACCACGAGGGCCATCCAGTCCAACCCCCCTGCCACGCAGGAAATCACAATCAAAGCATCCCCGACAGATGGCCATCCAGCCTCTGTTTAAAGACCTCCAAGGAAGGAGACCCCACCACGCTCCGAGGGAGTGCGTTCCACTGCCAAACAGCTCTTACTGTCAAAAAGTTCCTCCTCATGTTGAGGTGGAATCTCTGTTCCTGGAGCTTGCACCCATTGCTCCGTGTTCCAGTCTCTGGAGCAGCAGAAAACAAGCCTGCTCCATCCTCAGCGTGACATCCCTTCAAATACTTAAACAGGGCTATCATATCGCCTCTAAACCGTCTTTTTTCCAGGCTAAACATACCCAGCTCCCTAAGTCTCTCCTCATAAGGCAGTCTGTAGGCTTCAAACACATAGACACCTTTAAATTAATAAAATAAAAATTATTTAATGCATTTTAAAAACCAAATAAATTCAGATGCACACTTTTAGGGTTCCCCCAGCATGTATGCTACATTTCAGGGATCTAGGTTTGATTGTTTTGAAACTATGCTTCATTTTGACAGATGGATGTTTTATTTCTGTTAAAATAGATTATAATTCTGCATAGATCAAAACACTGAGGGAGAGTAACCCCTATTCAGCATATTCTTTGTTGTTGGGAATGTTGTAACAATGGCAGTCTTGAAGGGGATGAACAATAGAATCACACAGAGAATATTACTGGTTCAATTTTACAGGGCAAAACAGAGAGGCTTTGTGTGAAAGTGTCATGTACATGCATTCCCAGACACAGTGTCCAGCAGTTTCAGAGTTAAACAAAAAACTTTAATGGCACAGAAATCTGAGAAGCATATCATACAAGGTTGTTGCTCAGAATTGAGACTCAGAGGGCAGACAGTATACTAAAAGCATTTTGAAATCTATGAAATCTGTTGGGCTATGGAGCTATTGGTTATCCATCATCTCCTGATGCTTTCTTCCTAGACAATCGTACATCCCCTTGTTCTCAGGCAACCTCAGCAGTTGCTGGCTTATCTCCTCATTCCACAGTGGCTACAAAGCAGTCATTAACCAGTACATAGGCATGAAAACAGAATTAACAACAAGGTTACTGAACAACACACACAAAGAGAGAGAGAGCAGGAACAGGCAACGTCAGGGACCGATCCTGAAAGAAAGTCAGATGCACAACATTTTGTACTTTGTGTGTCAGTGAGGTTTAAACAGTTCCAAATATGATGTAGCTAGCATAAGTCAACATAACTGGTTCGCATTTTCTCCATCTCTACAACTGAGTGGGGTCCCCCCCACCATTTCTTTCATAAGAAGCAACATTGACAGTAGTTAGTACTCTTCATTCATTCACAAATGAGTCCTAGGGTGATTAAGTTCCAGAAGGAGAATGTATCAATCAGACTTTAAAATTTATTTAACCCCTGACTTTTTACACCTAAGAATGCATTTGATCTCAAAGCTCTGCCGTAATCTCATTGTTGTACAAAAACTACATTGCTGGATTTTCTGTGTGAAAATTGCATGAGAAGTCTAATGACTGAATCTTCCGACCATTTTAGTCATTCTGAGAAAACCAACAGAATCCCCAGAGAGTTCCAAAGAACAATCAAGTCTTGCAACAAGGAAGTGAAAAAGGAAGTGCCAACCCAGTGGAAACTAATTTATTACACATTTGAAGACGGCTGAAACAACAAAACATCTGGCACTCCAGAGAAACATGGCATACACCAAGCAGCTGAATTAACCTAACTTTAAAATAGTAAACCTTACTCAAGTAAGTGGAGTTTTCCCCCTTCAATCTCCATTAAAACAAAAGCATAGAAAATGCAGCTTAGTAATATAAATCAATTTGTCATCAATTAAACTTTGCAGAAAATTGACTCAGTGGCACTACACAATTCAATCATTCTGCAGACATTCTGTGAAATTAATTTCTTCTCATCCTGAGTTGTTGGGAAATCCCAAGGCCCTCACTCAAAACATGAAAATAAGATTGTTTACTGTTTGGAATGTATTTGAAACTGACTATGCTACAAATGTTAGCACATCAGCTTTGATGCTGAGCAGTCATAGGTATATAAATGTAATAGACAGGAAGAGACCACACATTTTTTTGTTAGCTTTGAGTACCTACAAATAAAACTGTGCCTAAGCAAAATATTTTTTAAAAATAAAAAAGCTATGCCTAATCAAAAATTTTATAAAGCAGAAAATAGCAAATAATTAGAGTGACTGTTGGGAAAGTCAACAAAGAAAGGGCTAACGCAGGGTTACAGTTGAACATTAAGAAAGCAAAAAAATAAAAATAAAAATAAATGATTACAGATGATTTACTTAACTTTAAAGTAAATGGTGAAGATACTGAAATAGTTAAAGGTTTTATGTTCCTTGGCTCTTTCGTTAATCAAAATGCAGACTGTAGTCAAAAAATCAGAAGACGACTAGGACATGGGCAGGTATGAAGGAGCTAGATAAGATCCTCAAGTATAAAGATATATCAGTGGGTACCATTATCAGAATCATCCTGGCCATACTATTTCCAGTTTCTATGTATGACTGTGAAAACTAGACAGTGAAGGTAGCTGACAGGAAGAAAATCAAGTCATTTGAAATGTGGTACAGGAGGAGGTTCTACAGATAATCATGGACTGCCAAAAAGAAAAATAAATGGGTCCTAGAGCAAATCAAGCTTGAAATCTTCCTGGAAGCCAAAATGACTTAACTGAGGCTACCTTACTTCGTACATAACATGAGACATCGTAACTCTTTAGAAGAGATGATAATGCTCAGCAGAGTAGAAAGCAGTAGGAAAAGAGGAATATTGAATTACAGGTACAATGACTCAGGAAAAGAAGCCACAATCCTGAATTTGCAAGACATTAGCAGGGCTGTTAATAACAGGGTGTTTTGGAGGTCTTTCATTTATAGAGTTGCCATAAGTTGAATCCAACTTGATGGAAATTAACAAGAAAATCTAGTTCAAAGTTCTCCACTTCCAAGCTCCATATCCCTTATTTGTTAAGATGTTGATGCCTGAAAAGTAGAGATTAACTAACCACATGTTTAATGACCGACAGCAAAGCTATTATAAAATTATGTTGTAACAGAAAGCAGTGAGGGCCAGCATGACGTAGTGGTTTAACAGGGACCATAGAAGTCCCACCAACAGGGACCACAGAAGTCAAATGTCAGTGAATTGGGTGGGGGATGAGTGAAAATTCCATCAAGCTCATGCAACTGTATGCAAGACTATAAAGGGCACTGAGCCTGCAATCTCACTTTCTCAGCTATTTTTTTGTGCAGCTTTCTCCCTGAAGTCTCTGGACTCTGAGTCTGCACTCACATTCTTTCTTGACCTGCCTGCCTACTCCGAGTCCCCACTAATTCACTTCATCCCTGCCAAGACTGCTCCTCTCCTTCTCTCTTCTCCACCACTGTTTCTCGGCTTCTCTGCACATGCTCCCTGAACTCTCTGGGCTCTGAGGCTGCTCTCACCTTCTTTCCTGACCTGCCCTACCTAGCCTGATTGCCTGATTCCTTCTCATCCTTGCTAATTTGCTTCATTCCTGCCAAAGCTGCTCCTCTCCTACTGCCTCCACCACCACTGCCCATTCTGGGCTGTTTTTTGTGCCACTTGCTCCCTGAACTCTCTGGGCTCTTCTTTTTTGACCTGCCTACCTATGCCAGTTCTTGGTAGGCAGATGAGAAAGAGTAACAAAGGAGGGGTTGGCATGAGAGGAGCAACCTTGGCAGGGACAAAGCGAATTAGTGAGGATGACAAGAAATCAGGCAATCAGAGTAGGCAGGCAGATCAAAAAAGAAGGGGAGTGCAGACTCAGAGTCCAGAGAGTCCATTGTTGGGTGTAAGGTATTTAATACGAGAGGATGAAAGGGGATGGATGGCATTTTTTGTTGCACACCTTGACCCTTCCATCAAGCAAGCCTAGAAAATCAGCCCCCAAACTCTGTACACAATTACACCTCTGTTTATTAGTTCCTGGTATCTAATCTATCCATTCCTTTGCTATATTTTCCTCTTTCTCAAAAAGTTCTGCAAAATGAAACAGTCATGTCCAGAGGCAGACCTATATCTTTGCAGTTGTTCTTCAGAAAATTGTGCAGTTCTGAGTAAAACTGCGTGAGTTTCTTGAAAATGCAGTTTTTAAATATTGTGGTGAGTTTTTAAATGTTGTGGTGAGTTTTCTGTACTTTGTGAGGGAAAAAAATCTTGAATGTCTCAACTGTACGAGAAGGAATGCCGATGCCTTTTCCTCAACATCTGTCAGGAAGTGGGAAACCAAGAATTCCCATCTCTATAAAAGTACCAACTGGTAAGCAGGTGCCTTCCCAAATTTTTCTGTTACAAAATTCCATTTTCATTTGCAAGGTTCCAGTCAGGATTACAGCACCACCTAGTGTGATATAATATTCTCCTCTGCTCAAATTTTAAGACTTTCTTATTTTCCATTAGCTATCTGTTTTGAACCCATTTATTGGAAAAGAGGTATGCAGAAAAAGTAGCTCCTCATACCAGCAAGCATATAAAGTCCCATAAAACAAGCAGGCTTAGTCCAAATGTTATTCATATTTTTATTATACCTTTTACTATACCTTTACTATGCTACACTTATTGTAGTCTAACTGCTTTATTCAACAAAACATGTAAGTTATGGCTGACAGCCTTTCCCTGTATCGCCTTTGACTTGGCCTGAGAGGGCAGGCTTTTGACTGACATGAGTACAAACCATCCAAGGCTGTATTAGCAATTAGAAACTTGTACTACATTCAAGTCTCTGAATCAAACTGGATTAGCTTCAGCCAGACCCACTCTCTCAATTTAACCCAGTTTACAGGGTTGTTGGCATAATAAAATAAATGTATCTACACGAACTGTGACAAGCTGGTGATGGAATGCAGCTCAGTGAATGAGAAGAGAGTATGAGGGAGCTAATCCCAGAGCAGGAAACTGTAATCAGAGGGATTTCAGAGAGTTTGAACAGTGTGGATGTCATTTGAAGAGTTTCTGTCAGTTAAGACTGTGTGAAGTTTGGTTTGGAGTATGGTCTGTGCAGAGAGAATTTTTTAAAAAAATATATTTTTATTGTCCTTTTTTCAGTTGAATAAAATCACCCATTTCATATTTTATACATTTCCATCCATTTCACTTTTGTACGTTTCTATCCATTTCCATCCGTAATATACAATCATACTATACAGTCATATCCATCTTTATATCAACAATCTCAACATCTACAACCGTTACTTCCTCTTTACTTTTAATCCCGTGTCTTAGTTACATACCTTTTCTCCTCCTCTTATCTACCTTGCTATCTTTGATTCTGTTGTGGCTTCAACTCGATAACTTCCACTTATTTGCCTTCAACTTTATGTTATATATTTCCTTTCTTTCTCTTTAAGAGTTAAACTCTGTATTTACAACAATACTATCTCCCCATCTTTCTTCCCAGAGTGAGGTTACAATTTTCCAATCATTGTAACTTTCATGAGTTTTCCTCCCCTCCAACAACATCGTCAGTTTATCCATCCCATACATCTCATGTAATTTAAGTAACCAATTATCTACTGTTGGAGTTTGTTGGTTCTTCCAATTTTTTGCCAAATTAATCCTAGCCGCTGTTATCATGTATAGTAAGATCTTTGAGAAATTCCCTTTATTCCATTTTGTTACATTATGTAACATGTTTAATAGGTATACCTCCGGTTCACAGCGGAAGTCCACATCTGCACTAGATGTGCAGAGAGAATGTTGAGGCAGAGTGGTTGATGGACTGAGTGGAAATAGGGAGTGTGAGACAAAGTGGATGAGTCTGTTGTATTTATTTATTTATTTATACCCCGCTCTTCAGCCACAAGGCTATCAGAGCAGTTTACAAACTGTTTTAAACAATAGCAATTTACACATCTACACTGCATTAAGCAGCTTCCAATGTGTGTTAGCTAATTGTTAGTATAAGTTAGTTATAATATTAGAAGCTCAAAGATTATTATATGTGCTTATATAGGTAGTTGGTTACCTTTGTCACCACAGAGTGAGGCTAAGTGACACTAAGCCAAATAACTAAGTTATATGCACAGTATTAAAGCATTGATGCTACAACCTTAAAGTTAATAAACTAATTTTTGTGTTTTGTTTATGAAGTCCAGACTCATGGTGATTTATTCCAATCACTGATAGATATTTGGCAAGCTTACCAACAGAAACCACACATCCACAAATTCTGTCCACAAAGATTCAGGCCCCAATCCAGAGAAGGGGGAAAGGGGGACCTCTAAAAGGAAGGTGGCAGCAGCAGGTGGCCAAGCTGAGTAATTGGGTAAATTTAGCTGGTGTGTTCTCCACAGAAACAGTTGTCCCTTCATATTCGCTGGGGTTTGGTTCCAGGATACTAAAATCCATGAATACTCATGTCCCATTATATGCAATGGCATAGCAAAATGGTGTCCCTTATATAAAATGGCAAAATCAAGGTTTGCTTTTTGGATTATTATTTTTTAAAGAATATTTTCAAACCATGAATACTTAAATCCGTGGATGCCAAATCTGTGGATATGGAGGGACAACTGTATATGCATTCAATCAACCAACCAACCAATCAATCACTTTATTTGTAGCCTGCTTATTTCCTAAGAATGGGGTTCAGGGTGGCTTACTGAATAAAAGAAATACAAGTAAAACCACATACAGGTAAAAACATGCAAAAAACCTAAGATTAAAATAATATTAAACTGTCTACAGAATTAAAGCTGTATAAAACATGAATCTATAAGCATAGATTAAAAACTGTACAACACTGAAACAAAAGACCCATTATGTACAAAACAATCCACCCCAAACAACTACTGGAATAGAAAGGTGTTCACCTGACGATGAAAAGATGGCAAGGTGGGAGCCAGACTAGTTTCCCTACAAAGGGTCCAGAATCTAGGAGCAACTCCACTCAGCAACGTTGCCTCACTGACAGTTCTCCCCAGCAGGGCATGCATCACTCCATTCCCTGGTGCGCCATCTCTTCTGAGCATGTAGGTAAGCAGGGTGTGGATTCTGGCTGGTGGTGAGCATCCCAGGATACCCTGACAACCATCTCAAGCACTTACACCAAAGATCTTAGAATTTGGACAAGCTCATAGGGGAAGATACAGTCATTCAAATAGCCTGGACCCAAGACATATACTGTAGAGCTTTATAGCTCATAAGCAGCACTTGGGATTGTGCTTGGAAACGGATGAGCAGCCAATGGATCTGTTGTAACATGGAAGTTATATTGCCTTGAACTCACATTAGGAAAGTTGGAAGGTAAATAAAAGTACTGTAACCTTTGCTTCTGTGTCCATGTAGACTTGCACTGTGCTGTGTAAATAGCTGGAATATTTTATGGCTTCTACAATGAAGATGTGACTTTCTTTTTCTGTTCTCCCTCAAATGCTCACATTTTGGTCCACTTTTCCTGTTTCACTATGATCAAGTTCACCGTAACCTCCAACACATATTATGAGTAGTAAACACCAAGCTTTCTTAATTACTTTTCTGATTAATCAGATGAATCCTGTAGCTCTTCTTAGAAATATGGTGTGATTAGACATCACATTGTGCAAACAGATTAGTTCTATGATCATAACAAATGGTAGAAAAGATAAAGATGGCATGGGAAAGACAGATTGCCCCATGAAGAAAAATCTATAACTATGGGCAAAATAAAGATAAGGAAGGAATTCTACTGCTGTACTTTCTGATCTCTATGGGCTAAATTCAACAATTTTGTATTTGTTTATTTATGTGATTTTAGTTTAGGTGGATTTTAATTTGATACAAGTTTAATATCTTTTTATGGAGGTGGATGGGGCTTAGGGATTTTAGCCAGTATTGTTGTATTTTTAACTTTGTAAGCCACCCCAACTGTTTTTAACAGAGGGGTGGGGTAAACATACATTTTATTATTATTATTATAACAGTTAGTCCCAGCTAGAGCAAACCTATTGAATCAGTGGGTTTTACATAACTGCAACCATAACATATTCATTCAGTGAAGCTATTCTAGTTATGCCTAACAAATTGATTCAGTCTGATAATTTCAGATTGACATTTCAACAGAAATCTGCCATATTATACCATAGAATTGTGCTGGAGGACCTAGAAAATGCCTAGAGTAGATGCCTCTCTAGGCATATGGCATGAATTTATGGTCAACTTCCGGCAAAGCTGACCATAGAATCATGCCGGGGGACCTCCCAATGCCTAGAAAAACCACCTCCAGTGCCACTCTATGGTTCTCCAGATGCCTAGATAACCTTTACCCCACAACTGTGGTAAGTGAAACTGAGGGTACCAATCCCACATAAATGGGAGGCAGACCTGTGTTGTGTTTTCATATTACTTTGAGCTCTGGAGCAAAGAGTTTTAATTAGGATGCTATTAATTTAGCAATATATAGATGTAACTCCCCATCTCCAGAGTACAAATATTGCAGAAAGGAGGCTCAAAATGTAATAGTTGTGAGATTTCAGCTTTAGGGTGTAACTTACTAGAATGAATGGAACTGTACTGGATGTGCAAACTCATTAAAAAAACCCTCTTCCAATTATGTTAAATTTTGACCTGACAGTCTACAAAACTGCAGTTCATGTTTCTGTAAAACATACATATCTGCACCCGTGAGATTGACTGGTCATGGGTGCAGAAATAGCATGCCAAACAGCCCTGATTGCAGATGAGACTGCATGTTTGGATGTTCTCTCTTCAGACAGATAGATAAGAAACTGGGAGGGAGGGACGGAGGGAGGGAGCCAGCATGGAATGATACATCATGAAGAAATCATTTTTCTTTTTGTATTACTTTGGTGTGTTTGGCAACAATGGGAATTATTCGGCTGCTGGCTTTTCCTAGCACGTAGCATAAAAATTATATCATCTGCTAGAATGGAGGCTTAAAACTGACTGCCTAGCTGAAGTGAACAGAACATGTTTCAGCCACGAGTAAAACTTCTTAACATGAACATTTGTACATAAACATATTGCTCCCAATCGCTTTATTTCCAAAGAAACTTACCCATATGAATATGCTATTCAACATTTTTATCAATGACTTGGATGAGGGAATTAGGGGCATACTTATCAAATTAGCAGATGACACCAAATTAGGAGGAGTAGCTAATACCCTAGAGGACAGGATCAAAATTCAAAATGACCTGGATAGACTGGAGAGCTGGGCCAAAGCTAACAAAATGAAATTCAATACGGAGAAATGTAAAGTACTGCACTTAGGGCGAAAAAATGAAATGCATAGATATAGGATGGGAGAGACCTGGCTGAACAAGACTACGTGCGAAAGGGATCTAGGAGTCCTAGTAGACCACAAGTTGAACATGAGTCAACAGTGTGATGCGGCAGCTAAAAGGCCAATGCGATTTTGGGCTGTATCAATAGAAGTATAGTGTCTAGATCAAGGGAAGTAATAGTGCCGCTCTATTCTACCTTGGTCAGACCTCACCTAGAATACTGTGTCCAGTTCTGGGCACCACAATTCAAAAAGGATATTGACAAATTGGAGCATGTTCAGAGAAAGGCAACTAAAATGGTGAAAGGTCTGGAATCCATGCCTTATGAGGAGAGACTTAGGGAGCTGGGTATGTTTAGCCTGGAAAAAAGATGGCTGCGAGGTGATATGATAGCCCTGTTTAAGTATTTGAAGGGATGTCAGGCTGAGGATGGAGCAGGCTTGTTTTCTGCTGCTCCAGAGACTGGAACATGGAGCAATGGATGCAAGCTCCAGGAACAGAGATTCCACCTCAACATTAGGAGGAACTTTTTGACAGTCAGAGCTGTTCGGCAGTAGAACACACTCCCTCAGAGCGGGGTGGGGTCTCCTTCCTTGGAGGTCTTTAAACAGAGGTTGGATTGCCATCTGTCGGGGATGCTTTGATCAAGATTTCCTGCGTGGCAGGGGGTTGGACTGGATGGCCCTCATGGTCTCTTCCAACTCTACAATTCTTTGATTCTATGATTCATATCAAGGCTCCCCTGAATTGCATGGTAGCATGAAACAATATTGGTACATGACACAACCTATTGCATGTTGGCTTGGGGTACAACACCAAACAGAATAAGCATTCAATCAGTCAAAGACAGTGGAAAGAAAAGATGAAAGCAATTTTGTAATGATAATGATTCTAACAGTGCAGTCCTATACATATCTACTTACTTGGGATAGAATTCTATACAGTTGTCCCTTCACATTCGCTGGGGTTTGGTTCCATGACCACCCCCCTGTGAATACCCAAATCCGTGAATACTCAAGTCCCATTATATGCAATGGCATAGCAAAATGATGTCCCTTATATAAGATGGCAAAATCAAGGTTTACTTTTTGGATTATTATTTTTTTAAGAATATTTTCAAGCCATAAATACTTAAATCCGTGAATGCCAAATCCATGTATATGGAGGGACAACTGTACTCACTTGGACTGACACTTACTAAAGTCACTCAGATTTACGTCTGAATAGATTGTTAAAGGATTATACAGTAAATACGTGTGTGTGTGTGTGTGTGTGTGTATGCCTTCGAGATGCCTGTTGATATTTGTACCATGCTTAAATACAATGCAAGAATACAACAAATCCTGAAAAGCTCATGAGCCAAAAAGGACAGAAGAGGCATTGAACAAGCAATAAGATTTTAAGTTACCTGTGAAATGTCAATGTTAACAACGTATCCCAAAATGTAAAAGGATTGACACTCTCCTAGAAAACTGGTGCTATACAGTATTTTGTATACTATCCCATGGCATGCCTTCAAAAGTTGCCCCCCCCCCCCGAGACAGATGAGAAAAGAGTTTGGCAATTCTCAGGCATGAGAGTTTCCAAGTGCATTGCATTATACTGGCATGTTTCACTGAATCTGGCTTTTTTGGGGGGGGGGGAATTAAAAACTCTTATAGGCTTAATTTAGTTTTATGTGCACTGATTACTGTTCATGGAAAATTTATCTTTGAACAAATTATTTGTGGCTCTGTTTCGAGTGGACAAATATGTGTGTGTGTGTGTGTTCTGACCTTTTTACCTCCCCCAAAATAAAACTTCAATGGCTTTAAGAACGGCATATAAAACATCTGAAATATAGCTGTATTCTACAGAGCAGAAGTATTTTTACAAGGACTGGGCTTTTTTCTCATACATTTTATTTCAGTTAGTCACAATAATAACAGCTTTGACTGTAAAATTTGATTACTCTAAGGGAGCTGCTCAAAGCCTATTGCCTCCCCTTCATACAATCATGAAGATCAATCAACTTGGCACAAAAAGACAGCTTGTTTAGATGATGTAATACTTCAATCAAATCATTTCTGTCATCTTCTCATCTTTTTTGCTGTCTTTAGAGCAAAAAGACAGAGTGGTACCCAAACTTGGGTCCCCAGGTGTTGTTGGATGTCAACCCCTGAAGTCCCACGCAGCATGACCAATGATCAGGAGTTCTTGGAGTTGCAGTCCAACATCTAGGGACTCAAGTCCGGGTAAGTTCACTATAGAGTGTCATTATGAGTAGAACTTTCTTAGTAATAAAGGCATCCCACTATTTCTGGTAGTGCAGCATACACATACCTATGGGGAGGGGGTAGGATTGTGCTTGCTGGCCCCACTCCCAGCCTCCATGCATTTAGCCAAAGAGCAATCAGGGACCCTCCCTTTTGTAAAGACCCTGATAAACACAGAGAAAGCCTGCAACTTTTGTGCAGTTTGTACAATTCAGACCACCAGCTGAACATGCAGATATCAAGAGCCAGCAAAGAGATATGATTCTTCTCCTTGCCTCACTGGTTTGCTTCATCAGCTCCAAGCAGCTTGCATTAAACGGAAGAAAAAGGGTGGGGACGCAAATGTTAATATAATACAATCAGAAGGAAGCCCTCCATCCTTCATATGCAGGATTACCTCACAGGGTCATGGTCTGTACTTTGAGTTCAGACATGATTGTGTCACACACACACACACACACACACACACATATATATATATATATATGAAGACTGTGTGCGTCCCCTCAGCACTGCCTTGTCCTTCAGGTATATGTACAGGGGATTCTCCAGTACCAAATCTGAGCTTTACTTTCAGGAGATTATCAGACAGGAATGAAAAAAGTGTTCCGTCCCACAATCTCCATTCCTGCCCCTGTCCTGTCTCAGTCTCCCCACAATCACCTTCCCCACCATACTTACCTTACCGTTCCACTCACTTCCTGGGTCAAAATTCCACAGATTCTCATGAGAAGATGCAAGCACAGGAAATTCAAAAAGAAAAAGAACCCCCAAAAAAAGTGATAGCAAGCACAAAAACACACTTTAAAATGAACAAGTAACCTAGGGAGGGTCATAAAAAGTGTGTCACTTACCTGGATGTCCCAATCTCACCCGGAAGTATTCTGGCAGGGACCTCCCATTGACATTGGGATCTCGCCAGCATAATGGGGCACTTTGTCACATGCAGGAAAATCCATGGCAGAAACAGAATGGGAGGGATCTATCGAATGGGGGATCTATTCGCCCATCAATAAAAAGAAGCACTGACAGAACGGGAGCAGAATAGGTGCATAATGAGGGGGGGCAATGTCATCTGATAAGGGAGCTCTTTTGTGATCTGGCATTGCTGTAACACCACTTTTGAATCCTTAGGCTCCCAGACAGTGGTGAAATGCCTACTATTACCAGGGGCCCTTTCACACTATAGTCTGGTGAGGCACTAGAACTCTCAGTTGAGAATTCTAAATATCGCTCCCTAAACTTCAGATCTCAGAATTCCATAAGATATTGCCATAGTGCTATAATTATGTAATGTGAAAGGAACCCAGGAAAATTGTGCCTGAAAGCATGTTGCAGGAATGGGTGCAGCCCTCGGAATTCCTAGGGTGAAGGCAGTTGCAGAGCTCCTTGGAAGTTGCCAACCCTGATCTATAATTAACTTCAATTTTTATTTTCATAAAATAATGTCCAAGCTGGATCCCATGTGTGTGTCTGTACCTTCAAGTCACCTGTCAACTTATGGGGACCCCATGGATTTCATAAGTTTTTCTTATAGATTCCAGTAAATTGGATCTGTTGGCCCCTATCGCCCAGGTTAGGACCTGAGCATACTCCAAAATAGATTCCTCATTGTATTCATCAAGGCAGCTAGGTAGACTGGACCCATATTCCTTCATGCCCTAAATGTTCCTTCCTGGCCCTAAAATAAGATGAAGATGGTACTTTTCTCATCCCATTTATTAGGGATTTGTTTGCACAGGCTATTTACCATGTCTTACCCCCGTCTTGGAGCCCTGCAGTCCAAACAGCATAGGTCTCTAGACCCATATTACCCCTGGGCAGTCCAGATAATGCCCCCGGTAATGCCCTTTACAACAGTGTAATTAAACACCCAGGGAAACCTGCCTTATGTGAGAAAACCCAGATTGGGCCCGTGTGCGAACACAGGGCCCATACCTGCATGCCTACCCATATAGCTGGACAACGATGCTACCACCACTGGAGTCTCTCTGCAGCCAGGAAGGAGCCCCTAGCATGTGATCAAGGCTCCCTGCATGTGACCAGCCTTGACCACATGCTGAGGGCCTCCTTTCTGGCTTCAGAGGGAGCAACACACAGCTGCAGTGGAGGCAGCCACTAGTACAGGCTGGTGTGTCCATGTAGACTTCCCATTTCATGTATGTAACGGGAGGACAAGGATGAGCCAGATCTAGGGAAACTGGCATACAAGTATTCTAGCAGGTCTAGACAAGCCCTAGGTTTGCATCTTGCATTCAGAGTTCTTCAAATCAACAACACTGAGCAAGAATAATGGGCAACAAAGATATTCTTTTTTCCTTGTCCTTGACACACAATATTTTATCTTATGTCAACACATGGTTAATGCAATTTGCTGTAGGCTATATGCAGAGGAAAACAGTGGCAAGCCACCTCTGAGTGTTCATTGCCTTAAAAAACCCTGTAAAATTCATGAGGTTACCATAAGTTGACAGGTAATGTGAATTTCATACTATTTCATTAATATGTTGGAAAACACGCTTCTTAACTTACCAGGAGATGGGTTTGCTGGCTGTAGATCAGAGTGGATGTGGCAGTGTTGTCCATGGTGCTGGACAACATCTTCTTCGTGGTCTCTGTGAATCCACACAGTGGGTTACTCCTGTACCTATGCAGAGTGTTCAGAACCATCTAGAATCACTAGGCAGAACTGACTTTGCAACATTTTGGCAGTAACTCCTCCCATTCCTAATGGTCCCTATATAGGTGCTCCTGCCTAAATCCCCTCAGTTCCTTTAGTCCGCCGCGCGAGCAGCACATTAGGAACCATTATCGCTAGTGCTTTTCCTCTCAGTGGTGTTTTTTCTCTCGGAATTTGACTTGGACTGTATTTTGACTATGATTTGGATCTCGATTTTGGCTTTGCATCTCACTGTGTTGACCTGGATTGTGCTTGACAATTCTTTCTCTTGTGATTTGGCTTGACTCGGATTCGGACTTGGACCCTTGACTCGGACAGGTTGATCTCACTTAATAATGGCTTCGAAATTGGCGGGATTTAAACGGTGCTCTGTCTGCCTCAGATGGGCACTCCAAATGTCTCATTTACCTTGGGGAGGCACATAACATAGATGCGTGTGTCCACTGCCGCAGCTTCACACCGCAGGCCCATCAACAACACTTGTCCAGGCTGAAGTCTTTCCTATATAAAAAGACACTGTATCCGGTCGCCACAGTGTCAACGAGTGCAGCCTCTCCTCCTAAGAGGGCCCAGTCTCCGTCCCCGGCACCTCCAAAGAAACAGTCGAGCCCAAGACGTGGCCGTTCGCCGGGGGTCAGCCCCTTGAAAAAGTGCCACTGTGCCTCGAGTCCTAAGAGGCTGTGGCTTCTGACCCCGAGGCAGTGCGGAGGTCTCATAAGCATTCGACAGCATCGGGCTCTAAGAGAGACTCCATCAAAACCTCGATGTTGAGCCGGGACCGACCCTCGACATCGACAACCAGCCGGGATCATACCACCTCCACCTTCTCTAAGTTCAAGGCTAAGAAGAAGAAGGTCAAACATACTTCGCCCAGACACAGGACCCCTTCTTCATCTGTACCGGCCTCTGCCCCAATACCGACGGTGCACCACAATCCCCAACCACAATTCCTTTGACCTCGACAGCCGAATATGCTTCTCCACGGCCTCCTCTCCAAGTTGTCGAAGATCCCTCGGCCACTCTTGAACTCCAGGAACGGCACCTGACATCAGGTCATACCTCATCTGAGGTGGTTCAACTTGAGGAGGGCGAGCTTTACGAAGAGGAGCCGGTACAGGTCCAAGTTTGTGCTGACTCCCCGGCCCTGATTGTGTCTCAAGAGGAACTTCTCAGCTCAGAGGCAGTTGTAATCGATGTCGAGTCATTCCCCCAAGGAGCCGTTGCTTCAGGCCATACTCCAATGCCTTCTCCAACCCATAGAGTATTGGAGGTTGAACACACATATGGGGTTGAACACACATATGGAGCCTTCGACACTGCACGTGCTGCGCTGGAGTCAAGATCCCGCTCCTCTCCATCGAGACCGCAGGGCCTGCTCCAATGGAGGGCTTACCACTCGCCCCCGCGCCTATCGTTCTATGCTCTGGACCAATCCCGTTCTGACTGGAGCTCTCCTCGAAGACCCCTCCTGGTCGATACTGGTAGCCAGGTTGATACTGGAAGTTGCCTGCACTGGCCGTCTCCAGAGACTGAGGACCTGCTCCAATGGAGGGCTTACCACTCACCCCCACGCCTATCGTTCTAAGCTCTGGACCAATCCCGCTCTGACTGGAGCACTCCTCAAAGGCCCCTCCTGGTCGATACTGGTAGCCAGGTTGATACTAGAAGTTGCCTGCAAGGGCCCCTCCGAGTCGATACTGGGAGCCAGGTTTCTCTGGCTCACCAAGACCCGAGACCGCTGCCTCCCTTGCCGCCGCCACTTCCTGCTCACACTTCGCCACTTCACTGGGACCATTGAATTCTGTCCCCGGATAGCTGCAGCCCGTCCCCATCTTCGGACTCATCCCCAGATTCGTCGAGCTCCTCCTCGCCATATGTTCCCAGGGCACCCTCACTGCCTCCGGAACTATTGGACAAGGATTCCTTGTCACCTACGGATAACATACGGTCCTTCTTGGAGCAGATGGTAATGATGGCCCATGCGTTGGAACTCAAGCTGGTGGAAAGGGATTCTGACCCTCTGGACCCCATCTATTGATGGCTCAAGTCAAAGGCCCCTGCTCTGGCCGAACTGCCAGTGCTGCTGTCCCTACTGAAGCTGACCCAAGGCAGTTGGGAGAACCCGTCCTCCATACCACCCACCTCCAAGAGGATAGACCGTCTCTATAAGGTGTCGGGGGACGACATTGGCTGGCTGCGTGAGCATCCACAACCTAACTCTATTGTCATGGAGGTATCTCAGCACCGCCGTCAGCATCGACCACAGGCTAGCCCAGCAGATCCCGAAGGCTGTAAGATTGATATAATTGGCAAGAAAATCTACTTGGCGGCCGGCCTGAGCTTTCACATTACGAATTACGCAGCCTGCACAGGGGCCTACCAGCAGGTCCTTTGGGAGCGGTTGGGGCCCTTGATCCAAGACCTTCCTGAGGAGCATTGCCGCATGGCCAAGGCCATCCAGCACGAAGCCCAGTTGTTAGCAGACCAGCAGATGAACTCAGCCTGGCATGTAGCCAACTGCGCGGCAAAACCTATTGCTGGATCTGTAGCCCTCTGTCGACATGCATGGTTGCGCTCATCGGGACTCTCCCCTCAAGCTGCCTCCACCATCGAGGACATGGCCTTCGATCATTCGGTCTTTTCAACTCCTCTACAGATGAGAAGCTCGAGTTTCCACAGAAGATACAATTGAGAGCTAGAAAATATGGTATGCCTTCTTCTACTGCCTACCGCTCCAAGGGGCGCCCCTCCTGGCAACAGTACTACCCTCCTTCTGCCCGAAGAGGCTATAGGCAACAGGTCTTGAGATGGTCTCGGTACCAGCAGCAACCCCTGGACACCCCTTCAGTGAGGAGCCAGTCCTCCATCTCCCGCTTCTGCCCATCCACGAAGCAGAGGTCTAAAGACCAGGGCAAGAGATGGTTCTGAATCATGGTTTTTCTGAATTCTTCTCTTTCCCTTTCTAGACTCCACTCTTCAGTTGTCACCTGCCTCTGTTCCTAGACAACTGGTCGGTAATAACATCAGACCACTGGGTGCTTCGCATTGTCCAGGACTGATACTGGATAGAGTTCGACAAGCTTCCACCGACAGGCCACATCCAAACTGCAGTGCTTAAATGCCAGTCCTGCAAGCCACCATGTTACAAGTTCGATTCCAGCGGGCTCCAAGGTTCACTCAGCCTTCCATCCTTTCGTAGGTCGGTAAATTGAGTACCCAGCTTGTGGGGACAATTAGCTAACACACATTGGAAACTGTTTAATGCAGTGTAGATGTGTAAATAGCTATTGCTTAAAACAATTTGTAAGCCACTCTGATAGCCTTGTGGCTGAAGAGCGGGGTATAAATAACTAAATAAATAAAAATAAAATAGAGTTCGACAAGTGTCCGCTGACAGGCCACATCCGAACAACGCCGCCACCCCCCCTCCTTGAGGAGGTTCGAACATTGCTTCAGAAGGGTACCATCGAACGTGTACCTCCGTCCAGCCAACACCTCTGCTTCTTCTCCAGGTACTTCCTAGTAACCAAAGGGGGAGGCGGACTTCGACCAGTCCTGGACCTCTGAGGAGTGAACTTCTTTATACCTCCAAAGAAGTTCAGAATGGTGACTCTGGGGACAATTATGCCTCTTCTTCAACAAGGTGACTGGTTTGCATCCATCGATCTCAAAGATGCATACTTCCACATCAGCATCCACCCCGACCACAGGCGGTTCCCAGCCTTCCAGATCAGGAACGAGCCCTTTCAGTTCCACATGATACCTTTTGGCCTTTCTACAGCTCTGAGAGTGTTCACCAAGTGCATGGCACCAGTGGCAGCCTTCCTACTGCAGTGGGGCATCATCATCTTCCCCTACATCGACAACTGGCTGCTAGCAGCACAGACTCGACACCTACTGACCCTCGATGTAGAATTCACAATGGACTTATTAGCATCACTCGGACTGATCATGAATACGGAGAAGTCCCATCTCCAGCCCGCTCACTCCCTGCATTTTATAGGGGCGTGCCTGGATTTGACATCACCTCTCTCTGCGCTGTCGTCCATCACTGCCGACGGTCCCGGAGGGTATCTGCACTGTCAGTACAGACCCTCCTCAGCCATATGTCAGCCACAACCTCTGTCACCCAGTTTGCATGGCTTCGGATGTGACCTCTCCAATCCTGGTTTCTGAGCATCTTTGACCCTCTCCAGGATCCTCCTGGGACCCTCCTCACTATGCCTCGATCAATTCAACGCTCCCTCGACTGGTGGCTGGACCCTCAGATGGTATTGTCGGGCATGCCATTCGAGCCTCCTCAACCACATGTCTCCCTCACAACAGATGCCTCGATGTTCGGTTGGGAGGGCCCATCTCAACGACTTCTCCGTACAAGGGACATGGTCCACCGAAGAGAGGACATTCCACATCATCATACTGGAGCTCCTTGTGGTCAAGAAAGTGCTCAGAGCCTTCGAAGTTTCAGTGACAGGTCGCATGGTCCTGGTGGTGACAGACAACACCACGGTAATGTACTACCTCAACAAACAAGGGGGTACCCGATCCCTGTCTCTTCTCTCTCTCACCATGGAAATCTGGGATTGGTGCATCGAAAGGAACATCCTCCTCCAGTCCATCCACCTCCCGGGAGAGGAGAACACACTTGCAGACAAACTGAGCCGTTCCACTTCCTCCGTCCACGAATGGAGATTTCATTGGTCAGTGACTTGAAGCCTGTTCCGTCGATGGGGCACCCCGTCCATCAACCTGTTTGCGACATCCAGCAACAGACAATGCCACCTGTTCTGCTCCCAAGCTCGGGATCGAGGGTCGAAGGGCGATGTGTTCCTATTCCTTTGGACCGGCCCTCTCCGGTACTTATTCCCACCGTTCCTGCTTCTCACTCGGGTGGTGGCCAAGCTACATCGGGATCGATCCAACATGATCCTCATAATGCCGTGGTGGCCTCGCCAGGCCTGGTTCACCCCTCTTCTTCGGCTGGTCAATCGCCGCTTCCTCCACCTCCCACACCATCCAGACCTCCTCACTCTCCGAGATGGCAAGGTCAGACACCTGGATCTGGAGACGCTCCAGCTGATGGCATGGCGAATCCAGCCATAAGAACTCCATTAGTATCAGACAGACGTTTGGACCTCCACTGCCACCAGATGTACAGGCTGTCATCGATGCCACACTTCGACCGTCAACGCAGCGATCCTGCTCCTACAAGTGGAGGCGGTTTGAATCCTACCTGTCTGACCTCGACATCCCCATTGATTCTGTCTCAATACCAACGGTCCTCCGGTTTCTACTGCACCTCTCCAGTTCGGGACCCTCGATCTCCTCCATTTGGAGCTACCTGGCAGCGATATCTGTGGAACTCCAGGTGCGGGGCAGGCCCTCGCCCTTCAAAGACCTGGTTGTCAAGAAGTTCCTCAAAGGTTACACCAACCTGCATCTTCCAGTGGTCGAGCCCACTCCAGCTTGGAGCCTCAAACTGATATTATCACAGCTCACGAAGAGGCCTTTTGAACCCATGGCCACTACTGATTTGAGACTCTTGTCTTGGAAAACTGCATTCCTGGTAGCCACCACATCAGCATGCCGGGCTGGTGAGCTCTGCGCCCTCCGGTCCGACACACCTTATCTTGTGTTCCACAAACATAAGATAGTGCTGAAACCTGACCTTTCCTTCCTTCCCAAAGTTGTTACCAGTTTTCACTTGAATCAGTCCATTGTACTACCTGCATTGATGCCGAATCCCAAGGATGATTTTGAACAAGCCTTGCACACCTTGGACGCCAGGAGAGCGCTGGCCTTCTATGTGCAACAAACAGTTCAGCATCGGAAATCTCCAAGACTTTTTGTATCTTATGCTGAGGACAGACTGGGAACTCCCATCTCTCCACAGAGACTGTCCAAGTGGGTCGTTTCTTCTATATCCCTATGCTACAAACTCACCCAGAAGCCCCTGCCTTCTCGGGTTCGAGGACACTCCACGAGGTCTGTGTCCACCTCAGCTGCCTTCCTCTCAGGGATACCCTTGGAGGATGTACGGTATGTAAAGCAGCCACCTGGTTCACACCGTTGACTTTCATTTCCCACTATAGACTGGACACTCAGTCCCGTAATGAGGCAGCCTTTGGGAGGGCAGTGCTGCTCTCCGCCATTCACTGATTGACTCTTGACTCATGTTTTATGGTATGAATACTTGCCTCTTATGTTTATGTGCAGCTGTTTAAGAAATATGTTTGTGCAGTAACTCCTTAAGAAATGTGCCTATGCAGCTTCATATTCCTAGGGCTTATGAAGATTAATTATATTCATTGGAATAGAGGACTTGTCTCATTAGCTTGACTGTCCTCGTCAAATCTCTTAGCATGACACCCTCCTCCTGTAGGTGAAGCTTGCTAATCTACCCACTGTGTGGATTCACAGAGACCACGAAGAAGATGGACAGATTGCTTACCTGTAACCATAGATCTTTGAGTGGTCTTTTGTGAATTCACACAGACCCGCCCATCCTCCCCTCTGTGTCCTGCTATGGCTTATATCCTTAATGCTCCTGATGCTGCTCTTTGCAGTGTCCTTTATGGAACTGAGGGGATTTAGGCGGGAGCACCTATATAGGGACCATTAGGAATGGGCGGAGTTACCACCGAAATGTTGCAAAGTCAGTTCTGCCTAGCGATTCTAGATGGTTCCAAATGCTCTGCACAGGCGCAGGAGTAACCCACTGTGTGAATTCACAGAAGACCACTCAAAGATCTATGGTTGCAGGTAAGCAACCTCTCCATGCATTGGCATGGGGTCTGGAAAACACCGGGGACTACCAGCCAATCAATGCAAAAGCTTGGCTGGTGGGCAGGACTGGAATGCGGCTAGTCACTAGTTTTCACTCTGGTTGGGTGCTGGGATATTTAAGTGGATCTCACAGCATCCCAAGCTCAGTCTGTGTTAACACATCACCTCACCCACCCTGCCCTGTATTTTGAGAACTCCCTGTGTGTTACCTGATTTGTCACAAATTTGTAGGAGGTGCACATGGGATCCAGATCCAGGGATCATAGAATCATAGAATTGTAGAGTTGGAAGAGACCACAAGGGCCATCCAGTCCAACCCCCTGCTATGCAGGAATACACAATCAAATCATTCCCAACAGATGGCCATCTAGCTTCTGTTTAAAGACCTCCAAGGAAGGAGACCCCACCACGCTCTGTGGGAGTGTAACAGCTGGGATCTCTCCCAGTTCTAGGTTGTGCAGGTGAGTCACATCCCCAAGCGACAGAGAGATCCATGCAATGGCTTCCACCTATGTGGTATTTGGCACCTGTCATCTATCAACAGGTGGGTTTGTTGATGGAGAAGAGGGAAATAAATGTCCATCAATGAAACATTAGATTTAGCTCCATAAAATGTATAACAGCATATAAAATTTAACCATTTATTTAATTTTATGAATTTTATGAAATTCTACTCAGAAAATTCAGTCTGTTTAACAGAGTTTAACCCAGATAAACACACATATAATTACTGTCTCAAAGGTAAGTTTGTATCAGCCATTTTTGTTGCCACTTGTGTCATTGTTCAGATGGTGATACTTCTGTGACTCCTGGTAGCCATCTTTTTTTTAAATTCCCACAATTCATTTGTGAATGCAGGAACAGAGTTCAGAATAATGCATATGGTTCTAAAGCCAATTAAGAGGCTTTAATTAAGTATTTTTGTGTTTTTTAAAGTATTTTTAAAAACACAAACTTCCTCGCCTCCCCCAAATCCCTGAAATGCCTATCCAAAATTGCACCTTGATGACGGGCTTGTGAAATGGAGGGGAGGGGATTTCATTTCATCCCTATATCTGAGTGACATGGTACTAAGTGTCCTGCTCTTAATTAACAAACATCTTGAGGGATTGGACAGTATCAAGGCCATTGCAGTAATTCCATTGACTGGTAAGTGCTATGTGGTTAGTGGCAGACCACAGTCTTATCTTTCTTCCATTCCTGTATCATCAGACTCTACTCAGCATTTCTTACTATAGAAAAACTTACTAGATTCTAATGGGACTTTTAAAAGTGAGAAATGTTGTGCAGGGCCCATAATCACAGGGAAAGTGTATGATGAACAGGATATCCTTCCTCCTCCCTATCACGTAACTGCCTACCTAAACAAATAGTGCAATGTGATTTACACTCCTTAAGGTTAATTGGAATCCTTTTCATATTTCCTTTCAAATGAGAAGCAGCATTGTAAACATTTCAAATTAACAGCTAAGGTGCTTTCATGGTGAGATTTTACAACCAGTCTGTCCTGCTGTGAATATCAGTATATTAATAAAATGCTATCACATTTACATAGACTTCTGCCAGAAGTCTTGGCAGTTTAAAATGCAAAATGGTTTCCAGATTTTCAGATGAATTCAACAGTGTCATAATGTTTCAAATGCGCATAAGCTATATGTGTTTGACAAATTATTTTGGTATCTATTCACTACAGCAACCATATGTGAAAAGGGAACATTTGCCGAGCACACGTGTGTGGACGAATGAGATAGGGAGTTTGCAGCATAAACATGCAGTTCCTGAAAAAAAGACAATTAGACTTTAATTGATGTGTGCTTGGCAGTACTTAGCTCACTTATGTCAATATGAGAAAAATATTAGTTGGCTGTTTTCTGATCAGCAGTTCCCACATTGGCTGTGTTGTAAGGAGTCCATCTAGAAAAGCCAAACAATGAGCTGTGAGATGTAACTCTGGTGATGGGTGTTGATGAGAAGATTTCCTTGTATTATTTTCTTGGTGCTTCCTGCTTGCCTCATCGCTAATAATTGAGCTCAGAGCCAGAAAGTACAGAACTGTATTTTTATAACTATCTTAAGACATTTATTTCATTTCTAATCTGCAGTTACTACATTGTAGCTTGAAAGAAAAACAGGACACAAGCAAGGTTTATGAAGGGCCAAAGCTTTAAATTTCATTAAGTCATCTAGATTAGAAAATATGGGACTTTACTGAGTATCTGGAATAACAAACATGATACGAAGAGATATGCGGGAGCAGTAGAATCAAAATGGAACATATCAGTAATGTGTCTCCCTCACCCTTTCCATCTCTATGGACAGAAGTCAGCCAGATAGAGGACAGAACACATGGTGTACACAGTTCTGGTGTCTAACACTGCACCACTGTCATTCATTCAGGCATGGTGTAGTCTGGCATTTGCTCACAGACCACTCAGAAAAACACTGCAAGTGAGGAGAGCCACCCACATGTATCTACATAAATGAAGCAACAGATGTACAGGATGGAGATTATCAGACAGGAATGCAAAAAACATTCCTGTCCCACAATCTCCACTCCCACCCCTATACTGGCACAATAACCCTCCCCACCACACTTACCTTCTCTCACATCCACAGGGCAGCCCAGGAGTGAACAGAGCTCTAACGGAGCTCTGTTCACTTCCTGGAGTGAAATCCCACCCATTCTCGCGAGAAGATGAAAGCGCAGGAAATTCAAATATAAAAAGAAAAACAACACATTAAAAGTGACACCAAGCACAAAAACACACTTTAAAATTTACAAGTAACCTCAGGAGGGTACAAAAAAGAGTGAAACTTACCTGGATGTTCTGATCTCACCCGGAAGTGTTCTGGCAGGACCGCCCGTTGCTGCTGGAATCTCATCAGCAAAACTGGGCACCTTCTCGCACACAGGCAAATCTGGGACAGAAATGCCATGGGAGATCAATTGCCAGCTTCTCCCCTTCAATAAAAAAGAATGGCCTTGGGACAGCAGCTGAACACTTGGGAGATGATGGGGGATGTCATAGTCTAATAATTAAGTACTTTTGCGATCTCATGGCATTGTCATAATGCCATTTTTGATGTTTCTGATAATCTCCTATGTGTAGAATGCCTGCTGAAATGTATGACCTGGGCTGGTTGCCTCTCTGTTTGCTCATTTTCTCTGCAGTGGCATCAATGGCAAATTGGGAAAAGGCAACAAAGTGAGGCAGTCAGCCAATCCAGGCCAACAAAAAGCAAACATCACCACCTGGGCACTTACTTAAGAAACTGGGAATAATTGAGGGTGTATGCTAGGGAGCCCTAATGTGGTATTCAGCCAGTTCACACTCCACCCAAACTAGTTGTTAACAGTTGTCAAGTTTGCTGAACCTCTTCTTGTGGGAACTGAAGATGCAAAGTTTTGCTGCACACACACACCCTCTGACTGCTTTAAGTTTTGATTCATTCCCAGCCGCCCTCTCTGGCATCAGCACCAGCACCAAGTCAGATGCTCTCTTGCCAGCCCCAGCTGTGCCAGACACCACAGGGAAGGCTGTGGAAGAAGAAAAAAGAAAGGTGTGAAGGCTTCCATGGCCGGCATCCATAGATTTTCCTTGGTTTTTTTCCAGGTTGTGAGGCCGTGTTCTGGAATAGTTTCTTTCTGACGTTTCGCCTGCATCTGTGGCTGGCATCTTCAGAGAATGAAGATGCCAGCCACAGATGCAGGCGAAACGTCAGAAGGAAACTATTCCAGACATGGCCTCACAGCCCAGAAAAAAAAATCAAGGAAAATCTATTTTAAAAAAGTTGATTGTCACCTTGCAGGCAGCCCCTGTCAGGGAAAGAAAGGTAAGCAGGAGAGAAGAAAAGGAAAATGAAGGAGAACAACATAGAGAGATAGAAGACCTAAGGGAGGGTCATGCAGAGAGCACCCAGCCCTGATCCCTTCCCTCCCATCTGCTTCAGGCAACCAAAAATGTTTATTTATTATTGTTGCTGTTGTCACCATCCTCTTCATCATCACTGTCATCATCATCACCACATGTTGTAAGGGAATCATGCAACAACTGAAATTTTTTGGTTGCTACGTATAAATTTTGGCCAAAAAAGGTGTACCATTTTAAAAATTAATTTGAATGCCACCACTGGATGTGCCACCACTGAGTACAGGAGTTGTATCACTGCAAGTGATTCTAACACACATTTGCTCTGAGGATGAATTGTACAAATGTGTCTCTTCACTGCAAGGATGACATAATTAATTTGGGCGGAAAACACCAAAACACAAATAAGAACATGGAAAACTTTCTATTAATTTTAAGAAGAGGATGGATTGGTATTACCACAGTTTATATAAGGTTCTCAGGTTTTAATTGGGACAAAATGAATATTCTAAGAATCTCTAAGACAGTAATATTAATAAGAATGGCCAGATATATTCTATAGTAGCTTACATTCAAGAACCAGAATAGTGCAGTGGTGTGAGTGTTTGTGTGTGTTTATGCCTTCAAGTCACCCATGAATTTCATAGGATTTTCTTAGACAAAGAATACCCAGAAGTGGTTTTGCCAGTCCCTTCCTCTGAAATATAGCCTACATCACCTGATATGTGTTGGTGGTCTCCCATCCAAATACTAACCAGGCCTGACACTGCTTAGCTTCCAAAATCAGACAGGATCTCAAGGGTATTTAGGCCCTGGTTTGAGTGTTTATTATTTACTTTTTTAACATCAGACTAGGACTCTGGGAGACCATGATAGGAATCCCTACTCAGCCACTGAATCCCACTAGGTGACCTTGAGCAAGTCACATTCTTTCACCCTTAGAGGAATGCAATGGCAAACCTCCTCCAAATGATCTTGCCTAGAAAACTCGATCACCATAAATGGAGTTGACTTGAAGGCATTATTATACAATAATATACAATAATAACAAGCTCACATTCCAAACAGGTCTACAAATGAGAATGGCTGGATGTTAATCTACAAGTACTAGCTTGTTTGTTTCAATGGAAATTATATAAATCTTTGTGCTAAATATTTTATCAGTCTAACAGATAGCAAGACTAGTGTGGTAAATTGTATTCTTGCAGGTCCATCTTTTATAGTTTATGACACTGAATGATAGATCTGAGAGTGAGCACTTTCTTCTTAGGTTTTTGTTTAGATTCCAAGAAATTCATTTTGGGATACTAAAGACTAAAATGGAGGAATACCTAAAGACTAAGCAACATCTGAAAATGGTCTTTCCAAACAACCATAATAGGCAGGTATTGTATAATGATAAACATCACAAAATATTCAGAAAGCATACTAGTATGTAACTGTTACACCTATATTAGTATCCACCATATCAGCCTGTCCCAGCAAGGGACAGTAAGAACACTGGGTAACTAGGTCCAGACCCAGAACATCTGAACTCATTAAGTTATTTCCTCTCGATACAATACTGAAGAGAATGTAATACTATGCCAGCATTGTTCTTCCTGTGTTGTTTGCAGCATGTTCAGACTCTGTGATTGGGGGCTCAAAATGCTATCAAGATGTCTTCTCAGGAAAGGATATGGCCCCAAATCTAATATCTAATAACAGGAGTGGCTCATTGCATTTCATCAAGGGGCACATAAGTTGAAAAAAAATGTTTCAGGCTCTCTGACCTTTCCTGACATTGGGTGTGGGACAGTAGAAATGGAAATCCTCCCTGTTAAAGGATTCATTATTCTTCAAAATGGCCTTTACTCTGGGGGACATCTCCATTTGGCAAATCTCCACTATTGTCTTAGACACATGAGGAGGTGAAACTTTGAAATAAGAGTGAGGGAAGGTGTAACAGCTTTGGAAGTCTAAAGCCAACTTGAGGTATTCTGGAGAATGAAGAACAGTGTTGTCCAAATAACAAATATTTAGCAGGGTTTATTAATATAACTTTGAAGCAAAAGTGAGAATGAAACATTGGTAAAATTTCAAACTGAACTTCAAAACAACCTGTAAATTAGGACTTTTTCGGACGGGGTTTTGCAACACTAGCAGCCTCGTCCCCATTGCGAGGCTGCTGCGTGGCAGGGCGTCCCTTTCGGATGATGCTCTCCCCTGCCGATACTGTTGCGTAACTGCTGGGACACTGCAGCATTATATTTGGCAGTTTTCTAATCAAGAAAGTTTATCGTGATTAGAAAAGCACCAAATATGGCGCTGCAGCATCCCAGCGGTTACGCAACAGTATCAGCAGAGGATCAGCAGGGGAGAGCATTATCCGAAAGGGACGCCCTGCAGCGCAGCAGCCTTGCAACGGAGATGAGGCTGCTAGCGTTGCAAAAACCCCTCCAAAAAAGTCCTTAATCACAAGCAAATGCATCTGTGATACTTTTAGCATATTTCTGATATGCTTTTTAATTTTCATTTGAGGCTTTTTCATTCTGTTTAAATACAAGCATTTTGAAACCATGACAAACAGATAACAGAAATTAAACAGTACATATGAGCCACCATATGCAGAGAGCTATCTGTCTAACATAAAGGTTACAAGGAAAAGAATCTCACATCATTACAGAAAGACTCCTATGTTTCTACACCATTATAAATGTCATCCAGATCACCTTACAGTTTTGAACTGGTTCCATTTACTTTTAGGTCAGGTTTTAGAAAATGATACTGTATATGAAAAAAAAAATCTATAAGGCAATAATTTAAGTAAAATCATTGGTTTCTATACATTTTTTAACCCCAGTTCTCAATTAGTGAACTACTTATACTAAGAGCCATTTACTAACATCTGCAAAGTCATAATAAAAAGCATAATATTAACAAAACATGATAAAACTCATCAGCCAAACACAAATGTCGACAAAGTAGAATTGTGCTGGTCTGGTGTGATTAGCTTAATTGTCTAGCTTCACTTCAATTGTCTACATTTTAGATTAACTACGTCTGGTGGAAATGAACTTTCACTTCAATTATATTTATTTTGGCATAGAATTCCCCAAAAGGTATGTTTGCTTACCTACTGTAAGCCTTTGGGGGAACCTCTCCCCACAAATTATACCTACTAATACCATGCCACTTTAACAGGACTAATTTCCCAGTGCATTAGTGTTTTTCCTGGATTAGAAGGCTGCTAATCCATCCATCCTATACATTTTTTTTGTGCAGGAAGATATATATTCAGAAATTGATTTTAATAAGATTTTTAATGTAATAAGGAGTGCTAGCATTCAGTGCAGAATTTATTATTCATTATCAAATAGTCATTCCACTCTCAATAAATCCAGGAAAGCATGTATGGCTCTCTGCATTCTCCCCAAACCACCCTCACTTCACTTAAAATCAGCTGCCTGCGGTATTCCTCCCCCAGCTTAGAGGACAGGTCCTGCTTTGAGGAGCTGGACTTAAGTCACTGGAGCAATTGGATTCCTTCATAGCACCTTTATTTTATTCATTCTTCCATAGCACTCAAGTAGTCAGAGGAAATTATTAGAAAACAATAAAGATGGTGGGAAATAAGTAGTTGGGTACTGTGGCTACTGTCATTCTCAAAGGCAGACCTGAGCTGCAATTCTAGACACACTTCTTTCAAAATAAACTTCACTGAAACACAGTAGGATTTTCGAGTAAACATTTGTAGGCCATGACGCTGATCAAGTATCTTCAAATTACCTTTGGTCACCATACCCAGGTTGAGATTATTCATGGAGAGTCATTACAGTTGTCTCCTTTTCTGATGCACCATTTTTTAACAACTGCAAGACAGAAGTCTACTCAAAGGGGCAGCTTTTCCCATCCAAGAGATGCAGAAATGCAACATTAGGGAAATGTGAACTTATTAAATTTCTGGCTGTCAGAAAAGGTCTACTTAGTCTCACTGAGCACATTAAAAACTACTTACAGTTGTCTCTTCATATTCCCTAGGGTTTGGTTCCAGGACCCCCCATGGATACCAAAATCAGTGAATACTCAAGTCCCATTATATGCAATGGCTTAGCAAAATGGTGTCCCTTATGTAAGATGACAAAATCAAGGTTTGCTGTTTGAATTATTGTTTTTTTAATAATATTTTCAAGCCGTGGATACATAAATCTGTGGATACCAAATCCATAGATGTGGAGGGACAACTGTAATTTATTGTGTTAGAAGCTCTTCCTGGGATGACACTGATTCATCAAAAGTCTCCAAACACTCTGCTACAAAGCTACCAACAGTGCTGCTCCAGCTGTTTCTTAGACATATGTTGAATTCAACTCAATAGGACTTACTCCTAGGTATAGGTGTTCAAGACTGGGTAAATAATAAAAGCAATACGTACAGCTGGGGAAAAAAACTATCTTCATTTCATTAAGTTGCATTTCCTTGATTAAACATAAGAGTTCCTCCACCCATTAAGTCAGTGTTTGGTATTGATAAAACTAAATGTTTCCTTTTATTGTAAAAGAGAGACACTCCCCCTTAGTACTAGAAGTGGCACCGAGTTGAAGGAAGGCAGTAGTCCAGAATACAATAGCTAGCTGGTCTTTGGTTTGCATGGGGAACATGATAAACACTATGTAGACCAGATGTCTACATAACAGCATTCCAGTCCTGGTGCCATTTAATCAGCACAGTTGTTAAGTCCCAGGTAGTTTAAAAACTATGGCATGAAGTAACCATTCAGATAAACCTACCGTAACAAAACTTTTATCTGATTTTTTGAATAAGAATGCCAAACATGCAAGGTCATTTAAGGGGGCACGGGAAATGCAGATATATAAGTAAAGAGAATAAAGAAGGTTTTGCGAAGGTTTCTGGATGTGTATTTGTAATTCCTTAGACTTCCACTTGGTATTGCTGGCAGCCAACGGTCTGTGGAAGCTGCTAGGCAATGTTACTCTTTCACATCCTGCCCAAGGTGGGCAGTAGGAACTAACACAGGAACTATGGAAAGAAAGACCAATGGCACAGGAAAACACTGCAACATTTGTTCACACAAAGCATTTCTTATCTACATGATCCATCCTTCCATGGCATGAATGTAACAGTCAAACAACTGATAGATGTTGAATATAGAGCAAGTCTTGCAGGTGACTATTCTGGTCATAAATTTGTCATGAATACTAGTCAAGCCTGCCAGCCAGTCTTGGTTATAGCTTCATTTTGATAGGGAGAATGCTAGCCAATCATTTACACCAACCAAGAAGGAGCTGCCATATCCTTGAGGGATCTGAACGGCTTACCCCTTCACCATATATAGATTCCTGGTTTGGATGACTAGATTATATCATCAGTTTAGGATGATCTTAGTCTCTCTGAGGTGGTCTAAATGGTGGAAATAAACCTTATGGAATTTGCTGGAAATCCTATCTGTCTAAATAGTATCCCACATCAATCCACTCTATTCAAAAGGAGGGGGGCCGAAAATGGCAAAAATGCCGCAGAAAAAGCCTTTGCAGCTTTTCTCCATTGTTTTTTTTAAAACAGTGAGGAGATGTGCATTCTTTCTTGATAGGACAAACGATTCACTTTGAATCACTTTCCCATACAAGTGGCTGTGTGAAGCTGATTGGCCGGGTGAGCGTGGGGGCAGGGCTTGCTAACAGAGCAAGCTCCCACTGCCATCATGTTTAATTTTTGCCTTAACAAGAGATCACTAAGGCGATAAAATGGGATGTTTGTTTGTTTTGCTGTACTTTTAACATGGAAAATGGCTCTATCACTCCAGTGTACATTAGACAAAGTTTTTTTTAAAAAAAAATGTTTGGCAATGGAAGTACTAATGCGAGTAGATGACTTGCAGGCACCATCTGGCATCCGGAGCTTCTGGGGGCTTCTGGGGCCAAAATCACAATCAAGACAAGTCACTGCTGCTGCGAAATGGCATTACTATTAAGTACTCCATTGGTTTTTCCCCTCATATAGACGGGCCCTCTGTGTGTAAAGAAAAAGAACAGGAGCAGTTTTGAGTCAAAGAGGAAAGAGCTAGCTTTGCACTCCGTGAGGCAGTGGCAGTACTAGGGGGCATGGAAAGGCCTCTCCACACCAGGTGACACCATCAGGGGGAGGGGTGACACCAGTCTTAGTGATGTCACAGCTGGGAGGCATCTTTTGGGGTGCCAGAACTACCTCTGTGGGATAGTGGATATGCTGCTTATAGAAGTATTAAGCCACACATCTCCATTGGGAAATGTGAGGCACTAGATCTCTCAAGCAAACTAATCAAATTGCCAGAGCAGAAACTGAACAACCACCAATCACACACACACACACACATGCACACACACACACACATTTTATGGTGGTGAGAGAAACAAAACTTTAGTCTTTATAAAATAGATAAAAGTAACTTTACTTACAATATTTGCCTATAATCAATATAGTCTAATGGAGGAGGGAGGGAAGAGGGAAACAGTTGCAGGTTGGAGTGATGAATGAAAGAGTGGGTATGGAAAAGGAAACAAACAGAAAGTCAGCAAACATGCAAACTAGTAGTTAGTAAGTATAGGCAAGCAAAGGGTGGTAACTCTTAACAATCTCCACCTACCTTCAGGCTCTATATTTATAAATAAAACTAACATTGCCAAAAAGGAAGGAAGGAAGGAAGGAAGGAAGGAACTATCATGGTCCCATGAGCTTTCCTTGGAAGACAAACACAGGTGCTCCTGGAACTTCCCACCACTCAGCACTTGTAAAATTATCCCATTTATGCAGTACATTTGTGCAGTTACAAAGAGGAGAAATGCATTGGATCCATCAGTTCTCAGTGTCAAGTAATGAGAAGAAAACCATTTTAGGGGTTGGAAATGTGCCAACAGTGAGAAAGAATTCCCAAACCATTTAAGGTTTGTACTGTACTGAAAGCATATGCAAATATATTTCCCTGCAATAAAAAAGGAGAGAAGAAAAGAGTGAAAGGCTTATTTAGCATAAGCTTTCACAGATTTTATACATTGGTTGTACAGTACTCCCTCAGTGCTTCTGAGAAAGTGAGGTGTAAGTCATAAAGGTTCCACAAGATTCCTTCCTTTCCTGACTTTTTATACTGAAATGGATTAATATGGCTATCTCTTTGAAAATTCCCTGATATGCATCAGTACAGGATGTCTCAATGTTGTAAGATTTACTAAGCAAATCAATAAGCTACCTTGTAAGTGATGCCTAGGCCCCCTTCTAAAACAGAGAAAGAGAGAGAGAGAGGATTGTATAGAAAAGTCTAGTGTCTGTAGTCTGAGACTAAAAAGATTTTCAGAGGGGGGAAATAACCCTTGCGGAGATCGGGAGAGAAACGGGGCTGTTCTGCTGCCAGCGCTCCATTTCACACACACCCGTCCTTCTCCCAATCTCCATTCTCCCTCCATCCTGCTTCCATTTTCCTTCCACTATTTTTTTTTACTAATGAAGAACTTCCGTTAGTAAAAAATAGCAGAAGGAAAATGAAAGCAGGAGGGAGGCAGAACAAATGGAGATCGTGAGAAGGACAGGGGTGTGCAAAACGGAGCGCTGGCAGTGGAACAGCCCCGTTTCTCTCCTGATCTCCGCAGAAGTTATTTCCCCTGTCTAAACATTTCCAAAGTGTGAATGGCCCACAGAGAGGCAAACCTCCCATATTGAAAGGCTCTAGTGTGGAATCCAAGGGGTCATCTACACAACCAAAAAAAAAAAAAATCCGGCAAGAATGTAGGCAGAATTCTAGGATTTGCCATATCAAGAACGAGGGGGGCTGAAAACTCCACATTGACAGCAATAACAGCTTTCACTGTTTCTCACAATCTTTTTTTTAAAAGTGCACGAAAATACACATAATTGGTCATCTGTACAACCAATTCGAAAAGGGGACACAGCAGAGCTGAAAGCTGATTGGTCAGACCTCAGAGGGGGCAGGCTTGCAAAGGAGGACTTGCAATGCCAGAGCTACCATTGTTTTTGTTTCTGCCTGCATGATTGTTCAGCCAGCAAAGTGGCAGAGGAAAAATATGAAGGGTTTTTAAAGCAGAAAACAGCTCTTTCACACCTATCACTTTAAGGGGGGAAAGGGGGTGTGAATGGAGGGAGATTTTTCCAGATTCAACTCATTCACAGCCACCTTTTTTTCCCCATGGATATAAACAGCAAAATATTCCCTTCTAAGCTTGTGAATGAGCCATGGGCATAAATGGGCACTGCAGCAAAAGGGAGGTAAGTCACTATTTTTTTTGCTACAAATTCTCCTGTGTAGCTGACCCCCAAGAGATGTAACATACTCTGTGAAGTACGTGTTCTGTAGAGCCATACCTTCTGCTGTCATTTCCAGTGCCCAAGCATGAGTAGACAAGAGAGTGTGACATTTGACTAGCAAATCAGGAAGCAGGAACATACATTATAAGCCAGGGAACCTGAGATCTCAGGTGCAGGAAGAAGCAGTGTGTTTGCTAAGATTTATAGGTAACAGAATATATGTGAAGATCAAAATTTGGCTTCTTGCCACATGCTTAGAAGAACTGTCACTGTGTCTCAGGAGCAGGATAAATTCTGGAGGAATATATGTCACTCCAAGATAATGTGACAGACAGCACTTTATCAGACACAGCAAAAAACGGGTCAGAAGAACGTGAAGATAACAGAAATAGGCAACATTATCAGACAGCATTGTCCTTCAGCTGTTCCAGGGGCATTGCACGAGTGTGAATAAGTCATTCCTTTTATGGACAGCTTAGCCCATCAATTAAAAAGTGATGCTTTGTCTGTGCCAGTGCTATGCCCTAGGAACAGCTGTGGATGTGGGTGTCTCATAATGTTGCCCTTTCTGTTATCATCCTGTTCTTCTGATGCAATTTGGGATGTGTTTTTTTGCTGTGTTTCCCAACGTCTGATAAAGTCCACAGACAGACAGAGGGGCCATATTCTATGGCTGACTAAAAATAAATGTTAAGATTGTCTGGCTCTCAGGTGTGCTCTGAATTACAATGAATCAATTTCAGAGCAGAATTGGGATGTCTCAGACTACTTTAGGAAACACTTGAATTGAAGGAAGATTCTCCAAAGCATGCTGAATCCAAATCTTTGCATTCCTGAATATTTATTAGCTATTTGGGTAAGAAGGGACTCAGAAGGCAAATTCATATGACATGACAAACCACTTGCAATGCTGGTGCCTGCTCTTCAGTGATTCCCATTTGATACAGTAAAAGTTGCAACAAAGGATGTGAAACAAATTATTAGTTTTTGTCACATTTCCATAATTCACTTAAAAATCAATAACATTTGCCAAATACCACTTATTTCACCATTAAACAAAATTAAAATTAAATAAACTGCCACAATGCTGTCTGAACTCTGTTTGTTTCTTCTGGGCTTTTTGTTGGGATCCACATGGGTATCACTAAGGATATTATCAGACTAGCATCTAAAAACGCAGTAATTCCACGAATGAAGATAGCAGGAGCATTGTGGCATTATAACACTTATTATTGTACGTAGCTGTAATCATGTGAAAGAAATGCCACAGAATTATCACACAATGACCACTAATGTCTGTCTGAGAAGGATCTTCTTGTATCAGCTTTCAAGGACAGCTGATGGAAAGGCGTGACACAGTGCCAAAGGAAAAGCCCTCCAGTGTTTAGGTACTTCATGTTTTGCTAGGTATGCCATAGGTGAGGCCAGATATCTGTTGGGGCCCATTTACATGGCAAAATAAGTCCGTGAAGAATTTGTTAAGATTCTAATAGTTCACACACATCACGCCACAATATCGCCTCATTCAGAAGTGGGGAGCTCAAAAACTCAAAAGTAGCGTAATAAGGGCTTTCACTATTTTCTCCCACTTTTTTGAAAAGTAGCACGACTTAGCGCACTATCGATTGTGTGAACTACCATTTCGGAAAAGTCTGTGTAAATTACCAGCAATCGTCCCGAAAGAACAACAGCATAACTGAGCCGTGATTGGTTGGAGTGACCAGGAAGGGGGTTGGACTGACCAGGGAGGGGATGGAGCAGACTGAAATGAAAAGATCCAGCCACTGTTGTTTCCAGCCACAGAAAAGATCCAACCAGTGCTAACCCATCCCAATCGCCCAGCTGTCTGCCTCCCAGCTCGCTTGGCTGCTGCAGCTGAAGAATCCCCAGTTTGCCAGTGTGTGTGTGTGTGAGGGAGGGAGGGAGGGAGGGAGGGAGATAGAGAAATGATCTGCTCCTCCAGCTGTTTGCTCCCTCCCACTCCTGTGATGGTGCTTGTGTGTGAGAGAGAGAGGGGGGAAGGGAGAGTGGGTGAGGGGAAGGGGGGCTTAACACTTGACGGGGGATGGCTCCTCAGAGCTGAAAGGCTGCCTCCTTCCTCCCACCCTTCTTGCTTTGGAAAGAAGAGGGAGCACTCCCTGCTAAGGCATGGAAACTAACAGTCATTGTTCTGTTAATCAAAGGAGGGAAAGATTCCAGCACTTTCTTTCTCTCTCTCTCTTTCCCTCCCTCCTTCTCATCTTCCCAGCATCTTCCCCCAGATGTGCTTGGGAGGCCACGCCCCCACCTTTGTCTGTGTGAACCAGAAAGCAGAAAACTAAACAGAGCAACCGATTTCCCACTAAATCATGTAAACTATCCGGCACAGGTGTGAAAAAGCGCTAAAGCGCAAACTATCGCAATAAAAACTGCCGTGTAACTGAGCCCTTGGAGTCACTAACAATAAAGGTTGGAGCGCTGGCTAGATCCCACTGGGTGACCTTGGGCAAATCACACTCTCTCACCCTCAGGGGAATGCAAGGGCAAACCTCCTCTGAACAATTCTTGCCAAGATAACCCCATGATAGGTTCACATTATGGTCACTGTAAGCCAGAAATGACTTGAAGGCATACAACAACAATACATACAAGATCTTAAAACATGTCAGAGGAAAACAGCAAGTTGTTTTGAATTTGCAATGATCTTCAGAGAGAGTCATAATTGCCTATTGTTATGCAGACAGTAAGTCTATTTTATTTACGAAGACTTTTCCAGAAATCTGATAATGTTGCAAATGTGTTATTTTATAACTGCTGCATGCACTGGTTGCTTCATTATTATTATTTTGTCTGATCTCTTTGCCCTGATATTTTGAATTTCATTGTTTTAGTTGTCATGTAACTGAAGGAGAGTAAGCAGAAGAGAAAGGAGGAGGGGGAAGGAGGCTTGGATTATAGACAGTAGAATCAAAGAGACAGAGAAAAGGCTTTGAAGCATCAAAACTTACAAATGGAGATCAGCACCTCTGGGAAAAGAAAACAACTGTGGTTCCAGTTATGACAGGTTTCCTGGGAAGAATTCCAAATATATTGACAACACATCTGAGGGGCTTATCACACAAGGGAAGGAAATGGCAGCACACCCCAATAATAGCAACACCTGCCTTGCTTTATCGCATGATGTTGGCGCATTTCAGCTGTTTTCCCATTCTGGTCCCATGGGAGACAGTGGTAAATGTGAGTCTTTTTTCTAACTGGAAAAATCCTTTAGCATAATGACCCACCTTTACCATCCTCTCCCATGGGACCAGAATGGGAGAACAGCTGAAACATGCCAACATCATGCAATAAGGCAAGGTGGGATGTGCTCCTGTCAGGCTTCACTTCCACTTCACTTCTGCTTCACTTCCTTTGTGCGGTAAGCCCCTGATTGAAATCACCGTAGATAAGATAGCACAGTTACCAAAACACACGCACACAAGGTACTTGGAATGTGCCACATTATCCAATTATCATTAATTCCTAGATTCTTGGATAAAATCTGAATTGTTGATAGTCCGAAACTCCAGCTGGTAACACCTGGTAGACTGTGAAACCACTATAATAATAACAGCACCTACTAAACAGTTATTCTGTTTCTCCTGCACCATTTCAAAATTAAAAAAAAATTGAAAATATTATAATCTAAGATAATCAAACTAACTGGTAGAGCTAATTTAAAAGAAACCAAACCTTAAAAAGAAAAGAAAAAGAAATGCCACGTTGTCCAGACAACAGGAGAGCACAGTTCATATACTGCATGTTTTTACATCGAAAAACTTATGTTTCAAAAGCCCATAGTGCTCCCAGCATCTTTCCCAAGCTTTTTAATAGCTGCAGAGAACACAAAAGTCCCATGGTGCAACAACCCCATTGGCTGCCAGTCCATTTCTGGGCACAATTCAAAGTGCTGGTTTTAACCTATAAAGCCCTATGTGGCTTGGGCCCAGGTGATCTGAAGGACCGTATCTCCCCTTATAAGCCCATTACAGTTCTAAGATTGTATGGGGAGTCCCTTCACTCTGTCCCACCACCTTTGCAGGCTCATTTGGTGGGAACAAGGGAGAGGGCTTTCTCAGTGGCTGCTCTCAGACTTTGGAACTCCCTCCCTAGAGACACTAGGATGGCAGTGAAAACATTGGCAGGTGAAAACATTTGTATTCCAACAGGCTTTTACAAACTGACTAGGGTTGGGCTTTTAATGCTGTGCAGTGCTGTTTTTAAGGGTTTCTAGGGTTTGTATAGTCCTTTAATATATTTTTATATTTTTAATGTTTTAACTTACACATTTTAAAAAATATATTTATACTTGTGTGGGGCTTTTGTGTTGTTTTTAATTTGTACTGTTTAAATACAATGCTAGCCACCTGGAGTCCATCAGGAGAAAGGTGGGATATAAATGAATAAAATTATTATTATTATTATTATTATTATTATTGGAGTTTATTTCTCCTGCAAGAGACTGGAATGCACTATATGCCAGAAGGCTCATGTGGTCATAAAATAGGTCTACACTGGAGGAAATAAGGCAATGAATACTGAAATTTGTGGTATAGTGGTCTGAGTGTTGGACAAGAATTCTGGAAGACCAGGGTTTGAAACTCCATTCAACCATGGAAACCCAGTGGGTGACCTTGGGCAAGTCACACTCTTTCAGCCTCAGAGGAAGGCAATGGCAAACCTCCCTCTGAACAAATCTGGCCAAGAAAACCCCATAAAAATTGTTTATGTTTTACATACTTCCCTCTTCACCAAAACCACTGAAATGCAAAGCATTCCAGAAACCATAGCTGAGTATATATTTGTATCATGTCATGCATAGTAAAGCATTTGGTGAAGAGCAACCAATTCTACTTGAAGATAAGACTTGGAAGAAACTACAGTGCTAATCACTTAAGTTCTTAGGCATGGGCAACAATGGTTATAGATTAGCAGAAAGATGACAGATGTTGTCACTGATTAGTATCCAGGGACCTTTTGCAAAGCTTAGTTGCTGACCTGAACTTGACTCATTGTGCCAAATTCTTTCTTGAACCCACCCATCCCCCCCAAACCCCCTATGCTAGTTTTATGAATCTTTAAAGGCAAGATTAATTTCATACATAACCTCAATAGGCTAAGATTATCACTCTCGTATTCCAAGACTAATGAGTCTGCCAGAGGTAATACAAATATTACATATCCATAAAATATGATATTCAACAATATTCCCAGTTTAATATCTCTGCCATGATCACAGTCAAAACAGAGAAAGACAAATGACTTGAAGCATTCAGTACTACAGGGATGAGGAAACTGGCTTTCCCAAAACATCAACTAGGCAAAGCAATAAGTTAATGAAGAATATTCCATCTTCTTTCTTTGGAATAATTTTAGTGTATTGGTATAGTACATGGTGTTCTGAAAAGATTTAGAATACATGTTTGTTAGTTCCCTGCTGTTCAATACCATGTCAGCCCAAAGTAATACAGTTTTTGAATTTCAGCTGCACTGTATCTACATTGAGTCACAATAGCTAAATCCACACTACACAAATAATCCAGTTTTAAACTGGATTATTTGCCATTGCTCCTTCGTATGGAATCTGGGGATTGGTAGTTTGGTGAGACATCAGCACTCTTGGACAGAGAAGGATAAAGACTGTGTAAAAGTACAAATCCCAGGATTCCATAGGAAGGAGCCATGGATTATTTGCATAGTGTGGATTTGGCCAATATTTACATAATGAATACACTTGCTTTCTGTACATTATAGAAACTTAGTATTTAGTTTGTGGTGTCTAGTACAGAGTGGACGGAAGTTTTAAAATATCATGGTTTCTGCACAGAGAAGTTAAAATCTACTACAGATGGACAGACATAATACACTGTTGACAATAGAAGAGCAAATAAAGTAGGGTAGGGTAGGTCACAAAAGATTACAGTGGGCTTTCAGTATCCACTGGGGTTTGGTTCCAGGACCCCTTGTGGATACCAAAATCTGTGGATAATCAAGTCCCCCTTTATACAATGGCATAATAAAATGGTGTCCCTTATATAAAATGGCAAAATCAAGGTTTGCTTTTGGGGATTTTTTTTTAATTTCAAGTTGTGGATGGTTGAATCCATGGATGCAGAATCTGTGGATACTGAGGGCCAAGTGTATTAGCTTCCAGTTTGTTATGCTCCCTCCTTCATGCTATGTAATGTTGGAACTTGTTAATCACAGTTCTTTGTTTGACTAGTTGGTTAAGCATCATTTTTATGTCACAGCTGGCCAAGTGCAGGCACTTGGGACTTTATCAGACACAGCAAATACAACATCATAATGATGCCACATAAACACGAAAAGGCACGCATACCAGATGATGTCATCCTTTTGTGTTTATGTCTTGTCAATAAGCCATTCTATTTTATTGATATCCCAAGCCGTCAATAGATTGGCGTTGGTGCTTTTTTGCCAGCATTGCTGGCATTTGAAACCTCATGCCTTTTCCCCCTAGTCATTGCAGAATAAATGACCGGTCCAGCCAGAACACTTCCAGGTAAGATCACAACATCCAGGTAGGTGATGCTCTTTTTATGAACTTCCCCAGTTTACTTAGGACTTTTTAAAAGTGTGTCCCTGTGCTTTTTAAAACTTTTTGTGTGTTATTTTTGTTTTACTTGTGTGTTACTTTATTTTTTTTTTAATTTCCCACGCTTGCGTCTTCTTGAGAGATTTCATTTCAGGAAGTGAACGGAGCTCCGCTCACTCCTCTATGGATGGCCAGGGCTGCCTTTTAATGCTGGACAAGGTAGGTGTGATAAAGGGTGTTCTTTTGCTGGCATAAAAGCACCACAAAATATCTCGGCAAAAGAACGGGAAAGAAGGGTGGTCAGATAAAGTCCAGAATGTTTTCTTTGTGATAATTCATCTGTGATACCTACTTTGCACATATGAATGAGCGATGGTCCTGGAATTTTTAGAGATACCCAACAGAATAGATTTTGCTGATTTTCATATATATTTAGGAATTGTTCCACACTTTAATATACAATGCATCCCTTTCACTGTACAATACAGCAGAAAAAATACAGGCAGATAGATAGATATACAGAAAGACAATCAGACAGATGATATGGTTTACAAGAATAAAACAACCATAGCCCCATTGTGTTTTGGCACAGTGGCTGATGAGAGGCCCTCCCTCCATGTTCCAAATGCCATTGATGTGGCCTCTGAGGAAGAGGAGAGCAGCCAACATTTGCTGGATTTAATCCTGCCCCACCACTGCCACCACCTTTTCCTTATGTGTCATGTCTTATTTAGATTATTTAACTGAGGACAAGAAAGTGTCAAATTAATGATTTGTAAGCTGGCCTGGGAGTCTTTTTGGCTGAAGGATCATGCGTGTGTGTGTGTGTGTGTGTGTGTACACACACACACACACACAAACCCCAAAGAGTTTCAAGGCTAGATTTTTAAAATGTGTGTATGTGTAACAGTTAGTTACATGTATATTTGTGTTACCTGTTATTTCTTAACAGGTAAGTACATGTATATTTGTGGTGGACGATTATCTTCATCTCTGCTTGCTTTCTGATTATTTTAGTTACTCTACTTAGACCAACATTTCTCTTTCATAAGGAAAAATAGTATCCATTTCCAGATCATAGAAACAGTCAGCACACATGACCATAGTTCATCTCTCATTAAGTTCTAACACAAAGGGGGGGGGGGAGGAGAGAGACAGCAAATTTGTACAAACTTTGGCCATTGCTTTTTAATTACGTTATAGGGAGAATGCATATAATAGGTATACTTAGCTACATCCCTTTATACTATAGTTACTATCTCCATTTAAGCTATTGTCATGAGCAAATGGTAACATGTAGAGGAAATCCATATGCAGAAAATGTAGGCAAATATGCATTCCAATATATTTCAAGAAAAGTGGGCATTAATCTTCAGCTGTGTTAGGCTGGGACAACACATAGGAGATTTTCAAGCAGGAATTTAAAAAGTGTTCCTATCTTGCAATCTCCTCTCCTGCCACTTTCCTGTCCTCATCCCAGCACGAGGACAAAAACTTACATGCCTATCTTTGCCACGCTTGCCCAGCTGCCCAGGAGTGAATGGAGCTCGAATGGAGCTCCATTCACTTCCTGGTTTGAAATCCTGGCTATTCTCATGAGAGGATGAGCATGTGGGAAATTCAAAAATAAAAAGGGAAAAAAGTTTTTTAAAAGTGACAGCAAGCACAAAAACACACTGAAAACATAACAAGTAACTCAGGGAGGTCATAAAAAGTGTGTCACCTTGATGCCTCGATCTCACCCAGAAGTGTTCTGGCATGGACCTCCCACTGAAGCTGGCATCGTGCCATGGAAATGAGCACCTTTTCACTTGCAGGACATTCCATTACAGAAACGGAATCGGGGATCCATTCATGGCTTAGCCCATGAATAAAAAGAAGTGCCGGCATAACGTCAGCCGAACGGGAGCACGATAACATGGGAGCGATGTCATCTGAAAGGGAAGCCCTTTAATAATCTCCTGTCATTGTCCTAATTCCATATTTAGCCCGTCTGAAAATCTCTATAGAATATAAGTACCTCACAAATACACATGTACAGTCTATTGGCAAACTGAATTCACATCAATATGCACAGCTTGGCTTACTTGCATACAGCAGGATGCTGTAAGGATGCAAACTTGAAGAAGAAGGATCTCTAGATCCATAAACAGCTGAATCTAGTGTCTGTATATTGAAAACATTTCTGTTGTACTCATATTTTCACTAGCCTGATTACTGGACTGTGGAAATGAAATAGTTGAAAAACATTAGTGATTAGAATTTCTGTATTTCTTTTAAAGATTTTCTTTTATGCATAAAAAACTAACAACACTACAGAACAGTTGCTTAGATCATAAAATACATCATTCTAGTGCCCAACATTTTGCTTAATGTACCACTCAGTGCATGGGATGCTATATCAGGTACCCAATAACCTTTCACTTGGAGAAAGTGAAAGAGCTTTTGCAGGGACTTACAAGTCTGTGTTCTAAAACTTATTTCTGAGAATAAGTGATCAAAGTGATAACAGAATGATTCTCCCATGCCCCCACCCCCCAAAAAAAAACCCCCACAAAAACCTTTGGTGTCAGTCCCCAGGAGAAGTTTTGTAATAACAGTGGGTTGGATCCAAATATGGAAGTTCATGTACCTTCCCCTCTTCACCCTAGACACTTGCACACTCCCCAGATATGCCTGAAGCATTGGGACATCCTGATTAATATTGGAGGGGAACAGGAAGGTGCTGTAAAAAGGAGGTAGTGAGAAATCTTTCTTCCTGTGAATTTCCTTTCAGTTGTTGTTATCTAAGGATTCAAATCATTCAAAGAATGGCTCTCCCAACTTTTCTTGTGCACCTGAGGGACAGAACAGAACTGGTCCATGCCATGCAAGCAGAGAAGTGTTAATCACAATATCCCTGGAGCTGCTATAACCTACTCAAGCGTGCTTGTGTGGTTTCTTCTCTGCTGCTAACAGTAGCTAAGAGGAAAGGTATACAATATCTGGCTCAACGAATTGGCACAAAGGAACAAGTTAAATATGAACCAACACATCTTTTTTCATGTGCCCGGTCCCAATCACTCCTCACAGCCACATACCCAAAAGACATCCCTGCCTACCCAACAAAGGCATTGGATCCTACAGGCAGTAGCTTGAATTCTTATTCTAACAATTACAGACAGAAGTATTTTGTAATTTTAAAGGAAAGTACATTCATTAGTATGCCAAGAGACATGCCTGATATGTTCTCTGTCTGTCTGAACTACAAGATCCAAAGGGCTATATCAACAATTACCACAAGCTCATTTCTACAACCAAACTTCAAACAGAAGGATTAAATGCAATGGTTTTAGTCTCCCTTCCTTGTGCTGTAAATTACCACTCATGTTGTTCACTTTCTGTCATTCACAGCAGTCTTTCAAAGGGCTAGACTATGGACTAATGTTGCTGAGGAGATGTCAAGTACAATGAATCTCACAACAGTTTTTTATACATGTCATACACTTCCTCCGTCTCACTTCATCTAATGGGCAAACTATTTTGAATGGAATGGAATGCATATTTCAATATCCTTCAGTTTTGCAGTCACCCATTACTTCTGTTAAATAGCCAGCATTAACAACTCCTTTAGGGCTTTCATCAGTTGGGATTCCTGCTGTTTTCCTTGGAATCAAATTCAATAGACGTCATTTGGCATGAAATCCATGAATAATATTCGCTAATCCATCAATATGACAACACAAATGAAACTGAAACCCTACTGTCCTCCATTGTACTGTGCTACAGTAGTATTTACAGATTAAAACCAGTTTATACTTCATGAGCTCTCAGGGATTTTTTTTTTTTCCTAGAAAGGAGAAGTGGAGCCACGGTCCTATTTGACAGCCCTGATTGCTTGAGAAAAATCTCAAACATAAGGCATAATGAGGACATTGTCCATGCAATTCCACCTATAGTTGGAGAAATTTACAGAGGTACACTGGAATTTCAAAGGTTATACAGTACAATTGTTTTGAGCATACCATGTTAAAAAGTGGTAAAAGTTATAATCAATCAATTGCAACAAAAATACTGGAATATAAAGTTATTCTAGAAGAATTATTTATACCAACAATTTATATTTTATTGGCCTTTGATGGGCTACAAGGTATAAACTTTTTTCCTGGTTAGGTACAACAGAAAAAAATGGCAATTGAAAGAGATCAGACCATTTGGAAGAAAAATAGGGCAAGATATTACATCACTCTACCTTTCTGCCTTTGTATCAAAACTCATGATAAAAATTAGCCTAATAGCAACCAGACTTCTTGGTTGCATTTCATGAAGTTTGCCAGTAGTCTACTGTTCCTAGTAAGTATCTAACAAATTCTCATATTTAAGCCAGGAAATGCAAACAGGCAAGTATGAAGATTAGGATCACAGAGAAGCTACATGAATTCAAAACAGACAATGAGGAAACTGAAATAGTGAAAGAATTCCCATTCCTTGGATCAATCATAGCCCAGAATGGAGACTACAGCCAGGAAATCAGAAGAAGACTGTGACTGGGAAAGGCAGCTATGAAATAACTGAATAAGATCATAAAATGAAAAGATATAAAACTGAGCACCAAAATCAGGCTCATTCAGACCATCGTACTTCCCATCACCATGTAGGGATGTGAGAGCTGGACAGTGAAGAAAGCTTATAGGAAGAAAATCAACTCATTTGAGGTGTGGTGTTGGAGAAGAGTGCTGAGGATCCTGTGGATGGCCAAAAAGACAAACAGATGGGCCTTAGAACAGATCAAGCCTGAACTCTCATTAGAAGCCAAGATGGTCAAATTGAGGCTGTCATACTTCAGACACATCATGAGAAGGAACGGCTCACTAGAAAAGTCAGTAATGCTAGGAAACGTAGAAGGAAAAAGAAAGAGAAGAAGACCGCACACTCGGTGGATAGGCTCAGTCAAGGAAGACACAGGCCTGAACCTGCTGGACCTAAGTAGGGTGGCTGAGGACAGGGGGTCTTGGAGATGTGTCATCCATGGGGTTGCCTTGGGTTGAAGCCGACTTGAGGGCAGTTAACAACAACAACATGCCTCAGCATGCCCCACCATTTGGGCAGCTAGAAGCTCTGTCTTCCTCAGCCAACATAAATATCCAATTCTATCTGCTTCCTTTGTCATTCATCAGAAGACTGGTAAAACCACAGAATTACAGGCTAGAAATTTCTATGGGCTTAATTAGAAGGTGGATCTAACAACAAGATTTTCTTGTCTATACAAAGTGTATTGTCAGAAATAACTGAGCTATCCATTGGGAAGGAGGCATCCCATTTACCTATCAATCCATTCACTTGTTTGGTGAAAATAATCTCTAAACAGAATAACCAGCTAGTCACACAAATACCCATAGTACTTTCCACAGTTTACACTTGATACCTCTGGAGGATACATATCCTACAATACAAATACAATTCCAGTTTCTAGGCAATTTGACTGATCTTAACTCACAAATAGACACAGTCTGCAAACATTCTAACATTTCACAGATGAAAATAGGGATACCTGTGTGAATATGTAAGGCATGTGATTGAGCAATATGAGTATGTGAACAAGTACAAAAGTTATAAGTGAGGAAAAACACACACACTTTTTAAAGCAGATAAATCTTTGGGTTAAAAGCAAAAAACCAAACCCCAATCAATACATATAATACTCTGTGTGTATGCATGCTCATGCATGCATGGTGTGGTTACAAATATTATATTATACATGAATGTTAAATCAACCAGATCCTGCTTAAAATGACAGCTTTTTCTCAGACTCATCATGATCACTGCATTAGCTCTGAGTTCACAACCACGCCAACTGTGTATGTGCCTTCAAGTCTTCTGTTGACTTAGGGCAACCCCATTAATTTCGCAGAGTTTTCTTAGGCAAGGAATACACAGAGGTGGCTTTGCCAGTTCTTTCCTCTGAAATACAGCCTACAGCACCTGGTATTTGTTGATAGTCTCCCACCCAAGTACTAACCAGGCTGATCCTGCTTAGTTTCCAAAACTGGATGAGAGCTGATGCCTTTAGGGAATTTAGGTGGATCTAGCCCAAATACTCAACACACATTATATATCAGATTCAGATCCCAGATCCCCTATAAAGCACTGCTTCTTAAACTATCTGATGCGAGGGATCAGCAATTCCCCACCACCACCAATTTACCAGGGACCAGTGGCATAGTCATGCCTATTGGTTAGAATTGTTTCTTTGTTTCCTGGAAACTCTCCAGTTGACCAGCAGCAGGTGGCTCTGGAACTGGCACTTTCAGTAGTACTGCTATTGTAAAGCTCATATGGTAAAGCTCATATGGTCACTTTGAGATCACTACAGTCCCTCAGCCTAACCTACTTCACAGGGCTGTTCATAGTATAAAAATGGGAGTGTGCATGGAGGAAAAAAAAATCTTGCACAACACTTTCACCTTCAGGAGATATATTGAATAGAATTAATTAGAATAGATACAGTTGGAAAAACTATCATCATCATCATCTTTATTTATATCCCACCTTTCCCCCAAGGCTATGGTTGTTATAAAGAATTTGATGTTTTCAATTGTATTTTAGGATGTTAAAATCTCTCTCTCTCTTTTTTTTTTATTTAGGTATTTATACCCCGCACTTCAGCCACAAAGGTTATCAGAGCGGCTTACAATTTGTTTTAAGCAATAGCAATTTACACATCTACACTGCATTAAGCAGTTTCCAATGTGTATTAGCTAATTCTTTCTCTCACACACGGAGATGCACAAGCACACACATTCTCTCTCTCTCTGTCTCTCTCTCTCTCTCACACACACACACACAAAGATACACAAATATACACAAGATCCTCCCATTCTCACATGCACAGATGCACAAACACACACAGAGACAAACACCACCTCTGCTTCTCTCTTACACAAACACACCTCCCCGTCCTTACACAAATGCATGCGCTCCTCCCTCTGAAAGATAAACAACACAGTCCCTATCCCGCTTTCATACAAATACCCACAAATGGACATACACTCTCTCTCAGCTCTTTTCACATACATGGATAAGCACCTGCCCCCATTGTCTAAATAGGCACACAGGCTAGAATAAAAACTTTGAATTGCTCCTTGCCCCTCCCAGCCCCCCCTTTCCTAGTTGCTAAGTCAGTCTCTGCTGATAAGTTAACAGGAAATAGAGAGACTGCCCATCTCCACCCACTTTTGATTCATTGTTAGGGCACCCGCACCCCTGAGACCACATCCTGCCCACTTTTTGACTGATCAGCAGTCCTCATGGAAAAAATATCCAGTAGGTTTTAATACAGCAAGTCAGAAGAACTCACATTGCAGTTCTGAATCCATGAATCTGCTGAGACACTCAGTATACTGGGAACCCCATAGGTTTTTTGGGACATTCCCACAGTTTCCTGGACTTGAGGGCTATGAATCTGGCATGCCTCCTGAGTGACTCCACAGATTCTTCTTGTCACACTTAGGCATGCTATTGGAAGAAAGGTGTGCATTTTCATAGCGCAAGGAGAGAATGCATATCTCCCCATAGAAAATACGCTCATAATCTATCCTCAGATAACAACCTATAGTATGGAAAAAGAAACATGACTTAGGGCTCATCTACATGGGCCAGGATACACTGGCTCCCCATCAGTGTGTCCTGCCCTTGAATCAGGCCTGTTCCTCCCCCGTTACCTAGACGAAACAGGCTGGAGACCAGATGTCTTTGCCCTGGGGTCATGAGGACAGCCCAGGGGCAAAATGAGGCAAATGCCCTGCATCATCAGGACTACAAGGCTCCAATACAGGGGCAAGACAGGGTAAATTGCCCATGTACGCAAGCCCTGTTACTGTGCCTTAAATCCCCTCCCTATAATATTTCATAATTGGCCATATTAAGATGCTCCATGAGGTCTAGTAGACTGGGGTGGACCATATGCAAGGTCAGATGGAGGTCACTAGGACCTGAGGAAGGTGTCATGGAAAACTACCAGCAGACACACCCAAGATAGGCTTAAGCGAAGCCCCTAGTAAACAGAGCCATCAAGGTGGAATGTGCTAATATCGTCTTGGGTTTCCTTGGTGATGAGTCATATCACAAACAAACAAGTAACCTGCACACCCTCATCCCCATGAAATATCCCTTCACACCTCTCCTATCCTACAATATGGAGGTTGTCATAAACCCATCAATTCCAATATCTCAGCCATTAACAGCAATCAGCAGAGATGCAATTTCCTTTGTTTAACAGTGGAAAACCCATTTACACTTTGTCCTAAGCCCAAATACCCCTTCAGGACATGAAATACAGTATAAATATTAGTCCCAAACAATAGCAGGATGTACCACTCTGTACAACACTTGGATATTCTGTCGATGCACTTCCTGATCAGAACCTCCAGTGCCACCCTCAGTTTTAGGTCTGAGTTTTTCACTTCTCTGTCTTCAAGACTGGTAATTATCACCTCACCTCCCAAAGCTGTTCCTGTATCTAACTGTTCCTCCTTAACTCTTTGTTATCCTTGTGTGGTTCTTGTGAGTGGGCATGCGTGCATGAATGCTTCTGTGTTATTTTCCAATAAAAACCATTTTAACTCAGAGTCTCTGCAGTTAGTACCAGTGGCAAGGTCCCGACCTCCCACAGTCATCCATTTGAGCTATAATAATTCCTCCAAATAATAACTGAGATTTGGCATCACAAGTGGGTTCTCCACGGACACCCACCTATTCAGGTAACAGCCCTTACACTCATGCTTCTTTCTTTGTGCTTCCTCTAAATGTATGAAGTACCTCTCAATGGATACTGGAGAGTACCGCTACTTTATCTGAAAAGTTTGGAGAGACTCTGTCAGGGTATGCCAGTTTGCATACTAAGTTGTGACTGGATGAAGGTATAGCAAAGTGGCAGGTGGAGTCCATGATAATAAGCCAGCTCCAGTAATTAATGATGCAGTCAGCCAATTAGGCCAGGTGGACTTGATAGCCACTTAGTAGTGTATAACTACATTGGGAGTCTGCTTGGGGTATGGAGAGTGTATTACTCTCTATGCTGGTTAGAAGCCTGTTGCTGGGAAGTAAGGTTTTCTTCTTGCTATGAAGGTATAGTACTGCAGGTATGCAGGAAGTTATGCTGTACTGTTTTTGTGCCTAGCCATGATGCTATATTCTTTGTTTTTGCATGGTTTTTTTTTTTGTCTTACACTCAGCTGAGTAAAGCTATATTTTTAACTCCACAACTCTGCTGTACTATTTTGTAACATGCCCAACAGACTCAAGTGGCATTATAACAGTGAAGATGACAGACAGGTGATTTATTGTCATGTATTTTGACTGGTGCTAGTCAGGGCATATCAGCTCAGTTAAAAGGGGTATGCTTAGAAATCACATACACTCAGCTGAACTGCACAATGTCAGGCCTACAGCAATTAACTGTAGACAGATGAAATTAAATCAACAAAAACATACAGTAAAACAATCCTGGGATGCAGTTACATAATAATAGTTGATGCACTGTTTAAAACTTGAAAGGAAACTTTCTCCTTCCAACTAGTGTGACATACTGTCAAATCATTATATGAAACACCTCAATTATTATCAAAATCCAAACATTAAGAAGCCACAGGGCCATCATGTAAATCACTCAGTTCTAGAGCACCAGAATTCCCCTTTGCTCATTCTCAGACCGCTAAGCCTATATAATGCTTTATAAACCAACATCATCTATCCCCGAAGCATTATTTAGTGAAGTTGTTTCTTCAGCAACCTTATGTATTTGAGGTTCTGATTACAAATGGATTTCACACAGACAAAAAGGTAGCAAAATAGGCATATGTTACCATGCCTAAAGCACATTCCCTATATATTGCCTACAATTTGGATTTTCATAATTTTTATATGGGAGAAATAATCCTATATATTGTTATGAATTGGTCAGATTCGGCAAGTCCCTTTCCAGCTCTAAAACGTCTTGTCTCTAAAATTTCTATAAGTGGGGCTTAAGAAGAGTGTAACTGTTAAGCCTCTCAAGAGCATGGTAATAGATAACGGATGTCCAAAAATACTATGTTGATGTGTTTATCATAGTGAACGCAAGGAGTTTTCTATTTTTTTCATCTATGTAATTAGTTATTTTTATCTCTCTTTATCTTGAGAGTTCAGGAATAACATTTCAAACTAATCTTTTTCAAATAAACTCTCCAAATGAAAAATTAAAGCTGTACATGTCTAAAGTTACAATTGTAAATGCGCTTACTAGGGAGAAAACTCTTTTGAACAAAAAGGGTCCTACTTCTGTGCAATTAACAGCTACCCCAAACCAACTGTGAGGCTGAGCTTTGGGGCTGAAAGGAGGACATTTTGCTGTGGGTACTTTTATATACAATAGTGTCCAGAATTGGTGCACAAGGATATCATCAAAGACACATGCTCATTTTTGGAGACTACTATGGTAACACCTCTCCCTATCCTCAAAAGTGTGGGTAAGAGGCATTCACAAAACTTAAATCAATGCAAGCTAACACTCATTATATTACATCTGTATAATAAAAGCTTTACCACTTCTACGTTTATACTGTGCTTCTAATTGTATCTTTGCCCTGGCACCAGGAAAGATAACACAGCACAACAATGTTGGGTTACAACTGGCCACAACTTGATTCAGCAACACGAATCTGTGGACTTTATCAGACACACGCAATATGGCATCATAATGATGCCACATGAACATGAAAGGATGTGTAGATCAGACAAAGGCGCCCTTTTGCATTGATGTACTGGCCAGAACATGTCTGAGTGAGATCGCGACATCCAGGTAAGTGACACACTTTTTATGACCCTCCCCAATTTACTAGGGACTTTTTTTAGTGTGTTTTTATGCTTTTTAAAACTTTTTCTCTGTTATTTTTGTTTTTATTTTTTAATTCTCCGCACTATGTATTCTCATGAGAATATGTGGGATTTTGAACAAGGAAGTGAATGGCGCTCCGTTCACTCCTCCATCATTGCCATGGAAGCCTTTTCGCATGGATGCAAGGTGAGCATGGTTTGGGAAGTTCTTTTGCCGGCACAAGAACGGCAGTTATGCCAGCAAACGAACAGGGTTTGGGGGTGGTCTGATAAAGTCCTGTGACACAGAAGTACATAGGCATGCAGGCAATGGATTATAGAAGGCCCGGTTAGGCCAAGCCTCCCAAAGTAAGCCCCTCTCCCCTCTCTGAACTGGGAAGGAAACCTCCTCAATTCATCATCATCTGTCTTCCTTACTGGGAGGTGAAGGCCCGGGCTATTCCCTCAACAGTGATTCTTACCACTCTTGAAAACGCTTCAAGCCACTTCACCCCTCTCATGGAATAGCAATGATAGGCATGTGGGTGAGACCCCCTCATCTGCTGGTGCCTCTGGAAGTGCCTGGACTACAACTGTTAAAGTAAGTGCCCACATCTAGTCACTGTGGGTGCTTTTACATAATATATAGTGTCCAGAATTGGTGCACAAGGATATAATCAAAAACACATGTTCACCTTTAGAGACTATATTGGTAACCCTCTCTCTCCAAAAGCATGGGTAAGAGGCACTCACAAAATTAAAATCCATATAAGCTAACAGTCAGGATATTACATTTGTACAGTACAGTAAAATTTCCTACTTTTATATAGCACTTCTGATTGTATCTTTCCCACAATCTTTTTAAAAAGGGAAAGTCTAGAAAATGCCATACCTATGCAAACGTGCAGTATCATTAATATGGAGAACAGAGAATATTTCACCACATTTAGCCTTTGTATGCTCTTTTAGTCATCTGTAAAGCTCTTAAATCTCTGAAAGACAGGCTGACTTCAACAATGTCATGGGGGAGATAATCACTTGTACAGAACACATACATCTACCTTATTTGAGATGAGAATGGATGGAGAGGATATCTGGGATTGCATTCTGACCTAAGGAAAAATGAGTAAAAATACACCCTGTGATTCCATCAGGTGCAAGGCCATCATCTGTTCATTCAGATCATAACCCTTTTGTAGCCTCTTCTCCTGCCGAGGAAAACTATAAGGCAATGTATCATTACACCACATCTAGCAGTTTGAGAGCTTTTGAAGATTGGGTTCTTGGCAGTATAATGTCAGGCCTCACAGCTAGCCATTAGGGAAAAAAAGTTTTATTCTGTAAACTAGACAACATTTATCTTAAAAGAACAAAGCACACCCATTGTGAGCCAAAGAAGAAAAGAGCTGAGTTTTTCATGAAAGGAAAACACAGCTGTACCTGCTCACTTTGGGGGCCTAGGCAAGGATGTTGGTCTTCCTATAGCTGGAGGTGTAACTCACACTGAAGTACTGTGAAAAAAATCTTAATAGGCCAATATTTACCACAGAGGTGTCCTTTCTCATGGTAGCACTTACTTTTCTGATAATGCTCAGGAATTCAAACTTCTTGTGAATCATAAAATGCCAATGGGTGACTCCCACCTATGGCGTTTTGACACTAGGCTTTTACTCGGCAATAGTAATGCATGATATTACTCAGGGAATATCCACATGATAGCCATCCAATTACTGCTGTTCTGTATTTTCTGCATGGTTTTTCCATCTTTTCCTAGACCTCTGAAAAAGAATAGCACAATCTCCACTCAAATTTATAAACAAATTTGAAGGAGGTACTACATTGACTGATACATCAAGATTTGAACCCATCAGCAGTCATGTTTCTTTCTCAGTCCTTTGTTGTAGTGCCAGCATTTCCTGTCCAGCTTGATGCCCTTTGTTCAAGAGCAAGGGAATAAAATAAACTATTCCCTGCCTATGGATTTTATCAGATGCACTAAATACAACATCATAATGATGCCACATAAACGGAAAAGGGTGCATGTACCACATGACATTGCCCTTTCACATTTATGTCATGGCCAAAACCTGTACTTTTTAATTGACAGCTGAAGCTGTCAATTGATCCCTTGTTGTGCTTTACTGCTGGCATTGCCAGTGTGTGAAACCTTGTGCCACTGTACTCATGTCAATGCAGAGAGAATGGCTGGTCTGGCACAAACACATCTAGGTGAGATTGCGACATCCAGGTAAGTGACACACTGTTTATGACCCTTCCTGGATTACTTGGAGCTTTAAAGAGTTTTCCTGTGCTTTTTTTTTTTTTTAGTTTTTCTGTCTTATTTTTGTTTGCTTTTTTGAATTTCTCATGCGACCATCTTCTCACAAGAATCTGCAGGATTTTGAACGAGGAAGTGAATGGAGCTCTGTTCACTTCCTCTTTCATTGCTGGTAAGCCTTTTCTGGGAAAGCAAGATAAGTGTTGTGGAGGGTGTTCTTTCGCTGGCATAAAAATTGATTTTTTTATGCCAGCAAAAGAACGTTTAAAGGGGCTCATCTGATAAAGTCCTCTCTCTACACAATCCATACCAAACCCTGCTCCCACTCAAGTTTTCATAATCAATAGGCTTTATTGGGCTTTGGAGTCAGGACTACTGTTTCCATCTCTGCTGCCTCCAAACTCTTCCTTGTCTCTTCTATTCCTCCTACTTGCTCTACTGTTGCTTTTCAATTATGGACAGGATATAAGGGGTTACGCTGCAGGGAGAAAGGAACTGAGGAAACACAACTTTCTTGAACAGGGTCATCATAGCATCAACAACAATAACACCAGCTTTGGGAAAAACACAACTACTGGCCAGGAATTCTGCCAGTGGGTGACACAGGGGCGTCTAGGCAAGAAGATGTAATGTGGATTGCTGCACATTAATGCAAATTCACAGCAGCATTCATTTGTATCCACGATCCTTTGGCAAAATCATTGGTATGCAAACCAATCTGTGTTTGAAGTTTACATGCAGCCCTGCCTACAAATCAAGGTGGTGTCCGAAAGTGAATTACTGGTGTTATTGTTCCCCAAAAGTTGTCACCACTGCACAGTAATTCTTTTTAACTGTAAATCAAAAGTGAGCAAGTACAATCTTCTGCTTAAAAAAGCTGTTTGGTTGCCTCAGCACAGCAAAAAAAAGTGCACAATCGATAGAGTGAAACTCCAAAATAGTGCCATTTCCAGCCATTTCATTGCTGGCAAATCCACCCCTCACGCACATCTGACCAATCAGCTTTCCACTTCCGCCCTCACTGAGAATGCACTGCAATGCAAATCAGATATCCAAACGAGTGGAAATGAGCATTCCCACACATTATTTTAAAACCTTAAGAAAAGCTGCAAAGACTTCATGTCCCCCCTCAGTTTTTGGAGTCCCCCCCCCTTCTGAATAAGGTGAATTATTGTGGGATCTTGTTGGGACAAAAGGTATTCCCTGTGAATTCTATTAGGATTATTTTCACCATCTAGAAAACCCCACAGATTGGGCAAATCAACCAGGAGTCCAGAAGACACAGTGGAATCTGGAAAAATTAAATGAGACATTTATTTTGTTGTTGTTTTTAGTTTGAACCCTCAGTTTCCCCATGCTTTCCACCATTACGGTGGGCCAAACACTGCAGTCACCTGAATAATGTAGAAACTCCATTGGTATTCCATAGGTTGCTTACAGCAGAAATGCAATGAATGGAGTTAAGAGCTGAAGTTAGGACTTTATCAGATTACTCCCCCTTAATGTTCTTTTGCCAGCATCTTTTGTGTCATTTTTATGCCAGCAAAAGAACCCCCTCTAGGCCTACCTTTAGCAGGATCAATGAGGCAGCCCCAGCAGTAACAGAGCATGAACAGAGCTCCATTTACTTCCAGGGATGAGATCTTGCCGATTCTCATGAGAAGACACAAGCGTGGGAAATTTAAAAGTTAAAACAAGAGAAAGACGTAAGATGTACACAAGCACATAAACACACTTTAAAAATTACAAGTAAATTGAAGAGGTTAAAAAACAGAGAACATCCCCTACCTGGCCGTTCCAATCTCACCAGGAAGTGTTCTGACAATTGACACTGAGCACAATGGTGCGAAGTTTTAAACTGACAAAGCCAGCAACAAAGCGCAATGGGAGATCAATTGACAGCTTGGGTCATCAATAAGAAAGAATGGTTTTTGGACTTTACATGATCATGAAAGGACGACAACATCTGGCATGTGTGCCCTTTCTTTATGATGCAATATTTGTCACATTTGATAAAGTCCTTAGTCTCTTGCAACATAAAAAAGGAAGAAGGAAGGGGGAGAATGGGGGGGGGAGAAAGAACAACTGGTTTTTATTTTCGCATGTATTTTCATGGATATACCCACTTCTAGTACCAAGTGAACAGTCCAAAGAGGAAGACAAGGCAGAAATACATGAGTTCTGCTTTTATCTCCTTTGCCATTGGGCATGCAAGTGTGTAAGGAGCGGGGGAACTCTATAGGTCTTCCTCATTGTAAAAGTGTGTGGGGCATGAAGGCATCTTGCAAGGTGGGGGGATTCAGGGAGAGGATTCAGTAAGAAAAAGGAAAGTTCATTCCTGGACATTTTGCATACCAGACTGGGGGCAGAGGGTCCTCCCCAGCACTTTAATTGTTTAGCTTATATTAACAAATTTTGTACTAGTAATTTAGTTTGCTGCAAAGTCAAAACAATAAAAACATTAAGTGGGCTGAAAGATGCTAGTATTTCTAAGCTAAGTCATTGTGGTTACAGGGGTCACAGAAACTGGCAGATCCAATTCACCAAAGACATTTTCCTAGATTCATTTTTTACTGTCACATTTCTATCCTATCTTTTCTGAAAGGAGTTCAAGGTTGGACTATGTGGTTGCCCTGTTTTATTCTCACAACAGTCCGGAGGTAAATCAAGTTGAGAGACAGCCATTGCCCCATTTTTGTTCAAGCATGCCTCATATTTCATGCATAAACAGAAATTTGAGCTCAGATCTCTTCCATCTAAGAGCCTTACCCTACTCTGAAGAAAAGCAGTAGGGGAGCAGGAACATTCTATCTTCCATGCTTTCTTACCACATGACATTGTTTTGTTCCGATCCAATGGAGGACCGAGGTAAAACTGGATCTTTTTGCCAATCAGAAAAACCCATTAGCAAAAAGATGCAGTTTTACCTCATTCCCCCACAGGATCAGAATGAAAGAATACCAGAAGGACAACGACATCATGTGGTAAGGAAGCATGGAAGACCAAATGTTCCTGCTCCCTTGCCATGGTAAGAGTCTCTTCACCATACTGGATCCTACTGTGACCAAAGAACTCCCAATGTCTCCTCTCCTTTCTCCAAACTACCATTAAGTTGTCTTCAGATCCACAGAACACACTCCACTGTTTCGTCTCAAACCACATTCTATAATTAAACCAATGGAAAACTACTTGAACCAGTTCATACCATTCTGAGGACTACAGCAGAAACACTTTGATTTGGAAATGACAAACCTCAATGACCTGTTTCAATGGGAGTGCATTGTGTCCACTGCAGGAATCTTAGCATCAATATAAATTAATAAATCCAGTTTTGGAGGTTGTTTGTTTGTTGTTTGTTTCTTTCTTTGTTTTTCTCCCTGAGTAAATTTAAACATATAGGGCCAGATTAATTGGTTTGGAGAATGAAGATAGGAATGGACTTTAAATATTGGTATAAGCAGTAGTGGCTTCACTACTGAGTTTTGGAGAGATGCTGCACGTCAGATCAGTGTAGAAATTGAAGGCAATATTAACCACACTTGTCTTCTTCATGGGTGGCCCTCTTCATCTTCAACATAGTGAGCAAAGCTGACATTAAGCTAGGTTGTGTGATATTTTTTTCTGTTTTTTTTAATCAGCTGTTTCCTGCTGCAAATAACAAAAGTCACAGTGTACACTGTGTTTCAATCTTTGTGTGATTTAAGGACATACTTTTCAATGAGCTAAACAAACAGTTGAAAGTAAGAATGAAAACATCTGCACTTCTGTACTGGAAGAAAGCAAGCCAAACACTGATCTTTGTTATACCAGGCTATGCACTGTCATTAATATTGTAATACCACAAAGTCTGTTACCAGCTTGATTTTAAGAAAATACCAGTGCTTGATTTGTGATTTTTAAATGATTGTGAGAAAAAGAGTCAAAAGCTTGTAGAATCCTAGGAATCCATCTTCCATGAACACCAGAAGTGTATATTTAGTATAAAGAAAATAATTTCTGTGAATAACAATATTTTATTATTTCTTGCTTCTTGAGCCTTCATCTTAGACGGGAAAATTAATGAATATCGCTCCATACTAGCCTTTTCAAAGCATAAGAATGGAATTTACAATTCAAAAGAATAGCAGGAAATGTCTAATAGACTTAGCACTTGGTCTCTAGGAAACCACAAAAAACCATGCTAATCTAAAGGCTACTCCACTGCTCTTCAAATAAAACAGCTTAGCCTAGTCATACACAGTATGCATGGATTAAATGCAGACAGTTTCAAAAACAAGATATCAAGATAACAACTAACTTTATAACTGTGTGTAAGGAATATTATGGTGTTGGTTTCAACACTACATAACAAAACACAAAACAAGATCTGAGCAATGTGGGATTATACTTTAATTCCCCCCTGCTAAAAAATAGCATGATGAAGATTAATGCTCAGCATTGCTTTACTGTTTTCACATCAAATGTGCTTGCTCACTCTAGTTTTAAAAACCTTCCAATATAAGCAAAAATGTAAGACAATTAAGAATTTACTCTGAAAACCATGGAAATTCTCCATATCATTCCAATAACTAATAAGCAAGTAAGAATAATGTTATAACTTGAAATAATAACATAAGCCATAAGAGATACATACACACAAGAACTAACTAATAAATAGAGTTCATCTCCATACAGAGTCCTATGGTATTTTTTTTTACTTCCAAAATATTAAAGAACTGTTTAAATCCTTTATTACAAATTTAACATCTACAGTTTTCTAATATTTCATTAAAATTACTGTAGCATTTACAGCAAGACTAACAAAAAACATTCTTCCCCTAATCAAAGTGAATCAGTGAAAACATTCAACAAAACTATTAGAGGATCCAAAATTGTCCTATAAACAGTGTGTCTTATCCTTTTATGTTGCCTTTGTATTCTAAATATTGGCTGCAGTTCATGTACCAACAAAAACCAAAGTGACCGATAGTTACTTCTTGTTTGTGGAGCGAACTCCTATCTGAATGCTCTGTGCTATGTCAAGGAAAATGTTATACACATAATCATCTCCTAAATGTTTCCTGGTGGTATTTAAACAGGTTCCCACACCTCTGTGCTGAAAGGCTAAGGTCATCTCAGAAACAAAATAGAGGCCAATGTTTCCATCTTTACAATCAGTGAAAGTGTAAAAAGTCAAACATATGTTTTAGTATTTTCCTCCCATCATTCAAGACTGGCCAAACTGTCAATAGATAGGGCTTACTCAGGTACCTATTGATTCCTGGCATTGCAGACTCCAGGGCTGGATTTCTCCTGTGCACACCTACTTGGGGACCAATTCTCTTCATCTTACTGAATGGGTCTTACTTTTTAACAGCTGAAGAAATCCCATCGTGGTTGATGCTTGTCATGCCTCCAGGGAGAGGAAATTCCAAAAGCAAGGTGCCAAGACAGAAATAGCCTTCCCCTGGTTACCAGTAGAAGGATATGGACAAGTTGGAATGTGTCCAGAGGAGGGCGACCAAAATGCTGGGAAGTCTGGATGCCATGCCCTATGAGGAGCAGCTTAGGGAGCTGGGTATGTTTAGCCTGGGGAAGAAAAGGTTAAGAGGAGACATGGCAGCCATGTTTAAATATTTGAAGGGATGTCATACTGAGGATGGAGCAAGCTTGTTTTCTGCAGCTCCAGAGACTAGGACACGGAGCAATGGGTTCAAACTACAGGAAAAGAGATTCCATCTAAACATTAGGAAGAACTTCTTGACAGTGAGACCTGCTCAGCAGTGGAATGCACTGCCTTGGGGTGTGGTGGAGTCTCCTTGTTTGGAGGTTTTTAAACAGAGGCTGGATGGCCATCTGTTGGGAATGCTTTTATTGTTTATTCCTGCATGGCAGGGGGTTGGACTGGATGGTCCTTGTGGTCTCTTCCAACTCTATGATTCTATGATTCTATGATGTGTACATATGGACAGAATGGAACAATTAAGCATTGTTGATTTTTAGACCTCAGTGAACAGGCACGTTGATATGAGGGAAGCTTCTCCCCCAAGTAACTCATTGACTTATTCTTAGAAGGGAGTCTATTTGTTGCTTTGAACCAGCATTTCCCAACCTACTGCTGTCCAAACACATTGGCATGCAATTTGTCACACTGGCTGTGGATCATGGGAGTTGTAATACCACACATCTAGAGGACATCAGATTGTGGAAGGCTGGTTTAAATACTTTAAATAATTAAAAACCCAGAGCACCATATAAGAGACTTCTGCTTTCCTCCCCCAACACAAATTCTTAGTGATTAACAACTCCGTTAGAGGCAGAAAGGTAACTGGTATATCTGCTTCTGTTATTATATATTTATGTCCTAGAAGGCTGCACCTGTTACATTTCGGTTTGGGGAAAAAATCTGTTAGAAGCCCAGAGTGTCTGCTTAGAGGGGAAAATGACAACCCAATGTTTTGTTTTGGTTTTAATGAAATTTTCTGTAGTATCCTGTCAAAGACTTACAATGACATCAGACCAGTTTATGGCATCATAAGTCATTTTTCATGTTGTTGTGGAAGTTGGAGTTCTCTACCAACCTCATGCATACCCCCAACCCACCTTTCAGTTGCAGAAGACCTCTCTCCATGGCCATTTAGTGATCAGTGGAGAGCAAGTGGTGTTGGGAAAGCCTCTGGCTCTATCCCTACAGCCAGAGGAAATGCAGAACAGTTTCATACACAGAACATGCTTCATTGCTACAGGGCAGAAATTGTGGCCTTCCTTTTACTATTTCACCATGCTTCCATTTTTTTGTAGTAGGAATATGTCAATGCTGCTGAAGACTATTGAGATGAGGGAATTCATTTTGAGGCCATTTTCCTAGTTTATTGTGGCAAGTTAAGAAACTACTATGTGTTGAATGGGTTTTGCATGTCTCTTAGGGACAGGGATCAAAAGAGTCCAAGAGTTGAGATTTTCACTAGAATAAAGACAGCTGAATACTTTGGAAAGAAGAATGGAGTAACATCTGTGTAGTAACTTCTCTCAGATTAAGGAGTTTATCACAAAAAAGCTGCTAAAGCAGAATTTCAGGGTGATTGTAATGAATTTGGCCAGTACTTATCAGATGATATCATGGCTATCCTGTTGATTCTTCACCTTCTAGTTGTTACTGTTGTGCCCTTTTCAATTGACAGGGAAATCCCATTAATACCTGCCAATGTTGCTATTGTTCTACTGCGGCCCCTGGTGTGACAAGTCCCTTCGCTTCAATTCTGGGATGACTACAGTCATGTGGCATGAGGGGGCCTGAATCTCCTCCTCTTCCTCTCTCTCCCTTCCTCTCACTATTCCAAAGCGACACAGAGTTAGCCTGCTTTGGAATAGTGAAGGAGAGGGCGGGGAGAGGAGGAGAATCAGGTCCCCTCATGCCACATGATTACAGTCATCCTGGAACTGAAGTGAAGGGACCTATCACGCCAGGGGGTGCCAAAGGAGCCTAGTCACGTAAATAAAGAGAGGCATGATAATGAATGTTTTACATCTGGCATGTTCCTGTTTCATTTAATAATGTGGTTGCTGTGAGCCATGAGGCTGGTGTGATAATGTCCATAGTCTGAGTGTCAGTTGTACTATTATTTAAACCAAGTTTCCACAGCATATAAGTAACAGTATTTATGCACTTGTTTGGTGGAAATCTGTGCTCTTTTCTTATATTTTAAAAAAATCAACCAGGTAGTTTACAAAACAATTTTTAAAATTCTACAATCCATCTGAAAAGGGGGGGAAAGATTCTAAATCAAACAGCAGAACAAGAATTAGTTAAATAAAGAGGAAGAAAAGGACACTGGAACAATTTGCCTAAGACAGTGTTGGAAGGTCACAAACCCCCCTTTTAAAAAAAACTTCTTTATCTATTACTTAAAGGCCAACAGAGGAGAAATGGAATGAAACCTCTCCACCACAAATTTCCCATGATTTTGATGACACTGTTGGAAAAAACACTGCCCCAAAAAACTCTCTTCCCTACCTGGGCAGCAGAGAATCCAGGAAAACTTCTGCATATAGGTAAGTTCGTTTTTACTTGTGGTGCTTCCTGTAAATGTGGGGCACACATATTTCCCCATACTTTTGAAAAATGAACATGTACAGTAAATCAAATACTTTAGATGTGGGATATCACATGGGTAATTAAGATGCCCCAAGGTGACAAAGCTGATCTTAATGCCTTGCCCCTCTGCTTAAATTAGGACCATGGAAATACAAATCAACGCACTGTACAAAAAGGAAGGGGGGCACTTTAGTTCTTAAGGCATGTTGTCTAGACTGGCCGGGTTAAAGATTACAGAAGAATAACAGAACATTTGTTTTAGGAGTATGCATGAAGAGATGAAGTGGTCTCTGCTGGCAAGATCTGAGGAACTGAGTGACAGCTGATTTCAGTCTTAAGAACCCTCAAGACTACTTGAGTTCACAAACTGCTTTGAACAGCATATAATCAGATAATTAGACATATTTCATACAAATATTTCAGAGGTTTTGCATATGTTTCTAACAGTTGGATAGCAATGCCATAACAGAATAGCTTCAAAAATCACCCATTACATCAATTAATAAGTGTTTATTTTTTTTAAAAAAAAATCCTACTTCTTTCAATTAAATTGGCTTCTGCGTTGACATCACAGTCAATCTTCTGTGTAAATATGCAGCAAGACAGACTTTTTTTTTTACAAAGTTGACCTTATATTCCAAATGAAAAGCCTCCAAAAATGCTGAAGATTTTCCAAAGTTTAGTAAAATGGATTAATAGCTGTAATTCTGAATCAGATTTTAAATAAGTATTATCAGATGTTCTGGCATTGCTGACATATTCACAGGGAGACAAATCTCTAGATTAAGAGAACAAACATTTTTGTTCCATTTATAGTCAGAAAACTTTTCTCTCCATGAAGAGAGGAAAATGCTATACAGACACACAAGTCTCACATACTCCCTTGCCCTTTAAAATTTATATCCTCTGAGACGCCTAAAATATTATCTTATTTACTATATGCTGGCTGTTATCAGCCTATCAGGTTTAGAAAAAGAAATTAGTGTTACTAAATCATATGCATTAAGACCAACAAACCAGTTAAAACCAGATACTTGTATCCAAGTTTCATCCATAAAGCTTAGATAAGCAGGCTCAAGAAATCTTTGCTTTAAGAGAAGAATTAAGACCCTTACACTCATGCATCATGTCATAAAGCATGGAAATTGTATGTTAAGGTGCACACCTTAGCTTATGTGCCATGTGAACAGCAAACCTGGTCTATAATGTCACAAATGCTCCTCATATATAATTCAGCTTTCATGCACCTGCATGTTCACTTGGCCTTCTATCTCCAATCCTTTTCCTTCCACAGGTTGTGGAATCACTGAAGCTGGAGTCCTTGCCATACCAAGCTTTAAAAAGATGCATGCTCTCAAGTTATTCATATTTGATTCTGACAGTCAGCCTCTTCTAAAGTTATCTTGTAAAGCTACAGTTCACTATTTTGTCAGCTATGTATAAACCAAAAGTGAAGATTGCAAAGTCATGATTCAAGATGAAGCTAATTCATTTGGAACAGATAATCCTATATTATAGGTAATGATAAGTGAAGGATTCACCTCCTCCCTTCTCTTGAATGTCACCTCTTGATGAAACAATTACATGCAGCAATTTCATCTACCCCACTCTTGCTGTCTCAGGTGCCTCTTTCTATCCTCTGTTAATCATACTTAACTTTTCACACTACACAATTATAGTGCTATGATTCCACTTTAACTATCATGGCAACATCCTATGGAATCCTAGGATTTACAGCTTAGGGAGGGACAATTACAATTCTCAGCCAAAGTGCTCTAGTGTTTCATTGAAGTACAAAGCCAAGGATTCCACAGGATGTTGCCAAGTGGAATAATAGTGGCATAAGTGAGCCATGTGAAAGGCCCCTGTTACCCTAACCTATATAGCCTATCACAACTCATATGTGCCATTCCTACTAATACAAATGAAAGCCTATAATACAGAAAGCAGTATCACAGTGCAGTTCAACTCATTTATTCTTTTTCTTATCACACACACACACACCATCAAAGAACAAACCAAGATAGACAGAAATCCAGGACTTTATCACACAAGACTGGTAAACTGCAATTACAGCCCAATAATAGCATCTTTGGTCAGTACTTATCACATGACATCAAGTCTCCTGTTGCTGCTTTGCATTTCAATCATTGGTGGAGCACACCTTTTCATTGAGGAGGAAAACCCAGCGAAACTGGCTCTCAGTATCAGTGTTTTTCCATTAGTGCCCCTGGTGAAATAGGTCCCTTCTACTACAGTTCTGATATTCCAGTGGTCACTTGGCATGAGTGGGCATGAATCTTCTCCTCTCTCCCCCTCACTATTTCCAAGCAGGCTAAGGTTGGTTTTCCTTTTATTTTCTATTTCTTTGCTTTTAACTTTTTGTATTTTATCATTTTGCTGTAAATGTGCAATAGCAGCAAAATAAAAATTAAAAAATCAAAAGGCAGGCATGCACTGGATAAGCTATACAGGGATAGGAAGGCAGGACTAGTGAAATGGTGCAGAAGAGTGAGGGTGGGATGAGCATGGGACTATGGATCGCCAAAGGAGCACAATTGCAGAGAGGTGTAGTAGTGATTGTTTTCAAACCAGTATGATCCAGTTTGCTTCAACAACGTAACTGCTGTGAGACAACAGGCTGGTGTAATAAAGTCCTCGGCTACATGCATCAATCCCATACATGTAAAAGGACAGGAGATTATTTATTCTGTTTTACATATTTCGCTCTCCTTTCCATTAACAAAAATAGGACGTTATCAAACAGGGCAAATAAGGACATCATAAGGATGCCTAATGATCACGAAAGGGTGCACGTACCACATGACATCGCCCTTTTGTGATCATGTCCTGTTAAAAAATTGTACTTTTTTATTGATGGCTCAAGCCGTCAATTGATCCCTGTGGTGCTTTTGTGACAGCATTTGAAACTTCATGCCATTGTACTCCCATGAATGCACTGTCAGTTTACCTCTAATCCTGGCAAAGGCTTCCCCAGCAATGAAAGAGGAAGTGAACGGAGCTCCGTTCACTTCCTCATTCAAAATCCCATGGCTTCTCGCTAGACTTCATTGCACAGGCAATTTTTAAAAACCAAAAGAACACACAAAACGTTATGCAAAGCACATACACACACTTTAAAAGTCCCAAGTAACCTGTGGAGGGTCATAAAAAGTACATCACTTACTTGCATGTTGCGATCTCACCCAGAAGTGTTCACACCGGACCAGCCATTCTCACTGTATTACCGTGAGTACAGCACCACAGGGGATCAATTGACGGCTTCAGCCATCAGTTAAAAAGTACAGGTTTTGGCAGGGACATAAATGCAAAAGGGTGACATTGTGTGGTACACGCACCCTTTTGCATTTATGTGGCATCATTATGTCACCGTATTTTATGCATCTGATAAAGTCATTCGTAGACTGTCATGATTTGGCACTGACAAAAGCTTTGGGATACTGACACTCACCTCAATAATGGAAGATATCAAAATTATCTTAAGTCTTTATCAATTTTGGTATAGAACAAGTAAAGTGCTCAAGTAGATGAAAGGTGGAAAAACAATAGGTTATACAAGGGAACAGAACATGAATTAAAGTGCAAATATTGGGACGGACAAGTATAAACCAAAGTATAGTCAAAGGCCCACTTCTGAATGAAGAGTTGCTGTGGTCCCCACAGGAACTTCTAGGTTCTGCTAAAGCTCATCACCTTGTAAGTGATGACATTAAAGATTTATGATACCTACATCCAAAAGCAAGCACTAAGAATTTTTGTCTAACTCTTTTCCATGTGAAAGCCATCATATGAGCGATGATGATGAAAACTAGGCCTTTGGAGATCCAGGAACTCATAATTCATAGTAACTAAGATCCCCTGAACTGAACAACTATTTCAAGAATCTAAATGTGGTTTGTGAGAACAAGCAGTTTTTACTTCACCAGGCTAAAGGATCATTTATGGAGATACTACCCTCAGGAATCATTGAACCAACTTCACATAGTTCCATTAATCCATAGCATTTGTGTGTCACTACTTGATTTTAAAAATAGAGCAATATACAAAAAACATATAGTGGAGAAACAGAGATAGTTATAGCAGGACATCTGCTATAGCTAGGGGTTTAAAGCAAATGAAGAGAGAACAGAATGATCCAACATAAATAGAACACTATCTGGGATATATTCTTCTTGAAATTCAAGAAAAGGTAAAACATTACTAATGGTATGCTCTAAACAGATGGGTTTGATTTGTCTATCAAATATATAACTACACAGGTCAAAAAGATTTCAGTAGAATGTCCGTGAAATATTAGTGCTAAAAAAATTAGTACAGTAATTACTATGTTCAGGGCATTGCAATGTGCTGACTTTTTTTAATGAAAATCACAAACTCAATCTCATACATCCAAAAGGTAGGGTAGGCTTTACAAATCTATGCAACCTGCTCAAAAGTGGTCACTAGCCTTTTGATAACAAATGGGGAGAGAGCAAAAAGGCATGACAATATTTGTAACTTTACATTTACTGTCAAGGATATAGTACTGATAGAAAGCATTAGGGAATATATGAATCACCTTCAGTCTTTCTTGTGGGGTTCTAAATGGATCTCTACTCTGCCATGTGCCAGGTAGTCTTATCAGCACCCCCTTTTATTCTGACCATAAGTTTTATGTCTTTAATGGAATTCTTACATATATTCTTATATGTATTATTCTGAAGGTCAAACAATTCAAAAGTATGTTATTGTCTTGTAAAAACAAAAGGGATGTGTCTATGGGAGGAAAATGCAGGCATTGCCCCCAAATAAGAATTCTCCAAGTGAAATTTTCCTTTGGTCCCCAAATTTCTAGCATTGCAAAATTTAAAATGTCACTTGAGCCTTTAGAAATAAAATGTAAATGTAATAAAATAAAAAACACAGGAATGAAGAAAAACAGCCACCTAAAGGGAAGATATTTTTACCATATATCATAGGAGTCACAGACAGAATAGGGAAACTACAATGAGGAAACATAACCTCCAAATGATCTACAGATCAACCAAGAAAATCCAAGAAATGCTACGCTCAGCGAAAGACAAAAGAGACCCTCTCACAGCCACAGGAGTTTACCGCATACCACACAGCTGTGGACAAGTTTACATAGGGACCACTAAATGCAGTGTGCAAACACGAATCAAGGAACATGAGAGACACTGCAGACTGGGCCAGCCAGAAAAATCAGCAGTAGCAGAACATGTTATAAACCAGCCTGGACACACAACGTTATTTAAAAACACCAAAATTCTGAACCAGGCCAACATCTATTATGTCAGACTGCACAGAGAAGCTATTGAAATCCACAAACACCTGGACAACTTCAACAGGAAAGAAGAAACCCTTAAAGTAAACAAAGTTTGGCTACCAGTCCTGAAAAACACCAAAATCAAAACTCAACACATGCAAATGAACTTCACCCAAGGACAGGGGGATTTCTAGCAGACAATGGAACATTAGCCAAACAGACACTAATCACATATCCTCCCACCCTAGAAAATAGCCATTCAAATACACAAATTTACATATCTTCTCCAACAGGGGTTAACAGTATATAGACCCCACACACCCTCACACCACCATTCTCTGAAGATGCCAGCCACAGATGTAGGCAAAACGTCAGGAATAAACTCTTCCAGAACATGGCCTCACAGCTCAGGAATAAACCATGGAAAACCTACTGGCAATAATGATAATCTGTTTGTCTATCAACTGTATAATTGCTGGCACTTCATTAAAGGAAGGCATCAAAAGGAAATGTTTGTTTGTGAGAAGCATGCTGAATCAAATTGTGAAGCAATAAAGAAAAGCAACACTATGGTTCTTTGAAATGTGTACACATGCAATAGAATGGATTGTGTCTCTGTGTGTGCATGTGTAAGGGAAGAGATCCCAGTGGCAAAGGGGTTAGGAATTGTAAGAAGCCTCTTGTGCTGGCTGAAATGGCCCTTAGAGATCATCTGGTAGAGCAATCTGCTGACAGAACTGCTCTGTTGGCTGAGATCAGCTGTCAGAAGAGACCCCCCCCACACACAAAAAAGGATGGAAAAGAGGCAGAAGGAGGGAAGTGTCAAGCCAAATCCCAAGGTCTTCCAGACAAAAGACTTTATCAGACAAGGAAAATATGGCATTATCACAACATCACAAAAACACGAAAGGGCACATGGATCAGATGACGATTTTACATGTTTTCTGTCCTGTTTCTGCATATAGGACTTTATCATACCACCACCCCCTTAACGTTCTTTTGCCGGCATAAACTGTGTCATTTTTGTGCCTGAAAAAGAATCCCCCTACCACACTTACCTTGAGCAGTGTCCATGAGCCTTCCCTGGCAGTAATGGAGCACAAACAGAGCTCTGTTTACTTCCAGGGTTGTAATCTCACTGAATCTCATGAGAAGACACTAGTGCAGGAAATTCAAAAAACAAAACAAAAACAAAGACACAAATAGTTGTAAAGCACATAAACACAGTTAAAATGTTCCAAGTACATGTGGAACACACCCTTCCTACCTGTCACAATCTCACCCAGAAGTGTTTGCCCATTGACACTGCATTCACGTGAGTACAATGGCACAAGGATTCAAACACCGGCAATGCAGGCAACAAATCACTACGGGAGATCTATTGATGGCTTGGGCCATCAATAAAAAAGTACGACCTTTGGACTTTACATGATGGTGAAAGGGTGATATCATCTGGTACGCTGGCCCCTTTTGCAATCATTAGGTGTTTTTATGATGCTGTATTTGACTGGTCTGGTAAAGTCCTAAGAGGCAGTGGGGACAGCATGGAAAATGGCATTTAAATGTGTATTTTCAAAACCACGCACTACATGCACATTTCTCAATGTTTTCTCTCTAGAAACACAACATTTTGAGCAAAGAACTGCATGGGACTGTTTGGAGAGTGTGAAATCTCATGTAAAACTAAGCACCAATTCTCACATTTGTTTGGAAGGTTAGGATCCTGTCAGTTTGTACTGATGTATGCCAAAATGGAATCGAACAAGTACTGTATTCCTAGAGGTCATTTTCCTGGTGGCATGTAACAGAAACCTTGCCAGACGTCCAGTGATGGATGCCAGAAATGTGGCCCAAAGGGCTACTGAGTGGATGACTTCTGGATCTGGTGTAATAGATGTCAGATCCTGAAAAAGCTGGTCCTCATTGTAAGGGTGAGCTTGGGACTGTGGCAACTAGAACTTTATGCTGAAAATGCAGAAAAACTGAGGCCTCTAGAAAAGTACACTGCAAGGCTGTAAACCATAAGTTATGACTTTACAGAGATAAGGAACCCTGACTCCTGTCTACAGGGAAATAAATTTTATCACTATAATAATTCAAGTGTACAGCATAAAGGCAGGAACTCTGCTTTGCCATTTCTAAAGAAAGGATTTGTTCTGGGCAATATAGCACTAATTAAAAATAATTCTGGCTTGCCTTCAGTATACTTACTTGCAGTTTTTACTTCACATTAAAAGGCCTGCTATAATAGGAATCTAACTCCCAAATATGACTCATTACTATTGTTTTCTTGAGTTTGTTCCTCAGCTTCTTATCCTGCTCCATTTCCCTTTCTGGCATGAATGAAAAATATGGGGGGGGCAGTGTTTAAAAATATTTTAACCATATATTCTGAGTAATGGATTGAAATTATCTCACATTGCACCTATTTATTACAATAGGTTAAGAGCTGGCATAGTTTAGTTTGATTTGGCTTTAGTTTAACAGTAAACAATATGAACTGTATATATAAACATATTAATTTGGCTTCTACATTGTCAAACCACGGATCCTTCTAGCACAATACCATTTACTCCAATAGCAATTGCCCCCCAAGGGTTTGAGCAGGGATCCTTTCTCACTTCATTTTACATGCAGATGCTAGTTTGAGGATGAACCACAACATGTATCTAATCAGGTGAATGGAGATCTGTGAGAATACTGGGAAATGGAGCATAAGCAGAGAGAAGATAAGCTCAGTGAAGGTATCCAGCTCAGTGAAGGTATACACATAAATACCCTTCCATGCCTTTATTCAATGGAATATAGTTGGACCCCCATATACATGGAACCAATATCCACAGTTTCAGTTATCCACAGAACACAAAACTGGTGCATATGCCATAGAGTTTTGCTTGAAAATGCCTAGAGGGGCATCCTCTCTAGGTGTCTTCTAAGTCCTCCAATGCCATCCTATGATATGTTTTACCGAAAGTCCTTTATTTTAATAGGGTTCACTGTTATCCACAGTTTCTGGTATCTCTGGTAAGTCCGGAAACTGATATGAGGGTCTGACTATACTTGGATTTATAGTTTGGTGAGGTGAGGTACACTTCTTTGAATTCTCTGCTAGAGAACTGCAATGGTGTAACATTGCAGTATTCTAAGTACCTCACCAAACTTCAAATTCCAGAATTCTATAGGATGGAGCCATGGCACTTAACGTAGTATCAAACTATGATAGCTGTACAATGTGAATACTTGCTCCCACCCACCTTGTCTTACACAAAGAAGATCCTAGATTCAATCCACAAAGTCTTCCTAATAGGCCTAGAAAATAAGTCCGGTCTGGAGATAACTGCCAGTTAGTATAGGCAATACTGGGCTGACTAGGCCAATGGATACTGACTCAGTTTTAGGCAGATACTTATAGTCAGAAGATGTTGATGTGGGAAGGTAAGGACATCCCATTCCTGTCATATGAATCTCAACAGATAGTGTGAAAAATGTCAGGTGCTGACATAACCTCAGGGAAACAGTTAGCATTTGTTAACATCAACAGGAGCATGCAGTTTTGGGAGGGACCTGGTGTGAGTGAGTGGGTAGGAAGTGCATGAAGAATATTTCTGGGGCATAAATAGACAGCAGTATAATGAAATGAACTGTAACAGCAGTGCTGTGAGCAAAGCCTGATTTTCCAGACTTTGACTGAAGAAACCGTACAGAGCAGCTCTCTGACTGAACTTCTTGTGGTCTTCAGAGTGATGTTCTTTCTCACAAGTTTCACAAGCTGTGCCCTTTTTCAAAATATCAGACTTCATGAAGAGAAGACAGAGACTCATGTAGTCAAATTTAGTGTGTGCATGCATGGCAAAAAAAACTTGCGCATGGTAGGAAAATTTACAAAGGCAATTTTTTAATATAAAACAAAATATTGTTGGTGCAGCATTGTTTTATATGAAATTATATTGGTTTTTCCAAGAGAAGATATATAAGGCAAAGAGAACAAGATAGATAAACAGACAGACAGATGGAAATATCTTTGTCTTGGGCACACTGATAACCACTGGGGAAGTAATATGTTACAAATAAGTTACCTGTAACATATTACTGTTTGAGTAATGAGGGCCATTGATGTCATTTTAAAAAAGTAACACAATGATTTACAATGTACATGTGTGTTACTGTAATAAGTAATGTTTACGTGTTACTTTAAGGTGTTACATTGGGGGGCATTTTCAAGTGATTTGAGGTCTTGTTATCAATTACATTGTTTAAAAAATTGAAAGTTAGCTAAAAAAAATAATCCTTGGTACAAGAAACATGCGGGGAGAATGAGTACATCAATGAGTTACCTTTTAAAACAACATGCAATGAATTATTTTTAGAAATGTTCCAAGCTCTAATAACAAGCTTTTTAAAATGGATTTATGTTTTCAGAGACAATAATATTTCTTCCTCTCCATTGAGAGGCTTCTTGTGTATAAGCAGAACAGAATTCCTGTTATCAAAGTGACCGGGGAGTATTCTGTGTTGTTCTGACCTGCCAGTTTTAAACCAGCCTGCCTACTATGATCAACTGTAGATCACTACTTCAGCTTGTTGAATTCATTGTTTCTTAGAAAGACATATAACTAGCTTCATCAAAAAAGAATTATTCTTAAGGCGAAAAAACATATAGCTCAAAATCATCACTAAAAATTATAAGTGGGAAAACGTATGCAGCAGCCAGTAAAACCAAATAAAATGGAAACAGCACATTAACTTTGAAAGGCCAGTTTGAAAAAAGGTAACTGTTTAAAATCTGGCATTGGCTGATTCCATAATTTAGGGGACATTAAAGAGGAATTACGTATGCTCCCTTCAAAGGGGCTACCAACCTGATGGATATGGGAATGATCCATCTCAAATAGCAAAAAAGTACAAATTGGGGAAAGACCCATTCAAACATTCTAGTCCCAAACTATGAGTAACTTCAAATGTTTTTAATTTTAATTTAATTAGGTATTTATACCCTGCTCTTCAGCCACAAAGGCTATCAGAGCGTCTTACAAATTGTTTTAAGCAATAGCAATTTACACATCTACACTGCATTAAGCAGTTTCCAATGTGTATTAGCTAATTGCCCCCACAAGCTGGGACTCATTTTACTGACCTACGAAAGGATGGAAGGCTGAGTGAACCTTGGAGCCCTCTGGAATCGAACTTGCAATGTGGTGAGTTGCAGAACTGGCATTTAACCATTGCGCCACCAGGGCTCCCTGATGAACATATGAACACTGACACCTCGAAAGCCCACTGGCAAACATTGAATTAACAAAGCTCATATAAAATTAGTGCTATGTATTCTCTCCAGCTAACAATAGAAAACACTGTGGCTACTATTCTTTGGATTGATTGCAGTTTCCAAGGGAAAGCTCACATAGGTTGGTCACCAAGGCCCTTTCACACTACACAGTTATAGCAGTATAATTCCACTTTAGCGGCCAGGGATACAGCCTAGGAAATCCTGAGGTTTGTAGTCTGGTGAGTCCCTAGAGCTCTCTAACAGAGGATTCTTAATTCCTCTTCCTAAACTGGAAATCACAGGATTCCACTGGATGGAACCATGGCAGTAAAAGTGGAATAATAGTGCTATAACTGTGTGGTGTGAAAAGATGCCAGGATGTCTATCACAGTACTTGCTCTCTCTTTCTAGGAAGTCATTCAAACCTACCACACTATGGTACTCAAATATAGTCCTAGAGACATAGAATAGGGTTCTGAAAAGCGCAGTCCACATGCCACATACACCCCCCCAAGCTATTTCTGTGGCTTCCAAGGGTCCTCACTTCTAATTATTTTTGCTCAAAATTCCCCCCATACATTGTAGGAAAGCATGGGAGTAATTTCACCATGTCCCTTCCTGCACCATTTTAGGCCCAGGTGGCTTTTTTCAAAGCTAAAAATAGCATCCAGTTACTTCCTGTTTTGGGGAAAGGTATCTCTTGTCTGGGGAAAACAGACCAAAATTGAATGTGATGAAATTACCCCCACTCCATCTAGAGGTGGGGGTATTTTGAGAAAAAACAAAACTGGGCAGAGAACTTCCAAGTGCTAGTGAACAATGTGTACAGCCTCTGGCACATAGGCAAGAGAGTTTTCATCATCCTCACTGCACCCTAGGGTATGAATCTCCTAGCAAAGTGAGAGTGACTCCATGAGAATCCAGTCCCCTCAACCCTACAGTCAGTCCAGAATTGCACCAACATTGATTGCATCAACAATGATCCCCCCTGTTTATTCAACAGGATTACAAGCCCACCCCCATTTTTCCTGGAAAAGACAATCCAACAGTATTACTAAATTGTCTGAGTCCTGATTCTTGTCCTGGTGGCATGAAGCTAGACTATCTGTTTCACCTGGAAGTTTTTGTACCAACTTCTGTACCAGCACATGTCACCTAGAACAACTTCTTATATCAGCTGCAACAGCTCCCGGTGTGTTTCTGGGCAAAATTCAAACTGCGTACTTTTGACCTTGAGAATTGTATAAACAGTTTATACTTTGAACTCTTTGGAAATTCTACTTTTTCTCCCACCTGTAAAAGCTGGGTGATTGGTGGTCACTAGAGGAAGGGCTTTTCAGTAGTGGCTTCTACCTTATGAAACTTCATCTGGAGAGAGATAATGTGGCTGCTCCCCAAGACTATATTATTGTTGTTGTTGTTGTTGTTGTTGTTATTCAGGCTTTTAACTGAAAATTTCATGTGGCATTTGCTACAAAGGCATACTTTGATATTGTATATTTGTCTGACTGATTTAAAATTGTTGTTTATATTGAAGGTAATATTAATATATATGTAATGTTGATTTGCATTGTCCAGCACTTTACAGATAAAATTGCTCAGGTCTGCTCTGACTTGGATGCTGTAGTTGATACAGATCTGGTAGATCTAACCTTGGTTCCTGCTTGTCCAGTGTTATTGGATACATTTCAGTTTGCGCAACCTGTTGATGTGGACAGGATCCTTGGAGAGCTGAGAGCCACCATGTGCATACTGGACCCATGGCTATCCTGGCTGTTGAAAGCAGCCCGAGAGGGACTGGCAGATTGGGTAAGGGGAGTAGTGAATGCTTCACTACAGCAAGGCAGGCTTCCAGCTTGCCTAAAAGAAGCTGTGGGGAGACCACTACTGAAAAAATCCTCCCTGAATCCCACCAGACTGGAGAACTATTGGCCAGTCTTCAGTGTCCCCTTTTGGGGCAAGGTGTTGGAATATGTGGTGGCCTCCCAGCTCCAGACGTTCCTGGATGAAACGGATTATCAATATCCATTTCAATCTGGCTTCAGGCCTGGCTATGGGACAGAGACAGCTCTGGGAATGTGTCCCTGTTGATTCTGCTGGACCTCTCAGCAGCTTTTTATACCATTGACCATAGTATGTTTCTGGATCACCTTGCTGAGATGGGGCTCGAGGGCATTGTTTTACAGGGGCTCCAGTCCTTCTTGGAGGGGTGGACCCAGAAGGTGGTGCTGGGCATGCCTGTTTGACACCCCAGCCGCTAGCCTATGGTGTCCCTCAGGGCTCAGTTCTGTCCCACATTCTGTTTAATATCTACCGCTGCTGGGAGAGGTCATCCAGAGTTTGGGGGGTTGTTGTCATTAGTATGCTGATGACAAAAACCTCTATCCCTCCTTTCCATCCAACCCAAGGAAGCTGCCTTGGTACTGGACCAGTGTCTGTTGTCAGTAATGGACTGGATGAGGGTGAACAATTGAAACTTAATCCAGCCAAGACAGAGGTGCTCCTGGTCAGTCGGAAGGCAGATCAAGGAACAGGGATTTAGCCTGTGCTGGTCAGAAACTGCTGACATTTGAGGTTCGCAGCTTTGCTGTGCTCTTGGACTCAGATCTGAGCCTGAATGCTCAGATTTTGGCTGTGGCCAGGAGTGTATTTGCACAGTTAAAACTAGTGCACCAGCTGAGCTCATTCCTTGACAAGTCTGATCTGGCTATGGTGACACATGCCTTGATTACATCCTATTTGGACTACTGTAACACACTCTAAATGGGGCTGCCTTTGGAAACTATTCAGAAACTTCAGTCCCAAATGCCGTGGCCAGGCTGTTGACTGGGACTGGCTACAGGGATCAAGTGACTCCCCTGATGAAACAACTGCATTGGCCAACAGTCCATTTCCTGGCAGAATTCAAAGTGCTGTTTTTTACTTTTAAAGCCATAAGTGGCTTGCATCCAGACACGCTTAAAGGATGTATCTCCCTATACAAGCCAGCCCAAGTATTAAAATTGGCACTGGAGGGCTTTCTCTCAGTCCCACCACCTTCGCAGCCATCACTGGTAAGAACTTGGGAGAGAGCTTTCTCAGTGGCTGCTCCCAGACAGTGGCACTCCCTCCCACAGGAGGTCCAGTTGGCCCCCTCTCTGCTTTCTTTTTGCCAGCAAGTGAAGACATTTTTATTTAGGCAGCTTTTGAAAAGTGAATTTTAATTGGTGTGTTGCTTTTAATGTCTTTTAAGGTTAGAAAATTTTATTGAAATTATATTTTTAATCTATGTTGTGTTCTAACTATGCTTTAATAATAGTAATTATTTAATGGTAATTGTTTAATTCTTTCTTTTTTAACTTTTGTAATGTTTTGGTTATATTTTTTAATTTATTGTATGCTTCCTTGAATTCCATTTTTGGAAGGCAGGATATGAAACCAATAAATAAAGCTTTTATGCTGTGAGTCATAGAATCATAGAATCATAGAGTTGTAATAGACCATGAGGGCTATTCAGTCCAACCCCCTGCCCTGCATGAATACACAATCAAATCATTCCTGACGGACATACCCAGCTCCCTAAGCTGTTCCTCATAGGGCATGGCTTCCAGACCTTTTACCATTTTGGTCATCCTTCTCTAGACATGTTCCAGTTTGTTAATTTCCTTCTTGAACTGTGGTGCTCAGATCTGGACACAGTATTCAAGGTAAGGTTTGACTAAATCATAACAGAGTGGTACTATTATTTCCCTCAATCTAGATACTATACTCCTATTGATTCAGTCTAGAATCATATTGGCTTTTTTAGCTACCTCATTACACTGTTGAATTATGTTCAGCTTGTGATCTGCTAAGACTCCTAGATCCTTTTCACGTGTACTGTTGTCAAGTCAGGTGTCAACTACCCTACATCTACACATTTCCAATTTTTTTTTTGCCTAAATATAGTACCTTACATTTCTCCCTGTTGATATTAACTTCATTAGTTTTGGCCCAGCTCTCTAATCCCTTAAGGTCATTTTGAATTCTGATCCTGTCCTCTGGAGTATTAGTTGTTGCTCCTAATTTGGTGTCATCTGCAAATTTGATTAAGCATGCCCTCTATTCCATCATCCAAGTCACTGGTAAAGATGTTGAGTAGCACTGGGCCCAGGACAGAACCCTGTGGCACCCCACTGGTCATGTCTCTCCAGGATGAAGTAGAGTCATTGGTGATTAGCCTTTGGGTTTGGTGGGTCAACCAATTACAAATCCACCTAACAGTCAGGGCCGGTTTAAGGAATTTTGGGGGGCCCTGAAATGCTTTATTTTGGGGGCCCCATATGTTTATCTCAGGTCAATGTAACCTAACCTATTCATAGTACAAGATGTTCAGATTACAGGAGGACCCCCGTATCCACGGATTCATTATCCATGGGACACAAAACAGCATACCTACCATAGAGTCTTCCTAGAGAACGTGTCCTCGCTAGCCATTTTCTAGGTCCTCCATACTCTATGGTATTTCAAACAAGAAGTCCCATTATTTTTAATGGCATTCACTACTATCCACAGTTTTCAGTATCCATGCCCCCCCAGAATCAATCCCCAGTGGATAAGGGGGGCCTACTGTATTACATAATTTGCCACCAATAATGTAGTTTAGCAATTAATGTAATGGTGTACATTTCCTCAAAGAAAAGAAAGAGTGGACTACAAGCTGAACATGAGTTAGTAGTGTGATGCAGCAGCAGCAGCAGCAGCAGCAGCAAAAAAAAAAAAAAAGCCAATGCAATTCTAGGCTGTATTAATAGGAGTATAGTGTCTAGATCAAGGGAAGTAACAGTACCACTCCATTCTGTTTTGGTCAGACCTCACATGGAATACTGTGTCCTTTTCAGGGCACAACAATTCAAGAAGGATATGGACAAGTTGGAATGTGTCCAGAGGAGGGTGGCCAGGATGGTGGGAGGTCTGGAGGAGCCTATGAGGAGTGGCTTAGAGAGCTGGGTATGTTTAACCTGGAGAAGAGAAGGTTGAGAGGTGATATGATAGCCATGTTTAAATGTTTGAAGGGATGTCATACTGAGGATGGAGCAAGCTTCTTTTCTGCTGCTCCAGAGACTAGGACATGTAGCAATGGACTACAGGAAAAGAGATTCCACCTAAACATTAAGAAGAATTTCCTGACAGTAAGAGCTGTTTGGCAGTGGAATACACTGCCTTGGAGTATGATGGAGTCTCCTTCTTTGAAAGTTTTTAAAGAGAGGCTGGATGGCCATCTGTCATGAGGACTTCGTATATTCCTGCAGGACAGAAGCCAATTGGATGAGATGGTGGTTGAGGTCTCTTCCAGCCCTATGATTCTATGATTCTAGGCTGCATTCAGAGCCTGGGAAAATTACTTTTGGATTACACCTCCCAGAATCCCCCTGTCAGCACCCTTCTCAAGGTCTGGTTGCATTGTTTGTTTTCCAGCATTCTCTAGCCCAGTGGTTCTTAACCTGGGGTCTGCGATGTCCTTACAGGGGGTCCTCAAAGGCTTGAAGGCTGCTTGGCCCACCTCCTCCCTGTAGTGGAGCAGCCACATGATGGGAACCAAGGCAAAGGCTGGCTGGCTGGCTTAGCCTGCACATTGCCATTCAATCCACTCCAGCCACAAACTTGCAGGAAGAAGCAAGAGTGCCTCTGAGGGAAAGTTTAATGGATGGTGTAATTGTGTTGTTGTTGTTGTTAGCTATTATTATTAGGGTTTTAAATCTTGAGTTAAGTCTTGCGACAAGAAAAGGTCCCTGGTAAAGAAAAGGTTAAGAACCACTGCTCTACCCAAAGGCTCTCACATAACACTAATGGGATACTTGTGTGTTTTAGTGACAACAATAAAACCATTGTTCCCAGTAACATTACTCCAAATTTTTATTTATATTCTTTATGTTCTTCTGTTAAAAGAGCTAGAGTGTTGTAGAAATTCCAGCATTGCACTTTGACTCTGTGCATTAGTGTAGAGACATCTGAGACCATGGCCATTCCCCCAGCTGTTTATTTAAGGTTTTTTTCCCCTCCCACCATTGGGTTCTTGTATTATTTGTCCAGTTCTCTCTATTATATTTCTCTATTTTATCCAGTACTTGCTGAACTCCTTCCCTCAAGAATGCTGTCTCCCTCTTTCAATTTAAAGCACTTCTGGTTAGATTTTTGAGACCCTTAACAAAAATGTTTCCACCAACTGGTGTGAGGTGCAACCCATCCCTTGCTAGAAGTCCATCTTCATGAAACCCCATGGTCCAAGAAGCCAAATCCTTCCCAGCAGCACTATCTGCAGAGCCAATTGTTCACTCTTCTTCCCTCCCTTCCTGGCCCATGTCCTTCAACTGGGAAAAGACAAAATGACAACCTGTGCATCAAGGTCCTTCACCTACCTAGCCAGATCTTCAGAATGCCTTATGATAGTTGTAAGGCTATGCCTTGTAGTGTCATTGGGACCCATGTAGACCATGTCCCATTCTCACACGGAACCAGAATTCAGAGTGCCCAAAGTTCAGAATTCGTAACAAGAGGTATCCAATATCAAACACTCCAGGGTCAGAAGCCATAAATCATAACAGAATCTTAATAATTGAGGTAGCAGAGTCAGTAAACAGTCCAAAAATAAAAACAGCCAAGTTTTAGTCAGTAGGGAAAATGTGTTCATTAGATACCTTATCTGCACATTAGGAAAATGTTTTTGTATGTATATTTCAGTGCAGGAATTACTCCCAGCCAATTATAACAGTTCCAAGTGAGCTTTTCTGTCTTACCTGAATAGGCAAAAGTTTTGTACCCTTGTTGTTTGGTTGTATACCTGCAACATTCTTTCCCCCACCTGCCTTACCTTCTCTTCTAGTCATATCTTCCTTTTCCACTCAGTCTTCTATGCTTTCAACTGAGTAATCAGATTGACCTGTTTGATCTTGTGGATGTATTGACCTTTCAATGGACCCTTACTTTTAGTTTCTTTGGCTATACTTGGTACTTCAAAGGTATCACTATTGCATGCTCTGAAACACCAATCCTGTTTAGACGTGTTACATCCTATAACCTGGAAATCTAACAAGGCTGTTATTGTTGGCACTCCCTGAAATGTGCAGACACTAACGATGAGTACTATGAATAGTGTTTACAGAGGTTTACAGACTCAAGATGAATCAAAGGGCACAAGGAATTGGGACACCTGTTTTTAACCAACTATGTTTAACTAAACTGAACATCCACATACACTGATGACTCTATATATGTCCAATAACTTAGAGAACACACTACTAATATATTACTCTTTAAATAACCAGTACTTAGCAATATTCATGAGCTCAGTTTGGGTGGGGGGGAGAATACCAAATTGCTTTAGAAAAAGTAAGTGTTCCAAGCTCCATCCAATAACTTAGAGAACACAGAGAAAAGTTGTGTTTAGTTTAGTTAGAGCACAAGTAATTGTGACACCTGTTTTCAATCAAGCTTGTTTAACTAAACACAACTTTTCTCTGTGTTCTCTACATTATTGGACGGAGCTTGGAACACTTATTTTTTCTAAAGCAATTTGGTATTCTTTTTTCCAAAAATGAGCTCATGAATATCGCTAAATACTGGTTAGTTAAAGAGTAATATATTAGTAGTGTGTTACCTTTCAGTTATTTATATTTGTAAAAATACACTTAAAATACAAGAATGGTTTTTCAAACATGCACAATGGCCCTCCAAAAGCAGTGCTTTACCAAGCGCATCTTATTAAACTAAAAAATAAAAATAAAAAGTGATACAACTCAGTGTATATGAACTGAGTGTGTGTGTCTGTGCATGAATACATAGAGAGAGAATGGGACCTAAACTGCATACTTGTTACTAAATAAAATAAAATAAAATAAAAATAGCATGGCACAGATATCATTGCACTTGTGATACATTACCTCGAAGTTTTGATACTGGAGAGAGTAAACCCTAAAATGACAGAATATTGGATAGATGGAACACATTTAATAGAATGGAGTATAATTTATTTCAAGGTAAAAGTGAATTCTTTAGCATTGGCCCTAAAATGAAGTCCTTGTACCAAGCGCAAAAAATGGACACTGTGCAGAATGCAACAAGTAACTTTTAAAAGGAATGGACTGACATCTAGTGGAAGCAGCTATATAAACTCCTGATCAGTTGCTTTCAAGTAATTGCAGATTTCAGTTCAGAGTGGACACCTAAATTAACATTTTTATATCCGCTTTAATAGCAACAACAATCCCCCATCCAAAAAAAAATCCTATCACCCTACTGTATGGCTGCCATTTTGAAGATGGGCAAGTGGTATATCCATGTGTTCTTATTAGCCAAGGATAGATACAGAAGCATAAAGATATAGAGGAGGAAAGTGATCCTATCTATTTTTTATAATCTGACTGCTAACCCAAACTTCGCTTGTTGCTATGTGCCTTCAAGTCAACTCCAATTTACAGCAACCTTATCAAAGAGTTTTCTTGCAAGATTTACTCAGAGGAGGTTTGCCACTGCCTTACTCTAAAACTGAGAGATTCTAGTCCTAGTCCAACACCCAAACCACTATACCATGCTAGCTCTCAATTTGCCACTCGTTTGGACAAAATTATGCTGGCTTCCACCAAAGTTTTCTATTCCAACAAAAATGCAAAAGTAGTAAGTCTTCAACAGTTTAAAAAATAGCTTAGCACCCTACTTTGCATTTTGTCAGTAGCATGTCTTAGATTTGTGCACCTGGTGCTGTTATGAAGGTAACTAGGGAACCAATGGGTTATCTGTGCATATGTGAGTTATGAGACTCTCATATGTGACACAAAGAGTTTGTGCAAAAAGCCTTTTATGTACTGGCATCAGGGTATAGTAGATTATTCTTGTTTATAGCACTGTTTAGCTTGATCCCCACCTAGATCAGCTTGAAATAGAGTATTCTTTGCAAATTCAAACAGATCTGCTCTCTTTACATCTCTCCCGCCTACACTGGAGGGCCACCTTTTAGATAGATTTGTAAAAACTGGAATAAATACAAAGGGGCTGGTGCAAAACCAGACACACAACTTCCATATAAAAGTATTCATGTTACACAAACCCCTCATGTCTGTGGAAAAGGTCCATGCATGCATTGTTCTCACAATGGGGAATTATAGCAACTCATTGGCCTGAGAGAGGTTGTGTAACATACGAGAGCTTTAACCTATGTATACCAGTGGGCCTAAGGAAAGACAGAGCAGAGACCAAAAATAACCTGAAGAAACTTTTTTGAACTGTTTAAACAGCATTCACACATACATGCATTCATCCAGCATGCACACAAGACTGTCAAAGTATGGCAGGAAATAGAAGTGGATTAGATTGAGGCTTCAGGTCTATACTGCACCTGGTTCTGAAGAGGAGGATTCCTCCAGAGTAACAGCAAACTGATGCACCAAAAAGAACTAGAGAAGGCAGATAAGGTTGCAGAAGTGGGAAGGGAGCTCCTGTGTGGGCAAGATGCCAGCCAGGGGTCAGAGGAGCATTAAGGGATTTAGGGAGGGAAGGGGGAAAGGGGGAAAGGTGGGAAGGTGGATCAGACTGGCATGGAGGATAAAGCAAGGGGATCTGAATGCAATGAACTGATTTTCCCAGGGGTTTTTATAGGAAAAATCCTTTTGAAGGTGCAACCTAAATGAAAGAAACATTTGTCTTTAGATTGTTCCAAACAACTGAAACAAAGGAATCCTGGATAAGCCAGAAACTGGTAGACAGGTGTACCTTTAATCTGGTGATTGACAGACAACCTCCATTTTGAGTTGTAGATATGCAGATGAAGGAACAGACTCAGTATGGTGATGGGAATTCCCAACCACAGGTATGATCTTCCTTACCAGGTTTGAGGTAGGAAGAACCTTCTCCTACTTCAAAGAGTTATCCCCTGTTTATGCCAAAAGGTGTGTATGTGGAAAATTTACTAGCCTCATCCCTGGCTAGTAGGTGCTCTCCTGGCCGAGTGTTTTTCCCATCAGCCCTTAAAAAACCCAGTTTGGCCAAATTGATATCAAACTATTGCCAATTATAAGTAAACCAAGGTGGGGGAGGCTGGGTCATGTTTTAAGGGATGATAGGTCTTGTTATTTTATTTGCAACATGGGTGGTAGCTCAGGGGTAGAACACATGCATTGCATGTAAAAGATCTTGGACTCAATCCCCAGCATATCTAATTTAAGGCTGGAAAATAAACGACTACATATCTGAAACTTTGGAGAGTAATTGCCAGCATAGCCAGTATTGAGCAATGTGGATCAATGATCTGACTCACCATTAGATGGTGTTGTATATTTTTTTGGTAACAGCAGTATGGGAGTATATGTGCTGTCTCTCTCTAAATGGGGACAGTGTGGCAGTGACAGATTAGGGCAGTTGATGTCCACAGTGGTATGGAGCAGTGCAGTTTCCCTATGCAGTCTTCCTCTGGTGAAACTACAGGCTGCTCAGGACAATTGCACAAACTGCATAGCTATAGGACTTTTTCAGACAGGACTTACCATGCAAGAAGACTCCGGAACAGTTACGACACTGTCACACAGCAGGGGGTCCATTTTGGATTACGTCGTCCCCCTCTCAGCATTATCCGTGACTGTTCCGGGTATGACTGAAGGCAGCCGCGCCATTTTTTACTCACAGAAGTTGTCCGTGAGTAAAAAATGGCGCGGCTGCCTTCAATCATACCCAGAACAGTCACGGACGACACCGAGAGAGGGACGACAGCGTCTGAAATGGATCCCCTGCCGCTTGACAGTATCGTAACTGTTCTGGAGTCTTCTTGCGTGGTAAGTCCTGTCTGAAAAAGTCCATAATCTGCCATTGTTGTAATAATCTGCCTTACGTCAACTCCAATGTATGACAACATTATCTCTATCGCTAATACTCGGCAAGATTTATTCAGAAGAGGTTTCCATCGCTTTCCTTTTAGGTTGAAGGCCACCCAGTGAGTTTCCAGAGATGAGCAGGGGTTCAGGCAGTGGTCTCCCAGAGTCCTAGTCCAACACTCAAACCACACCAGCTCTCAATTTGCCATTAGCTGATGCAAAACCAAACTAGTTAATGAAATGCAAAGTATGGCCAACAAGGCATTGAACTGGTTGAGCCAGCCATTAATCAAGAGGAAGAGAAGGCATCTTACAGCCATTAATCCAAATCATGCTCTAAGCCACTTCTTTAAGAACCCTTTTAGAATGTACAAATCTGTCACATTGATCTGACATGAGAATAATGCAAATAGGAACACACGTATAAAGAAAACAAATGCTTGTTTGCATTAGGGCCATGAACAAACTAAAGAAGTACAAGAATAAAAGAAATCCAGCTATGAACAAATTGGATGTCAGCTTGACTAAAAACCACACATTTACATTATTTAATGGATGGACATCTTTCAGGAGTGCTGTAATTGTGTATTCCTGCACAGCAGGGTGTTGGACTAGATGGCACTGGTGACCCTTCCTAATTCTAAGATTCAATTATTTCAACCACTAAAATGGGCTGTGTAAACATGATGAAAAGTACTGTGTTAGGTTAGGTTTACAGTTCAACTCTTCCCATCTTGCCACACTTAACAAAATGCAATATTTTCATCTAGTGGTAAACAGCAGCATATGCCCACTTTTTCAAGGGCTTAACTTCTCTCTCTCTCTCTCTGGCTTTTCTTCACAAACGAAGATTCAGAAAGGACTCATCCCACAGTTTCTGCAAGCGCGCTGATGACTAAAAAGGCCAATCCGAGATAAACAAGTCCAGTTGCAGAAAGCACAGCAGAAGGTCTCCCTGGGTGATGTTTCCTGGTTGTGATTCTTTCTGCATTGTCGTTTCTCCTCAAGACTTGTTCAGTATGAGTTCTCAAATAAGGCTGCAGCATTGTGGATAGTGCATCTCCATGCCTCCTGATATTAGGCCAGGGCGGACCATTGTTGGTGATCAATTTGGCCGAGCCTGAGATGTTGTTTCAGGGAGTCCTTGTATCGCTTTTTTGGAGCGCCCCTCTAACTTAGGACCATGTAAAACAACAAAATGGTGTGCTAGTTGTCAGTCTTCTAAAAGTTGATGCTGATAGATCATGCTGCTGGAAAGAATACCTCTAATATCATTATTAAAAGGTTGTTTTCCACTTATAACAGTTTTAAGATGGAGCAGAGAAGTTACATAAACTACATTAGGTTAAAACTTTGCTAAATGCAAATATGTTCTCAAACTGCTTCCAAGGCTATTGAGAAAGAGGTGATTGTAATGGTGGTTGGTGACTTCTGGTTTTGAACTGAACTTTAAAGGAGTTGCAAAATACATCCAATGCCTTGAAGAGATCCTTTAAAGTTTCAATTACAACCTGAAGCAGATTCACTGCCCCACTGGCATGGGCATAATTCAGTGGGAGTGAATCAAGAACAGTAGAATCAGAAAACAGCAAAGGTAGAGGAAAAATATGTAGTCCTTCTAGTCATAAAGCTGGAGACTTGTTTTATATAGTGCATCAGGCTAATAGAAGCCAAGGTGAATAATACATAATATTTAATATCTTTGTCCTATAGGGAAAGTCTATCATTAGGCTGCAGTTCTTCAGCTCTAGGATTTACATCTTCAATAATGTAACATTTCTACTTATCCTTAGACTATTAGAAACTTCAGTGCTGCTTCATCACCACATTTTTTTAATCTGTATCTTTATCTTTAATTTTATATTTTGCAGCCTTCATTTGGTGAGAGCAGTGGTACTGCTTCAACATCTACCAGATTAAAGTTGTGGGGAAAATATTTTGGAACTACTGTACTGGTATGCTAAATGCCATTTATTTTATGATGCCCTCTCTCCTCACAGATACTGTGGGATTGCCACTCCTAGATTCCCAAGTCCATATGGTCAGTTGCGAGGACTGAAAGAAGTCAAAATCAAAGAGGCGTTGAGGATTAAAGTCTTCAAAACAAAATACATCCCCCGCCTCCATAGCATGATTCCTGGGGAAAGCGTTATGCTTCTTAGAAGCAATCTAGATCTGTTCTGCAATTTGCAGATGACTGAAACACTAATGGAAGCTATCAAGAACATGGCATATGTTTTGTATGCCACCTGTCTGAAAGCCTGGCCAACTGCTGCCTGATAGTATAAAGTCCTTATACCAAAGGGCTGCTCATATAAGGCAGATCATCAAATGTGGTACTATGCTGTGTACATCATTCAGATCATTTTTCTCTCTACTGCAAGCAATGAAGGGTGGTTCCACAGATGGAGACACAGAGGTTTTGTATTTAAAGATAACCCATACATCATTTAGGGCCTAAATAACCTAAAGGCACCAGATCCCATCTGATCTTGAATGCTAAGCAGGATTAGCCTTGGTTAGTACTTGGATAGGAGACCACCAACAAATACCAGGTGCTGTAGGCTATATTTCAGAGAAGGAAGGGATGAATCCGCGGATCATATTTGTGTGTGTGTGTGTATTAAATATGGTTGGAGCAGGCTAGAGATATTTCCAGTTTTTCCACTTTTATGGGGATCCTGCACCCCTAACCCCAGCGAATGTGGAGGGCCAACTGTACACCATTTCCCAAATAAGGAAAGCTGGACATATTGAGTTTTTTATGCTTGCTTTTAAAAGCTTTTGAAGTTTTCTTCCCAGCAGTCAGTAGAAACAGTACACTTATTTTAAATATTTGTAAGCTTTCTTTCTGCCCCATGCTCCTAAAGAAATATGAAGAGGGTCCACCACAATCACTCACTAGCCCACACTCCTATCTGCAATGGGAGCAGTCCCAGCACCTTCTAGACAGCAGAAATGCCTTGTTTGCTCCACATGCCTGTTCTCCCACAGCAGGCAAAAGGGGCTTCACTCAGAGGAGGCAAGGCACTGCTACTTTCAGAAAGCTAGGTTGTATGTGATGATGAATTCTCCTCCTCTTTCACCAGGAGCAGAAAGCAGGCTGGAGCAGTAATCAAAAGGGTTAGGTCACAGTGGCAGTAAGATATCCTAAAAATATCTCATTCTTTGCATTTGTACTGGATCTTGGTGGAAGACAACCCCATTCCCTTCAACAGGAATCCTCAACTATTAGGGGTAGGGGAAGAGTTCTAAAATCCCCCATACTTATTTCCTATGTAATGTCTAAGTCATGGACAATGGGAGGTCAGTGCATAGAATCCCCAAGTGTAAGGTGGTCTGGCTGTTAATACATAATGAAAATAATTAAGGCATGACAATATCCTGATTGTGTAGATTTGCTATGTTGAATAACTAAGTTCCCTTTGAACTTTAGTTTACTTGCACAACTATTTAAACAATTAGAAGAGGACACACCATACAGATAACTTCAACTAATTTTCAGACTAATTTTCTTCCCTTCCCCTTTTCACTTCCTTTTAACCCACTTTGTAAAGATATTATCTGCCAATGGGCCACTATTAATAGATTTAGTTCTTTTTGCCAGTGATCTCATTTTGATACTGGGCAGCTAGTTGACAGATGCCACCATCCTGTGAGCTATATATGCATCAGACTATGCAGATACACTCAGAAATCCCATTGAATTAAATAGGATGTGTAGGTATAATATTAGAGCCTCACAGTTAGGATTTATTACAGTATAAGCATCTTTATATGCAATTACTGGACAAAACTAGAGATAGGTTAATTCTATTTCACTTCCGCACCCAAATACATTATTTTCACGTGTGTGTCTCCCACAAAGCAAGCAGCCTAAGCAAATTACCAGGAAAATATCTGACTCTTGTTTAAAGACTGCTCTTCTTCACCAACAGTTCACATAGTAGTGAATGTATGAAGTAGTACAGTACTTTCTTTTGTGTGTCTTCAATTTGATCTCAAGCCATCGTATTTTATTAAGGGAAAAACTTCTCATTTACTTTCTTGCACCATGAATATTCCTTTATGAAATATCCCCCTACTCACTTTTTTTCTAAGTTAAACTCTACACTGTCATCTTACTTCATAGGGAGATTTGGCCAACTCCTTGATCATCTGGTTATCCTGCTGACTACCTTTTCCAGCTCTATAGTCTTTTGAGGCAAAGTGACTATTTGGATTATTTATACCCCACACTTCAGCCAAAAAGGCTTCCAGGATGGCTAGAACCTATACATGGTATTACAAGTCTGGTGAACCACATAGTTCTATAAGGGTAGCATATTGGCAGTTTTATTTTAAATTTCTTTTCAATTATGCCCAATATGGAATTTGCTTCTCTTACAATAGCTACATACAGGGTTTACATCTTCAGGGGGGTATCCACCGTAACCCTAAAAACTCTTTGTTGGTCATACAACCAGCTCAGATCACATCAATTTACACACGAAGTTGGGATTTTTGCTCCAGTGTCCATCACTTTATGCTAGCTTATCCTGAACTATTGGCTGTGTTAATGCCTATTTGATCATAGAATCAGAGTTGGAAGAGGCCACAAGGGCCATCCAGTCCAACCCCCTGCCATGCAGGAACAATCAAAGCATTCCTGACAGATGGCCATCCAGCCTGTTTAAAAACCTCCAAAGGAGACTCCACTACACTCCCAGGCAGAGCATTCCACTGCCAAACAGCTCTTACTGTCAGGAAGTTCTTCCTAATGTTTAGGTGGACCTTTGACAGATCTTTTTGAAGCTCTTTAACATCTTGTTTTTGCTCTAACTATCCTATGGTGGTGGTGTCATCCAGCAAGATGGCCATCTCACTGGTCTCCCAACTCGATTTATGAACAAATTTGCAAGCAATCAAACTAGATCTTTCAGAACCATTCTACCCTAAGTTACATATCTACAGATGATAAAATAATTAGTTCACCATCTTATCTGGTGCTATAAAATCATCATCATCATCATCATCATCATCAAGCCTTTATTAAGGTCAACAAACCATGAGGCAATAAAATGACTTACCTGGTATTATAGCTCTATGAAATGTGATACATATGCAGATACAGCAATGCACGACTTTGTTAGTCTTCTGGGTAAGATGGGTGATGATCTAATGTAAATCTCCAATGGAATAGTCCCACTTAATTTGGCAGTTAAATCTTTATTGATTGTTTTCATTAATATAATAAGGTTCAAGCCACCAGCAGTTTCTTTATTCTGATGAAACAAAGTTTTTCATCCATTTGAAACCTAACAATTGTTTTCTATGGTCTGGGCCAAACCTACACAAAATATTTTATTTATCTTCAAATTATACATGTGAAAAGGGCTACTGAAATATCTCTTCAAATTTTTATCTGCAGGACAATATGCAGATTAAATCCTTTTCCTGGTTAATTTCCTCTTTGTAAACCTCTTTTGTAAAAAACATGCTCAAACAATCACAACCGATCTTGTTCTACTGTAAGATACTGAAGCATCAATGAACTTCATTACATTTGACATTAATCCTATTTTTAAAGTGTTTGATTAAAACACATTCGGAGGAAACTCAACTAGATGCATGTTTGAGGAACAACCTGAGCTATAAAACAGGACCAATTTTCATAGGACAACTGCTCATCTAAAAGGGAAATTCTCTGATAAAGAAATGTTGAGGTTTGATGCTTATCGACCTTCAGTAATAATCACCTGAATTATTACATATGAAAAGAATTCCTACTGGTTCCAGAAAGCAAACAAAGTTTAATACCCCAAATTCAGTCTTTAAGTAGGGCTCCCATTAGTCTCCTATCTCATCTGCTTAGCATCAGTGGTGATGAATCATTGATGCTTTTGGAACCACTGACTGGGCCCTGGCTTCAACTATATTAAGGTTTTCTTACCTTCCATCACTGTGATGCAAGAACAGTGTGAAAGTAAAAAATGACAGAGGTTTTAGTAATGTAAGAAGTAAGATAAATGGAATTGCTTGCAGGTAAATAAACAAGATAGGAAGAAGGAAAAAGAATTTTGGAAGGGATCAGAGGTGAAATGAAAGGGGATATTTTCTCCCCAGACTTTTTTTCAGAGAGAGAAAATCTTAATAAAATAAACATTTAAATTTTAAATATGATCTTCAGAATTCCAATTTCCTTTTTTCCCTACAAAAATACAAAACTTTAAGACTTAAAAGAAATGGACCACAGTTTGAGGTAATAAATTTTCAGGACTGACATGTGGTCCTGCATCAGGTTCCCACCGATAAGTAACAGTGTTTGCTATTAAAAGTTGTGCAATCATAGAATCATAGAATCATAGAATTGCAGAGTTGGAAGAGACCACGAGGGCCATCCAGTCCAACCCCCCTGCCACGCAGGAAATCACAATCAAAGCATCCCCGACAGATGGCCATCCAGCCTCTGTTTAAAGACCTCCAAGGAAGGAGACCCCACCACGCTCCGAGGGAGTGCGTTCCACTGCCGAACAGCTCTTACTGTCAAAAAGTTCCTCCTAATGTTGAGGTGGAATCTCTGTTCCTGGAGCTTGCACCCATTGCTCCGTGTTCCAGTCTCTGGAGCAGCAGAAAACAAGCCTGCTCCATCCTCAGCGTGACATCCCTTCAAATACTTAAACAGGGCTATCATATTGCCTCTAAACCGTCTTTTTTCCAGGCTAAACATACCCAGCTCCCTAAGTCTCTCCTCATAAGGCATTGTTTCCAGACCTTTCACCATTTTAGTTGCCCTTCTCTGGACACGCTCCAATTTGTCAATATCCTTTCTGAATTGTGGTGCCCAGAACTGGACACAGTATTCTAAGTGAGGTCTGACCAAGGCAGAATAGAGTGGCACTATTACTTCCCTTGATCTAGACACTATACTTCTATTGATACAGCCCAAAATTGCATTGGCCTTTTTAGCTGCCGCATCACACTGTTGGCTCATGTTCAACTTGTGGTCTACTAGGACTCCTAGATCCCTTTCGCACGTAGTCTCATTCAGCCAGGTCTCTCCCATCCTATATATGCATTTCATTTTTCCGCCCTAAATGCAGTACTTTACATTTCTCCGTATTGAATTTCATTTTGTTAGCTTTGGCCCAGCTCTCCAGTCTATCCAGGTCATTCTGAATTTTGATCCTGTCCTCTAGGGTATTAGCTACTCCTCCCAATTTGGTGTCATCTGCAAATTTGATAAGTATGCCCCTAATTCCCTCATCTAAGTCATTGATAAAGATGTTGAATAGCACTGGGCCCAGGACAGAACCCTGTGGCACCCCACTGGTCACATCTTTCCAAGACGAAGAGGAGCCACTGCTGAGCACCCTTTGGGTTCGGCCGGTCAACCAATTACAAATCCATTGAACAGTTAACTTGTCTAGCCCACATTCTACAAGCTTGTTTGCAAGAATGTCATGGGGAACCTTGTCAAAGGCCTTACTGAAATCAAGGTATGCAATGTCCACAGCATTCCCTTCATCTACCAAGCTGGTAACTTTATCAAAAAAAGAGATCAGATTAGTCTGGCATGACTTGTTTCTCTGAAACCCATGCTGACTTTTTGTGATTATGGCATTGCCTTCTAAATGTTCACAGACTCTCTGTTTAATGATCTGTTCTAGAATCTTCCCTGGTATTGATGTCAGACTAACTGGACGATAGTTGTTGGGATCCTCTTTTTTCCCCTTTTTGAAGATGGGAACAACGTTTGCCCTCCTCCAGTCTGCTGGGACTTCTCCTGTTCTCCAGGAGTTCTCAAATATTCTAGCCTATATTCAGAAGCCATGGACACCACAGCTGGCCTTCAGGTAAAGGTAACCATAGCTCTGTCCTGTACATCTAACTAAACCTTAAACATGACATAGACACTACCGTACAGTTGTCCCTTCATATTCGCTGGGGTTTGGTTCCAGGACACCATCACCACCACCCGTGGATGCCAAAATCCGTGAATAGTCCAGTCCCATTGTATGCAATGGTATAGCAAAATGGTGTCCTTTATATAAGGTGGCAAAATCAAGGTTTGCTTTTTGGATTATTATTTTTTAATAATATTTTCAAGCCATAAATACTTAAATCCGTGGAAACCAAATCCGTGGATATGGAGGGACAACTGTGATTTGTTTTTTGCACTGTTTGGGGACGTACAGTTCTCTGGAGCAAGATAAAGTAAGAAGGATGGGGAGTAAGAGAGAAGGATGAGGAATTTTACACATGGCACTCAAGTAGAGAGGGCTGAATTGAAAATACCGTTGTCCCCCCGTATTCACGGATTTAAGTATTCACAGCATGAAAATATTCTTAAAAAAATAATAATCCAAAAAGCAAACCTTGATTTTGCCATCTTATATAAGGGACACCATTTTGCTATGCCACTGCATATAATGGGACTTGAGTATTCACGGATTTTGGTATCCATTGGGGGGGGGGTGTCCTGTAACCAAACCCCAGTGAATATGAAGGGACAACTGCACTGCCAAGACAGGACAGGGTTAGACTGGGAAGCTTTAGACCAGCCTTTCTCAACCTTTTTACCCTGGAGAAACCCTTGAATTAATTTTCAGGTCTCAGGGAACCCCTATGTAAAAATATACCTACAGCTCCCTTTTTTTAAAAAAAATTACAGAAACAGTGAAAAAAACAGATGCTTATTATATTCCATATTGCTAGCAATACATACTTGATACTTGCAGGGTCAGAAATTTCTATAATATAATACAATACGGAGTGTGGTGGGGTCTCCTTCCTTGGAGGTCTTTAAACAGAGGCTGGATGGCCATCTGTCAGGGATGCTTTGATCGTGATTTCCTGCGTGGCAGGGGGTTGGACTGAATGGCCCTCGTGGTATCTTCCAACTCTACAATTCTATAATTCTATGAAATATATCTCTCCAAAGTAAGACAGTCTCCGTTTAATCATCTCGGCTTCTAGGGAGAGTTCAGGTTACCATGATCTGCTGCCTGAGTCAGCAACATAGAATCATTGAGCTGGAAGAGACCACAAAGGCCACCCAGTCCAACCCCCTGCCATTCAGGAACACACAATCAAATAATTCCCGACAGATGTCCATCCAGCCTCTACTTAAAAACCTCCAAAGGAGACTCCACCACACTACGAGGCAGTGCATTCCACTGCCAAACAGCTCCTACTATCAGGATGTTCCTCCTAACGTTTAGGTGGAATCTCTTTTCCTGTAGTCTGAACCCATTGCTCCATGTCCTAGTCTCTGGAGCAGCAGAAAACAAGCCTGCTCCATCTTCACTGACTCTGACCCAAAGACTGAGCTCTGAACCCCCACATTCAGTTACCAAACCCACAGTTTAAGAACCTTTTCTCTATCTATAATAACTCCTTTACTGTAATGGCTCTGCCCATTCCAAATCTGGTTTAAAAAGAATAAGCCCTAAGTCACTTTTATTAGAGTTCTCCCATCCACAGCTGGTACCTGACTAGCTGACTGACTAGCTGACTTACTTGGTCAGTTTCTCCAAATTGGCTAAGAGCTGCACAGTATTGCAATTCTCTTTCTGTTTCTCTTTCTGTTATTCTAATTTTTTTAAAAAAACCCTCATTTTGCATTTGTACCTTTAAATCACTTTTATGCAAACCAGTGTCTTCTTTTGTCCTCAGCTCCAACATGAGGGAGCTACATTAGCACATCTAAGGCAAATCAAAAGCTGTGAAGGAGAGCAAGGTATTTGGCACATAAACATCCTTTCCCCCCCTTGACCCATAGGAGGCCCCTTTGGTTCTGTTGGTGTGAAAACATTCAAACACACACTCACTCCTCTCTGGCTTTCTCTGTTGTGGAGGGGAGAGATAAGCCGTTTCAGCTCACCACTTCTCCATGATTTATTAATTCATTACTATGTTCTCACGAAACCCCTGGCGATCTCTGAGGGAACCCTGGGGTTCCATGGAAACCCAGTTGAGAAATGCTGCTTTAGACATTGTATAAAGGAGAAAAGAATGAGATGCAAGGAAAAAGCGTTTTTAACAAGGCTTCTTTTTGACAGGATAGACTACATATTGAAATTAAGCTTTATTTAAATAAACATATCACTCTATGTCTTGGATTCATAAAAGAAGTTCACAACAGGAAAGTATCCCACCTCTTCTTCTCTCCTGAACCCACTCTGGAAGACCAGCAGGTCCTCTTGAACACTGTGGGTAGGGTACTAATGAATCACCCAAAATCAGGTTGACCTCCCAGTGCTCCATCCTGTGTATTGAAGTGGCTCCCCTACTCATAGCTCATTTGTAAGCAGGTAAAGTTTGCAGAGAAAGGGACAGAAAACATCTATGAACTCCCTTAATTTATGTTCAGATTCAAGCCCATTAATTTATGTCTGCTTTTTAAATATTATTGTTTTACAATATTTTATTCTATTTTTCTTTCTATTTTAAATATACTGGTCTGTATCCAATAGTATCATTCAACGAATGCAAAACTTCCATAGCTTTCAGAAACTCCATTTTCATTCTAGTATAAATATTGTATGTAACACCTTGTCTGTGTACACAACACTGCACAAGTGTTTTTCAAATTGATTACAAACTTTATCTTAGGCACTGGTGGTGCTAGTTGTTCTGCTAGCATACGGTACATGTAACCACTAGTGGAACACACAGCCACTAGGAGAACACTAACTCTTGTCCTTTTCCCATTAGCATTATTTTGTGCGTGCTTTTTAAAGCTCAATTTTAATATCCAATAAAGTTTTATTAGTATCTCATTAAAACTTTTATATATTGTCTTCATAGGAGGATATCATCTGCATGAACGCAAACAGCAAGCTATATAAGTTGATAAGGATCTTATATTTGATGTCAAAGTACAGGTTCTGAAATCTCAAGAAATATTTTTTTCTACCCCTACAAGGAGGCTGGAGGGGTGAGAATGAACTTTCAATACACTCAAATCAAACAAACTGTTTTCTGGTTTCAAAAAGTTTTATTTATAAGAAAGGTGGTCCTTGTCCAAATAACCAACATAAAAACTTTTTGCCCCAAATTTAAGCAGTTAAATCACCTTTCCTTGAGATTTCAATGTAATTTCTTTTAAAAGTAAAACAAACCCAACCAAATCTTTTCCTTCCCTCTGCTTAACCTAAAGAAATCCAGTACAGTACCTTTCAATTGCATTGGGTGGGAGAACAGTGATAAAATTTGTAATGTACAAGTATAAAAATATGTTACTCAAGGTTCAGCATAATAATTTAATAGCTTTTTGCTGTTTTGTAATTATCTGGAAATGGAACAGATACATGTCCTGCTCCTGTCACAAGAGGTAGGATGCCAGCATTTGGTACGACATTCCATGAAAGAGTCAAGGTGACGTTTCTGTTGCCCCTGCAATGTGAAAAAAAAAACATTAGTAGGAAAAAAAATGACTGCTATGATACAAGCTAGAATGCTTTATGCATTAAGAAATCATTAATCTGATTTCCAATATACTCCATTAGTAACATGCAGATGATACATTTTTCATATCAACAAACTATCTCACTGAAGTTCATAGTATGCTTTCATCTTAAAACAGGTCACACTGAAGGCACAATCCCTTACCACCATTTTTCACTTTAAAGCTATGCCAACTGTTCTCAATGCATCTTGCTCTCCTCTCCTCTCAAGCACCTTACACTTCATGCCCATTTTTTTTTCATTTCTTCAGCCACTGCAAATTAATTTGTGCTTCTGAGTAGGAGTCAGACTACAATTCCAAGAGATACGTAAACCTTCCAGTGGTTTCTGGCTGGCAAAGGCAAAATACTCATAAATGTGCCTGTAGATGACAAATTCTGCATATAGTAAGCCACATCATTTCTGGTAGTTTGCAAAATTAGCTATACTGACAGTACTGTGTAATATTGTTGTTCTTCAAGGAAAAAAATATCATTTTTCTGCTAGAGGGACAGATATGTCAACATGACCGTACTCTTGAAACTATACTCTCCCCGTTAAAAAATGTTCTTATCTCTCGAACTGAAAATGTATCACAAATATAATATGGCTACAAAATAATACTGAAGGAGGTTTTACTCACTTGAGACCATTCCCATCATCAAAGAAGAAATATTTTGATTTCATATCTTTCAAAAACAACTTTGGGTTATCTCCTCTCAAAATGATTTTGTCCCATAGGACAACCTGGTTCAAAGCCTACAATTAAAGTTACAATTAATTCACCAAGTTAATCCAACATAAATTTTCAAAAACAAAAAAACCAAGAGGCTTATCGCACAAAGAAGTAAAACAGAAGTGCAGCCAGATCATTCTGCCTTCCGTTCTGCCTTATGCATGACCTTGTAGTTCTTCAGTTCTGGTCCCGTGGAAGACAGTTGTAAAAACGAGTCATTCTTCTAACTGGTAAAATCCATTAGGAAAAAGTTTACAACTGTCTCCACAAGACCAGAACTGAAAAATTACTGAAGAACTATGACATCATGTGCTAAGACAGAAAAGAAGGCAAAATGATCCAGTTGCGCTTCCGCATTACTTCCTTGTGTGATAACCTTCCAAGAAAACACACACACAAACACACACACACTGATCAAGGGAACTGAACATATGGATAAAAATGTTTGAGGACATATTGAGCCAATTTGCGCCTCTTCAACCAGTGTCTAGACTGAAACGTGTGTGCAGATTAGTCTTCAAACCTTTCTGCCACATGGTTTAGCTACTTTAAATCTGACATGGTGAATCAATTTTTTTTTAAAGTATTAGTTTGAAGCTGTTTGGAGCAGCTACAAAGCACAGATAGTTTAAACTGCTTGTGAAAATAGCCCCCCCCCCACTTCTTCAAGGGAATGGAAAGCAGACTGATTTGACAAACACTTATACCTGCGGATAGAAATGCAAAACATGCTAGTGTGGTAATCAATGAGAAGTACAAGCCTTAATGATGGTTGTTTAAGAATTATTCAAAGGCCACAGGAGGGTTTTAAGTACAGCTCAGAAACAATCATAGAGTTGGAAGAGACCACAAGGGCCATCCAGTCCAATCCCCTGCCATGCAGGAATACACAATCAAATCATTCCGACAGATGGCCATCCAGCCTCTGCTTAAAAACTGCCAAAAAAGACTCCACCACACTACGAGGCAGTGTGCAGTGTATTTCACTTCCGAACAATCACAACTGCTCAGATCCATGAGTAACTCATGGGTTTGACAAGGCAAGGCTGATACCCAGAGATAATCTACTACAAGATAAACCCAAAGCAGACCACCACTGGTTGTCAACTGCTGAGAGAATGAGAGAACACCAGTTATTGTCACCTATAGCTCATCAAAGGACAAAGAGGACAGCCTCTAGACAAGAGAATATATTGACATAAATTTGATATAGAAATGGTCACACATACACAATGTCAGAACATTTAGGTCTACCAGGCCATTCTGTCACTGATGTCAAAATTGCTTTTGTGGACCAGAGGAATCCCATGAGAAGACTAGAAAGGGAGATGTGAATTTGGATAAATTAACATGTTCCAATATATTAGAAGACTATGAACAGATATGGGATTCTGAGCATACAATATATAATAATATGTCAGTTTTCACTTCAGTTGTGTGTTCTACACACTATTTTCTCCTAGTAAAGCATGGACCTTCTATAGAATCAGCTTTCCTGGAAGCAGTATGTTTTCGATATGTTTCATGATTTAATAAACATCTTCTAGACACTTTCTTTCTAATCAATGTTTGTGTCCAACTCCAAATGAGTACATGCAAAAGTTACCTCTGCTCTTTCATCTAGCGTAGATATTGCTGTCCACCATGCATGTGATTATCTCCTACATATCACCTGTCTAGACTCTTAATAATCACCAGTAATATCGATACTTGTCACCCCTTCACCTTTACAATATGTACTTATCAAACATCTATATTTGAAAAATTCTAAAGAACCAGCAATAAGACCTGTATTTGTCATCCCATCTCCATGTTAGTATGCTTTGCACTTCCATTTTTTTTTAAAAAAAAACACCTTTCGTCATATATACATATATATATACACACACACACACGCATATATATATATATATATATATACATATGCAATCTGAAGAAGTAATGTGTGACCCTCAAAAGCCTTTTCTGAAATGAATTGGTTGTCTTAACAATAACACAAGACTACTTTTTTCCTCCCCTTTTTTATACTGAAGCTGACTGAAACAAATATTACTAAATTACTACTACATAAGTAGCCCTGATGGCGCAGTGGTTAAATGCCAGGACTGCAAGTCACCACGTTGCAAGTTCGATTCCAGAAGGCTCCAAGGTTCACTCAGCCTTCCATTCTTTCGTAGGTCAGTAAAATGAGTGCCCAGCTTGTGGGGGCAATTAGCTAACACACATTGGAAACTGCTTAATGCAGTGTGGATGTGTAAATTGCTATTGCTTAAAACAGTTTGTAAGCCGCTCTGATAGCCTTGGGTCTGAAGAGCGGGGTATAAATAAATAAATAAATAAATAAAAATATGGGACTACAGTGCTATTCTCTGACATAAAACAACTATAATGCAAATACAAATCCTTGTTTATTCACTTCCCAATTCATACTTACATTATTCTTCGTTGAATATTCTGCTGATAAATACAGAAATAACTGTTTCACATTCCAGTCAAATATACTATGCAGATGTGAGGAAGTTAAGGAACATGTACAATATGAAGGTTTGCTTTTCAAAACATTGTTTAGTGCACCTAAACAATCCAAGCTTTTAAAAAGTTCTCTTTAATAGGCATTTGACAACCTGAAACTGTCTATTTCTATTATATAACATCTTACATCTTTAAAACCTAAGTTCCGAATCTCTCTGACCAAAAGGATTCATGTATAGTGGGCCCTCTGGATCCATGGAGGTTCAGTTCCAGGAAACCACCATCCCCACCCCCTGGATGACAAAAAAAAAAAAAAAAAAAAAAAACCACAGACGATCACATGCCATATTATTAAATGGTGGCAACATGCACGCAGAGGCTTCAGTGCACCTGCATTCACATCATCATCATTTTAAGTATAGGATGTGGTGATCTGCGGGTCACTTGAAATCATGGATCCGGAGTACACGGATCAGAAGGGCCCAAATCTGATCTCTGACTCTTGAATTTTGAACAGAACCCAACTGTTACAGTGTTGTTTTGCTGAAAAACTGAATATCCCTTTCCAAACATATTACTTTTCCTTGTACTCTTAAGTTCTACCCCCTTAAGTTCTACCCTCTTCCTTAAGTTCTCTAATTTTTAAGTCTTCTCCAAGAAGTACTAACACATCCTTTAAAAATAAGCAATATTTGTTTAATCTGAGAACATTTTACAATTTTTAAAATTTTGCTTCAAACACATCTTCAGATTTGCTTATACCAAATAAAACATAGAAAGCTACAATAGCAAATGGATACTGGACATTGATAGTGGATGTTTGATGGGTACTACATGAGTTTGACAAGTTTATTTTATCTGCAGGATTTGGATATTCTGGAGAATGAAATTCCGTGTCTCCTTTGTTTTGTGTACTGGACTTCTAAGCCAGAATACAAGGACTACTGCAACTAGCTCTCTGGGCATTAGACTTCTTTCTCAAACTGTACATTGAAAAAACAAATAAAAAACAACCCACTGCTGACACTGAAAAGTTTGATATGATACCTGTCCAAATCCAATGGGTGGCATTTCCTCACAAAACATTTTCCATCAATGCAACTGGGAAGAAGACAATTTCCCCTTCCCACTGTAGCCTCCTGGCCACCCTAAAAACCTTCAGGTGGTTCCTGAGACTAAAGAAGAGAGAAGAAAGTTTCGTTGTGCTGGTGTTGCCATGCAAACAGGGCCTACTGCATCTAGGTAATTAAGCTTGTACTTTTAAGTCAAAAGTTCCACAAGACTAGTGCAAGCACTTGGAACAGGCCTGCATAACGTAAGGTCAGGTGAACTTCAAATGACCCCAAGGAACTTCTGAACACCAGTTTGGACTGGTTTCCACATTTTCATGGGAAAATCTGCAATATGGAGATACTGAGAACAGCGACAGTAGGGATGGATGTTCATCTGCTTTCTGGCTTCAGAGGTGCATGGTGAAGTTAGGGTCAGTCAGTCTGTTCTCTCACAGCCAATCAGCCCTAATATTCACTTCTACGCAAGACTCCCTCAGTATAGGAATTGAGAGTGAAACCCTGTATGAGACCAGCAAGAGGTAGAGGTAATACACCCCTAGGGATTGGGCAAGAAAGAAGAATTAATAGCAGAGCAAAAAAAAAAAAAAAAAGACTGAAAGGGAAAAAATGAGGGGGGAAAGAAAGCAAGAATACACTCTATGGGACAGAAAACAGGGCAAGTGCTAAGTGACAACAAAAGGGAGTCAGAGTTAAAAATGATTAACAGCATGTTAACAAGTTCTCTTCCATGATTAATAGTGCTACTATACCCTTCATAAACCTGTAAAACTGGCCCTCCATAGAGATCACTGGCTAGTTTTCAACCAGTGTGAAGCCAGGTTTTGAAGGTGTTTTTTAAAGACAGGTTAAAAGATAACTGTGCCTACTAATTCTCTGTGCAGCTGTTGTGTGACACCACAGAACTGAAAGGGAGGGAAAATACACAGCTAAGAAAGGAGGCAGAGGAACTGTACAAGTCTATAATCCACTAAGTCATGGTTAAGAGATCCAGAAATGTTACCTTTGGTCAAATCCAAAGAGTTCAGTATCATCATTGCAGTAAAAACCTCAACTACTAATTTACTTTAGCTTGTAACCTCTGCAGCAATCTTATCATGCATACTTTGTTCTTACATTTTGCTACAACTAACTTTGAGAACACTACAGATATTTCATCTTTTCAGACTTCTACTAATCTGTTCAGGTCATTTGGGATTCTGATCCTGTCCTCTGGGGTATTAGCTACCCCTCCTAATTTGGTGTCATCGGCAAACTTGAGAAGAATGCCCTCTATTCCCTCATCCAGGTCATTGATAAAGATATTGAATAGCACTGGGCCCAGGACAGAACCCTATGGCACACCACTAGTCACTTCTCTCCATGATGAAGAGGAGCCATTGGTGACTAACCTTTGGGTTCAGTCAGTCAACAAATTACAAATCCACCTAACAGTTGCACTGTATAGCTCCCATGCTACTAACTTTTTTGCAAGACTATCATGGAGGACCTTGTCAAAAGCCTTACTGAAATCAAGATACACTATATCCACAGCATTCCCTTCATCTATCAAGTTGGTAACTGTATCAAAAAAAGAGATGATTCATCTGGCATCATTTGTTTTTGAGAAATCCATGTTGACTTTTAGTGATCACGGTAATCCTTTCTAAGTACTTACAGACTCTGAAGATGTCAGCCACAGATGCAGGCGAAACATCAGGAATACACTCTTCCAAAGCACAGCCTCACAGCCCAGAAAAATACCACAGAAAACTTATGGATGCTGGCTGTGAAAACCTTCGACTTCACAATGCTTACACTGTTTAAATGATCTGCTCTAGAATCTTTCCTAGTATTAACGTCAGGCTGACTGGGTGGTAATTACAGTCATCCCTTCATTCGCGGGGGTTGGGGGCAGACAACCCCCACGAATGTGAAAAAACCGCAAATAAGAAATGAGCCTGCCGGCGAGCGGTTTTCCACCCCAGTCCCTTCCCAAGGCAGCGAGGAGCTTCCTGAGAAGCCCCTGGCTGCCTTGGGAAGGGAGTGGGGTGTAGCGCGAGCGTGCCAGCTGGTTCTCACCCCCCCTTCCCAAGTCAGCGAGGAGCTTCCTGAGAAGCCCCTGGCTGCCTTGGGAAGGGAGTGGGGTGCAGCGCGAGCGCGCCAGCTGGGTCTTACCCCCCCCCAAGACAGCGAAGAGCTTCCTAAGAAGCCCCTCGCTGCCTTGGGAAGGGAGTGGGGTGTTGAGCGGGGGGGGGGGCTGCAGGCAGCTTTCCATGAATGATCAAAACCACGAATGTGAAAGTCGTGAATGTGGAGGGGCAACTGTATTTGGGACTCCTTTCCCCCCCTTTTTAAAGATGGGAACATTTACCCTCTTCCAGTCTGCTGGGACCTCTCCTGTTCTGCAGGAGTTCTCAAAGATTGACAGTGGTTCTGAGATTACTTCTGCCAGTTGTTTTAATATCCTTGAAGTTCATCTGGCCTTGGAGACTTGAACTCATTAATACTGGCCAGGTATTCCTGAACTACCTCTTTACCAATTCTGTGCTATATTTCCCCTACTGCATCGTCTGCTCCGTTTTCCCCAGGTTGAACACTGTTCCTACTTTGAGAGAAGAATGAAGCAAAGAAGGTGTTAAGTAGTTCTGCATTTTCCCTGTCCCCTGTTAGCCTTTCACCATCTTCTCCATTTCCTTGTTCTTCTTTTTGCTACGGACATAACCAAAAAAAGCCCTTTCGATTGTTTTTAACCTCTCTAGCAAGCCTGAGCTCCATCTGTGCTTTAGCTTTTTTGACTTTCCCCCTACATGGGCTGGCTATTTGTTTGAATTCCTCTTTGGTGCATTCCCCCTTTTTCCATTTCCTATACATCTCCTTTTTAAGTTTTAGCTCAGTTGAGCGTTCTTTCAACATCCTTGTGCCTTCAACATCTCACTTTTAAGAAACTCCCATCCATCATGAACTCCTTTCTCTTTTAGTATTCCTGACCATGGGAACACCCCCAGTAATTCCCTAAGTTTTCTGAAGTCAGCTTTCTTAAAGTCTAGAATGCATGTCTGACTATACTTGACTTCCCCTTTCCTCTGTATAACAATCTCCAGCAGAACATGGTCACTCCCCCCTAAGGATCCCACCACTTCCACACCATTAACTAGGTCATCCCCATTCGTTAGTATCAGATCTAAACTAGTGATCTCCTTGTTGCCTCGTCCACCTTCTGGACAATGAAATTGACTGCAAAGCAAGTGAGGAATTTGTTGGACCTTAAATTCTTGGCGGAATCAGGCTTTCAACAAATATCAGGATAGTTGAAATCCCCCGTTACTACTATATCTCTCCTTTCTGAATGTGCGGTCATCTGTTCCAGGAAGGTATAATCCAATTCCTCAGTTTGGCTTGGAGGTCTGTAGTAGACGCCCCACAACAACATCCCTGCTGTTTCTCTCCCCCTTAATTTTTACGCAGATGCTCTCAACCTGGCTTCTAGGATCTAAGTCATGGATCTGTTCACACCTTTAACGTATAATGCTACTCCACCTCCCTTCCTTTTTGGTCTATTTTTTCTGAAATAGGCTATACCCCTCTATTAGGACATTCCAATCATAAGACTTATCCCACCAGGTTTCAGTGATGCCTATCATTTTTTTTTTTTTACTGTGCTAAGAGTTCAACTTCGTCCTGTTTATTTCCCATGCTCTGCACTTTAGTACAGAGACATCTAAGACTATGGGCCATTTCCCCTATCTGCCTTTTAAAGAGTTTATTCCCCCCATTGTTGGGCTGTTGTGCTATTTGCCTTGTTCTCTGTATAACATCTGGGCTATTATTTCTAGCACTGGATGCCTGCCTTCAAAAGTACTGTCTCCCTCCCCCATACAACTTGGTTTAAAGCCCTCCTGATAAGATCTTTCAGACTCTTTCAAAAACATTACTGCCAAGTGCTGTGAGGTGCAACCCATCTCTTGCCAGAAATCCACCTCCCTGAAACCGCACCCCATAGTCCAGGAAGCCAAACTGTTCCCAGTGGCACCATCTGCGTAGCCAGTTGTTCACCTCCTCTATTCTTCTTTCCCTTCCTGGGCCATGCCCTTCCACTGGAAGGACAGACGAAATGACTATCTGTGCATCCAGGCTCTTTAGCTTCCTACCCAAAGCCTCATAATCCCTTGTTATAAAGGATATCTGCACTAATGTCAAAGGTAATGATTCCAAGGTCACTTCTTATTCCTGGGCCAGTGAAATCTTCCACATTTTTTCTAGGAGAAAGAAAAAGAACCATATTAAGTTTTCTTTGCAGTTAGCACAAGATCACACATAAGTCTTCAAGGAAAGGATATCTTTATTTAGAATGAAGAATAATGGGTAACACACAGCCATTACTGTTCATTCCTTATAACAGAATATATATCAAGCAATAATGGGCATACTTTAAAATTAGCCTCCTCTGCAGTAACTTCAGGGGAAAAAATACTGTAAACAAAAATTACATTAGTAACTGCCTAATTTTAAATTATTTTAAACAGTACAATAATTACTGTTTCCAGAAGTTCAAATGTGAAGTCAGAAGACATAAGTCTGGATTTATAATTAAATGTAAGTATAAAGATTCAACTTCAGATTTAACATTAAATGGTAATGGTGAAACACTGCCCCATTCTCAATTTCATCTTAACATTTTAATATAGGAATGAACTGGAGGTGCCTAATTTGAAGACATATATTATTTGACTTATTTTATTACAAGGAAGAATAACAAGGGATATTACAAGGAAAAAAAGTTCTTATGTGACAAAGTTTTCACAAAATATTAGAACCTATTCTGACCAATTTAGGAATTTTAATGTAATAAAGTACTGGCCTGATTTTTGAGGGTTTTTTTTTTAATGAATTTGGAATTGGGAATACCTCCCTTGATGTGCATAAGATTAGGTGGCAAATAGGTATGAGATTTCACAGTTGGCCTGTTCGTCTTTTAATTCCTCGTGGTTTGAATCCCATTATATTAACTTATGGAAGTCCATGGAAGGGTAGTTTTCCCCTCCTCCCCCACCCAACTACCTGTGGCTCATAACTAGTAAAGAATCTGAATTTACAGTTGTCCCTCCACATTCACAGATTTAGCATTCACAGTTTTAAGTATTCACGGCTTGAAAATATTCTTTAAAAAATAATAATCCAAAAAGCAAACCTTGATTTTGCCATCTTATATAAGGGACACCATTTTGCTATGCCATTGCATATAATGGGATTTGAGTATTCACGGATTTGGGTATTCACGGGGGGGGGGGGTCTTGGAACCAAAGCCCAGCGAATGTGAAGGGACAACTGTAATTTTCCAAGTTCTGTGGATAAAACTATAAATAGTGTTTGTTCTCTCTCAGAACACAGTTACAAAAAAAAGCTGAAGAAAATGATTCAAATGTTTCTTATTCTTATTACAGGAAGTCCCCGCTTATCTGACAAGTTAGGGACTGCAACAGTGTCAGAAACTGGAATTGTTCGAAAAGCAGAAGCTATGCAGGGAATATGAGGGAATTACAGTGGTTCCCTTGGGACTGTCTGCACACGCCCATGTGGTGCTTACAAAGTCTCTCAGCCAGCTTGGTGACCTTTTCCTCCTCTCAGCTCACTTTGCAAGCAGTGCATGTATGTATGGTCAGTCCCAAGCAAGGCTCTGTAGGCAAGAACTGTCAAAAGAGTGGATTCCTCATTGAATGAATGGAACTTGTCCTTAATTGGCAAGTGCTGAAAGACTTGTCATATAACAAGCCATCAAAAGGCAGGGGCTTCCTATAATAATTTATATCCTGACTTTTCTTCAAAACTGAGACTCAAGTCTGGTTAGAAAAATTACAACAAATATTAATAAAAACACATGAAGTAAAAATGACAGTTATTAAAATGTAGTTCAACTATCCATAGCAGTGTTTCTCAACCAGGGTTCACTGGAACCCCAGGGTTCCCCAAGAGGTTGCTAGGGGTTCCCCAAGAGGTTGTGATTGTGTGTGTGTGGGGGGGGGCAATAGAAGTATATAGACTAATGTTTATGAAGAGTTTCCCTGAGACCTGCAAATTATTTGAAGGGTTCCTCCAGGATAAAAAAGGTTGAAAAAGGCTGATCTATAGGATTAAAACCATTTAAAACACATCTATTAAAATACAAAAGGTACAAGTCAGCAGAACAGCACATCATTAAAAACCTTTGCAAGTCAATTCCTAAAAACCTGTCAGAAAAGAAGAAAAACACTTGCGGATGGAAGGAAAGCAAAGAAGGAGCCATCCTGACTTCCCTAGGGAACAAGTTCCAAAACCTGGGAGCAACTACCAAGAAGGCACTCTTCTGTATTTCCAACACACCTACAGTTGAAGGTGATAGAATGGAGAGAAGGACCTCCTCCAAAGATCTTAGAACCTAAGAAGGCTCATATAGAAACATAAGTCCTTCACACAGCATGGATTTGAGCCAGAGATTTTACAGGTCATAGCAGCACCTTGAATTGTGCCTAGAAGCAAACTGGAAGCCAGCAAAGTGGTTCAGCCACCATAGAAATCTGGGCCTACAGGCTCAGTAATCAACCAAAAGGTATAACCAAACTGCAAACATCTATCTTCGGGGGGGGAGGGGGTAACCCCATCCAGCACAGGCTGAATCCCTATTCGTTTATCTGCCTTTTGATTGTCCAGGAGTGCCTCTGTCCTGCCTGGATTAAGCTTTACAACGGAGTTTGTCTGGATTAAGCTTGTCTGTCTTGTCTGGATTAAGCTTCACAACAGACATTGGTTTAGCAGGGAAACAACTAGCTCCCTTGGAGTAAGATGGAAAGGAGAAATGGAGCTGACTGCCATTGGCACTCAAAACTCTGGATCTCTTCCAGTGGTTTCATGTACATGTTGAATAGCATGGGGAGCAAAAGGGAACCCCGAGGGGGCAGGTCAAGAAGTCAAAATCCAGAATCTAGAAACATCAGCTTCTGGGCTCTTCCCTTCAGGAAAGAATGGGAACAATGTCTCCATCCTATTAAGGCAACCTAGAAGAATACTATACTGATGGCATCAAAAGCCACTGAGAGATACTAAAGAAACATCAGGGACACATTCCCATGCCAAGTTATTTCTTAAATACCCCCTTAGAATTGGCAGACCAATCAAACCACCAGGGGTACCCAATGCAATAAAAACATAATTTACATGCTGGTGAATAGAAAGGTAAAGCAGCTGGGTAAAATGTTGGACAAAACCATGCCAAAGGAATGTTAATTGTGACACCTGTAATATGTGGTTACTTTATTTTCCCTTATTTACTTTCTGGAATTGCAACAATGACAACATGACATTTTGACAACTGTTCTTATCCAGATGACATAATATACAAGAAGCTCAAATGTGCATTCTCCATGTGCATATCTTAATTTATAGGGAGCAGTTAATTTAACAAATCTGAACTGCATATGGTGCATCAGATTTCAAACTCCTAATCTAACACATTCAGGTGAGATGTCCCTTCTTTAATGCCCAGCTCCACAAGACACATAAAATCAGCATCTAAGACCAAATGATTCTATTGACATCTGTGAAAGTACTCAGAATAAGGCTCCCTCTTAATCTCTCTGTAAACAGGACTTGCCTTTGTCAAAGAAAAACAGAAAAAAGGAATTTCCGCTCCAAAATAACTGTGAATTCCTTTTGTAACCTCAGTGCTATTGCTGTTGTGTGCTTTCAAGTAATTTCTGACTTATGGGGACCCTAAGGCAAACCTATCACAGGATTTTGCCCTGAGGGGGTTTTGCCTCTGCCTTCCTCTGAGGCCAAGAGAGAGTGATTTGTTCGAGGTCACCAGTGGGTTGTCCTGGTTGAGAGGGGATTTGAACCCTGATCTCCAGAGTCCTAGTCCAACATGTAAACCACTATACCACACTGGCTCTCTTTTCTAACCTCATATTGCCAAGCACATGTCCCCTTTCTAACCTCACAGAAAGGAAAATATGCTTGACAATAAACAGCCTGAGAAAGAGCCATCTGATGTTCACTAGTCCCAATAGCTGAGCTGCCTTTACATGCACACCCCTAAGGGAACCTGCCAGATAGTAAACTACAGTGCTGAAGAGTTCGTGTTGTTTGCTCATTGGCTCACGGAAAGGGGAAATGAAAAGTCCAGGAAGGAAAGGTCTACAGCTTCTAAGGACTGCCATCTACAAGAGAAGGAAATTAAAACTTCAGTGACTGTACAGAGAAGAAACAGAAGCAAAGGTGCAATATGCAAAAGCATATTTAAAAAAGAAAAAAAGGGGAAGCAGATTTTAAATCAAGACCCTGGTGAGCCACCTCATTTCAACGGATTTGAGATGTGGAAAAATATCTGCTAGTGTGTGCCTGTGCGATAGTGACACTTAGGCCCACTGCCACCATCCTAACAAAAAGTGCCCCAAAGTGTTGATTGTGCCAACCATCACCAGCTTACTCCAAGAAGCCTTCAGGTCCTTCTGTAACAGAACAAGAGCAGCTGAGTTACACAAAACTAAAAGGCTGCTGGTTGTGCATAAAGGGAGAGAGAATGATGAAAAGGAAACAAACAATGGGGTGGACTTGGAGGTCTCTCATTCATGGGGTCGCCCTAAGGGGGTCGTCAATGAGGCTGTTAACAAGAAACCACACATTTTTCAGCAAACAGCATCCCTTAAGGCAGCTCTCCCAGCGTGCAATAAATACCAGTTATCCCGTCACATTCGCTGGGGTTTGGTCCCAGGACCCCCCGTGGATACCCAAATCCGTGAATACTCAAGTCCCATGATATGCAAGGGCATAGCAAAATAGTGTCCCTTATATAAGATGGCAAAATCAAGGTATGCTTTTGGGATTATTATTTTTTAAAGAATATTTTCAAGCCGTGAATACTTAACTCTGTGGATACCAAATCCGTGAATGTGGAGGGACAACCTGTACATAGGGAAGGAGGCTGACATAGATGATCTTTTAGGATCCCCAGCCAGATAATTAATAAGACCACCCAGGCCCAGGAAGTGGAGGAAGGACCCCCACTCACCCACCCACCTTGGGCGCTGGAGAACATGATGTGCCCAGGAGGTGGAGAAAGGAAAGGGTGGCGGGCACCCACCCATTTTGGAAGCTGAGAGGACTCCTCCTCCTCCCCCCCACCCAGCCCCACTCACACAGTGACCCGGGAGACGGCGATGCTGACGGGCACCGTGCGCTCTTTGAAAGCCGTCGTGATGAAGCAGCCGAAGGTCAGCGCCGCCATCACGCTCAGCGAGAAGGCGAAGAGGGAGTTGGCGCGGGTGAGGACGGTGTTCATGGCCCCCCCGGTAGAGAGACACGGACACGGACACGGACGGACACGGACACGCGGGGGGCGGGAGGGGGTGGCGCGTGCACAGCCACGCGCGGAGGGGGAGCAGCCGGGAGAGGGGTTGGGCAGAAGGGGCTGCTTTCTTCTTCTCCTCCTCCTCCTCCTTCTTCCCCGCAAATGGTCTCCACGGCCAGGCCCAAAGCAAGTGGCGGGAGAGGAGGAAAGGAGGAGGAGGCCTGGCTGAGACACGACACGAGAGCCCAGGCGCCGGAGGAGGAGGAGGAGGAGGAGGAAGGGGGAAAAGGCCGCCCGGTTGCCTGAGTGGAAAGAGAAAACCAGCCCCCACCCACCCAAGAGCCGCCCAAGAGTCTCAGCCCGCCCACAGGCGGGGTCTCTGCTTCTCCTCCCGTCAGCCTCGTGGGCTTCCGCTCTCCTCCTTCGCCTGGACAGTAGAGTGAGGAAAATGAGAGCGGGAGGAAAAAGATGGCGCACTTTAACAGCTGTGGCTGCCTCCTGTGGGATTCTGGGGGTTGTCGTTTAGTGAGGCCTAAGAGATCTCTGGCTGAGAAGGTTAAATCCCCCCCCCTCTAAATTGCAAATCCCAGGATTCCACAGGAGGCACTCAGAGCAGTTAAAGTGGAATGACATGATATACAGTATGATCCCCCCCTCGTATCCACGCATTCATTATCCACCAATTCAAGGGCTTAACTTCTCTCTCTCTCTCTCTCTCTCTCTCTCTCTCTCTCTGGCTTTTCTTCGCAAACGAAGATTCAGGAAGGACGCATCCCGCACTTTCTGCAAGCGCGCTGATGACTGAAAAGGCCAATCCAAGATAAACAAGTCCGGTTGCAGAAAGCACAGCAGAAGGTTTCCTTGGGTGATGTTTCTGGGTTGTGATTCTTTCTGCGCTGTCATTTCTCTTCAAGACTTGTTCGGCGTGAGTTCTCAAATAAGGCTGCAGCATTGTGGATAGTGCGTCTCCATGCCTTCCAGTGTGAGGCCAGGATGGACCATTGTTGGTGATCAATTTGGCCGAGCCTGAGATGTTGTTTCAGGGAGTCCTTGTATCGCTTTTTTGGAGCGCCCCTCTTACGCTGACCTGTGGCGAGTTCACTGTAGAGTACTACTTTGGGGAGGCGATGGTCCTCCATCCTAGAAATGTGCAATAGCAATTTACATCTACACTCCATTAAGCAGTTTCCAATGTGTATTAGCTAATTGCCCCCACAAGCTGGGTACTCATTTTACCGACCTACGAAAGGATTCCTAGAAAATGTGTCCTCTCTAGCCATTTTCTAGGTTTCCCTTGGGTTGTTTTTTTCTGGACTGTGAGGTCGTGTTCTGGAAGAGTTTCTTTCTGATGTTTTGCCTGCATCTGTGGCTGGCATCTTCAGAGAATGGTGCAGAATGATGCCAGTCACAGATGCAGGCAAAACGTCAGAAAGAAACTCTTCCAGAACACAGCCTCACAGTCCAGAAAAAAAACAAGGAAAATCTATGGATGCCGGCCATAAAAGCCTTCACATTTTCTAGGTGCTCCAAGGCAACTCTATAGTATTTTAAAGGGGAGTCCCATTATTTTCAATGGTGTTTGCTATTATCCATGGTTTTCGGTATCCACCCCCCCAGAACCAATCCCCAGTGGATACTGGGGGTCCTACTGTATATCAATAATATGACAGTGTAGTGCAATAAGGCCCAGTTTTAAGGTGGTCTCCATTCGAAAGCCAGGGTGCACAGTGGGTCTGCCTACTGAAGGAGGAGCCCATTCACACTACAGTAGGACCTCTGTAACCGTTGGGATTGGTTCGGGGGGGTGGATACCAAAAACCATGGATAATAGCGAACGCTATTGAAAATAATGGGAATTCTTGTCCAAAATACCATAGAGTTGCCTTGGAGGACCTAGAAAATGGCCAGAGAGGACACATTTTCTAGGAAGACTCTATGGTAGGTGTGCTGTTTTGTGTCCCGTGGATAATGAATCAGTGGATACAGGAGTCCTACTGTACTACACAGTCATAGCACTTTTGATACTGCATTAACTCTAGGGAATCCTGAGATTTGTAGTAGGGCAGCATGGCCTTTGTGGTGTTTGAGCAGGGTTTTCAATCACAGTTCCACAAGAGGTTGCTAGGGGTTCCACGAGATATTGTGACTGGTGAAAAAAAAAACTTTTTTTTTTTTTTTAGTTGTAGATATAACAGTTTGTAAGCAGGGGTTCCCTAAGACCTGAAAATGGTTTTAACGGTTCTACCAGGGTAAAAGGGTTGAGAAAGGCTGGGTTTGAGGGTTGGACGACGACTCTGGAGGACCAGGGTTCAAGTCCCCATTGGGCATGAAAACCCACTAGACAACCTCAGGCAAGCTGCACACTCTCAGCCTCAGAAAACCCCTTGATAGGTTTGCTTTGGGGTCCCCATAAATCAGAAATGACTTGAAGGGCCCACAACAACAAAGCTCTTGAAGAGAATTCGAAAGGCATCCATCATGTTGCATTTCAAAATTGTGCCTTAAGGAAGCCCTTGTTAGATAACCAAATACATCAGTGGTTCTTAACCTGTAGTCCAGGGACCCCCAGGGGTCTACGATGTCCTCACAGGGGGTCCACAAAGGCTTGAAAGTTGCTCGGCTCACCTCCTCCCTGCAGTAGAATGGCCACGTGACAGGAGTCAAGGCAAAGGCTGGCTGGCTTGGCCTGCGCATTGCCATCCAATCTGCTCCAACTCCAAACTTGCAGGAAGAAGGAGAAAAGTCTTCCCTCTTCCTCCAGTGCCTCTGAAGGAAGGTTTCATGGATGGTGTAATTGTGCTGTTGTTGTTAGGGTTTAAAATCTTGAGTTAAGTCTTGGGGGTCCGTGGAAACAAAAGATACTTAAAGGAGGTCCCTGGTAAAGAAAAGGTTAAGAACCACGGGGCTACATCACTGCCCACTTGCAAGGTTGCTACAGATCCCTTTCTTTGGCTTCCTCTGAAAACCTGAGAATATGAACACAAGACTTGCATTGCAAGGCAATCAAAGCCTAATATTGTCTCTATTCACACACACACACCCCACACACACCATCACACTAGACTAAAAGCACAATATTTCTCAGACTTTTATCCTTCCACAGAAGGAAAGTAGATCGTCAGTTCGCTTAGAGCAGGAAGTGTTTTCAAAAATCTTTTCAAACCAATAAAAGAAACCACACACACTGCCCATTGTGAAAAGGCGTGGAGAAAAGAAAGAAATTGGAACGAAATTCCTATGACCAAAATTAAAAAAGGGAAAAAGTCCTAGATTCCTTTGTTCCGTTACAAGCAGAGGTCTTCTTCCCATACTAATCATGGCGGACATTATCACACTACAGTTTTATAGCACTATTATTCCACTTTAACTACTCTGGCTGCCTCCTGTGGAATCCTGGATTTGCAGTTTAGGGAGGGGCATTTAGCACTATCAGCCAGAGAGCTCTTAGGCCTCACTAAACTACAAAACCAGAATCCCACAGGAGGCAGCCATAGCAGTTAAAGTGGAATAATAGTGCTATAGCAGTGTAGTGTGATAAAGTCTGGCATCAAAAACAACTAGGAAATCCAGCCTGAGCATGAAGGACCAGTCATTCGGTCAGGGAGCAGTGGTGCTGCCTTATGGCCACCTGCTGAAAATTGATGCTAAGCCTGTGTGCTGCCTGCACCTCCCAGGAAGTTGTGTCTCAATTAAGGTTGCCATTTAAAGTATGGAACTGAGTACCTGTTCCTTTAATGGTTGTGTGGAAGAAGGAGTTTCAGCAGGTGGTGTCATGCAAGCAACATCTGCTGAAATTCCCTCTTTTACACAACTATTAAAGGAATAGGAGCCCTGTCCCTTATTTCACACGGCAACGATAGTCTCAATTTATTTATTTATTTTTTACTTTATTTAAAGGATTTAGTAAAAACAATATACAGTGACATATAGTAACATTCAATAACAATACATTATAATAAAATACAAAAAAACAATACAATACAAAAATTATAAAAAATATCGTACTTCCTTTTGTAAGGTTTTGAACTTGCATCTTGTCTTCTTTAAAGACCTTTCTTAATTGTAACTATTTTTTCTCCATCTTTTATTATTGTTATTTTTATAATATCATTTATCCCTTATTTCGTTACCACACACTATAAGGACTTTATCAGACCTGCCCTTAAAACCTGTTCCTGTTCCATCACCCACCCACCCACCCTCCTGCCATCCCTGTAACTGAATTAAAAAAAAATGTTAACACTCTTACCTTAATCCCAGGACAGAAACTGCTCCCCCCTCCTCCGGCTGTCCAGGAAGCCCCCTCCCTTTCCTGGAGACCAAATCGTGTGGGGAATTTAAAAATAAAAAATCCCCAAACCTCAAAGAAGTGCACCAAGCACCTAAACACCCTTAAAAAAATCCAAGTAACCCAGGGAGGGAACAAAAAAGGCTGTCATTGACCTCTTTGTCCCAATCGAAGCAGGAAGTGTTTTTCAGGGACCTCCCACAATCTTATAGGGAGCCCTGCATTGCACAGGGAATTAAAAAACAAACAAACAAACAAACAAAAACCAGACATCAAAAAATTAAATCAAGCACCTAAACAGCCTTTAAAAGAAACAAGTAAACAGGGGAGGGTACAAAAAGTCTGTCACTTACCTGGATGTCCAGATCGTCACCAGAAGTGTTCTCTACTTACCTTCCGGGACCTTACAGAGGCAGGCAGCTGGGGGGAAATTTAAAAATAAAAATACAAGCAGACGTCTAACAATTAAAACAAGCACCAAAACACTTTTTAAGCTTTAAAAGCAACATGGGGAGGGATCAGAAAAGGCTGTCACTCACCTGGATGTCACGATAGTACCCAGAAGTGTTTTAACATTGCGTCAACATAATGGCAAACCACTTCACACACCTGTGATTCCATTACAGAAACGGAACCGGAGATCTATTGACGACTTTTCCCCGTGAATAAAACAAAACGGAAAGCATACGGGGTAAGAACAGGGTCAGAACGGGAGAGGGGAACGTCGTCTGAAAAAAAAACCCTCTTTAGCGAGCCTGTTCCATTTCTGTTCTGGTTTATTAAGCCTGTGTGATAAAAGTCCTAAAAATGGTTATGAACCTTTCTCTGATCTAATCACAATTGTTTCTTCTCATAACCTTTTAACAGAGATGTATTTCAACATCTCTATGTAATCTGTTTTGTCTATTTATTCCTCTTTTATTTGTATGCATTTTAGACAATTAATCAATTAACCAAGTGATTGCATATTTACCCCATTCTACTTTCCAAAATTCTATTATTTTTTCCCACGCCTACTTAAACTTGTTTAGTGATCTGTTATTAATCCAGGAAGTACATTGTTTCATCTGGGCTATTTCTAATAGTTTTGTCATCCACTCATCTAGATCTGGAATTTCTTTTTGTTTCCAGTATCTGATAATTCTCGCCGTGGTGGTCATATACAGCATGATTTTGTTAAATTCCTTTGGGAAGTCTTTATCTAAAATATTCAGTAAATATGTTTCTGGCTTAAAACTAAACTCTATTTTCAATATTTTCCTTATTAATTTATGAATGTTATTCCAAAATTTTCTTGCACATTTGCATGACCACCACATGTGAAAAAATGTACCATTTACTTCCTCACATTTCCAGCAATTTGTTTCATTCCCTTTATACATTTTTGCTAATTTTTGTGGGGTCATATTACCACCGAAATAGCATTTTGTAGCAGTTTTCTTTCAGTTCCATATAAGGTGTAAATCTCATGTTACTTTTCCATAGTTTCTCCCAATCATCTAAGTGAATATCATATCCAATATTCTGTGAGCATTTGATCATGTATTCTTTTATCGCTATCAGTTCTAGGTCTAATTTTAATGGCAGCTTGTATGGCTCAGATATTGTTATTTCTTTTTTTCCAGTTATCATTTCATCTAGCTCTGTCTGCTGGTCCGTTATGCCATATAAATTTTTATCAATATTATATCTTTCCAATAATTGTCTATGTTGAAACCAATTTGTGATTTTATTGTCTTCTTCCAATTCTTTTCTAGTTTTAAACCTATTTGACCCTTCCTGAAAGCTTAATAAGTCTTTGTATGTCCACCATTTATACAGATCAAATCATTTCTGTCCTTCTAAAAGCTTCTTGTGGTGATACCTATGTTGGTAGCCTTGTATAAATATGTTTTTAACATCTTTCCATGTTTTTAGCATAGCTTTCCTAATAATATGGTTTCCAAAGCTTTTATTTATCTTCTCCTTCTCATAGCATAGGTATGTGTGTAGCCCATATCTTGTATCTGCCCCTTCTAATGTTGTTATTCTACTGTTATTGAGCTTAAACCATTCTTGTAACCATACTAAAACACATGCCCAATAATACAATCTCAAGTTAGGTAACCCCAATCCCCCTCTACATTTATCATCCATTAATACTTTCCAGCTTATTCTTGGTTTTTTGTTCTGCCAAATAAAGTTTGACAATTATTTTTCCCATATTTTGAATAGCTTGTTGTTATTTAGTATGGGTAGGTTTTGGAATAAGAAAAGCATTTTCGGCAATACCGTCATCTTAATAGCTGATATCCTCCCTAGCATGGATAGATTCAGCTTCTTCCATCTTTCTATATCTTTTTTTTATTTCACTCCAATTCTTTTTATAATTATTATCTACTAGCTCCAAGTTGTTTTTCATTATCATAATTCCCAAGTATCTTATCTTCTTTTCTACTTTATAGTTAGTCAACTTTGTTAATTTCTCTTCCTCTTTTTTATCTAGATTTTTCATCAAAGTCATTGTTTTTTCCTTGTTGATTTTAATTCCTGACATTATGCCAAAAGTTCCAGCTTTTCTTGTAGATTGTTTATTGATTTTAACAGATCTTCTAGGGATATCACCATATCATCGGCATAAGCACGTATCTTTAAGATTTGCTTTTTAATCTTCACACCCAGTATTTTATTCTCTTCTTATGGCTTCACATAAGGTTTCTAATGCTGTTATAAAAAGTAAAGTTGAAAGAGGGCATCCTTGCCTAACTCATTTTTCTAGCTTTATTTCTGTTGTTTTTTGTCCGTTTATTATTATTAGGGCTGTTTGGTGCTGGTAAATTGCTTGTATCCCACATATGAAATTTCTTCCCAAGCCTATTGTTTCTATAACTTCCTTCATATATTGCCATCTAATGCTGTCAAAATCTTTTTCCGCATCTAGAAAGATCAAAGCTAGCTTCTTCTCAGGATGTTTATTGAAATATTCAATTAGGTTTAAAATTTTCTGAATGTTATTTCTTAGATGTCTTTTTGGCAAGAACCCTTATTGATCACTGCTTATCCATTTGTTTAAAATTGGCTTCAACCTTTCTGCTAGAATTGATGCGAAAATCTTATAATCTGTATTTAACAGCAAGATGGGCCTATAATTTTTTACATCTTCTGGGTCCTTATTTTCTTTTAATATTAATACAATATTTGCATTGTTCCAAGATCTTGGAGCATCTTCTCCTATCATTATTTTGTTAAAGGTCTTCCATAGTGGTATTTTAATTTCTTCTTCAAAGATCTTGTAGTAGCTGGATGGAAAGCCATCAGGTCCAGGAGTTTTGCCACTCTTCATTGCTCTGATTGCCTTCTCTACTTCCATTATAGTTATTTTTTATTTAATTCTTCCTTCTGTTTTTCATTTATTTCCAAAATGTGCTGTTCATTCAGATATTTTCTTATGTTTTCTATCTTATTTTCTGTCAGAGCTGTTTCTAAATAGGTTTCTATAATATTCTTGAAATTATTTTCTTATTTTCTCTTGTTTCATTATTGTTTTTCCTTTTATCTTTATTTTCAAAATTTGTTGTTTCTCTTGTTCTTTCCGCAGTTTAAAAGGCAACCATTTTCCTATTTTGTTACCGTTTTCATAAAACCTTTGTTTTGCATATCTCATCTTTTTTTCTATTTCTAACACTGTTTCTGTATTTAATTGTTCTTGTATAATTTTTATTTCTTTCAACACTTTGTTATCTGTCGGGTGTTTTTAAAGTTCCTTTTCTTTAGTTTTCAATGCGTCTTGAAGATGTTGTATTTTTTCTTTTATTCCTTTATTTCTCTCACAGTTTATTTGCATTAACAGTCCTCTTATTACAGCCTTACTTGCATCCCATATAATATGCCCCTTTTTCTCAATTCTCTTTGAAATAATTTTTTAATGGTTCTCTAACTCTGTACTATACTTTTTCCTCTAATATCAAGGTCTCATTAAGCCTCCAACTATAATTTCTTTTAATGTTTTTGATCTTCAGTGTTATCATATTATGATCTGAAATCATTCTTGGTGAAATTTCCATAGATACTATATTTCTTGCCAAGTTTTTTGATACAAAAAACATGTCTGTTCTCGAGAGGGATTTGTGACTCTCTGAATAGTATGTGTACTCTCTGTTATTTCCATACAAATGTCTCCATACATCAATTAGTGACAGGTCTTCCATAAAGTTCAAGAATGATCTAGGTAATTTTCCCTGTTTTTCTTTTATATATATATATATTTGGACAGTCTATCTTTAAAGGAGTCTAGTACCCCATTCCAGTCTCCCAGACATATTAGATTGTCGTATTCCGCTTCCAATATCACTTTCAGCAAATCTCGATAAAATTTGTCTCTATTTTCTGATGGTGCATACATACCCAATATTAACACTTTTTTATCTATTATTATGGTTTCCACTCCTATATATCTTCCATTTGAATCTTTAAACAACTCTTTTGCAAGGAGATTTCTATTTACATAAAGTACTATCCCTTTCTTCTTTTTTCCAATTAAATTTACAAATTCTTGGCCCAATTTTCTATTTCTTAGTAAATTTTGATTTTTTTTCCCTTTGTATATATTTCTTGGATACAAATCACATCTGCTTTAATCTTTTCTAAATGGTGGAATATCTGATTTCTTTTGTGTAGGGAATTCATCCCCCTAACATTCCATGAGATCAATTTAATGTCAATTTCTCTTGTTTGATTATTATCTGTTTACTATTAACTATATAACTTTGTTATATACTCATTTCCTTATATTGTTTTATGTTTATTGTCTCCTCTTCATCTTCAATTTCATCTTCGTCTTCTTCCGTTCCTGCCAGTCTTTCTTCTTCTCCTTCCCCTTCTATTTCCTCCACTTCTATTTCCTCCTCTTCTTCACTTCTATTTTCTGATTCTTTCCTTTCTAATTCTTCCTTTGCTCCCTCTCATTCTGTCAATTTCTCCCTCTAGTTCCTTTCTGTCAACTTCCATTTCCTCCTTCGGGAATTCTGTTCTTTCTTGTTGTCTTTTCCCCCCTCTCTGTCTTTCCTTTCCATTCAAGTCTTTCCCATGCTTCACGAGAAATTCCTTTGCCTTCCTTATTGTATTCAATCTATATCTCCTCTAGAGATATGTAAAAGATATTCCCTCTACTCTTTCCCATCTATATTGTATTCCCTTTTTTTGTAATCTAGAAGTAATAAATTGATAATCTTTCCTTCTCTTCAGGATTTGACTTGGGATATCTTTATATATCTCCACTTCATTCTCTTCTATCATTAATTTTGTTTCATAGTTTTTTGTAAAATTTTATCTCTTATCCTTCCTCTTATAAAATAAATTATGATATCTCTTGGCAGATTCTTTTGGGTGGCCACCTTTGAATTTATTCTAACTATTCTGTCCACCTCTGTTTCCATCTTTTCTAAGGGTATCTCAACAAAATTTGCTAGTCCAGGTAGTAATCTCTTGCATAAGTCTTCTTCTTCAACTTCAATCAGGCCTCTTGTTTTTAAGCATTTTTCCCTTAATCTCATTTCGAAATCCAAATCTTTCTCCTGTCCTTGTTCATGTTCTGATTCTAAATGTTCTGGGTTTTTTTCCCCAAGCTTTTTTGTTTTTGTATCTAATTCCTCCACTTTTACATTTAGTTGTTCCACATCCACTGTTATCTTATTTAATTTCTTACCAAAATCATTTAATTCCTTCTTGATATCTTTTCTTATCTCTCTCAGTTCCTATGTCATTTCTTCTCTAAATTTCCTGAATTCTTATAGTAGAACCTGTTGAATCTCTGGTGTGTTTCTATTGATTGTCTTCTTGTTGTCAAGGTCTGGATTTGTGTATGTCTTTTTACTGGCATCTTTTTCTATTATATATTTTTCCTCCAAACTTTCTCTTCTATTATTATTATATATATATATATATATATATGCTTTAACCTTCACAATTTTTACCTCCCTACCTGCCCCTATTCATCCTTAAAATATTATTTATCTAACAATCCAATAATAAGTGAGACATTAATTTTCATTAGTTGTTTGTGCAATATACAGAATTGTCAAATTATTAATTTATATAATTAATAGGTTATTGACTCTTTTCAAATAATTCAGCTTCTACTTATGGTGTCCTAACTCATAATACAATCTCATATGGGGTATAAACTTAAATAAGCTACCTTTTACTCCTTATATATTTTCAGTTATCTTATCTATCTTCTCTCTTTTTGTCCACCAAATTTCTTAAAGATCCCTCTACCTCTTATCTTCCCAGTACTCCTAAATCACTCATCTCTATCTCTCTTCTTTCCCCTAATCATAATCTTCTTAATCTCTTAATATTTTCTTGTTACTCCACTATATTTCTTTTTATTCTACTCTTTCTAACATAGATATTCTCTCTGTGACACTCCAATCTACTGTCTATCTAAGATTTTTATTTTCACCAGTAATTCCTCCTACCTACTCCTTCCTTTCTCCCTTCTTCCACCCTTTTTTCACCTGCAACTTTGTCTCTCTATCTCCCCCCCCCCATTATTATGACTCCCCCCCCTCCCCAAAGTTCACTCTTTCCAGAAAGGTCTGATAGCAATTCTTACTTCCCCTACTCCCGTCTCTGTGTCATTCAAGTCTGCTATATTTCCCACAATCTAGTGTGTCCCCGTCTCTCCTTTTCTTCACCTTCTCCACTTTCATTTCATTTCCCCCCTTCCTTCCCAAACTTTCCAAGATCAGTTTACTCCAAAACACCCCCAAATGTATAGTCTCAATTAATTTAATGGGACTTACTTCTGTGCTGTTAGAATCATTATATTAATACTGTATATCAGTGGTTCTTAACCTGTGGTCCAGGGACTCCCTAGAGGTCTGCAATGTCCTCACAGGGGGGTTGCAAAGGCTTGAAGGATACTTGGCCCACCTCTTCCCTGCAGTGGAGCAGCCATGTGACAGGAGCCAAGGCAAAAGCTGGCTTGGCCTGCACATTGCCATTCAATCCGCTCCAGCCTCAAACTTATAAGAAGAGTCAGGAGAAAAGTCTTCCTTTCCCCTCTAGTGCTTCTGAGGGAGGTTTTAATGGATGGTGTACTTGTATGATGATGATTATGATGATGATTACCAGGTATTATTATTACTATTATTATTATTTTAAATCTTAAGTCTTGGGGGTCCTCAGCAACAAAAGATATTTAAAGGGGGTCCTTGGTTAAAAAAAAAGAGGTTAAGAGCCACTGCTATATATCATTTTATACTAAAATTTAGAATCTTAATCTGCCGACCTCTGTATGGAGAAACTTGATTTCTACCTCTATGCTTTGCCCCCAACTTGTGATTGCCATGATACATACAGCTAATACACTACCTTCTTTATATCTCAGAACTGTGAATTCAAGATTGTTACTGTTTTACACAACCTAAATACCTAAAGGCATGAGATGCTGTCTGATCTTGGAAGCTAAGTAGGGTCAGCTCTGGTTACTACTTGGATGGGAAACAACCAATGAATACCTGCTGCTGTAGGCTATACTTCAGAGGAAGGAACTGGCAAAACCATCTGGTGAGTATTCCTTACCTAAGAAAACCCTATGAAATGTATAGGGTTGCCATAAGTTGATAGGCAACCTGAAGGTACACACACTCACACCAGAATTTTGCATATAGTGTATTTTGGCATTTGAAGGACCAAGAAACTTGTTTATTTTTCAGCTTTTGGAAAATCTTGGCAGCTCCTCACATTCCTTGGGTGAAATTTGTGTGCATTTTAATGGACTGGGTATTAACAGCAGTGCTAGTTGGTGGCTCGAATGTCAGTCAGGCAGTGAATCCACTCCAGCGTTTAGTCTGAACTTTGTGCTGAACCTGCTTCAGAGATAGGGTTCAGGACCTTGGATAGTTCCTTTAAAGTTTAGACTAAAACTTGGATTCCCTACTCCACAAATGGAAGCCACCAATTAGCACTGTTTAAAAGCAAAGTGGGATGGTGGTGGAGTGGAGTTAAAATTTCAGTGGACTCTTGTATGAGCCTAAGCAAGATTTTGGATCCTAGATTCTGTTCCACGATTCTCCAGTTTTTAGAGTGAATGGTCACATTTAGAATTCTGAGAAAGTTGCAAGTGTTTAAAAAATGCAATAGCAAGTTCCATTCACAAAATGGGGAATACGGTAGTCACAAAATGCTTATTTCTGTGAAAGTGGTGATGCTAAAAAACAGTAACTCATGACTACCTACCTCTTCATTGGACACCCCCTCACCCTTGTGTTTTGTCTTTGTACTATCTTTACCCTTGCTATTAGTACTGATCCTATGCCAATGAGCCACCTTCAGATCTATTGACCATTAGTGACTCTTACTAATATTTCTCTTTCTGTTTCAAGCAAGACACAGAGGAAGGACACATTGGGATATTGGATATTTTTGTTAAACACTGAAGCCGTTCTCAACCCAGAATGTTTGAAGTGACTCCCCACCCCTCATGTCATTCCCAAAGGAAGATATATGAAGGGCTCCTTCTCCGTTGAAAGATAGCATATAACTGTATTACTTTCCACTTCTCTCAACTTTCCAGCAGTATTTGAGAATGTATGAAGTTGAGGAAATCTGAGAATACAGTTGGACCCCTGTATGCATGGGGGATTGGTTCTGGGCCCCTCTGTGGATGGGGGAATCTGTAGATAATAAAGAACACTACCACCACCAGAACCTTCCCAGGGAAGGGAGGGAGAAGCAAACTCACCTCCTCCCTCCGCCGCCTGCCAGCTCCACTGCGCCAGAACCCTCCTCCTGCCATCCCACCATGCTGGAACCCCTCGTGAGGTCACCTCCTCCCTCCCTCCCCCATCTATCCACCTGCTGTACTGGAGCCGACCCACCTCCTGTGGAGAAGGGAGGGGAGAGTTCACCTTCTCTCCCCTTTCCCCACCTGCCAGCTCCACATGCCTGAATCCCCTGTGAGGTCACCCCTTCCCTCCTCTGCCTGCCATGCCAGAACCCTCCTCCCGTCCGCCTGCCACAACCCCCCTCCAACGTTGCGTTCTCCCCCCACCAGCCCACCATTCTGGAACCTGCACCAGAACCCTCCTCCCACCAGCCTGCCATGCCGGAACCCACCCCACCTCCTGCGGAGAAGGGAAGGGGGAAGTGAGTTCACCTCCTGTCTTCCTCCCCCCACCTACCATGCCACAAACCTCCCAGGCTTGCCTCCTCCCTCCCTTCCCCCTCATGCCCACCCAGCCTGCCATCACCATCTACAGATAATTGAATCCATGGATGGTGAATCAGCAGATGCATGGGTGCTACTGTACACCCTTGTTTGAATGAGGTGAAGTGTCTTCTATTCATGGCAAAGGAACATTGAAGCAGTGCCATAGGCATTTAAGCATACAGCTAAGTACTTGTACATGAGTACAAGTAATTTTAATGGGACAGAAACACATCTAAGGCTCTCTAGGTGGCATCAAGGCGCTCCACCTAAGGTTCCTACATACATAGCCATCTTGTTGAGTACACTTAGTTATTTTGCTTGACATGGCTTTTTCCATTGCTTCAATTAACACAGTTAACCTGCCTGTACATTCCAATTGGCTCCCTCTGCTAAAAAAAATGTGGGCTACTGTGAATTTGAGACCACCTGGATCTCTTGGTGACAGTCTGAACTAATGAACCATTCATCTTCTTCCTTAGTTAAGAAACCCCACCTTCAATAGACATTCTTTTATTTCAAGTCCATTGCATAGCCAATTGGACATAAAAGTAGATCAGGAAGAATAGTAATGGTCCCAGGGACCAATCAGAATCCATGAAGTACATCAAGTAGGAGAACATACTATAAATCTCCCCTCCTTAGTGATGGATGAAACAATCTGAATGTTAATAAAGGATGACAGGGCAGGGGGAATTTCCCCAGCAAACACCCCCCACAAGCTTTGGATGCATAGGAGAAATGTTGATGGCCTTTCAGTAGATGGTAGGAGCTAACCTGAGGTGATGCTAAAAGCCAAGTAACTTTCATCAGGCTACCTACCTCACACTGAGGGGTTGTCTAAACAGCAAAAATACTCATGGAATATGAGGAGAATACAACCTGTCTTAATGGCATCCCACATTGTATTGCTGTATTCAGAAGGAGGGGGGATAAATACGCCATACGCTCCACAGGAAAAGCCTTTGTGGCTTTTCCTGGAGTTTTAAAAAAACAGTGGGGGGAATGTGCGTTCCTGCTTGTTGGGACAAGCAACATAAATTGATTCACTTTCCAAAAGGAGCAGAAGCTGAAAGCTGATTGGCCGTGTGGGGGGGGGGCTTGCTAACAAGGAAAGCACCCAAAACTGCCATTTTTTTCCATCTTAGGGAGTGAGCACTAATGCGATAAAATAATGCATCTCCATGCCTCCCGATGTGAGGCCAGGGCGGACCATTGTTGGTGATCAATTTGGCCAAGCCTGAGATGTTGTTTCAGGGAGTCCTTGTATCGCTTTTTTGGATCACCCCTCTTACGCTGACCCATGGCGAGTTCACCGTAGAGTAGTATTTTGGGGAGGCGATGGTCCTCCATCCTAGAAACGTGCCCTTCCCAGCGCAGCTGTGTTCTCAATATCATGGCCTCAATACTGGTGATCCCTGCTTGCTCAAGGACAGCAACATTCATCACATAGTCAGTCCAGTGTATATTTAGGATTGTGCATATACAGCGCTGATGAAAGCATTTGAGGAGTCGTAAGTGGTGGCGATAGGTGACCCATGTTTCAAACCCATAAAGGAGAATAGACAGTACAATGGCTCTATACACACTGATTTTGGTGGCTCAAATTACTGCAGAAAAACAGTTTATCAGGCTTGAGTGGTAGGATGTGCAGATGTAGACTATATAATTTGATAGCAATAGTTCATTTTTTAAAAAGTGATTTCTAGACTTTTTCCCCAAAATGCTTCCACACATTCACATTTGAGAGCGGGCCACAGGAATCTTCTCTATCAGCTTTGCAGCAGACCTTTAGGGAAATTATGGAGGAAAATCATTACAATGGATGCAGATATTATTTTATATCCATTTTAACTAGGTATAAAACTGAAATAATTACATGCAAAAGATTTATGAGCTGTGAATAAAGAAACTTTTCCATGTAGAGGAATCTTGATTCAAAGCTTTTGAAACTACTTGTATGTATTCTTCTCCAGTTGAATACCATCAAGCTAGCAGGAGCTTAAGTGAACTCAGTGCTACGTACAGTATAAATAATCCTCATATTTTGAGCTGCAAGCATCATGACCAGCTGATATTTTCTTTCCTCAGGACCAGCTGTCCCCTAGGAGTGTCTAGCTGGAGCCATATGATCTTATCAACATTGCAGAGCTGTACCTAAACACTGACAAAACCTCTTGTGCAACTATGACTGTCATAGAGGAAAATCGTCCGTTTGCCCAACAGCTATCCAATGTATACTTTACAATACTTTCACTTTTCTGCTTTAAGCTTTTTGTGAAAATCAGCCTTGCAATACTCAGCCATTTCTATATTGTAAAAGGGAACCGTAAAGAGGCAGCAAGAATAGCTGCAGAGTTTTATGGAATTCCTCAACCCCAAGGTATGTGTCTACAGTACCGTATTTACTTTTACCACTATTGTAATTTGTTCTTATTGATCTGTTGATTCTAAAGAGCTGCTTTTGTTAAGCAAATTGTATCTGTGACCTTACATACTCTCTATTCTATTTTATTATCCAAATTTTCCTATTTTATGTATGTATGTATGTATTGAATAACATGTCCCTTCTTCATGTACTATCTTACTAATTACTTGTAAAGCAGACTACATTTAAGGCCAATATAAAGGGAGTTAGAATTGTGTGATTTCATTTATATTTGCTCTTGAATTTAAAAAAAAATGTCAGAAGAAGAAATTTCTTTAAATATTTATTTATAATATTGGTTAACTTAGCATATTCATACTATTACTCCAGTGCATGCAATCCTATGCTAATTTCTAGCACAGCTTCACATATACCCTTTATGTACCCTTGTTTATAAAGGTTATTTGTACCATAACAATGTCTGACTAGCTCCTAATGCAAACCTGTTAGGAAGGAACAAGAACCAGTACTTAACAACTTGAAGATGGGAGGACAGTCTTTTTTAAATCTAGTTTTTAAATGTCCAACACTCATATTGTAAAGATATATTTTACGTACAGTTCATTTTAAAAAAATACAAACAATACTGTTGTAAGGCACAGATACACAAGTGCTTGCTTTTCATAGGCCCTCCTATTCAAACAACTCACTCCTTAGTAAGAATATAAAGAATATTAATACTTTTTTGTCTTTGATAAGAAAGGATGTTTCAGTGATACAGCAAAACCTCTTTTTGAGAAAAAGGTCAACTGCCTCTTGATTGGAGGGGGGCAAATAAAGCAAAAAGCTTGGCTTTGTGCAAAAAATACTGTCTTTTGTGCAGGGGGGAGGGTTATACAAAATTCTTCAATGCCTTTTGCACAAGATTCTTGTCTTTTGAATAAAAGACATTTTCTGTGTAAAAAAGGATTTTGCACAAAAAGTTTTTGTGTGTGTATAGTCAGCTTTCTCACAAAAAGTCCCGAAATGCTGTCATCAGAAGGTTGTGCGTATAAAAATGCACCCAGTATGGAGAAAGCATTTTAAGTCCTTCATTCTTGTGTACAGGGATGACATTAGCAAAGATTTACATAAGCAAGATTTTACATTTACACTCCTAGTCCTGAGTAATGTTCAACTGAAATCTATATAGTCTCTATACAGTACACTGCAGTCTTTGAGTATTGTTAGTCAGTGCTGAATTATTTGTACAGAAAAAACATCAATGAAGTATTTGGGTCCAAAAAGGCCTTTGGTTTTTAAATAATGTATACCATGTGTTATACTGTACTATGAACGTTTATGCCCACCTTATTATTTGAGGCAGCACAACAGAATCAAACCAATGTCAATCCTGTCCATGACATAGCAGAAGCTGGGGGTGTTACTACAGCCAAATATTGTTTCTGTTTTGTAAGGATTCTTGTGTAATGGTGGCAACCATTCAGCACCTCTTGAAACCCCAATCATCTATACAATTCTGCAACAGCACCCCACACTTCAAGTGATCATGATGTTTTAATAGTCTCTGGCTTTTCTTCACAAATGAAGATTCAGGAAGGACTCATCCCGCGCTTTCTGTAAGCACACTGATGACTAAAAAGGCCAATCCAAGATAAACAAGTCCGGTTGCAGAAAGCACAGTTTTAATAGAAAGTACTGTTTTAATAATACCTTCTGAGGGAATAGTCGAACACTCACCCACAGCTTGATGTTTCGGCTACTGCGATGCAAAGCGTTACACTCAGAAAAATATATAATTAATTTCACTGTGAGTTGTTTCTTAATGGGTATTTCTGGGATTACAAAATATGATTGTTTTCACCCCTGATATTGACAAGTGCTTTTGAATCTCTCTTGTATTTACCGTATGTCATGTGCATATTCTGTTAATGTAGGCTACTCTTTGAAAGGAATGCCTACTCAAGTGAGAACAGGTTTGTGGTGTCAACTAACAGAAATATATTCCATCTTTAAAGTCATCTTTTACAATTCATGTTTTTAAATGTACTTACAGGATTTCTTTGCATAACATGAAATTGGGGGAAAGTTCATAATGTACATACAAACATGTACAGTGTTTTAACACTATCCCTCTTAATATCAGATTTGAGGATAGTTTATGGCATACACAGCACAGTGGCCAAAGAAACAATTTTCTGGTTTCTACAGACAAAATGCCAAAATAAAAAAGGAAGAAGAAACATACAAACAGCCTAATTTGCTTTAAAACTGAGTTCAATACACATGGGGCATAATTTAACTGGATGCTTCTGTATCATACTTCATCTTCTGGTCAGCTTGAACTCCTCCCCCCCTTTCTCTTCCTTTCAACATAATATTTGCCTTCAAAGGAGTCCTTTTGGAATGTGTGCTATTGAAGGCACTTGTCAAAAAATGTTGTGTGAGAAGTGGTAATCTACAAAGGCTTTCTAGTAGCAGCTCATGGGAAGATTGAAGACATGGGCAATTCTGATTTATCCAGTTTGATCCAATATCTTCACAAGAATAATTCCAAAAGCATTCCCTTGCAGTCCCATGCTATGTTGGAAAAGATTCAGGGCATAAAAGATGCCAATCACTAGCAAGGAGAGATCACATGGGATGGAGAGGTGCTAAAAAGATTTCCTTCAGTTATAACTTAATAGGGTGCAGTTAGATGCATTCCCAGCAGCATTATCAAATCAGGAAAGAATTTCTTCCCAGGCTTGACTCACTGGTTATTCTAAATGTTCCTGCTTTGCCCCGTACCGTACCGTAGCACAAAAGACATTTACAGGAGAATGAATGTTACCCACACCCACCCACCCACACACACACACATATCCTGGCATATTTGCTGCAATTAAGGAGACTAGAAGTATCTGGATTAGTATTTTTGGCACCATGCTGCCACCCCACACCCCACTCTGAAACAGTTTTTGAAATTAACTTTTAACAGTTGAATCCCTGCTCATATGCAAAATGAAAATATTTTGTTGTTATTATGTGTTTTCATATCAATTCTGAGTTGTGGTGACCCCATCATAGGGTTTGTGGGGCATGATTTATTCTACAGAGATTTGCCATTGCCTTCCTCTAAGGCTGAGAGAGTATGGCCTGCCCAAGGTCATGTGGGGGTTACCATCACTGAGCCAGGATTCAAACCCTGGTTTCCAAGAATCCTAGTCTATCACTGAAATCATTAAACCAGCTCTAAATGAAAATGTAGAAAGCAAAACACAGATTGTACCCCCGCCTTGTTCCTTCTGTATAGCAATGCCCTTAACATTTTGTCAGTCCTGAATTGGATGCATACAAATACAAACGCACACTCACACACATTGCTGTTTCCTGGGGCATAGAGCAGTGTCTCATCTGATCACATCTATGCATACTTAACTCTGTCACTGCTGCAGGATTCAGTACTCCTAGGTAATTCACTATGTTTTCCTAATAAGAATAATTATGGCAAGTGAAATCAGCTAGACTAGTGGTTCTTACCAGTATCCAAAGCCTACTCCAAATTACCATGAAAATAAGAGTAGGCTGCTGCTGAAGGTTTAATGGTTATATGCTAAAGTTTGTTTGTTTTTTCAGTTTTAAGATTCCATAGTTATATTGGAAAGCAGCTTATCTCAATAGTAAATTATCATAGTGGAAAAACATGAAATACACTCTGCCTGTGGTATTAATTCTGCTAGTTACAGGGAAATAATTCTTGAATTCTGGTTAACTAGCAATAAGATTTAAGCCTTGAGTTTTCAATTTTTATCCCATTTTCAAAGGAAGAAAAATTACAAAGAAACCTAAATCTGAAATAAAGGAAGGATGACAGTTTAGTTTATCGATATTACCAAAGAAAATACACTGGCACTAAACTTTGTATTTTCCTCAAATAAGAGCAATGTTTGGATAAAGGAAAGGGAACCTTTAATTTTTAAAAATATTTCTATCACACATGTATCAATATGTTAACACTAATCAGAATCATTGACAATTATGTCAGCACATTCATCTGAACTCAACAACAAATTCACATCCCTTTTCTAATACTGTACTTCATTTTCATATAAGAAAAGCTGTTCTTCGTAAATTTAAGGTAATCCTGTTAAACTCATAGGACCCTTCTGAAAAAAGTATGCCAACTCTAAAAGTCACACTAGGAACAGTTCTGCATTGAAGCTTTAAGTTTATGAACTCTAAAATCTCAAAGTATTGGAGAAGAATGAACTAAATTTTTGATCACTGTTGTCTTGTCTCGAGACATGAATAAGCATGAACAGAAACATGTGTTTAATAATACAGGCATTTATGCCAGCATATTCTGTTCTGCATATCCCACATTATAGTAATAAAGTTTTGTTTGTATTGAATTTTAAAAACGAGGGGCTTATTTATGAGATGGCTGCTTTCCATAGGTTAGAATATCCCTTAGTTTGGTACACCCTCCAAAATTTTAAGGCAAATTAAATAGCTGTCAGAGTGGGACACCTCACGCTTGCCCCCTCTGCATTAAGCCGCAGCTACTAGGATGAACAGGCATACCAATCCACAGTCCCATGAAGAAGTTATTGGTCCACATTGTATCTGTTCCTTGGACACAGTTGGCTTCAAATTATATCAGCTACAGCCCTGTGCGTTAGTTTGGGAAATTTGCCACGTATTGATTGAAATTAGCACTGCACGTTTCAAAACACATTGCTTTCAAATCATTTCTGGTTTATTGTGTCCCTAAGGCAAACCTATCACTGGGTTTTCTTGGCAAGATTCATTCAGAAAAGATTTGATATTGCCTTCCTCTGAGTCTGAGACAATGTGACTTGTCCAAGGTCACCCAATGGGTTTTCATGTCCAAACGGGGATTCAAACCCTGGTCTCCAGAGTCACAGTCCAATGCTCATGCATACCTGACGATCCCCTATAACTTTAATAGTCCCTATATTAAGCTTTGATGTATTAACATAAATGTGGGACATGACTGGTACGTGTTAATACTTGGGTGTTCTCCAACTAGCCTAACTCAGACTAGCTAGTGCCTGCCTATTCCCAGAATCTGCAATAACTGTTTTTACTGTTTTTACAGTGCAGTCATCTACTGCACTGGAATCATTCGATTCCAGAGGGCTCCAAGGTCCGTTCACTCAGCCTTCCATCCTTTCGTAGGTCAGTAAAATGAGAACCCGGCTTATGGGGGCAGTTAGCTAACACACATTAGAAATTGCTTAATGCAGTGTAGATGTGTAAATTGCTATTGCTTAAAACAATTTGTAAGCTGCTCTGATCGCCTTGTGGCTGAAGAACGGGGTATAAATAACTAATTAAAAAAAACAAACCTCTCTGTTCACTGAGTTCTATATACACTGGCCTAGGAGTAAATGAGAGAACCAGCATGGTGTAGTGGCTTGAGTGTTGGACTACGACTCTAGAGACCAGGGTTCAAATCCCTGCTCAACCACAAAATCCCACTGGATGACTGGAGAAGTCACACTCTCTCAGCCTCAGCAGAAGGCAAAGGCAAACTGCCTCTGAACAAATCTTGCCAAGAACCCCCCACCCATGGTAGGCTAGCCTTAGGGTTACCATAACAAATGACTTGATGGCACACAACATCAACAAGAAGTAAATTCCACTAATTTCAATAGGATTTGGTTCTGAATAGGTATGCATAGGATTGTGCTTTGTCACCTTTCTCCTTTAGCATTAATAGCTCATGATCTGCTCTTTAAATTCTGGACATTATTTAGTTATTCATATTCATTGTTTTTTGCATACTGTCATTATACTGTATAAAGGTATTCTGTAGTCATAGCTCGGGGCTCTGACTCTTTGGAAGATATTCCAGTCAGGCCCACCAGTGTAATAAAACTCACTTTCTAATTCGAGGGTCTGCTGTTCCATGATTTCTGCAACATCTAGATGAGTTATCTGAAAAGATTTACAGCATTCATACAGTTATGAATGATAAGTAATGTTTTCCTACCACTCTGTTTAACAATTGCAACTGATAATGTCACTCAACAACAGTTGTTGGGAGAAGGAAAATAGAACGAGATGTTTTCCCAGTTCACATTCCACATAGATCATGGTTCTATTAATAAAAACCATATAGACAGATCTTAGCTTTCTAGGTACAATAGAGTTCTAAGTGGTCATGAAAGGAATGTGGCATGGACTAACTGTTCAAATTAGCATATGCACAACACAAGGCACCAGAATGAAATATTTTTTTCTCAAGCTGTGGCAGTGGGGCCCTGACCTCCCCCCTGTTCAGCCTGGGAAGGATGCAGCTTGGTGGCAGCAGTGGCAGGGCCCTGACTTCCCACCCCCGTTCAGCCTGGGAAGGGTGTGGTTTGGCCCTGACTTCCTCCTTGTTCAGCCTGAGAAAGCCATAGCTCGGCAGCGGCGGGGCCCTGATCTCCCTTCCCCATTCTGCCTGGCAAGTCTGCAGCTTGGCGGCAGCAGCGCCCTAACCACCCCCTGGTTTGGCCTGGGAAGGCCACAGTTTGGCAATGATTCTAGGCCAAGGAGGTGCTGCTGAGAGCTGATTGGCCAGCCAGGGAGCACCTAAGCAGCCAATCAGCACACTGAAATGGCAACATACCCAAGAGAATTATATATATATATAGATAGATTACATTTTATCTATAATTTTTTATCAGGCTAACACACTGGCCGAAATCTAACAGTTTACTTCACTATCCAAGGTCAGTAGAGTCTGGATATTCTCCCCTTCAGATCTCTATGGCTCCAAAAAACTATTACAGAAGATTTTCCAGCCCTTTAGATTGGTTTCGTTTTTGTTTTTGTTTTTTGTCAACAGGGGACTGCAAGAGGCAAATGGGATTGCTGATTTGGAAAAAGGGGGGGGTCCAGTTTGTTCCCAGGCACAATTCAGAGTGCTGATTATGACCTATAAAACCCTATATGACTCAGGTCTAATCTATCTGGCAGACCATATCTCCCTGTATGAGCCTGCCTGGGCCCTGAGATTATCAGGAGAGGCCCTTCTTTCAGACCCACCACCGTCACAAGCATGGTTGGTGGGGACCTTCTTGTTGGCTTCCCCTAGACTCTGGAACTCCCTTCCATGGGAGGCCAGAATGGCCCCCTCCTTGCTGTCTGTCCATCATTAGGCAGAAAGCTTTTTCTTCAAACAGGGTTTTAAAACAGAAAGTTTGTAAAGAGTGGGCTAAGCGGTGCTGTATTGTTTTAAACTGCAATGCAATTGTTTTAATACTGTGTATAGTTTGTACCCATAGAAGTACACCACTGGATCATGGCCATTATTCCCATTCCTGATGGACAGAACTGTATCTCCCATCCCTTATTAAGCGAAAGAGTGTTGCAGAAATACGGTTTCCATGAGTTTTGTGTTCAGACAAGACACATGGCATGAACTGGTTTAAGCAATAATGTAAAGAAGTTTAGTAAGCCATGGTGTAAGTACAGTTCAACAGAGTGGCACATCTTCTATTCACTTTAAGAGGCATGTTTTCCATAGAAGGTATCCACAGTTAGGAATGAACAGCAGGTTAATGGATAAGTTCTACAAGTCAGCTCAGCTGCAACACAGAACAGTCCCTTGGGAATGTAGTTACACAGATGATCACTTGATGTAAGAAAATCAACATGGACCTCTTTGCCTCACCTTAGTGTATGAGGTTTACAAGGTCAGTTATTTCCCAGAAGTTGCTTCTGTGCTGTTTGATTGGAGAATGTAATATATGTATGTCTTTTCCCTCTCCATGATTGTTCTTCTCTTTGGCTTAGTTCAGACAACAACTTTCTACTTACCTAACACTCACTCTCCCACTTAGTGTACCAGAGCAGGATGAAGCATAACCATACAACACAAAATAGAAGTTTGTTTCCATATGGATTTGGCGGTGGTCCCACGTGCTCATGTAAATGATTACATGAAAATAGACATTTCACTCTTGATATTTTGGTGAAAAATAAGGTATTGAAATAAGGTTTATTTACTGAATTTGTATTGTGATATTAGATAATTTTATTCTGTCAAAGCATTGGTTGCCTTATTATCTCTAGGAAGTGCCACAGCCGTCTATAGGAAAATGCTATAGAAGGTGAAAGGTTCTAGTTGCATAGATTAATGGATGGCTTGTATTTCATTTGCAAAGTCAAGGAAGAAAGTATAAAAGCACTGTTACAATTGAACATTATCAAAACACAAATGATTTGCATAACTTTAAAGCAGGTGATGAAGATATAAAGACTTTCTATAGCTTGGCTGAGTAATAAATCAAGCTCACCAGAAGGAGACTATGACTTGGAAGGACAGTTATGAAGAGAGTAGATAAGATCCTCAAGTGTAAAGATATATCATTGGATACCAAAGTCAGGGTCATTTTTGCCATTGTAGTTCCGATTTTTATGTATGGTGGTGAAAGCTGGAAAGTGAGGAAAACTGAGAAGAAGAGAATCAATAAGCAAAGAGGTAGTACAGGAATACCATCTTAATCTAAATGAATTTAAATCTCCAGGACCAGATGAACTACATCCAAGAGTATTAAAAGAGCTGGCAAATATAATCTCAGAGCCATTGGCAATAATCTTTGAGAACTCCTGGAGAACAGGAGAAGTCCCAGCAGACTGGAGGAGGGCAAACGTTGTCCCCATCTTCAAAAGGGAAAAAAGAGGATCCCAGCAATTATCGTCCAGTTAGTCTGATATCAATACCAGGGAAGATTCTAGAGCAGATCATTAAACAGAGAGTCTATGAACATTTAGAAGGCAATGCCATAATCACAAAAAGTCAACATGGGTTTCAGAGAAACAAGTCATGGCAGACTAATCTGATCTCTTTTTTTGATAAAATTACCAGCTTGGTAGATGAAGGGAACGCTGTGGACATCGCATACCTTGATTTCAGTAAGGCCTTTGACAAGGTTCCCCATGACATTCTTGCAAACAAGCTTGTAAAATGTGGGCTGGACAAGTTAACAGTTCAATGGATTTGTAATTGGTTGACCGGCCGAACCCAAAGGGTGCTCAGCAATGGCTCCTCTTCATCTTGGAAGGATGTGACCAGTGGGGTGCACAGGGTTCTGTCTTGGGCCCAGTGCTATTCAACATCTTTATCAACGACTTGGATGAGGGAATTAGGGGCATACTTACCAAAGGTGCAGATGACACCAAATTAGGAGGAGTAGCTAATACCCTAGAGGACAGGATCAAAATTCAAGATGACCTGGATAAACTGGAGAGCTGGGCCAAAGCTAACAAAATGAAATGCAATACGGAGAAATGTAAGGTACTGCACTTAGGGCGAAAAAATGAAATGCATAGACATAGGATAGGGGAGACCTGGCTGAATGAGAGTATGTGCGAAAGGGATCTAGGAGCCCTAGTAGACCACAAGTTGAACATGAGTCAACAGTGTGATGCAGCAGCTAAAAAGGCCAATGCGATTTTGGGCTGTATCAATAGAAGTATAGTGTTCAGATCAAGGGAAGTAATAGTGCTGCTCTATTCTGCCTTGGTCAGACCTCACCTAGAATACTGTGTCCAGTTCTGGGCACCATAATTCAAAAAGGATATTGACAAATTGGAGCGTGACCAGAGGAGGGCGACTAAAATGGTGAAAGGTCTGGAAACCATGCCTCATGAGGAGAGACTTAGGAAGCTGGGTGTGTTTAGCCTGGAAAAAAGACGGTTAAGAGGCGATATGATGGCCCTGTTTAAGTATTTGAAGGGGTGTCACGTTGAGGATGGAGCAAGCTTGTTTTCTGCTGCTCCAGAGATTGGAACACGGAGCAATGGATGCAAGCTCCAGGGACAGAGATTCCACCTCAACATTAGGAGGAACTTTTTGACAGTAAGAGCTGTTCGGCAGTGGAACGCACTCCCTCGGAGCGTGGTGGGGTCTCCTTCCTTGGAGGTCTTTAAACAGGCTGGATGGCCATCTGTCGGGGATGCTTTGATCGTGATTTCCTGCATGGCAGGGGGTTGGACTGGATGGCCCTTGTGGTCTTTTCCAACTCTGCAATTCTATGATTCTATGAATGTGAGCTATGTGGGTGTTGTTGTTTTTTAAATGAGCCAGTGTGGTGTATGGTTTGAGTGCTGGACCCAAGACTCTGGTAACTAGGGTTCAAATCCACACTTTGTTGTGGAAACCCACTGGGGGCGGGGCTCTTAGGCAAGTCACACTTTCTCAGCCTCAGATGAAGGCACTGGCAAATCCCCTCTGAACAAACTTTGCTGAGAAAACCCCATGATAGGTTTTCCTTAGGTTCTCCATAAGCTTGAGGGTGTGCAACAACAACAGCAATGATTCAGGGCTGGGGAAGCTGTTTTTGGCTTAAGGCAAAATTACTTCTGGACAAGAACATTGGGGAGCATGAAACAAAATGTACATGGCCAAGTTTTGTTTGTGTTTTCTGAGTACTAACATGAGGCCTCAATGTGCTTCCCTAGATCCCATTCATACACTAACTTACTCCATAATACATACACCCTTGTCACTCTGCTTTTAATGATTGGGAAAGATGAAGGATAGGTGAAGTCAGCCTACAATTGAGCCAGTTTCTCAAGAAGCCCTTAGGGAATGGAACACATTACCTCAGAAGATGGTGGACTCTTCATTGTTGGAAGTTTTTAAACAGAACTTGGATATCCATCTGTCAGGCATGCCTTAGCTGTGAACCCCATGTTTCTGTGATTCTAAGTCAGTTGCTGAATGAGCCAGTGCCTCAAGGAAGGCTCTGTGGGCCCAAGCTTTTCCTTCAATCTTTCCCATGTGCAGAAGAAAAGGTTTGAGTGAAGCCCTGAACTGATGCTGAGGTGCGCTTAAGGCACTGGCTCACTTTGCAGCCAGTTTCATTTCCCATTTGCTTTTCCCATTTAGGAAAGGTGAATATTTAGGTTCTTTACCAACCTGCACCACAGGATGAACACCATTATCCCCACATTGCCATCGGCAAATCTGTGCTTAGGTCCGTTCAGCAGTTCACCTACTTGGGGAAGCATCATCCCCTCAGAAGCCAAGATTGACAAAGAGATCGATCACAGATTAGCAAAGGCATATAGCGCATTTGGAAGACTTTACAAAAGAGTCTGGAGTAACAAACACCTGAGGCGAAGCACAAAAATCAGTGTGTATAGAGCCATTGTACTGTCTATTCTCCTTTATGGGTCTGAAACATGGGTCACCTATCGCCAACACTTACGACTCCTCGAACACTTTAATCAGCGCTGTATATGCACAATCCTAAATATACACTGGACTGACTATGTGATGAATGTTGCTGTCCTTGAGCAAGCAGGGATCACCAGCATTGAGGCCATGATATTGAAAACACAGCTGCGCTGGGCAGGGCACGTTTCTAGGATGGAGGACCATCACCTCCCAAAAATAGTACTCTATGGTGAACTTGCCACAGGTCAGCGTAAGAGGGGTGCTCCAAAAAAGCGATAAAAGGACTCCCTGAAATAACATCTCAGGCTTGGCCAAATTGATCACCAACAGTGGTCTGCCCTGGCCTCACATCAGGAGGCATGGAGATGTACTATCCACAATGCTGCAACCTTATTTGAGAACTCACACTGAACATGTCTTGAAAAGAAACGACAACGCAGAAAGAATCACAACCCGGAAACATCACCCAAGGAGACCTGTTGTGCTTTCTGCAACCGAACGTGTTTATCTCAGATTGGCCTTTTCAGTCATCAGTGCGCTTGCAGAAAGCGTGTGATGAGTCCGTCTTGAATCTTCGTTTGTGAAGAAAAGCCAGAGAGAGAGAGAATTAACTGAACTATAACCTCAGGCAGCTGTCCCTCCAGGCTGTGGCATAGAGGAGCTGCACTCCTAAACGTTTCCCTTCTCTGAGTGTTTGGCAAGGGGGCTGCTGAAAAGGGAGACTCTATGACCATGGGGCAGATGGAGATGCCTGGCAGGTTGAATTTGGTCCCTGATCTAGAGATTCCCCATTTTTTCAGAAGTTTGTTGTACTGTAATGAGTCAGTTGTATTTACAGAGATGGTTTAGGACTACTAATTTACATTTTCTGATTTACATTTTCTAATTTACTAATTAACATTTTCTGGCTTTTTCTACTTTTCATCTACACTTCCCTTAGTGTAGTTTTCAAACACTTTGCTGGTCTGTTTCCATATACAAAGGAAGGGGATGCATATAGAACAGCAGTTGGTAAAGTGCAGCCTATGAGCAAAGTGCATGCAGCCCACAGGGCCATTTTTCTGACACACACATCCCGGGTCCTCCAGGAGTCATTCTCTTTTGTTCTCTCATTCTCTCTCTCATAAAATCAAAAAGTGGTTTTTGCTGAAGAATTTCCCCAAATACACACCAGGGGGTGTGGAGGGCATCTCCTTTGTGTTTGGATCTTCCCTGCCCCCCTCCAGGAGTCAAAAACTATTTTTGAAAAGTTTTCCCCAAAAAACGTTTTTTGCCCCCAACTGCTCCAAAATGTCCACTGGGGGGAGGGTTAGGGTTCATTTGCCCCACATTTTGTGAGCCCCTTGGGCCAATTTAGGCCCAGGAGACACCTTTTTTGAAACCCAAAAAGTGGTGAAAATGCTTCCATGCCCCCTAGAGGTGTTTGGGGCAAAAGATTTTTTGAGGTGGGTGGAAGTGGGTGCGGCCCTCCAACATCTTCTAGAGGGTTAATGTGCCCCCCTAGCCTTCTACCCCTGGTGTAGAAATGAATCTACTGTCACCGTTTCAACTATAACTTGAAGCAGGAATTTTTGTTAATTTCAATCCACTTCTGCAAATGCATTGAAGGAGTACAATATTCAACATTAGGTGTTCAAGCATAGCTACCTAGTTATGGAGGGGGGCAGAATCCGAGCAGTATGGGATGCAGAAAGATTCAGTTGTGAAACTGGTCATAAACTTTCAAAGGGTTGTGTAAGATGTGAAATATTCACTCATGGCTTTCTTTTCTTCCCCTTGCTCTGACTCATCCAGTATTTTCTTGAGGCTGGCTTTCACTGCTTGCAAGTCAAGGCCCAGGCCTTCTGATGGTGGTGGTGCCAAGGACTGTCAGCTCCTGAAAGACAAAATTATAGTAGGTGGGAGGGCCCTGGGGATAAAGCCTGGTAGGGTCAAAGTCCCATTTTGACAGATTCCTTTACCCAGACTGGTCCCAAAATTCCAAGCCCTCAGAAATCCTGCCTTTCACCTTGCCCTTGTTCCTCCAATTATTTTCTTCCTGTATTGGATTGCTGATCCTTTAAATGTGGACTTGTGCTTGTGTTGATGTGTGGGTTCTTTAGTTTTGGTGTGTGTGTGGCCTGACTCCAGGCTTGACAGCTAGCCAGACACAGGTTTAAACAACGGCGGGTTTATTAAATATAGTAGGAAGATATAATAAACTCCAATAATCTATTCTTTAGTCTCCCCAATGTCAGAAGTTCCCCCTTCACATTCAGATCCAAAACTATGTCTCTATAGCTCCACACCCTGTCAGCTCCAGACCCATTTGTCTGAAATCAAGCTCCTGTCTCTCTGAGATTGAAACCCTGCCTCAGCGGCAAGCCTCTGCTTTTACAGACTTTATCAGATGAGCCCCTTAAAAGCTTTCTTTTGCTGGCATTAAAAAAATCCATTTTTATGCCAGCAAAAGAACGCCCCCCCCACTGCATTTACCTCTAATCCCAGCAAAGGCTTCCCTGGCAATGAAAGAGGAAGTGAACTGAGCTCCAGTCACTTCCTCCTTTGAAATTCCACGGATTATCACAAGACTTCATCGCGCGGGAAATTAAAAAAGCAGAAACAAGACAGAAAAACTTTCAAAAAGCACATACACACACATTAAACGTCCCATGTAACCCAGGGAGGGTCATAAAATGCCCATCACTTACCTGGCTGTTGTGATGTCATCCAGAAGTGTTCACGCTGGACCGGCCATTGATGCTGCATTGACTTGAGTACAATGGCATGAGGTTCACACGCCAGTAATGCCGGCACAAAAGCAGCATGGGGGATCTATTGACGGCTTCAGCCATCAATAAAAAACAATGCGTTTTGGCGGGGACATAACCACGAAAGGGTGATGTCATCTGATATGTGCACCCTTTCGCAGTTATGTGGCATCATTATGACGCCATATTTTATGTTTCTGATACAGTCCCATGATACATTCTGTTTCCCCTGCAGCCCCCCATCACAGTCTCTCCGAACCATGACTGGCTGCCTGGAAGCCACGTCTGCCCAGTGCCGCCTTCACCCTGGGGTTAAGAGATTGTAGGTTAAGACTTGCACGCAGGGGCAGAACACAGAAACAATACTATGTGCATTTAAGGCGGGGGAGTAGTCATCCAGCCTTCTAGGTGTTGTTGGACTATAGTTCTTTGTATTCTTAGCTATGTTGGCTAAGGTTACTGGTTGTCTCAGGCCAACAATATCTGGAAGACAACATGGTTTCCATACCAATCTAAAATGCTGAGCTTTCGTGCATATTATCAGGTATACAAGCATACGCATGTTCTTGTGCATGTATATACAAGCATGCATTTAGATGTGCAAGTTCCCCTTCTCTCCTTCAATGGTATAAGTATATCTGGGATGCGTGCAGAGCAGTTCCTAGGAGGAAGACCACACCATGAACAGAAACCACAAAACATGCAATCTGCCACATCTGGACAAAGGCCCCACTACTGGGAATGAGGACATTTTGAAAGAGGCCTGGAGGGGGAGAGGCTAACAAGGACCCAGATGTAAAGGTTGAAGATATGTAATTTGGCTGATAGACATAAAGATTTAGCACCCCATCTTAATATATTGTATAACAGCTCTGTGGACACTGACCTCAATTTACACACATAAATGTTTAAGCTTCCTTTCCTAAATGGAAACCTGTACAAATGTGTTGGTACCTGCAGAAGCTTAAGCTAGTTAAACAAAACCACAAGATAAGTACTTCTTTTATTAGGCATTTCACTGCTGTAACAAGATCGTTGCTCAGTTAATCTGTGCTGTAACTTTATCCCAGATTAGTCTCTTCTGTTTGCTTGTTCATGCATTTGCTTCCAGCATTACAACATGGTTATTGGGTGGCATGGCTAATGGACAGTTACTCTGATTTACTAAAATCTCTTGTTTATGCTCCCTTTTGAGTCAGTATAAACCAAATTAGTTTGGTGGATCTTCAGAAAAATAATTGTTCCTTATGCCTGATCCCAGCAGCTACAAACATGAAATGATTATTTTCTAATTGAAAATTTACAACACTTTTTAATACCATATCAGCATTGCAGCATGAGCATTTTAAATACTCTGTGCATTGCAAACAGCTTCCATCTAAAATCCCATGTCCATTGCAAATATTACTTAACACAGCCATTAATTTCTATAGCTTCTCATTTCTAAAATGCTACCAAATTATAATTATGCTTGCCTTCACAAAATCCCTGGGTGTTAAGTTTCTGTTATTCCCCTTTATATAAGCAGAGAACTAATATGAGACAATTCTATCTGTCAAGTGTAACTTTAAGCAAAAACCCAAATACTCCCTTCCATTTTACATGATGTAAACAGACCCAGGCTGCAGCTAAGCTGATTCTTTCTAGTTTTATAAATAGAACATGCCAATGCAATCCTTTCCTCTCGCTCTAGCTGACAGTCTTACTACTAAATGTTGCTGAATGGGTTTCAGTGTAATAGCTATTCTACAGGAAGCTGTCCTACAGCAAGTACAAGTATACCCTTTGTGAGAAAATGTCAAGGGAGGAAGAGCATCTGCATTAATGACACACAGGTCTTGGCAGGAGGGGGGGAGTTGTTAAAATTATGTCTGCAAATACTGCTGTTGTGAGGAGCTGCACTAAACAGAATCTCTCAAAGAGAAGCCTAGAAGGTATAGGGGAATGTCCTGCAAAACGAAAAGCTAGCTGGGGTATTCTCACCAGCCAAGGTTAGTAAAGCAATCATTTAGCCAACTGATGGGGCACCAGAATTTGCTAATGTAACAGGTTTAAGTGTAAATATTCCTCTACAACATTATGTTACATTTCATGTGTGTGTGTGTGTGTGTGTGTGTGTGTGCATGTGCATGTTTCTAGTTCTGCTTTAATATAAAATTAGTTATAATTCTCGAACGAGTTCTGCTTTTGCAAATGTTGAAATTATGTTATACATCAAGCCAAGCCAGCGTTACTAAGTACTAAGGTTTGTTTACAGAGTACAAGGGGCGGAGTAACCTTTTATGCAAATATCAAGTGGAGATAAACAGGGCAGGGGACATTTAAATGATGGTGAAATGTAAACACTGTAGAAAGAAGGAATTAATATAGAATCTGTTTCTCTGGCTTCAGAAATACTGCAAGGCATACAAATTATGCTTAGTTACAACAACAAAGGAGCTGTAAAATTAACAATCCAGTGTTTCTGTCATTTATATGTTACCCAATACCTGTTTAGACAGGTCTCCTCCATGTGTCCATCCAATTATTTCTGGGATTTATTTTTGGATTTTTTGGGGGGAGGGTGTTTCAAACTGTTGGTGGCTGAATCCATGGATAAAGGATTCATGGATACAGAGAGCCAACTGTCTAATGTTTCAAGGGGATTTTTAAACTAATATAATTTTGGTTATTCTAAGTATACACAGTAGTTGATTTATTCATATTGCTGAAAGCCTGTAACAAATAGAAAACGTTATCATGTTGGATCAATACTTGTTGTCCTTCATTCCTCTAAATTTTGTTTATTTGTTTCTGTATTTATTCATAATAAATATCATCTGCTACTACCATATTATGTGTTAGGTAGGGGAAATTCAAAGTATGTGTTTTAAAGCAACTGACAAGAATGAAGTATTGCATCATGGGTGTGTTTAGACAAATCAAGGATGGAATTAACCATACTTTAGAACCCAACCCATCGCTTGAGCTTTCAGATGTGCAGGCAAATCATGTTTTTGAGCTATTTGTGTGCTTTGACTTTCTATGTGTTCAGTAGTCCTGTTTCGAAGTATAATCGTCAGAGGCAAATTGATAGCATTACTAATGCTTTATTAGTTTCAACATCATGCGAAAAGGTTTAGCCTAAAGCACAGTTTGAAATATGCTTCAGCTATACTTTCTGATTCTGTTTGGCCAGCTGAATTGTTTTCCAATTACACCTTTTTAATCATGGGTTGGTTTTATGTCTGAATTAAGTGAATGAGCATCATAACCCTTTGCAGATAAAGAAAAAACATGAGCAAATCTGTTTTTATGTCCAAAAAGAACAATAATGTGGAAGAACACCTCATGATCCATTTCACCCAGTCTATCAATATTTTCTCAACATAGAAAACAAAATCAGTATAAGATCAAGGAGACAGCTTATAGTAAGCCTAATTCTAGTATTGTTTGATTTAATCAATGTACATATCACTTAACTGTCTCTAAAATGATATCTGGAAGCTGTGAATGCACATTGAATCATGGTCATATTTAATACAAGACTGTGTTGCAGTCTAATCTGAAGATCATATTAAGACATTTCAACAAATCTGGCATGTAGCACACAATGACTGCTTTCAGGCATGGTCTACATTTTGACCATTAACCATGGTTTGAGGATGTGGAACAAGCTATATGTTAATATAGTGTCCCCGCCAATTACCAATCCAAGCTCCTACTTTATCATCTTGCTTTGAAAGGTTCTTAGAAACAACAGGTTCCCAAATAAGACATCATAATTGTTGTTTTGACAAACCTAGAAGCAAACTAGGATGTGTGCGGAATGAAGGGAGTTTGTATATGAACACAGCTCTTTCTTGATTCTTTGGTCTATTCAAAGTGGCAGTCCCTGAAGAAGTGTCAGTCCTGCTAGGCTATATGAGTTATTGGCTGCTAATCGCTGGTGAGTTTCCTAGGAAAGGAGAAGCAACTGTAGCCCATTGGCACAAATATGGTGCTAGTCATTGGCACATTGGAAAGAATAATGATCAGTTCCTCACATCAGACAACTTGAGAAGTACTGGTCTAAACCACTGATTTAAAAATCTGAGTGTGTAACTTCTCAATGCAGTCAAAATATCTTGGTACTGATATTATCAGGTTGTTTTTTTTTAAAAAAAATAGAACTAGAAATTTAAAGGCTAGGATGGTTCATTCAGATTTTTGAAAAAGAAAGTAGCAGCTGAAGGGAACTTGCAGCGACAAATGTGGAAATCCACATGGACAACCACTGCTGTGTAGTTTCCCCTACCACCTGGTAATCACCTGGACTAGATAGTTTAGAGTCTTAGTGCGAGCTCTCAGACGGCTTAAGTTAAACAAGCTACCATCAGTACGGTAACGTATATAGATGCCGTCGTCTTCTTCAAGCTCTGCCATAGCCCTTTGGAGCATCATGCTAAAGAAGATTGTAAATAAAGTTTGGAAGAGACCCTTAAGGCCATACAGCAGATGAAAAACGGCAAGGCAGCTGGGATTGATGGAATCCCACCTGAAGTTTGGAAACACAGAGGTCATGCACTCCACGAAAAATTCCATGAATTCCTTGTGAATTGCTGGGAAAAAGGAGAACTGCCATCAGACCTCCGAGATGCAGTCATCATCACCCTGTACAAGAAAAAAGGAGCAAAATCCGACTGCTCAAACTATCGAGGCATAACACTGCTCTCTATTGCTGGAAAAATCCTTGCAAGGATACTCCTGAACAGATTAGTTCCTGCCATTGCAGAAGAACTTCTCCCTGAAAGCCAATGTGGCTTCAGAGCCAATAGGAGTACTACAGACATGGTATTTGCCCTTAGACAACTGCAAGAAAAATGTAGGGAGCAGAACAAGGGTCTCTATGTAACATTTGTCGACCTCACCAAAGCCTTTGACACTGTAAGTAGAAAAGGTCTGTGGCAGCTCCTGGAAAGACTAGGATGTCCCCCCAAATTCCTTAAAATGATTATCTTGCTACATGAGGGCCAGCGTGGTCAAGTCAGATATGGCGATGCTCTTTCAGAGCCCTTTCTAATAACTAATGGAGTGAAGCAAAGTTGTGTTCTTGCACCAACTTTATTTACAATCTTCTTTAGCACGATGCTCCAAAGGGCTATGGCAGAGCTTGAAGAAGAAGACGGCATCTATATACGTTACCATACTGAGAGTAGCTTGTTTAACTTAAGCCGTCTGAGGGCTCACACTAAGACTCTAAATGATCTAGTCCGTGAGCTGCTCTTCGCCAATGATGCTGCCCTTGTTGCCACACAGAAGCAGCTCTGCAGCGCCTAACGTCCTGCTTTGCAACAGCTGCAGAGCTGTTTGGGCTAGACGTCAACTTGAAGAAAACAGAAGTTCTTTACCAGCCTGCACCACAGGACGAACACCACCATCCCCACATTGCCGTCGGCAAATCTGTGCTCAAGTCCGTTCAGCAGTTCACCTACCTGGGAAGCATCATCTCCTCAGATGCCAAGATTGACAAAGAGATCGATCACAGATTAGCAAAGGCATATAGTGCATTTGGAAGACTTCACAAAAGAGTCTGGAGCAATAAGCACCTGAGGCAAAGCACAAAAATCAGAGTGTATAGAGCCATTGTACTGTCTATCCTCCTTTATGGATCTGAAACATGGGTCACCTATTGCCACCACCTACGACTCCTCGAGCGCTTTCATCAGCGCTGTCTACGCACAATCCTAAATATACACTGGACTGACTATGTGACGAATGTTGCTGTCCTTGAGCAAGCAGGGATCACCAGTTTTGAGGCCATGATATTGAGAACGCAGCTGCACTGGTCAGGGCACGTTTCTAGGATGGAGGACCATCGCCTCCCAAAAATACTACTCTACGGTGAACTCGCCACAGGTCAGCGTAAGAGGGGTGCTCCAAAAAAGCGATACAAAGACTCCCTGAAACAACATCTCAGGCTCGGCCAAATTGATCACCAACAGTGGTCCGCCCTGGCCTCACATCGGGAGGCATGGAGACGCACTATCCACAATGCTGCAGCCTTATTTGAGAACTCACGCCGAACAAGTCTTGAAGAGAAACGACAACGCAGAAAGAATCACAACCCAAAAATATCACCCAAGGAGATCTTCTGCTGTGCTTTTTGCAACCGGACTTGTTTATCTCGGATTGGCCTTTTTAGTCATCAGCCTGCTTGCAGAAAGCGCGGGATGAGTCCTTCCTGAATCTTCGTTTGCGAAGAAAAGCCAGAGATTATTTTGAGCCCTCCCAAACCTGTTTCAAGGCAGAAATGGGCTCTATTTAAAACAGGTAGGGAGCAGATGGTCTTCTCCAGTATGTAAGAGAAAAGCTATTTCAGGCTTGAAACAGGCCACAGTGGGATAGCCTTCAAAAGGCAAAATGCACCCAGGATTCCTGAGGCACAGGGTTTTTTTTGGAGGGGGGGTATGTGTGAAAGGGCCAACGGTTTTATATGTGGCCTATGGCTACTCTAAACGCATGAGCCAAACTTGTCCCACTTTTATATCCATTAAGTTTTACTCATATTCTTGCAATACTTCACAGAGTAGATGAAACTACTGTAACATGTCTGGTAAAATGAGGAGGAATAATTCAAAGAGTTCCCTAAAAATAAATTTAAACAAGGATTGTTGTGTATATTATAACAATGCCATTTTGTTACATCATGTCCTATAGATCTTTGGAGGAGATTAGATTAGATATAGATGAGAATCTGATTGGGTATTGATTATAAAAGAGGTGCTTTTCTATGATTTCATTGATTGGCTCCAGGAGAGTTCACTCTCTTAGAGTCAAACTACATGAGTTTTGTTGTTTATTGTTGCTGTGTGCCTTCAAGTCATTTTCAACTTATGGCAACCCTAAGGTGAACCGATCACAATGTTTTCTCAGCAAGGTTTGTTCAGAGAGGGCTTGCCATTGCCTTCCTCTGAGGCTCAGAGAGTGTGGTTTGCCGAAGGTCACCCAGTGGGTTTCCATGGCTGAGTGGGGATTTGAAACCTGCTCTCCAATAGCACTAGCCCAACATTCAATCCACTACACCACACTAGCTCATAAATTACATGAGACCACACAATATTCCTACAGTTTCTTTAAAACACTAGATGGGAGAACGATAATTCTGTTAGGAACAGTAGTACTGGGGAAGTGGGATTTAATCCTTCTCTCGCAATATTTTTCCAATGACAGTAGATTTCAAATGTCGGTATTACCTTCTCCATTGTGTGCAATAGAAGTAAAGTCATCCCTCTGTATCCACGGATTCTGTATCCACGGATTCCACCATCCATGGCTTGAAAATATTCCCCCAAAAATATATTCCCTAAAGTAAACTGTGATTTTGCCATTTTATATAAGGAACACCATTTTATTGTGCCATTGTATATAATGGAACTTGAGCATCAATAGGTTTTGGTATCCACATGGGGTCCTGCAGCCAAACCCCAGCAGATAAAATGGGCTCACAGTAAAGTAAATATTTTTTTTTCCCTTGGCCACGTGGCCAATATTTGCTTTGAGACAGAGATATGGGAAATATTTATTGGAGGCTTAAACTTTTTTTCTCCAATGCTCCCTTCTAAGTAAGAGTTCTACCTCAGCCAGGTTTTTTGTAATTTTTGTGGAGTCTCGCCCTGTGTTTCACAGTTAAGGTGGTAGTCCCCAAAGACTACACAGGTTGCCATGTTGAACAGTGAAAAAAAAAAGTATGGCTTGTGATCATAAAGATATTGAGATGATCCATTTATCTTGTTACCATAAACAATGCCCAGAATTTTTGTAAAATTAATAGTGCTCTTTATAGATTTTCCTTGTTTTTTTCCGGGCTATGAGGCCATGTTCTGGAAGAGTTTATTTCTGATGTTTCACCTGTATCTGTGGCTGGCATCTTCGGAGAATGGTTGGGTAGGAGTGTGTGTGTGTGGGGGGGGGGTTATATACTGTGAACCCCTGTTGGGGAGGATATGTACCGTACATTTGTGTATTTGAATGGCTGGTTTCTGGGTGGAGATATGCAAGGAGGATTAGTGTCTGTTTGGCTAATGGACCACCAACCATTCTCTAAAGATGTCAGCTACAGATGTAGGCGAAACGTCAGAAATAAACTCTTCCAGAACATGGCCTCACAGCCTGGAAAAAACACCAAGGAAAAGCTATGGATGCTGGCTGTGAAAGCCTTCAACTTCACAGTGCTCTTTATCTTTATTACATTTTGTTATTTTCAGATAAATGTATCCTATGTCTTCATGGCATGACCATGCAATAATTTTTACTACACTTTTGACTTGCAAAAAGGATATGCACCATTTGTTACATTTGCTCTCTCACAACAATAATGGGAGGCAGGTTACTGCTCCTGTTGTACAAATGAGAAACTGAGGTTAAAAATCTTTCTGAAAGCCACACAACAAATTTGTAGCAGATGACTGATTTTTCATCCAGAGCTCAGCACAAAACGTCTGTTCATGAGAACATATTGTTTATTTTTTTAAAAAAAAAAATTCTTAAACTATGCATTGTTGCTTCTAGTATTCCTGCAGAGCACCTAAACTCGGGGCTTTGGACATCTGTTTACTGCAAAACCCCTGCAGGTTAAAGCTCATATTATAATGAGCTCTTTCTAAAAATGGCTGAAGTCTATTAACAGGCATCAGTTAAAGAGGATAGGTTTGTTTGTTTTTTATTTAAAATGAGCAGGATTTATAATTGCGATTGGCTGGAAACACCATGGGGAGATGGAGATTTAGGTACTGTATGCAGTTTTTAAATTATTCCTTGTGCTTGCCTGCTTATTGTTCTGTTTTAGGTTTCTCTCTGCAGTATTCACAGAACTGTAGGCTCTGTTCCTAGTACATTAGATACCAGATGGCCTGGAATGCAGAGTCTAAATATAGTCAGTAGCACTTTCCATTTCAGCCAGAGAGAAAAGAATCACAAGGCGAGAATAGCTTAATATTTTTGAATAGAGGATATTTCTTTCAAACTACCTTTAAAATGTTATTTAAGATATCCAGGATGGTTTGGAATCTGGTTATATCTCCATTAAAGTTAATGGCAAAGCTTCCATATACCTCTGCAAGAACACAATAATCCCTTTGCAAAAGTGCAAGAATTTCCTAAAAATTAATATACCCAAAGTACAGTAATATTACTACAACTCTGCCAACAATTAACAATCGCATAACTGAGCAGTCAGTACCTGTAGTGGCATATTGCTTAGTTCCACAGTCATACATTGCAACTGTTCCTGGTTATTATTACTTGTCCTGAGAAATCACAATGTCCACTCCCCACCCATCCATCCCCATTGTGGAATGACTTTCTAAAAGAGTTGTTTAGTTTCTGTTACTTTCTCCTCGTCACTAGAAGTTAAATCTTACCATGGTTGGGGTGAGTGCTTCTCATCTGGTCCACATATTTTGTCAGGGATGCTATACTGCAAAGTCTGCTTTGTGCAGGGATTTGGATAAAATCACACATTTGGAAAGTGTGACCGTCCAGATGTTGCTGCACAGCAGCTGCCAACATCTGTCACCACTGGAAATGCTGGCAGGAATTGTAGGCTAACAACAACTGGAGGCGCTGTAGTCTAACAACAGCTGCCCACCCCAAACTAAATTGTCAGTGAGTTTCCTTCCAACTCAATCATTCTGGATGCAATGTGTGTGTGTGTGTTTACTTTATTTTATTTTAGGCATTTGTTTATTATCTTTCAGCCCACCAGGGCCCCCAATGGATAAAAACATTTAAAACAGTAAATACATCACTAAAACACATTTTAAAACATCTCTGTAAAACATAATTCAAAAAGCATAGACAGTTTTTAAAAAATGCTTTAAAGCAGCCAGGTTTTAAGGATGAAAGGCCAATTGAAATAGCACCATTGGAGCTGCCAACTGGAAACTCAGAAGGAAAGAAGCCAGACTGATCTCTTTGGGAGGTGCTGTACAGAGAAAGCCCTGTCATGCATAACCACCAGGCTAAATACATAGATACAGACAGAAAATGCAAGTATATGACTCTCTCCAAAACCGGTTACAGTACTATAGACAGTAGATATGTTACTGTAAAGAAATGGACTGTTTTAAGATTAAACATTTCTTAATAAGAACAACCTGGATATTTTTAAAAGGAAAATGCACATTCAGTTTGTAAGTATATTCTTCTTTGTGCTGTTCAGATTGTGTTGCGTAAATGAATACAGCATACAGCATGTGTACAGTTGCCTTGAGTGATTGAAAATGGGGTAGGAAGATAATGGGAGTGTGTGTGCCTGTGTAATATTAGGTGTGTGAGTACAGGCTGAGTCTCCCTTATCCAGAATTCCAAAAATCCAAAATTTGTCCACATGAGTGGCTGAGATAGTGACACCTTTGCTTTCTGATGGTTCAATGTACACAAACTTTGTTTCATGCACAAAATTATTTAAAGTATTGTGTATAAAATTACCTTCAGGCTATGTGTATAAGGTGTATATGACAACTAAATTGTGTTTGGACTTAGGTCCCATTTTTAAGATATCTCATTATGTATATGCATGTATTCCAAAATCTGAAATACAGAACACTTCTGGTCCCAAGTATTTCAGATAAGGGATAATCAACCTGGTACTTCTTTTTCTATTTTCATTTATAAAATTTGAGAATATATGCATTGATGTGGACACTGAATGGGAGGCTTAGTGCAAGGTAAGGCTTGGATTGTTTTGGCAACAGGAGAGAATCACATGTTGTGCCACTGCGGTAATATTAGCAGGCTTTTTTTTAAAGTAGCTGAAGTGAACACATGAATAGGTATCACAGGAGTACATATCAAAGGTGGCATAGATGAAGATGAAGCTGATTTGTATCAGGTAAAATAACCTTTCCAGCATTGATGAGCATGTCCTATTTTCAACAAAATATGTAATATTGGTATCATTTCAGAGTGCCTCAAAAATGTTAATAAGGTACTTTATATGCTTGGTACACCTTCCCAATGCAGTTGGCTGCAAAACAAATTGGCAGAAGAGGGTGTTGAATTCTCTGCAGTGAGAATGCATCAAGGTAGTTGTAAACAGCAGCCACTAATCTTTGAGGTTGTTTCTGACTTTTGAAAACATTGCCTCAGATTTTTAAAGGCACCCTGATCCCATCTCCAAGCAAAAGCTAAAAATGGATTTGGGAGAAATTTCTACCTCAGTTGCTCCAGAGGAATCCTGTTCAATCCACTGGACAGTTATCAAGTTTGTCAGGCCTCTGAATCAGAGGCTTTGTGGTTCTGAATGCTTGTCATTGGGATCACATGTGGGAGGGTGTAATTGCACACTTGTCTTGCCTCCAAGGTTCCCATAGGCATCTGATTGGTCCCTGTGAGAACAGAATGCTAGACTATATAGTCCTTTGGTCTGATCCAGCAGGGCTCGTAATAGCTTACGCCCCCTCCCTATAATATTTCATAAATTGGCAATAATTAGATACTTCACAAGGTCTGGTAGATCAGGGTGGACCAGAAGTGGGGTAAGGTGAAAGTCAATAGGACCTAACAAAGGTGTCATGGAAAATTACCAACCAACATTCCCAAGATAGGATTAAGCTAGTAAACAAAGCCATCGCCGAGGTATGTGCTAATCCCCTCTTGGAAACATTGGCAATGAATCATCTATCACAAACAAACAGTGATCAAAACTCCCATTATCCCAGAAAAGCCTTTCCTCACACATTTCCCATCCCACAATAAGGAGCTTGTCATAAACCCAACAACTCTAATTTCTCAGCCATTAGCAATCATTAGCAAATTTGTAGTTTCCTTGGTTTAACATTGGGAAACCCATCTAAGCTTTGTTTCAAAGCTCAAATACCCCTTTAGGACAAAAAATAGGGTATAAATATTAGCCCCAAATAATAGCCTAGGGTGCCAAAGTTAGACACCATCACAGTGCTGGATCACTGCGCCACCCTCAGTTCCAAGTCTGAGTCTTTTTTGCTGCCTGAAACTCTGCTCTTCAGAACTGGTAATTATCACCCATATTTCCTGAATCTATTCCTCTGTCCAACTTTCTGCCTTAACTCTTTCTTAGACTTGTGTGGTTCTTGTGAGTGTGTGTGCATGTGGGAATGCTTCCCTGTTATTTTTCAATTAAAAACATTTTATTTGACTTTAACTTGAAGTATCTGCAGTTACTACTGGTATACACAGGTGCACAAGATCCTGGAAGTTATCTGACCTTTCACAGCCACCCATTTGCGGTAATAATTCCCCCAATTAATAACTGAGATTTGGCATCACTAGTGGGTTTCCCATGGACCCCCCACTTATTTGGGTAACACTTCTAATGTTAACTTCTCAAACTTTTCTGTTATCTAAACACCACCAATCTTGTTAAAGTCAGACCCACACAAGGGATGGGAAACAGCAGTGGGCACAGGGGGCAGTTTTCTACCTTGGTACTTTCTGGAGGCTGAAAAATCCAGACTTTGCCATCTCTTTCTGCATTTATAAAATAATTAATTTAGTGTACCACCAAGGGATGAAATTTATACTTAATAAGGACATTGTAAATAAAGATCTTTGTGATCTTTACATGTACTCTTTTCACCAATTATTTTATATTAATGAAAAAAATGTTCATGTAGTTTAAACTATATTTTTGCATTGTTCCATAGGTTCTTGGGCAGATCGTTCGCCATTGCATGAAGCAGCAAGTCAAGGACGCCTCCTTTCTCTAAAAACTTTAATTGCACAGGTAAAAAAATAACATACTTGAAGCATGGATATCCCACCCTCTGCTAGCATTGCTTTCAAATGACAATTAAGCATGCTTGTTGTATATATATTGCATAAAATATTTGTTTTTGTAATTGTTAGGTAAAGCAGATTTTTAAATAAGAGGCTGAATAGCTTTAAGGAGCATCTATCTATTTATTTTGTTGCATTTAGGGATATAATGTAGATGCTCTAACCATCGATCAAGTGACTCCACTGCATGAAGCATGCCTAGGAGATCACGTGGGATGTGCTAGACTCCTTCTTGAAGCAGGAGCAAATGTAAGTATTATTTTATCCTATACCACCTGCGTTGGTAACAACTTGAATTGTGTCTGGAAAACACTAAGGAGTCAGTGGATATTTGGGAACCCTGGAGTAACATGTTACGCTGACCTATATTGTTAGAAGACTGTTGTTACTCTTATATGTCTTCAAGCTGACACTGGGTTTGTCTACACTGGCCGAAAACAAACCCCACACTTATTCTGGAATCTGCTGCTCAGTTGCCACACAATGTCCTTGATGATTCACAGATTCATTGGAGCTTTCGCAGGAAAATCCGGGTTGAAAAGATTTGTGATTTGCTCTACATTTCAGGGGAAACCCCAGGTTATTGGCCATGCAGCAGCCATAGAATGGCTTTGGTACTAAGCCGGGGGTAGGGCTTCTGGTGGACAGGACTCCATTCTGCCAGTGTACAGGCTTTTTTTTTTTTAATAGATTGTGTGAATATCTATATAAGCATATCTCAGCTTATCCAGTAATACAGTACTCTGGGACAATGTATATTTGAATGCACAAGTGAATGGGGAAAATATAGAGCAGCCACAGCTGTTTGGGCATCAATAATGTGACGTAAAGGACATGTGATCAGCATAGGACCACCCTTTTACATTGACATGAGTTACAGTGTGGCAGGATACTCCAGTCTCCCATTGGACAAGCCCTGGTGAGTGTGGCATTTATGGATCAAAGAAATCCACCACGGCTGAGGTAGGTTCAGGGTTTCCCACCAGTTTAGACAAGCTCTCTGATTTATGGTGACCCTGTTGTAGGATTTTACTTGCAACATTTATTCAGAAGAGGTTTGTCATTGCTTTCCTTTAAGGTTAAGAGAGTATGACTTGCCTGTGTTTACCTAGTGGGCTTCTGTGGCTGAACCTTTGGTCTTTTGGAGTTCTAATCCAACACCCAAACACTATACCACACTGACTCAAATGATGCTTTACAACAGTAATTAGGAGAGAACTTGGAAAAAAATCATTAAAAAGTAATTAGTTACCCAGACTTGCTAAAATTTTCAACAGTTCTTTAATAGTTTAAATGCCAATGACATTATTTTTGAGTATTTCTTTTCTACTATAATTTGTTACTGATCATTTCTAGGAAATTTAATGTAATGATATAACAAAATAATTAACAGATTGATTTTATTGCTTCCTTAATGTTTTAACACTGGCAACTTAAAGTTCTTAACAATTTAATTTTAAGAAATTAGCACTAATGCTAACATTTCCAAGCTCTGACTCAAGAGTAACATATTCAATTTACTTAAAAGATTTATAAGCCATCTGTTAGAGCAGACCTTCCCAAGTGAACAATATGTAAAATCATAAAGCCATAAAACAATAAAGTAATGATAAATCCAGAATTAACCGCTGATATAAGGAAAGTTCACTAATCTAAAGATTCTGAGCACTTTAGGGGTGCAAAACGTTAGCTGCGTAGTTTCTACTTTCAGTGTAAGTGCCTTCATTTCTTGAATACCTTGTCAAGATGGTACACAAGTTCCTGCCCTACGTCTTTCTCTCTGTTGTCATCTTCTGCACAATAGCAGAGTGTGAAGAGCCACCTTGCAAACTATGTGGTTGAGATATGCTTGGATGAATGGGTGTGAAGCTGTGCTTGGAAGGACAGAGGGCAGCCAATCCCAGCAGAGAATGCTGTGATGGGAGGGAGGGACTTCTGTGAGTGTGAGCGTCTGTGAGAATGTCAGTTGGGAATGACAGCTGAGAGTTGACTGTTGAGAGAGTCAGTTGGATGAGTCAGTTGCGAGAGTTAGTGGGACTGAATGTATACGGGGTGTATGAATTAAGTGGAGGCAAGGTCTGATACCGTTTGTTTGAAATATTGATATTAATATATAATTAATACAAAATCCTGAAAGTTGTTCAAGATGAATCCAGACAGGCCCCCTCAGAGTGAGGATTCGTGCCCAGAGTGCTAATGTCCCAACTCACACGCTGAGAGAGAGATTCTTTCAGACACTTTATTAAACCTTGTAAGAGACAAGGCTGGGTCAGCAAAACACATGTTCTCACCGTTTCTGATGAGCACAAAACTTTTATACATTTCACAGTTCTATCTATGACATCATTTTACATACAACCCATGGCCTGAGCTTGTGGACACTGCATGCCTACTAACTCTTAATTGGTTGCTCAAGCTTTGCTTACTGAGTCACATAAAATTATGTTGTTGTTCTTTTGCTTAGGCACAACAAAACAGAATTCATCTATTGTCTGTTCACACCTCAAAGATATATTATCTATTACAGCTTCACTCCTTTCAGTTCCCAGGGAAAGGAATGCCAGTCTACAACCTCAAGGCTAAATCTTTGCCTCTCAGCTAGAGTATGTTTTCCTCTCTTGATCAAAGTCTGCTTTTCTAAAATGAGGCAGCCTACTTTCTGTTCAGGTCTAGGTCCTTTGGTTATCACTTGGCTAAAATAAATAATCTGAACTGGTTTGTTAAATTGTTCACACTGACTCGAACTGGTTTTATTCACTCTGGAATAAGGGTTGGCCAATTTACCATCAGGAGAAATACTTTTAGCTAAACTTGTCCACAAAAAGGACACCTAGAGGGCCAGCCCCAGATCCAAAAAGGGATTTAAGAGGGGACCCTAGGACGAGGTGATAGTGTGAGGCAGCCAGGACTAGGATCTGTGGGACCAGCTGGAGGGGTGGCAATGTCACACGGAGTTTTTTAATTTCTGAGATTTTGCCCATGGCTCTTCTTGGTACATACAATGACTTATTCAAGCAATAGTTCTGGTTGTGCTTTGCTGCAAGCCATTTTGGCAGACATTGCATTGTTATATCGCACTTTCTCAGCAACAGAGGCTTTTAAAAGATAACAGGGCAGAATGTTTACATATCATCTTTTTACATGGGAAATGTTTAAACAAGTACTGTGTTCCTACTCATAGACATAGCCATTGTTTTAGGTGAATGCTACAACGATTGATGGAATGACACCTCTGTTCAATGCTTGCTCAAGAGGAAGTGCTTCTTGTGTAGAGCTTCTGTTGGCATTTGGGGCCAAAGCTCAGTGGGAGACATGTCTTCCTTCTCCAACTCATGAAGCAGCCAGCAGAGGTATGAATGAGGAAAACAGAATGGATTAAGAATTGTATGAGGCATTGAAAATCTTTCCTCTCTCCCCACCCCTTATTCTTTGTGTGTCATATCTTAAATTTAGATTATAAGCCCTGAGGGCATGGGTTGTCATACTACACATTTTGTAAGCTGCTTTGGAAGCCTTTTTGGCAAAAGGGTGGGATATAAATGCTTTAAATAAATGTAATTTCTAGTTTGGGAATTTAATTACATCTCTTTTGGCTAGGCCATAGTGGCTGTCTAGAACTGCTGATCTCTTGGGGCATAGATGTTGACCAAGATATTCCTCACCTTGGAACCCCACTATATGTGGCTTGTATTTCACAGCAGAAACAATGTGTCCGCAAGCTTCTCTATTCAGGTATGTTTAAATGCTCCCTATTCACTAACTTTGCTTGCTTTTTAAACCAAATTAGTTTTTCACTTCAGTAACCTTGACACTATTCCGCTGATCACTTTATTTGCTCAGCCCAAGTCTTTGAGCATCCAAGAGTTTTTTTTCCAATAGTGCAGTTGTTGTTGTATACTCTAAAGCAAATCTACCATGGGTTTTCTTGGCAAGATTTGTTCAGAGTGGAGTTGCCTTTGCTTTTTTTCTGAAGGTGAGAGAATGTGACTTGCCCAAGGTCACCCAATGGGTTTCCATGGCTGAGTGGAGATTCAAACCCTGTTCTCCACAGTTGTAGTCCAACATTCAAACCACTACTTCACACTGGCTCTTACTCCCCACTCCCCAAATCTTTCAGTTTTCTTATCTTTTTAACTCATCTGGTCCAGGTCAGAAGTGGTTAATGTATTTATTTTTATTTATTTAATTTATACCAGCTTATCTCCCAACATGGAACCCAACATGGCTTACAATAATTTTAAACAAAATTCAGCTAAAAAAATTGCAAAAGCTAAAAAAAAAATTAAACAAGCAATTATATTAAAAAGCACATGTTTAAAACACATTTAAAGCATAATTTAATAGATGGAAGATAACACAGCACACCACTTTCAAACATCCTTCTACCACATGATTTAAGAATCAAAGGCCTCCCTTAATATTCATAAAATGGTCTGTGCCTTCCCACAGAAAGAAAGCAAAGAAGGAGCCAACCAGACCTCCCATGGAAGGGACTCCCACAGCCACAAAGCAGCCACTGTAAAGGCTCTCTCATATGTCTTTACCAAATGTGAGATTGAGAGAAAACCCTCCCCTGAAGATCTTAAAACTCAGGCTGACTCATATAGGGAGATACAGTCTTTTAAGTAATGTGAACTCATGCCATATAAGACTTTAAATGTCATAAGCAATACTTTTAATTCTGCCCAGAAACAGACTAGTAGCTAGTGAAGCTGTTTCAACAGGGGAGTTTTATGATCAGCCCTGGTCAACATTTTGTAACTGCTGAAGTTTCCAAACAGTTTCCAAAGGCAGACCCATGTAAAGTTTGATACAGTAACCCAAATGGGATATAATCAAAGCACGTGCCATTGTGGGTTTTCAGTTTATATTCCACTACTCTACCACCAATTGTGAGGTATTCCACTCAGGCAATCCCACCAGTGCCATCAACTGTGAAAATTCCTCTCAGGCAATTCCCACCACTGTGGCTAAATATGGGGTTTCCACCTTTTAACACACTAAATGTGAAGACTTCCACAATGCTCACTGCAGTTACCAGGAGTGAAGGCTTTCCCCACCTTTGTTACAATGTAAGGACTTCCTCCTGTCCCGTCTGTGTGACACCCACTGTGGGAACTGTCTAAATGCCCTCAAAATAATATGAGAACTTATATCTACAATGGATACCATCCATCCATATTCAAAGCTGCCATGACAGACACCTTGTCTGAATCCAAGCTCTCAGATAGACAGTGTTTCCAGAGGCCAAAAGTGTATAAAAACAAAAACAAATCTTTATTAACAGAAGTTAAAATAGCAAAGCAGAATAAATATTTATTACATTTAAAACACCACAATCTCTTTCACACACTCCTCTCAAGCTAACTCAGACCCTTACCAACAACTCAATTCAAACTCCCTTCTCTCATTCCAACCCTAGTCTAACTCAAACCCCTCTCAAACTGCATTCTTTCAAACCTATGCTAACAGAACATCTCACTCAAACTGAACTCCCAACTGTAATTCACCAGCCTTACGAAATCTTCTCAGATATTCCATCAATAAGCATTCACTTCAACATGCCATTCCTTTCCTCCTCCCAACTGCTCCTTACCTCATATTTGAATATACATTCCATAAATCAAACAACATTTTCAAATACAAACTCATGACATCACAGTCACCTTAGCCAGATCTGACATTTGTAGGAATGGGTGCCATTGGCACACTTGCTTAGCTGTGCTATGAATTTAGGCTCAGATCTGAGTGTAGGAGTACACCCAACCCGTGAACCTGAGATTTCAAGGGGGAGAGTAACACCATCCAGCACAGAATGAATCCCTATTCCTTGATCTGCCTTATAACTGACCAAGAGTACTTCTGTCTTGTTTGGTTTAAGCTTCAATTAATTTGTACTCAATTAATTTGTACTCAGTTAGTTAAAAACCTACAGGAAAAATCTATTTTTAACAAAAGATTTAAAAATACAATATTCATAACCAATCTGCATTACATGAATTATATTGTTTATTTCAAACGGTAGTACTTCAGTTTCATGTTCATTTAAAGTCTGAACCCAGTTAACAATCTTTTAAACATCAAGGTGACCATTCCTGCCATCTTTCTTCAGAGGTCAACATTACTATCCACACTATACAGTTGAAAGTACCTAAGCTATTAATAATAATAATAATAATAATATATTATTATTAAATATTCTTTAAATTCCCTCTCAGGGTAACACATGGCTTATGGGCTGAATACAGCTCCTGCTTGATTTTGTTTCCTCAAAAGCCCTACCACCATCAGAAATGTGGCCTCTTTCTTTTTCTTTCTTTCTTTCTTTCTTTTTTTTAAGGAGAATTATGCTCCCTCTCTCTCACCTTTTTGGCCTGTTGAGGTTTGTATAATGTGCCATTTTGATGTGAACATGTTGTTTAGGAATGGACTACATGAGAGCCAATAAACAAACTTAATCTTGATAGGACAATGATAATGTTGGTAGATGTTTTCCAAAGGGCAGCCAGATTAAAAACAAAAAACAAAACACCTCAAAGTCTGACAATTAATCTGCACTGTGGAATAGTGTCTGACTTATTCTTGGTGGGTTTGTACTCCCCATGAAGAATCAGCCTTGGCTGTGCTTTTTATTTAAAGGGTTTGATAATAATACTTAAGGTATCAGCATTAAGTGTCAAGTTCTCATTGTTTGAGATTATTCTAGTTGAGACTAACAATTGGATTTAGGCCTATGATTTGGGTGTGACAATTAAATAGCCATTCCCCACCACCACTTTTTTTGTTACAAAACTATAGGTGCAAATGTACAAAAAGGAAAATTTTTGGAAACTCCATTACATGCAGCTGCAAGGCAATCCAGTACAGAAATAATAAACATGCTTCTTGACTTTGGGGCCGATATAAATGCAAAAAATACAGAGTTTGAACGACCTGTAGATGTAGCTTCTCCCCGCAGCTTGGTGGAAAGAATATTGCTTCTACATGAAGGTAAAGATGATGGATGGATGTGTGTTCATGTGTATATGTGTTTTCAAGTCATCTGTTGACTTAGGGTGACCCCATGAATTTCACAGGGTTTTCTTAAGCAAAGAATACTCAAAGGTGGTTTTGGCCAGTTCCTTCCTCTGAAATATAGTCTGCAACACCTGGTATTTGATCTCCCATCCAAGTATTACCCAGGGCTGACCCTTCTTAGCTTCTAAAATCAGACACGATCTGGTACATTTAAGGTTTTTAGACAGCACGTATGTATAACTACTGTAGTAATCTTCTGCTGCTGGGCTTTGGATGGATTTTGCAGAGGTTCAATACTTCTGTTTCTTTGCGTTATCTCTTGCCTGCAAGTACGTACATACAACTGATTCAAGATGGGAGAATGACCTACTTCCCTCTTTAACTTCTGTATTTTCAGACTCTCTGATGAGTGTTGACCAGTCTACCATTTTCATTTCTAGGACAAACTAATGTGTGTATTGTGAAGTCGAAGGTTTTCACGGCCGGCATCCATAGATTTTCCTTGGTTTTTTTCCAGGCTGTGAGGCTGTGTTCTGGAATAGTTTCTTTTTGACGTTTCGCCTGCATCTGTGGCTGGCATCTTCATTCTCTGAAGATGCGGGCCACAGATGCAGGCGAAACGTCAGAAAGAAACTATTCCAGAACACGGCCTCACAGCCTGGAAAAACCCCCAAGGAAAATCTAATGTGTGTATTCTCTTTCTTTCGCTGCCATCTTGTTTTCCATTACTATCCATTTCCACTAGTGTTCTTGCTGAACTTTCACAGACAGATTTCATAAGTGATTGCTTAATTCAGTTCCTCAGTGCTTCTCATGGAAAACTACTATAAAATGGGGTAGGGGAACAGTCCTTGTAAAAATGGAGGGCACATTAATAGAAATGTCTATATTCATTTGAAAAGATTCAGTTTTTTAAAAAAATTAGCAAAATATCAATTTGAGTATATCACAAAAAGCTGTAATTTTGTAAAATATACATTGCAAATTCTTGAAGGCATTGAATTTCCACTTTATATCCACATGCAGCTACTCCGTGTTCTCTTTGCCAACTGTGCCGGCTATGTATCCGAAATTACATAGGAAGAGCCAGATTGCATCTTGTACCACAACTCCAGTTGCCCACAATATTGAAAGACTTCTTACAGTATAGATAATGTGGTGGACTAGCTTGTCAGTACTTGAAGAACAAGTATTTTACTTTTATGTTTCACATGAAAAATGGTTGGGATGGGAAAGGTGTGTGTGTGTCTAAACTAACTTTTACATACTAACATATATGTGACAACTGCAATTATGATCCAACAGTATTTGGGATCCTTAAGCAACCCAATGACAAGGTGCTAATGTAATTCAGTATAACAGAAATCATCCATACCTTGGAAGCATGTTAAAAACACTTCACTGTAACCATTAAGGTGATTAAACCAAGATTGTACTTTGTGCAGGGAGTGTGCAGTTGTTCTTGTGAGGATTCTGTTGTGTTTTCTCCAGCTATTTTGTTAGTTAAAACAGAATGACATTTTCCTAGCAGGGCCACACTGGTCTTTGGGGTAGGGGAATTTCCCACTTAGTAATGTTTGGAATGTTTCTCCCTCACCACCCCCTGTGGGAATGATCACAACTGGGGAAGAATAATCTCCCTTGCTCTTTCTGAACAAGAACATCTAGTTTTAGGGAGGGTTTTGTTCATTTAAATGCTGTTGCACCCTTCAAAATCTGCTCCACTCTTTGTTCACTGCAGCAGAAAAAAATGAAGGCACTGTAGTTGTCAGGAGCAACAGCTTTTTAGTGGACCCATGGCCTGCTTAAGGACTGGAGCGGAATAATGTTATATGTCTAGCACCAAAATTCTCACAGGGCGTTGTACTGGCGAACATGTTGAAAGCATGGGTCTGGTACAATCTATACAAGATATTTTGTTCTGATATTTTAATTATTGTTTGGTTTTGTTATATTCTGGTTCAGGTTGTCTGTTATGTATGCATCCAGACATGTAATGTCTCTAAATATATCTGAAAGACAATATAAACACTTGTGTCATTTTTCTTCCTGTCTTCCCTGCTTAAGCAGTTAATAAAGCAGATGCTGTGAATTCATTTCTCTTCTCCAGTCCTTAGTCAGTTCCTTATTGTAACAGTGGTATTCAAGGCCAGTCTGATGTTCAATCCTACACATTCTTACTTAGACATAAGATACACCAGTTTTTGTGGGGTTGCTTCTTGGTAAGTGTGTATAACATAAGTCATTTTGGGCCAGCAGATCTCAAGCACCACTCATGCACCTTGGTTTATAAAGAAAAGCATCCTGGTGGGCATGGGGGTGGGTACTATTTCTTTAGAAATTAAGCATTGCATATATGAGCTATTAGATTAGTGATAGCACAATGTCAACTTCATCTTCATCTTAGGCATTATGACTACAAATTATGAACCTGGATCTGCATTCTTCCCCTATAGAAACAGATGGATAAAAACATACTACTCAGAACACTTTGCCCATGTATCCTTTACATTGTTTCATGACACAAGAAAATATACTTAATTAATTCAAGGTGATACACATAGGTATCTACTTTTCCCTCACAATAGCTCTGTGAGGTAGATTAAGTGGAGAGAGCACATAACCAGTAGTTACCTACTGAAGTACATGGCTGCATGTAAATTTAAAACTGGGATAACACTTAATAGCTAGTATTTGTTCAAAACCGCAGTGTTACCCAAAATGCTCCTTGGAAAATTCCAATAAAATATCGAGTTTCTAATATGTTGGGGAAATTAAGAGCAACTCGACTTTAGCTATGCAACAGGGGGTAACAAGGGAATCTTGCAAACCTTTGTCTAGCAGTACTAGTCTGGATGGAATACACACACATGTAAAATTAAGTATGGTTTTTATTAAAGAGTTCAAAAATAACCCCAGACACACACACATTCACCCAGAAAAAGCATTCACACAAGGCTATAGAAAAACAGTGGGAAAAACTTAGGGGGTAGCAAGAGGATTTGTTGGGGTGATACAACCTGTCCTGTGGTCAAGCTGGCAGAGTGGATGGAGGAACCTGGGGTGGCTAACACAGAGTGACAGGGTCTCCCCTATAACTGGCTGTGCACACTTGGGCATATTTGGGGGTCATTTATACCTCCAAATACACCTATGGGGATTTGATGTTTCATGGGTTGAAATACTAGATTTCCTGAGCCTTCATGGATTGCACAATGAGTTTTCTGGTCTTGACAAAAGGTGTGGAAAATGCTAAATGTGTTTCTTAATGTCCGGTGATTGGATTTTAAAAGCTTGAGCAACCTGTGTAAGGTTTGGGGATTTAGGAAAGGAAATTTCAGAATCAGCAAATAAAAAGGTTTCATTCACCCATTGTCTCCCTTTCCTGGGAAAGGTGTCCATTTTGGCTTTTAGCCTTAGGCTTCCCAGGGCAAAGCATGGCATTCAGCTGTCCTCTTCTCTGAGACCATCCTGTGCCTTTTCCCTTGTGAAAGGTCACATTAATGAACCAAATTCTAGAAGTGGGGTCTCTGGAAGTGGGGTGTAAGCCATGCTTAACAGCAGATTCAAGATAGGATAGTAGGCACAACCAATCAATACTAGACTGCTTCATGTGGCTGTGTCAGGCGTTATCTATGAGGGATGTACTCCACTTTCTGAGGGTGGCACACCTTATTTAACTTTAAAAATTAAATCAATGTCTAGATGTCTAGTTTACCTATAAACTAGACAGCTAGAAATATTTTTTAATAGTAATCTGGTGTATGTTCAATGATCAACATGGGGCGGGGCAGAGTTCATAGCTAAGTTTTATTACAGATAATGGCACATTTTACACGCTGTGCTACATTAATAGCTGTGCGTGCTAAGCAAACTGGCTCCTTTCATTGTGATTATCATCCAAGCATTAAAAAAAATGAAAATCCATGGAATAAACTTGTTTCCAGCTACATTAAGTTGGTGAAGTAAATCAGAAACAATCCAAATGCTACTGTTAAAGATTCAGGCTTTGCAAAATAGATTCCTTCTCCATAACAAAGGCTTGAGAGAAAGCCAAAGTAAACTGTGAATTCCTTCCTAAATGTCACTCAGAACCTATGTGGCTTTGTCATTTGATATGGATCACTGTGTTTATTTTGTCCTTCATATTAATCCAAAGTACTTACACTTACATGCTATTTTAAAAACAGCTTTTAATCAGATCCTTTACTAGGGGGATCTCTTCTAATTAGCAATAAGTAACTTCCACATACTTGGGCAAAGAAGGGATTCCCACAGCTGTTTGTTCCAGTCTGAAGAAACAGGCTTTGAAGAAAATGTAGGAGTTAAATTCAGACATAGAGGTAAGCATGGCAGAAAGCAGGGATAAAAATTTTGGGAGGAAAAAACAAGGAAGGATATGCACCTTCAAGTTACCTGTCAACTTATGGTGATCCCATGAATTGTATATGTTTTCTTTGGCAAAGAAGTCTCAGATGTTTGCTATTTTCTTCCTCTGAAATATTAGCATACGGCACTTGATATGCTTTGCTGGTTCCACATCCAAGTACAATCCAGGCCTAACACTGCTTAGCTTCCCAGATCAGACAGGATCTGGTGCCTTCAGGGTTTGTAGACCCCTGAACAAGGGGAAATTCAATCACAAATAATGAACAAGTTACAGAATTAACCCACAGAATCAAACCACACGTGATAGAGGCTAATACAGTTGTCCCTCTGTATCCACAGATTTGGTATCCACGGATTTAACTATTCACAGCTTGAAAATATTCTTAAAAAAATAATAACCCAAAAAACAAGACTTGATTTTGCCATCTTATATAAGGGACACCATTTTGCTATGCTATTGCATATAATGGGACTTGAGTATTCACGGATTTTGATATCTGCGGGGGGTCCTTGGAACCAAAGCGCAGCGAATATGAAGGGACAACTGTAATTTGAATGCGGAAATGACCATTCTTTGTGACAATTATCATAATTTGCTAGCAGGGCCAAACCTATCATTAGACAAAGAAGTAATTGCCTCAGGTAGCTGAGGTCCTTCAGCCAGTCCTTCTTGAATCCCCTTGCTTTCCCACTATTCTGGGTCACCAGCAGATCCCATATCCTTGTATTGGGGGATGAGATATGTGGCTCCAGCTGCTGGACTGCAATTCCCAGCATCCGCCACCATTGTTTTTTTCTGGCTAGGACTGATGTCAGTTCTCCAAAATCTAGAGATATTTTCCATCCCTGCTGTCCTCAGGTATGGTGAAGGACCTTGTCCAGGCACTAGTAATGAAATAAAATTCAACCAGTAGTCCAGTTAAATCCTGTATATGGAAAGGTGTACATATGTATGACATTTTGTTCCTTGCCTCAGGCAGCAAAACGTCTTGGGCTAGCCCCATCAGATTCATCCAACTTGCTCGGCCAGTAGGATAGAGCCAAAGGCTGCTAGTACTGTAATAAAAAACACACAGTGCCTGTGATGTTTAAGCATGGTCACTCAAAAGTCTCCTATCATGGTTAATTGAAATAAATACAGTAGGACCCCCTTATCCCCTGAGGATTGGTTTTTGGGGCCCCTGTAGATACTGAAAACTGTGAATAATAGCAAACACTATTGAAAATAATGTGATTTCTGGTTTAAAACACCATAGAGTTGCCTTGGAGGACCTAGAAAATGGCTAGAGAAGACATTTTAGTAAGATTCTATGATAAGTGTGCTGTTTTGCCTGTCCTGTGGATAACTGAATCAGTGGATAATGAATCAGTGGATATGGAGGTCCTACTGTATACTTCCATACTGCCTAGGGCATTCTCATGGGAGTTGTAGTCGCAAAAGGTCCTTTCTCCCCAAGCACTCCTTGAATTCTACAAGTCCCAAGGAAACGCTGGGGTTTTTAAGGGTAGGCCTGACAATGCCAGCAAATGAGCCACTTATTACCTCCCCCAGCTTCAAAACTCCTGAGCATCCACCTCTACCACCATTCCAGAGGTTTTACAGTTGTCCCTTCATATTTCCTGGGGTTTGGTTCCAGGACACCCCCCCCCCGTGGATACCAAGATCCGTGAATACTCAAGTCCCATTATATGCAGTGGCATAGCAAAATAGTGTCCCTAATATAAGATGGCAAAATCAAGGTTTGCTTTTTTGGATTATTATTTTTTAAAGAATATTTTCAACCCATGAATACTTAAATCCGTGGATACCAAATCCGTGGATACGGAGGAAACAACTGTATTGATAAACCCTGGAAACTACAGGGCCCTCCCAAAAACGGCGGGGAAGGAACAGCACTCAATACCCTTTCTATATTGTATACAGTGAGTGTGTGTGTGTATTGTAGACGGCTCCACAAGAAATACCTGCCACCGCCCAAACTCAAGCCTTTGACGCAAGCGACACTCGCTCTCAGTTGAGGAGCGTCCTGACACAGCCAGGGAGGTTCCGACGCATGCGCCGCTGGGCTGGGCTCGTCTCTTCGGCGGGGCGGGCGGGGCTGACCGACTCTGTTGCGGTTGCCCTGGTAACTGTCGCCGTGGCTACCGCAGAGGCCTGGAAGAAGCCGGAGGCTCCCGAGCGCCCGCCTTGCCTTCCTCATGTCTTACTCCACCAGCCCAAGGCGGACGGGGCTGCCCCGGACCGTCTTGCGGTGGCTGCAGAGCCTCAGCTTGACTTTCTCGCCTCGGCATTTCCGCAGGTGAGGCGAAAAGCCCAGGGAAGCGAGCCACTCCTCCCTTCCCTTCCCCTCCCCTCCCCAGGGGCTGCCTCAGTGACTCTTCCCACCATCCTGAGAAGATGGCGAAGCTGCTTTGTAAAGTGCCCAGCCCTCCCTCTTGCCAGCCCCTGCCTCTTTGCCCCTGCCTGGATCGTCTGAGCTTCGAGTCAGCTCGTGACCTTCGAATGGTTGGATTGCAAATCCCATCATCCCTCACCATGCATGATGCTAAGTCGGGCTGGTGGGACTTGCGAGCCAACGACTTCTTGGAGCCACCTGTTCAAACTCTCCCTAATCACACCACCAACATGGAATCAACTCGTGACCCTGAAGAGATTGGACTGCAAATCCCATCATCCCTCACCATGCGTGATGCAAAGTCGGGCTGGTGGGACTTGCGAGCCAACAATGTCTTGGAACCGGCTGTCCAAACTCTCCCTGCTCCCCCCCATCAAATCAACTCATGACCCTGGAACGCTTGGACCTCAAATCCCATCATCCCTCACCATGCGTGATGCAAAGTCGGGCTGGTGGGACTTGCGAGCCAACAACATCTTGGAGCCGCCCGTCCAAACTCTCCCTAATCCCCCCACCACCATCAAATCAACTTGTGGCCCTTGAGTGGTTGGACTGCAAATCCCATCATCCCTCACCATGCGTGATGCTAAGTCGGGCTGGTGAGACTTGCGAGCCAACGACGTCTTGGAGCCACCTGCCCAAACTCTCCCTAACCTGCCCCACCCACCCTGGAAAAAAAGTTAAACTTTTGTTGTGCCCCTTCAAGTCATTTATGGCGACCCTAAGAGGGAACCTATCACAGGATTTTCTTGGCAAGATTTCTTCAGAGAGGTAAGCAAGGGGAAATTGTAGCACCTTTGAGAGTGAAAGAAGTTGTAGCATAAGCTTTGTAGACTTGGGGCTTGTCTACATGAGGGGGGGGGAAAGGACTGCTCCACAGTAATAGCAAGTTGCAGCAGCTGCGATCTGTCTTAATGGTTTTACAGCCCCCCTAAATTCACATGCCTGTAAGATGAGACAGTGGCTGAGTGGATTAAATTTTTAAATCTGCTGCTGACAAACTCAAAAAAAAAAAAAAAATGGTGCGCGCAAGCGATATTCCACCTTTCCCAAAAAGAATGAGAGAGAAAAAAAGCACAGACCTTCGTTTTACCACCTTAGCAATCACTTGCTAAGGTGAAATTCCAACATGGCAGCAGTGGGCACATGCCCTGTAACCCAGCCCCAGTCCCTGTGCTCCTCTAGCCAGTCAGGTTTGCACTGTGTCCTGTATGGGGAAGCGATTCATGATTCATTAACAAGTGAAAATGCACATATCACTGGGCTTAAAAAAAAAAAGTCGGGGAAAGCTGCAAATGCTTTTCTCATGTACTTTGGCTTCTCTTTGCACCCCCTCCTTCACAATATGACGAGACAATGCAGGATCCCATTAAGACAGCTCGTTTTCTGAGCAAATTCTGTGAGGAGTATTTTCACCTTGTGGACAACCCCTTGGTCTACTTCCTTTGATGTAAGGAAGAATTTCCTGCATGGCAGGGGGTTGGACTGGATGGCCCTCGTGGTCTCTTCCAACTCTACAATTCTATGATTTTATGAATTAGAAAGCTTATGCTACAACTTTTTCTCTGTTGGTCTCAAAGGTGCTACAAAATCCCCTGGCTTAGTGATATTCCAGACTAACAGGGCTATGTCTTTGAATTCTTCAGAGATGGTTTGCTATGGTCTTCCTCTGAGGCTGAGAGAGTGTGACTTGCCCAAGGCCATGCAGTGAGTTTCCATCTCTCAGCAGTGATGTGAACCCTGGCGCCCTTCAGTCCTAGTCAAACCACTACACCACAGTAGCTCTGAATGTAAACTACTGGTTAACTAATCTCACGTTCTTTTTGTCTTGGCATAGGGATTTTTCCAATGGCTACCTCATTGCTGAAATATTCTCTTGGTATTATCCGGAAGACATTCAAATGTATTGCTTTGAAAACGGGACCTCTTTAGCTTCCAAACTCAGAAATTGGTCACAACTTGGAAAGGTAAGCAATTGCAGCGTTCTGTGAATTTCAGATAATTGCTGATCTCTTCCAAGGAAGTCGATGGGATAGACTATTTTTGCCTTTTTAAATAGCTGGCAGAAATTTCTGGTGTAATTGTATAGGTGTGTACTCAGAAGTAAATCTCTTCTAGTTCAGTGACTCTTACTTCCAGGGAATAGTGACAACAGACATAGAATGACAGGTTGTACATGTTGTTTATGTATATGTGTGTGCACTAGGAGTACTTGTAACATATAACTAGTTGTGCTGTTTTCGTTTTCAAAATACTGAAATGTTCCTTATGCTTTTGTGTATCTTCAGGTCATTTCTGACTTAATGGCAACGCTGAGGTCAACTTATCATGGGTTTCTTGGCAAGATTTGTTCAGTAAGGGGTTGCCATTGCCTTCCTCTGAGGCTGAGAGAGTATGACTTGGCCAAGGTCATCCATAATAATAATAATAATAATAATATTTTATTTTTAACCCGCCCCTCTGCTCAGCAACCGGGGCGGCGTACAACAAGATTAAAACATCAAGTTAAAACAATCCCTCCCCATCCTAACCCTCCCACCCCTTAAAACTAAATTAAACTAATGAAGAGTTAAAACAAGAATAAAATATGATAAATAAATAAATAAATAACGGCAACGATGGCAAGGGGGTGGGTAGCAATCAGTCCACTGGAACTGGGAAGTTATTCTGGGAAGGCCTGCCGGAAGAGATCCGTCTTTAGCACTTTCTTGAAGCTATCAAGAGTAGTGATAAGACGGATCTCATCCGGCAGGCCATTCCAAAGTCGGAGCCGTAGAAGAGAAGGTCCTCTGGGAGGTCTGCGACAGCCTAGTTTTCATAGGTTGCAGCAGGTTCCTCCCAGAGGACCGAAGTGCACGGGGGGGATCATATGGGATGAGGCGGTCCCGGAGATAAGATGGACCCAAGCCATGTAGGGCTTTAAAGGTTAAAACCAACACCTTGTACTACGCCCGGAAACTAATCGGCAGTGGGTTTCCTTGGCTGAATGTGGATTCAAACCATGGTCTCACAGAATTTCAGTCAAACCACTCGAACCACTAGACCACACTGGCTTTCCTATATTTTTGTTTTTAAAATACTAATGTATTCCTTATGATATTTTCTGGCACTTCTCTTTGTCTGCAATAGTCCTAGTCAAATTTGCAGTTCTGTACCTATCATGGTTGTATTCTATCACCTGTGGCACTCAGAGTTTGTGTTCTAAGATTTTGTATGTTATTTAAAATTCTTACTTAGAGATGCTCTTTTCATGTGATAAAAAGTAGATCATGAACAAAAGAAAATGAAGTAATATGTTGGAAATGAATTTCCCTTCCATCTTTCTTACAGTTCTTTGAAAAAAGAAATCTGAAGCCCATCCGAGAACTAATTGATGGAACAATTCATTGTAAACCAGGAGCTGCAGAAATATTTGTACAAGACATTTATACAATGTTGACAAACAGGCGGTAGGTTTTGTTTTCCACAACATTATATGCTAATGTTACATACTAAAGCCTGCATTTTGGTGAGAATGTATGCTCTTAAAGTTGTTGAACAATAGTCTGCAGCTGTTCAGTAGACATTACTTGGATTAGTCATACCTAAGTCTTTCTAGAAAAATGAGTAATTCAAATGATTTAGGCTTAAATTCAGTTGTTAGTTCAAGTTAAAGTAGTCCCACTGAATCAATGGGAGCTTTGTAAATGAGCAGTCATGCAAATTCCATTGATAATTGGATTTAGACCTTATTCTCTCCAGTAAAATCTTTCTTCCCTCATATTGGCAAAATAAAAAACTCATCAATTATTGAAGGAGTATTTAGAGAGAGAAACATTTTGGTAGATGGCTTGTGATATTATTACTTTAGTTCTATTACAACATTAGGTTAAAACCAAAGTTCCTCAAAGCACTGTTGCAGCATCTTAAGGGTCAAACTATATATGTACTCGAAGGCTTTCACAGCCAGCATCCATAGTTTTTCCTTGTTTTTCTTCTGGGCTGTGAGGCCGTGTTCTGGAAGAGTTTATTTCTGACGTTTCGCCTGCATCTGTGGCTTGCATCTTCAGAGAATGGTTGGGTAGGAGTGTGTGTGGGGTTTATATACTGTAACCCCTGTTAAGGAGGATATGTAAATTTGTGTATTTGAATGGCTGGTTTCTGGGTGGAGATATGCATGGAGGATTAGTGTCTGTTTGGCTAATGGTTGGTTAATGGTCCATTATCTGCTGGAAATCCCCCTGATGGACCATTAACCAACCATTAGCCAAACAGACACTAATCTCTTCCAGAACATGGGCTCACAGCCCAGAAAAAACCCAAGGAAAATCTGTATCTGTACTGTTCTACAAAAAATAGGCTGTACATATGCCACATTGGTTGTTTCAATACAAGATAATTAAACACTCTTAATCAACAAAATATAGCTAATTTTAATAGCATTAGTTTAGTATGAAAAAAGGGGATTTCAGAATAATGAAAGCATTACTTCTCAGATATTTCATAGAAGTACAAAAAGCATACCTACCTGTTTAATCATTTTTAATAACAATCTTTTTATTTCTCTTTCCTCTTCCTCCCCACTTAAACAGCTCTTTAAAGGAGAGTGATGATGAACAAGCTAGCAAAACATTGTAGCTTATTTATAAATGTTTATCCTGAACTTACTGGAAAAGTGGAAGCTGTTGTTGAAATCAATATTATTAGCATGAACAAGACATATATAAAAAACAAGTCTGCAAGATCTGGATAGCAGTACTTTGGCTGTTACTAGGGTTCCCAGATAATCCATCCAGAGAACCATTTTCCTGTTAAAGCAACAATAGGTAACATCTGCCCCACGAGAAGTTGTTGGACTACAACTCTCATCAGTCCAAGCTAGCATAGGCAGCGGTGTGGGAGGATGGGAGCGGTGAGTGAGCATCCCCTACTGATTGATGTAGACAGAACCAATCCTAACAATTTACATAATGTTAGCAATGTAACCTAAGTGGGAAGTTAGTCTCCCTTTCTCTAAGTATGCATATAAGATAATACATACAGTAGGACCCCTGTATCCGCGGGAGATTGGTTCTGGGTGGGGGGGCTGTGGATACCAAAAACCACAGATAACAGCGAACACCATTGAAAATAATGAGACTTCCAGTTTAAAATAACAGAGTTGCCTTGGAGGACCTAGAAAATGTCTAGAGAGGATGCCTCTCTAAGCATTTTCTAGGAAGATTCTATGGTAGGTGTGCTGTTTTGTGTCCTGTGGATAACTGAATCAGTGGATAACTAAATCAGCAGATACGGCTGTCCTATCATACTGTTTAAATTATTTGTTCTAAGGCATTTCCAGTAGTTGTGATTTTGTTTAGTACAATTTCATGTGTTTGAGATCCTTCCCATAACTTTTTAAGTACATACACATTATTCCCATCCCCCATGCCTGTTTTGTATGGCAGAGGCCAGAGTGTGCTTTCCTCACAGTTATAGTCCAAGGACAAATGGCAGTTGCAGTTACATATAGTCTTAACTTGGTGAGCAAGCACAGTAGCTTGCAGACTCCAAGTACAAGGGCAAGATTAGTCCTTTTGCTTTCGCAGTAAAGACAAGACCCACCCGTTGAACTGGTGTAGTAAGAAGCCACTGATGTTATTTACACCAATGTATCCTTTTCACTCTTATGAGCATATGAGGGGTTGAATAGATCTGTTGTCAGTACAGCAAGTGGATGGACAGGAAGAACCAAATTGATCATAGTGAAGATTAATCTAGTAATTTATTAAAAATATCCACTGATACTATTTATGGAAAGTTTAAAGATTGGTAAAAATATATGCAGCATTTACAACTTTTCTCCTCTTGAAGGATCAAACACATCCAGGATGAAGAGATTGACTTTACAGACCGTCTTTACCAGAATAAATTACCAATGGTTGCTAGAACAACTGCTTCAAGGGCTATTAAAGCCAACATTAAGCTCACAGAAATAATGGTGGAACCTAATGAAAACAAAAACAAACAGAAAATTAATGCCATCATCAATATGCACTTGCAGCGAAGGCTGCTAGAGAGGGAACAAGATCCAGGTGAGTTGGGTCTTTCAAAATGTGCTTTGGAGCACAAGGGTATTCTTTAGCTGTCACTAGATTGTTTGTTAGAATAATGACCTGGTAAAAACATGGAAAGATAAAACTATGTGGGGCACATACATCTTGTTCATTTTCCTCTGTCAGTACCAGCCACTCCTCTAGTCAAAGCTTTTATCAAAAATTACTTTTATTTTTATTTAGTCAGTTCAGACACAAGTCTGTCTGATATCAGCCATCATCTGGAGCAAGTCTCCCATATGCCTCACCTTGACAAATAGGCATTTGTTTCCTTATCATCTTGGGGCACCAGACTCTGGATTACATGATAGAATGAAATCCACAGCTTTATCCTCTGGTTGTAGTTCTGATATTTATGATGCATCACTGGACTCCTATATGACTTGTTATGTAACTTTACGTATACTTAGTAAGTAGCCATGGTGCTAAAAAAAAACCTTTATGGAATTGGGAAGCTTCATAGTGGGACACCAGTAAAAGTGCCTGATGTGCATGGAAACCAATGCTTATCAGTCCTGTTGTGCATAAGACACCAATGTGCATCACATAGTGATGTAACATCAGCCTCTGCTGGATATAGATATTAGACAACTTTCGATTTCTAATTCCCGCTTACATAACTCCACTTGTGAAGATGTTAAGTCCCCAACAGGATTTTGTCCCATTTCTTTACCTTTCACAAGTATTCATTAGTTTTGGGAAAGGACAGTGTACATTTGAAATATTGGCATGGTTATCTGCATGCATGTTGCTCATGTTCTGTTTTCAAGCACGGTTTGGCATTAAACCAACACTGGGAGAACGTGCTGTTCGTCGTCCTTCTGTTGTGGCTCCTTCCTCGAGTACAACTAATCTTCAAAAGGAGAAATCTGCCCTTGCACAAAGTAGTAAGCTTTGTTTTTCTGTTCTAAAAGTCTAAGGCTACAGTCTTATTCAGAATACTGGCACGGCGTTTCTATTACACCAAATGACACTTATTTCCAAGTTCATTGGGGGAAAGGCCATTGGTTTCTTCTAAAGCAAGACTAGATAACTTGTGGCCCACCAAATGCTGACTGATTGAAATTTCCACCAACACTTGGTGGAGCAGCTGCAGCCTTCTCTTGTTCACTCTTTCTCTCTGGATGGTATAACAGAGAAGACAACTTGATATACTGGGCAGAATCCATTACTGCCAGAGAAAATTCAGTGGAACAAGTGAGAGAGTGAGGTGACTGTACCTTCCAGAGAGCAAAGCTGAATGTGGGCACTGCTTCTTCTCTCTCCTTATGGAGTACTGCAGGCTGACTGCATAGTAGACAGTGTGTGTGCATGCATGTGCAAGAGACTGGAAGCAGAAGCAGCCCCTGATTTCTTTTGGTTGCATATTTTCCTGCTGGCTCCTAGATGTTATTAAGAGCCTTGTGAGGGAAACCTTGGAGCTCCCTAATAGGGGAGTTACCTCCTCATTCTACTCCACCTTCTAATGCAGGGCAGGGGAAAGGAGAAGAGATGGCTAGTTACTGTTAATTGTGTGATGCTTATCAACCAGCTGCCTTTCTTTCAAAGAAAAAAAATGCAGTCCTAAGCATCCTTTCTCTCAAATAGATGTAACCATAATTTGTAGTTGGGTATTTAGATTTTATATCATCCCCCCTCTTTATACCCCCTTCAAAGAAAATAGATCTGGTTCTGTTTGAGTTAGGTTTCTCTAGTCTCCTTACCACATTTACACATTGTTAGGATTGATAAAAACACAAGCAAAAGCTCTTCCTACTCCATGTTTTGTAATGGAAGCTCAGTTTATAGTTCATGAAGATTTTCCACTGTACGAATATAGACAACCATGCTGAATACTGCCAGTGTCTCTAGAATAAATGATAACTGAAGGCACTGTTAAGTTTGGCAGCTAGTTAAGTTTGGCAGCTGCTGTCAACATTGTACTGCTGACAGCTTGGCCCCTAAGCATTCAGCTTACTCAAACATTCCATTCCAATTCCACCAATGGCACAGTTTTGTAAAGACTTCTTTGTACATGATTTTTCAGATGTTGCTAAAAGTGTATCTATGTATTTTATAGTGCAGTTGTTAGTTTGAAGAGTACAGTACTAACACTTTTTTCCTGCTTTTGTGTAGATTCCACAGAAATTAGAGGCAAAATGGGTGTTCACTTCAAAGCCATCCAAGTGAAACAAGCTGAGAGACACCCTTTTGATGCACATATAAATATTGAAGCTCCAGGCACCCATTTTAAAGGAATGTAACTAGAAAAGGAGTTCTTTGCTTATTTTTAACTCAACAGAAAGGTTATGATCAAATTTCTTTACTATATTGGAAACATCAATCTTATAAACACGGCATTAATAGTGAGACAGAATACATAATATGATCTTAGTGTGTAGTCATAACAAACTACATTAGTGCTTTTCTTATTTCTCTTCGTTGGCTGGAATCTTATTCTAAATGTTCTAATGCAGAAAGAAGAAAACATCTAGACATCAGCATGTGTCCAGCCTTGTACTGCTGGCTGATGCCCTAATAAAATTGATTGAAATAAATAAAATTGAAATGAGTTATCAATAGTTTTAATTTTTTAAAGTCAAACTTCAAAGATTTGTTATACAAAAACTGTTGCACTTATTTGTTACTTATTTGGCTGGCATAATAATCTCCCCCCTGGATGCATGCAGATTTTGTTTACTCTCACAAAGGGGATAAAGTAAATTTTCCAATAATAGTGGGAGGCACAAACATTTAGACAGAGTCAATCTGATGGGCTTCAGATTAGTCCAAGCCAAAGTGGGCTGTTGGTGAAGGGGTCCAAACTGAAGCCCATATGCAGTCCATGTACATACTTAAATCTGTGAGTCCTGGGTCATCACGTTTGACTTCTGTTTAATAATGGAGTATTTCTGACCTTTGATGAAAATTATTGCTCTGAAGAAAAATAAGAGGTACCTCCACAGAATGGACAAGTATGGATGTGAAAAATATTTCAGTATGAGAAGTAATTTATTAACAGCAGCTAAAGTATTAACTGCCAGCAATGGGGTGGAACGATAATTAAATATATGGAATATTGTGGCCAGGATTACTTATTACTTGAGAAATAAATGCTGAAGTGTAAGGATAGAAACAACTCTCTTTGAAAATGTGGATTTTGTTTTAGTATATTGGAACAATGCTTTGATGTGCCATGCTACTGTTTGTATTTTTTTTCTGTACTAAATTCTTCTGATTAATGAGTTTAGTATCAATAATGCATAATCCGAAGATTCTTAGGAACTATTATCTATGTTTTGCAAAATTGGGAGCATTGGCAGAATGCTTCTGGGTACTTGTGAAAAGGTGGAGTTCTTGCTAAAATGCTCAGAGAAGAAACAGGATATATGGAAGGCCTCCATGATGAGGTACTGTGTCTGGCCCAGGTTCAGACATGTTCTGGTTCTAACAAACCATGGATCAAGGATGCTTTATAACCTCAATTATGTGTTTCCCTTGCTTCTTTTGAACTCCAAGCTCTTGATTTGTTAAACCATTGTTTCCCATAATATCAGAATTAAGAATCTGTGTTTTGAATACTCTCTATACAGTAGAATTGCAAATGAGGCTAAAATTGTGGCCTGTGGTCCTGGTTTCTAAGGAGCATTCAAACTACAGATTTCCAATGAAGCTACAAATTAAGAAGTCTTCTCTGAAGAACGTCTAGGAAAAATAAAGGAGGAGGGATATTGTATAAATAAAGTCTATTCCAGTTCCAACAAACATTTGTTTTCTGTATTGCAAACACAACATCTAAATACCTGCTTCAAGTACATTATATACACTGTGACTGTGGTTTAGATTGCCACTTTTCTTTGGAGTGTGGAAAGTAAAGCAGGAACATTCTGTCTTTCCTGCTGCCTTACCGCATGGTGTTGCCATTCTTTTGTTCTGATCCCATGGGGGACCAAGGTAAAACTGGACTGGAATGAAAGAACGCTGACATCATGTGATAAAACAGCAGGAAAGACGGAATGTTCCTGCTGTTTAGCCACTTTTCTTTGGAGTGCAGTAAAGTTCTGAGTGTCCTACAACTGCTTTTTGAATACAATGTGAACCAAGTGTTGCACCTTTTAGAAGATGTGTTGGGTCATCATAGCCTGAACAACAATTTGACTCTTTTGAGAGAAATACTACGTTTTCATCATGGGCAAAATGCAATATGGGCTGAAGAAGTAAGTGATCTAACATTTGAGTGCCCATCATGAATTTAGTTATCTCAAACTAATAAAAAGACTAAATGTAGCTCTCAAAGTCCATACTGTGAAAGATAAGACGAACTAGGTTTTTAAAAATAACTGGCAGTGCAACACTCAGAGAACATCTACCTTAAGGCTGTTTTCAATCAAATATTTTCAAATAAGGATGCTCATGATCAACGTGGATACTTGCTTTACATGCAATATGATAAAAAAAATTATCTCACACTTTGACTAATTATTTTCTTTTACTGGAGCACAAGCATCATTATAAATCCTTTATATAAAACATGAGCAATTTATTAACATTTCAGAACTTTGAATACCACTTGTTTACAATCACTAAAATTAAAGGAATTCTCTACATTTACATCATGTATTTTGATACATTCCATTAAGTATTTACATACATGGCAGTTCTCAGAAAATAACTTTTAGAAATAAGCTTATTTAAAATAAAGAGAAATGTCAAGTGTAAATCTAGATATTCAAAATATAAGAAAAATTTTATATGTCAGTTGAAGTGTAAAACTAAATATTTCAAAATACCTGCTAAACAGAAATCTGTATTTATTATACAACTATTTAATTTAGACTCATTAATCATTTATTGGATTTATGAGAACACAGTCCATCATGAACAACAGCTGTATAAACTTGATTTGTTTCTAGGTTCTTGCACCAAAACATATTTTTTGTAGCTTGTGCTCTTAGTTTCCACCAAGAGAAGACAAATACACAACTTAATCTAAAATATGAATCATGTACTTCCCATCATAGCCTTATAATTCTAAAAGCAGCTTATAGAGACTGTTCTGAGAGGCATAAGTTACTTACGCATGAATGTGCTTCAAATTAAGAGCTTTGTGCTATCCTTGCAGTTTGTCTTTCACACATTTGTTCATAGAAACAGCATGTTAAATCCTTTGTAAATAGCCCATGGTTGCCAAAGGTGTGTGACTTTCTTTGGATTATCAAATATATAAATGATGTACAATTTGCAGAGTTCATGAAATTATCCTTCAAGGAAGATTCAATCTTAAATCCTTCAACTAATAATGACAAACTAAAAACTACCATATTTGTTGTCCATTTTTTGTAAAACTGAGTAGAGTGTTTTCATGCATTAGAATGGGTTGAGCCGTATTCCTGTTCCCAATGGAGAGAAGGGGTTCACTTTTGCCCACATCAATGCATCATTAAGTGAAACTGCTGACTTTCCATCTTCAAGAAAGAACACTGGACCCTGTATAATGTAAGCAGTACAAACAGAAAAAGAAAACAAAATATTATACATCTGATGCATAGTTCTTTGTATTAAAAAAAATTAACCACAGCAAAAACTAGTGCCCTGAATACTAAATTACTCCTCAGTTCACCTAGAGGAAAGGACAATTTCTGTCAGGTCCTTCCTTTGCTCCATCAGCACCATATCCCATGCCATACGTAAAAGTCTGCCAACCCCACAAAACAGATTTTCAAGGTATCTGCAATGGGGGGCGGGGAGAGCAAGCATGAACATTTTGTGATCAAATGCAATCTTTGAAATTCACATTCTTTTAATGTACATGTAATTATAAACCACTTGCATCTTAATACATAAAGTGAAAAACAAAGTCAATGGAAGATTTTTCATTAAAGTATAATTGGACAAATGCCTGGGATTTGATAGTTGTCCAAATTTTGGGAAGGGGCAGTACTACCCATTTGAAGATGATTCTGATGACTTTTATAAATTTTGATTTTGGAATATAAAAATGTGTAAGTCCATTATAAAGCCAAATACATTAGAGAGCAATTATTCTAAAAATCCGAACTATTAATTTCTTGTCATAACTGATGGTGGTTAACACTGCTTTCCTTCTTCACAAGGCCACTAGCAGTTTGCCTAATCAAGAAAGGAAAGGAACTTTCAAGGTGTAACTGCGTAAGCAGAGTGGGGCTCTGCAATAAGTTGAAAAGGCTACAAGGACGTAGAATAGGGAGAAGTGCAGCATTATTCTCAGCATGTTTACTTAAAAGTAAATCTAAGTAAAGTACATTTAGGATTGCAGACTTGGATATCCTCAAGCCACAACATTAAAATAGGTTTAACTATAACTTACTACATAGGGTTGTAGCAAAAGATTATGCAAATACAAAGCTGCTTGTGCAACAGATCTTTCTCATCTTCTGTTCCTCACAAGATTTACTTGAGAGTCAGGGCAATTGTCTAAACAGCAAAAATACTCCTTGCAGAATGCAAGTAGAAAACAATCAGTCTAAATGGCATCCCGTATCATTTTGATGTATTCGGAAGGAGCGGGAACAAATCCACCATATACTGCATGGGAAAAGCCTTCATGGCTTTTCCTGAAGTTTTTTAAAAACAGTGGGGGGGATGTGTATTCCTGCTAATTGGGAGAAGTGATTCAATTTAATTTGCTTTCTCTATATGGGTGGAGGTTTAAAGCTGATTGGTCAGATGTACACAGGGTAGAGGTTGCTAACAAGGCAAGTGTCTGGAGATGCCATGTTGGATTTTCGCCTTAGCGAGCAAGCGCTAAAGTGATAAAATGGCTTTTTTTGTTTCTTTTTTTTGTTAAAACAAAAGATCACTCTTTCGCACCTTGGATATGTTTTTTTAAATAAAAATACTGCCCAGCGGTGGCAAATTGAGGTAAGTAAAAACACGAGTAATTCACTCACGACCACATCTTGATTCACAGGCATGCCCATTTGCACAGCAAATGCAGATAGCTTTGCATGCCTGCAGTCTTCCAAAAAACCCATCAAGACAAGTAGCAGCTGCCGTTAATTGCCATTACTGTGGAGCAATCCACATTTTTTTGCCTTGTATAGACAAGCCAACTGATTCTTTAAAAAGACTGGGATCTTTGTTTTGGGGAGGGGGGGAAAGAGGAATATATGAGAATATTAGGCTTGTGTAATGCCTTTCCTGAGGATCTTGGACACCTAGGACATTTTTTTTAGAAGATGCAGGTGCATGCTGTGGCAAGAACAGTAGAAAACCCCCACTGTGTGAACAGCCTTCCACTTTCTTAACTACTAGATACAACCAAAGAGTCTATTTGCAAAGATCTCAAAAAGTGCAGCCCATCCAGTACCATCCAGTACAATACCTGTATCCTTAATCCTGTCAGACAAGAGACATGAACATCTGAATGACTAGGAAGGTTAGAGCCAGTAACATAATCTGGCCCTATCTTTACTTTCAGAGGTTCTTCTTGTATTCGTGACAGCAGTGTTTCATAAATCTCTTGTTGCAGTTCAGATGGAGGTGTATGTGGACATTCTTCAGGAGATCTATGAGAGAAATACATGTTATTTGTAATGTTAAATGAAGGTTGTAAAAAATAGCATCAGAATTCCCGATACATTTGTCTTCTACTAAAGGCAAAAGATCATGAATTTAAAGCAACTAAAATTCTGTTAGGATCACTGAACACCTACTTGTTTAGCGACTGAGTACAGGCTCTCCAAGCATCTAGTTCCTCAGAAAGTTGTTCAATTTTCAGGGGTACACACACCTCCCGTCTTTTTAAAAGCTGGCTGGAAAAGAATGTAATGTAATAGAGGTTTTGAAAGCATATGACATACATTATAGTTCTATATGACTGTTTGATGCGGTGAATAATTCAATGAATAACCACTCCCTTGATTATTTTTTTTAAAAGCCAAGCATAAATATTATGGCCTGCTTTCTCATCCCATTCTGAAGGTTCTGGTCTGACAACTATTAAATATATACATACAAATACAAGACAAAACAAATAACAAATGAAAAACCATGCTGCTTCATTTGCTCCCTCCCACTTCCACACTGCAGCATTCTTCCAAAGTATTAAACAGCACAGAAGAACCTATGTTCAACTATGACAATTAACAGGCCTCCAAGAACTACCTATCATTTCTGAATAGTCTGTGCTCTTGTGTCCACATGACACTTAAAGGAGAAATATCTATTGTTAATAGCCTGGTTTGCTGGTAAACACCATGGGGTCATGGTAGCAAACAACCTCCCATATATTCAGTGGTAAAACATTTGAATGAAGGGTTCCAAAGTGGCTCACAAGAATTCCAGTGTCAAACTGTACAATTGAAATACATGTAACTGATTGTTATTTCATTTTTCGCAGTTGTGAGGGGAGGAGATCCTGTTTTTATTTTTATGAGCGCCCCCTACACACACACACACACACACACACACTTAGGGAGGTTTACTCCTTGACTGTTCAGAGTCATAGTTTTACCAAATAATCACCCTATGCCCACTGTGGATATGGTGGTTAGAGAAAAAAAAATCTCTAATTGGAATCAATGGGGGCTTCTGAAAGCCCCATAACCACAATTAAAATTCTATTTGGAGAAAGAAGAATTAAACATCCAGTTACAATGATATAACAAGGTATAACACAGATAAGTCCCTAAAACTCCCTGAAGGCAGCAGGGAGATGTGATCGGGAGGATGAGGAATATTTTAATACCCAGTTAGGTTTATGTGGGAGAAGTTGGTCTTCAAGCTTTAAAAATAAGTCCTTCCACTCTGAACTGTGGTCAGGAAAGATTAATATTTCTAGTCAATCAAGGTCAATTATATCAGTCTTTCTGCACTATTTTGCACTGAGGTTCCTGAATAACTTTTGAAGGCTTAGACAAAGCATGGGTCACTGTATCTAGGCTCCATACAGACAAAATGCAGCCGCTTTATCTGGTGAAAGGTGATATGAAAGTCAATAGAGCCTCTAAAGATACAGCTGGTTCTGAAAGAATCCCCACAAGTTAATAGCATGATTTGAGGTGAGGGTGACAACTCTACACAGTCATTACTGACTCCAGCTAGGGTTGCCTGGTGCAATAAGGGACAGTGCTCCTGTCTCTTTAATGGCTGTGTAGAAGCGCAGATTTCAGGAAGTGTTTGATTGAAAAGAGTATGTGTGTTATGTGCCTTCAAGTCATCTGTAAAGTTATGTGACCCCATGAATTTCATAAGGTTTTCTTAAGCAAGGAATACTCAGTGGTGGTTTTGCAAGTTCCTTCCCCTGAAATATAGCCTACTGTACCTGGTATTCTTTGGTGGTCTCCCATACAATTACTAACCAGGGCTGACCCTGCTTAGCTGTCAAGATCAAATGGGATCTGATGCCTTAAAGGTATAACTGACATTAATTCTGTAAAATATAACTAAATAGTGCTCTGGGCATATCTCCTGAATAAGGTAGAATATTCTAATTGGTTTTCCATCCATTCAGTAGGAAGCCTAATGCATACCAGGAAGTGATCTGATAAATGACATAGGAATCAAAGAGAATTTTCCCACAACCAAATCATCCTCCTCTAACGAAAACACCAGAACAAGAATGTGACCTTCCACATTTGCTGGCTCAACAATACATTGAGATAGTTCCACAGTCATAATGCTCCCCCTGAAGTCCTGAACTATCTTCATCCCATTTTGAGAAAACCACCTTAGCACCCACTGTTTAACTCTATCTGCTTAAAGTGTGACTCTACCCAAAACTAACACCTTTCAGAAAGTAAGGGACAAAATATTTCCGTTTCCCACCATTTCACAGATCCCTAGTCTCTCTCCAGCCTTGCATCTCATACACAACACAAGCAGCAAGGATGAAGAGAGATGTGAGGATGGAGAGAGACGTGAGGATCTGTAAAATGGTGAGAGGTGTATATTTAAATATGTATATGCAAATACTGGTATTCTAAAATCCAAAAAATGAACACTATTGCTCCCAAGCATTTTGGATAAGGGGTAATCGACCTGTAGTAAAAAACACATTCTACTCCCACTCGTCTTGTGGTTGTCTCAAAACTCAAAATGCAGTATGAGGCATAGCACAAGGTGGCACTTGAATTGTGTATTATTTTCTTCCTTCATCACTTAGTAAGAACACCTCCCATAACTACAACATAGCTAAAGCTGTGACTGTTACGCTGCAAAAAGTGTGAACCTTATCAAGTTATAATTATAATGCAATTTTAATTATAACTTCATTTTTTGAAATAAATCAATTACAAGTAACTAGTTATTTGCAACCAGTTATTTCCAAGTTCTGAGAAGAGGGAACTATAGAGAAAACCCTCCCAAATAAACTGTGTATGCAGCTGCTATAGCAATAAAGGCTGTTACCTTGTATATTCATAAAGTGCTGGTACAATGCTAATGTACTGTCTTCTTATAGCCAATAAAGCACCAATGTAACCACATAAAATTAACAATTCGTTGCGAAATCTGAAAATACAGTAGTATTAGTATTCATAGAAAAAGTGTATTTTGCCTGGTCATCATGCATGAACATCACTGGCATACTAATTTATTTACCATATTTCTATACTGTTTTCCAGCTAAAAAAGTTCTGGAAATGGTTTACAAAGTAAATAAAAACTAAGAATTAAAAATTTTAATACATAAAGACTCAGTAAAAGATATATGTCTATATCTATATATAAACTGACTAAACTGTGGAAAAACCTGAAAAGCTATACCCTGGAAACCCCTAATTCCCACATGCTTGGTAAAATAAAAATATCTTCACCAGCAAAACTAAGAGACAAGGCAACTCTTTTGATCATATAAATTCTAGGACCATTATATTAAATTTTCTCAACTATAAGATGAAACATACTTACTCATTACATTTATGAAGCAGTAACTTTTCTGTGCGTATGTAGCTTAAAAGGTCAAGAAATGGCCAGACTGAATCCAGGGTCCAGTTTGAACTGCTGATGTGCTCTATAGAATACAAACGGAGAAAACTCCATGAAGGACGAAGGAGTCAAGTATATGAATATTTTTGTTCAGGCTCTTTGGGTTTATTTAGATGCCTACCTCTGACATACTGAATGCCTATAGGAAGTGCTTTTTCTGGCTCTATAGTTAACAAAAAATATTTTATTGACTCAAACGTATTTCCTTCCATTTGAGCTGTCTCTGCTAATTGCATGCATTCTTCAACATCTGGTAAGCTGCACTGAAAGATAAAACACATACAAAGAGACAACAGCATTGATAAAATTAATTGTACAGAAAAATGCAAAAATGCTATTTTGCACACTTGATCCACTTGAGACTGGATAGAATGATACACTTGAGAATGGATAGAATGCCTAAAAATGAGGAAGTCCTCTTTCCTGCCCAGCAACTTGAGGACACAGATGCATACATGAAGATAATACAAAGGATTATAGAGAATGGAAAGTCCCTGCAGTCTTCGCATATCTTCAGCACTTCATCTCTACACTATGTTACCTGAGCAACTTGCACAGCATGTGTAGAGAAAACTCAATATAATATATAACATACATATAGATGTGTCACTCTCTGTAGTGCTGCTCCCTTGCAATGGCTACATGTCTGTGCCGGTATTGCAGGCTGAATGTGAAAATAGAAGTCTGTTATATCCTGTGGCCCTACTCTGCATATAGGCATTGTGCCAGGTTTAAGCAGATTAACTCCACTGTATGCACAACTAAGTATGTATTACCCTTAAATCAGGGGAAGAGTAATGTTCTTACTTTGTGAGTGGAAATCTACCTTTCAAGGTGATGTGATTACGGTAATTCAACCACTCAGTTATGGCAAATAACCTTCATCTGTATAGAACCTTTCCATTCTCTGTTGCAGGAAAAAAATAGTGGCAACCCCTGTGGAGAAAGCCTGTTTCTTCCTGTATATATACTGATCTGTACATAATCAGATTCTGAGGCAAAAGACTGTTAAAATGTGTTGTCATTTAAAAAAAAACAGGAATGTGTTTGATAATACTCAATTGTAAACCTCAACAGCGAAAGACAATACATTCCTAATTTTATATTACCAAGACATTTTATCTCAGGCTTTGATTCTACTCAGGCTCCAATTCAAAATGCAGTATGACCCTTCTATCTGCAGGGGATACTTCCCTGGACTTTCTGTGGATACATGAAACGATGGGTAATAGTGAACGTTATATTTTGACCTCCCAGCCCAGATGAGGAGGTAAGGGAGGGAGGGAGGCTCCTCCTTCCTGCCTGTCTGCCATCCCAGCAGAACTTAGCAAGCTCTCAATGTGCCCCTCTTCATCTTTGCCTGTCCTAGGATGAGGTGACTAAGGGGTTTTCCCCTCACCACTGCACCCAAAATTTGCACAGTAACCAGTCAGCCAGATGTGTCTGCCTTGGCCGCGTCTGGCTCACCAATGCCTCAGGTTCATACTGCCTAATGCTAGTATCTCAATGCCTTTTCCCACCCATGGTTGGAAGGGTCAGGAGGAGTGCCAGTGCCAGTGCCACTGCTTCTCTTTCCCGCCTGGTCCCCTCCTTTGCATTCGGTCACCTTGGGAGCAGTGACCAAGCAGCTGGCTGGCTGGCCTTCTTTCCTTTTGCTGCAAGGCCAGCAGAAGCAAGAAGAGCAGACCTGGGCTGCCATCACTGCTGTTCTCACATGTGAGAGTGTGGTGTCCACCACCAAGAGAGGCACATGGCTGCATGCAGCCAGGGCCCCTGCGCCTCTCTTGGCCGAGGAAGGAGCGTCCGTCTCCTTCCTTGGCCAAGAGAGCCCAAGGCAGCAGAGAAGAATGATCTGGAGGCAGGAGCGAGCCAGGCATGGCCAAGGCAGATGCTGTTGGTCAGCTGTTACCCAAATTGCTCGGGATCTATGGGAACCAACTCGTGACACTAACATTGTGATATTAATTTAGGGAACTCAAAGGTATGGCTGCAAGGGGTCAGGTAACTTGCTGGACTTTTGCACCTATGTATACCAGTACTCACTACAGTGGCTCTGAGTTAAAGTGAAATAAAAATGTTTTTTATTGGAAAATAATCATGGAAGCATTCATAAACTCACAAGTGACCACATAAGGCTATCAAATAGCAAGGCAGAAAAACGATAGGGGAGGCAACTACAGGGAAGAATGGACAATATTTACCAATCCTGAAGATCACTGACTATTGCTTGGTGGTAATATTTATACCCAATATTGTATCATGAATGTGTGTTTGAGTGTAAAACAATGCTCAGATGGGTTTCCCGCAGTTAAACAAAGGAAACCATGACTTCGTTAATTGCTGCTAATGGCTGAGACATTAGAGTTGATGGGTTTATGACAACCTTCTTATTGGGGGATAGGAAAAGGCACAAAAAGGGTTTTGGGGGATAATGAGGGTGCTGGTCACTGTTTTGGAGTATGACTCCAAGTGAGTATGAGTCACTATCACGAGCTTCCAAGAGACGATTAGCACATTCCACCTTTTTGACTTTGTTTCCTAAGGGGTTCTGCTTGATCCTATCTTGGGCATGTCTGTTGGGAATTTCTAGGACACCTTTATTAGATCATGATGACCTCCACTTGACCCCAGTTTTAGTCTGCCCTGGTCTATCCTGACCTTGTGAAGTCTCCAATGTTGCTGAATTATGAAATATTATGATGGCGAAGACCACCATCTTTTTTCTCGATGATAAAGTAACAGGCGTAAAAACTGTGGTGTGCCATGGAAAGAGGAATGGGTTTGATCGCTCCTTTTCCAGCAAGGAAGAGACTTCTTGTAAAAGAACATCAGGAGGAGAAGTAACAGAAATGAAACCAGTGAGCGGAAACTCGTTGAACTCAATAGCATAGCCTCAGTGTACAATGTCTAGAACCCAGGAGTTGGTGGTAATGGCTTGCCAAGTGGAGAGGGGGTGAGAGAGTTTGTTGCCAAAGAAAATTCTGGAGGGAGAAGGAGGGAGGCCCAGCAGTGAGTCAAAGGCAACACCTTGCAGAATCAGTCGACTTTTTCTTGAGCTGCAGACGGTATAAAGAACTTTGCGAAGACAGAGTGAAGGAACAGACTGATCTGGCCTTGGTCTTCAGTAGTGAGTTGGGCTGGAGTGTCACTGAGGAGGGTCTGAACCATCCATAACAGGATTTGGGGGAGAAGCATGATTGAGCTGGAAGACCAAATTTGTTGGCTGTTGTCCATATTTTTTGAGTCAGCTTGACGTTGCTGTTGGTCTCCTTGTAGAAGAGCCCTTCCTTGTCAAAGGGCATACCCTCTATAGTAGATTGAGCCAGGGATGAGAGACCCAAGGACCGTAGCCAGGCATGACGTCATAAGGCAATGCACCCTGCCAGAGTTTTGGCGGCACTATCCACAAAGTAACAGGTGGAGCTAATCTGGTGACCTGCTAAGGACTGAGCCTCATTGTAGAGGGCCATGGACAGTCACTTGTCATCATCAGGTAATTTTTCTGAGAGGAAAATCTTGCTCCCAAAGGTGATTCTGGTATGCGGACATGCATGCCATGTCAGGAGTTAGAGACTTAACTCCATTATAAAATGGCCAAACAGCTGCAGAGTCATGCTGAGTCATAATGGCTGACTCCATGAACTGCCTAGTCATACCACAGCTACAGAAGGAGGGTTCTTATTGGTGTGTAAGATCATGTGATTAAGCCAATGCCCTGTAACTGTGTATATAAGAGAGCTCAGAACAGAGTTCACTTCTCTTCTTATGAATGCTGATGCCTGGTGAAGCAGTTTGCCCTTCAATTGTAAATATTTGTATATATTGCAACTGCTTGACTTTGAAGAGAAAAGTGCCTCCTGCTTATTTGGACGTCAAACACTCTGTGTGAGTATTCTTGGGAAGGGGTGCTACTAAGTCTGCTGAGATAGTTTTTTGGCTTCTGTCGGGGATTGAGTGTCCTATCATCCCCTGACATGCCAAGTAACAAGTGATTCTTATCCCAAGTGCTGCAGAGGCATATAATTTTTTTGACATAAGAGTCCAACTTTTTGCCCTCACGGTCAGCCAGAGTCATGTGAGTCTTTTGGAGAGACTTGGACAGGGACGACTCTATGACAATGGAGTTGGGTTTTGGGTGTTGAGAGAGCCAGTCAGCCTCAGGTTCAACAATCTGGTAGAGGGTGTGGATTTTCTTGGAGGTGGATGGGATGAAAGATGGTGTAGACTAGGAGCGGCAAGTAATATGTAAAACAGAAGGATGCAACAGAATAGAAGGAGGGGTTGGAAACCTTGTTTGGATATGGTTGTAAACTGAATCAATAGGGTTGTCCTCAGAATGGTCCATCTTCAAGTCCTAGGCATTAGCAATATAAATGATTTATTCTGCGAAAGCAGTAACATTGTCAGTTGGAGAGGAAGATTTATGTTGGTCAGTTTCAATGACTGCTCATAGAGCAGAGCCTTGAGCCTCAATGCCCTATTTATTTGAACCTTAGGAGTGAAGGCCTTGCAATATTGACATGAAGTGACTTCAAAGTTGACACGAAGACACTTCGAATGTCCATCACGGCCCGGAATCTTCACGTTGCATACTGAGCAATGCTTAAACGAAGTTGAAGACATAATTGCAACTGAAGAGAAAAACAAAAAGAAACTACCAAAGCAGAGAAGAATGTTCCATAGCTGCTACCATGTCAGTCAGAAAAGAACTGAGGTACTTTGGGCAGGCTTGGTATTTATATACCACAGGGTGGTGGGCAGGGCTACCACCAAAAGGCTTTGCCTAACTGCTCTAGAATGTTCCGAATGCTGTTCTGCACAGGTGCAATTTAACCCAATTGAGTGATTCACAGAGACCACAATGAAGAAATATATATATAAACATATGCACACACAGACACACACCCAATCAGGTTTCCCTTTCTTCCTAGACATCCTAATCTTTATTTTCTTTCTTCAGCTGGGGTGTGGGCAAACTGGCAGGACGGGACAGCTGGGTGGGTTAAATCTCCCCTACCCATGTGTAGTGGACTCAATCTGGGACTCACCCCTGTGTGCTTTGCTGTATATGGAAGAGGGAGTGGTGTTTGCTTGCACATTATATTTAATGTGTTATCTAGTTCAACCCCAGGTATTAACAAATTAACAGGAAACCTCTTCTGCTACTCACATAAATGGTTAAGAGACAGTTGGCCTTTCAAGTGTACCTTTTCATGTAGATCATTTATCTCTGCTGTGCATCCAGGATAGAAAGCACAAAGCTTTACTAACTGTAGTTCATTACTGGGAATCATCATGAGAAGATCTGCCGCTAGATCCCTGTGAAACAACAGAGACGATTCACATTTCACCTAACTTATACAAATGAGGAAGTAATGACAGAGTTAGGATTGCTTGTTTTGCTTCTCTTCCTTTTTGGCTAATGAAAGCTATAGGGGGCATGAAACAACTTCTACACAGAGGACAGCTTTGTGAGAAATGGCAATAGAAAACACATTCAAATACTGAGGGGTGAGAGGAGAGCCATTAATTTAATTACTACATGCACAAATGCACATCCAATTCAGATGACCACCTAACCTAGCAAAGAACCTTCACAAGTCCTCCACATGTTGTAAGGTTGGGTGATCAGGAATGAACTGCCATGAGCCCTTGGCTAACATATTTCCCCATCTTCTCACCAGACAGGAAAATAAAAGCTTCTGCTTTGGAATTTATAGTTCCAGGACATGTCTGAACGAGAATTAATGTGATTTTGTTATAATCAAAATTAGCCAAATAATAAAACATTTGAAACTATGGTTTGACTCTGCTTTGTTTTAATTAGCTTTGTCTATAGGAAACCACAGTTCTGTGAATGTGGTCACAATACAGAACTGTGGTTTATTCTAAAGCTTTCACTCTTTTCTGATATACAAAGGCGAGGAAATGTGCAAGGCCAAGGTTCACTGGGGCTCATTTCTGATCATCTGATTTGAAGGTCTATGTATCTGGGCTGGATTTTGGTTCAGTCTAAAGAAGGCCTAAATACCCTGCAGGTACCAGATCCTGTCTGATCTTGAAAGCTAAGCAGGGCCAGCCTGGTTAGTACTTGGATGAAAGACCACCAATGAATACCAGGTGCTATAGCCTATATTTCAGAAGGAACTGACAAAACCACCTCTGAATATTCGTTGCCTAAGAAAACCCTATACAAAATTAATTGAGTCACCACAAGTTGACACACACACAAAAAATTGATTTATGTCTGAACTAAGCCACTGCCATATTGCCCACTCCCTGGGATTGTAGTGAGCCTACTGAAATCATAAAGTGGAGATTTTGCATACAGGATCTAGCTCAGTAGGTGCCAAAAAGCTAATTTCCCCCCTAGTAGAACCTTGGGGTTGCCATAAGTTGTAAATAACTTGAACTCACACAATAACAAGAACCAATATACCCTAATCTGCAATGCTAATGTTAATTCTGCTGCTAGTTCAGCATAAGTTGGTTTTTGTGTATGACATATCTTGAGCCTGAAAAAAGCAGCAGGTAAACTATCTTATCCCTCATAGAAGTACAGGATAACCCCACTATAAAAAAGGGATGCCTTATAGACATATGGTTAACACTCTGCTTGCAGACCTTGAGTTATCATCAACACTCTTTTAAAACCCGATTCTTTTCAAACTCATTCAGCCTGTTTTACATATAATGAAAAAAATCTTTTCCTCTAAGCCAACACAAAGTGTTGATTTTTTTAAAAAAATCTAACCAGAGGACTGGTTAGAATCTCTCTAGAAAAAGTAAATACCTGTATCCAGGTGATGGAAAGCTAAAACAAAGATATTTAAATTGTAACAAATGAAAGCAGCACTCAGATATTAATATATACAACAGAAATGGCAAAAGATGAAGGAAGCAGTTGTGATCAATATATGCAGGAAAAGATATGCACATTAATAAAATTCCCATTGTAATAAATTCAGTTTTGACACAACCATTACAAGTAGATTTGGTTGTCAAACATGCAAAATGTAATTATGTATTTCTCATACCCAAGTACCTCCAAGTATCTGTTCTTAATTTGCAGTGTTCACGTTAAAAATAAAAAAAGCTCGCCAACTCAGAAACCAACGTATTAAAACCATTACATTTTTATAGAAGAAAAACAATCAAATGTTTTGACGGTTGGAAAATCCCCCCCAAGCAATATTCTGAGATTATAAGATTAGATTTCATAGATATATGATTCTGAAAGGTGGTATTGAATTGATGTAACCCTTTGGTCTAACACTATAGATAGTGTTTTTTGGATTTCCCCCCTCTCCTCTGCCCCAAATCTGCTGCTGTGGGTTGAAGGATCCTTTGGAAGACTATAGGAATTAATATGAGGACAAGGGCACTGGTGGCACAGTGGATAAATGCCGGTATTGCAGCAGCAAGGTTGTGAGTTCGATTCTGTAGGGCTCCAAGGTTGACTTAGCCTTCCATCCTTTCGTAGGTCAGTAAAATGAGTACCCAGCTTGTGGGGGCAATTAGCTAACACATTGTAAACAGCTCAGAGAGTATCTTGCACTATAAAGCAGTGTAGATGTGTAAGTGCTACTGCTAAACAATTTGTAAGCTGCTCTGAGAGCCTTTGTGGCTGAAGAGCGGGGTATAAATACTCAAATAAATAAATAAACAAAAGGGCAGGAAGAAATAGTGAAATTTGTTTCCTCTGAAAGATGCTTCTTTGGCTCAAAAAACCCCCCAAAACCCTTTGGTTAGCGAAGGGACATGAATTAGATAAGAAACTAAGAAGCAGTAAGCTAGAACAGAGGCCCATTTAGTTCAGCATTCTGTTCCCACAATGCTTATGGGATATCCACAAGCAGAACAGATGCTCAACAGCATTCCACTTTGACTCACAACCATTATACATACAGACATTTTCCTGTACTTGGTAAACAGACACATTGCCTTTGATCATGGAGGTGATCTAACTAAGAACATAAGCGGAACCTATCTAATCCAAAATTCAGTTCATACAGCAGCCAACCCAGCTGCCTAAAATGGAATCCTGCCAATAGAACATGAATGCACCTCCACTCTCCATTCAGCAACTGGTATATATAGAGGCATGCTACTTTGGATACTGGAGATGATATATAAACATGCTAACTGGAAGACATTGATGACTCCATCATCCCTGAACTAGCTGCATTGTCCTCCATAAATCTCACCAATTCCTTTTGAAATTTAATCATGTTGGTGGCTATCACACCCTGTGGTAGCATATACCATAATTTAATGATGTGCTATATCGGGGTGTGTGTGCAGTTCGTGGGCCTCCAGGGCTGTTTTTGTGGCCCCTAGGCATAAATATATCATTTGCAATAATCTTTTGCCCAAAATGCCCTCAAGGGGATATAGTGGCTATTTTTTGCCATTTCCCCCTCCTCCTAAGCCATTTTAGGCCAAGGATAGGCCTTTTAAAAAATCAGAAGTAAAATGGAAATGACTTCCAGTCTCTTCTTGTTTTGGAAAAAAAAAATCTCCTGGGCCTAAAATTGCTCTGGGGTTCCAAAAAATGAGGCATTTTTTTGGGAGGGGGTATTTGGGGACAAAAAATTGGGGGAAATGTTGCAGTGTTGCTATATGGTGGTGGGGTTCAGCTCCCCAAGGTCTCCTGGGGGCTAATGTAACCCCCTAGCCTCTCACAGTTGCTCATCCTTGTGATGTATAGAGTAGCTTGGTGTTACTCTTACTGTGGTGTGGAATCTGTGAAGAAGTATCTCTTTTACTGTCCTGAATCTCCCACTATTCACTTTCTCTGGATGATCCTAGGTTCTTGTATAACGAGGAGGGACATAAAATCTCTCCTTGTCCACTTGCTATCATTATTCCTCTTACTTGTCTTCTTTTCTATAAAGTTTCATTTCTAACACATTTCAATCATCCATATGAGTCTAGCAGCTATTTGCAGATGAGTATTCCTGGAGGACAGTATCTAAAAACAATCCATGAACTATCATATAGTCACAGAAAATAATCATTCTGTTAAAAATTTAATTCCTGACATAACAAGCACCCAGAGTAACTGTTTTCCTTCATCTCTTCTCACAATATTAGGGCAAATAGCTATCCCACAACACTTTGTCTGGATGAAGGAAGAAAAACAGAAGGAAAAAGAAAACATCTTAACATTTGGAATGAACTATAATTACATTAGGAGCAGGAGATGGACATTACATCATCTGAATCTCATTTGAGCAATATAATAATAATTTATTACTATTTTTGGTTGATTTTGACTTGTGCAGACTTTATTTCTCCCAAGGATTTCTGCCAATTCAGACACATAAATGACAGATTCTTAATGAGCTGCATGAGAAAAAAGATTGATATGTACAGAGCTATGTGCTTATTGTAGCTGATTTGCACAACCAGTTTTATGCACAGTTTATGCTTTATGGAATTATGTTCCTGGAGTTTTTGTTTAAGTTTGTAGAGACTTAATGGTGTCCAGGTAAGCTGGTACTAATATGCTCTGGGGAAGTGCAATCATTAGAATGAGAAGGGTAACTGCGTCCACACAGATGTCATTTTTGTTACTCAAGGAGAGCACCAACCCTAGGAATCACTTAAAACATCTACCCCTGAATAATGATACCATACTTGTACAGAAGTGATTAACAGTAGCTGAATGAACTGAATGTTTTCCTGATAATATTATGCATTCTCTCTTTCCTATAAGGGCAAGGGTAATGGTACATAATATGCTTGACATGTTGCTGTAAACGAGGTTCAATTTTTGATTGTTTTTTTCTGAATGAAAAAGGTTTTTTTCAACAAAAGTTGATATCTGGATATAGAAGACCTTGTTCTACAACAATGTGTATGGTTTGTTAATGAGAAAATTCTTTGCAGTAAGTCATTCTTACCATGTTGTTAAAGTCATACATTTTCTTGCTAGTAACTCTAGTGCATAATGTGTTGCTTGGGCTGCACATTCTCCTAAGACAGTACCCACACTGACTGCCAACTCCAGTTCATTTCCACGAATCAGGTATGCCATGGCAAGCTTGCTCAATAAGAAAATCATATCATTAAGCATCACATGGACTTCAAGGATTCAATAAGACCACCAGGTTAACATTTATTTTCAAGACTATTTTAAGGTGCAACAGAAACATACATTATTGAATCAGACTCAAAGAGAATGTTTGTACATCACGATAAGCCATGGTCTCTGTTAACCATGGCTTATCGTGGTTATCGTCTTGCATGGAAGACCTACCAACCAAAACATGGCTTGGCTTTTCCATTTCAGTTTCTTTCCTTTCCCCCTTTGTCAGTTCCAGATTTAGGGTTTCCAAGTGTGAAAACAAGCCAAGAACAAGCTATGTAACAGTCTGGACACCATGACAAGCTATGTTTTAAACAAGTCAGAGTTTGTAATAAGAAATCATGAATTCAGATTGCAGTTTGTGGCTGGGCTGCTTAATAACACATGGCATGCTAGCAGAGGTAGGTTTGTGAATTATGACAAACCATGATGTCGTTTCTTGAAATGTGACTTGTGATTTATGAACTCACCTCTGTTAATAAGCCATTGGTGTTAACCAAACACAAACCACAAACTGATCATTGTGGCCACTGGGTCTGGCCTGCTGTATTTCAAATCATCATAACCAATTTTTTTTTCTTTTAGCTACTATGAAGTGAGAAGCTGGGCAAGCCCAGGTAGGGCCAGCCAATCACACCTCACAGAATCCTGTGAGGAGGGGCCAATGGGGGCAAATATAAAAAACAGAGGCTTGCCTGTAGCGAGACAAATAGGGCCAGTTAGAAATAGTGTGAGAGCTAGTTAAGAAGAGGGGAATGGAGTTGTTCTGTCACACTTCACAACTCACAAAAACAATTTAATGGAGGGAGATACCCAGATCTAAACCTCTGCCAATTTCTGGAAATATCAGAGTGAAGTAGGAAGCTTACTTCATCATTTAACTTGCTTATAATGAAATATGATAGGACTTCACAATCCTGAGCTGTCGAGTTGATTGTAACAGATGCTCTACTACCCACCACAAGGCCAAAGCTGTTCATTAGAGAGAATGCATAGTTACTGCATTTCCATGTCCCATGTAAAGCTACAAAATATGTGACATAAACCTGCTTGTCTATTGAGATATGAGCACCCTGTTTCTCAATGTAGCCTTCAAAATTCTGACTACTTTTAAGTTCTAGACCTATCCATGAAAGGTAGGTAGTAAATAACAGATCTATAAATTGTTATTCCTCACTGAGGCAGGGTTCCCCTTGGAGGGCTTCTAAGAACAGAGTCAGTCATACAAGTACAAGATCTATTGCTACGCTCTGTGTGTGTCTGTTCTTTCCAGCCACACCAACTCTTCTTCACATGTGTGTGAAGAACTCACATTCTGGATATTCCAAGATGTAAAAGCTAGCTTATTTTTTACATATTCTGTATTAATTTTTTTTAAAAAAATATTTACCTCAATATTCTCAACAGCTAAATGGCAACAAGCAGCCAGCACTGCGCAGCCATCCTGAAAATACCACTCAGCAAGTTCTTTACTGACCTTATGTAGGAGCCTATAAAGAAACAATTTTTCACTGAATAAATAAAGCAAATTAATAATATTTTTAATAATTTAATGTGGAGAAAAGTCTCAGACAAAATAACTAGAATTTGTAGAGCCATCACGAATGGCTACTCAATTTCTTCACAAATATCTTGTTATACAGGTGCCCCCCCCATATCCACAGGGGATACATTCCTGGACTTACTATTTATAAGTGAAACCAGAGATAATAGCAAACCCTATTAAAATAAAGGACCTCCAGTACAAATATACCAGAGTTGCATTGAAAGGGATTCCTAGAAAGGACACTTCTCTAGGCATTTTCCAGCACAACTCTATGGTATGTGTCCCTGTTTTTTCAGCTGTGGATAACTTTAACCATGGATATTGGTTCCGTGGATACGGAGGGTGACCTACATATCTCCCAGGTTCTGCTAAATTCGTAACACAAAATGGTTTATCAGTGGCAGAAGGAAAATATCTTTCTACCTAGTTCTTGTCTCTCCTTGTTTTGGGAAACATCATGCCAGCTAACATCTAATATGAGGTTCACACCAAAATCTTTGTCAGCTCCTGATGCTAGAGTGACTCTTTCAATTGCCAATCATTTCCCCTGTCTCTGCAAGCCCTGCACCTACAAAGAATAAAGGGGCATGATTTTTACTATGGACATACAGGAAAATCTGTGCTATCAGCATATAAGTGCTGAGAACCTAGTTTTATAGTTGTTCCATATCTCTCTCTGGCTTTTCTTCGCAAACGAAGATTCACGAAGGACTCATCCCGTGTTTTCTGCAAGCGCGCTGATGACTAAAAAGGCCAATCCGAGATAGACAAGTCCGGTTGCAGAAAGCACAGCAGAAAGTTTCCTCGGGTGATGTTAGCGGTTGTTCCATATAGGCTATATACAAACTGAATTGCTCATGTTGTTTTTTAAAAACTGTATCTCACTTGAGTTATTCCCTTTGTCTTTAATAAACATTTCCTAATCGGATGCTTAGGTCTCTCAGTCTACTATAAGCACTCAATGAAAAATCAATCCCCACATCTCAATTTTGACAGCAGGTTTTAATCAAAGGAGATAAGAGAAAATAGGTCTGGGATTTAGTTGGCTGTCACTTCATCCCTAAAATAACAACTTGGAGATTGTGGGGCTCTCTTCTCAAATTTTATATAGAGTTGACTAAGAATAACAAGTGAAAGTGTTGGCAGCCACACTGCTTTTTATTGTTTTAATGACCTTGGCAGTCCAAAAACAGTGACACAGGAAATAGAACTCTCAGATGGTTAATTCTTTCTCCTAAAGGCACCAGATCCTGTCTGATCTTGGAAGCTAAGCAGGTCAACCCTGCTTAGTACAGTTGGCCTTCCACATTCACAGGTTTCACATTTGCAGTTTTGATTATTCATGGTCTGTAGCTGCTACTTAAATGGCTCTACAACACTGTAATGCCAAGACCCTGTCCTTTTTCTCCTCCTGTCCTGGTAAAAGCACAGTCTTTGCAACACCATGATTATGTAAGATTTGCAAAGTCCCTTCGCCACCCTCCAGTCTGGCAGGAGGACTGGCAGTGCCCCCTTACCCACCCCATCCTTGTTCTCCCCTTCTCTTCCTCCACTCCAGCCAACAGCAATAGCCGTTTCTCCCTTTCCCATGTTTGAAGGACAACACCGCCACCAGCTTTACAAAGTTCCTAGGCCTCACACCTCTCTTAATCCTTAAACAATAAGTCGACATGTGACTTGAAGGCAGTACACACAAGTAACTGAACTGAGTTTGTTGTGGGGTCTTTATAGTCTGTACTCATTCATGTAACCTGCAAAATTTCAGTAACTTTGGAACTCCAAAATAAAATACAATTTATGCCAACAGAATTAGCTATATTGTGTAAGCAGAACATCTAAACTAGGCAGAACTGGCAAAAGTGAGGAAATACAAAACAGTAACTTTTCAACTTCAGCACAAAGTGTCAAACTTCATTTCAAAATACCATAATCATGAATGCCACTACACTAATTTTTCAATTTGTCAGAACAGACAAAAAAAAAATAGCACATGAAAAATAATCTTTCAGCAAGACTCACTCATTGTAATCTTCCAAGGTGTTTCCTTCAAAATATGCTGAACCATTTGATGCAGAAAACTGTAACATTTGCATATTTCCTTCACATGCTGCCTGCAAACATTAAAAGAACATAAACCCAAGGCAACATAATCTGTTCTCCTCTTACCCTATTATTTGGGGGTGGGTTAAAAGGGGTCCTAAATATCCTAAAAGCACCAGATCCAGATTCAGATTTTGGAAGCTAAGCAGCCTTGGTTAGTGTTTGTATGGGAGACTGACAATGAGTATCAGGTGCTGAGGAACTGAGGAATATCAGATTTCAAGGGGAGCTGGCAAAATCACCTCAGAGTATTCCTTTACTAAGAAAACCATATTAAATTCATGGGGTTACCATAAATTGACAGGTATCTGGAAGGTACGCATGCGTGCACACACACGCACACACAGAGGTAAAATAAAATAATTTATTTTAGGACTGTAATATGAAGCAGCCAAAATAGTGTGGCAGAAAACAGGTTCAGTCTAGATATGACACATCGATGCTTTGCCTCAGTTTTACCAGCAGTATTCCTTTTGTCACCTTTCCGCAAAATACCTACAATTGCTACCAATCCATAGAGATAACATCTGAGAACAGTATAGGGCATGTCCATCCTGCTGAACGCCAGGATTAAGCTATGCAATAGGATAAGACTATATGCAAAAACAGGAATATCTAGACTTAACTATTATTTATTCCTTTCCTTCCATAATTTCCTTTCTGATTCTCAAAGAATATTTTCAGCTTATTTTCTACATTTGTTGATGCAGACAAAAAGTATATAAGTGGACACAAATTTACAACAGAGTTGTCTTTACAGAAGCAGCAGATAGTTAATTATGACATTTGAAACTGGGCACATCTAATTTAACACTATAGGTATGTCCTAGCATTTCTTCTGACCTAAGCTCTTGGGTAAAGAAAAGAGGGCTATGTTCAGTTAGGAGCTCCCAGCTCTAACCACTAACCATCCCTCTTCCCCATCTTTCCCAGATGGGAGACAGAGATATGAGTAAACCAACAACAACAAAACCCACACTGTTTTCCCTTACTTCTCCCTGAAGAGAAATGTGCCCTGTGTGTGCAGAATAACCAAGCACTTGGGGGCTAAACAAAGAGTTTAAGAAAGTTTTATTCCAAACTATAGAGAAGTAAATCATGTTTTTGGGCATCATATCTCAGAGCACTCTTCTCTAGGCAACAGCTTTAAAAGTTGCAACATTACCAGAAACAAGTTACTGTACTTTGTACAGGGCATTTGGATTGTTATCCACAAAAGCTCATGCTAAAATAGATCAGTTAATATTAAAGGTGCCACTAGATTCCTCATCTCCCCCATCTACTTTTTCCCCTTTTAAGTTAAACACAGCATAGCTAAAATGTTTGTTACATTGTAAATTGTCTTATATTTACTAGCAAATAATAAGCACATACAATGGTACCTGTGCGACTAGCAGAGCCTCTTTAAGCTGTCCTCTTGAAGTAAAAAATGTGACAAGTTTCTTCACATCACCAGTAGCTATGCAGTAGGGAATAACATCATCATTTTCTTCTTGAATTAACTGGTCAGCTCTCCTAATAAGATTTTTTAAAAAAACTTAGCTATTTAGTGTCACTGTATTTATGTTTTCCTATCAGGTCTACTTGTAGATTAGCACTGGGGCTTCTACCTTCCCACTTGAAACCCACTTGGGGAGAAAGGCAGGATATAAGTTCAATCAATCAAGCTGTTTACAATAAATCTTCCTTCTATGATGCATAGAATTCTCCCCCAAAACAACGCTTTGGAAAAAAGGAAAAACATAAATTAAAAATTTTGCCCTCACAATTATTTTTTATTTTATATATCAGATGTTCATATCAGAGAGGATTTCAAGGCAGTGAATATAAATGGAAATAAATATAATAAGCAAGTAATGTAATAAAAATATCAAAATATAAATAGGAAAACTGACAAATTTAAAAGTCTCAGCCAACAAGACCTGCACTTGAGCTTTAATTCAAGATGAATATGGAGTGCACATCTTGTCTCCTTTAAAATAAGGTTGTCCTGTCCACATCCCTCGTTTTAAAGCAAAAATGCAGGGTGTTGTTGTTTTTTTAGCTGTTACACTGCCAAACGTCAGTGAAGCCATCAAATTTGGTGATAGTACAAAGCTGGAAGAAAACAAATGAGAATGTGCTATCCACCCCTCAGTTTGAATAATTTGGTGTAATTTATTTATTCATTCAATTTATTTAATATTCCTCCTTTTCTTTGCACAGGACCCAAGGCCTAATTTGTTATCTGCAAATTGGATCACCTTGTTACTCATTCCTAACTACAGATCAGTTATGAAGAAGTTTTAAAATGCCGGTAACCACTTAACTGTGGTCAAGGTTGGAAGTACACAGGCTTTAAAAGGCGGACTGGGGAAGAAAGTACAAGAAATTTATCTTTAGTTTGTCTCATTTGCCACAGAAATAAACCCTTCTCCTTCTAGCCCAATATGTCACGAGGGGGTAATGATACAACTTCACAAACAGCAGTAAACAAACTAGTACAGAATTGCTCTTCACCTTACCTCTGCATTAGCTTCTTCCAGTATGTCATGGATACTCCTGGTGCAACTGAAAGTGCTTTATCCCACTAAAATACAGAATATGTATCTAATATTATTTCTGTCTCAAAACAACATTTTAGCTATTGAATAGTTTTTGAAAACAGTCTTGATCTGTAATGTTCTCTAACATTATGTTCTCTAGATAACAAATTAATTAGCTCTTCCCATTTCTATTTAAAAGTGAATAATACCTGGAAAATGAGGTTGGTAAAAAGCCAATACATTATCTGTCACTCTTCAAAATAGAATTACAGAGCTGTGTTTATTGTGTGTACTGTGTTTTCTGTATTTCAAGCCATATGCTTGAAATACATCTACTTTTCCCAGAGATTTTAAGACTGGACCTGCAGGCTAATTTTCAAAGCATGTTTTCTGGTTAGCAGGACAGGGAAGAGAGGACATTTGCAGGAGAATCAGCAAACTGGAAGGGATACTGAGCCTCTTCTTTCTACCTGGCCACCTACTCTGACTGGCAAGCTTTCCCTCAAGCCTTCCTCTGGAACCATATAAGGTTAGGACTCTTGCCTCTGCCTAGTAAACTGTAGCTCTCCTGTAAAAGACACAAAATGCAGGGAAGTAGGAGGAAATGCTACTTTACCTCTCCTCAATGGGACCACTTTTATCATGCTGTAATCTAGTACTTTACCTCTCCAAGTTCCACCATAAGTTCACAGTATCTTTGAATTTGCCCGAGTCTTAGATGTATCTCTGCTGCTTCTTTCAACCTCTCCTCCTTGCTTGGTGCACCAATGCCACCTCCAAACTTAGACATCTTTACAGTTGTAAGTTCTTGGGCTTTGGACTGAAAGAAGAATACAAAAACAAACCCACAAACCCTCAGTAAGCTATTTTTCTACAACATGACATGCATTTTGGCAAAATGTTCCCAATCTCTAGTGATGTTCATTCTCAGCAGTACCACTGCAACACATGCCAACATTCCACTCCTTGCCAACAGAAATAATACATAGTTATGATAATCCGTAAGGCAGAAAAGGGACGCGTAATTTTCTAGTCAAAGTAGGATTCTGGTTTTCCCCTGTGTAAGGTTGACATTTGCCTCCACCCTGTGGTGCCACCCCTCTCTGCAACAGTGTCACGTGGTGTGGTTTGGCCTCTCCGCACCCCCCAGCACTGCCACTGCCTCCACCCATGATCCACAGTAGGCTTTTGCATTCCCAAGAGAGAAGATCCTCTAACTAAAGCTAGTTGCAGCTGGTTAATCGTGAGAGGCACAAACAGCTATCTGGAAATGGGCAATGCATGCTTCCTGAAGCCAGTAACAAGTATTATTCACATAAGCTAACATACTTCTAACATGCAGGAAATCACTCCATGACTTCTTTCATGTTATTTGCACGTGCAGAACAAAACCAATTGGGAAATCATGCTGTACATGCTCTGTTGAAATGAACAGATATACTCTTAGCTCCTGTTTGTTGTAATGGAGTTTGCACAGGAGAAGTTCCTGATAGACAGTCTTTTGCAGATTCTGCAATAACTACAACAAAATATTACCTTGAGCATTACACCTAATACTCTAGCAGAACCAGTTACTTGACATTTCTGCACTTGCAAAATATGTTACTAAATTCTATGATAAATGCATATGAGTCCAACTCCAGGAGCAATTTTTGTCAAGAATTTTTTTTTTCAAAAAATGAATAAGAATAATTTTTTTGCCATATTAAGGATTCCCCCCAGCCAAAAAAAAAAAATCTAGTGGAAAATAAACTTTGTTCTTCTCTTTATAGCCAACTAAGATAAGCAGAATAGCCATAATAACTGGGAACAGATTCTGAACTTACAGGTCTGATTAGACATCTGGTACAGCTGAGGGTTCATATACCATTTACTCATTCTTGTAAGGAGAACTGAAGACTGAACTAAACACATACTAAACGAGTAGGCAAATCTGCACTTACTTGGCCTAAAGACATTCACTGTCTCAAGAAAACTGAAACAGGTACAAGTGCCTTACACAACAGGTGGGGAGAGTTATTCTCATATGTGTATTTTTGCAAGTGTGACATATATTCTCATTGAAGCTACAAATCTTTTTTATAACAAGCATTTTGTCTGTTGAATCACTAGAACCCCATTTCTTTGTAACTCAGAAAGCTGAAATAATATACAAGACATTCAATCTGCATACTTAGCTTACCATTTTAAATCTAACGAGATGTTTCATGTGCATAATTCCTTTGCAATAGTTCTGTGGAAGCATGCTATCATCTTGGCCTTTTATTACAGCTACTAGATCCCACAAGTTCTTACTGCCTCCTGGGGGCTGTAGAATAATTCATGTTAGAATTAAATCTCCAGAAATGGATGTTTTCCAGTCAGATCAAAAATGAAAACAGGTCAGTTCAAAAGTAAATGAGCTAATACTGAATCGAGATTTTTAAAAATCCATTCTGGACCGTCCTTGCATCCTCCAACATATACACGGCTGTTGTTACTATTTATCTAAACCATTAATTTGCACAACTCTGGCCACTGTGAAATGCCCCTTCTAGGAGGGGTAGGGGCTTTGAAATCACAGGAGAGACAACAGAGGAAGGGGAAAGAAATGGGAACAGGGTAAAAAGGGGGAAAGTGTGTGATTATATTTATTTATATGAGGCAGGGTGTGTGTTAAAAATTTCACAGGAAAGGCAATGTTTTGAAGAAAGATTTTCCAGGAACAAAAAAGGGTTAACTATGCAAGTGTTATAGTAGGCAGATAAGCAGAGAGCCAGTGTGGTATAGTGGTCTTGAGTATTGGACTACAACTCTGGGAGATGAGGGTTTGAATCGTTACTTGAGCATGAAAATCTACTGGGTGACCTTAGGAAAATCACTCTCTCTCAGCCTCAGAGGAAAGCAATGGCAACCTCCCTCTGATCCAATATTGCCAAGAAAATCCCATGATAGGTTTGCTTTAGGGTCGCCGTAAGTCAGAAACGACTTGGAGGCATTTAACAACACTTAAGAGCCAGTGGTTGCAAAGGCAATCTGAAAAATAGCTACAGCTGAATCCAAGTATGTGTCTGCTGCAGATACACCACTGTTCATTGCCACAAAGTACAAAAGAAAGATGTATATCTGAAAACACACAACAGACATAACTCAGGAACCCACGGCCATTCCTGGCTCCTCATTTCTGGAGAGTTTCTGGAGAGGCACCTGCATTGGTGTATACATAGCACAGCAAACCTCCTGTGTTAAGTGAGAATTGACACTGTCAAGGTACTGTACAATAAATATCCTAACACTGGTTAAAAAATAGTCACCCCATTTAATAGTATTTTCTTCTTTTTACAATTACTACTCAACTCTTCTTCCAAGCCATTCAACACCATACTGCATATTTATTTATGGCCATTTAACAGAATTCTTAATTATTTATGTTTATTACAGAAGCACCTGGACTGTGGTTAGAACAGAACTTGGAAAGTTATTTTTAAGACAAATAAATATGGTAAGTACTAGACTCTGAAAGTACATAGTTACTTGTAATTAATCAATCCATGCAATAAAATAAGGCATCATCAACTATGATTGTAACTTAACAGGGTGTTACCTTCATTGTAACATTTTAGTTACTTTTATAATCATGGAAATGGAGGAGGAACATCATACCATTTGGTCAGTGCCCTGTGCTTTTTGTGGGGGTGATAAGATGATGAAGAAATATGTCTGTTTATGCCACAAGCCAGTGGCTTGTAACATTCAGATGTGTGTTTTAAAGTAACTAACAACAATAGCTACTTTAGGTACTTTTGAGAAAAAGGAAAGAGCTTTCTTTTAAAAAATATTGCAACTATGAATGAATGCTAGGGGGAATTTGGGGTTCTAACTGTAATGAATTAATTTTTTAAAGTAATGTTCCAACATGATAAAATCATCCATAACTAACCCAGGGCACCATCCTACCATTTCTCAGTTATACTTGGCTTCAGCATGTCATTATGTTCATTCTTCATAAAAGTAACTTTCCAAGCTCCGGTTTAGAAGCACCTAGACTTAAACACAAAATATTTCAATAAAAATTTATTCAGCTGAAAAACAGCAAAGAAACAACTTGGTCTTGGTCTAGACCAGCGGCCTTAGGCCCCATACCAGGAAAAAGGTGAGATACAAAATCAATCAATCAATCTAACCCAATGAAATTCCTGCTTTATGTTCCTATATCGTCTATGGACATAGTGTGTACTAATTAATACTCACTGATAAACATTCTGAAAACCATCTCAGTTTTCTCCCTCGAGGGTTACCCAACAGTTTATCCACTTCTTGTTTAATGTCCCTGGATACTTTGCCACATAGCAAGGGAGGAGCACCAATTTCAACTGCCCGATCTAGTAAAAACCATAGTTACATAACTTAGAGTCAATACAACATAGAAACAATTAGGATAATATAAGGGTATACTTCAGAGCTCCACATTTCAGGGTGCCTGTTGTACACCAAAGCTCCTCTAATTTATCCTTCCCTAATGTAGTGTGCTTCTGATACTTTGCATACAGGTTCACAACCACTACGTTATGTTCTTCACCAGTCCCAGCAAACATGGCAGATGGTTAGAAATGATGGGAGATGTAGCTCAAATCTTCTGGAGGGCATGATGTTGGGGAAGGCTGCCCTAGTCATTAGACTTTGTCAACCATATCAACTGTGGTTAGGCTAGTTATTCACAGTAATCCAAGGGGTTTGTGTCTCACCAGCGGATATTGTTTTGTTGGTGTAGACCATCCCACTGAATGGTTCCTATGTCAGATTCAGGATATGCAAGTATTTAAAAAATTTCTCATCCTTGACAAGAACGGGTGTCTTGAAAATGATCTTTGTCCCAAAATGTGAAATGTGCAAAAACTACTATAATCTCATCTGGAAGAGAGAGAACTTTTGAAATCTTTCATTCTTGCATACAAGAACAAGATAAGCAAAGATTTATAGTACATTCCCAGTCAAACTCTACCAGATTCTTTTTCCACTGAGTGTTAAAAATTAACTGGTAGCTAAAGCACAGATCACTGAATACATATCAGTGTGCATATGAGTGTGGTACCTATCAATATGCATTACTTTCACTGTGATGTACCGTACATTTCAATCTAATACGAGTCACATTAAACTGCACGTGACTAGACCTGTAATGTACAAGAACATAACCTACTGGTTGTGAACCTGTATATGCTACTTTTCAGAATGGCCTATAGTGATGGGCAACCTTTTGAGCTTGGTGTGTCAAACCTCACCAAAAAACTGAGCATAACTTGAGTGGTGTGTCACTTAGAGAAAAAAAATTATTTTGCGATATTTACTGTTTAAATAACAGAAATGTATACAGTTGCCCCTCCACATTCGCGACTTCGACTATTCGCAGAAAGCCTCCAACCTGCATGTTTCCCCCCTCCCTTCCCAAGGCACCGACGGGCTTCTCATGAAGCCTGTTGCTGCCTTGGCAAGGGGAGGGTGGAGACCATCCCACCCACACGCTTTCCCCCCTCCCTTCTCAAGGCATCGATGGGCTTCCAAGGCTCCCGTCCGTTGCCTTCCCTGGCATTTCCGAGGTGGCTCCGGGGCTTCGAAGCCCTGGAGCTCCCTTGGGAAGGCCGGAGAGAGGCCGGGCAGACTCCCGCCCACCCTCCCGCCAGCCCGCTGCCTTCCCCAGCCTTTCCAAGGCAGCTCCAGGGCTTCAAAGGCCCTGACTCCCGCCGACCCGCCCACTGCCTTACTCGGACTTTCCGAAGCGGCTTTGGGGAAGCAGGAGGCCTCAGAGGTGGTGGTGGCGATCAGGGCTTCGTAACCCTACCCGCCACTTTCCTCCCCCTCACCCCTCCCTAAAGTGATGATCGGGACTTCGAAGCCCCGCCCACCACTTTAGGGATGGTGGTGAGGTTGTGGGGGGAGGGGGGAGGAGGCCTAGCTGCGTGTCACCACAGATGGCTACGCGTGTCAGTGGTGACACGCATGTCATAGGTTCACCATCACCGGCCTATACAGATGTGCTCCTTAAGCTGTGTTAAACATCAAGGAAAAGTAGTAAAGTAGCATGGAAACTGCAGTACACTCAGCAATATAGTATTTGCACATACAAAACTGTCAACATACTTGGACCAACATTCTGTTATAAGGTGGGTAAATTTGTACAGCTACTTTTTGGAAATCAGACAGCAGTTTTATAGAAAAACAAAGATATTTGAGACACTCCATACAACTATTCATGGATATGTAAATACACCAGACAAGAAGGTAGAGTGGAAATTAAGGGACAGTTTTGTTCATCCCTACATCTGCTCATGAGTATAACACAGTCACCCACCAGTGTTTCCGACAATCTCATCCCATGATCTGTCTGCCAAGATATTTATTTGGAGAGGATTTATTAGAGGTGTCAAAGACCAAAGTCTCACAGTGGAATCTCGCGAACAAGAGGCCATGGTGAAGGGACGACTAGGGTGACAAGTTAATCCTAAAAATAAGACATTTTAATATTAGCTTTTAAATATTCAATGGATTTTTTTAGGTTTGTGAAATCTAGCAAAAATGTGTAGTATCAAACTTTTAAATATAGTACCATAGACATCTGCACCATGATCATATACTGTGTCCAGACATGTTCCATCTCTTGTATCCCATACTTTTATTGTATAATCCCAGCTGCCTGATATTAATAAGTAAGGTATTTCTGTATTCCACAGCAATCCTCGTACCGGAGCTTTATGTCCACTAAGAACATTTATACAAGCATCCTGGGTATAATCCCATATTCGAACAGTGCTGCAAGTAAGAAGTGAAGTGAATTTACTGTAACATTGGACCACCTACAAGGACTTTTACAAGAACTGCTCACCCTACATCTCTCAGGTATTATGTCTTTACTATATTAATGAAACCTAAACTATCTGTGTGAAAGATTCTTACCAGTTACTGAAATGCAATGATTCTTTGCAGTTCCAATAGCTCTCATGTCCACACAAATTCCTGTCTCACCTCAAAGATGAATAATACATATATAGGACTAGACTGACAAATTTATACAAGCTGCTTTTCGCACCCAAATGCATCACCACCCCACAATTGTATGCAAAGCCTTCTTTTTATAGCATTCCCCTTCTGACTTTTTCACAAATTTCTCTTTTTCTAAAAAAACCCCACTTTTTTCTTCTTTAGCCAATATATTGATACATCTGTGCATATTAACCTAGAAGCTACTGATCTGAAATGGAACTAATTCACCAGTGTTGCACTGAATGCCCTGTAGCCTACATCATGCAATGGTGGAATATCCACCATATTCAGAGCTTTAAATGAGGACAAAATCATTCTTTACATCAGAAATCACAAATTGTACTATAGCGGCCCAGAAATTTATGATTTTTCATAAGGGGTGCACAAATCAATCCACAAGCTGATCCCATACTATTAATTGAGGTTGCCCTTTGGGCTTCGTCCAATTTATTTCAAAAGATATTTAAACAGCAGCAAAAGCAGTAGCAATGAAAACAAGTATAAGCCCTACAACTCCTTAATTTCTCTGCATTTCTTTTCTTGCTCTTTACAGATAACCTAGACTTCTGCAAAATTACTGTAAAGTCCCAGCAGTGCTCACCTTCCCCCTAGACTTCATCTCCATATAATTAAAAAGTATACCTCCAGTTTTTCCCGAGAGCTGAAGGAAAGTTACTAAAGATAGGGGTAGCACATCTTTTGGTTTTTTAAAGGCTTGACACTGTTTGCTTCCTTGGCTGAGTCCTAATAAATTAATCAAAGCTTGGATCACAGGACACAGATGGAAGGCAACTGAGCTTTTGCCAAGCAAACCACAGTTAACATCCTACTGAGTCACATGCAAGTCATAGAGCTAGATTTAGCTAATGATTAATCTTTCCCTGCAAGGATCAACATGCTTCTTTCCACCATCATCCCACCAATCACTAAAACCAATCTCTGAGCACAACTAGAGCTCTGAAGTCATCAGGGCCCTCTCAGAACATGAGCACACATTGGCAGTGTCATTCAAAACAGACTCACTCATTGTATTCTGTATTTTAAGAACACCAAGTTTTGCAAGAAACACAGGGTATAAAATGAAATAGAGATACTTTGAATGTTAATCAAAAATTATAAATAAAATTGAACAGCATGAATATCAAATACAATGTATCCTCTACTGAATTAAAGACATTTATCCAAATGGCTTTAATAGTCATGAATAAACACTAATGGTTTATATTGCACTTGCAACCACAACTTCAGCCGAGAATGCTTACCCATCATCAGAACCACTGCAGAGGATTCCTTCCCTCAGAGGAGACCATCTTACATGAAACACTTTTGCAGTATGTCCACTGAATACTTTCAGTGGCTGATCAGAACTAGTTGCTAGGTAATAGACACGGACATTTTTATCTTCACACCCAGTAGCTATCATGTCTCTGCAAAAATGAAGATAGTCATCAGTTACAGAAGTCACTATTATTTAACTGTTTCAAAATTCTAAAACCAACAAATAAGTGGAATTTTGAAAACCTCCCTGCATTTATTTTTTATTTCAAAAATCTAATGGGAGCAACTATCGCCTTGTTACTGTTCTTAAATTAGGTGCACCTCTGCCATGCTAACAGGCAAAAACTCCATCCAATCAACAAAAGGGGGGCACTGTGCAGAAGTCCGGCTTTTCTATTCCATCTTTCTAGAGCTAGGAAAAGTTACTTTTTTCAAGTAAGCTCCTCCTAGAATTCCCTACCATAAGGATACCCCAGTTGTGAGGTTCTGAGAGTTGGTCCAAAAAAGTAAGGACAGGTTGCTTACCTGTAACCATAGATCTTCGAGTGGTCTTCTGTGAATTCACACAGTTGGGTTTATTCCTGTGCCTGCGCAGTGCATACAGAACCTTCTAGCATCGCTAGGCAGAATGTGCATTGATACATTTTTGGCAGTAACTCCCCCCACAATAACGGTCCCTTAAAAGGCTCTCCCGCCTAAATCCCCTCAGTTCCTTAAATGACACCGCAATTAGCAGCATCAGGAACATTAAGCAATCGTGCAGTAGTAGGACATAGAGGGGAGGATGGGCGGGTCTGTGTGAATTCACAGAAGACCACTCGAAGATCTATGGTTACAGGTAAGCAACCTGTCCATCTTCTTCGTGGTCTCTGTGAATCACACAGTTGGGTAGATTAGCAAGCTTCCGCACTGGAGGAGGGTATGTCCTGTATGCCAGTCGACGAGGACCCCTCACATAGGCCTTGAAAGGGATTTCTCCACAAGTTTTTTTTTTTTTTGCACATTCCGCAACATTGACTCATTATCACCAAAATTCTAACAGCAATGGATATGGTCAACATGAATACAATCATTACACTCACTTATTGAACGGAGGACAAAAGCACAGCCCTCCCAAAGGCAGCCTCGTTCCTAGAACGAGAGTCCAGTCTGTAGTGCGAGATAAATGTCAATGGTGAGGACCAAGTTGCAGCACGGCAGACGTCCTCTAGGGGCACCCCTGAGAGGAACGCAGTCGTAGAATGCCCACAAATCCGTGGGGGCAGCGGCTTCTTGGCCAGTTCGTAGCAGAGCACGATGGTCGATGTCACCCACTTCGAGAGACGCTGCGGCGAGATCGGAGCACCCCGCTTGGAGTCAGCATAGGAGACAAATAGCTGGGGCGATTGTCGGAATGGAGCAGTCCGTTGTATGTAGAAAGCAAGCGCCCTCCGCACATCCATCGAGTGGAGGGTACGCTCGAATTCGTCCTTCGGATCCTGCATTAAAGCCGGCAGAACGATGGGCTGGTTAAGATGAAAACTGGAGACTACTTTAGGAAGAAAGGAAATGTCCGGTCTCAGAACCACCTTATGTTTATGGAAGCAGAGATATGGAGGGTCCGATCAAAGGGCGCAAAGTTCTCCAGCCCGACGAGCGGAGGTGATGGCTACCAGGAAGGCCGTCTTCCAGGTTAGTAGGCGAAGGTCGGTCAAAGCCATAGGTTCGAAGGGGCGTCTTACCAGCTGAGAGAGGATGAGTTCAAGGCTCCACGATGGCACGGGATCGAGTACTGGAGGATGGAGGTTAACGTACCCCTTCAGGAACATTTTCACTGTCGGATCCTGGAAAGGAGATGGTCGGTTCCTAGCCTGAAACTCAACGGAGATAACCGCCAGATAGACCCGAAGAGATGAAGTCGAAAGTCCGGCTTTCGATAGGTCTAAGAGGAATTGGAGGACTGTCGACACCGAGCAGGTTTCGACGGTTAGTCCTTTGTCCGCTAGGAACTGCTGGAATCGATTCAACTTGTAGAGGTAGGCTTTCCGAGTGGAGGGTTTCCTCGCTGCATCAATAACTATCTGAACCTCAGGAGGAAGTAGTGACGGAGGAGTAGACTGAGGAAGGACGGCAGTCACGGACAGATTCTCCATGCCGTCAGGTGAAGAGAGTCGAGGTCTGGATGTCTCACTCTGCCTTGGTGTATGGTCAGTAAGTCCGGCCTCCTTGGGAGGTGAAGGTAGTGCCTGTCGGACAGTAGAAGCAGTGGGGCGAACCACGGTTGTTGAGGCCACCAGGGAGTGATGAGGATCGCATCCGCTCGGTCTCGGTGAAGCTTGGCGATGACCCTTGTCAGAAGAGGGATCGGGGGGAAGAGATACAGGAGCAGGCCGTTCCATCGGTACAGGAACACGTCTCCCCTCGAATCCTTGTGGCGCACTCTGGAGCAGAACTGGTTGCACTGTGTGTTCTGGGCAGTCGCGAACACATCTATCAGAGGGGTCCCCCAGCGAAGGAAAAGGTCGGACACTACTTGTCGATGAAGCATCCACTCATGGACGTTGGAACTGGAACGGCTCAGTCCGTCCGCAAGAGTGTTCTCGTCCCCGGGAAGATGGATGCACTGCAGGAAGATGTTCCTTTCCACACACCAATCCCAAATCTGTAGTGTGAGTTGAAGGAGCTGAGGGGACCTGGTACCCGCTTGCTTCTTCAAGTAATACATCATGGCTGTGTTGTCTGTGAGAAGAAGAACCGTCCTGTTCCTCACCATAACTTCGAAGGAGCGAAGAGCTTTCTGGACCGCCAGAAGTTCGAGTACATTGATATGTAGCAGTTTCTCGTTGTCGGACCAGGCACTCTGAATCGTGTGGGATCCGAGGTGGGCACCCCATCCCTGTAGCGAAGCATCCGTGGTGATAGACACGCTCGGCTGTGGGGGCTCGAATGGGAGGCCCGAGAGGACGTTGGTCGGGTCCAACCACCAGTTCAGGGAGCGCTGGATGTAGCGAGGCATGGTTAGAAGCATGTCTGGTGGGTCCTTGAGATGATCGAATGCACTGAGGAACCACTGCTGAAGAGGACGAAACCGAAGCCTGGCCAGAGTAATGACAGACGTGGTGGCTGCCATGTGGCCTAGGAGGACTTGGACATCGTGCGCTCGAATCCGACGAGATCGACGACAAGCATGAATCAGGGATCGTAGGGTGTTGAAACGGTCCCCTGGCAGATAGGCCGCCGTGGAAATTGAATCCAAGCGGGCACCTATAAACTGGATCGTTTGTGACGGGGTTAACTGAGATTTTTCCATGTTGACAACAAGTCCCAGGGTGTATAACACATTCAGGGTGAAGTCTATGTGTTTGACCAGTTGGGGCCTCAAATTCGCCACTAGAAGCCAATCATCAATGTACGGGAAGACAATGACTCCGTGCTGACGAAGAAAGGCCGTCACTGGTGCCATGCATTTGGTGAAGACCCTCGGTGCCGTGGAGAGTCCCAAGGGTAGGACCCGGAATTGGTAGGTATCGGTCCCAATCTGGAACGCCAGGAACCTCCTGTGTGCAGGGTGAATACCTATGTGAAAGTAGGCATCTTTGAGATCAATGGATGCAAACCAATCCCCGTGCTGGAGGAGAGGGAGGATGAGGGCAAGCGTGGTCATCCAAAATTTCTTCGGGGTGATGTACCAATTCACTTCCCTGAGGTCGAGGATAGGACGGAGGCCTCCGTCCTTCTTTGGTACCAGGAAGTACCTGGAGAAAAAGCAGCAGTGAAGTTGCTCGGGAGGCACGGGTTCGATGGCCCCTTTCTGGAGAAGGGTTTTTATCTCCTCAATCAGGGGAGGGAAGGGAGGCGTGGAGTATGTCCAGCCTGTCGGAGGCAGTTCGTCGAACTCAATCCAGTAGCCCTGTCATACTATTTGCAGTACCCAGCGGTCTGATGTTATGGAGGACCAGGCTTCCTGGAATAGTGACAGGCGGCTTCCGAACAGGGGGTTCTGAAAGATAATGCAAACATCAAAATAAGGCTTCGCAATTAAAACCGTTTTCTGCCCTGGTCCTTGGGCCTGTGTTTGGACGGCACGCGGTACCGGGACGTGGAACCCTGACTCCTCACTGAGGAAACCGGTTGTTGAAACCGAGAGCGTCTGGAGGTCTGAGGGGTGCTATCTCTCCGGTATGGCTGGCTAAGGGAGTAGGTGCTCCATCCCGAGCGGTGTCTAGGATGATATGCAGAAGATGAGGCCGATGGCATACCGTATTTTCTGGCAGTAGTCCTCATCTTCTGCGTGAATTCAAGTTTTTCGTCCGTCGACACATTGAAGAGGCCTGTGGTATCAAATGGCATATCTTCAATGGTGGCAGCCGCCTGGGGTGAGAGACCCGACGACCGGAGCCAAGCGTGATGCCTTAGGGCAATGGAGCCCGCCACTGTCTTTGCTGCGCAGTCAGCAACATGTCTTGCAGAGTTCATCTGCTGGCCAGCTAGAAGTTGGGCTTCAGATTGAATAGCCTCCGCTAGTCGTTTTCTTTCATCCGGCAGGTCCTGGATGAGGGGCAGCATCCTCTCCCACAACACCTGCTGATAAGCCCCCATGCAGGCCGCGTAGTTCGCAATACGAAAACTCAACCCAGCGGCAGAGTACAGCTTCTTGCCAATGATATCCAGCTTCCTGCCCTCGGTGTCAGGGGGGGTGGACTGGGCACGACGCTGCCTCCAAGGCTGGGCTGCCTCTACGACAACCGAGTTGGGCTTAGGGTGTTCTCTGAGCCAATCGATACCGTCCCCGGAGACGCGATAGTCTGTCGATCCGGTTCGAGGTCGAAGGGATAGAGGACGGGTTTTCCCACGAGTTCTGCGTCAGCTTTGAGAGGGACGGCAGGACCGGGATATTGGCAGTTGGAGGTGCCTTTGATTTGATCCTCTGATAGATCGGATCCACAGGCTCTGTCTCCTTCTCTGCGACCTTCAGTTCAAGGGCGTGAGCCATCCTCATGACGTGTTCAGCAAAGGAACGGACATCGTCGGTAGGAAACGAGGAGTCCTCATCCAGAAGATCGGGTTGGGGGGACGGTACATATGGCTGGTATTCCTCAGAAGACTCCGAAGAAACCGAAGAGTCGGACGTCGGAGGTGGAGAGTGGCGTGGGTCCCGAAGGGATGTCGTGCGAGGTGGCGGAGATGGAGGTAGCGGAGACAAGGGCCGAAAGGGGGACACTTGGCAACCCGTGTCTTTCAGCAAAGGTCTTACCGGTTCCTTCCCAAAAACGGTATCTTTATCTCGCCCATGGAAGGACAGACAAGGCGGGGATGAAGCCACGGAGTGCAAGACAGCAGCCTCCGAGGTGAGATAAAGCACTCTGTCCGCTGCAGAGATCGAGGTCTGAGGTAAGGGTATCGGCGTAACAAAAGGTGACTTCGCCATTTCATAGGCGCTGTACGCATGCTCATCTTCTCGAGCCCTAGAGGTTGAAGGCCTGGGTTCGACCAAATGGTAAAGCTCGTCAGGATCCCCCTGGCTGGTGGAGGAGTCCCGGAGCAGCTCTGACCTGGAGACGCAGAGGGTTGGAGAAAGCCCGCGGCCGCGGGCATGCACGACTTCGGCAGATTCATCAGCCGAGCCCACCTCTACTTCAACGACCTCAAGAGAGGGAGTCGGAGTTGGCGATTTAGGACGGGGTTCGGTCCTCACGTCTCGGTCCCGAGGAGGCGTCTGACGCTGCGAGGGGGGTTGGGTCTCCGAAGCAGACGCAGTTGCAGCTGTAGGCGGCAAAGATTCTCGGGCCCGGGAGCACTCTTTCTCTTGTTCCTCACGCAGAGGTCGCTTGGTCTTCTTTTTCTTAGGGGCCTTAGACTTAGAGCGGTCCGAAGGCTCCCGGGTGCGGTCTCCATCCCGAGATCTCGCACGGTCCAGAGGACGGTCCCCAGCGCTCCCAGCGCCTGAATCCGAGGAGGCTCGAACACCAGAAGATGAATGCGTGGCGTGTTTATGGGAATGAAGAACGGCCTCCGGATCCGAAGCAACAGATTGTCTCCGAGATGGGCTTCGGGAGCGTCGACCCTTGGCAGGTGGTGACTGGAGGGATTTTGGAGCGGGGGACGTTCCCCGTGGTGGAACCCCAGTAAATACGGCCGGCATCGAAGAAGTCGACAGGATGAGGGCCTTCTCATATAGAAAGGGCTTAAGCCTCGAGGATCGGTGTTTCCTGGCCTGAGGCGTGAAGGCCTTACAATGCACACACGCATCCACGTTGTGCGTTTCTCCCAGGCAAATGAGGCACTAAGAGTGGCCATCGGAGCTGGGGAGCTTAGCCTGGCACACAACACAGCGCTTAAAGCCGGTTTTCGCAGCCATATTAGGGATAAGAATAGGCGCCGTCAAGAGCAAGTGGTCAAACCTGAAATCAGAGTCCGTAACCAAATCCGAGGGAGAGTCAGAGCCGTTGTAAGGGAATCCAAGTCAAGCCACAAATCACCAATAGCAAAAAACACAACGCGAAGAGGGAAATCCGAAAGCCAGTCCGAGTCAGTTTGAGAAAATGAAATTAAGCAATGCGAAGGTTCCTTCCAAGCTGCTAGCGCGGCGGAAAAAAAGGAACTGAGGGGATTTAGGTGGGAGAGCCTTTTAAGGGACCGTTATTGTGGGCGGAGTTACCGCCAAAAATGTATCAATGCACATTCTGCCTAGCGATGCTAGAAGGTTCCGTATGCACTGCGCAGGCACAGGAATAAACCCAACTGTGTGATTCACAGAGACCACGAAGAAGATCTTTTCCAAACTCTGCATCTTTGTCCAGGTTATATTTTTTAAAATACTCATTCAGACAAACCCACGACTCCATCTATGAGCAGTGAGAGGAGAAGGGCTCAAAACTTCCTTTACTCAAAACCTGTACTGCTACATCAATTCATATCACACTGGTATTTAAGTAGCACATTGATAAGTAACTTAACTGTGCTAAAGCTATATTTTATTTTACCTCTCAATATTCATTTCACATGTGCTAGCTACATTTTCTAAAATGGGGCTCCTGTGCAGAAATAATGTTAGAAGACCTTTGTTACAGTAAGAGTTCCTACTACTATCTCCTGTCTAATGACATTCATAGTAAGTATTTGGCTCACAGATTTTGAGCCCCCACTGCACTGCAGAAACATTATTTTTAAAAGCTGTACATTTGTTTTGCACAATGTTTTGGGGGGGGGAATTTCATTTGGAAATACAGTTGTCCCTCCATATCCACGGATTTGGTATCCACGGATTTAAGTATTCACAGCTTGAAAATATTCTTTAAAAAATAATAATCCAAAAAGCAAACCTTGATTTTGCATATAAGGGACACCATTTTGCTATGCCACTGCATGTAATGGGACTTGAGTATTCACGGATTTTGGTATCCACGAGAAGTCCTGGAACCAAACCTCAGCAAATATGAAGGGACATTTTGGATTTGTCCTTCGAGCCTGTGCAATGGATTTTTTCTGGTGGAGCGCAGCGTGCACAGAACTGGCCTCCCCCTTTAAACCAGAGGTTCGTCTGCCGTGGCCTTGCAAGCATTGACGTAGCAGCGAGGTCCTCGGGCCATAGGTTTGATTAGTTTCCTTCTCTTAGATGGTTGATCTTACAGGGTTGGACAAGCACCATCTGCCCGTGTTCGGGCTTAGAGTTTTCCTTCTCCTAGGACGGTTGCCATAAGGCTAGAGAGCCCATCCTGCCCTTTGACGCTCTATGTCAGACCCTTCGGTTTTGACCTGTCTGGCATGGGAGACCCTACTGGTAGCTATTGTGCCACCGCCAGCATAGCTCAAAACATCATTAGGGTATGCAAGCCTCTCTCCCACGACAAGGGGCGTCAATGGAGAGGTGAAGGGACAACTGTAATACTAAAAATACAAGCTATTTGCTTTTAGTAAAGACTCTGTTTCAATTTAAAAAAACACGATGAGGGAAAATCAAATTAAAATGGGAATTAGCAAAAAGCATTTAACTTCATCAGATGGGACCTTTCAGTTTCCCAGAGTCATGTTTTCTTGTATATAAATGTCTATTTAAGTATGGACTTTAAAGCAATTTTTTGCTTGGACAGTGTCTTTTAAAAGCCCATTAAAGGTCTGCTGCAGAGTCTGAAGGAGAGAACAGCAGCCAGGCACAGCTCTATCATGCCTTTGTCCCAATGGCTGATGAGAGGCCTCCCTCCATTCCAACTGAAACTGAGGCAGCCTCTGAGGGAGAAAACAGCAGCCAGTCACATTTCCATCACGCCTTGGTCCCAGAGGCCTCCTTCCATTAACTGCCACTATTATGGCCTCCGAGGGAGAGAACAGCAGCCAGCATCTTCTGGACTTACTCCTTTTCCCTACTACCATCCCTTTTTTTCTTGTGTTTTGTGACTTTTTAGATTATAAGTCTGAGGGCAAGGAACTGTCAAATAAACAATTGTAAACCACTCATGTAAAGTGTCATGCACACTGATGGCACTATATAAATGATAAGAAGAAGAAGAAAGTAAAAAGAACTGGAATGCCAGAGGGTCATTCAGTCGCATGTATAGATACTATTATTAGATCATGGCAACATTATATAGTGAACCCTAACCCTGATCCAAAAGGCTTCCCACAACTGGTCCCAATTTAATTATCAGATAACTTCTAAGGTAATTTCACCTGTGATTATAGGTCAAAATGTAGTTGTGTGCCAATCATCAACCAAGACTTCTTTAGGTCTCAATGGAAAGACAAAAGAATTCACATATACCTGGACTACATTAGTGCTAAGCAATTTGAAGGGCATAACTTTAACATCTGTAAGCAGGCTCAATCCAGAACAAATTTTTATTAGCTCGTGATGTTACTAAACCAGATCACATCAACAATTATACTGCATTATCTACATTAATTTTAGAAGAAGCTTGTTTTATCACTTATTATTTGGAATTATAAAATAAACAATAGGAGAAAGCTTATAGGAAGGTGACTCACTTGTTGTTTTGACTCCAATCACAGCCAAAAACTGCAGCTGGATGTTTGTACTTGTGGAGAACTTTGCCATCAATGGTTCGAATAATACTGAATGAATTGTAATACAGAAATAAAAATCAGAAGTTTGCAAATGTTTTATGTGATAAATATTTAAGAGACATCATTTATTTAATTAAAGTGGATCTTTGGAAAACAACATAAACAAAACAGAATACTTAATCTCTCACCCAAAACAAATGGACTAGATCAAATGGGCAATAATGAAACCTTTAATAATGAAATCTTTAATCTAGTGTATTATAATGCCTGTTCATCAATAAACTATAAATTTATTAAGATGTCCAGTAGCAAAACAATCTGATAAAATTCTGTCTTCATCATTTGCTGGAACACAGAGCTTTATGTCAATATCTATGGTAAATGTAAGTTTTGGCAGAAAATATAATAAATTAACACTTCTGGCAAAGCCCATATGGTAACCACTGAGCAAAACAATTTTTCTGAATTCATGCATGAATTATTTATTTATTTATTTATTTGTACCCCGCTCTTCAGCCACAAGGATTTTTTACAGTCTTCAGGATGAAGAAAGACCTGATGTTCAGGAAATGGAGGGGTTCCTTCCATTTACAGATATTGTTCAGCCCTAACAAAGACTTTTGCTTCACTAGCTTCTAACCATCCCAATGGTTAGAAGAGAAGAGAGGATTTCTGCTCATTTCACCTATCACCTGCACCATGCAATTCTGGAGCATACCCAACCCTCTGAAGCAGATTTTCAGGGGCACATGGGTTGCAGAGGAAGGGGAAATTGGTGAAAATGTCTTTCTGCCTGCACTGAGTTCCACTCCATGGAACTCTGTACCCAGTTGTATTCATAAATTGCAGAAAACATAGATAACATGTACTGTGTATAAATATTTGCATTAGAAGTATAGAAATATTAGAATGCATGCAATTATATGCATATCCAAACATATGAAACATCCATAAACCAAGTGACACTGTTAAACCTATCCAGTCCCATGCAGTATACTCATGACTGGCAGCAGATCTCCAAAGTCCTAAGCAGAAACCTTTCCTAGCTTCACTGGCTGAAAGACAGAGTTTGGAAATGTGACCCTTTTTTTTTGTCTGCAACTCCCAGATTTTTCCATCAAGTAGCTATGCTAGCTGAATTCTGGGAATTAAGTCCTTCCTGAATCTTCATTTGCAAAGAAAAGCCAGAGAGAGAGTCCAAAAAGGTAACTTTTCCAAGTTCTTCTGAAATCCTTCAAATTAGGGCTGTCAGTGAGTGATCTGGGGGCTTTCTGCATGTAAAACATGTGTTCTGAGTATATAAAGTTAACTTTTCTAAGTTTTAGTTCTGAGACATGGGCTGATAGCTAATTACTGCATGTGTGTTAAGCCCACCTCAATACATATGTCTTGTTATTGTGAAGGCTGGCATCTCTTCCTCCCTGTTCAATGACAAAAAACTTCCTAAAATTCAGTTTAGCTGGCAGCAGCTCCTCTCCTGGCCTTTCAGTGGCTGTGGGAGAGCTGAGGGATCAGAGGAGCATTTGGTGAAGTCCTCATAGGCAGACACAGAACAAGTACAAGACCTCCAGAGGACCCTAGAAAATCCTAATGAATGATGTCATCAGCCAGGGTCTGGCTATGGAGACAGATGCCTTCTCTGATCCCTACCCCTGCTCTCCACCAGCCACTGAATGACCATGAGCAGGTTACAGTGGCTGAATGGTGACACTCGGTATGGTGTTGACAGGAGAGATGTAGCTTAGTTCCATCTGTGAAACATTTACACTATACTCTGCATTACATTATCTTGGTCCAGGTCCTTCCTTACAAGTGTAATAATACACAGTAAAGCAATATCATGAAGATGATAGGCTTTTTAAAATGGAAATTTAAAACAATTTATGTATAGTTCCTGCATGGAGAGCTATGCAGATATGAAACTTGCTGGGTAACTGTGAAGAATTTGTTAAAAGTATTTTTACTACACAGCTGGATTAGTCCTCTTGGTTCTCTGTGATAAATGTAAAAATGGCACAATCATGTGCTATCAAGGTGGCTGCCATATACAGTATTCAGATGTGCACAATATTCAATATTCCTCTGGAAGTGCAAAGAGAATTCTTTCTGAAATTGCCACATTTTGTTCAAGAACTGTACCTTCTGCACAACTAAGGGGGAAAAGTAGAAGAACCACAGAAGGTAGACAGGATTGCAAAAATATTTCTACAGCACACATTCTGATTAGTGATACTTTCTTGCTTCCTGTATATACTTGTGTATAGATTGAAAAATGTATGCTAAAAATTGACCCTAAAAAACTGGGTCGACTTATACATGGGTCAATACAGTAATCATTCTTGAAAAATGGCAGTGGCAGCGACTCTTTGGGATTTCTCTGCCATGACTGGGAGAGAAGAGGGGAGGTTGGTGTTCTTTTACAGGAGGATCTCCTTGGATGAATTAAGCTCTTGGATGTCTCAGGGAAAGGGCAGGGGGACAGAGGGTCTGTTTATCTGCTTGATTTTTAGAATGGCAGAAACCTAAAACTAGATCCTCGACCTGGAGAGCCCAAACTGAGATGGAGGGGGATGGCAGAGGGGAAAGCTGAAGGGCACCTCTTGTTAACTCTTTCTTCTACACCCCCCCCCCGAAAGTAGACCACATAAACAGACCCTTTGTCCCCCCTCCTTTCCCCAAGACATCCTCTTGTTCATGCTGGGGAAATCAGCCAAGCTCACTCACCAGACAACCTGCTGCTTGCGGGGAGAGGGCAACAAAGGGTCTCTCTATCTACTGTTTTTAAAGTGGCATAAACCTCAAGCTGGAGAACCCAAACTGAGAGGGAAGAAACAGAAGGGGAAGGGAAAGGGAGCAGCTGGGATGTGGAGGTGGCAGCTCATGGAGCGCCGTGAGGTGAGGGAGCAGTGGGGATGCATTGGCAGAGTTGGCACCCTCAACATATCCATGGGTAGTATCAAAATACAACATTTTAGCCCCCAAACCCATCCTCAACTTATATATCAGATCGACTTCTACATGAATATGTATGGTAGGTTTTGAAAGCTGACAGTTTATCAGGACCATGTTGTTCTTAGATTTGATATGAATGTGGAGAATTTCTTTGCCTCTTTGGTCATATTAGTTCTCCTTAAGATTCCCTCCTTCTTCCAACATTTCCCTTCCACTCAAATTGCAAAATCTGTTCTTCAGGCCAGGAATAAAACCATTTCCCTATGAAATCTGCAGGTGTTCCTTGAAACATGTGGTTGTCATCCACTTCTATATACATGAAAGCCTACAATGGCAAAGAAGATGCAGCCAATCACTTTTCCCCAATGTGTGGACGCACAACAATATTAATGTTATATGTGTGTTGTATGCATGCATAGTAAAAGGTCTATTGCTGAATCAGCCATCCAATAGGCTACAAGGCACATTGTCTGTTCAACATCTTTAGAAATGACTTTGATGGTGGAACAGAAATCATGCCTATCAAATTAGCATATGACAAAAAAATTAGGAAGGGTAGTAAACACCCCAAATAACAGCATGAGAATTCTAAATAGTCTTGACAGACTGGAGAGCTGGAACAAAACTGACAAGAAGAATTTCAACGTCGATCAGTACCAAAAAAGCGATTGCAATTCCAGGTTGCATCCAGAGGACTATAGTGTCCAGATCAAGGGAAATAGCAGTGCCACACTATTCTGCTTTGGTCAGACCTCACCTGGAATACTGTGTCCATTTCTGGGCACAACAGTTCAAGAAGGATATTGACAAGCTGAAATGTGTCCAAAGAAGAATGACCAAGGTCTGGAAACCAAGCCTTATGAGGAATGACCTAGGGAGTTGGATATGTTTAGTTTGGACAAGAGAACACTGAGAGGTGACATGATAACAATCTTTACATTTCCAAAGGGATGTCCTTAGAAGATGGCTCAAGCTTGTCTTCTACTGTACTAAAACACAAACCAATGGATTCAAATTACAAGAAAAGAGATTCCACATAAACATTAGGAAGAATTTCTTTACTGTAACAGCTGTTTGACAATGCATTAGACTGCCTTGGGGGGAGGGGAGACTCTCCTTCTTTGGAGGTCTTTAAACAGATATTGGATGAGCATCTTTCAGAAATGCTGAAGTTGTATATTGCTGCATGGCAGGTGATTGGATTAGATGACCCTTGTGACCCCTTCCAACACAGAAATGCAAATGCAATTCAAAATGAGGCCTCCTAACATCAATAAGTATATTGATGCTGAACATTATATGACAAGTCATTGGGGTCATAGCTCTAGAGCATGCAGCTCCATGTCAATACATTTGATCAATTCACATTTTTTAGATAATCAGTTAGAATATTGAATTAAAATGCATATGGCAAATACTAAAGTTGCCTCCAAATGAACACTTACCAGAATCCATCACCACTGCAGGTTGCTATCCTTTTGGAATCTTTATGGCTCCATGCAATGCAGAAAATTCCATTCTTTCCATGCTTCAAAAAATGTAAAATGCCTATCAATAAGAAATAATTCACTCCTTTTTCCTCTTATTTATAAATCTGACTATGATCTTCCCTCTTTTCCAAGCATGATTACTAGCATTTTCCATCAGCCTTTGAACCTAGTATGCATACATATCCTCCCATTATGCATTTCTTAATGATAAAAGGCAGATTGAAACAAAATACACAGATTCACATTGGTTATAGAAAGAAAAAAACTAGAATAAAATAGATTGTGGTGTTTTATAATAGTATAAATGATCATTTAGCATAGAATGGAAGCAAAAACTGTAGAGTTACAACTAAGTACAGCTAAGCAGTTAATAACTTGCAGCAGTCCCCCAGAGTGTTCTATTGGTGGCTATAAATTATATTAAACTGTATCAACAAGCCTGCTCTAGACCCCTGTGAAGTTAATACTCATGCACAAATTATGTTGAGATCAGATTAAGTTGGGAAAATCCTACACAGTTATCAATATGGGATCTTTGCCCCCTTTTCTTGATTAATAAAATCTAATTTTAAGTTTGTCAAAAACACAAAAATGTTATTCTGTATTATTAAACTGGGGAAAGAATAGCAGATTAAAGCCAACAACTCTTAGTGTCTTGTGCATGCATTTATTGAGCATGCTAATTTCTGTGCAAGAATACTGGATCATCCACAGGAATGAAATATATGGGAAGGTAGACTCAGCATCATAGCATCATAGAGTTGGAAGAGACCACAAGGGCCATCCAGTCCAACCCTGATTCAGGAATACACAATCAAAGCATTTCTGACAGATGGCCATCCAGCCTCTGTTTAAAAACCTCCATAGAAGGAGACTCCACTACACTTCATGGAAGTGCATTCCACTGCTGAACAGCTCTTACCATCAGGAAGTTCTTCCTAATGTTTAGGTGGAATCTCTTTTCCCGTAATTTGAGTCCATTACTCCGTGTCCTAGTCTCTGGAGCAGCAGAAAACAGCTTGCTCCATCCTCAGTATGACATCCCTTCAAATATTTAAACATGGCTATCATGGGTCACCTCTTAACCTTCTCTTCTCCAGGCTAAACATGCCCAGCTCCCTAAGTTGCCCCTCACAGGGCATGGTTTCCAGACCTTTTGCTATTTTGGTCTCCTTCCTCTGGACACATTCAGAAGATTACAATAATTCTATAATTTTGATTGTCCTAGCTCAAAACTACTGGGCGGGTTTGGGGGGAATAGGAAATGTGTGTTGTGGTGGAGTGGAAGCTACTTGTTCATTCTCCAATTGGAAGTTGTGCGCACTTTATTTTAGATTGGTGTGAGATGGGAGAGGTTCTGCTTCCATTGTTCATAACTGCAATCTTCCCTCCCTCCCCTTGCTTCTCCCACTTTTCTGCCCTCCCCATCATGGACTTCACAGCATCTTCACTGCCACCTATTTACCCACCCCATGTATAAAATAGCATCAGCAACACATAGCAGGTACCACTGCTTTACACAGACCTCTCTAGGCTCCAAATAACTGGCTCCTTTACATAGGGCATATGGGCAGTAGGAAGGCACAGTTGATGTGAGACAAGAGGTAGACAAAAATGGAAGGTGAGGCAGCAGAGAAGGGAGAGGGGGAAAAGCAGTGAATCATAGAGCTGGAAGTGGCCTCTTGGGCCATTGAGTCCAACCCCCCGCTCAGTGCAGGATCTCCAACTAAAGCATCTCCAGCAGGTAGATGTGCAGTCCCTATTTTAAGTTGTCAAAAGCAGGAGACCCCACCACATTTCTAAGCAATCTGTTCCATTGCCAAACTGCTCTCATTGTCAAGAAGTTCCTTCTAATAAAATCTACTCACCTGTCACTACAAATCATTACACCTGGTCCTAATTTCTGGTGTAGCAGAGAACAGGTCTGCCTCCTCTCTGTGACAGCACTTGAGATCTTTAGAGTGCAATCATGTCACCCACCCCTCAGTCTACTTTTCACCAAGCTGAACATGCCCAGCTCCTTCAACTTTTCCTCATATGTTTTGTTCTCCATACCTCTTATTATCCTTGCTGACCTTCTCTGAAAACTATATCCTTCTTAAGTGAGATACCCAGAACTGAACACAGTACTCCAGATGAGGCCTAACTAGCACAGAATATAATGGGACTATTACTTCCCTCAACTTGGAAACCATACTTCTACTAATGCAGGCTAAAATAGCATTTGCCTTCTTTGCTGCATGATCACACTGCTGGCTCATATTCAACTTATGATCACAATAATCCCAAGGCCCTTTTCAGATGTAGTACTGCTTTGCCATGTATCCCCAATCATACACCTGTACATTTGGTGTTTGTGGCCTAAATGTACAAATTTGCATTTGTCTCTACTGAATTTCATTTTATTAATTTCAGCAGAGTTTTCTAGTTTCTCAAGAGCCTTCTGAATTCTGTTCCTATCTTCGAATGTGCTAGTCACCCCTTCTGGTATTGTATCATCTGCAAACTTGATAAGGATTCTCTCCACCCTGTCATCTAAGTCACTGATAAAAAGGTTGAAGAGTAATGTCACTAGGACAGAATCCTAAGGCATTCTACTCGAGACCTCCTTCCAGTCTGAAGCACAGTCAATGCTGACGACTCTTTGAGCATGGGTTTCCAACCAACTACGGATCCATCTGACTGTGTTTCCATATATTACATACTTAATCAGTTTGTTAATCAAAATATTATGAGGAATCGTATCAAATGCTTTGCTGAAATCTAGATAAATGACATCCACAGCATGCCTGCCATCTACTAAACTAGTGACTTGATCAAGAAACGACATAAGATTAGTTTGGCAGAATTTGTTCTTGACAAACCCATGTTGGCTCTTACTAACCACTGCATTTTCATCAAGATATTTGCAGACAGACAGGCTCCCATCCTCTCCCTCAGCTTCTCTTCTAGAATTTGTGTCCAGTGTCAGCAATTGTCTTCTGAGGGGAAGTGGGCAGTAGAATTCTCCACTCCTTGATGAAATACCTCAGTCTGCCTAATGAATAGCCCAGTTCTGTTCTCCTAAAATTGCTGAATGCAGGAGCACTTCCCTCAGGAGTAGGTAACACAAGAGAAGGCAACTGCCATGGGACAATTCCCCTTGTCAAGATTCCAAAGTGTTACATACACTCAGCAAGCCCAAATACCTCCATTTTCCTCTGGAGTCCCTTACAAAATGGTGATTGTAAGAGATGCTGCTTCACTTACTTTGAAACAGACTATAAAGGAAAACAGGTATTTGGTTATGGAAATATGGGTGCTTATAGGGGTGGGATGGGTGTATTTTTGCATGTTTTCATGCATTTGGGGGCAAAAATTGCCTGAAAATCACAGATTTTTAAATTGGAGGCTTTGGGGGACTGGTGGGGGCCTTTAGGGACCACAAAAGTGGGGCCCAGGGGCCACATGCAGCCTATAGACTGGTCTATACCCACCCCTGCTTTAACGTATACAAGAAGTTTCTCATCAGGCTTGAGTTCAGCTTTGGTTCTGTAGTTAAATTTTAAAGTTCCTAGAGTAAAGAGTCACTCTGGCTTCCACAAACAAGCATTAATGGGAGCTTTAATTAAAAAAAAAACACCTTGAAAAACAAGTTTATTTTACCTCACTGAAACGGGTTATCATTTTGCCCCGTGGGACATCCCAGATGAAAGCACCATTTCTGGAAGTTGCCCCAGCTATGCAATTCAAGTCTCCTTTAGGAAAGAAATAATCAAATAAATAGCTGTATAAGATTATACACATAACTGTCATTCTTCCACTACCACAACAGTGTGCTATTTAAAAACACTTTCTTGAACTGAAATGTCATTGTGCTCCCAAATTATATATGTTTCACATTCTTTCAACAACAAAAATATGATTTTTCCTAGTTTATTCCTATAGCAGTTTTAGCACATTAAGAACATCTTCTGCTTGTCAAATGTTCAGTTTCCACACTTTAATGTTTTCAAAGGGGGAAAGTTATAAACCATTTTCCTGTTTCACTGTTGTTTGCCCAGACAATGCTCTCCTCCATTCTCCTCCTGCCCCAGACACACATGTTTGAACCTCAAGTTTCCCTCTTCCCTTTCCTTTCAAAGAATAAGCCATGTACATTGGCTCATTCAGAATGTGATAATATACTTACCATTATCATGACATGACTTAATTATTATTTAGATCCTCACAGGCTGACTCAATTAAGCCCCCCTCTGGCCATTTTTCTCTTTCCACATAATCTAACCTGGACATTTCAGTCAGGTTATATATAGTATCATTTGTACCTCTTTCCCAATATGGTGTCCATGGGTGTTGTAGTGCTCAGACAGCTCTGTCAGAGCTTGCAAGCCTTCTGCCCTCCACAAGTTCCCCCTGCTCCCCCAAACATCCAGTAGCAATCATTTCTGGAAGGCCAACCACACTACTACGCAATCTCTAGGCCTTCAGTAGAATGCCCTCAGGTGATAAGTAGGCCTACAGGAAATAATGATGGTGGGTATCTGGAATGTGATTGTTTACTTTGCAATATTCAATTTAGAAGAAAGGAAATAGAAAGAGGACTCAACTGGAAAGTTTGCCTGGGAAGCCTGAAAGATGAATAAAAGGGAGACACCTGTATGCCCATTTGCATAATGGATTAGTGGTATTGGGGAGGAGAGATAAAAATGGAAGCATGGGGGTGAAAGAGTAAGTGGAGAATTGATGCTGAGTGTGTGATCTTGTAAGAGAGGGTGTGAGTAAGTGGGTGGGAAGGTAGGATAATATTTGGGAAGTGATCTTGGGAAGGGACAAGGAAGTTCAGTAAATCATTTCCTGTTCTGCCTCATGCTCCAGTGCAGCTTGGACCACCCAAGAGTGTGGTGGCTAACAGAGAGAAAGTGAGAAAGAGAAAGAGAGTAGGAAGTGAAGTTGAGTTGGCAAAGGAAAAATGAACAGATTGCTCATTAACTACTTAAGACATGAGCTCAGTAATGAATTTGGGAGAAACTGCCCTATTAATTTGGGGAAATAAATTGATATTAGATTAAGTTTGCATAATTTCTCTTTGTTTTGTATCACAGTGTTTTGTGGAGGAAATGAAATGCAGAAGTACAGCCCATGGCAGCTACATTAAATCTTAAAAGCACGTTGAGTCCTTATGGTGATTATTCACTAGTGCTGACACCACCACAAGCTGACATTGGTAAACTAACTAGTATTTATTATGTAGGCTAAAAATCCTACGTCTTATTAACACCTTAGACAGCTTTAAAAAAGCTGTCAAGACGGATCTTTTCCGGCAGGCCTTTCCTGAATAACTATCCCGGCCCAAGACTCGGCTGTCCTCCCTGAGCTGTAATCAGATTTTTTTTTAAACTATTGTATGTTTTAATCTTTTTCTAATCTATATATTTTTAATTTACTGTATGTTTTTAATCTTTTATAATTTAATATTATTTTAAGGGGGGGTGGGCTAGGGTACTGGGACTATGGACTTTTTATATTATAAGCCGCCCCGATTGCGTTGCAGAGGGGCAGGATAGAAATAAAATTTTATTATTATTATTATTATTATTATTATTATTATTAAAAATGCCACATACATTTAACAGTGCTAAATCTCTGGAAAATCTTAAAAGGTAAACGAGAAGAACTATTTTTTATACACTATTTGGAAATTAATAAAAGTATTCTTACCTGGAGCCCAAGAAAGTGAATATACTACCCCCTCATTACCAGGAGACGTGTAGACAGCTGTTAAAGTATTTATATCCCACACCTTTATTGTTCCATCAAATGACGCTGTAGCTAGAAGGTCAGGGTTATCAGGTTTGAATTTACAATCAAAGATGGTTTCAACGTGACCCTAGAAAAAAAAGGCAAGCCCCACTGTAAGAGCTGTTTTACATTTTATATTAGTTAACTGGAAAGCTTTATTTGTTAGCATTTCTACTATGTTTTTTTCAACAAGAAGGAGAAACAAATACTAAAGCAAAGATGTATTTACTGATTTCCCAGTATTTATACTATTTTTCAGCCACTGAAATGCATTCTGGGGCAGTATACAAACATAAAACTATATATAGAATACAACCAAAGTATTCAGTCAATTTTTGTTAAAATTTCAGTCTATAAAACTGAGAAGAATGGAAATAAACCTCAATTGCCAATTAAAAACAAGACTTATCATAATAAACTACAATTAGGTTTAAAATGTAAACACAAATTGAAAGCTGTTAACTTCATAATGAATTTCCTTCACACAGACATTTGGAGAAAAGCCTCATATCAGTAATCTTAAAAAAAATTACTTTGGGAGAAAGTGCATCTTAAAGGTTCAGGGGTTCCAAAGTGTTTAGGGCTTTAAAAGATAGGCACCATGTATTTGGCTTGGAAATGAACTGGTTGGTAGCCAATGCAATTTAGAATTTGAGTAATATGGTTCCCATATTCACACTAGTAAATGGTCTAGTTACCAAATTGAACAGTAGTTGAAACTTCCAAATAATAATTCTGGCCTACCTTATATGTAATGAACATGAAATGTGTAAATATACAAGATACTACATTAAAGGCATACTAAGTGTAGTCCAGTAAAAATAACGCTGAACTTTAAAATAACTGGGAAATGTTTTTTTGAAAAATCAGATTAAGATTTAAAAAAAAAACATGCTAAAAGCTGCAATGTCCAGCTTGATTCATGGCTTTCTTTTTTCATCTCCAGTTATATAGGGAAATATTTCAAAAGTAACAGTCACTTGAAACTGTAAAATCTGTGCTTTTATTGGGTCGGCATCAGTTTTATTTGGTCACCACAATCATACAAGCATTTAATATGATCATTTGTGTCTCCATTATAAGCCCAACAATGATGAAAAACAAATCTCCAATATTCCTAAAACTAATCCTGCATATTTTCTTTGGTACGTCAGCCTTAACACCTGTCAGATGTTAACAGTCACTGTCATGATCTGACATAGCACTGTGTCTGACCCAATGCTTTCCTTGGCGCAAGTCACTGTCATGTAAACCTCCATGTGAATAAACGCCAATACTATAGATAGGAATGAATAAAGAACAGGGACTGCACACTCCACAATAAGCTTTAGCACATTCAAAAGCTTGACAATGTCTAGCATCTGGAAAAACTGGACATGATTATATGCCATCTCATAGAGGACTCTTCTGGAGCTGAAGCTGTCTGATTTAGAATGTCCCAAAGTTTATAGTAGGGTGAAAACTCTGTTCTTTAGTCATTTATACTTATTTTTTAAATTACTAGCATGTATCTGTGGTCTTGTGCTCTGGTGTCCTGCACGGCAACAAAGCACTGGGGCAGACACTGTTCTACACCTTCTAACAGAAAACACTTCTCTGATAGTATGGGTACTAACCTGGTGTAGTCCAATGTTTAGTTTGGCGTATACAGCCTTAGTTTTGAAACGCTATTATTGGTATGGAGCAGTACATGGCAACATTTTGTCCAAAAAATAAAAATAAAAATAAAAATTGGGGCTTATTGTAGCGCCTACTTTCCTAAAGATAAAGAGTCAAAGATTTGGAGTAGTTTAGTTGAGAAGCAAATATCCTTGGCTCCTTACTCATATCTCCATACATTGGCTATTTATGGAATTTGGGAACCATGACTGATGGTGCATGTGCTGTCAAAAAGTCACTTTCTGTTTGGCTGGCGCATTGTCCCACCTCTTCTCAAAACTTGGAAATAGGTATCAAAACCTAGAGTGCCTTTGAATAGGCCACAGGAAGATATCTTGCAAGGGCCTGTAATGGTTGCTCCATCTACTCCACAACAAAGCTATCCTGACCACTAGTGAAAAGTCTTTTTCACTTCAAACTGGAGACCAGGAATGTAAACCTTCTTACAGGAAAGAACAAATAATTTAACATTTTTCTCCTTGCTGTGAGACATGTGACCTTGTGGAAGAAATAGCATTTTCTGTACAGAAAATACTGTTTTCTGAACAAACAAACAAACAAACAAAAAAACCTTTCTAAGCAGCAAATTTGTTTTGTGAACAGAAATGTTTTCTACATACAATGTTTTCTGTGTAGAAAATGCTGCTTTAGTTGTCATTTTTTGCGCAAAAATGCATTTTTTAAAAAATAAGTCCTGAACTGCTAAGGTTCTCACCTGTCTAAGGATACCCCTGAAGGAATTTTCCTGGCACTCCAGAAATCCCTTTACATTTTTTTTCTTTTTTAAAAACATTATGTCCATCCTTAATAGAAAGTACCAAACTGGAGTATGTTTCATAGAATCATAGAATTGGAAGAGGCCTCACAGGCCATCAAATCCAACCCCTTGGTCAATGCAGGATCTCCAGCTAAAGCATCCCCAGAAGGCAGCTGTTTAGACTCTTTTTGAAGATGTTCAGAGAAGGAGAACTCATCACTTCTAGAGGCAACTGGTTCCACTGCCAAACTGCTCTTACTGTCAAGAAGTTCCTTCTAATGTTCAATCAGGATTTACCTTCCTGTAACTTCAAACCATTAGACTACACATCACCCTCTGGGGCAGCAGAAAACAGGCCTCCCCTGCCCTGTCTGTGACAGACCTTGAGGTATTTAAAGTGTACAATCATATTGCTCTTCAGTCTTCTCTTCACCAAGGTGAACATGCCCAGCTCCTTCAACCATTCCTCATATTTTTTTAGTTCTCCATACCTCTTACCATCCTTACTGCCCTTTTCTGAACCTGCTCGAACTTGTCTATATCCTTCTTAAAATGAGGTGTCCAGAACTGAACGTAATACTCTAGATGAGGCCTGACCAGCACAAAATATAGTGGGACCATTACTATCCTTGGCTTCAAAACTGTGCTTCTATTAATGCAGGCTAAAATAGCATTTGCTTTCTTTGCTGCAGCATCACACTGCTGGATCATGTTCAATTTATGATCCACAATAATTCCAAGGTCCTTTTCACATGTAGTACTGCTGAGCCATATATTCTTATGCTAGTCTGTTGTTCAAAAAATGTTTGCAATTATTTTGAAAATTGCTTGTATTTTCTCAACTATTTTAGTGGATTGGTAATTATCTTAAGGCTGTTTACAAAACTTATAACTCTCCTCCATGAGGTGCTCCTGCTCTATTTCTAGGGATGAATGCAAGTGGAGAATACAGCGTGTGTCTTAGCATGGAACAGCAACAGCCACCTGGGAATCATTCTTATTTCATGACTATAGAAGCTTAAAAAATAAGCTACCTCCCCTATAGAAACTGCATTAGGGCAGCAACAATTGAATCTGTTGATGTCCCAGATTACACACAACATTTTTCATGCTGAACATATCCACAAGCACTGTACAGCCACATTACTGGATGATTTTAAATATGTGAATTGAACTAGTGGCCTTACTAAAGCGGGTGTCACCCCTCCCTCCGATGGTGTCACCTGGTGCAGTTCGGCCTCTCTGCACCCTCCTAGTGCCGCCACTGAAGTGAACATTAGTTGAAATATCAGAAAACAGCAAACGTACCAGATCCCTAAGAAAATCCCATTTTTTGGCTCCCATGTCATAAAGTCCTACTCCACCATCCATGAAACAGCACACAGCATGTCCAGGAGGTAGAGAAAATGCTTGGTTTGGGGTAAGAGTCGGAGGTGGAACAGCTTCACTTGTAGATGACAAGTGATGATTTTTAGAAGGAGACTGTGAAGAAAATGCTGAATTAAAAGATAAAACATATTAGCATGCCTTTTATATTTTCCAGTTTTTTAAAAAACAACAATATTATTGACTACTTGTTCCTGGCAGTTAGAAGGTTTTACTATGTAATGACTCACAGATTTGTCACTTGAATTACAGCTGGATATAACAATTAAATCTACTACAAAAATATCAATCTATACAAAAATGTGTGTTAAGAATTTTTCCAGGGTATCTGTTTGTTTCAGTTTAACAAGTCTACATGTTTGATAGCTGGTTTTAAATAGCTATGTCTTATTCAAAGATTCAGAAACTGGTATAAGTATTCTTCACACCTTCTTGCCATGCACATTTGTTTGGGTGTATTGAAAAAAGAACCCATGTCCATACTCGAGATGGTAATGTATGCTTTTGTTCTTTTTGATTAAGGACAAAACCAAAGAAAGTTAGATTTCTGCATTCAATCAAAATTATATTTAGTAATTCAGGGCCAACTACGAGTTGTATATAGGTCTGAAAAATAAATGAACAACAAAAACAAGGAGGAAGAATGTGTACATGATTAATTATATTGAGCTGAGCAAAGTATCACACTACAAAGATGCCTGCTTTTCCTAGCTGTTCTTTCAAAACATTTGCATTGGGTCAGGAAACCTGGCGGACCTTCAGAAACTGCTGGAGTGAAAATCTCATCATCCTTCACTATTTGCCAAGGGTTGGTGGGTGTTACAGTGCAAAAACATTTGGAGGGCTAAAGGTCAGAACTGGGAAACAAGTGATAGTAGATATTAAAATAATGAATCAAATATGAATCAAGACTTTAGAAACAAAGACTGGCTGGAAAATTATGCTGACAAAGCAGAGATTGAAAGTGATCATGAGTTCAACCGTGGGAATAATTAGGAGAGACAGACACATTAGTAAATTTCCAAAGATTAGCAATAAATGGAAGCCATATTAAATTACAGTAAATAATCTGCCTGTGAGTATACCATTTTGAAAGAGAGGGAAGTGTCTTCTCTTGAAATGCAAACAGTCACTTTTGACAGGGAATTTTTACTCAGACTATAGCAGAGAAATAAAGCCTTAGTCTTCTTCCCTATTCCTTACTGTCTTAAGGGTCATCAGGCCTTCCCTTAGCTCTATTTAGCTATCTAAACAGGCACCTAACCACATTCTTGCAGTTAATTTCATGTCTACTTTGGCACTCAGCTGTTGCAGTAGTCTTTGTAAGTCCTCAAACAATCAAGAAGGAATTGTAATAGTATTTTCCAGGTTTTTAGCCCAGGAGAAACAGAATGTAGAGTTGCTGCTCTTGCAAAGGTAGAGAAGATCCAGCTAGGAAAGACCTCACCCCCCTGGCTGAGATATCTTTAGTGCCTCCTTGTTTTAAACAAGGAGATTCTGCACCTTTTCTAGATTGGGAAAATATGTTTCCAAAGAAAGAGAAGAGGATAAAAAGAATAGATTTTATGGGGATATGATGAGAGAATCAGAAAGGAGGGGAAAGAGAACAGACCAGAGGACTCAAGGATTAATGGGCTTTTAAAATTATTTGCAAAGCAGCCTGTATCAGTACATAAAGAGCGATATTTTTACCAACATCCATTTTGCATTATAACATGAGAGTCTGTGATGTATTCCAATAATCCTAGGAAGGAATCTCTGTTACTCCTGGTCTTCTAAGGACTATGCAACCATTAATTGATAAATATTGTGTTGAAGAGCTAACAGTGTACAAGTGCAGCTCTCAAGTGGGACGTTTGTCCACTGGTTTGATATATATTTTTTCTAAAGAGGAATTAAAAACCAAAACCAAATACTTACATTTTTTCTTTGGAGGAGAACTAAGAACATGTAAACCATGGAAACCAGTTTTCTTTAGTTTAAAATTATCTATTGGTGTTGTTCGTGATACGTTCCAAACACGCAAGACACCCACTTGAGAATCTGTATTATAAAGGACAAACCCCATTTCTGATTGTCAGCCCAATAACTTGACAACTAGCAATCTCCATACTTAATTGTTTTGAACATGTTTGTGTTAACAGTTATTTATTTTTATTTTTTTATTTATTTAGTTATTTATACCCCGCTCTTTAGTCACAAGGCTATCGGAGCGGCTTACAAATTGTTTTAAGCAATAGCTATTTACACATCTACACTGCATTAAACAGTTTCCAATGTGTGTTAGCTAATTTCACACAAATTTTTCATAGATAAAATAAAACTGAGCACAATCCATCCCTGTAGCAAAAAACTTTTTCAAAGAAAGCAGAAGAGCAGTTTATGTTGACTTTCATCAAGTGTTACAGCTGAAGACAGAATTTTCCACAGTGTGTGGCTTGTTTCACAACTATTACCACAAACATATACATGCAGATTGAACATTGGGTGCACAAGTATGTTTTTCATATCAGACTGACCTCGCCTATTATGTACTAAGTTAGGCTTTCTAGAAACATGCAAAGAAAGGTAAACAGATACAATTTTCACATTACAAAACAAAAATTATTTTTTAAAACCAGGAATGATCAATAATAGGTAGGTGTTCCTAAAAGCCAGTTTCCCCCATTCCCCTTCACTTTCCCCTCCCAGCTGCCCCACTCCCAAATTAGTACATAGACAAAGAAATGTATATATATTTATTTTTTTTTATTTAGGTTTTGACAGCACAATGGTGCTATCACACCATATCTGTCCCTCTTAAACTATTGTGACTGTCCTTACTTTTTATTAACTAATCATCCAACTCACATTCTAACAAAGTCAGCAACAGATAACAAATGGATGATCATGGCTGTGGACTGCACCCTCTGAATTACCTATTTTACTGGCTTATATAACAATGTGTGAAAATCTTTGTTCGTTTTACCTCCTGTGATAAACATTCCAGGGGCAGTAGGAACCCAGGCCAAACACTGCACAGATGCTGCTGAACTAGGAAAACTAAAGGCTGTGATACAAGAGAGAGACTCTGAATCTATGAGGCGGATGCCATTGTGCAGATTTGCAGCAAGAAGATAGTCGGTTGACAGAGGGTCCCATTCCAGAGCAGTAACAGGGTCTTCTTCATCTGTCCCTTCAAGAGATTCTGGCCTTAGAACATGTTTATGACTCTTAGAACCTTGAAAAGTAAAATATATATATATATAATTTGAACAAAGAAAAAAGTTGACACTGAGGAATAGACATCTATCCTAATATCAGTAATGGATATATATTTTTAAAATAGTTATGTAATTGTTTTCAGGGAGCTGTTCTAGATCAAGACTGCCTACTATGCTTGGAGAATGCAGGGTATGAGTTAAATGAGGTGCAGCTTGATTGAGGAATTAACTCTTAGTTAGATGGGGAGTGGAGTTATATCATCCATTCATTATCAGGACAATTGTAACAAGACTGGTAAATCTAATGGGATTTAAACAATACAACAAATATTTATAAGGTTGTATTTAATGTTAAATAATGAAGTTCCTTATTTCTTTATTAAAATTGAGAGCCAGCATGATATAGTTCTTTTAGTGTTGAACTAAGACTCTGGGAGACCAGGATTCAAAGCCGTACTCAGTCATGGAAACCTACTGGGTAACTGTGGGCAAGTCACACTTTCTCATGAAGGCAATGGCAAAAAACCCTCTTAATGAGTCTTACCAATATAAGGTTAACATATGTTGAAGACAACTTGAAGACACATAACAAAAAGCCTCTTTTTGGCTCAATGCCTATGTCCAATTATCAAAGGGATAGAAAAGAATATTAAATTCAGGAATCTATATAGTAGCTGAGGGATGTCGGTAAATAATTATTGTAAGTAACCATGCTTAAATCATGTTGTACTAAATGAAGTGAACCTTCCACACATAAGGGCTGAGATAGTGGGGACTATTGATCTTCACAATTCCCAACACTAGAGCTTCCTTGCAGTTCCCTCAAGAGATAAGTTTTCTGTCTACTGCGCCAGAGGGAAGCCCATGCAATTAAGAGGAATCTTCTACTTTTCTTGCTAATGAAAACTTATTTTCTAGCAATCTGCCCAATGAAGATTTGTATGTCTAGATGTGGCCTTCCACACTTGGCCTATAGTTGCTATTATCCCTGATCAGCATTACCATTGGCCTGATGGCTAGGGATAATGGGGAAAGAGCCCGATGTGTCTGGAAGCTATTGGGAAAGGGAACATAAATACTGAGAATACTCAAAATATAATGAATATAAAATATATAAATATAAAAATGCCCTTGCTTTTGTTCATTTTAATACCATTAAAGCTCATACATGCCTAAAGCTGCAATTCCATACACACTTATTTCAGAGTTGGCTTTACTGAACTCAGTGGGATATATCAGCCTGCCAAAATGGCTTCTGAAAGTTCTGGACCTTCAAACAAACATCAACTTTCAAACTGAAAATTTACCTGTTTCTATCATCAACTACATTTTTCTCCTGTTTGGGATGCCACAGTTGTTTCACTACCACTATCTAGAGAACCCTCATTAGTTCAAAATAAAGTGAATACAAGGGACAAAATGCTGAAATACGAACAATGAAAAGACATTGTTGCATTGTGCTAATTACTTAATAATGACTCAGGCTTAAATTACAGTACTGAAAGTGCTTAACTGTTCTTAGGAGGCCAAAACAACACTTTGTAGTGTTGGGATAAGGAGAAGGAAGGACATCCACTATAATTTTCTATTAATGACTTGTTAAAGGTTAAACATATAGACTAGATTCCAATATCAACAGATATAATTCTGCAACACCTTATGTATGCCATAAATTTTTATCCTTAACATTTCATTCTATTTTTTGGGGGAGGTGACATTTCTAATGCTAATACATTGTTGTAGAGTCTATGACAGTGCACAATGTAGACATAGCCACCCTGCTCCAGAAATTTTATTAATGAACAGGTGGAGTTCACAATTCAGAGTGCACACTCATTCCATTGGAGGAAGTACCTCCCTTCACTGGGATCAATGCCTTTCATGTACAGTACATGGGACTGTCTTTCTAGGAAACTAATTAGGGCAGCCTGCTTAAGCAAGTGTTTTATTTAAACCTAAGAATCCACCCAGATTGCCCCAGGGGTAACTGAAAGTTCTTGGAAACAGAACCTCAAATGGTGGTATCAATGTAACTTCTACTTATGCACCACGGTATGATTAATTTACACACTACATCAATTAACAACAGCAGGTGCATTTTAACAACTCTTGACTATAAGGGCAATCTTCAAACTAACATTTTGTGTCTTTAAATCTGTGGAAAGTAGCAGCTGCATTCTCTTTGGACATATTCCCTCCTTCCTAGACTTAGTAGATGAGTTGATCCCACCCATATCTTTGTCACAGGGAAGACAGAATTAGGTTTAATTTCATCACAAAGAGGAAAAACACTCCCACACCTCCATTTCCCTGTTGGGTAAGTACCACATTGAGAAATACAAATGCTCACATTTAAACCAAATAGGAAGTTATTATTCAGCCAATTTTAGTAGAAGCTCCAAAACAGCTGGGGAACAGTGCATATTTATACATTACAACCTACATTTAAGAAAATAACTTGTTCTGATGAAATTAATTCATTAAAGAATTTGTAGCACTGCATGTAAATGAAGTTGAGTTGAAGTAAATGACTGAAAATAAAAATTGTGGACAATATAACTAATAGGCCTTTTCACTTTAATGTTTATAATTACAGACTTAAATAACATTTGAATAATACTCCAATAAGCAAAGTTCACAATTGCTAACACCAAACAAAACTAAAAACTGATCACAAAGACCCCATCATGCTAAGCACAGTCTTGAATTATTAATAGCAATAGCAATAGCATTGATATTTATATACCGTGTATAAGTGTCAAAGCACTCCCTAAGTGGTTTACAATTTTTTTTAGCTAATTGCCCCCAACAAGCTGGGTACTAATTTTACCAACCTATGGAAGGATAGAAGGCTGAGTCAGCCTTGGAGCCCTCTGGGATAGAACTCATAACCTTGTGACTTGCAGTACTGTAAGCCGCTCTGATAGCCTTGTGGCTGAAGAGCGGGGTATAAATAAATAAATAAATAAATAAAAATAAAATACTGGCATTTAACCATTGCACCACATTGAAAAACACTGAAAAAACAGCGACACTGAAATGCCTCCTCCTTCACAAAATCCATACCGACATGAAACTGTAGTAGTTGCTACAGCAATAGGAATATGATTTTTAAGAGCCTGCCTTTGTTTATGCAGCAACTAGCAATCTCCATACTTAGTGGGAATCACAAACTAAACTTGTAACATGCAAAGTTGTAACTGATAATATGCATTTTTGTTCAAACCAAAAATATTTTTAAAAGTTGACAGAGGAGTACCAACTGCCCAAACTGTAGTTTGGATGGATTCCTATCTCACAGAATCCATTCTTTCTTTCAAAAGGGAAACTCATCCATCAAGAGACCAGATAGCTGAATGCCATCATTTTTAGTCACTGTTATTCAGTACAAATGACTAAATTTTTTGGTTAGACTGTCATCAGTGAGTGCATACAATAAGGCAAGAACACTTTTGTACAATGTATGATATTAATGAAGCGCTTGTACCTTGTTAATGTAAAATAAACTCCGCACTGCACAGATTTTTCAGTCCCTCCCTTGTGAAATGCATGAGCAAGAGTATTAATGAACAAAGAACACTCCGATCTCTTAAAATAACAAATCCCTTTCCTGAACCAAGACATAAATATAGTATTGTATGTCTTAAAAGGTACAATCTTGCCTTACCTGGCTGAAAAATAGAAAGACTTCCATCAGTGTGTCCAAACACTACTTTGCCCCGCTTTTTGGGATGCCATCTAAACAGACAGATGTCTGATAAAAAACTGTGAGCATCTTTATGTACAGTTACCCCGCTGTCAAGTCCTGAAATTGTCCAGATGTACAATGGTCCTCTATGGGAGACAAACGCAACTGCATCACCTGCATTCCAGCACCAGCTAAGAGATGCAGGAATACCTGAAACATAAAGACAAATTTAAGATTTTAAAAGGCATTTGCTGCTTTACCTCCAGTATTGTAATAATGAACTTAATGAAAAAGAGAGCTTAAGTGTTGTTCTTTCCCTAGTCTACATATTCAAATTAATAGTAAGAATATAATGAAAATATGTGCCTCGCCTAATATAATTCACTCTCCAAAGAAAAATTCCTGTGAAGAAACATATTTAGATATCATTACACTGAAATAAAAAGAAGACCATACCAGTTTTGGAGAAAGGGGCTTTGTTCAGTTGCACAAAACACACAAACTTTCCGCTCCCCCCTCCTCCTGCTACCTTCCCTTTTTATTTTTCCATATGAACCAGTTGAAAGCAGACCTCCATATGAAACATGTTACATTAAAACTAGCTACAATTATATCTATAAATACAGTTCCATGTTGCTCAAACCAAAATGCACTCTAATTCAGGGATGAGAAACCTTCACAAGTTGTTGGACAACAACTCCCAGCAGCCCCAGTCAGGATAGCCCATGGTAAGGAATGAAGGAAGTTGCAGCCAAAGAACATCTGTAGAACCATGTGGCTACCATCCATATCTAACTCATGGGCATTTTGTGGCACAGACAATTGTTTCCACCACCAAAAAAATCTTTCAATGCTTCCCCCTGCCTATGTCAAATTGAATCATATCTCCCACACCTGTGTTGTTGTTGTTGTTGTTAACTGCCCTCAAGTCAAACTCGACTCATGTTGACCCTCAATCACCCTACTCAGTTCCTGCAGACGTAGGGCCATGTCCTGTTTGATTGAGTCTATCCATCTGCTATGCGGCCTTCCTCTCTTCCTACTATCTTCTGTCTTTCCAAGCATTATGGTATTTTCTAGTGAGTCATCTCTTCTCATAATGTGTCCAAAGTACGACAGTCGCAGTTTAGTCATCTTTGCTTCTAGGGAGAGTTCAGGCTTGATTTGTTCTAAGACCATTTATTTGTCTTTTTAGCAGTCCACAGTATCCACAGAACTCTTCCCCAGCACCACATCTCAAATGAGTTGATTTTCTTCCTATCAGCTTTCTTCACCATCCACCTCTCACACCCATAGATAGTGATGGGAAATCGGATGGTCTGGATAATCCTGATAATCTTTGCACTTCAGAATCTTGTCTGGTTCTTTCACAGCTGCTCTTCCCATTCCTAGTCTTCTTCTGATTTCTTGACTACAATTTCCATTCTGATCAATGACTGATCCAAGGTATGGAAATCTTTAATTATTTCAATTTCCTCATCGTCTACATTGAATTTATGTAACTCCTCAATGGTCATTATTTTGGTTTTCTCAATGTTCAGCAGTAAGCCTGCCTTAGTTCTTTCTTTTTTGACTTTCTTTATAAATGTTCCAAGTTTTTGTTGTTTTCTGCTAGTAGAATGGTGTCATCTGCATATCTTTGACTCCTCCTTTTTCCATATGATGTTTTCTGCATACAAGTTGAACAGATAGGGTGATAGAATGCAGCCTTGCTTGACCCCCTTTCCAATTGGGAACAATTCCATTTCTCCATGCTGTGTCCTCACAGTAGTCTGTTATCCTGAGTAAAGGTTACACATCAGGACAATCAAATGTAGTGGCACACCCAATTCTTTAAGAACAATCCATAGCTTTTCATGATCTATGCAGTCAAAGGCTTTGCTATAGTTTATACAGCACATGCTGATTTTCTTCTGGAATTCTCTGGTGCACTCCATAATCCAATCTAAAGTATGTTTGCAATGTGGTTGATAGTGCCTCTTCCTTTTCTGAACCCAGATTGCATCTCTGGAATTTCTCACTCTATATATGATAGGAGTCTTAGCTGTAAAATGTTGAGCATGACTTTGTTTGCATGGGAAATTAATCCTATGGTCCTATAGTTACTGCAATCTCTTGAGTCTCCTTTTTCGTGGATAGGGATGTATATTGATTGTTTCCAACCTGTGGGACATTGTTTTGTTCTCCATATTTGTTGGCAGATTTTAGTTAGAACTAAAGTTGATTCTCTCTCTGTAAACTGAAGCAGTTTGGGTTTCATCTTTGTGTGGTTCTTCCTCTCATGTGTCATTCATCCTTTCATCTCTTTTAGAGAGCATTTCTCTGGATTGCTTCCATCTTTTTATTTTATCTTGGTTGTGTATTATGTTCTTCTGCTGATCATAGATCATCCCTACCCTTGGTTTAAATTTCCCTTTGAGTTCCTGGATCTTGTGGAAGAGGTCTTTTGTTTTTCCTTTTTTGTTGTCGTCTTCTATTTCTCTGCAGTGATTATTATAGTAATTCTCTTTGTCCTTGCACACTAATCACTGAACAGTTGCATTCATGATTCTGGTTCTGTTCATGTCTCCCTTTTCTTTTGCTTCTCATCTGTCTTTCATTGCTTGAAGCGTCTTGTCTGTCATCCATTGTTACATCTCACATCTATAGGTGGTTTCATTCTTTTCAGTGAGCAAGATCTGAACAGCCAAGAACACACAGAACCTATTTTTCCTTATGATGTTTGTGCATCTACCCAACATTATTTTTACAGACATGTTAAACATATTTTAAGCTGATGTTTCTGAGTAAAAACTTAAAGAGCCTCCAAACTTAAAGAGCCTCCAAACAGAGGCTTCTATGACTGCTAACCAATAAGATGTTGCAAGGAAGTCATCAAAAACAGTATTGTACTATTATAACCATACTAGAAGGAAATATATCAAAATAAATAGTTGTGCATCGGTTACAGTTACTTCCACATCAAGGAAAACAAATCCAAACAAAAATTTGAAGTTTCAATTTTTTGTCCAGGAAACTCACCAGATTGCTTTCACTTGATGTCATCTGAGCAAAATAAATCATGACCATTTATTACCCAGTGAAAAGCAAGGGAAAAGTACTGCCTTTGCTACACTGCAAAATGGTAACATATATAGACTACTTATAATATTATTTCAGCCTGACAATAATATACTTATAATATTACTTTAGCCTGAGTATGGACCCAAAGGTGCCCTTCTACTTATGAAAGCGCTTCCTTCAATCCACTGAAGTCCTTTCAATCTAGTGGATTATGTGAACAGAAAGGGATTTATGGATCAGGACCGGTTTAAGGAATTTTGGGGCCCCCTGCAATGCTTTATTTTGGGGGCCCCATATGTTTATCTCAGGTCAGTGTAACCTAACTCAACCTAAGCTATTCACAGTACAGGATATTCAGATTATTACTAGTAATGTTTTTGCAGGAGGAGGGTTACTACGGGGGGGGGCACAATGATGGGGCACCCTGAAGATGCTGACACCGCTGGTGCCTTAAACCGGCCCTGTTATGGATCCTCCCCTGAAGATCTGTCTCCTCTTCTAGAGGGTCCCTTGGTCCTCTGGACCAGATTTGTAGGCAGCACTCCAACTTGGAATCATAGCCATCTTTTCTGTTTGTGGAAACCTCTGCTGACTTAGGGCTTGTATACATGTGGGGCAAAAACTCAGAATGGAGTTCTGCCCACATGCCCCTACCTCCCCCCCCCCGAAGCCCTGTGCATTATTATTCTCCACAGGGACATGGAGTACCTTCTCTTCACTGTCCTTGTGGAGTTTAGTCCACTGCTGCTGCTGGCACCACCATAATTTAAAGCTCAGGAGGCAGTTCCTGGCTGAATGGAGAGATTTTCTCCTTCCCCCTGGCTCAGCAGCATTGCCTTCACCCACTCTCCACTCACAGAAAGAGGCGCTTGAAGAAAGCAACAGAAACACTTGAAGAAAGTAACAGGCGAGTGGAGAATGGGCAGAGGCAGCGCTGCCAAGCCAGGGGAAGGGAGAAAAACTCTCCCTTGAGCCAGGAACTGCCTCCTGAGCTTCAAAATGGTTGCAGTGGCATCAGCAGTGGCAGCTGCAGTGGCGGATAAAAATGCAGATAAAACCTTGAATCCTACAACCTCTGTAGCAAGGTAAACTATCCTGAAATGCCATGAACCTGGGCCATACAACATGTGGCCTGATTGTCCCAGATTTGGGGGAAAGGCCATACATCATGTGGCCTGATTGCCACAGGTTCAGGGGAATTTGCAGGGGGATGTGGGGGTTTTAATACAGTGGGCCCTTGGTATCCACTGGGGTTTGATTCCAGGACACACACCTCTCCATGGATGCTCAAGTTCCATTATATGCAATGACATAGTAAAATGATGTCTTTTATATAAAATGATGAACAGCAAGGTTTGTGTTTTGGGATACTTTAAAAAAATATATTTTCAAGCTGTGGTTGGTTGAATCTGTGGATAAAGAAACCGTGGATAAGGAGGGCCTTCTGTAGTACAGACAAGCCTTCAGTCCTTCAAAAAGAAGAGAAACTGTGAATTTAACCCATGATACAGTATAGCTGGCTATTTTTACTTTGAAAAAATTGCTTTGTTAGACTTGAGTTGCTCACATACCTTTTGTACTGTCAAGTTTTGCGGCAACTTTTTGTTCAGCCACATTCCAAATTATTACTAAGTTATCTGCACTTGCACTTGCAAATAGGTCGTGGTTATGGGGACACCAAGAAATGGCTGTGATTGTCTTCTTGTGCTCAGACATAATTCCCCATAACTTGAATTGGTTGTATCGATGATCTAACTAAAAAGACAGACAAAGGGGTTTTTTTTTCAATAAAAAAGTAAGATTTTTGAAACAACAAGGACAGATTGATTGCCATTCTCAACCCAACCGCACCTCCAAAATATTGCCTTTTCTCAACACTTCCCAAACCCAAACTATGGTTAGTTCTATAACACCTAAGTGATTCACATTCATCTACATTCGCATAGAGACAACTTATTATCACATCAAAAAAGACAGGCTTAAATTTAGGAATATATGTTAATAAATTCTTAACTACTTTACTACATTCTTAAATATTTTGTGTTTAGTTTGTTACTTTAGCAAATATTAAAAGCAAAAAATATGACATGTGTGCTTAAAGTAAATATTGCCATCTTATGAGCTACTGAATTTGATCATAAAGCAAACTCACTTAAATACATTAATGGAAGGAAACCTTCCAATCCTCTTGCAGCCACCTGGATGTCTTGAAAGGCCTATGAGGAGTGTCTGGGAGCCATACTGAGCAATTTAGGAAAGAACTCAGGGAAGAAGAGCTTTCCAAAACTGAATAGGAGTCTACCTAATTTGGGGCAATGCTACATTCTCCTAACAGCCTACCCTACACTCTTTTTCAACTTTTTTTTTCAGGAGCATAATATTTCTCTGGACACAACACTCTGTAAGCCCAAATGAATTTGTTGGATGAATTTGCCAAAGCACGTGCAGATGCAAATCCATCTCTATGGCTACTAATTTAACATAACCCCTTCACTGCATTAAAGTAAATGGCTTTCTGACATGAATTACTATTTTTAGACATAGAACGGGTTAGAAAAAGCTAGTATGCAAGCAAGGAAAGAAGAATAGTCAAAGGGAATTCTAAAAAAATAATAATCTCACCTGATATATATAAATAGCAAGAGTCGCACAGTAGGCAAATCTATCCCCACTAGCAGCACATACATCTTTATTCCATGGCTGACACCCAGCAGCCAACAGGCCCACTTGCTTAACCTGTGCCATTTTTGCCTGTTAAATAAATAGAGAAACATGGTCATTAAGGCTGAAATTTGGTATCCCTTGTCCTTGAAGAAAACCATATTAACATCATTAGTACTTACTTCTGAGTACACAAGCATGAAACTGTGAAGGGATTGGGTTCAATAGTGATGTTCCAGCTGACCCTTTTGATAGAAGGGCATGTGTGTAAAACAAAGAGATGACACACTGAATTGGTGTGGAAATCATGCATCATTCCAAATGTTGTTGGACTGCAACCCCCAACATTCTTCACTATTGGGTATGCTGGCTAGGACTGCTGGGAATTGCAGTCCAATAACAAATGGAGGGATGCATGAGTAGCACTCTTGCCTTTAAAAAAAAAACACCCTGTAAATAACCTTGTGATTAAAATTCTGATTAAGCAATGGGTTTTTCATTCAGGAGGAAGCAGAAAATAAGACTCACAGCTTGAATGAACAAAAGTCATCATCATTGTACAGGTCCAATCTGGCAACAACAGCTCTTACAGAAGAAACATTCATTCTGTGTATTTCACATTTGTTTTTGAATCTAGCGGGTTGTCTAGTTGGTGAAAATACTCCTCATAGAATGCAAGTAGAATACAACCTGTCCCAACATGCTGCAAATGAGATTTGCAGTATTAGGAAAGAGGGGGACTAAAAACTCCACAAACCGTGCAGTAAAAGGGTTAGCGATTTCCCCCCAAGTTTTCCAGAAAATGCTTCTAGATGCATATTTTTGCACGTGTGGACATCAAAATGAACACCTATGTACATTTTCGCTCATTTGCCCTTTATCGGAATGTGTGAATGCTCCATTCAAATAAATTGGCAAAAAAAAAAAAATGGTGGAGACAAAACACCATCGCTATGAATGGGCAAAAATGCACACCCATTGCATCTAGACTGGCCCTGGAACAATTGGTACTATTTTCTGATATTACTAAAATAAATCTTATCATTATTATTATTTCTTCCAAATTGCAGCATTAATGATTAATACATACACAGTAGAGATGCGGTACTAATTGATGAACCTGAAGTAGAAGCTAAAAAAGATATGGTCTTAATGAAGTATGACCTGAGATTCCTCTCTTCATTTATTATTTTAACCCCAGAATGCAGTGCCTTGGGAATATAATATCTGGCTATAAATTATAGTCAACCACACACAGCCCTCTCCCCTCTATGGATTTGAATGCAGTCCCCTGTAGTTGTTCTACACATACACACACACACACACACACACACACACAGAGAGAGAGAGAGAGAGAGATCTATAAAGCCTTCTCATCTTCTGCCACAAAGATCATACAGATCCTTCTTTCCACATTAGTGAAGGATGTGGAGAGAAGGTTCTTCACACCCACCCTGTCAGAAAAGAGGAGTGCAAAGGTGTGTGAACCTGTGAGAGAACAACCCCCCAACTCCTAGGATGACATCAAATGCAGTGCTCAGGGCTGAAAATCCTGTGCACCTCTAACCTATATGATGAAAATCTATCACTAACCCACTGCAGACACTTGGACTACCTTAGGAAGGAAAATTGAACATGACACCTTAATGCTGATGTTTATGTTACCACTGTCAGTCTTAATCCCCTAATTCTAGACATATATGCATTGCTACAAAGAGGGCAAAGGAACTGCAGTTTTCCCCAACTTGACTGTCCACTAACTTGCTCTATGACTCCACACTCAGGAGCGAGAACAGCAACTGTGATTACGTTTTGGGAACCTGTAAATACTGCCCAAACAATATGGACATGCACAGTGGGGTTTCTGGCTCGATAATCAAACACACCCTGTGCAACAACTTGGAATCTCTAGTCAATTTCATGTATTTAAACAAGAACTAAATTAAAACAGTCATAGTCACAATATGAGATCATTCACTACAAAATGGGAGCAAATCTCCTGGGGGGAAAATATTATCTGTTAAGCACCTCCACCAACACAAACATAAATGTATAAAAACCAGGGTTTCCAAATGAGCCACAAAGATTCAAGACAAATATTATAAGCCAATACCTTTGTGTAGCTTGCACAGCCACACAAAAGCATTTTGCTGCACTCAAATTCTGCTTTGTAAATACAGTACTGGTAAGAGGGTGTCTATTGTTGCTAAGAATTATTAGAAAGGGAAAGAGAAAGCGCTCTCTCTCTACCTGGCAGATACATCAGTAGTAACATCTTAAGCCCTTCTTCGTTACTAAATATAGAAATGTGATAAAAATATTTTCTATATACAAAAATGAAAAAAATACATTTGTTTTTAACATAAGGGATAAGACTGATAGAACTGGATGCATTTATATATTTAAAATATTTGCCATCTTTCATTACCAAATTTCAGGATGGTGTACAAGATTCAATAAACATGATGAGATTAAAAGACTAGTCATTTGTTGGTTAGGTGAGCCCTACCTTAGTACAGGTGTCATGTTCTGGAAGCAATTTAAGGATTTTCATGTTAACTCCAAACCCCTACAGATTCCAAACATGTAGCCTCAGACTAGCTATAGAGTGAAAATGCTTTACTTGATGGTTGAAGAAATTAAACCTTGATGTTAACAGCTTAGTAATGGATGCTGGAGAGAAGCCTGAGCATTGTGAAGCACTATACACACACAATAAAGCTGTATCAGTAGCCTGGCAACTACAGCTCTTTAAGAGGCACCATTTTGATGTATGAGTGTGCATTTTTCCTAATTGTTTCTGCTCTATTCTTTTTGTGCTTTATTTGCATATTTTACCCTTCATAATACCACTGCATTTATTATTAGTGAGAAAACCTGATATGTATAGCAAAGTATTCTGTGTATTTATTCTAGTACTACAGTTGCATCTAGTCATTGCTAACTCTTTTTGTTTGTCATATTACTCCAGTAGTACATTCACATCAAATTCACAACAGTGGCTTCTGTGATACAAACTTGATGACACCTTCATGTTTCCAATGCTGCATGTGCTCATAAGTGAACTGTTTACTGAGCTACCCAGGATATAAAGCTTCACATTAAATGTTACAGTGCAAGAGCAGTCTCTCATATCAAGCAAGTAGTTTTATTCCTTGCTGTTACAAAAAATAAAGCATCATGAAGGGAACTGTTCTTAAGACTCTAATAAATTTTCTTGAGTACCAAAAACTAAACAAAAACAGTGTATTTTTTATGTTTACATGCACCCCAATACTAACAAATGAGGCTATCTTATATTGCATCAGATCATCAGCCTATTCCAACTCTCTCTACTCTGAAGCAGAGTAAGTTGCCCTCTGAGGCTTCAGGCAGTGCTCCTGCTTGGAAATACTGGGGTTTGAATGTCAGACCTTCCTCATATTAAAGCCCAGCTCCGCTACTGTGCTATGGAGCATCCCAGTCCAGCCAGAGCTTTTCTAGAACAGGAACCATGTGTATAATAGGTTGGTTGTACATGTAGCCTCAAGACAGGATGGGGGCTAAGGTGAGTGGCTACTGGCACATTATGTGAAATACTGAACTGAAGGCTGAAGCCATCAATTATAAGCTGGTTTTAATACTGCAGGTGACAAACTTAGAATGAAAGATTTCAAAAGCAGTTTCAATCTTTCCCATATATGCTTTATATATGCTGGGAGAGGAGATGGAGGCTTTGTCAGAGATCAACTGATTTTCCTGGATAAAGCTTTCTGCTGACTTTGTTGCCTTAATCCTTGCTGCCTTGACTCGTGCCTTGACATCAGACTGTTCCTGACTACACTGTTGCCTGATCCTGCTGACCCATGGACCTACTTCTTGACTATGCTGCCTTCTGTAAGCCTTGAGCTTTGGACTGTATTCTGGACTCTTTTCTGTGTGCCTTCTTGCCTGTGTTGCTGCTTCTTCAAGAAACGTAACCTTGCTTGTTCCAAACCTTATCTGGCTCCCGTTAATTAACTTGGCTATCACTGGGGGTGGCTGCTTTCCCAGATCTTGTTTATCCTGCTGGCATTTGGGGCTCCTTTCCCAGACAGACCATGCTGGGAGAGCCTGAAGGAAGCAATGACCCCTCCCCCTTCTCTTTTTCTCTTCAGCAGCTCTTTGGGGGCTTACCCAGCACAGCAGTTAGTGCAGAGGGGACGGGTGCATCTTTCAGGTTCTCTTGGCACGGACTAAGCTCTGAGAGTGGGGAGATTAGAAGGATTCTGAAGAACTGGAAAGAAGTCCTGATTCCCATCATTCTCTCTACTGCACTGGCTGCAGTTCTTTAGTGCTTGCCCACCAAGGCAGAGAGATTAGAAGAAGCTGGGAGAACCTGGAAGAAGCCCCCTCTGCTCTCTCTCCAGCGGCTCTTTTGGGGCTTTCTTGCCGCAGGAGAGAGCAGAGGGAGCAAGTGCTTCTTTCAGGCTCTCAGCAAATCTGAGAGCTTAGTTTGTACCGGGAGAGCCTGAAGGAAGCAATAGTCCCCTCTGCTCCCTCTCCAGAAGCTCCCTTTTGGCACTGCCTTGCCTTAGCACACAGGGTCACAGTCACTGCTGTGTTTCCACCCAGGCATTTCAAAAGGCCACAGGAGAGAGTGGGGCAGCGTCGGCGTCAGTGCTTCATAGAATCGTAGAATCACAGAATTGCAGAGTTGGAAGAGACCACGAGGGCCATCCAGTCCAACCCCCTGCTATGCAGGAAATCACGATCAAAGCATCCCCGACAGATGGCCATCCAGCCTCTGCTTAAAGACCTCCAAGGAAGGAGACCCCACCACACTCCGAGGATGTGTGTTCCACTGCCGAACAGCTCTTACTGTCAAAAAGTTCCTCCTAATGTTGAGGTGGAATCTCTGTTCCTGGATCTTGCATCCACTGCTCCGTGTTCCAGTCTCTGGAGCAGCAGAAAACAAGCCTGCTCCATCCTCAGCGTGACATCCCTTCAAATAATTAAACAGGGCTATCATATCTCCTCTTAACCGTCTTTTTTCCAGGCTAAACATACCCAGCTCCCTAAGTCTCTCCTCATAAGGCATGGTTTCCAGACTTTTCACCATTTTAGTTGCCCTTCTCTGGACATGCTCCAATTTGTCAATATCCTTTTTGAACTGTGGTGCCCAGAACTGGACACAATATTCTAGGTGAGGTCTGACCAAGGCAGAATAGAGCGGCACTATTACTTCCCTTGATCTGGACACAATGCTTCTATTGATGCAGCCCAAAATTGCATTGGCCTTTTTAGCTGCTGCATCACACTGTTGACTCATGTTCAACTTGGGGTCTACTAGGACTCCTAGATCCCTTTCGCATGTAGTCTCATTCAGCCAGGACTCTCCCATCCTATATCAATGCATTTCATTTTTCCGCCCTAAGTGCAGTACCTTACACTTCTCCGTATTGAATTTCATTTTGTTAGCTTTGGCCCAGCTCTCCAGCCTATTGAATGCCTGGGTGGAAAAATGGTGGCAGCAACAACCAGAGGCACCTGGCCCCGAGGCAACACTGGTGCTTTTGCTTTTCCACTGAATGGATCCTAAAAGCCCCATGTTGAGCCCCAAAGTTTTGCCCTTGACTTATCCACAAAATCCATAATGTTAGCCACAAATCTTGCCCTTGACTTATACATGAGGTCGACTTGTACATTGATATATATGGTATTTTATTATTTATGTTTTGATTAAAAATGTATTATTTGTATTTTACACACACACACAATTTGCATTAGTGTGTGTGTGTGTGTGTATATTATTGTTACTTGGTTGTATTTGGTTCTTAGTCATGATGACAGCTGCCTTGGGTCACAGTTCTAGGAGAAATACAAATGATAAATCAAACACGTAACTGATAGTTTCAAAGCATGGCTCCCCTAACAGAGATCTATCTGTACTGCCCCACAGATTTATTAAAGGCTTGGAAAGCATCATGAATAAAGGTCAATTATTTCTTTCAAAAATATTTATTACTTTGTTTCTATACTATTACTATGATTTATGTAAAGTTTCAATTATGGTTAAGACCTCCAGTTGAAAATAAATCAGAATTTAAGGCAAATATGTTGAAGCCCATACCTGTAATCGTTTAAAACAGAGGTGTGCAAAGTTTGCTCCCAAAGTGTTTGGTTGGTTGGTTGGTTGCTTGGTTTAGGTTTTGGACCTACAAGATTCCCCAGACTGTCTTTTCTCTAGCCTTTTTTTTTAAAGCATTGCCAATTCCAGTATTTTATTTTTGTTTGTAAGAAATTTGACAGTCTATATGGTCCCTGCAGAGTCCAAGGCAGAAAACTGGCCCTGGTACCCCACATCATTGCTGACCCTTGCCTTAAAACATTTATTTAAAGGGATGTATGTTTGTGTGTTTTAAAAATCCAAGGGGAAAATATATGGACACTTATGGTTAACAGGATAATCTTATACATGTTTACTCAGAAGTAAAAGCTATTTTATTTTAAAAGTTTTAATGTCATACACGGCCACCAAGAGCAGCTTCAGGACCAAAGTGGGTTGATCGGTTCTGGGTCTCTGTTTCTAGCTGCCACCACCAGAGTCAGATATCTTGCATTTTTACCTAAGGTATCTTCCACTGCCACTTACCCCTCTTATTCCCTTCCTCCCACTTGCTGGCATTCTTTATGCACATGCTGATTCCTTTCCATCATTTGGGAATGGTCTCAGTCCTGCTCTCTCTTCAAGCAAGAGCAGGCCAACTAAAAATATTTAGTATTTTGCATTACCAAATTTCATACATCACCATCATTATTATTTTCTTTAGAATTCACATATTTTACAATGGATGTCAAAAACAACTGACAAATAATGATCCTACTGAGAAAGATGGAACACAGTAGGATTCTCAGGCCCCTTCCAGACTGCCCAGCCCTGGTACTGGCTTCCTACCCTTTCATCAGCCTGGCTCCCATGTAACTATTCATGTCAACATCTAACCACTTATTGTTGAGTAGACAGATATGGGATACAAATATCATGCATTTATTATTACTTTCTTACTAGACACACAAATAGCACATCTTCACAATGACTGAAGGTGCTCTATTTGTAACTCATTAAGATCATCCAATGAGCACAATTGAACAATTTTCTATTTTGTATGCCTCAGCCATCTGACATCTAATTTTCAAGTTATTTATGAATCTACCACCAATTATAGAAAATTATTTTCTTATGGATAAACATCATTTGTCTTGTAACTACTAGCCCTTACTATTTCCAGCTTGTCCCCAACTCTAGATAAGTCCCACTTTGTAGAGCAATACTTTTTTGTATCGTACATGGGAGGGCTGCCGTAAGTGTTCAGGTAAAAAAGCATTTTTTTCTTATACCTGTATAGAGAAATCTGCCTTTTAAGCAGGCATAATTCTTCAATGAAAATAGAATGTGCACTCCATAACCAAAAGTTTTGAAATATTTTTCTAGGATATACATAGTGCAGCTATGGCTCCCATGCCAGTGGAGACACCGAATCCCTGCCTGGTTTTGCTTAGTTTTAAAGGCGCTATCCAAGGTGCTAGACCTAGAGAGGAATAGACAGGATTAAAACCCAAAGTGTATTCACTGCCCACTGACATGGGAGCCAGCAGCCGGCACTGGTTGTATGAGGTTCCACTTAATTGCATACCAATGGGCTAAACCAACATCTTTTTTCAAATTAATATTTAGTATATATCAAGTTTAATATGATAAGGTGTAATTTAAAGTAAACATAACACAACATAGTGTACAAATTGCGTGCTAATTAAATATCTAGTTTCTTCATGTCATGTAGGGCCCTGTGAAGCTCACCGTGCTGAATGTCTATTGTAAATGTTGATTAAGCTTTATAAATTAAACCTCTCCAGAACTGTTTATATTGTAGTGGAGGAGGTATATGACATTTGATCTTGTCTGCAAAGTCCATGAATGTATACCATTTTCCAATAAATTTGCTAGTATCTTCTAGTTCTTTGAAGGCTCTATGGGAGCTTGAAAGTTTTTCCATTAGCATGACTTTCCAAAAGAAGTAAGGCTAAATTATTTCCTTTTTTTCAGTCCCCATGCATGCTGCATGTAGCAGGGATATAATTACATCTTTATTTTTCACCTTTTCATTCTCAGGCATAAACAAACAGATAAGTAAATGTCCTCTAAAGTAATGCATGTTCTGTCTTGTTATCTGAAAATGAAAACAATATACTTTCAAATCAGTAATATGTGCAGACATTTGTGGTTTGCACCTGAATCACAGGGAAATATGTATAAAGTGCCAAAACATAATGCCAAACTCAATGTGATGGCAACAGTTTTACAACCTTAAATACTGATCCTTCCCAGTTACCCAGAAAGATGACAACTAGGATCTAATTTTAAAAGCAAGAAGGCCATATGGGTGAATCAGGACTCTTCTGCTACCTGTGGCTTCTCTTTGTCAGATTCTCTGCTCAAGATTTAAACCCTGAATCAAACTCTGAAACTCAAAGGGACCTCACCAGATGGACAGAGAGTACTTTCTGCCATTAAACTCATATCTCAATCAACCATTCTGTTTGACTTGACACTTACATATCTTGAAAGGACATACAGTTGGGCCTCTACATTCATGGGTTTCTCTTCCATGGATTTAATTATTTGTGAGTTTGTACGGCCTACTCAACTACCGTAGCTCACCCTCCTGGCCCCATTCTTCTTCTTCTCAATCTCCTCTCCTTTCAATAGTGCCAGCCTGTTACTCCTTTCCCCAGGGAGTGGGAGGAAGATGGGTGGGGTGAAGAGGTCGATGGGCTGTGTAGGAGTTTGAAATCTGACTGAGGCATCACAGTGGCAAACTTGGAAAGGAACTGATGGGCTGGCTGTGTTGGAACAAGAGGCGATTGAGAGGAAGAGTGGGTGGGGAAGGGGTTTAAAATCTGGCTGAGGTGTCATGGTCACAAGCTTGGAGAAGGAGTGATGAGCTGGCTCTGTTGGCAGGAGTCTGTAGCATGCATGTTTTGGTGTGAGGGGGGTAGGCTTACGATATTTGAGGTTTTTCTACTTTTGCACTTTACGATATTTGAGGTTTTTCTACTTTTGCAGGGGTTCTGTGCCCCTAACCCTTGCAAATATGGAGGGCCAACTGTGCTCAGGTTTGTTTGTGCAACCTTGAAATCCTGTGTTTTAAAACTGATAGGGGAAAAGCTATATTACACATTTACCATTTTTTTTTAAAAAAAATGCTGAACTCTCATGGAAGTACTTTGGACACATTGTACCTTCAAAAAAAGCAAACAATGTTTTCTGAATAGTTCAAGTAGTAGTAGTAGTCACAAAATGCAACAACAGTTTTACTAGTCCTTTGAAATATGCACCAGAAGAGAGATATAGATCAACTAGGTTTTTCACTAACAAAAATAAAAGAAACAGACCAGGCCAAATTAAGCTAGAGCAAGTTTAATTATACAGTTGTCCCTCTGTATCCACGGATTTAAGTATTCACGGCTTGAAAAAAATCTTTAAAAAATAATCCAAAAAGCAAACCTTGATTTTGCCATCTTATATAAGGGATACCATTTTGCTATGCCACTGCATATAATGGGACTTGAGTATTCACGGATTTTGGTATCCACAGGGGAAACAAACCCCAGCAAATATGAAGGGACAACTGTACCCCAGCGAATATGAAGGGACAACTGTATATGTTAAATCACATTATGTGGAAAGCATGTAATAGTGATCATCTGAATGACTCTGCAGTCAAAACTGCTTTCGTATGTTGCTTTGTAACTACATTGATAACAGAAATCCAATTTTTATTATGAATCAGCAAAAATGAAACTACATAAGGCCATAGCTGGTTGCCATAACCTTTAGAAATAAGATTAATGATTCTGCCTCATTTTTTCTCCTGATATCCTTCCAAATCTATTAAATCCTTTCCAGACAAAGCAACTGTAAATGGGGCCAGCTGAAGATATAAAGTAAATGATCCAGAAGGCAACCGAGTAGAGTCCCCCCACCCCTGGACTGGGGAAAAAAATACTTTTGGGAACTACAGCTCTTAGAATCTCCTAACCAGTATGGCCAGTGGGAATTGTAATCCCCAAAAGCAACATTTTCAAATTCTGAAAGGTGGATTAGGAGCACAACTAATTTCTTTATCTCTGTTGTTGACATTTTCCATCTTGGCTGGAGGATTCTGGAGTGGTACTCCAGGAGAACTTTGTAGAAAAATATAGTGTAGAGGTGAAACTCACCCCTTTAAATCTGGCAATTTCTAAAATCCCTGGATTGCCTTTAATAGGGCACATACTGGCCAACTTCTGCTCATATTTTCTGTCAGCATCTCAGGAGCTGGACAGACAGTAAGGGGAAAGAGAAGAGGTGGTGATGGATATGGGAAGCCAGAGGACTGCAGCTCTGTTTCTGTGTTCTACATGTGTGAGCAAGGGAGAGATCAAAAGGTGGGTTTCCATGCCTCTGTCCTTTTTCTCAACCAACACATATTACATTAATTTTTCCTTACTAATCTGTTAAAATCAATTCAGTAACTCAAATTAATACAAGAACACTCCAGAAAAAATACTTTAAATATAAAAACATATCAGACAGCATGATATGTCATCTAAGGGGCATTCTCCCATCTCCCACAAAAAGAGTCATAGAAACAAAGAATCATAGAGTTGGAAGGGGTCTCAAGGGCCATCAGGTCAACTCCCTTCTTAATGCAGGATCTCCAGCAGGTAGCTGTCCAGACTACTTCTGAAGACATCCAGAGAAGGAGAACCCACCCCTTGAGCATTTGGTTCCATTGCTGAACCATTCTTATGATCAAGAAGTTCCTTCTAATGTTCAATCAAAGTCTATTGTCCTGTAACTTCAAACTAGTAGACCTAGTAATACCCTCTGGGGCAGCAGAGAAGAGGGCTTTCCCCTCCTTTCTGTGGCCGCCCTTGAGGTATATAAAGAAGGCAATGATATCATTTCTCAGTCTTCTCTTCACCAAGCTGAACATGCCCAGCTCCTTCAACCTTTCCTATGTTATTTGTTCTCCATACCTCTCAACATTTTCACTGACCTTCTCTGAACCTGCTCCAACTTGTCTATATTCTTCTTAAAATGAGGCGCCCAGAACAGAACACAGTACTCCAAATGAGGCCTGACCAACACAGAATATAATGGGAATATTACTCCCCTCGATGTGGAAAATATGCTTCTATTAGTGCAAGCTAAAAGTCATACTCTCTCAGTCTCAGAGGAAGGCATGGCAAACCTCCCCTGAACAAACTTTGACAAGAAAACCTTGTGATAGGTTTGCCTTAGGGTCACCATAAGTCAGAAACGACTTGAAGGCACAGAAATCTATAACAAAACAGCATTTGCCTTCTTTGCTGCAAGAACACACTGCTGGATCATGTTCATTGAATCATAGAGTTGGAAGAGACCTCAAGTGCGATCCACTCCAACCCTCTGCCATGCAGGAATACACAATCAAATCATTCCCGACAGATCGCCATCCAGACTGTTTAAAAACCTCCAAAGAAGGAGGCTCCACCACACTACGAGGCAGTGTATTCCACTGCCGAACAGCTCTTACTGTCAGGAAGTTCTTCCTAACGTTTAGGTGGAATCTCTTTTCCTGTAGTTTGAACCCATTGCTTCGTGTCCTAGTCTCCGGAGCAGCAGAAAACAAGCCTGCTCCATCCTCAGTATGACATCCCTTCAAATATTTAAACATGGCTATCATGTCCCCTCTCAACCTTTTCTTCTCCAGACTAAACATGCCCAGCTCCCTAAGCCGCTCTTCATAGGGCATGGCTTCCAGACCTCCCACCATCCTGGTCACCCTCCTCTGGACATGTTCCAGCTTCTCAATATCCTTCCTGAATTGTGGTGCCCAGAACTGGACACAGTATTCCAGGTGAGGTCTGACCAAAGCAGAATACAGTGGCACTATTACTTCCCTTGATCTAGACACTGTTCTCCTATTAATGCAGCCTAGGATCACATTGGCTTTTTTAGCTGCTGCATCATACTACTGACTCATGTTCAGCTTGTGGTCCACTAAGACTCATAGATCCTTTTCGCATGTACTGCCCTCAAGTCATGTGTCACCCATCCTATATCTATGCATTTCATTTTTACTGCCCAACTACCCAAATGTATTATCCTACATTTCTCCCTGTTGAAATTCATTTTGTTAGTATTGGCCCAGCTTTCTAATCTCTAGGTCATTTTGGATTCTGATCCTGTCCTCTGGGGTATTGGCTACCCCTCCTAATTTGGTGTCATCTGCAAACTTGATAAGCATACCCTCTATTCCTTCATCCAAGTCACTGATAAAGATGTTGAATAGCACTGGGCCCAGGACAAAACCCTGTGGCACCCCACTGGTCACTTCACTCCAGGATGAAGAGGAGCCATTGGTAACTACCCTTTCGGTTTGGTCAGTCAACCAATTACAAATCCACCTAACAGTTGCATTGTCTAGACCACAGGTCACTAACTTTTTTTGCAAGAATATCATGGGGGACCTTGTCAAAAGCCTTACTGAAATCAAGATACACTACATCCACTGCATTCCCTTCATCTATCAAGTTTGTATCTGTATAAAAAAAAGAGATAAGATTAGTCTGGCACAACTTGTTTTTGAGAAATCCATGTTGACATTTTGTGATCACAGCATTCCTTTCTAAGTGGTTACAGACTGTCTGTTTAATGATCTGCTCTAGAATCTCTTAGTATTGATGTCAGGCTGACTGGACGGTAATTATTTGGGTCTTCTTCCCACCCACCCCCTTTTAAAGATGGGAACAACATTTGCCCTCTTCCGGTCTGCTGGGACCTCTCCTGTTCTCCAGGAATTCTCAAAGATTATTGCCAGTGGTTCTGAGATTACTTCTGCCAGTTCTTTTAATACCCTTGGATGAAGTTCATCTAGTCCTGGAGACATGAACTCATTTATACTGGTCACGTATTCCTGAACTACCTCTTTACCAATTCTGTGCTGTATTTCCCCTACTGCATCATCAGGTCCTTCTTCCCCAGGTTGAGCACTGTTCCCCCTTTGGGAGAAGACTGAGGCAAAGAATGTGTTAAGTAGTTCTGCCTTATCTCTGTCCCCTGTTAGCCTTTCGCCATCTTCTCCACGCAACGGCCCTGCCATTTCCTTGTTCTTCCTTTTGCTATGGACATAACCAAAAAAGCCCTTTTTATTGTTTTTAACCTCTCTAGCAATTTACAATCAACAATAATCTGAAGGTCCTTTTCACGTGTAATACTGCTGAGCAATGTATTCCTCATCCTATACCTATGCATTTGGTTTTTGTGGCATAAATGTAGATTCTTGCATTTGTATTTACTGAATTTCCTTTTATTAATTTCTGCCCAATTTTCTAGCTTACCTAGGTCCTTTTGAATTCTCTTCCTATCTTCCAATGTATTTGCCGCTCATCTCATTTTTTTGTGTCATCTGCAAACTTGATAAGGATTCCCTCCACCCCGTCATCTGCGTCATTGATAAAAATGTTGAAGAGCAATGTCCCTAGGACAGAACCCTGAGGTATTCTACTTGAGACCTCCTTCCAGTTTCCATGTGTGAATAACTCTTCTAAATGGCATATTTCAACTTCAGTTCCTATGTTGCTCTTGTCATAACTGAGCAACATGTAACCCTTAAGCTATTTGGCTGCAAACCCCATCAGCCCTCACCATGCCAGGCTGGGCTGCTGGTGGGACTTGCAAACCAATGACATTTTGGAGCTACCTGTCCAATCTACCCAACCCCCCACCCACACAGTCCCAGAATAAAGTTAAACTTTTGTCATGTGCCTTCAAGTTGTTTCTGACTTATGGTGACCCTAAGATGAAACTATCTTGGATGTTTTGTTGGCAAGATTTGTTCAGAGGGGTTTTGCTTCTGCCCACCTCTGAGGCTAAGAGAGTGTGACATGCCCAAGGTCACCCAGTGGGTTTTCATAGATCAGCAGGGATTCATACCCTGGTCTTCAGAGTGATAATCCAATGCTCAAACCACTACACCATGCTGGCCCTTATACTCATGCAAAACACCACACTCAATTACCAAAAGTTTCTTTAGTCATATGAAAACACCATGCACAAATGTATAGTATGAACAAAATAACTTCATCCCTCTTCCCCTATTGCCCATGCATGAGAATGCACAGCACATATGCCTTTGTATATGCACCATGTGTGTTTATGTGTTTACAGGGTACAGCGGAAGTGATTTGTCTGCCTGATCATTCCTAGCATGCCTCTCTTTGTTTCAATCTATTTCATTCAACTTCTAATTTCATGGTCTGAAGGCACACTATTAAAACTTTGCTGGTGCTAATTCAGTCGGGGTCACATGAGACAGGATCAGATAGCCATGAAACCCTATGTACGTATACTAATTTGTATTCTCTGAAGAAAAGCCAGGATAGAGATACTAAATAAATAACTGCTCCTAATATAATTCTCTTCGTCTTTTGGTCATACCTATAGGTCCTCAGTTCTTTCTAATCTGTTGGGTTTTTTACAGTCTTCTCTTGGCCATTTTAGCCCACTGTGCCATTGGGGAAAAAATCAGATACAAAAGATAAATCATACCAACCAAAGGGATCTCTGAAAATGTATTTGTAGGGGGCAGGGATTACATTCAACTCACAAACACACATTCCCCCCTTTAAAAAAAAATCACACAGTCTACTCCCTCTACCTTGCCTTAAATATACATTGACAATTCTAATAATCTCATTAATTTCGTGGAACACAGGCTTGTCCAATATCATTTAAAATGTCTCCCCCCACCCCGAAATTGTACAAAGATTGCCATAGCAACCTAGTTCTTATTATAAAATACTGTGAAAGCTTACCCAGCCTTCTAAAGAATCTGGGTAAAATTCCATTTTTGATTATTTGTGAAAAATTGATTATTATCTATTTTAACTGTAATCTGTTCTTAATTACTTCACATCTTTAGGGTTATTGCACTTAATTTATTTCAGTTCAACAAACAGACATTTTTGAAGCATATTATATTTAAACATATAGGTACAGAGAAACATCAGTATTTGTTGACTGGTAGTTTACCTTTAGGTCTGTACACTATACTGTAATTACAAAACATTGTATTATAGGAATAATTCAGGTTTCAGCTCTTCAGTAAGTATTTCTGATGCAATCATAGTACTGCAGTACAAAATACAGATGGTACTAGAAACACAATAAACAGAAGATGCAGTGAGACAAATAGAGCAGGTTTTTTTAATAAAAAAGAGAGGCTTACGCTTTGTTGTCCTTCATACCAATCATCTTCATCAAACCAATATGAAATACAGGTCATCCAGGCCATAGTGTGTTAGAATTCAAAATGATGAATTGATAACAAAGCACCTGAATAATGCTCAGGCAGTATGGAATCTGTGTGAAAATTTACTGAGACTACACAGACATGAGCCCTGCACTCTGTAAAATCAATTGCTCTACAATAGCAAGACTTAAGGCCATGAATATTTATTAGATTTTTAAAAAAACTGTATAGAATTAGAACACAAATAAAGGGTTTAAATTAGAAAATGGGAATTGAAATATGAACAAAATATGAAATTGTTCACATCTTTTTTTTTAATTTTATGGACTGTATGACAACACAAAAATCTCTCTAACTTTAATAGGTCTTGCTCCTAACTAAGCGTACATAATGTTGCTCTTTAAGCACTAATAGAGTGATGGCCTTACAAAAGTTAAATCTCAGTGCTTTTGACTGGTCAGGCTTCTAAGCTGACATATTTAAGAATGGCTGATGGCTTCAAATGCAACAACTCATTTACCTTCTGTACATTGTCTGCCATGCTGCTAGCCTGATCATAGTTATACAGAAGTAAATCTCAAACATGGCTAAGGAGCAAAGCTTTTTGTAACTGCTCTCCAGCAACCTGGCACCTACTTTATTCTTTCTTGCAACAAATTAACACTTCTTTGTTGCTTCGGGACTTTTAATCTACTGTTATCTGTTGTTATGTTGTATTTTGCACATACAAGCTCTATCTATTAAATCACTAGACTGTGTTTCTACTGTTCAGACAAATCAGGGAGAACTGATTGTGAACGCTTGAGTGGTGACCTTGAACATGTTTGAACCTGCCATTCAATTAATTGTCAGTTGTTTAAAGCAGCTGTGTTGTCTGTTATGTACTGGGAAAATGCTAAGTTTAAAAGTTGAGCAACGTGTCAATTTGAATTTTTAGTAAAATTGAACAAAACACCAACAGAATCTTTTCAAATGCTTACAGAGGCCTACTGCATGTGTGTCTGAGTGGCACAAAAGATTCAGAGAAGGACGTGAGAATGTGGGAAACGATGAAACACCCTGGATGACCTTCCACTTCAAGAACCAAAGAAATTGTGGAAAAAATCTGCCAGATTGTTCAAGGAGACCATCTACTCAGTGTCCAACTGATAGCTGAAGCTGTGAACATTGACAGAGACACTGCGTGGAAAATTTTGCATGAGGATCTCAACATGAGAAAAGTTTATGCCAAGATGGTCCCTAGGGTTCTCACACCAGAGCAAAAAGAGTGGCACAAGGAAATTCGCACTGACATTCTGCAGCAACTTGAGGTGGACCCAAAACTTTTTTTAAAAAATCATCACTTGTGATGAAACCTGGATCTTCCAGTATGATCCTGAGACAAAACCACAGTCAATGCACCATCATTACCAAGAATGAAAAAAGCACGTCCAAGCAAGTCCACATTCAAAGCCATGCTCTTTTTTAAAAAAAAAATCAAGGGCATAATTTTGGCAGAATAGATTCCAGAAGGCAGAACACTGAACCAGCATTATTATGAGGAAGTTTTGACAAAAGCTGAGAGAAAGGGTTAGGGGAAAAAAGTCCAGAACTGTGGGAGAATGGTTTCATTCTTCATCAAGACAATGGACCTGCTCATACAACACTTTCTGTGTAGCAATTTTTGGCTGATAACACATTACTACAATTGAACGTCCTCCACCATGTGACTTTTTTCTTTTCCCTAAAGTGAAACCAGTGCTTAAAGGAACATGTTTTGAGTCAACTGATGGAGTAAAGAAGAAAACGGCAGAAACTGATCTGCTCCACATTTTCGACCAGTGGAAAACAAGACTGCATCAGTGTGTGAGTGTGAATGGGGAGTACATTGAAGGGGACAAGCATTAGAATTGTAATACATTGTTTTTACTATAGTTGGCCCTCTGTACCCACAGATTCTGCATCCACGGATCCCACCACCCACAGCTTGAAAATATTTTTTTTTAAATAAATTCCAAGAAGTAAATCTTGATTTTTCCATTTTATATAAGGAACACCATTTTACTATGCCATTGTATATAATGGTAATTGAGCATCCATGGATTTTGGTGTCCACTGGGAGTCCTGGAACCAGATCCTAGTGGATACTGAGGGCCTGCTGTACATGTCTTCTTGAAATCTATAGATGACTGATCAATTTCAGTAATAAATAACTAAATAAGCAGTTTATTGAACCACAAAACACAATAATTACTGTGAGACAACCATGTACCAATTTTAGGCATGTAACTTGCGTTGCCCCTCCTCAGTTTCTGAGCCTCATGAAGCTCAAATAAGCTATTGAACTACAGTAATCATTTGCTAGACTAGGCTGTTGCTTGTCTTTTACTCTTCCTTGTTCCTCTACCACACCACACCACACCTTGCCCTTCCTGCCTTGTAGGCTTTGGGCCATTGGCTTGCTTATGGACTTTGTTTTCACCTTCCTTTATGGTCTGCAAATACTGAGACAAATCCTCCTCAGCTGTCTGGAGTGTGATGCTACAAAAGCTATGTTACAGCAAAACTGAGCTCTAGCTCAATTGGATTTATTTCTGTCATAGGTCAAAGGATGAAAATGTTGAGTGAGGACTTAAAGTTTTTTTGTTTTTTTTTAAGGAACATGCCTACTATAGGGGAATGCTTTCACTATATGAACAAATCTTACAGGTATTCTTCCTTTATCACTAAACAACTTTCTTGTCTACTCTTAATCCTGAGAAGCATGACAGTTTAGAAACAGAATCCTAACATGCTGCCTCAAATTGTGGCTCCTCACAGCCATCACATTCATCATCCAAGCCAAGAGACAAGATAAAAAAAATGTTTATATAAACAGAGGTGCTCTGAGCCTCTTGTAGTTTATTTAACAGACACACGTGTGCATAAAATCTCTGGATTTTTTTAAACAAACTTCCTTTAAAAAAAAGGAAACAGATACATTCCAAGACCCAAAGATAAAAACAACTAGGTAGATTTTGCTAATTTTAAAAAAATCATCTCTGCACAACTAGATACAGTATTATTTCAGCAACATGTGGGCATTTCAAAAAAGAGTTGACATGGGGTAGAGTGATGTTTAATTCTATTACCAGATGACAATTCTCCTGTATAAATGTCTATGCCATGATCAGCTTTACAATAAAAAACATGTTTTGGTTCTTGTCAGACTTCTAGAACACCATAAACTTAGGCTGAGGGGAAATGATGTGGATGTGGAAGGGAATCTTATGATATAAATTCTAGTCCTTGAAAGCTTGCACAATTAATTTGTTAGTCTTGCAGATATGATAATACCCTTGCTTATTTTTGCAGCAATGAAGATAGCTATCATTTTATACAATGGTAAGTTGTTGTTGTTGTTGTGTGCCTTCAAGTAATTTCTGACTTATGGTGACCCTAACACAACCCTATCATGGGTTTGACAAGATTTTGACAAGATTTGTTCAGAAAGGACTTGCCTTTGCCTTCCTCTGAGGCTGAGAGAATATGACTTGCCCAAGGTCACCTAATGGGTTTACATGGCTGAGCAGAGATTTGAACCCTGGTCACCAGAGTCTTAGTCCAACACTCAAACCTCTATATCATGCTAGCTCTCTCTTGTATGTGCCTTCAAGTTGCCTTATGGCAACTCCATGAAATTCATAAGGCAAGGAATACTCAGAGGTAGTTTTGCCAGCTCCTTCCTCTGATGTATAGCCTACAGCATCTGGTATTTGCCGGCAGTCTCTCATCCAAGTACAAACCAAAGTTGACCCTGCTTAGCTTCTAAAATCAGATGAGCTCTGGTACCTTTAGGGTATTTATACCTGTGGATAAATTAGAGTAAACTGAATGGGACTTATTTCTGAGCAGATATGTGAACTGCAAAAAACAAAACAAAACAAAACAAAACAAAACCCTCAGAATTTGAATTCAATAGAGATTGCTCAGTATCTCAATAGAGATAAGTAAATTTAGGCCTGGACAGAAAATAATCAAGAGAATCACATTGAGAATACCTGTTCCTATTTTAATACATTTAATGCTGCACCATAAGACTTCTATTCCTCTTTTCAAGGCACAAGGAATCCTCAACAAATACAATTTTCCCCAAAATATAAATCAGATATTATAGTTCATTTAAAACAAAATGTATTATAGCCACATTAAATCCATAGCTAAGATAAAATGGGGAAGCCATTATTTGTTCTTAATATAGACCAGCTTTTGAATGTAATCCCAGTAGTTTTCAAGGTAAAGAAACAAATCCCATCCAACGTAATGCTAATTACTTAATTCTGTCATTAGTGTCACCACAGCAATAATATCTGAGTCTGTGGGTCTGTATGGTGCTAGTCACAATTCCTAATGACACCAAAAGCAATGAGAATATTAAGTAAAAACAAGACCAGGACTAAGGCCTACATATAATTTCAGAACAATGTATATGAGTTTCAAGCTTTTAAACTTCAAGTATTTAGGTGACATTTCTTTGTAGATTAGATAACATTTATTTGTAGATTTCTACGGCACAATTTTCAGCAGATATGTACACAGACCATGTGCATAATTTACTGAAGTTTGGCCAAATCTACGTAACAAGTTATATATGGCCTGAATACTACGGTTAAGATCTGACCAGAGAAGAGCTATTGAATCAATTAGATTTACAGTCCTCCCTCCACATTTGTGGCCTCCACACTTGCAGTTCCACATATTCTCGGTTTGCTGCAAGGGGAGGCGGGGGGAAGTGGCAACCGGTCCTCTGAAGGTCCGATGGCCATTTTCGGGGAGGCGGGGCAGGGGGGAAGTGGTGATCGGGCCTCTGAAGGCCCAATGGCCACTTGTGGGAGGGGGCGGGGATGGCCACTTTTGGGGAGGTGGGCAGGTGGGAGAAAGTGGTGACCGGGCCTCTGAAGGCCCAATGGCCACTTGCGGGGGGGGGCAGGGGGGTGAGGGAAAGTGGTGACCAGGCTTCTGAAGGCCCAATGGCCACTTGCGGGGGGCAGGGAGGTGGGGGAAAGTGGCAACCAGGCCTCTGAAGGCCCCATCGCCACTTTCGGAAGGGCGGGGGGGGGCTGTTATTATTGGTGCATTTTTCACATTCGTGGGGGTCTTCTGAACCTAACCTCTGCGAATGTGAAGGGATGACTGTACTTATGTGTTGACTCACTGTGATGGACAGCTAAGGGAACAAATGGAAACAATGTGCTTCAGGAGCCAGTCCTAGGAGAGAAGGCCAAAAGGGGAGGGGCTTCTGAGGGATTAAGAGAGAGTGTGAGGAGGAAAGTAGCAAGTTTTAGCTGAGCAGCTGAGAATGTGAAGTCAGAGAGAGAGGGGCCTGAAGCAGGGGGGATGAGAGACGGCTTGGGTGATAGCTAAGAGGCTTGAAGTATGACATTTGATATGAGAGGCTTTAAGGGAACTGATGTACAGGGGAAATGAATTATTAACTCAGTTATATTTCTATTATTTCTATTATTCACCAATTGTTCTTTATGATAATTCTTACATGCCGTCTGGTTATGAGTGACTTCTCTGACAATTAGTTCATAACCATTAAGGAACATCCACACCTAACTACACGTGTGATCCATCTGTGGGAGACGTAGTTCGTCTGGGACATGGTTGGCCATCCCAAATTTGACGGCAGCAGAGGGATGGAAAGGCCCCTGCGTCACAAACTGAGGGAGAGGAAGGGCCTGGCGTCACACTCACCCATTCAAGAACTGAATCAACTAGTTAATCAACTGAATCACTAGTTAGGACTAACCAAATGTACAGTTGTCTCTCCACATTCACGGACTTGGCATTCACGGTTTTAAGTATTCACGGCTTGAAAATATTCTTTAAAAAATAATAATCCAAAAAGCAAACTTTGATTTTGCCATCTTATATAAGGGACACCATTTTGCTATGCCACTGCATATAATGGGACTTGACTATTCACGGATTTGGGTATTCACAGGTCCTGGAACCAAATCCCAGCGAATGTGAAGGGATAACTGTATTCCAGGCTGTGTGTTGTAAGTAGGAGCATTAGTACTTGAATACCAGAGTTCACTCACATATAAAGATGGATGGAAACACATATACAGCTTGAAAACGAGGCCCTAAAACTAGACAGAACTTTAGATTCTTAGAGGAGCTGCTACCACAATAATTTATTTTGTAGGCTTTTTATACAACCTTTCTGCCAAAGCCAGACTGATGAAAACATAAAAATTAACAACACTCAACAGTGTATCATTAAGAACATTACTAATGAAACAACTTGAAAGGCATGCTTAAAGTAATGTGACTGGCTAGACATCTATTTTAAAAGCAGGTGGGGGGGCTTGGGTGTTTCACAGCTCTGAGGGTACGCATTCCAGAATTTGGGAATGACAGACAAGGGATGTTTCCTTTGGTGGTGGTTGTTAACTGCAGTCAAGCTGACTTCGACTTATGGTGACCCCATTAATGAGAGACTTTCAAGTCTCCCTATTCTCAACAGCCCTGCTCAGGTCTTGCAGACTCAGAGCCTGTGGCTTCCTTGATTGAGCCTGTCCATCTGGAATGTGGTCTTCCTCTTTTCCTGCTGCCTTCTACCTTACCAAGCATTATTGTCTTTTCTAGTGAGTCATGTCTTCTTATAATATGGCTTATATGTGCCCATTAAGCAAGAGTCTGCAAGTGGGGGTATCCTCAGAAGGTCCTCTCCTGCAAGTCCAGACAGGTTCATAGCAAGACAGATAGTTCTTTAGATGAGCTTTATAAGGTATTAAATTTCAAAGCCAACATTCTGCATTGAGTTACTAATAATACAATTATTAGTAACTAGTGCTGATTTTTTTAGTATTATAGTGATATAACCTCTGTACCATTTTCCATTTAGTACTGCACTCTACACAAGGAATTAAAAGTTCAACTTGATGCAAAACTAATAGATATTAAATACTTGAGAGAAAAGTGAACACTAAAATGGAAAGAAACTATGATTTTTCAAAGGTAAAAAAAAATGTTTAAATATAATAGTCCTGCTTAGACTTTCAGAAGGTTAAAAGTTTTTAGTCTATTTGTTGTTTTGATTTATACATCTGTTCCAATGCAGAATTTCAGATTATTTCAAAATTGGTTAAAAATGTATGAACTTCTGTAGATTAAGTAAATACCCAGAACCAAAGATGCTCCCCACAAATCCTATCGCAAAGCTTAATGTCTAGCCACAAACCATAGTGCTGTTGGTGCTTTCTTCAAGGAAGAGTCACTTGAGAGCAAATAACAAACCAAGATTTGATATCCTCCCTAAACACTGCAGAAAATCACAACGGACAGCTTCTAGACAACACTAAATATATCTTCAGCCTCAGTCAATCTAACAAACTGATAGATTGTAAGCATGCAGTCTCTTGATGCGCTAGTTTTTATATCTCCAAAGAAGATTTTGTTATTGTTTAAAACTGAAGCAACTTGAGATACAGGGCAATGTAGTACAACTTTCCCTGATTCTACTGTGCATGCATATTAATTAGTTCTACCTTTATAAAGGTAGAATCATGCAACTGATTACCATAGAAATTAAGTATATCATAGAATCATAGAGTTGGAAGACACCACAAGGGCCATCCAGTTCAACACCCTGCCATACAGGAATACCCAATCAAAGCAAACCCAACAGATGGCCATCCAGCCTCTGTTTAAAAACCTCCAAAGAAGGAGACTCCACCACACTCGGAGGCAGTGCATTCCACTGCTGAACAGCTCTTACTGTCAGGAAGTTCTACCTAATGTTTAGGTGGAATCTTTTTTCCTGTAGTTTGAGTCCATTGCTCCATGTCCTAGTCTCTGGAGCAGCAGAAAACAAGCTTGCTGCATCCTCAATATGACATCCTTTCAAATATTTAAACATGAATATCACGTCACCTCTTAACCTTCTCTTCCCCAGGCTAAACATACCCAACTCCCTAAGCCACTCCTCATAGGGCATGGCTTCAAGACCTCCCACCATTTTGGTTGCCCTCCTCTGGACATGTTGCAGCTTGTCAATATCCTTCTTGAATTGTGGTGCCCAGAACTAGACACAGTATTCCAGGTGAGATCTGACCAAAGCAGAGTAGAGTAGCACCACTGCTTCCGTTGATCTAGACACTATACTCCTATTGATGTAGCCTAGTATTGCATTGGGTTTTTTTAGCTGCCACATCACACTGCTGACTCACATTAAGTTTGTGGTCCACTAAAACTCCTAGATCACTTTCCTATGTACTGCCATCAAGCCAGGTGTCACCTGTCCAATAACTGGGCATCTTATATATGTACCATCTCTCTTTGTCAATATCTCAAAACACCTGAACACATTACCATTTATAAACAAGCATTCCAAGAATTTGAGATGGATTTTAAAGTTAATTCCCTACAGAAAACTTAGAAACTGAAAAATATGATCTGCCTTCCTGGTCTATTCTTATTGTAACTTGTCAAGATTATTAGGAATAGCATCAGAACCTATGAAGTGCAGTGACAGCAGCCTGCTGTGGGTATTAAGAAAGTTTTTCAAAGCAAAGGTCATTAAATAGATGCTGGTTCTGGCCTAGTAATTATCATCTCAAAAATTAAACACCAACTTGAGTTAGGAAAGTGGATATGAGTGTTGTTTTTACATTTCAGAATCCAGCTAACAACACTATAGTCCTTCAATGTGCAAATGGCAGGATGTGGGAGGCTTCTTGTAGTAATTCAGTACAGTAGGACCCCCATATCTGCTGGGGATTGGTTCTGGGGGGCCATGGATACCGAAAACCGAGGATAATAGGGAACAGCATAGAATATAATGGGACCTCTGGTTTAAAATACAATAGAGTTGCCTTAAAAAACCTAGAAAATGGCTAGAGGACACATTTTCTAGGAAGACTCTATGGTAGGTGTGCTGTTTTGTGTCCTGTGGATAACTGAATCAGTGGATAATGAATCAGTGGATATGGGGAACCTACTGTACAACCCAACAGAAACATAGCAAGAAACCAAGACAAGTATGACAATCCAATTCCTTCTTATTCTTAGATTATAATGAATGCTTCTCATGCTATGAAAAGATCTGAAGGACTGGGTGTTGCAGTTTATACAAAATGCTCTGGATGCCATGCGTAAAATTCCAGTCACAGAAGGATTTATCCTGGCATTTATTAATGGAACAAATGTCATTTTTACCAATTCCCTATTAAATAAATGCATATTCACAAATACCTGTCCTGGTATTTTTGAGGAGGGATCTCTCAGAACAGCATATAAAGTGGCATCAGGGGTTGCAAGAAGAAGAAAAGACTAAAATTGGTAAAAATTGCTTCCCCTTCTATTAGCAGGACTTTCCTTTCACATGTGGACATTTGGCTGACAGAAGACCTGGGTCACTTGTTCAGTAGGGCATTTCAAATCCAGCCCCACCCCCATTCCTTTCCATGTAATAGCAGTATGGAGACTAAACACCGTGAGGCCACAAATACCATGTTTTTCATATACAGTAGTTAGAACTTCCACATAGTAAATTTTTAAGTAGTTGCTGCGTATTAACTGGTTATATGATTCTGTCCTAACTATGAACAACTACCTATAGCTAAACAAGTGCCCCTAGATCAGCCTTTCTTAACCTTTTTATCATGGAGGAACCCTTGAAATAATTTTCAGGTCTCAGGGAACCGCTGCATAAACATTATTCTATATACTGCTATTGCTCCCCCACCCCCTGCACAATCACAATCTCCTGAGGAACCCCTAGCAACCTCTTGGGGAACCCTAGGGAACCCTGAGAAACACTACCCTAGATGTACATCCTTTGAATGATAAACCTACTGGGTTTATAGTCACCCCCTTTGCTCAGATTTACAGAGTTCCTCAGAGAATCTAACTCAGGAACAGGATACCTTCTGGCTTTTCTTTGCAAACGAAGATTCAAGAAGGACTCATCCTGCGCTTTCTGCAAGTGTGCTGATGACTAAAAAGGCCAATCCGAAATAAACAAGTCCGGTTGCAGAAAGTACAGCAGAAGGTCTCCTTGGGTGATGTTTCCGGGTTGTGATTCTTTCTGCGTTGTCGTTTCTCTTCAAGACTTGTTCGGCGTGAGTTCTCAAATAAGGCTGCAGCATTGTGGATAGTGCGTCTCCATGCCTCCCAATGTGAGGCCAGGGCAGACCACTCTTGGTGATCGATTTGGCCGAGCCTGAGATGTTGTTTCAGGGAGCCTTTGTATCGCTTTTTTTGGAGCGCCCCTCTTACACTGACCTGTGGTGAGTTCACCGTAGAGTAGTATTTTGGGGAGGCGATGGTCCTCCATCCTAGAAACGTGCCCTGCCCAGCGCAGCTGTGTTCTCAATATAATGGCCTCAATGCATGGTGATCAGTGACAGCAACATTTGTCACATAGTCAGTCCAGTGTATATTTAGGATTGTGCATAGACAGCGCTGATGAAAGCGTTTGAGGAGTCGTAAGTGGTGGCGATAAGTGACCCATGTTTCAGATCCATAAAGGAGAATAGACAGTACAACGGCTCTATACACACTGATTTTTGTGCTTTGCCTCAGGTGTTTATTGCTCCAGACTCTTTTGTGGAGTCTTCCAAATGCACTATATGTCTTTGCTAATCTGCTTAAGCAAAGGCATATTTGTTTAATATGATGAAACTTACAGATTTTGTAGAGTATCCCCTCCATGGAATTTGGCAGTCTAAAGGAATTGGGCAGTCTAAAGGGGGGGGGGAGCAATACCAAGAAAGCCTGCTGACAAAAAGGAGGTCGGCTGGCCCTTGCATTGACCACAAAACCATGCCTCTTTTTAAGTAGAATTTCTAGGTTTTTTTTTTTTTTTTTTTAATGGATTGGCTTTTTGGTCAAAGTACTAGATATACATTTAAGCAGACTAATGCAGACAAGACTCGTGGAGTGAGGGGCAAAAGCTCTTTCAAAACATGGGAGTCAAGATGAAAAGAAATATGTCCTGAATTCACAACTGGGGGCATATGAGATACTAGAAGGCCACCGGCAGGAGAGTGAGGACGAGCAGAGGTTACTTTGCAGTTCAGAAACAACACGCTCCTGCAGAATAGGTGTATCTCTATGCAATTAAACATTATTTGCATTTCACAGTACTGTATTTAAATTGATCTTTGGAGTTGTGTTCACATACTGCTTTCACTTTACAGTTTCTTTTTTAAATCATCTCATCTTAGGCCATAGGCCATAATTTAGTACCATTTCAGTTACTCAATCCTCCATTAAATTTACAGGCACCTTGTGAAGAAATCTGTCATTATAGAAGTTGATTCCCAGAAGTGTGCCAACATGTTAGTAAGCAACATCTTCACAGCTTTTCAGAAACACAGTGATATCAATGACCTAACATGTATTTGTTTCCTTTAGACTGCCCAATTCCATGGGGGGGGATACTCTACAAAATCTGTAAGTTTCATCATATTGAACAAAGAAAATGGTTGCCTGACTTTTCCTTTCATACACTTTTGGTATACACACAGCTCATTCCTTAAGTCTACTAATACATTCCAGTTTCACTGTGTGATATCGGTACCTTACTGTGTTGTTGCTCAACAGCTTTTCCATTTTATATGGTTGTTGTTTTGTTGCTATTGTTTATTTGTTTTCTGTAATAACCTAACACAACTATTCACCTGTATGTTATGGTATGCAGGTTAGGGTTAGTATTTCAGTACCATGCCTGGACTTTTCTTAAGACAGCAAAAATGTTACAATAATGCTCATTCTTCTTTCAACCAGCATACTATACTGTAACAAAGATCAAGGAGTCACAGTCAAAAGGTGCATACACAAGCATTTATTCAATTGTATCTTTCATCTGAGAGGCTGAAAAAAGTATTTGTATTAATCATTTTCTGATGTACACACAAGTCACCAAATAACACTGATAGACTGTAAAAATTATCCTAATTACAAGAGTGTTAAGCATATGCACACGCTTACACACACAAACCTGTTGGAAGCTGGTGTTTTATTTTAAGCACTTGCTAGGAACTCTGCTTCTATTTCTCCTTGATCAATAAGCAAGGACGCAAAAGACCAATAGATGATTATGCAGGTGGCAGTGAAAAGCACAGCGGGACTTACAATTTGCACACCCATCCACAGGAAGACAGCATTTAAGACAAAGGTGAAAGATAGGTGACAGCATTTCCTCAGGCTTAAAAGAATATGGGCTAAATCCAATTACTGGTTCCAGATAGAACAGACTCACGGAACCAATAGGAACATGGGAACCCAAACACCAGTGAAAACTCTTTATTAATTCAAGGAGTTTACTCTAGCTAGGAACTAAGAACAGAGTTTACTCTTGCATTGATAAAATAAAAAAGCTGCAACAATGCCCTATCACAGTGGTTCGTAACCTGGGGTCTGGGGACCCCCAGGGGGCTGTGATGGCTTGGAAGCTGCTTGGCCGACCTACTCCCTGCAATGGAGGGGCCACATGAAAGGAGCCATGAAAGGAGAAAAGTCTTCCCTCTCCTTCCAGTGCCTCTGAAGGAACGTTTCATGGATGGTGTAATTGTATTATTATTATCATCAGGTATTATTATTATTATTATTATTATAGTTTTAAATCTAGAGTTAAGTCTTGGGGGACCATGGCAACAAAATATATTTAAAGGGGGTCCCTGGTAAAGAAAAGTTTAAGAGCCACTGAGACAGTGGATTTCAGGGAAGGGAAGGTGCTATTAGTTACAGCAAGACTAAGGGAGAAGGGAAGTGTGGCCTTTTGGTCCCTTGCCAAAGGCTATTGTGGTCACTTTCAACTACTCCAGCCATATCAGAAGATGGTATATTACAGCTGCACTATGTGTTCCCTATAACTTGTCATTTTTCTTGCTAAAGACCAATAGATGAATACACAGGTGGCAGTGAAAAGCACAGCAAGACTTACAACTTGCACACCCACCCAAAGGAAGACAGGATTGAAGACAAAGGTGAAAGGAAGTTGACAGCACTTCCTCAGGCTTAAAAGAATATGGATTAAAATCCAATTACTGGTTCCAGTTAGAACAGCCCAGGGTTTCTAAACCAGGGTTCCACAAGAGGTTGCTAGGGTTCCACCAGATATTGAAATTGAAAAAAGATATATAAACATTATGTTTTGGAGCTGTAGATGTAATAATTTTTAGGCACGGGTTCCCTGAGACCTGAAAATTGTTCCAAGGGTTTCACCAGGATAAAAAGGTTGAGAAAGGCTGGAATAGACCCACGGAACTAATAGGAATGTGGGAACCCCACACCCATGAAAATTCTTTATGAATTCAAGGAGCCTACTCTAGTTAGGAACTAAGATTGGGGTTTGAGTCTCACATTAATACAGTTATCCCTTCATATTCACTGGGGTTTGGTTCCAAGACCCCCGTGAATACCCAAATCCGTGAATACTCAAGTCCCATGATATGCAATGGCATAGCAAAATGGTGTCCCTTATATAAGATGGCAAAATCAAGGTTTGCTTTTTGGGTTATTATTTTTTAAGAATACAGTACTTTCAAGCCCTGAATACTTAAAACCGTGAATGCCAAAATCCATGACAACTTGTAAAATTAAAGAGCTGAGACAATGCCCTGTCAGATCCGACTCCTCCTTTCCCATCCCCTTGTTTCACCCTAGCATTCGTGAGGGACTCTAATCAGGGATAATAAAGAGATTTACAGTTGTCCCTCCGTATCCACGGATTTAAGTATTCAGGGCTTGAAAATATTATTTAAAAAAAAACCACAATAATAATCCCAAAAGCAAACCTTGATTTTGCCATCTTATATAAGGAACACCATTTTGCTATGTTATTGCATATCATGAGACTTGAGTATTCGCGGATTTTGGTATCCACAGGGGGGGGGGTCCTGGAACCAAACCCCAGCGAATATGAAGGGAGAACTGTAATTCCCTTTCTAACCCAAGGGGTACAAGTCACACTCGTTCACACACACACAATATTCCTCATAAATGTGACTTCTACAGCTTTATTCCTTCTCCCCACACCTGCCTCCTACACAACACAGGGCTGTCTCAGTCCCTCGCTGCTGCTCCTTCCCTCCCCTCCTTGCCTTTGCTCCCTACCTGCCCGTAGCGAGGCGCTGTGGTTGGCGGCCGTCACTGGAGTCCTCCTCGCAGGCAGCGCGCCTGAAGACCGACGGAGCTGCGAAGAGCCAGGCAAGCAAGAGGTAACCTCGTCTCCACGGCAACCATTGGGGCCCGCCTCCGCTTCCCCGCCTCGCGCGGATGATGGCTGCTGTCAGATCCCACCGCCCGAGCTCGCTCGCTCGCTCCCTCGCTCGAGGGGAGGAGGAAAGCCCTGTGTGGGTGACGTCACCGAGAAGGCCGTCAGGGGATTGGTGGAGCCAGGCAGGATGAATTGCCATGGTAACGAGAGCGCTGAGGGAGAGGGAGGGGTGAAGGCCTGGAAGGAAAGCAACGTTCTGTTTTATGGAGCAGAGCAGTGGCGCTTAACCTTTTCTTTACCAGGGACCCGTGAACCCTAAGACTTAACTCGAGATTTAAAACCATAACAACAACAACAATAATAGTCATAATAGTCATAATAACAACAGCAACAATAGAAACAACAATAACCACGACTGATAATAATACAGTTGTCCCTCCGTATCCACGGATTTGGTATCCACGGATTTAAGTATCAGTTGTCCCTTCAGATTTGCTGGGGTTTGGTTCCAGGACCTCCCCCCCCCCGTGGATACCAAAATCCGTGAATACTGAAGTCCCATTGTATGCAATGGCATAGCAAAATGGTGTCCCGTATATAAGATGGCAAAATCAAGGTTTGCTTTTGGGATTATTATTTTTTAAAGAATATTTTCAAGCCATGAATACTTAAAACTGTGGACACCAAATCCGTGGATACGGAGGGACAACTGTACTGTATTTACAGCTTGAAAATAATATTTTCAGGCCATGAATACTTAAAACTGTGGACACCAAATCCGTGGATACGGAGGGACAACTGTACTGTATTTACAGCTTGAAAATATTCTTTAAAAAATAATCCAAAAAGCAAACCTTGATTTTGCCATCTTGTATAAGGGACACCATTTTGCTATGCCATTGCATGTAATGGGACTTGAGTATTTTGGTATCCACGAGGGTTCCTGGAACCAAATCCCAAGGAATATGGAGGGACAACTGTACAATTACACCATCCATGCAGCCTTCCCTCAGAGGCACTGGAGGGGAAGGGAATACTTTTCTCTTGCTTCTTCCTGCATATTTGTGGCTGGAGCAGAATGAATGGCAATGTGCAGGCCAAGCCAACCAGCCTTTACCTTGGCTCCTGTCATGTGGCCACTCTACTGCAGAAAGGGGATTTGGGCCAAACAGCCTTCAAGCCTTCACAGACACCCTATGAGGACATTGCAGACCTCTGGGTGTCCCCAGACCACAGTTTAAAAACCACTGGAGTAGAGCTTTTAAATGTACTGTACCCACATAATATAACACCCCATATTTAAAACAGAACAAGAAGAATAGAAATTAGATACCTACCTTATTTTGCTACTTGCTTACACCGAGGATTAGCAGTGACTTCCCTTAAGAGTCCGTAGTTGTTTACTACAACAATGCATTTATGAGTTATCTGCCATAGTTCAGAAACAAAAGTTATCCATCTATGCGTTGCTGCCTCATCAAACCTATGCTGCCAGCATCGGTACCTTTCAAGCAGTATTTCTCCTAATTATCCTGACATGCTTTTAAACCTTTTCCAGAAGTTTCTGTATGATTTTAAATCTTCTCCAACGGTTTCTGCAACACTCACTTTGTTTTATATTTTCTTTTCTAATGTCCTATCTCCACGCATAACGTGTCTACTTTGCTGTCATTTTCCCAGTTGCACATCTATCAGCTTTTCAACTGCACAGGTTTTCCCCCATCCACATATTTTGTGTCCAAGTGCATGCCAAAAAACAAAACATGTGAAAAGCTCAGCCATGAAAAAAAAAAAAAAAGGAAATTATACAGTCCCAGAAATCCCTGCCCTCTCACAAGTTGCTAACAGATGTCGCTGCTCAAATTCCAGGAAGGTCATTCAGTTCACTGTGGTTTTTTTTTTTAACTCTTTTACATGAATTAGTGATTCTAAATATGGCAGTAAACATTAATTTTTCTTCACAGTGCTTTGGTGGTGTGGGTGTGCGGAAAGAAACATATGACATCTACTTGGCATGACCTCTGACCCATTACAGATGTTAATTCACTCAGCCATGTTAAGATAATTGTGTTATCACTTTACTGCAGTTACGAATTATCACAGTGCTTATTTTCCACATATTAAGTTGTAACTGACTTGTCATAGATGATACTTTTTTGCATCTTGTTGCTATCTAACTGCACATTCTATCATTCTTTTTCCGCCCTGTACCTAGCCACTCCATTCTCAGGATGTTTTGAAGTTACACCAGAACAATGATCAGATACAATGTGAGCTGTAGACCACAAACTCTGGAGGGACCCAGGCTAGAAGAGGTTACCAGATCCATTTCAGTTTCTGGTTTCAGACCTGGTTGTGGAACAGAGACAGCTTTGGTCACTTTGGTGTTATAAGACTGTTGTTTGTCCAGCAGTACAGGTGCACACTGACCAACAATATATTTCAAAACATGTTGATACATGTGCATATGTTTTGTATTGCTATGCCCACAACTGTATCCACAGAAGACAGATGTGCAACTCTATGTTCAAGTGTCCTCTTATCTCATATACAAGGAATAAAATATTGAAAGGGAAAAGATTATAATTTCATAGAATCATAGAATTGTAGAGTTGGAAGAGACCACAAGGTCCATCCAGTCCAACCCCCTGCCACGCAGGAAATCACAATCAAAACATCCCCAACAGATGGCCATCCAGCTTCTGTTTAAAGACCTCCAAGGAAGAAGACCCCACCACGCTCCGAGGGAGTGTGTTCCACTGCCAAACAGCTCTTACTGTCAAAAAGTTCCTCCTAATGTTGAGGTGGAATCTCTGTTCCTGGAGCTTGCATCCATTGCTCCGTGTTCCAGTCTCTGGAGCAGCAGAAAACAAGCCTGCTCTATCCTCAACGTGACACCCCTTCAAATACCTAAACAGGGCTATCATATCGCCTCTTAACTGTCTTTTTTCCAGGCTAAACATACCCAGCTCCCCAAGTCTGTCCTCATGAGGCATGGTTTCCAGACCTTTCACCATTTTAGTTGCCCTCCTCTGGACATGCTCCAATTTGTCAATATCCTTTTTGAATTGTGGTGCCCAGAACAGGACACAGTATTCTAGGTGATGCCTGAACAAGGCAGAATAGAGCGGCACTATTACTTCCCTTGATCTAGACACTATACTTCTATTGATGCAGCCCAAAATCACATTGGCCTTTTTTAGCTGCCGCATCACACTGTTGACTCATGTTCAATTTGTGGTCTACTAGGACTCCTAGATCCCTTTCGCACATAGTCTTGTTCAGCCAGGTCTCCCCCATCCTATATCTATGCATTTCATTTTTCCACCCTAACCTTACATTTCTCCGTATTGAATTTCATTTTGTTAGCTTTGGCCCAGCTCTCCCGTCTATCCAGGTCATTTGATTATGAAGTTGTGTGCCTTCAAATTGTTTCCAACTTATGGCAACCCTAAAGTGAACCTATCACAGGGTTTTCTTGGCAAGATGTGTTCAGAGGGGGGTGCCATTGCCTTCCTGCCAGACTGAGAGTGAGTGACTTGCTTAAGGTCACCCAGTGGGTTTCCATGGCTGAGCAGGAATTTGAACCCTCAAACCACTATACCACACAGGCTTTCTGGTATTACTTAGCAATTTATCACTTTGGAAGCCATAGGCCACATGGAAAAGGCATATGACTACTCCTCATACCACCCTCCTAGAACGATTTAAGTGTGGGAAGGAGCTGCCTTCTTTCAGCTTTATAGGATTTTTGACATTGTACAGGAATCATGACAAAGGAGAGCATGGAAAGATGTGTTGCTCCATGGACATTGTGAAGTGTTGGAAGAGCTATGATGGCTTTTGAGTATAGATTCGAATCTACTCTTAGGCACTTTTCATTCTTTTTAGATTGCACAGAACCACTCCAATACAGACATGGTTAAATACACTAGAAGGTGTCTTTCTCATTGAGAAGAGATAAAGAGGAGAGGGGGAAAGAGAATATACCAAGCCACCATTTCTGCAATTCTTGTAGCAAGCACTAAACCTATATATCATCATTATCATTGTTATTATTATCAGGTGTTGCACTGGCCATGTCACCCTACAGTACATGCTGTGCTTCTAGCACAAGCAGTATAATAAATCTCTGCATGTCAGGCTGCTTCTGTGCATGGATCCACAACTTTGGGTAGCCATTTCTATTAAAATGCATTAAGTATATATATTAGTGGTGGTGATAGTGATTGACTGACATACACAAGTGCTCCAGATGGCCAACCAGCAAGCTTCAGAAACGGGGTGGGAGAAGGAAGATAGGAAAGATAGATGAAAGGGCTTGAGAAGCTTGAGAAAGGGCTTGAGAAGGCAACTATCTCAAAGAAAGTGTTACAAAAAGATGTTGCATAGAAGCAAGGGAAAATTTTGGGATAGAGTCCGAGAGGATGAGGAAAATTGAAAAAGATTAGAAAGGATATGTGCTGACAAAATTTATTTCATTTTTTAAAATTTACATTCACTTTGCAGGGCAGAGAATTTTAGTGGATTTGACCTTCCCATAGCTTTGGTAATTGTTGCGAACACGCATTTACAAATCACTCTAGAAACTAAACTAGCAAGTTTTACTGAACAAGACAAGAGGACCATCTTTTCCCAATTTTGGATGCATTATGTTTGAAGGAAGGTGTTCTGAAAGCCCTGTCTGTGCTGTTTGTAGGGCTGTCTCTTATTTGAGGACCAGAACCCGTCTTTTATCAAGCAGGCAAGCATTCCTTTTTATAAAGGATGTTCCCTATTTGAGGGTTAGAAAGCTTTTTTCCTTCATATAGACTGAATGATATGTTTTTTAAAATCCTCTATTTTTTTGTTGTGGACCCTTCATAAAGACAGAAAAGTGAGTATCTGTAAGTTATGAATTTAGACATATGTTAATTTTACAGAGAGATATGTGGCTAAGTTAATGGAAATCAATACTTTCATTTGGTATCTAGGTAGAATACAAACATGTTCATAGCTACTTCCAGACTGTCAACCCTGCATGTCATGAATCTTGGCTGTCCGTTATTGCTATTTTGAAAACCTAGCAACACTAGCTATTTGATCCATGGAGGCTAATTCTCACAGGCAAGTCAGCTAATTAATATGAGACTTCCCTAAATAAAAGGTAGCTCTGCAGTTGTACTGCATTTGCTGTGCATTTTAACAGATGTTAAACAGGGATAGTTAGGCCCTTTCACACTACACACAAACAGCGCTATGATTCCACTGTAACTGCCCTGGCTGAATCTTAATGCATCCTGGGATCAGGGGTCTAGTGAGGCAGTAGAACTTTCTGGCTGAGAATTCTGCAAATACCAGGATTTCATAGGATGCATCCATGGCAGTTAAAGTGGAATTATAGTGCTATAATTATGTAGTGTGAAAGGGCCCCTTATCCTAATCAAATATAAAATGTGTAATTGAATTTTTTTTTTTTGGTCTTCTTCATTTGAATCCTTCCTAACCCTGGTGCATCTAGAAGACCAATTTTAATTTACAGAAGCGTCCATTGATTATCAAGATCCAGCTTAGTATAGTGGTTTGAGCTCTGGACTACGACTCTGGAGACCAGGTTTCAAATTTCCCCTTGGCCATGGAAACCCATTGGGTGACCTTGGGCAAGTCACAGAAAGGCAAAGGTCAACCCCGTCTGAACAAATCTTGCCAAGAAAACCCTGTGATAGGTTCACTTTAGGATCACCATAAGTCTGAAATGACTTGCAAGCACACAACAATAATCATTTATAATATTGTATGTGTGAATGCCACATCACATCCCACATATATGGCATAAGATGTGATACAAGTGTTTCTAGCCTTAATAATAATATAATAATAAAATTTATTTATACCCCGCCCCTCTGCTAAAAACAATCGGGGCGGCTTCCAACAATTAAAACATTATAATAATGACTAAAAACACCACCCACCCCCACCCTCCCACATAAAAAGACATTAAACACAATAAGATTAAAAGGTTGTTGTTGTGTGAAATCTTACTTGTAATGGATGTTGATGAGGGCTAGAAGAACATTTGGCCCTCCAGTTGTTGTTGGATTGCAATGTCCATTGTCTCTCATAATTAGCTATGTTGACTAAAGCTAATGAAAACTGTAGTCCAACAGAATCTGGCAATCCCTGACAGTGGTTCATTGTGCACAATGCCAGAGGGGTGTGCAAGCCAAGTAAAGTACATTTTAGGGCCTCAGATTATTAGGGACCTGTACAGAAATGAGAGCCAGCATTGTGTAGTGGTTTGACTTTGGAAACCAGGGTTCAAATCCCCATTCAGCCATGGAAAACTACTGGGTGAACCTTGGAGAAGTCACACTCTCTTAGCCTCAGAGGAAGGCTAAGGGAATTCCCTCTGAACAAATCTTGCCAAGAAATCCCAGTGACAGATTTGCCTTATGGTCACCATAAGTCAGAAATGACTTGAAGGCACACAACAACAACAACAACAGAAATACAGTGGGCCTTGGTATCTGTTGGCATTTGGTTCCTGGAGCCCGCGTGGATACTAAAATCTGTGGACGTTTGAGTCCCATTATATACAATGGCATAGTAAAATGGTCTCCCTTATATAAAATAGTGAACAGCAAGGTGTGCTTTTTGGAATTCCCACTCCCCGAATATTTTTGAGCTGTGGTTGGTTGAATCCATGGATGCAGAACCCATGGAAATGGAGGGCCAACTGTAAATACAAATTGGTGGGTGGGATGCCTCTTAAACCACAGTAGTCCTCCATTATCCACAGGGGATATGTTTCAAGACCCCCAGTAGATGCCTGAAATCGTGGATAGTGCCAAACCCTATAAATATTATATTTTTCCCTATACATACCTATGATAAAATTAATATATAATTTAGGCACAGTAAGAGATTAACAACAATAATACACACAATAACTAATAATAAACACAAGCACTGCAATACCATGACAGTCGATCTGATAACTAAGATGGCTACTAAGTGACTAATGGACAGGTTCTGTAGATACAATGGACAAAAGAATGATTCATGTCCCAGGTGGGATAGAGAGGATGACACAAGAGCTCATCACACTATTCAGAATGGTGCTCAATTTAAAACTTATGAATTGTTTATTTCTGGAATTTTCCATTTAATATTTTTAGACTGAGGTTGACCATGGGTAACTGAAACCATGGAAAGTGAAACCAGGGATGTGGGGGGGGGGAACTACTACACAGGTGTCCCCCCCATTTATTGATTTAGAATTGTGAATTGGTCCTAAATTAAAAATTCTGATAAAATAAAAATTCAGGTCAGGGAGAGTACTAGAAAGCAACACACAAAAGTACAGCTTTAGATTTCAACACTATGACCTGAGGGACCTCTGGTGGGAGTTAACCTTTCTACAGACTGCTCAGATACAAAAGATGTCCTGCCTGCTTCTCTAGGTCATGCTTTGGGTATAGAAGAGAGACCTACTGAGATATTTGGGTACTGAATGCATGGGCACAAACCATTATTCTTTGATGGAAATAGCATTTTTACCACAAACAGCATTTAGACCCAACCCTCTGTGACTGCCCCTTTCCCTCATGGAAAACAACCGTTCGTAAAACTAGCTAGCTTGTACTCCCTGTGGAGTATTCTCTGGAGAACCAGACCATAAATCTCTCTCTCTCTCTTTCTCTCATTAATTTGTAAAAATACCTCACAAGCTCGGAGCAATCCTCACTGCCTTGTTTAAGCCTACACACGACTGCCAACGCCTAATTGGGATGGTCTGGTCCAAGGGCAAACCAACGGGAGGGTGTGAGAATGGAACTGGGTGCTGAAGTCTTCCTTCCCTCCTCTGCATTTGCTGTGTCTTTATCATGGAACACTCAGAGAGGAGCTACACATATAACACAGAATGAGATGACAAATTGACATGGATGAACTCTGGACTATACAACTTCAGATTGAAGGTTTTATGTTAGCTGTCTTGGTGCCCATATCAGGAGAAATGCAGGATATAAAATATGTATTTTTTAAAAATAACATTATATTTTGAATGTTTCCTGTTTAAAAAAAAAAACAACAGTAAAAATCAATATAACAAGGAAGACCAGGAAAGCCACAAAGGCTTTTCTGGTGAGGTTTTTGCCAGTTTTGTCCCCTGCCTCCTTCACAATATGGCAAAATCAGGCAGGATCCCATTAAGACAGGTAGGATTCTCCTCGCATTCTGTGAGGAGTTTTTTCACCATTTGGAAAACCCCACTGTGAATTCTGAATAAGAACAATCACTTCATGTTCTCTGTCAAAGTCACTAAGGAGATTATCAGATGGTAAAAATATCCCAGGACAGGAACGACAGGAGATCGCTAAAAGGCTTACCTTTTAGGAGACTTTCACATGGGCTATATATCCCATGGCAGGAACAGAACAGGGTTGGGAAAGGTTTTCCCTTTCGGATGACATTGACCCCGTTCTGTCCTGTATCCATCCTGCTCCCATGACTGTTCTGGAACAATGTAATCACGATTTTTCATCATGAATCGACCTCCTGTTCCGTCGCTATCACACAATCACAGTGTGCGAACAGGAGCCCCGTTCCTGTTCAAAAATGACAGTCGCGGACGGGAGGTCCATTCTGAGCACTTCCTGGTACAATCTGGACTTCCAGGCACCCTTTATTTTACCCTCCCTGTTTTGATTGTGTGAATTAAAGTGTGTTTTTGTGCTTGGTGAACTGATTTTATGTCTGGGGGAGTTTTATTTTTTAAATTTACGCCCAGTCGTTATCACGCAATAACGTGATAACGTTTCAGACGGCCGGTCATAAAAGCAGCCTTACGATGGCTGCATTTACGGCTGGCCAGTGAGGGGAGGGGGAGCCCGTTCCTGCCGCGGAATTAAGGTAAGTGTGTGAAATATTTACATTATTCCACAGCAGGAATGAGAAAGGAGGTGGCGGGGCAGTAACAGGGCATTTTGGCCCCGTGTGAAAATCTCCTCAGACAACATTGTCCCTGTCCTGGGATGCTCCCATTCTGCTCCTGTTCCTCTCTCACTTCCTCTTATTCATGGAAAAATCCGTGAATAAGAGGCCTGTTCCGTTATTATAACGGAATGACAGGCGAATGAGCAGGAACCCCTTTCTGCTCCCAGGACAACAACTGGATGTGATGTCACCGGGAGGTCCCTGCTTGACACTTCCGGCTGCGATTGGGACGACAAGGTAAGTTAAATACTTTTTTCCCCCTCTCCCTGGGTAGCTTTTATTTTTTAAAATGTGTTTCTGTGATTGGTTTGCAGTTTTGACAGCTGGAGGGGGTATTTTTAAATTTGCCACCTGGCTGTTCTCTCACAAGAATGGCTGGGATGTCAGTTCCCACTCGTAAAAGCAGCCTTATGATGGCTGAATTTATAACTGGGCAGCAAAGGGGGGGGGGAGCCCATTCCTGTCACAGAATCAAGGTAGGTGTGTAAAACTTTTTTCTTTATTCCACGGCAGGAATGGGAGTGGGGCAGGTGGGGGGTAGTGGGACAGAAACGAACCCTAAGGGTCCGTCTGATAATCTCCTAAGAGTATACTCATATACTCTTTCATATACTCTATGTGCAGAGCTGTGATGCTGTAAAAACCGAAGAAGAGCAATATATTTTTCAAAACTCATTAGGTAATATACGAATGTATGATTTTAGTGATACATTTTAACTAATAACTATTAGTTAGTGAAGACTTTTGTTGTAACCTGTTCAGGATTGGGCTGCTTAAATCCCACAGACATGTTACTAGACTTTGCACCAATACCTTTTTATAAAATGAATACACTGGTGACATTATTCTTTTCTTTTCTTTCTGTCCTTCCTTCCTTCCTTCCTTTTTCTTTTTACCATATTGAATACTTACAGTCCTTCTCTCTCAGTTGCTGCCAGCATTAGAACAAAGGGTTATTTCCCCAGCTTGGGCATCCAATTTATGTATTACAGATCTCTCTTTCTTCTGAATTGTTTCACACAACTACAGTAGTTCCTGTTCTGAGCTCAATACCCTGCAACATTTTGTCTTCCTTTGGATAGCAGCGCCACTTGGCCACCAGAGGTCACCTGCTCTCTTTTCCCAAATGCTGATGGACATTTTAAGTAAAATTTGAGTATGCATCTAAATTTCACAAAAGTGGAATCACAAGGAAATAAACTTATTTAGATACAAGTGTCTGTGGTGGGAGCTTATTTTATACCAGAAACACATATTCAAAAGACAAGCATAAATGATCTGATATAAGCTGCTTGACACTAAATCTGCTGAAAGACAGATTGCCGAATGATTATTTTTTTTTTGACGGTGGGCTTTCAGCAGTTAATTGTGTCAATATTAGATATACTTGGAGCACTAAAACCACTGTTTGTAAATTTGCAACCATTATGTAGTAACCTCTACACTAAAATGTTTATCTCTGTGTTGTGAAAATCTTAACGTTATGATTTACGTACTGTAGATCAGGTAGACTTTAAAGGTTCAATAGCAGGCAATTAACAACCCTGAGCATTTAATTGATCAGTTAACAACCGTTTTCCAATAATGCCTTTTGGACTTGATGAAACTAGTTAACAGAAAGGCATAATTTTATATCTGATGTAGAAGAAGTAGAGGAAGTGTCCCATTCAATTAGGTGGAATACATAATTTGGAGTTCTGTATACCTATTAAAAAATCACAGTACTTATTTAGGTAGACAAATAAGTGGTTTTTAGTTGCTGTTGTCTTCTGGAAGAGAATATAACTTTTGAGAATTTGCCAATCAGAGTAGGAAATTCAGTGGCTAAAAATTTGAAATCCTTTTCTTTTACATTCTGTCTTGTTTATCTTTATTAATTTTATTGTGTGTCAGTGAAAAGTAATGGTTAGAGTGCTGGACTGGGATTTTGGAGTTCCAGTTTCTTATTCCCACCCAACCATAAAATGCACTAGGTGGCCTAGAGGCAGTCATTCGCCCTCACCTGTCTTACCTCATAGGGCTGTTGCCAGGAGAAAGGTGGGAAGAAAAAGAATTATATACACATTTTTGAGTTCAGGCTTGGAGGGTGGTATATCAGTGCAATGAGTAAATATTGTTTTGCTTTGTATGTTATAATCTATTTTAGATTTAGATTTTACAAATATGGTTTTGCTTTGTATGTCATAATCTATTTTATCATAGCATTAGAGAACTATGTTTATTGGGAAACTAAAAAAAGTTAAAATACACAAGTCATATAAATAAATATGATTACAAATTACCACCAACTCCACCACACACAGATGCACACAAGCAGCCACAGGAGAGCAACTCCATTCATATCTGAGTTGCAACAGGGAGGATTTAAAACTTTACCTTAGAGCAGGGGTAAGCAAAATGTGACCCATGGCTTTTCCTTAAGAACTTTGATAAAAATAGGACTCTGATGTTTCTAACAAGAAACCCAGAATATTCTTTCCATTAACTATATTTTACTTTTATGTAGCAGACGATGGTCCTGTCTATATGGTCAAAATAATACAAACGTGATGCGAAAGATCGGCGATCCGTTCAAACAATCATTCACACAAATATGTGTCATCCAGAAGGGGGGTAGCCAAATCACCACAAAGTCCGGGGCTTCATATGGATTTTCTGAAAAGCTCCGTACAACTTCAGAATGTGTGATCGTTTGAACACTCTCATTCGGACAGATACAAACAGGCAGTGCAATCTGATTGGCTGGATGAGCACAGGGGGTGGGGCTAGCAAAGTGGGAAAGCAGCTGTGGCTGCCATGTTGGATTTTCGGCTAAACGAGGGACTGGTAAGTTGATCAAACGACAATCTCATACTCTTATTTATTTGTAAATACAAATTGATGCTTGTGCTCACTTTGGGAAACTGTTTTTTTTTTTTTAAATGGCAGTGGCAGATTTAAAATTGTGAGTAAATCACTCATGGCCACCATCTGGCTAGTCATGCGGAGTTTAGGGGTGTGTGTCTTTATCTGTGTAGATAGGTCGCATCATTGCAAATGGCTGCCTTTCCAAATGTGTTCGTATTTTCCCCCTTGTATAGATAAGACCAATAGTAAGCATGCCTTCTTTGATTTTTACAGTGTCAGTAATGAGACAAGTGAGGCAATTGTGACACAGATCTCCAATGGTTTCAGCAGTAACGTTATTTCTTATTATATGCTTCTTATTATACAGTGCCTCTGTATGTTTTAAAGATGATAAATCAGTGTATCATCAATTACTATCTGATAGAAGTAGGATGCAAAATCATTTAATCCACCATTGCCTCAAACATGGAATGAAGGCTTTTAGTTTAAATGTAGAAACACAGTCTTGTCTCAACATATTCAATTTAGCTTTTCAGTCAAGAAAATTGAGTCTTTTTTTGTGTGTTCTTTGTTGAGTTTGTAGAAATGGAATACAAAGTGGCTGTAATTTCTATCTCTTACTGAATGCATGCTGCAATATTGGCCTATGCTGAGGATGCTCCTTTTTTAGAAGAAAAAAATGTAGAAGAAAATGTGAAGATCATATAGGCAGTTTTCAATTAACTCCCCCCTCTTTGTGTGTGTGTGTGTGTGTGTGTGTGTCTTTCATTTTTTGCACAATGTAATGGTAATCTTTCAAGATGCTGTGGAGAAACTGGTATGTAACAATGTTATCTCAACATGATTCCATTGTGTCATGGAAGGACTTCATTCAAAATTGAAGAAAAGAGACAAATTCTATGGAAGATCAACCCAATTCATTTTGGGGAATGTGCCCCCAGCTGACAATAAAAAAAAAATCAGAAAGAGGGCTTGCAAGACAGTGGCATAGTACATCAAATACCTGGAGAAATGCTACGATTTTGGAAGAAAAAAAATCATTGCTCTCACTTCATAATGATGTGAAATGGGCTGATTCATATACAGCTGCTGTAGAATGCAACCCTGAGATTGGCATTGACAAGTTGTATAGTGACTATAGTTGTCCCTCCGTATCCACGGATTTGGTATCCACGGATTTAAGTATTCATGACTTGAAAATATTCTTTAAAAAATAATAATCCAAAAAGCAAACCTTGATTTTGCCATCTTATATAAGGGACACCATTTTGCTATGCCATTGCATATAATGGGACTTGAATATTCATGGATTTTGGTATCCACAGGGGGTCCTGAAACCAAACCCCAGTGAATATGAAGGGACAACTGTATTGTGCTTTACAACAAGTGAGGGAAGAGATGGTCTCTAAGGAGCAAAACACAGATTACAGAGATGGGTGGAATTTTTTAGACAAATACCAACAAATACTCACAACCTCTAGAACAAACATATCTTTTCATACACAGGTAAGTGAAACTGTGGATACTGGTCCTTCAGATTTGTGGGTCATACTGTAGTCTCTTTCATACTTTCTGATTCTATGGATTTTTCCAGCTGGGGCCAAATGCCCCATTCCTGCCCTGCAAGCCCCAATCTCGTTCCTGCCATGGAATGAAGGGAAAATGTTCAAACGCTTACCTTCATTTCACGGCAGAAATGTCCCCCTCTCCTCAAGCTGGCTGGTCGTAAATGCAGCCATTGTAAGGCTGCCTTTACAACCAGCAACTGAAATCCCGTTTGTTCTCATGAGAGAACGGCCATGCGGGAAATTTAAAAATACTCCCCCAAATGTCAAAATAGTACACAGAGCATGAAAACACATTTAAAAAATGTAACCCGGGGAGTGGGAGAAAGGGTGCCACTTACCTGGGTGTCCCGTTCGTGCCTGGAAGTGTCCAGAATGGACCTCCCTCCGCAGCTGTCATTGTAGGAGAGGAATGGGACACATTTCAGACCACCCGTGATTCTGCTACTACAATGGAAGGGGTGGTCCAAAAACGATGTTTCTCCGTGATGAAAATATCACAGGGAAATGCGGAGTAGGGATGGGGGAGACACAGAAAAGGGTCAACGTCTTCTGAAAAGAAGACTTTTTCCTGACCCTGTTCCATGTCTCCCACGGAATAAATAGCCCGTCTGAAAAATAGCCCTATGTCTAATGTCTACTGTGTGAGAGAATTTTCAGTTTGATGATACAGCTGTGCACCAAAAAGAGAAACAGCTTTACTGATAGTGTTGTGAAGGCCTAACTGCAACTGAAATTGAACATTAACCTGACTGTGTAGACTTTCTAGACTTCTTTAGGAAGAACTTGGGTCTGCTAAATCACAGCAAGAGGTCAGCTTATCTATATATTTTAAGAGCTGGACACTAAAGACTGGACAACCCAGCTTTAAGGTGAAAATACCCCAATATATTTCACTATTTTACTATAAAGGTGTCATGCTGGCATAGAGGTTCAGAGCAAGCTTAAGAGATGACAGAAATGGCCTTCCTTAATGGAGACTCTCCCTGGAGTTTGCAGATTTTTTTAAAAAACGAAACATATTCTTTATTTTAATTTGTGTTTTTTTTTAACAGAATAACAACAAATTGATATTTAGAAAGAAAACAGAGTAAACTGAGAGAAGAAAACACTAAAACCCACAAAAGTAATGTAACATACATAAGCAAAATCAGTACAATAGGTGTGGGTTCTCTGGTCTCTAAGGGTTTGGTTTTCTAAATTTGGGCAAATTAAATTAAGGCGAATTAAAGCAGTAAAATTGGGTCCATGAATTTAGACAAGTAAAGCGACATGTAGAAATCTGATCTCAATTTGGGGAAAAAATTATCCAGGAATTTCCTCAGCCAGATTTGACACAGCTACCTGTGAAGGCATGACACCCATGCTTTGACAGTTATAATTTGGATTGACTTCCTGAGAACGGAGTATTCTTGCCTAGAAGGCAGCCTCTCCTTCTGGTAACTATAGGGCAGGGAGGTTAACCGAAGGACCGTATTCTTCTATACAATCCTGCCCATATTTTGAGCTCTGTGACCCCCAACCCTCACAGGTACATCTGGTGGAAACATGGGAGAGAGCCTTCTTGGGTGCTGCTCCCAGGCTCTGGAACTGCCTCCCTAGAGAGGTTAAACTGGTGTACTCCTTGCTTTCCTTCTATGTTATGGATCCTTCCTTGATGACCTTTTTGTTTCTGCAGGTCCTTGAGGGCTGATTACTAAAAGGGAAGGGGCTTTCATGTTTGTATTTGCTTTCTTTTTATTGGGCATGCTATTTTTAATTCTACTGATAATTTACTTCTATTTTCAACTTTTGTATGATGTAAAATTTCTAGCTGTTACCTGTTTTCATTTTTGTAAGTTAACATGAGTCCAACTGTGTTTTGAAACATTTACAGTAGGACCCCTGTATCCGCTGATTCATTATCCACTGATTCAGTTATCCGCAGGACACAAAACAGCACACCTACCATAGAGTCTTCCTAGAAAACGTGTCCTCTCTAGCCATTTTTCTAGGTCCTCCAAGGCAACTCTATGATATTTTAAACTGCAAGTCCCATTATTTTCAATGGAGTTTGCTGTTATTCACGGTTTTTGGTATCCACGGGGCCATCCCGAACCAATCCCCAGTGGATACGGGGGTCCTACTGTACCTCAGTTGTGGGAATCATGCAGTACTCCAAGTGTTACTGGACTGTAACTTCAGTATTCCTCACCGTTTACTATATTTACTAGAGCTGCAGGGACTTGCAGTTCAATAACATCTAGAGGGACATGATTCCCACTCCCGATCTGTATGTAACCATATGGTATCCATATGTTTGGGCTGAATGTCATCACTGTACAGAGGATATCAAGTTTCATCTTTAATTTCTGTCTATTGATCCCAGGGATGCTCTTGAACCATTGTTTGGAGGCAGGTTTGAGATGAATGAAGGTGAACAGCAACTAAATCCATATATAATGGCACTGTTGTGCCTGGGAAAACTGAGCATAGGTTTATTTTATACTTTATATAGGTCGTATATGGGGTTGCACCTGAAAGAGCATGTGTATAGCTTGGTAGCTCTTCAGGACTTGTTACTAATGGGGGGGATGAGGGTGAGGCTATGGTGGTATTAATGACCAGGAATGTTTTCTCTACACCTGGAGAATAGTGACCTTAATAATAATAATAATAATAATAATATTTATTTATACCCTGCCCCTCTGTTAAAACAATCGGGGCGGCTTACAAAATTTAAAATACAATACAAATAAAATCCCTAAACACCCCCACTCCCACCCTCCCCCATAAAAAAAAATTAAACAAATATAAATTAAAAACAACTAATCTAAAATCACATTTAAAACTATAAATACAATAAAATATAATAAATGGCCAGCGGCCTAGAAGAGGCCAGGATCCCCTGAGGACCTTGCCTTTGTTGTTCATCTGTAGGTGATGTACAGGCTGGACTACCCTTGTGAGGTTTTTTGTTTTCTTTTTCTTTTTTGCCCCCCACCCCGTTCAGTGATTTCAGTTGCTGTGGCTGTTTGAGTATTGGTGGAGTGGTGGACATGAGGTTGGTTCATTTGCCTTCTACCAGAGTACAAGTTGTACTGGTTGCCTATACATTTCTGAGGCCAATTTAAAGTGTTGGTTTTAGCCTTTACAGATTTAAACAGGGTGTTTTTTTCCTCCTAAGGTGGAGGGAGGGGAGGAGTTACTTTTAAAAACTGGCTTTACTCATACAAAGCCTGTACATGCTTTTAATGACAGCAAAAGTCCTTCCCATATATAGTTGTCCCTCCGTATCCATGGATTTGGTATTCATGGATTAAGTATTCACAGCTTGAAAATATTCTTTAAAAAATAATAATACAAAAAGCAAACCATGATTTTGCCATCTTATATAAGTGACACCATTTTGCTATGCCATTGCATATAATAGGACTTGAGTATTCACGGATTTCGGTATCCACTGGGGGTCCTGGAACCAAACCCCAGCGAATATGAAGGGACAATTGTACTCTGATAGCAATCAGGTTGGCAGCTACAAAGGAAAGGGCCTTTTCTGCAGTGGCCTCACATTACTGGAAAGCATTAACAGCTAAAGCTTGTTGACCCTACTATTACAGAGGTATGAGCAGATCCTCAAGTCACATTTATTTGTCATAGTCTTCTCTTGTATTGTGTTTTTTATGGGAGTGCTGCTGGTTTGTTAGGAGAGCAAGAGTTCGTTGGTTTTCATATTTTCGGGGCTGGGCTATTTGTTTTATCAGTGAATAAATGTATTAGTTCTAAAGTTTATTACTGTATTGTTTTCTCCTGTGAGCTGTCTATTTTTTTTAAACAAATAAAATAAATATGAACTTCATTTGGAAAGAACACCTAGCATAATCATACCAGAATAAAATTAGCTTAATACAAGTGCAAATGGAGCTGACACAATACAAAAGATTATGATGGCAACTAAAAGGTGGAGGGACAGGATAGTGGCTTGTGTAAACAAGGGTGGTATGGCAACCATTCCAGCTTGAATATAGAATTCGCTTACAATACAATTCATTTCTAAATAAACAGCCCCTAGCCCCTATTTGCCTATGTGTTTTGCTGGATAGAAACATCATCTTATATGCCACTATATTCACTGCACTGAAACATAACCAAGGTAAGGTACACAATGTAGTACTGTATCAACTATGATTAGCAAACATAAGAGATCATTCCTCTAGAAACGCAGTTGGGTGCTGATTCAGTTGACAATATGGAAAGCATGGTGACTAATTCTTCAATGAAAATCTGTATTTTCAATTTGTGCCTTTACAGGTTTTCCAGACAGCTAGTTTCCAAGACTGAGCCAGATATCATTTTAATGTGCCTGTGCTTTAGAGCATGTTCTATACACTATATAAATCATAGGATTTTCATTAGTTCTCAAATATATGGCCATAGGATAGCAAAACCAACTGGGTTAGGTGAGCTTGCATGTAACAGTGTAAAGAAAAATATTACTTCCCACCAGTAATAGTGGCAGTGAACTTTCTGGGCCTGCTGATCCATCATGATCCTGAAATCCCTATCTGAGCTAATAAGTATCTATCACAGAAAATGGCAATTAAATTAAGAACCTCAAAGGAGAGTTGAAAGTATGCCAATACTTTATTACGAGACAAAAGAAATATGCATAAAGTGCAAAATGAACACTTTAAGACTTTACTCCTGCTCATAGTACTTAGCAATTAGTGCAATGCAACTTCCTCATGTGTAATCATAACACTGGATTGAACTGCATATGTGTTGTGTAATAATGACAGGAATCTGAATACATGCATGTATACCTGGGATGAAGTTCCACTTTGTTCTGTGCTCTTATTCCAGTGTGTGCAGGACTTCTGCCTGGGGGGGGGGCACTCATAGAAACAGGATAAAGGGATGAGAGTTCATTAAAAAATGTTTCTGCACCATTGTTATGTGACTAGTTTCCTGGGTTTATTGTGTCATGCACCATCCTTGATTCTAATACACTGGTCATTGTGGTTTATTCACAGGAAAGAGGGCAAACAACTGCAGCCTTTCTGTCTAAAAAGCTTTTTTGGGAGTGTAGCACATGCTGCAAACCTATGCAAAATGTCCCATTACATTCAATGGGATTTACTTTAAGCTATGAATTCGAGGTATATGATAGATTTGTATGGGACTGTAACCTTCACAAGTACAGGATGATCATTAGGGATGGATGAATCTATCAGTTTCACTTTATCCCCTCTTTCAAAATGTGCTATAAAGTACAAAACTTCTCAAAATATATATTTAGAATGAAACAGAAGAAAAAGGTTGGAAGTATTTCTATACAATCATAAATGAGTGTATTGTGGATGTGCCCTCAAGTCACCTCTCAACTTATGGTGACCCCATGAATTTCATATGGTTGTTTTAGACAAGGAATACTCAAAGGTAGTTTTGCCAGTTCCTTCATTTGAAATATAGCCTACAGCACCTGGTTTTTGTTGGTGGTCTCTCATCCAAGTAATAACCAGGGCTGACCTTGCTTAGCTTCCAAGATCAGACAGATTCTGGTGCCTCTAAGGATATTTAGGTCCTACAATAAGCTAAATAATAAAACTTGGAGGACATACACAAAAGTAAATAAACATATAAAATACAGAGATTAGGCATTGTGGTTGTGTGCCTTCAAGTTGCTTCTGACGTATGGTGACCCTCTCATAGGGTTTTCTTGGCAAAATTTGTTCATAGAAGCGTTTACTTTTGCCTTCTGCTGAGGCTAAGACAATGTGACTTGCCCAAGGTCACCCAGTGGGTTTCTATGGCCGGGCAGGGATTCAAAGCCTGGTCTCTAGAGACATAGTCCAACTTTCAAACCATTGGATTGCAAAATACTAAATACTAAATTTGTAGATAGCAAGGACAAATTGTCACTGTAACCCAGTGCTTCAGAATGAAAACAACTTCTTAACATACATCCCATAAACACATTTTATAATCTATACACCCTAGATTTAACAGTCAAGTGTTGAATATAGTCCTAGAATATCTGTTATTCTTCTCCAGATGAAATAAACATTAGTTTTTCCAAAGGGAGTCATTTTTCAGTACCTGAAAGCTAGCCTGACTCCAGAGGCATCAGATTATAGTGTCAATCTTTACTTTCACATTTTATTTTTTCAATCTCAAATCAGATTTATTAAGAAATCTGAAGATACTGGTAAATTCTTATAAAAACGTATCGAGTCAAATTCTCATCCATCTGCACTGGTCAAATTCAATAGGTACATTTATTCCTAGTTTGAAGATGATCATATAGTTCAATAATTTGTAAGCCACCTTAAGTCCCTGTCATGATGGACTGACCAGCAGCCCATCATGGGGAGTTCATCTCAAAACCTACAAGTCACAGCATTGGAAAATTCCACTCCCTGGTTTCCATGGCAACAGGTATGGTAAGGGGGTGGGAACCTCATTCCCTAAACATGATATCACATCATCTGACTGGAGAGCCAATCAGATTTGGCAATGCAGAACCAATCAGATATGACCAAAAACACTTTTAAGTTTCTGAATCACTTTGTTCTAGGCCACATGGTTGGGACCAGATGAAGAGACACATGCCTTTGTTGTGAGCCACATGACTTGGGCCAGATGGAGTGAGATGTTTGGAGCCACATGGCTCAACCAGCAAGATAACTAGACTGTGATAACAGAGGTTGGGGGAAGCTGACCTCTCTCACGGCCTGATAAAATCAAAGAGCCCCAAGGGATATCTGAAGTCTCAGGAGGAGACTTCCATTTAAAATGACTCTGAATTTCCATCTCCAGAGCCAGCTAGGCCAGCTATGACGAGCCTGGCCTAGCCATCCCAATTGGGACATGGACTGATTGCCTGGACATCAGAAATTGTAAATTGCTATTAGCTTAGGGGAAAAGTCTAGCTAGTATGCATTAGTTTTTATGATTTATTTTTAGTACTATGACTGAATGTATTCTGTAATCTTAAACTGAATTCCTAGAGGCATGATTTCCCTCCATGCTAGACTTAAGCATTTGGAACTAAAATAAAGTCTACTTTCTTTCCTCTACAAGCTTGCCTCAACGCACCTTCTTTTGGTGAACTATCTTGTCTCTTCTCTGGGGGAATAGAGAAGGGGGGTTGAGAATCCCCAACAGAGTAAGTGGTTAACTGGTTAGCTAGAGAGTTGTCCCAGTTCCCACTGACTGGGATTCAAGAACTTTCTAACAGTGAGTGGTGGCAGGCTACTGGAGATTCGGGAGATTTTCAGACAGCGTTTAACAGTGCCTACTGCGGGATTAGGTCCTGGGAGAGGAATGGCGCTCTTGCATGGCAGGGGGTCATTTTCGGACGCCGCTGTTCCTCTTCCGGGATCCTTCATGGCACGTCTGTGAAGCTTTGGAAGCGGCCATGCCATATTTTAAGCACAGGCAACTTCCTCCGTGCCACAAAAGATCCCGGAAGAGGGACGGTGGCATCCGAAAATGACCCCCTGCCACGCAAGAGTGCCATTCCTCTCCCGGGACCTAATCCCGTGGTAGGCACTGTTAAATGCTGTCTGAAAATCTCCTCAATCTCTAGGGGCTTCTAGACTAGATGAACCCTGGGGAAGTGTGTCTTCAGATTGTACCAAGAGGCTGGGAACCTGCCCTTCCCTTTTCTGTGAATTTGGATTGCACATAGAGGAAGGAAGAGGCCCACCTATCATAGTCCCATTACTGGGGAAAAGGTAATAAATAAATGAATATACAGTCATCCCTGCACATTTGTGGGTTAAGCATTTGTAGATTTGATTAATATGTTCTCTCTAGGCATTTGTAGTTCCTCCTGTGTGATTCTATGGTCTGCTTCCCACAAAGAGTTGTACTGGAGGACCTAGAAATTCCTAGATAAGTGTTCTTTTAGATAAAAAAAATAGCATTTGTGATTTTTATTTATGTTTTTCCACTTTCGCAGGGGTCTTGCACCCCTAACGCCTATGAAAGAGGAGGGTTGTAACAATAACAATTCCCAGTGTAGAGAGGACAATGACCCCTCCCTGCTATTAAAGATGAGAAGCTTGTCAGGAATAGGGGTGTCCCCTATTCAGCACCCCTAATACAGCTGAATACATAGAGGTCCCATCCTAGACTTTTAAGAGCTAAAGACTCCAAAGTTCTGTGGCTTGCTGGGCAAACATACATTTTGCTTTTCCCTAAATTACGTTTAAAAAATCTCAAAATTTTTCCATTGAGTTTATTTAAAAATTGAAAGTTTGAAAGTTCTTTGTTTAAAAAGATCAAACAAGCCCAAACACAATTCTCACCTGTTTGCAGTTGTGATTTTCTCTTTAGTCAGTCTTTAAGAATCACATAGTAGTAATTCCTTATTCTTATCTTCACCAACAAAAATGTAACTATGAAATGAAAACTAGGAATCTTCCTGACACAAAAGATTTTAAAACAGGGATGAACAGAAATCGGGTGGGACAATTAGAATACCCCACCCATTGCCCTTTGTAGGCCAACTGCAGGGCCGGTTTAACCTGTCTGCCAAATCAGCATTGGCAGGGGGCCCCGAGGTCAAGAGGGGGCCCCGAGGTCAAGAGAGGGCCCCGTGTCGGCCTCCTTAATATGAAAATAATGGGATTTCTTGTTTAAAATACCATAGAGTTGCCTTGGAAGGCCTAGAAAAGGGCTAGGGAAGACACATTTTCTAGGAAGACTCTATGGTAGGTGTGCTGTTTTGTGTCCCATGGATAATGAATCCATGGATATGGGGGTCCTACTATAATCTGAACATCCTGTACGGTGAATAGGTTAGGTTACATTGATCTGAGATAAACATATGGGGCCCCCAAAGTAAAGCATTGCAGGGGGCCCCAAAATTCCTTAAACCGGTCCTGGCCAACTGACATCAGAAGTGATGGCCACACCTCTGATGTCACTGTGTTTCCAGCTGAAATGTTGGGTGGAGATTTACTATCCAGTGTTTCAATCTCCCCACCTCTTCCCTGTGTCAGAAGGAAGATAGGAAAGTTAAAGGTCCTCAGCTCTCCTTTCTAGCAGACTATGGAAGTGCTCACTGAGCCCAAGATCTCTTTGCTTCACTCTGTTTGCCTCCCTGTCTGAGGAGGTTGGGGAAACAGAACACTTTCACTCCAATAATAACATTGAAAGGAGTCCCTATTATCTCCTATTCAGGTCTGGATTTACTGTTAGGTGGATTGCGGTGGTCACCTCACATAGCAGATGCTGAGTAGAGATGTAACATTTTCAGAAATGTGGAAGCCCTAGGAGGAAAGTCTGTGGTTTTTTTACTCTTATTTTTTCCAGAAAGAATACACCACAGAACCTTTCAGAAGAATTGGGAGGAAATGCAATGTATGTCTCCGTTTAGACTGAAAATCTTGTTGCTGCTTTGTAGTAGTAGTAGTAGTAGTAGTGTGCCTTCAAGTAATTTCTGACTTATGGCAATTCTAAGGTGAACCTATCATGGGGTTTTCTTGGCAAGAGTTGTTGAAAGAGAGTTTGCCATTACCTTCCTCTGAAGTGGAGAGAGTGTGATGTGCCCAAGGTCATGCAGTGAGTTTCCATGGCCAAACAGGAATTCAAACTCTGTTCTCTAGAACTGTAGTCTAATGCTCAAACCACTATGCCATGCTGGCTTGTTACTTTAGAAACATAAAATGCATTATGGATTATGGAGTCAACTTGGCTTGGCATAAAAATATCATGTTTCATATTATAAAAGTACACAGTTTTCCAGAAAACAATTAGAATTTATTTTTTAAAATTTAATTTTTTTGCTACAAATGGAGCTACAAGGTCCTGAACTCCCAAACTATAACAGGTTTTGCCAGTTTGTGAGGAGCTGGCATACCATACCACTAGAAACAAAACAAAACATACCACTAGAAAAAGGAGAAACCATCAACATTAATAAAACAAAGACAATTATTTTGTCTCTTCTAGTTGTTCTTGGCCTAAATACCCTAAAGGCACCAGATCCTGTCTGGTCTTGAAACTAAACAGGGTCAACCCTGGTTAGTACTTGGATGGAAGACCACCAATGAATATCAGGTGGTGTACGCTATATTTCAGAGAAAGGAAGGAAATGGCAAAATCACCTCTGAGTATCTCTTGCCTATTGAAAACCCTGTGAAGTTCATAGGGACGCCATAAGTCGACAGGCGACTAGAAGGCACACACATAATCTTTTTTAGGGCTCTTCTAGCACTAGCATTAAGGAGAAATGTGGATGCAAATCTAACTGGCCTCCATACAGAGAAGGTAAATGAACGGGCAGGAATGCTAGCTACTCTTCAAACCACCTCCCTTTGCTTGCTTGAGCCGATCAGATTGTCTTGGAGACTGCCCAGTCTTTCTTTCTGCTCCCAAAGAGAAGACATTTACAAGTAGGAAAGGCCTTTCAGGTGGAAAAGGGATTTGAGCACTTGGAGGTAATGGCAAGGCCAACATCCCTTGGCAGGAAGGGTTTGCTTAACTGGGTGGGAATTCCTCCTGCTCCAGTTTCCCAGTATGAGAAGTCAGGTGAGTAAGTGGGAAGGTGAGATCACAGCTCGGTCTTATACCCTGCTATATCACCCAGAAGAAGGGGGTGGTGGCTTGGTAAACAACTGGGCAGAGGTTAGGGCTCCCCCATCACCCCTTTTCTCTCTAGGCAACACTGTGGATCCTTTGCTTTTCTTTGTATGCCCAAAGAGGATGAGCAAGACAAAGGGTAGAAGATACTGTCTTCTTGTCTGGCTTGTATTCACAGTTCTCAAGCCACCCAATCTCGAAGGAAGCTGTTATTCCAGAAAGTCCTGGAAACTTCTTGGGGAGGGTCATTGTCCCCACAAGGGGGAGGGGGACTGACATGGCTCTAGCCTGGGGCCCCAGGAATAGGAGGGGGGCTGGTGTGATATTATTGTAAGTTAATATGTAAATCCATTTAGTTTTTTTAAAGTAAATATTAGTATTACTTTGGTGTCATCATTGAAATGGATTTATTTTATTTTTTACCCTAAATCCTGTAGAGCATTTTGCTGCCCTTAACCTTAGTGGTAGGCAGGGATCCTGGCCTTGGGGGCTGCTTCAGGAGGCCTGGACCATGGGGAAGGTCTTTGCCATACTTCACACCCCCTGGCCCACCAGCTTTTGGTCTGGTGCTGGTCAGGCTGAATTCACACTACACAAATAATCATAGAATCATAGAATTGTAGAGTTGGATGAGACCACAAGGGCCATCCAGTCCAGCCCCCTGCCACGCAGGAAATCATGATAAAAGTATCCCTAACAGATGGCCATCCAGACTCTGTTTAAAGACCTCCAAGGAAGGAGACCCTACCACGCTCCGAGGGAGTGTGTTCCACTGCCGAACAGCTCTTACTGTCAGAAAGTTCCTCCTAATGTTGAGGTGGAATCTCTGTTCCTGGAGCTTGCATCCATTGCTCCATGTTCCAGTCTCTGGAGCAGCAGAAAACAAGCTTGCTCCATCCTCAGTGTGACACCCCTTCAAATACTAAACAGGGCTATCATATCACCCCTTAACCATCTTTTTTTCCAGGCTAAACATATCCAGCTCCCTAAGTCTTTCCTCATAAGGCATGGTTTCCAGACCTTTCACCATTTTTATTTTCCATGTCTCCTTCCTATAGAATCCTGGGATTTGAAGTTTTATTAGGTTTTTAGTCTTCTCTGCCAAAGAGTGCTGGCGCCTCACCAAAATCACAACTCCAAGATTTCCATAAGAAGGAACCATGACAGATAATCCAGTTCCAAACTGGATTATTTGTGTAGTTTGGAGCAGTGTTGGAGCACCTCTCCTCACCAGCAACGGATTGGCTACTTCTCCTTCAAAAAGAAAAGCGGTTTAAGCCTACTTAAAAAAAAATAAATAAATAAAAAAAAAATCAAAAGCCCCTGTGCCTATACAAATCCTCAGATGTAGTGGGGAAACAGGCTCAGTCCGGTTGTGATTACTCTGTCTGCGGTGAGGAAGAATCTGCGGGCACATGCTGAAGGGAGAGGCTGGCACTCTGAACTCCCCACGCTTGGAAAAGGGACTTTTTGAGGGAAAACTTCCAGAAGTCTCCCCCTCAGCGGGGCCGCTGACGGGGAGAAGCAACCCCCTTCCTTCCAGGGGGACGAGGCAGAGGGGGCGGCGGGAGGGTTTCTGGACCCGCCTCTGTTTCGCTGGCGCTTGGCCCGCCTGGCCCGGACGGGGGTGGCGGGATCTCTAGCGGGGAGAGCGTCCGAGGGTCGGTCCGTGAGGAGTGTGGCGGGGGGTCCTCCGAGGGCTGCCTTTCCCTTGGTTGGGGAGACCCGAGCAGGAGCCGAGGAGCGCAGGAGGTGCTGCGCGGCCACCATGGGTGAGTGAGCTGAGGAGACCAAAGGGAAGCCCCCCGACGGAGAGAGGAAAAGACGGCGCCCGGCCAGCTCCAGCCTGGGGAGTAAGAAGCCGGGCTCCGCGGGTTTCCATGCAATCTTTGGAGCGAGTTGGCCTCGACTTGGCAAATTCCCGCTCAGGGGAGCGTCGCGGCGCCCCCTCCTTCTCCCTGACTTTGAGCGGGGGTGGGTGGGTGGGCGCTGGCTAAGAGAGGGTGACCACAACCCCTTCCCACACCCCAGTTTTTTGTTGTTGTTTTAGGAGGGGGACAAGAAAGATTGGTGTGTGTGTATGTGTGTGTGAGAGAGTGCTTCTGGTGCTACAACCCTCTGAAGGCGTCCCCTAATATCTCGAAGTCTCTCCCCCACCCCGCCAACTCGCGTGGGCTTGTTTGATACAACGCGGGGTTCTTCCCAAGGCTGCTTAACTGTGGAGTGTTTTTACCCACCGTGAAATGGAGATTGGGGTTGCCAGGCGCCGAAGGGAAAGGAGACCCGGCCCGACGCAACCCTCCAAAATGCCTCCCCTCTTTCCCCACCGTGTTTCGCCAGCGCCGTCGCCTGTGGCTTGGGCTATTTAGACGGTCCCCAGGATGTCTGGAGCAAGCTTTGGGCTGCCGAGGTTGGGTCGTGTGGGATTGGGAAGTAGCCCAAAGTCTGCCCAGAAAACCAAACGCGCTCCTGCCTTTGCCGTGTGGTTAATTATACAGTTGTTCCTCCGTATCCACGGATTTGGTATCCACGGATTTAAGTATTCACGGCTTGAAAATATTCTTAAAAAAATAATAATCCAAAAAACAAACCTTGATTTTGCCATCTGATATAAGGGACACCATTTTGCTGTGCCATTGCATGTAATGGGACTTGAGTATTCAAGGGTTTTGGTATCCACGGTGTGTGTGTGTGTGTGTCCTGGAACCAGGCCCCAGTGAATATGAAGGGACAGTTGTATTATTGTTATCAACAACATATCTAACCACACACGAGGTTGTCCTAAATGGAGGCTGAACATCATGATGGACATTTGTGGCTGCAGGCCCTTTAACTTTGTTACCATATCTAAATTATGAACAAGGTATTTATTTATTTTTTAATTTATTAAAATACTTATGTCCTACCCACCCACCCCCTGTGGTTCTTAACCTGTGGTCCAGGGACCCCCAGGGAGCCATAGTGTCATAGGTGGTCCATGAAGGCTTGAAGGCTGCTCAGACAACCTCCTGCCTGCAGTGGAGTAGCCATATGACAGGAGCCAAGGCAAAGGCTGGCTGGCTCGCTTGGTCTGTGCGTTGCCATGCAATCTGCTTCAGCCACAGACTTGCAGGAAGAAGCAAGAGAAAAGTCTTCCCTCACCCTCTAGCGCTTCTGAGGGAAGGTTTAATGGATGGTGTAATTGCATCATCATCATCATCATTATCATCATCATTTTAAATCTTGAGTTAAGTCATGTGGGTCCACAGCAACAAAATATATTTTAAGGGGGGTCCCTGGTAAAGAAAAGGTTAAGAGCCACTGTCCTACCGTATATCAGGGGATCACAGAGCAGCATACAATGAAATTACTTGGGGATAATTTAAAATAATAACATCAATTTAGGACAACCTAAAACAGTAGCAATCATTTAAAAGGCTAAGGTTTTATGAAATCATTTATCATTTAAAAGGAGATAATTTAAAACCACTTAAAGTGGTTTAACGCTAACCAAAGCACAACTGGAAATTGGGCCCCAAGGTTTTTAATAAAAAGCCCTGTTTTGATTTATGACTGGGAGCACACCAGTCCCCCTTTAACCAGTCTCCCTCTTTGAGGGGAGAGTAAGGTTGTAAAATGATGGGTTTCACCCCAATGATAACAGGACATTAGGCAACTTCCAAAGAGATAGCTACATTAGTTTGTTTCACTATAAAACAAAGGGAAGGAAGGAGGGGCAGGGAAGGAATCTTGTGGCATCTTTAGGGTTTATTAATTCATGGGCTTTTGTGCATGAACACATTAGGTGCTTTGTTAAATTCTGGTGATACAATGAATATATGGCTCAATGACAGATGTGAATGAAGTTTTCAAAAAAGTAGTAATGTTAGTCACTTGCAGCACAAAAAGTAAGAAAGAAGATTGCAGCACCTTTAAGACTAACTGGTTTTTATTTTAGCATGAGTTTTCGTGAACCCACTTCTTCAAATGCAATAATCACTGTACTGCATCTGAAGAAGTAGATTTATATCCACAAAAACTTGCTACATTTCCTTTTTTTCTCCCCCTCCCTTCATTGTTTTAAAGATGTGAAGCGTTTTTGCTGGAATTGATTTATGGGATGTTTGCTAGGATTCTGTAGTAGGACTGGCAAAGCTCCCCCCCCCTCAATCCTGGGAAGGAACCATGCATGAACAAGAGCATTTCAAGAAATGAAGCTTCACTAATCTTTTTGCTGGGAAGAGGTACACTTGAATTTCTGCCTGAAATGCGACATTGCTTATGACTAATTCCATTGTATAATGGAGATAGGTGGAACTAAGTATTGATGATATTCACGTACTAAGTCCTGCTTTCAAGCTGCAGAGGCAAAGACTGCTATGCCACCCTAAAAACAAAACTTGGAAGGGCTTGCCAAAAGAAAGCCGAAGGGCTACATTTGATGCATTATGATCTCTTGTTCTAAAACAACAAAACTGTGATTCTGTTCCCTGTCCCCCTTAATAATATCACTCCTCCCCTCTCATGAACATAATAATCCACTTTTCCTCCTTCCTAATAACTCAAACATGATGACCCTGCTTTCTCTCACTAGTCTACTTGGGAACTGTGGGCCTTTTACGTAGCATGGGATGGGAATCATGCAACCCTTTAGATGTTGTTGAGCTTCTAGCATATCCTGTATACAGGCACTGGGACTTGTGTTCTAGCAACATTTGGAGGGCACATGATTCCCAGACTTACTTTAGAACAGTAAAATATTATATAGTACCGTGGACATTAGAGATATCTTTTCTTACTCATGCTACATGGGCATTCTGGCAGTGAAATAAGAAGTCTGTGCAGGTAGATGTTTCTTTCTGAAATTTCATGAGGGTATTTTAAAATTTAATTCTTACACCTTTCCAAATATGGTTCATTCTTTAACACTGAAGTGTAAAACAAATCTTTCTAGTGTCTTTAGTCTGTACACACACATGCACATGCACACATACTCCTATATATAATCTTTACTGTCCACCATGCATCCAGTGAAGTGGGCTCTAACTTACAAAGCTCATAGCCAGAGGACTTTTTCCAGCCACCCGTAGATTGTGGAACTGCCTGACAGAAAAGATATGACAGCTGAATAGACTGTCAGAATTTAAAGCAGCATTAAAGACCAGTCTCTTCTGGCAGGTCTATCCAGATGATTTTAAATTGTGAATTTTAAACTGTGGAGATTTCACACTACACAGTTATAGTGTTACTATTCCACTTCATTTGCTATGGCTGCCTCCTGTGGAATTCTGGGAGTTTTGGGAGGGACATTTACAACTCTCACCCACAGAGCCTCACTAAACTACAAACCCCAGAATTCCATAGGAGGAAGCCCGAGCAGTTAAAGTGGAATAGTAACACTATAACAATGTAGTGTGAAAATCTAATGTGTATTGACTGTTTTAAAATAGTTTTACCTGTTCTTTTAAATTGATAGGTTTTAACCAATATGTGTTTTTTAACTAACATTATGTTTGTATGTTGATTTGTTGTTCCCTGCCTTGATCCATGGGGAGAGATGGGTAAGAAATAATAATGATGATGATAATAATAATAATAATGCAATAAATTTGTTTTTGACACAAAATAACCATGAGATCCATAGGTTTTCCATGGTTTTTTTTTTCTGGGCTGTGAGGCTGTGTTCTGGAAGAGTTTATTTCTGACGTTTCGCCTGCATCTGTGGCTGGCATCTTCAGAGAATGGTTGGGTAGGAGTGTGTGTGTGTGTGTGGGGGGTTATATACTGTGAGCCCCTTTTGGAGAGGTTATGTAAATCTGTGTATTTGAATGGCTAGTTTCTGGATGGAGATATGCAAGGAGGATTAGTGTCTGTTTGGCTAATGGTCCATTATCTGCTGGAAATCCCCCTGTTCCTGGGTGAAGTTCATTTGCATGTGTTGAGTTTTGATATTAGTGTTTTTCAGGACCGGTAGCCAGATTTACTTTTAGGGCATAGCTGTGAACAAGTTTACACAGGGACCACAAAACGTAGTGTGCAAACACGAATCAAGGAACATGAGAGACACAGCAGACTGGGCCAGCCAGAAAAATCAGCAATAGCAGAACATGTTATAAACCAACCTGGACACAAAATGTTATTTAAAAACACTGAAATTCTGGACCAGGCCAACAACTATCATGTCAGAATGCACAGAGAAGTTATTGAAACCTACAAACACCTAGACAACTTCAACAAGGAAAGAAGAAACCCTAAAAGTAAACAAAATCTGGCTACCAGTCCTGAAAAACACTAAAATCAAAACGCAACACATGCAAATGAGCTCCCCCCAGGGACAGGGGGATTTCCAGCAGGCTCACAGTATATAAGCCCCCCCCCCCCACTCCTGCTCAACCATTCTCTGAAGATGCCAGCCACAGATGCAGGTGAAACATCGGAAATAAAGTCTTCCAGAACATGGCCTCACAGCCTGGAAAAAAACCATGGAAAACCTATGGATGCCAGCTGTGAAAGCCTTCGACTTCACCATGAAATCAACTTGAATGTATACAAATGATTTATATAAAGTTGCCTAGGGATGATGGGACTTGTAATTTAGCAACATCTGGGTCCCCAAGTTAGGCACCATGAACTAGATGATATCTATGATTCCCTTCAACCTAGAAAATAATCTTGCATACAGCTAATGCACTCAATGGTCATTGGGATTTCTTGCTAAATGCCTTTAGTTAACAAAGCTAGTTTTGATGCAAATACTGTAACTTCCTTTCCAAGTGCTTTTTTTCCTTGGCTTTGCTTTTCCCTTGCTAATGAGTATCCCATCTCTGGAAGCAAGGCAGCAGTTCATTGCTTCCAAAGAATGTCTTTAGTCTGAATGTAGTTCCAAGATGCAACAAGTACTGCTGATGTAGAAAATCAGATTATTCTTTTTTCATGCAACAGTGCCCTTAAGCTGTGGAATCTAGGATAACTTGCACAAAAGAATGAAAAAAGTAAAAAAGTCAACAGCAATTTGTTCAGTTATAATTCCTAGCTCCTTTTATCCTTTGGTGTCTCCAATTTATGATGCCAGCATGCCTCTTAAGTATTATGGGCAGTATGTCATCAAGTATTGTAAAATTATCATGCTCCGTTGACTTCGGTGTTGTCAGGACAAGTATTTTTTGTTGACATGTAGCTGACAACTTTTTATTAGCAAAAACTACTTTGCCTAAGATAATGTATGAATTTTCTGAAACAGTAGTTCATATACTTCACTAAAAGAGCCTTTCTTTTGATCAAACCACAGATGATATGCATATACTTTATACCCTCTATCAGGTGTTTTATAACTCGAAATACCACTAGCTGAGGGATCTGCGAGGAAAGTGATATTATCTCCAAGTTCCTGCTTGTGGGCTTCTCATGGGTATGTGGTTGGCCACTGTGGGAACAGAATACTAGATTGATTAGGCTGTTGGCCTGATTTAGTTGGAATGTTTTTAGGTCATATGATATGTGATATACTTCTTGCCACAGTTACCACCTGGGGGTGTGAAGTGATAATGTTGGCTTGAGGACTACTATTTAATGTACCTGCTTCTTCAAGGTGAATGCAGTCCTATGTAAATTGCACACTTATTCACAATGTCTTCATTTTGTCAGTGTTCAGTTTAAGTTTATTGACTCTAACCTAGCCCATTAATGATCCCAGACCCTGGTTCAGCACCTGCAGAGTTTCCCCTGGCGCTTCACTCCTAATGGACTAATCTAACAGTTTCATATTTATCTTGAAGAGTCTAGGGAATATGAGAGAACATTATACAACCTTGTAACATGAGTTACCGGGATTTGAGCAGAAATACAGTGCTGCTTCTTTTGGAAACCAACCATGCAGACTGGATCAGAGCTTTTATTTCATTGTTGTGTCTCCTAAAAACATCCTGTAGAGCCAACCCAGGAAGATACCATGGTCAGTGGTATCACTAGATGTCAAAAGGCCAAGGAGATTCAAGACAGGCAAATTTCTTCTGCCTCTCCTAGCATCAGAGGTAGTGATGCCAAACCTGGATCAGAATCTGGGTTGCACTGGATCTAGATAATTTGCTTCATCCCAAAGTGCCTGGATTTGATCTGCCACCTTCCTCTGAAACACCTTGTCCCCCAAATGGTACATTAGTAAGTGGGTAGTACTTGTTCCTATTTTCTGGGTTTGCAAAAAAGAAAAAGAAAAAAAAAGAAGAAGAAAAGCTTCATAAGGATTTGCTTTTTAAAAAGTTGGTAAGACTACTATATGAAAAAAAGAAATGCTAATCACCTCTTGGGTCCATCCAGCCAATCTCTTCCTGTTCAGTATTAATAGACACAAGATTCAAAAATACAAGTTAATCTAAGCATTTTGTCCACAATTTCATGCTACACCAATTGAAATTGATCTTACACAAGCTATAGTGCTCTGGATACCTTTACAGTCATTGTACAGTACAATAATTGCATGAAGATCAGAGTGTATATGAGTTAGATTACAATAACTCTGAGATTGCTATCTGCATTCTAGTTATCCTGGTTGCCATTTCATTCTCTGCAATTCTTCAGTAGGTTATTAGGTTCTGAAGAACAGGAAAGAATTCTTGGGAGTAATCATATTGATAGTGTTATCTATCTCACCTTTCAAAGTGAGATTAGTGTTTTCAGAAGAATAGTGTTTTGATCAAAGCCTGAAGGCATCATGATTCCCTTGGGGGTTCTGTGGGTGGGCCATATCAATGTGCCAACCATTTCTATAAATGAGAGTAGCAACTGCTGGTCTAAAATCCACTGGGAAACAGTTTGATCATAAAAACAGAGCCAGTGCAATGCCACTCCACAGCTTCAGCCACTTACTAAGTTGAAAATTCCAGGCTGAAAAGTTAGATAGAAAAGTTAGATACATTTAGATAGTCTCATGGTTGTCATGGAAGCCATGAAGTCTCAAGCTGGTCCATCATGGTGGCTGCAATGCAGATGGCGATATCCAGTGTTGATACTGACAGAGGATTAAGTGAGTCATATGAGAAATTCCATTTATTATTGCATCCACCATACATTTTGCTTCAATTTTGAAAAGCAAGTGCAGTGTATTTTTTTTTAAAAGACCCACGACCGTCATTGATACAGTTGGTAGTAACATGGGAAAGGGCCTACTCAGTGATTGCTCTCAGGCTTTGGAACTCCCTTCCCAGAGAGGTTAGACTGGCACCCTCCTTGCTGTCTTTCTGCTAGCAGGTAAAACCCTTTTTATTTCAGCAGTCCTTTGTGAATGGATTTTTCAGGGGAAACAGAGCTTTGTTTGTTTGTTGAAGTTGTTTTAATTTGTTTTAAATGGTTTCGATTTTAAGATAGTTTAATTGCTTTTTAACTTTTGTGTGCCATTAGTTTTTAACTATGTTGCTTTGGGTCCCAAACTGTGAAAACGGTGGGATGTGGATAACAGCAACTCCAGTCAAAGGTATAAACAGTTTCAAGCCATGAAGAGAAAGCAGAATGGCTTAAAACTGGCATTTGGTTTTCTCTTCATGGTTGACTTAAGTGTGTGTGTGTTTGAAAATGTTCAGTTGGGGTTCCTATGTCTCTGGAAGAATAATTTGGCCAAGAAACTGAAAGGATATGTATGTAACATTAAGACTTGGACAGAAAAATCAAATAACGAAGACTCGATGAAATTATCATATTGCAGTGGTTAGTTAGAGTGTTTGCTTGGACAAGGGGGATGCAGTTCAAATCCCCACATGGCCATGAAATTGACAGGGTGACCATGGGTCAGTCATTACGTCTCAGCCTAACTTACTTCACAGGGTAGTTGGGATGATAAAAATGGGGAAGACTGTACCCTGAGTTCTTTGGAAGAGTGGCAGGATACAAATGTCCCAAAGTCACAAACCAGAATATGACAGGACCTCAACAAATTGATGAAGGTTTCTGCCTTTTTGGCAGATAGTACATTGGATTCAGTCCAGTTCTGTGCCAGGGCTCAGGCCACTACTGTGGCGGCCAAGAGGCAAGTGTGGCTAAAATCTTGGAACACTGACTTCAAATCCAAACAAAATCTAGTGTTGTCACACTTCCTAGGCGAGAAGCTATTCAGGGAATCCCTGGAACCTGTTTTGGTCGAGGACAAGGACAAGGACAAAAAGACCTTAGCTTCGGCCAAGAGGCAGGAGGAGAGGAGGTCCAGACACTACAGACCTTTTCGTCCCTCAGGGGGGCAACAGGGTTCTTTGACAGGCTCATCCACCAGCAGACACAGGGATGTCAGACCATCGAGGCCTCACTGGGGGGACAACCGCTATCAGTGTCGCAACCAACAAGGAGACGTGGGCAAATTGAGTCAGAACCAACCTGCTAAGGGCAGCAACAGAGATCAACAATGACACCATCACCCTGGTTGGGGGGCGACTGCAGGCCTTCGTGGATGTATGGGAAACCTCTACATCGGACAAGTGGGTCCTCCAATCAGTTTGGGAGGGCTACCGAATAGAGTTTTCTCAGTGACCTCCATGTTGGTTCATCCCTACTCCACTCCAAAGAGACGGCGAAAAACAACGACTTATGGAAGAGGCCATTCACTATCTACTCTGATTGGGGGCAATAGAGGAGGTGTTCGGAGCAGAACAAAACATGGGATATTATTCCATCCTTTTTCTGGTTCCGAAGAAGAACGGAACCTAGAGAGCGGTTCTGAATCTCAGGGGAGTCAACAAGCTTGTCCGCCAGCGGAAGTTCAGGATGGAGACCCTGAAGCACTTCCTGGAGATGTTGAGACCAGGGGACATTCTAGCATCCCTGGATTTGCAGGATGCGTGCCTCCATATCCCAATCCATCCAGACTACCGCTGCTTCCTACGGTTCTGCTACAACAACAGACGCTTCCAGTACAAGGCCCTTCCTTTTGGTCTCTCCTTGGCACCAAGAGTATTCACCAAGATCACGGTCGCATTAGTAGCATGATGGAGGCCCTTTGGGCTGCATGTCTATGCATATCTGGACGACTTATTGATACGGTCTTCTTCACCTCAAAAGGGAAAAAGAGAAGTGAAGCTGATACTGGAATCCCTTCAAGCACACGGGTTCCAAGTCAACTTCGAGAAGAGTCAGCTGATCCCATCCCAGTGGATACAACCCCTGGGGGCATTAATAGACATTTCAACAGGGCAGGTCTCCCTACCCCAGGAAAGGATACAATCCATCCAACGAGCAATACAGAGGGTAAGGAGTGATTCGAGAGTAGAGCTCATGCACCTTGCTTGGCTACAGGGGCTGATGATTGTGGCGATCGATTGCCTACCCTGGGCAAGGTTTCATGCCAGAACACTGCAGTGGTTCCTGCATCCATTCCAGAATGAGATCGCCCTCAAGAGACACCAACTGGTACGTGTGCCACAGGAGGTGTTGACATCCCTACAGTGGTGGGGATCACCCGCAATACACACAGGACGCCCATTATGGAAATCAGACACAGTTCAGATTACAACAGACACCAGTCTGAGGGGATGGGAAGCCCATTGCAGACCACACTTGGCTCAGGGCAAATGGACAAAGGCGGAGTTGGCACACAGCATCAACTGGCTGGAGCTCAAAGCGGTCAGGCTCACCTTACTAGCCTTCACAGACCTGATCAAGGATAAGGCGGTCCTAGTCTGAACAGACAATATCACAACAAAAGCACACATAAATTGCCAAGGGGGAACCAAATCCCGCACCCTCATGAAGAAGACAACGTGCTTACTGAAATGGCTGGTGGAGAACTTGATTTCAATAGAGACGGAACTTCTTCAGGGATCCCTCAACTCCAAAGCAGACTGGCTCAGCTGCTCGGACATAGATCAGAGCGAATGGGGTTTACACCAGGAGGTATTCGATACCATCACCCAGTGCTTGGGGCATCCAGAAGTAGACCTCTTTGCATCCCCGGTGAACACGAAACTCCCCCGCTTCTCCTGATACCCTGCAGAGGGAGCAGAGGTGATGGATGCCCTGATGAGTCCGTGGTCACGGACACTGCTATATGCATTCCCCCCTCTTCAGCTGATACCAAGAGTGCTAAACAAAATCTGGTCAGAAAGGGCAGAAGTGATTCAAGTGGCTCCAGAGTGGCCTCGATGATCCTGGTTCCCGGATGTTCTGGAGCTGGCATTGGAATCGTTCCTGCTACCGATGCGACTGGACCTACTAACACAGGGACAGGTGCATCAGCCAGACCCGAACTGGCTTTGGCTCCATGGGTGGAGGTTGAGAGGCAGATGCTAGTAGCAAGGAGCTACTCTCAAACTGTAGTAGGCACTATCCTAGCTTCCAGAAGGGAGTCTACACAGCGAATTTATGAATACACCTTCAGAGTGTTCCGTAGATGGTGTAACCACAAGGGAATGGACTTCAGACAGGTCTCAGTCCCAGCACTGTTAGAGTTCCTACAAGACGGAGTGGAGGCGGGGCTGAGACCAAATACCATTAAGAGACAAATAGTGGCAGTTACATCTTTTTTGCCACCAGAGAAGGCAACTCAAGTGGCCAACCACCCGCATGTATGGCGATTCGTCAAGGGGCTGTCGAATTTGGCACCACCAACAGTACACAGGTTCCTAACGTGGGATCTGCACACAGTCCTCAAGGCATTGACGGTTCGCCCGTTTGAACCTCTGAAGGAGACTTCATTAAAGTTCTTGACCTGGAAGGTACTGTTCCTGATAGCCATCACATCTGCACGCAGGATTTCAGCATTAGCAGTGCTCTCGATCAGGCGAGACCTGTGCATTTTTAGACCAGATTTGGTGGTCCTGCGTCTACGACCAGATTTCAGACCGAAGGCTAACTCAGCATTCCATAGGACACAAGAAGTGGTGTTACCTTCATTCTGCCCCAAACCAGAAAGGGAACTGGAAAGAATATGGCACACCTTGGATATGCACAGGGCCCTACTCATCTACATCAACAGGACAAGACCCTTCAGGGTTTCTGAAGCATTATTCGTGTCACCACACACAAAATACCTGGGACGAAAGGTCTCACCGTCCACACTGGGTCACTGGATCTGTAACTGCATCGCAACAAGTTATCAGACCTTACACCTGGAAGTGCCTGAAGGAATACTGGCACATTCAACATGGAGCGCGGCGACCTCGATGGCCTGGGAGGAGGACATGCCACTGGAGGAGATATGCAGAGCAGCAACCTGGAAATCATCCTCCACCTTTGTGCGACATTACAGGTTGGACAAGGTACAGTCTGCTGAAGTGACATTTGGCAGAAGAGTCCTGCAACAAGTAGTACAAGTCTAGAGGGTCTTCAATCGCTAGACCCACCCTGGAACGGAGAGCATCCCAAAGCTGATGGATGCTCTGGAACCCTCCCCACTGGGAAAAGGAACGTTGGTCTTACCTGTGATACGTTCTTTTCCAGTGGTGAGGCGAAGAGCATCCGGACCCACCCACTGGCGAGAAGAAAGAAGAGTATACAGGTGGCATACAGTGGTCAACAGAGTAACCAGGGTGAACGAAGAAAGAATTTTCAGTCACGGGCTAGGATGGATATACTGAACTTTATATTTACTGGCGTGAGTCAAGTGCGCAAGGAGGTGCATGAGGCTTTTCAACAGACTCGCCAGCCGGGGGGCATCCCTGATAGATGACCTCACTGGGGGCAGTCCCAAAAAACTTTGTTTCCTGCCTACCGGGAGCAATGGGGAGGCACAACCCTAAGCTGACAAATGCTTTTCGCCTCATCACTGGAAAAGAACATATCACAGGTAAGACCAATGTTCCTTTTTGTTGTTATGTGCTAGTTTTGACTTATGACAACTCCTTGAATGAGAGTCCTCCAAGAAATTCTGTTATTAATATTCCTGCTCAGGTTTTGCATACTCTGGGCCATGGCTTCCTGATTGTGGTCTTCCTTTTTTTTTATACTGCCTTCAACTTTATGAGGCATTATCATCTTCTTCAATGAGTCATATCATCTAAAGATACAAAATATGACAGTCTCAGTTTAATCATCTAGGCTTCTAGTGAGAGTTCAAGCTTTATTTGCTCTTGCACCTAATATTTTGTCTGTTTGGTGTTACTACAGTTGTCCCTCCACATTCGCGAACTTGACATTCGTGGTTTCGGTTATTCGCGGTTTTGGGAGGCCCCCCCCGGCCCCCCCCAAAACCGCGACACGGGGCCTCCAGAGGCCCCGTGAAAGACCTGGGGAGGGGTGGGGAGGCCTTCGCGGGACGCCCGGAGGCCCTCCGGAGGCCCCGTGAAAGACCTGGGGAGGGGTGGGGAGGCCTTCGCGGGACCCCCGGAGGCCCTCCGGAGGCCCCGCGAAGGCCTGGGGAGGGGTGGGGAGGCCTTCGCGGGACCCCCGGAGGCCCTCCGGAGGCCCCGCGAAGGCCTGGGGAGCGGTGCGGAGGCCTTCGCGGGACCCCCGGAGGCCCTCCGGAGGCCCCGCGAAGGCCTGGGGAGGGGTGGGGAGGCCTTCGCGGGACCCCCGGAGGCCCTCCGGAGGCCCCGCGAAGGCCTGGGGAGCGGTGCGAAGGCCTTCGCGGGACCCCCGGAGGTCCTCCGAAGGCCCCGCGAAGGCCTGGGGAGGGGTGGGGAGGCCTTCGCGGGACCCCCGGAGGCCCCGCGAAGGCCTGGGGAGGGAGGGGTAAGGGCCGGGGAGACCTCCACGGGGCCTAGCAAGGCCCCGCGAAGGCCTGGGCAGGGAGCGAGGGAGGGCCGGGGAGACCTCCGCGGGGACTAGCAAGGCCCCGCGAAGGCCTGGGCAGGGAGGGAGGGAGGGCCGGGGAGACCTCCGCGGGGCCTAGCAAGGCCCCGCGAAGGCCTGGGGAGGGAGGGAGGGAGGGCGGGCCGGGGAGGCCTCCGCGGGGCCTAGCAAGGCCCCGCGAAGGCCTGGGGAGGGAGGGAGGGCTGGGGAGACCTCCGGGGGGCCTAGGAAGGCCCCGCGAAGGCCTGGGCAGGGAGGGAGGGAGGGCCGGGGAGGCCTCCGCGGGGCCTAGGAAGGCCCCGCGAAGGCCTGGGCAGGGAGGGAGGAAGGGCCGGGGAGACCTCCGCGGGGCCTAGCAAGGCCCCGCGAAGGCCTGGGCAGGGAGGGAGGAAGGGCCGGGGAGACCTCCGCGGGGCCTAGGAAGGCCCCGCGAAGGCCTGGGTAGGGAGGGGGAGGGGTGTTTGTTATTCGCGGATTTTTCACATTCGCGGGGGTCCGCGGAACGGAACCCCCGCGAATGTGAAGGGACGACTGTATTGCATATTGAGTGCATTAGCTTAATGCTTAGGTACAGTGTGGGCTCATATTTATTTAAAAAGCTGTGATCGCTTAGCGTGTGCATGTTTTGCTCATATTAAATGGTTAAAATATTGAGATTTTATAGGCAAATCTGTGCTTAAGTCCGTTCAGCAGTTCACCTACCTGGGAAGAAGCATCATCTCCTCAAATGCCAAGATTGACAAAGAGATTAATCACAGATTAGCAAAGGCATATAGCGTATTTGGAAGACTTTACAAAAGAGTCTGGAGTAACAAACACCTGAGGCGAAACACAAAAATCAGTGTGTATAGAGCCATTGTACTGTCTATTCTCCTTTACGGATCTGAAACATGGGTCACGTATCACCAACACTTACAACTCCTTTAACGCTTTCATCAGCGCTGTATACGCACAATCCTAAATATACACTGGACTGACTGTGTGACGAATGTTTCTGTCCTTGAGCAAGCAGAGATCACCAGCATTGAGGCCATGATATTGAGAACACAGCTGCCCTGGGCAGGGCATGTTTCTAGGATGGAGGACCATCGCCTCCCAAAAATAGTACTCTATGGTGAACTCGCCATGGGTCAGCATAAGAGGGGCACTCCAAAAAAGCGATACAAAGGCTCCCTGAAACAACATCTCAGGCTCGGCCAAATCGCTCACCAAGAGTGGTCCGCCCTGGCCTCACATTGGGAGGCATGGAGATACACTATCCACAGTGCTGCAGCCTTATTTGAGAACTCATGCCAAACAACTCTTGAAGAGAAACAACAACGCAGAAAGAATCATAACCTGGAAATATCACCCAAGGAGACCTTCTGCTGTGCTTTCTGCAACTGGACTTGTTTATCTCGGATTGGCCTTTTCAGTTATCAGCGTGTTTGTAGAAAGCGCAGGATGAGTCCTTCCTGAATCTTGGTTTGCGAAGACAAGTCAGAGAGATTAAGATGAAGTGTAAACTATGACTTTTAACAAGAGATGACATAATGTTGCTGCTGAAAGTCTGAATCATAAATTAGGACATAAGTTTTAATTGTGTATCTATCCTGTGGAAAGATAGAAACATGTAAAGAAAAGTAACTCTGTCTCAGTCTCTGAACCCTATCTGTAATGTGGGAATAATACTCTATCTGTGCAATTATTTAGAGCATGCTGACAAACAGTGTCATTACAGGAGAGTTGATGGATCATGACTGCTAACATGATTTCAGTGCTCCGTTTATAATAATATTGCTGGCATTTCTTATAGGGCTGTTGTTAACTGTTACAGCATGATAACATACAAGAATCACTCTGAAAATCTGGAAAGCACTAGATAAATAATAAGGCCTAAGTCCAGTGTTATATAGTACTTGATGCTAACCATATGGTAGAAAATTTCATCCCTTTCCCCTCCCTAGCACCCTTTACTGTCAGAAAATTGGCTCTATATAGCGTTTTCTAGTCCTGAGCAGATGTGAGCATTCATGAAGGGGCTACACTACAGGGTGTTTCTACTGATGGAGGAACTGTTAGCAGAACTAGCTTATTGGTTACTACCAGTAGTCTAAGTGTATGATGCTGATGATTAAGTGCATTTTATTATTCAAGACAAATGACAAGTTAAATAATACCATGTCAATTGTCCTCTTAAGTTCCGAATAGTAAAAATTTACTTTCATTTTGCGAATGTTATCTTGAATGCTTAATTCTAGTTGTAACAATATCCAAGGCTTCCTTTTTGTTATTATTCACAACATTTTCCCAGTGTTCATCACTGGTAGGCATATATTTACTGGAAACTGGCAGGCATATATTTACAACTCAGCAAAGTCTCTGGTGAATATTAAAATATGTTGTCAGAGGACATAGAGTTGTTCATGAATGCCTGTCCAAAGCTAAATATTTAAATCTGTGAAGAAAGTGAACATAATCACTAGGGTCTGCTCCTGCACACTGTTGGAAAGAACCTCTACAGGCTCTTTCACACTTGACAGAAATAATATATGTTGTTATATCCTTGGTTGGAAATAAATCTAGTGCTCAAGAGTATAGGAAATATGAGTTGTGCCATTACATAGAAAACATGACTCCTTTGTGTTTAACTTATCAAATCCCCTTAGAGCAATTTACAATTGTTCGTTTGTTAAAAAGCTTTTGAAACCTTGCTGGTATGCCAAGATCAAAAAGGACTTATTGCACTGCATATGTTTCTGTGAGGTTTTTTTAAAAACTAAATAAATAAATAAATGGAATTGATCTTGAAAAGGACTTTCATTATAAAGCGGTACTTTCTTCAGCAGACCTTCTCTCTTTCCGAGTGGAAAATATTGGCTACTTATTGGAGAAGCATAAATTCATTGTATTGTTTTTCTTTCTTCTCTGTTGCCAATGTAGATAAAAGGGTATTCATTCTGTAGGAATATATTTGCTTCCCAAAGCTGCAAGACATATTTTAAAATTAAAGTGCTACACAAATCTAAATAGACACTAATTAGGCACAATTTGAAAACTCTGCAAAAATCATAATGAGACAATAGATTTTGGATTGGGTGTAGAAGGCCCCTACATCTGAAATGAGTGGGACTGTAGATTTGTTTTGTTATAATTTGATTAAAAGAGAACCATTAAAGTATGTAAATGAATTCCCCAGTTAATAATCACCATTCCAGTTTTTAAAGGACAACTGTGCTTCCAAAGCTGTTCCTAATTGTAATGCAACATGAATATTAGAAGGTTAAAATTTGTATTGGGAGGGATGCTTTAAATACTTCAGTAATTTTTGTTTTGGGAGAATGTCTCCTCAATCAACTTAATGCTGAGTTCTCAAATATGGTCTTCCACATGAAATTCAAAATGTATTCATGCTTAAGGTGCATTGTTTAGTGCAATCCTGCTCACCAAAGTCTCATTTAAAAGCCAGAGAGTGTGGAGAACCTGAGCAGTCTATTTTATTAAATTGCATTTTAGCCACTTGTTTGCACTGCATTTGCATATATATTCTACAGTGATAATTTTGCTTCCTTCCTTTTGTCTTCATAGTTCATTCTATTTTGAGGTGTTGCTTACACATAGCAATGATCATTTGGAACTATAGGTGCTCGGGTGAATGTCTGTCATAACATGCAGAATATGGCCTTCACCCTTTGGCTTCCTTTCACTTCTGGAAAGCCTTTGTGAAAGCAAAAGTTTTCCATTAAGTTGAAGGCAATAATTAAAAGCAATTGACTGATCAGCTGAAAAAGAGCCATTAATGTACATGATATGTAGAACGGATGTTCTATGTACAAAGTTAGTTTTAATCTCCATATGGAGGAGATTGGAAACTCTACATCTGTTTTAGATTAGCGATAGTTTAGTAGGCTATCTATACCAGTGACTGTTAACCTTTTCCTTCTTTATCAGTTACCCCCTTTAAATATTTTTTCTTGCCATGGCCCCCCAAGACTTAACTCAAGATTTAAAACAATAACAACAACAATGGTGATGATAATATAACAACAACAACAATAACAATTACACCATCCATTAAACCTTCTCTCAGAGACACTGGAGGGGGAGGGAAGAATTTTCTCCAGGGTGCCACTTAGACGGTAGTTTTTGTCGTGGTCATCCAGGGACTTCTTGATCCTGTATTCATCCCTTCCTGTTTACATGATTTTTGTCTCTGAACTGGATATACCGGGAGATCCCGGGATCATTGTTTACATGGCATCCTGTCCCGTGATATGTATCTTCTCCCACTATATACTACCCCGGGCTTTTTTGTTTACACGAGTTTACGGTCCTGGGATTTTTTTTAAGCTGTCAATCAAGGATGCGATTACTCGTTTTTTCACAACCTCAGTGACATACTTCCTTTAGAGTTATGCGCCATGAGCAATACTATTGGCTGGCTCAAATGTTTGTTCAGGCTTCTGGTTGGGGATGAGGGGATGAATGAGTGTTGCATTGGGGATGAGGCGATGAGGGGATGAGGGGAGGAATGAGTGATCCGTGACCTAACTTGGGGAGGAAGGAGCGATCATTGGCTAAACCCTGTGCTTTCCTTTCGAATTGAAAGAACACCATTTAAAGCAAGCTAAACTGGGGAGGAAGGAGCAATCAGTTGGTGCTGGGGAGTGTGAGAGAGGTCAAAAGCAGAGTGTACTGGAGCCCCGGCATGCACACACACACACACACACACACAAGCCCAAGCCAGTATGCTTTCAGCCATGAAGCTGAGTGCAGGGGCTCAGAGGCGTGCAGTTGTCCTGTCTCTTTAAAATGTTAACCCTTTAAGCAGAGGCAGCTGTGGAGTGAAGGTTTCAAGCCAGTGCAGGGGATCATAAGGGGAGGACACACAAGGCATTTTGAAAGACCCAGATGCTGACATTTTTTACTGTGTCTTAGGGGGGATGGATGAATGTGTGATCATCTGCTCAGACCCAGGGAGGGGATGCAGGCATGGGATGAATGGGCGATCCTTCGCCCACAATCTCTTTATAATTTACTCTCTCTTTAAAATTTAAACCCAACATGCAGGGGAGGGACAGGTTAAAGCTGAAGGGTTTGCAGTGTAGAATTCATTGAACAGGGCGATGTAGTGCAGACAGACAGACAGACAGACACACACACACACAAACCTATGTGCAGCTGGAAGGGATGCCTTTGTTGTCAGCCAGTGAGGCTGAATCTATTGAACGGGTGACTGACCCCTCCTTTTCTGGTCGCTGATCTCTGAGCTCGCCCCCGGTCACCATTTCCGGTGATCATCTAGTACTGAGATATCTTGTCCTGGGCTGTTTACATTTCTGATTTTCCGAATCCTCCTGTGACTTTTTAAAAAACCACCACAAACCACGGGACTGGAAGTCCCGCAGGTTGTGGGATAAAAGGTGGCCCCCCTTCTGAAAATCACGTGTCCAACCCAATGTACATGTAAACAACCAGGGTTCAACACGAATTTTTCCCACTACATTTTCATCGTGTAAACGGCACCCAGCTTCTTCCTGCAAGTTTGTTGTTGGAGTGGATTGAATGGCAATGCTCAGGCCAAGCCAGCCAGCCTTTGCCTTGGCTCCTGCCATGTGGCCATTCCACTGCAGGGAGGAGGTGGGCCAAATAGTTTTCAAGCCTTCATGGACCATCCATCCTCTTCCTTTTTCTCCCTTGCCTGCCTGCCTGCTTGGGTATCAAAAGAAAATTCATCACTACCATTGCTATGGACCTGGTAGCTTTCTGAAAACCTGGCTCTGTGGGTCTTCAGAGCAGGCTGTATGGGAGGGGCAAGAGAATTTGCTTGTGCCACAACACAGGGATTTCCCCTAGCCAGCTCTTGTCCATCCTACACAGCCTGCTCTGAAGATGCACATAGCCAAGTTGTCAGAAAGCAACCAGTGCTTTACAGCAGACCAGATTGCTAGTGGTGGTAGCACCTCTTCTATGGTATCCAAGGCAGGGGAGCGGGGAGAAGGGGGAGGAATGAATGAACTGCTAATGGCAGTAGGATTTTCCTCATCGTGTCTCAGGAGAGGAAAGGGGAGGAGGTTGGAGTTGTTTTTAGTGCAAAACACAACTCCATTTGGCATTTAAGATTACAGTCGTCCCTTCACATTTGTGGGGGTTAGGGGCGGAAGACCCCCATGAATGTGAAAAAAACGCAAATAATAATAGTCCTCCCCCCACCCGTCTGCAACAACCCACCCTGTCATCACTCACTCCCACCCCCCGCCCTTCCCAAAGTGGCAACGGGGGCTTCAGAAGCTCCCATCGCCACTCACTCCCACTCCCCTGCCCTTCCCAAAGTGGTGACGGGGGCTTCTGAAGTCCCCGTCGCCACTCCCCCCCCATGCCTGTTCCAAGGCGGCGAAGGGGGTCACTCGCTGCCTTGGGAAGGGACTGGGGTGGAGAGAGGGAGGGAGGGAGGGAGGGAGGGAGGGAGGCTTTCCATCCTTCTTTCCCAAGGCAACGACGGGCTTCATGAGAAACCCTTCACTGCCTTGAGAAGGGACGGGGTGGAGAGGGGGGGCAGGCAGCTTTCCGTGAATAATCAAAACCGCAAATGTGAAAGTCGCGAATGTGGAGAGGCAACTGTATTTTCAGTTGATTCTCAGCCAAAATTCAATGGGGGGGGGTTGATGGTCCAGGGGCTTTTGAGGTGTTGGAGATGAGGGGACACAAGAAGGGGATTGGGGCCACATGTAGACCTTGGCTTACATTTCCCCCACTCCTGCTTTATCTTGATGTCTGAATACAAATAATTGATCTTTTACACCTAAATTAGTTCTGGAGAAACTTTCTATACATAATGTGGAGCTGATGTACAACTGCAGAAACTCCTTAGAACAGCATTGTAGCAATATGCTGTAATATATTACTGCCACATCCAGAAGAAACCATAGTGTCTCTCAATCTAGCTCTCCAAGTTTCTGTCACAAATTTCAGAAGATCAGTTGTTCCTGCTGGGTTTTATGACTTTTTTAAAAAAAACTTTAGGTGGGCCATGAAATTAAAATACCACACTGACTTGTAATATTAATAGAACCTTTAGCTTCTTGGATTAAAGATACTAGCATCTGCTTTTGTGCAGTCCAAGGAAAATGCTAACGAGCTGGGGGATTTAGTTTGAGAGCACAGTGTGTTAAAATGCAAGGCAGTGGCTTCCTATCCTGGCTGCTGCTGCCAATGACCACAATATCAGCAGCTGGAGCTGTGGGAGTAGTAAGAAAACCAGTTGTCCATTCTCAATTGCTACTGCTGCTTCTACAGAATATCACCATTGCCAACAAACAGAAGAACAACATTTTGCACTCTATTTTCCATTGTCATTAGTACCCTTGCAAGACTTCTGCAACTGGCAAAAGTATAAAGACTGTCTTTAAATCTAGCTCTCCAAGTTTCTATCACAAATAATTTCCAATTTGATGAATCTTATGTGTGCTGCTGTTTTGTACTGAATTGTAACTCTTATTTGCAATAGTAATTTTGCTAGCTACCTTCAGCATGACTATGGAAAGGATGGTCTAAATCTAACAAACAAGGCACTAATAAGGTGGGCTAATGACTGACATTTGTATACTGTAGTTTGGAAAGGATACCACAACTTGTTCTATCTATTTTTGCCTCCTTGAATGAATCTATAGTGTTATTAGGCATGTCCTGGGGAACTGAGAAAGGTACTATGTTTCCTTTTGTTCTTATACTACTGCACGTCAGTTTCTTTAACTCTGCAGGTATTTATTTACAAGTAGGGGGCTATGATAATAAAGCAACAAACAATGTGTCATAATTCATTCCAACCAGAAGAGGGCAATGTACCTTTATGTATCTGTTGCATAGATTGCACTCTGGAGTCGCATATGAAAACAAGTTTGTCATTTTGTTCCCATCTCTTTTTAGACCACACGTACTAAAAATCAAGTTGCAGGCGTTGCTTTGCTTTCAGACCACTACAGCTCTGTGTCCAATTTAATGGAAATGAGGCTGAATGGTAATTAATAGTTGGTTGGCATAGATGCTAGGAGCTATTGTCTCTCTTACATACTTATTTGTCAATTTGTGTCATCCCAAATCCTTTGTAAGGGAGAACTGTAGTCTCTACCCCCACTGGAAAAATCTGTTATCTTTTTCTAGCCCTTGAACCTTGACATACTTGCTTCATACTTGCTGTTCCTTTACCTCTCTCTCATCTGTAACAAGGCTTTTGAACTCCCCCAGTTGGGAGATGTGCAGACTCACATTGTAGGGTTTGCTTGCACATCTTTTGGGGTAAACAGGCAAACATTCTATTTCAGTCAAGACCTGAAGATGCAGAAACAAGAAGGCATGGGATGTTTCCCTTTAATACTTTCTCTGAAGTCCTTGTTGGTGTCAGGAAATTTTTAGACGCCGGGATACAATGATGTATTTTTGCTGGGATGCATGATTTCCCTCCAGTGCACAACCCCCATATGTCCTCAACTGAATTCCTTCCTCCTTGCAGGCACTCCATGCCCCAAGATTTTCTCTGCAGGGATACTCTTGGGAACAAGTTAGGCAGCATGAAGGGCTGGAAGGTTCCAGCTGTGGAGATGAAGCTCTGGAACAGTAGCAGCTCATCTGAATACTTTCTTCCATTAGCCTTTGCTGAAGTTGCTATGAGCAAAAAAGCAGCTGGACTGGGAGAAGCAGCAAGCTTTTGAGCCAACAGCATGCATTTGGTGGCATGCCCACCTACATCCTATATAGCAATAGCAATAGCATTTATATTTCTATACCACTAATCAGTGCAAAGCACTCCTTAAGTGGTTTACAATGTGTTAGCTAATTGCCCCTAAGAAGATGGGTATTCATTTTACTGACCTATGGAAGGATGGAAGGCTGAGTCAATCTTAGAGCCCTGCAGGATTGAATTTACAACATTGTGGCTGCAGTACCGGCATTTAACCACTTTGCCACCAGGGCTCCTTGTTACAGGGTGGAATGGGAGAGAAATAACTGCAGCGATGAAGGCAGAAGGATCCATAACAGGCTGCTGCAATGTATGTGCAATGTTTGTCTTCTTGCCAGAACACTTCATGAACTATGTCTGCAGCAAGTGCAAATTGATAGTTCTCTCTAAGAGTGTTAGAGAACATAAGGACTTCCTGGATAGAACAGAAGGAGAATTGATCCTACAGAACCAACAGGAAGAAACTACTAAGAAAAATGAAGAGGCCTGTAATAGTGAGGAACACCCTGAAGGACAGTGACTGTTAGGAGCGGACCATACAGAAGAGATTCAGAACTGCTCCAACTAATCAATCACTTCTTACATCTTCAGGAGCATCAGTGAAGATGCTTGAACAGGAAACCAGCAACAAGGGACACAGCATGCCAAGGAAGGAGTCAATGTAACTGCCAACTGCAACAAGAAGAAAAGAAAGGTGCTGGTGGGATTCATTGCTCAGAGTTATAGAGGTACCTGTGTGCTAGCCTGACAAAATGAATCCGGAAGTGTGCTGTTGTACTGGAGCACATATCCAGGGTGCCACTGACAACTTGTCCAAACTGATCAAGAACACAGATCCTTATTCATGCAGGCACCAGCAACATTGCCAAAACCACCTTTGAGCAGATCACTTGGACTGTGAAGCTTTGGGCTCGAGTTGAAGGGTTTTGTGGTGGAGGTGGTATTCTCATCAGTACTGCCAATGAAGGATAGAGGACTACATAGGTACAGGAAGATATTAAAAAGTGAAGACTGGCTACATAGATGGTGTAGATGGGAGAGGGTAGGCTTCTCGGTCAATGGTCTTCACTTCATAGAAGACTACTGGCTACAGGTGGACTGCACCTCACAAAGACTGGGAAGAATGTCTTTGATAGTAGCATGGCGAGTCTGACCAAGACGGCTTTAAACTAAATCCGGGGGCAGGGGCTGAAGATGATAGATCAAATATCAGCTCAAAGGCAAGCTCTAAAAACAAGGATGTGAATTATAGAGGAGAAGCTGAGGAAAAGGATGGAATCCACACTAAAACTGACAGTAAATTAATAGGTGAAAGCAAACAAGTCATCAGATGACTATATACCAACACACAGAGTTTGGGAAACAAGATGAGCTAGAAGTCCAAGTGCAGGAAGGTAAATATGACTTCATAGTTATAACAGAGACCTGGTGGGATGCCTCCCATGATTGGAATATAACAATTGAAGAATATAACCCATTCAAAAAGAATAGATGTAGGAGAAAAGGAGGGGGAGTAGTATTATCTGTCAAGGATAGATTTATTTGTACTGAAATCCATGCAAGCGATCAGAGTGAACCAGTTAAGAGCATTTGGGTAAAAATAAATGGAGAAATAAATAAAAGTAACATTGTGGTAGGAGTTTACTACAGGCCACCAAACCAAGAAGGGGTGGTGGATGATGCTTTTCAGAGACAAATCTCAGAAAATTAATAGTTATGGGAGACTTCAATTACCATGATATCTTCGGGGAGACAAACCCTGCTCAATGTAGGCTGTCCAGCAAATTCCTAATGTGCCTTGAAGATAATTTTGTATTTCAAAAAGTAGAAAAAGGAACAAAGTGACCTGCAATCCTGGATTTGACACTAACTAATAAGGAGGAATTAATCACTGGAATCAAAGTAGTTACTACTTCAGGGGGAAGTGACAATTTAATGCTAAAATTCACAATTGTGGGACAGGACAAAGGAGAGTATAGTTTAAAATGGACCTTGGATTGTAGGTAAGCTGATTCTAACAAGCTCGGAGAAATACTGGGTAGAATCCCATGGTTAGGGTTGCTAAAGGAAAAAGACACCTAGCAAGGGTAGGAGTTCTTGAAGAAGGAGTTGAAAAAAGCACAATTACAAAACAATCTCATGGAAGAAGAAAAATGGGAACCATCTGGTGGGGGGGGGGGCGGAAACAATGTGGCTATGCAGCTAAATTAAAGAGGAAGTGAAAATAAAAAGAGCACATATAAAGAATGGACGGAAGGACAAATCACTAAGGAAGAATACAGACGTGTAACCCAAATTGTAGGAATCATATAAAGAAAGCTAAAGCTCAGAATAATCTGAGATTGGCTAGGCAAGCAAGGAGCAGCAAAAAAAGTGTTTTTGCAGATACATTTGAAGCAAGAAAATGACTAAGGAAATGGTAGAACTGCTGCTCAGTAAGGATGGAAAAATGCTAATGGATCACAACAAAAAGGCAGAACTGTTCAATACCTATTTTGTTTCAGTTTTCTTCCAAAAAGAGAACTGTGCAGGTATCAGCAGAGACCTTGGCAAGGGATCTGGACTGCAAATCAAAATTGACATGGAGATAGTCAGGAATTACCTAATTAATCTAAATGAGTTCATATCTGCAGGGCCAGATGAAGGAACTTGCTGATGTACTACTTTCTGAACTACTTGCTATCATTTTTGAGAAATCTTGGAAAACAGATGAGCTGTCAGAACATTGGAGAAGGGCAAACCCCTCTCTTCAAAAGGGGCAAAAAAGATCTGCCGACCTACAAACCAGTCAGCCTGACCTCAATACCAGGAAAAATATTAGAATGGATTATAAAGGAGTATGTTTTCCAAGTGTCTAGATGACAACACAGTGAGTAGAAGGATCCAGCATGAGTTCGTCAGGAACAACTCCTGCCAACCTAATCGTATACCCTTTTTGATTGGGTCACTGGTTTAGTAGATGATGGGAATGCTGTAGATGTTGTTTATCTAGATTTCAGCAAAACATTTGTTAAAGTCCCCCATGATCTTTTAATTAGCAGACTGATTAAATACGGAGTAGATAGGAACACCATCAGATGGAGCCATAATTCATTGTAACCCCATGTTCAAAGAGTGATCATCAATTATTGCACTTTAAACTGGAGGGCAGTTTCAAATGGAGCCACAGGGTTCTGTGCTGGAGCCAACACCCTTTAATATTTTTATAATTGACCTAGATGATGGGTTAGAGGGAATCCATATCAAGTTTGTGGACGATACAAAACCAGGAGGGGTAGCTAACACACTGGAGGCTAAGAAAACAATTCTAAAGGACCTTTATGAACTAGAAACTGGGCTGAAACTAATAGAATGAAATTCATCAGAGATAAATGCAGAATCCGACATTTAGTACACAAAAATGAAATGCATATGTATGGGATGGGGGATACTTGGCTTAGCAGCAGTACATGTAAAAAGGACCTTGGGATTATTATTGATCATAAAGTTAAATGTGAATCAACAATGTGATGTTGCAGCAAAGAAGGGAAATAATATTTTAGCCTGCATTAATGGAACTGTAGTTTCCAAGACAAGGGAAATAATACTCTCGCTATAGTCTGCGCTGCTCAGACCTCATCTGGAGTACCGCGTTCAGTTCTATGTTCATTTTAGGAAGGATATAGACAGGTTGGAGCAGGTTCAGAGAAGAGTAACAAGGATGATAAGAGGTATGGAAAATGAAACATAAAGAAAAGTTAAGGGAGTTGGGCATGTTCAGCCTTGTGAAGAGAAGAGTGAGGGGTGACATGATTGCTCTCTTAAAATATGTGGATAGAACTAGGTCTAATGGTTTTAGTTATAGGGTGGTAGATTTTGATTGGACATTGAAATGAATTTCTTGACAGTAAGAGTTGTTCGAAAATGGAACCAATTACCTAGAGCGGTGGCGGGGTCTCTTTCTCTGGATGTCTTAAAAAAAGAGTGTAGACAGCTACCTGTTGAGGATGGTCTAGCTAGATTTCCTACATTGAGGGGTTTGGACTCAAAGTCCCATGCAGCCCCATCCAACTCTGTGATTCTATGAGTGTGTACAGAAGCTCTGGAGGCAGGCGAATTACTCTTACCATTTCCATTCTAAAAAATACACAGTTGGATCTTGGACACAGATTTGTTTTCCTGGGTGTGAATTGGTAGCCAAAATTTATGCAACAATACTCTTAACATAAGTAGATATGCTGTCTTTTGGAAAAATGCTGCAGTTGTCCAGAGAGTTCACATGGGCTGTAGCACTCAAAAGCTTCCTAGCTGCAGACCAGCATTTGCATTTAACTCATGTGGGTATGTTGTTTATCTTGAACACATGTGGCCCTGGCCCACATCTATTTCCTAGGGCTCGAAAATATACCTATTTGCATATCCAACTTTTATTTGTTTTATTTTATTTGTTTTATTTTATTTGCTGGTTTATTTCCTAAGAGCTGTTGCTCCAATTTTTTTAAGTGCTTAACAAGCCACTCTCCCATCAGTAATCAAATTAGTTCTGGCCACCACATGGAATTCTTCAAAATGCTTTGGCTTGACAATGCCTCCATAAAGTGAGTCAATAATATCTGACAACGGTTTTTCTCTTCACTTGGAAAAACTGAGTTGTGTGGAGTGTCAGTACATGAGTGTAAGACAGCTTGTGCCAGAATGGGGACACCCAGTGCAATCAGGTTTCTCCATATGGTGAGCAACTTACAGATGCCATGTTTCCTTTGAGAAGTTCCTACTATGTGGTTTGTTTATACGTTTTCATTTCAAGGGTGGCCACATGGGACTGACACAAGTGGGTCATGTACAAAGATGAGTTGAATGCACTGTGAGCACCTTATGTTACACATTCACCTCAGAAGTGCTTCTATCTGGCAGCTAACAAAATTACTGGCTTGGACTAAATTTATGAAAGCCTGGGGGGGGGGATTCTGAAAAAGGATCCCCCCCCCGTTTCCACCAACCTGTGTATTTTTTTTTTAAAAAAACCCTAAAAATTATTATGAAACATTTTCTTTCAGAATGATGAACAAAATGTTTAAGAGAAAGTGTTCGTATATTTATTCCTTTCACATTGTTTCTAAAGCTATGAAGTGGGTAGACATTGATGTAAAGACTACATTCAGCAGTGCCATTCAAAGTGGTGGTCAGAACTGGTGCTGGTGTTTGAGCCATCAGCTGCCAGTCCACAGTGAATTTCCAGGAAAGAAACAGTGGTAGCCAATGCACACAAATATCATACTGGTCTCTGGCACATCGGGATTAAAAAAGCCAGGTCCCTCACATAAAATAATCTGAGAAGTATTGATGTACAGTAGCAGATCATTGTAATTCCTGGTCTTGGGGCTTCTCTGCATGGGCCGGATGAAACGGCCTTTCCCTATTCCCATGCCCAGCAGTCTGGACGATGCAGGGTTTTCACCCTGATCCTAGGCTGAATAGTCTGAACAACGTCCAGGCAATTCATATGAGAATCTGGGACAAATATCCCTAAAATGGAGCAGACACATGGTAAAAACAACAACAACCCCCCCTCACCATTTGCTGTGGATCTTCCAGAGAAAAGGGTGAGTTCCATTACCACAATGGGGGGTTCCGCCCATGTGGGGCCCATCACAGCCATTTTCTGGGCAGGTTGCATATATTGCATCTGCTGAGGTTATCACAAGGTGCTCAGCCACATGACCATGGCTGGGCACCTTGTTCCTGGCCTCAGAAGACGCACTCAGTGTGGGAAAGAGAAGCACCTGTTTGTGTTCAGGGCATGGATGTTGCAGACACCCCTCTGTTGCCACAACACAAGGGCAGGTAATGGGAGAAGGCAATGCTATGGGCCTTGGCCTGGAATACACTGGGCTACATGTGGGGCATTCCTGCCTGTGCAGACAAGCGGTTGATTTCTTTTTCTCAGTTCTTTTTATGGGAATGAGAGCTTTATGCCTGCTTGAAACTATGGGGGAATAGAGGAGACAAAATAATTTTGTTTGTTTTATTAATGTTGATGGTTTCTCATATTTTTAGTTGTTTTGGGAGGGGAGTTTCCAGCTTCTCATAAATTAGCAAAGAGGTTTCTTATTGTTCATGGGTTCCCTATAGTTGAGGACCTTGCAGCTCCATTTGTAAGGGGAAAAAAGGTAGATTTGTAATTATTTTCTGAATAAATTATGCTTTTGTTGTTTTTGGTATGCTATATGAAACATGATAGTTTCATGCCAAACCAATATATACATAGTTTATATTACCAAAGTAACCAAGTGATTTTGCACCTGTATTAGATGCTAATACAGTAGGGCCCCCATATCCACGAGGAATTGGTTCCAGGCCCCCCCCCCATGGATAATGAATTCCATGGATAATAGTGAATGCCCCCGTCACCATTGCTGCCATAGGAGCCATCTGGGGGTCGAAGGGAGAAGGGAAGTGAGACCTCTCCTCCCCTCCCATCACCCCCTCCCCCGGTCGCAATTGCAGCACTGGAGCCATCCTGCCGGGAGAAGGGAGGTGAGACCTCTCCTCCCCTCCCTTCACCCCCCCTGTCACCATTGCTGCCACAGAACCCATCAGGAAGCCTCTTCCCCTCCCCCCTGCTTTTGCTAACTGTGGATAAATTGAATCAGCGGGTGATAAATCAGTGGATACGGGGGTGCTACTGTATTGTATTTCTTTATTTTTTCAAACATGCATTTTTTCTAAAAAATTTTTCCATCACATGGCTTCAACATTTCCAGAAATTTTATGCCTCTAGCTTGGATGAACTTAAATGGCTGGTGAGAGTGGCTAATATTTATCTAATAACCTTTTTGTCATAGAATCTATTTTTTTATTATCACTATTTCAAAATGTGATCAGTTTATATATTTCTTTTGCAGAACAAATGCAGGAGCTTGGTTTTTCACCATCTACAGAGCTTAATGAATGTTCACAGACAGCAAAAAAATTATATGCAAATTAATTTTTGAACAGCATGCTCACTGGATTCCTGTGTTCATTGTAAATCTTTATCAAACTCATATTATATTTTAGGTGAATCCTTCTTCCCATGAGTGAAAAAACAGTCTCTCATAAGCCAGCTTTCTTCCACACTTGTGCTTTGGAAAACCAGAGCACTTGTTTGGCTATTGAAAGTATAGGAAATAATAAAGACGCAGTGCAATCCTCACTCAAAGATAAATTGGCTGTAGACTCTACATAGGGTTTGGATTAGGCAGAAACCTGCCAGCAGAAATTCTATTCTGCCAGCTGAGTTCAGGGATCTATCAACAGCAATCTGCTGGTGCAGCTGCTCTGCTGACTAATATTTGCTGGTTGAAGAGAAATATCAGGTAGCAAAAAAGTTGGGTGAAGATGGAGCTAAAATAACACTAGATCCAACCCTCTTCCATCCCAGAACATAGCCACAATGCTGGCACAAAATTAGTGCAGGATGAGGGGAATTTTACATAATTTCCATCATCTACAAGCTGAGTGGGAATTGGATTCAATAGAGTTTCAGTTGATCTACTGTTTGCCCAGGTAGCCCTTGGCCATCTTCACCAGTTAGGATTGTACTCTTAGGTTGCAGTCCTATACATGCTTACCTTGGAGAAAGTCTCATTGAATTTAAATGGTACCTACATCTGAGAAGCCATTTGTAGGTTGCAGTCATAAACCACATATCTGAAGGTAAATCCCACTGCTTTCTTCAGTTAATGTTGTTTTCCAATTAGGCTTCCTCATTTTGGAGGTCATTATTTTAATAGTTTAAGATTGAAAGAAATGAACTTGTGCAAATGACCAAAGTTATATGCACACATATGCAGGCACACAGAGCAAAGTGGATGATACTGGACAAGATTTCTGAGCATATTGGGGAGGAAAAGTGTTAGACTTCTGTCTATAACTGAAGTAGAAGCTCAAATTAACATTGTAATGGGTTTGCAGTATTAATTAATTAATTGGCATTCTCTTGTAACATGTACCATGGTCCACTGCAAAATTATAATCTCAAACTATTTCTCTGTATATTGTGTGGTAATTGTGTCCAAATAGGCACAAATATGGCCTATTTGTGGCTCACTGACTGTACATCTCAATCCGTGACAATTATGGAGATTATCAGATGCAGCAAAAAGTACCTTTGGAGAATGTCAGGATGATGTTCATGTCCCGCAGACGGGACCTGGTTTCACACAACTTTGTGCTCATTGCGTTCTGCTCTTGTGCTTCTGAAGTTAGTAAGGTGGCACATTTCATTGAGTGGAGCTCCCTGTCAGTGTAAAGCACTGCCTTACTAACTGCAGAAGCACAGGAGAAGAACATGACAAGCATGAGGACGTGTGAAACTGGGTCCTGTTCGTGGGACAGGAACATCATCCTGGCATTCTCCTAAGGTACTTTTTAGACGTGTCTGATAATCTCCTTAGTCCTGTTATGCAATAGGTTATTGGATGAGAAGACATTCTGACCCCATCTGGCTCTTCATCAAACACATATTAAATTATGATGTGTTCTTTAGCAGTGTTGTGTGCTGAGTCTGCAGGTGGAACAGATGAACATAATGGGGAACAATGTTGCTTCAAGCTTTCTGTACTGCCTCAGACTCTTCTGCTTTCTCTAGTTGGAGGAAGTTAACAAAATGCCCTACAGGTGTGTGACTGATATGGATATGGCCTCCTCCTGTGTCAACCACCTAATTGCAGGTAAAATTTGTTAGTTTTCTGTAGTTGGAGGAAAAGCCTCTAGCATGATAGAAACTGAGAATGTGTCCCAGTCCTATTATTGAACTTCCTCAGTGATTTGATCACTTTTAAAAGTATATCTTGCAGCATACCTTGTTTTGAACATGTCTTACAGCTTTTCAACATTAAAAACCATTTTAATATCTCTGATTTGTTCTGTTTTGGGCCAGATTTGGCTTAATCTTTTAAAAATTATTCTAATCTGCCTTGAATCCAATTTTTGGGAAAACCTGAACTCATAGGCTGCACTGGCTACTTTTCATTTTTCCAGCTGTTTCTTTATGGATTGTCCATGACCTATATAATTCCCTCTAACATTTCACAGATGACAATAGGGCCAATCTTGTTTAAATGTGACAGCCAGATTTCTTTCATGAAGAATTGCTCTGTGAGCACCCTACACAATTGTTTTTACTGTCAACATTCTGCCCAAAGCCCTTCTTTACCTCCTGACAGTTATATTGACTTATACTGCAGTATCTTATCCTGATTTAACCTTTTGAAGTCGATAATAAACTAACCATTAACAATTCAGTTTTTCCTTATAGAAAAACAGTTTAATCTCACACTAGATTTGACTGTATATGTTATAAAAAAGCTGCAACTCAAGCCTTGTTTTCCACTGAACTGAGTTATGGGTGATGATGGGAATAAAGCAGTCCATTGACAACTTGTCAGGAGTTAGAGACTGAACTCCATTATAAAATGGCCAAACAACTGAAGAGTCATGCTGAGTCATAATGGCTGACCATGAACTGCCTAGACATGCCACAGCTACAGAAGGAGGGTTCTTATTGGTGTGTAAGATCATGTGATTGAGTAAGCCAGTGCCCTGTAACTCTGTATATAAGAAAGCTCAGAACAGAGCTCACTTCTCTTCTTGTGAATGCTGATGCCTGGTGAAGCTGTTTGTCCTTCAATTGTAAATATTTGTACATATTGCAACTGCTTGACTTTGAATATAAAAATGGTTCCTGCTTATTTGGATGTCAAATACTTTGTGAGTATTCTTGGGAATGGGTTGCTACTAGTCTGCTAAGATAGTTTTTTGGCTTCTGCCAGGGACTGAGAGTCCTATCATCCCCTGACAGTGGTTATGGGCCCAGCTGATTGATCTCAGATTAGATAAGGTGCACCCTGAAAAGTTCCCAGAATCTTTTTGTTTTGAGTGTTTTTGGCTAGTTGGCTGTGAAACAGTTAAGTTTCAGCCAGGCTCTGTGTTAGAGCTATCTTCAAGCAGCTTTGAAGAGCTGCCAGCTGCCAGCTGTTTGTGTTTCATAGCTGGAGATTTTTTTTTTTATTCAAACAGCACAATGGCAGATACTAGCCACATTCGTTTTGAGAAATTGGCTGATGGAAATTATCCAGCCTGGAGTTTATATATGGAGGCTTTTTTAATTAAGGACAATTTGTGGCACGTTTTGGAAAATGAAAGTGTGATCCCAGAGGGTTCAGAAGATGAAATAGCAGTGTTCAGGCTCGCAGACCAGAAGGCTACAGCTGCAATTCTCCTATCACTCAACCCCTCCCAGTTAATACTCGTGGCCCCAGCAAAGACAGCCTTTCATCTCTGAACAGCTTTGAAAACGGTTCATCAGAATTTGTCATGCCTCTCAAAGATGATATGGACTAAGAGACCTTATAACACAAAGCTGTCTGCTGTAGGCTGCGTGAAAGCTCATTTGGAGGAAATGAGGCAGCTTTTTCAAGAGGTGGCCATTACAGGGGTGGAAATTCCAGAAGCCCATAAGTGTTTTATTTTATTGGGCAGTTTGCCAAAGGAATGGGATTTCCTAATGTACAGTCTGCAGACCACCAGGGAACATGATTTGTCTGTAGACCTGGTAGGTGGCCGTATTCTGGAAGAGGTCCAATGTAAACTATTTGATTCCCAGATGGAGGGGAATAAACAGCCACAAATTACCAGATGTAATTGGGAGAGCACTGAAATAGAGGCATCTGTGGAGGAGGGAGCCTGCAGCTATGTGAAATGCTGTTTCAGATACAAAAGGCCTGGACATTTTGAGAAGGACTGTAACATGCCTTCACCGGATAGAAGGGGTGCATCCTCTCAGGCTGCAAGCCATGTCTTCGTAGCAAAGCACCATCCCGATAGTACTGAGGGAAGAATTTGGTTACTTGATAGTGGGCAACACACAACATGGTGAATGATTTAAAGCTGTTAAGTAATGTTAAAAATGCTTCCATAACCAATATTACCTTTGCAGATGGTGCTCCCAGCAAGGTGCAGAAAATGGGCACTGCATATGTGCCATCTTTTGGTAAAGATTTTGAAAATGTGTTATGTGTTAGCAAACTGGAGAATTGTATATTGAGTGTGTCTCAAATGGCTACTGATGGTTATAAAGTGATATTTGAGGGGGAACACTGTACAGTAACAGAAAAGCATAACATGAATAATGTCTGTGCAAAAGGGATAAAGAAACATGGATTGTATTACATGTTGCCTAAAGGGAAGGTGGCAAATGTGAACCCTGCAGACAATGTGCCCCTACATGATAAGTGTGTTCATTAGTATCACAGGCTAATGGGCCATGCTAGTTACAAAGGGTTAAAGGAGCTAGCAAAAGTGTGCCCTGGTTTAAGCATGAAACACTGCCCAAGATTCTTAGAATGTGCTGTGTGCAGGAAAGTTAAGGTGATGGCTTTACCTATTGCCAAAAAGACCCAGTGTGTCACCAAGAGACCCTTTGAGGTTGTCCATGCTGATTTAGCAGGCCCCTATAAGTTCACTGAAGGGCGTAACCACTATTTATTTGTGATAGTAGACAGACACACAAGGTACACCTATGTATACTTACTGAAGGAGAAAAGTCAGGCTGCAGACACATTTCGTGAGTGGGTGAACTCAGTGGAATGGGAATTTCCTTCTCATAAGGTTTCCAGTCTGGTGACAGATAGGGGAGGGGAATTCTTATCCAACAGTCTGCAGACTTGGATGCATAGGAGGGGCATTAGACACAAGACCACAAACCCAGTGTCTCCAGGGGAGGATGGGCTCGCAGAAAGGAAAACTGGGATGTTAAAGTGCATAATGGAGTGCATGATGGAAGATGCACAAGTCCCAGCTGGGCTGTGGGGGGAGGCAGTGAAGACTCCTTCTTACCATTTAAATATGCTGTGGACGTCTAGTGTCAACCAGAGCCCATATTGTCTATTGTATGGTAGAGCACGAAACCTCAAGCACCTGAGGGTTTTTGGACAATATGCAAATTTACTGATTCACCTGAGCCTAAGGAAGCCTGGGCAGCCTAAAACCAGGAAGCTGTGTTTCCTTGGCTATGAGGGTAATAAGTACATGTTTTCTCTCCATCCTGGAAAGGTGGTGTTCTCCAGGATTGCAAACTTTGAAATGCACTCAGGGTGGGACAGATTGCGTTGCAGTCAGGAGGTGTTTGTTCCCTTGGGGAGGGATGTGCCAACAACTCCCCAAACTCCCACAAATGGAGGAGTGGTAATGCCTGTTGATGAAGGGGAGGCACAGGAAGAAAAGCCTGACACTTCCCATGCCACTCCAACACACCACCACAAACAAGCAGTGAACCTGACACAGGGAGAGATGGCAGCAGCAGTGCAAGTGAGGATGAGTCAGGCAGAGCTAGGATGCTCATCCCCAGAAGGTCAACAAGGGTCAGAAAGGCTCCTGACAGATTTGTTGTTCAGGAAGCCAGGCTATGCAATGTCATGGCAGAGGAACCTACAAGTTTTCAGGCTCTCCTAAAACTTCCCCAGGAAGAGCAGGAGAAGTGGAACTCAGCCATGGACTCTGAGTTTGAGTCACTGTTGAGAGGAAAGTGTTCCAGGTAGTAGAGAGGCCCAAAGACCAAAAGGTTGTTGGTTGCAGGTGGGTGTACAAGCTTAAGGACATGCCTGATGGCACACAAAAGTGTAAAGCACGCTTGGTTGCGAAAGGCTTTTCATAGGAGCGCTACACCAATTTTGACAAAACTTTTTTGCCCACAGTAAAGCTAGAAAGTTTTTGGTTAGTCTTAGCTGTAGCAGTCAAGAGACAGATGGTTGTGCAACACTTTGACTTTGAAACAGCATACCTGAATGCTGATCTTGAAGAGACAGTGTTCATGGAACAGGCCCCAGGGTATGACAGTGCAGAGATGATGCCTCTATAGGCATCTTGAGTGTCTCTGTGGTCAATTTCCAACAGAAGTTGACCATAGAGTTGCACTAAATGACCTCCTGATGCCTAGAGACACCTTTTCCCCCGACCATGGGTAAGTGAAGTTGAGGGTTCTGATCCCATGTAAATGGGGCAACCTGTAATATTTTCTGTAATATAGTATTATCTGCATAAATTTCTGCAGGCATCCTATAGGTCAACAGTTCATAACCTGTGGTCCACAGACCCCCAGTGTCCTCACAGAAGTTCTGCAAAGGCTTCTGAGAAGGCTGCTCAGCCCACCTCCTCCCCACAGTAGAGCAGCCATGTGACAGGAGCCAAGAAAAGGGCTTCACATTGCCATGCAATCCAGCCACAGACTTGCAGGAATAATCAGGAGAAAAGTCTTCCCTCCCCCTTCAGTGTGCATCTGATGGTGTAATTGTATTATTATTATTATTATTATTATCATCATTATTATTATTATTATTACTATTATCAGGTATGGTGATGATGATGATGAATCTTGAGTTAAGTCTTGGGGGTCGGCAGCAACAAAAGATATTTAAAGGGGGTCCCTGGTAAAGAAAGGGTTAAGACCCAGTGCTATAGGTGACAATGTGTTCTCAGTTCTTGTCATTTAGAGCAATAGTAAACCGTGAAGTCTAGGTTCTTCCATGGGCCAGCATTGACAAGCAAAAAGGATGCAAACTCGATTACTCTCCAATGAGTGGATCTAAAAATTTCCAGTTCTTGAAATCTATTAATCAGTATAGTCCTTCTCAATGATAAAAAATACTTTTTAAATGCATGATTGCAAATGAAATTATAAGGTAGTTGCCTCTGGTGGCTGTCACTGAGAATGGCAAGTCGATTTGGCATATAGAAAAAGTTAATTCAACTTTGTTTTATTGAATTCCTTTTTTGCAAATTCCTCCAGAGTCAACAATTAACTCATTGCAGCAAAACAATTGTGCTACATCTCTTGGAAAGAAGGTAAACAAATAAGAAGGCTCTTGTTTAGTATCTGTGATGCTATTTTCAGTAAAGTAAAAATTACTTATTGCAGGTATCTTATCTATTAAATCTAATGTTCCACTAAGGAAATACTGTATAAGGTTAAGTGATGTCGCTGTTCTGCAGTTCTTAATGAGTAGTATTTTTGAAAGAGCACATTTCCATAGGTTCCCTTAATAATTCTACTTACCTTATTTATAATTCAAGCAAGACCACAATGTATAAATAACTTTTAAAATCTAAGTTAATGTCTTCAATTTTATTCCAAAAAGTGTTGAAGGAAAGCTATTTCAACTGAACTTTATTCAGTTGAACAAGTCTGCCATCATTATAATCTGGGAATATTTACTGATATTGGATAGATGTTTCCTCTTCAGTTCACTATAGCTACTCACATCTAGCATGCTGCTTGTGATGTTTGGTAGGTATGATAGTCTTGGTTCCTTGTATTCAGGTGTAAGTGCTCATTGAGGACCTGTCTTTGATTCTGTGGTTTTCCGTGGTTTTGCTTGCCAGCTCCAGGCTTGGCCATTTCAGCCTTCATGTCAGAAGCCCAGTCTCAGTCATCAGCTGGTGGTTTAGTAGCCTTAGACTTGACATGATACTCCTCTGAATTCAGCCCTGAGACCAGCGTGCTAGCATAGGCATCCACAGCCTTCTCTCGGCTGATGTTACTATAATGATGTAATGACAATATTATCTGATGACTCTTCTGGTATCCTATCTGCCTCTAGCTGTCAGAAGCTACAGTGGTATTGTCATTGACCTAGATAGCTTTAAATCAGTATTTCAACCTGGTGCCTTTTAGAAGTGTTGGATTGCAAATACCAGAATCCTTTAGCCAGCTATGGGGCAGTTGTCCAGCACATCTGGAAGACACCAGGTTGGTGAAGGTTGCATTAAATAATGTACACATCTATCAAGATCTAGAAACAGGATTACATAACCTTATTCCCGAATGCAGATATGACAGGATGTGCAATCAATGAGTTGTACAGCACCTGTTCCCAAAAACTCCAGACCCAGAGGAAGTAGCTGTGGCCCTCTAGCCCCCCCCCCCATTTTACTTATAAGCTTAATCATCTCTAGCATAGCCAGTGGTGATAGAAGTTGCATTGCAGGAACATCTGAAGGGCCACAGTTGCCCACCCCTACTCCAAAGCTTCAAGCAGCTTCCAGATCTTTGAGTGCAGGTATAAATATGCCTACTGCCAATCTGCACCAGGAAAACCATGTTCAGTAATTTTCAATGAAAATCTAGATGTTAATAACACGAGTCAGTCCTAGATAATGGTGTGCTTCCTTTGGTTAACCAACTTTAATAATCATATTTTAAATTCTCTTTAAACTTAAACTTTTGTTCACCAAAGTTGATATATTTTGTTCTCAATTGAACTGACTGTTCTTTTTAACTTTGTTAGTGAGGAATGGTCCGTAACAGTTCTTATCATTTTCCTTCGACATATCAGACACAAACCAGTGCTGATCATCTAAAATTAATCTTTCTGAAAGTCTTTCATCAAATCTACCTCATAAAAAAAATGATCTCCCTCCCCCCACAAGAAGACTGTAAATAATTTTTAGACATCATGTAATTATTGTCCCTTATCAGAAAATGTCCATATTTAAATTTGTTTACTGTGTTTGAAAACTGAAGAAATGGTAAAACAGCAGTTTACACTTCAGATTTGCAAAGTGTGTCTCAATAAAGACCTGGGCATAGCAACAAATCTTTATTTAAACCCTTCCTCTGAAAAAAAGCATTCCCCAAACCAAACATATGTTCATTTTCCTGACTCTAAAATATTCCAGTTTGTTTCAGTAAATATATATTTAAAGCTCATATTGACATTACCATAGTCAAATAACAAATGTGTTTATCTAGCAAAGTGCAAAGGATTCTTTGGCACAATGTCTGTCTTACCCTTTCAACCTACATACAATGAGACATGCAAGACAACAATATTTAATTACAAATGCAGTGAAGTATATTTTTAAAGATTTAAAACTATGTGGGTTGATATCTTCTGATGTAAAAATTGAAACTATTAACCTTAAGGTGCATCTTATAGGAACAGTACTTTTCCCCCCTGCTTCATACTATGAGATAACCTTATTGAAACAGAAACCAATGACCACTATTTTATAAAGTTCCAAATCTGTATTTGCATATATTTAAATAAATAGTTTAATATAGAAATTTCATTAGCTTATTCAGCTAGTCTTCCTTTACTTGTTCTCTTCGGCTTTGGTTACTATAGTTACTAGCTTAATCACAATTCAGAAAGCCATTTCTAATTACAGTACACTATATGCCAGTATAAAATTAATTCCTTGAGTATCTTAAGTCACAAACAGCTTGTAGCTTGTTCTTTGGCATTTTATTACCATGGATCCTGAAGTAATATATAAGCACATCCCATTTAATCTGTAAAGTTTAATGAAAATAAAATTAGTCTGTGAGGTATACTGATGTTTAAAATAAGTGTGGTAAATTTACTTCTAAGAAGTTACATTTGAGAGTATAGCACTTGATTGACTTTATTTTCTTAGCTGATCCAATGACCTTTTGGCCCAGTGTTCCAAAAGCAAGTAAGATGAATAGCAACAACGTCAATGTAATGGACATTATTGCCTCGTAGTATCTTTGTTACTATTGCCAGTTATTTCCATAATGAAGCACCACACAGGACTCTTCTGATATAATGGCAGCATAGGTGGATTCGCTATTTAGGAGGCAGGTCTCTATCTTATCTTAACTTACTGTTATTGGCCATGATTACTATAAGGCCGTTTCTAAATTGTGGTTTATCCAGCAATGTTTAAATCTCCTAGGAAACAGAACAGGAAGTACCTCAAATCTACTTCCCAGAGCAAATGTTTGAAACAAAAAGCTGGCATCTTTACACCACTTATGCAGATTGTGGCAGGTTTATGGACTAGCAGCAGTCATCTGATTTCATTGTCTGTTAGTGCAGTCATCTGGACTAGCTGTAGTCCTGTTGGTACAGCTTGAGTCTTCCTTATCCAAAATGCTCGGGGCCTGTGGTATTTTAGATTATGGAATGCTTGCAATATCATAGCTACAAAACTACAGTAATATACTGTTAGTTTAGCTAGCCTGTAAAGTAGTTTGAATTTAGCCAAGGAACAATGAACACTACATCTCCAGAAAGGATCAGGACAAAGAACATTCTAAGAAATGCAGGCAATTTATTTTTTTCAATAATGGTTGTTATGTCAGATATTAAAAATAAATATTTCCTTTACTTAATAATACCATTTAAAGTGTAAAGACATTTGAATAGAGTCAGAAGGTATCGTATTATGGTTTCTTAGCTGATGATGGAATGACTAATTAAAATCTGTCATTTGCATTTTTGACTGTTAATGGAATATTTTGAATGCTTATCCAAGAGGTTTCCCCCTCTAACCCTGGGGCTTTACCATAATGATAGTGCTTTGCAGCTGGGGTTTTAGCTTGATTTGTTTTGTGTGTGTGTGTTTTGTAATGTAAATGAAAAAATAGTATTCTCCCAGAGAAGCTGCATCTAAGTGTTCATGCAAATCAGTCTGCTGGATCAAGTACTGTCTCATCAGCATGTATTAATTCATTTCCCCCCTATTGAATTGTGAGATTATATTCAATTTTAAACGTTGGATTCATTTCTTGATCCATAGGCAGACAAAGCAAAGATACTGAATGAAAAGAAGCCTTAATTTTCTTGACTAAACAACAAAGGCCAGAATTCTGTTGCTATAATCTACTACCATACTGTAACTGTGCCAGCATAGTAGGTGGTGGCAATGGGAGAGAGAAAAGCCACAGGAGCAGTGGTCATAAAGGAACTGAGGCACTGAAGAAATAGACTACTCAGAGGTGCCAGATTTTGTCTGCCTTCCCAGGCCACTGCTAGGCAAACTTTGAAAAAGTGCAACAACTAGCATAGTGCACCAGTGGGGCTCCTGCTGAAATTCCCAATTCTATTTTTTTAATGATGTACTTTTAATTATTGTAAGCTGCTTTCAGTCTGATCTGGGGAAAAGGTAGGATAGGAATAAGTATAAGAACCAGAGAATCATAGAGTTGGAAGAGACCACAAGGGCTATCCAGTCCAACCCCTTGCCATGCAGGAATCAAAGCACTCCCAACAAATGGCCTCTGTTTAAAGACCTCCAAAGAAGGAGACTCTACCACACTCTGAAGTAGCACATTCCACTGATGAATAGGTCTTACCGTCAGAAAGTTCTTCCTAATGTTTAAGTGGAATCTCTTTTCCTGTCCATTGCTCCGTGTTCTAGCTTCTGGAATAGCAGAAAACATGCTTACACCTTCTTCAATACAACATCCTTTCAAATATTTATACATGCCTTCTCATATCCAGGCTAAACACATCCATCTCCCTAAGCTGCTCTTCATAGGGCAACAACAACAACAACACTGCACTGGTGAATTCACCAATTTTCAAGATTGCCTTGTCATTAACCACCAGTAGTCTGGTATAGTGATGTATGTATGTATAGCAGCAACAACAAAATAAAAATATTATCACAAATAGAAATCCCTTTGTTTCCGGAGTATTTTCTTACAATATGTGTATAGTATGTGACCTGTTAAACAACATTTCCATAGTTCATATGTCTTCTAAAAATTCTGATCTTTTCTATATGTATCCGTTTTTCTTCAATATTGAAGAGTGAAAGAACATGAAAAATATAATTTTTCCTGGACTTTGCCAACAACAGAAATACTATTGCACAGTAGCTAAGAGTGACTTTATAATGAGTGACTTTTAGAAATGTCTTAAATATTTATTAATATACAGCCTGGGTCCAGGTTATTTGAAGGACTGTATCTCCCTGTACAAGCCCATTAGAGTGCTGAGCTTGTCCGGAGAGGTCCTTCTGTTTGTCCCACCACCTTCTCAGGCCCGTTTGGTGGGAACAAGGATGAGGGACTTCTCAGTGGCTGCCCCCAGACTTTAGAACTCACTCTTCAGGGAGGCCAGGATAACCCCATCTTTGCTCACCTTCCAGCAGCTGTTTAAGACATTTTTATGCCACCAGGAGATTCTGCAGCTACTATGGACTGCCAACAAGACAAATAAATGGGTCCAACAGCAAATCAAGCCTGAACTCTACCCAGAAGCCCAGATGAGTAAGCTGTTGTACTTTGGACATATCATGGGAAGAGATGACTCGCTAGAAAAGACAATGATGTTTGGCAATGTAGTTACAATTAGGAAAAGAAGACCACATTACAGGTGGATTGACTTATGGCCCCGAATTTGCAAGACTTGAGCAGGATGGTTGATTGATGATAGAGTGAGTTGAAGGTCTCTCATTCATAGAGTTGTGATAAGTTGAAGTCAACTTGACAGAAATTAGCTATAACATAAAAATACTGTATAAAAAATAAATCTAACTGAAGTAGTAGTAACACAGGGAAACTGTTAACATCCATGAAAAAGGTAGGGTTAATGGTTTGCATGAGGTCTTATATTTTTCTTTACATGTATATAAAGCTCTACTGAGAGTAGGGTTACATTTCTCTTGTGAAAAGTCACTTGATCCAGGCCAGAGCTGTTTGTGGAACTAGAGGAGGCAGGTACTTAATTAAAAGGTAAAGATTTATTTCAGAACCTAGGTCATTCTTAAGCTTAACAGTCTCAAAGGTGCAAGAAATGCCCAAACATACTGGTCTTGTCTGCACCAGCTGCTTAATCTGCAGCTCTGGATGGACCACATGCACCAGTGTGAGCATGCATTGTTGCTTACATGGGCCAGCTGGGCCAACACTGTATTGGCCCCGCTGGCCTGTTGCCCTCGGTACCACCGCCACTGCCTTGCCTGCCAGCCCATCAGCTCTGCCTGAGAGCCTGGCATCTCCCATTGCTGCTGGTGAGTTAAGGAGACAGCACCCATGCAATCAACAAGGAGGGGGAGCAACCCCTCCTTGTTGAGCATGTTGTACAACACTCTCTGCTTACCTCACTAGCAGCAATGGGAGATGCCAGGCTCTTGGACAGAACTTCTGGGCCAGTAAATGAGGCAGAGGCGATGGCAGCAATGGTGGTGGCCATGAGGGTGATGAGCCAGCAGGGCCAATATGCTGGGTAGGTGACCATGTGGACATCTGGGTTGCTCCAGCCCACTTCAGCTGTCTGCACACTAACAGACCCAAGAGCCACTCCAGGGTTTCCCCCAAATTCACGCAATAAGTGGCAAAGTTGAATTAAGGGTCAGAAAGTGTGGATCCTTCCCTGGAAGTAGCTGTACATTGTCCGGACTACCAGTGCTGGGTTTGGGGGTGAGTGCAGCTTTTTGGCCAGTGCAGATAAGGCCAGAGAGAATGAGTGACAGGTGCCAAAACTCAAGGGCAAAACATTAAACAATGCAGAGGATGTGATGGCTATGAGTACACTCAGGATGACAGTTTGGCTCTGGGAATGAAAAGAAAGTTCAGGAGAGTTCCTTACTACTTTGCAACTACCTGGCTGTACAAGGCCAGACCTGTATAATTAGCTACCCACGTATAAACAAAAAGTTTTGAAAGTGTTGGCCAAGAGGTATAAACTTGTCAAGTGTGTGAAGACACTTCAGGACTGTGTCACTTTTTTTGCCAAACTCTACCTTGGCCAATTTAATTGAATCCACATGAGTTGATAGCTGGAAGTAGACTTGGCAGTCAGGTAGGGATTGTTAGGCCCAAAGTTGGAACTGAAAGAATATTGTCATATTTCTAGTTTGGAATTTTATCATATAAAATCACCATGATAGAAGTCTGATGTTTGCTGATTTTCTTGACACTTCCAATAATACAAGTTTGTAAGATAGCACAATACATAAAACAATGGTTGGTAAAAAAGCATTATCAGGTTGAATACGTCATGTCTGGCTCCTGTATTGAGAAAGTATAAAAAATTATACAGTGAGAATATCTGGATAATTTTAGAATTTATATTATGCTGAATATCAGCCCATGTTTATCAGTACTTGACTTCATGTAAAATGTCTGTTTTCTTTTTATGGTAGTGATTGATAAATGCCTGCAATGATTTCTTAATGTGAACGTTACTTAGAAAAATGGTGAATGGACTGTGGGGTAAATTAGCAATTTAAAATAAAACCACTTCAGTTTATTTCCCCCCCCCCTTGCTTCAAGCACTGCAAGTGGATGAATGGGAAGTCATGGTTACTTCCAGTATCATGTAATACTTATTTAGATATATTCATTTTTTTAAAAAATGCTTTATAGTTGAACATCTTGTACTAAGGCCTCTGTAGTGGAAGATTGTGATTTATTGTAAGCTTTAAGGGCATAAATAATCAGTGGTTATTGTACACAATTATACACAAACAAATAAAAAGAATAAAACCATGAATAGTTGAAACTTATTACAAAATCCTGTGACATATCTAGACTAGTGCTGGTCCATGGATTAGTCCCAAGCTGTTAGCTCCTGTCCCTGGTGAGTTTCCAGGAAAGAAAGAAATAATTGTAGCCAATGGGCACAAATATTGTACTGGTCCCTGGCACACTGGGGGAGAAAGTTGCTATTCTCCCACATGAAATAACCTAAGAGTTACTGATTTAGACTACCTCTGTGTCCTAGTATTATGTACCAATGACTGAGAACCATGAATATAGCCCAACTCAGTGCCCCATGATTTCTGATTATAATGGTGCAATGCAATTCATCTAACTCACCCTTAGCATACAGCGGTCACTGTAGCTCTATAATTACTATGATAAGGTAGGAAAGGATGAAGCAGAAATGGTGTGCTTAAGCTAGAATTTTGAAGCACTGGTCTTGCTTCCCAAGAGACTGAAGAATCAATAGTTAGTCATTGATTTAATATCAAGAAGCAAAGCTTCAAAGTAGCGTAAGAATTGAAGAAACAGTACAATACAATTAGGAGCACTGTTTGGGGCTAAAGAATTGTCCTGGTTGTCCAAGAGGTAGTACAACAATTTTGAGATCTTTTCAGTAGTATAGACTTGTATTATTTATGTTTTTCATAATTACATATCTTTGGAGGCAAAAAGACATTATCAGTAAGAAAACCCCATTTAATGTAATCTCTTCATAGCCAAATTCGTATCTAGAATTAGAATTGTTAAGTGTTTGTAGTTTGATTACATGACAGGTAATGGGTTGTCTTACATGCAGTCTTACAAAGAATTTTGTAATAAAAAAGACAATTCTGAAACAAATTATTGCATTATTTTTATTAGCTCATTTACAAACTATTCATATCAATTTTTTATAAATAACATGTGCCATGTTTTAATATTAGGATTCTACACAAGGGGAATTTGTTTCTAATGCAAATGAAATACTTTTAAAGAAAGGATTCCTGTATGCCTTTATGTGAGGAAAAGATATCAACCTTAATTTATAGTCATAGCCTTTGATGTAGCCAATTCTGTACAATTCTGTTTTTTAAGGATCCCAGGAAAGTTGTAACAGTCTTGACAAATGCTTTATTCTTCCAGGAGAAGTGTTGAAACTTACTATTCTTGTCACTTAAACAGTACTGTATATTCAGAGTACTTGCCCTGCCAAGGTTCAGTGGACATAAGAGCTTCCATTCACTAAGAGAGTGGAGTTATTCTTTTTGTGCATATTTCATGCTAACTTTTCAAGCACCAGTCTCTCTTTCTTCCCACTTCCTTTTTTTCTTCCACAAACAATCTTTTTTTCTCACTCTAGAGCCTCTATAAATATGAAAAAAATGTATCTAGGAAGGCACACATTGTTTTTATGGCCAACACAAGAGCAGGCTTTTAAACATTAATTATTGTAATTTTTTGGTCCCACAGTTATGAACATTTCTCTTCTCTTCAGAACTATTCTTGCTGAAATGGACACAAAGTATATACTATAATAAATTCTACTTATCTCTTTACCCCTATTTTCAAAAGCATTTGAATGCTTCAAATCCTTCAACATTAATGCATTTGGTAGAGAAATTCAGCATGATCTGAAAAGAATTGTACTCTCATCTGAAGGCCCGGGTCTGAAATTGTGGGAAGAGGGTCTTATTGACACATGATTGTCCCTAGAAACTCAAGTGACCTTTGTGGCTCAATGAACTTTCAAATGAAATGCCAGCTTTGATCCTACTTGGGTGAATCTAGACATAGTGAAGCATTCTCTGGTAATCCCCAATTTAGACTACTGCATGTAGAGTTGACTTTGAAAACAGTCCAAAAACTGAATTTGATACAAGAAAGGATTCCAAGACTGTTAAGTGTGACTAGACAACTTCTAGCCTGTGTTTTATTAGCCTGTGTTTTATTAACAGCACAGGATTCTAGTCCATTTTGAGGCCCAATTTTGCTTTTGCTGCTTTTGAACTTTACAGTCCTTAATTGTCTGACACCAAGGCACCTTCTCACACACGTACTTATGCAAACCCTAAGATTATTTTTGCTCCCTATTTTTGCTCAAGGCTCCTCTACTAACTGAAATGAGATAGGCAGCTACCAGTCAGGAGACCTTCTTGGTGGTGGCACCCATGTAGTGGTATGTTTTCTCTAGGAAGGTTCACCTGGCTTCTTCTTCATCTACGTTTGAGCACTCACTGAAGTTTATTTTTTAATATTTCCAGACCTTTTAAAATTTGTGATTTTAACATGTTGGAATTGTAATCCACTGTTTTATATCCCATAATTTTTTATTTATGCTGTGTAATCGGTTTTGTTTCTTCTGTTGACAGTCTTCTGCTAAGTATTGATGCCAGACTATAGTAGACCCTCAGCCCAGGGGTTGCTGATGAACTCTTGCCTTGCAGTTAGTTAGGCCTGCCCTTGACACTGGCTCTCTCTTTATGCTGCAGTTTGTTTCATGATATGGCTTGTGAGCTGTCTGAAGAATATTGTGATTTGGTGTTTTATATATATGCTGAAAACAGGTGGCTAGCTAGCTGGATTTTTATTTTATTTTATTTTATTTTATTTATATCCCACCTTTTCCCCAGCATTGGATTCAAGGTGGCTTACAGCCATTTAACAAGAGAGTACAACTAAAAGTTAAAACACAATTAAATCTGAGTTCTGTTTCAAAAATACAAGTTAGAAACACAAGTTAAATACATTTAAAACATATTAAAACAGAAACACGACAGTCCTCACTAAAAGCTCCATCTGCCATGGCATATTAAAAACCAGATGACTCCCTAAATGAAAAGGTCTTGCTGGTGAAAATGGAGCAGGGAGAAGATCAACCAAACCGTCTGGTGAAGGGAGTTCCATGACTTGGGAGCAACCATCAAGAAGGCTTTCTCCCATACCTTCATCAAATGTGCCTGTATGTGGAGGGACCAAGAGAAAGTCCTCATCTGCAGATCTTAAAGTTCAGGCAGGATTATATAGGGAGATACAGTCTTTTAGATAGCCTGTATCCTAGACATGCAGGGCTTAGGCATAACTAACATGTTGAATTCACTTGGAAATGGATTGGCAGCTAGTGGAGCTGTTTCAGCAAGGGCATTATATGCTCCCTATAACCTGGTCCTATCAGCAACCTGACCATAGCTTTTGGACAAACAGATAGAGCTTTAGACCAGTTTTTCACAACCTGTGCCACTTACTGCTATGTAGTGACACCAGAGTTAGCACTAGAAGTTGTCAGTTGACTTTACTTGATTAATTGGTGTGAATACTGTTTTGTACCTCTTCCAACTTTTCTAATATACATTACATTTTGGAATACTGAGAATGTTAGTTTTTTTATGGAATAAGTTGTGCTACTTCTGTGATGGTTAAGTATGAACATATGCTTTTGTGACTGAAGAAATGTACTTTTTTAAAATTAATATTAAAAAAATGTTTAAATAGAGCACCTTCAAAGTAGTAAACAAAACTAGGGAAGGAGAAGGTATGAAGTCTCCCATTGAACTCAGGCACCTTGGATTGTGGCCACTGACATTTTAAAGCAACTGGTCTTTTCCAATGGTGCACTTTCTGCCACATTGCTGTTTATTTGTCAGAGCCTGTCTAGCACGCCTCCATTCTGTTGGAGGTAACAATTCAAGGACATTTTAGTTGTCTAATGCTCTGCCTATTCAAGAAAGCTGGCTGTGTTCACCTGCTGTAGCAAAAATAGTAAAGAGCATTGTGGCAACTTAAAAAACCTAGCATATATAATATGCTAGGTTTTACTTGTTCATCTTTTAGTGAGCTTGCTAAACACATTTCAGAATTATGTGGATACTAATCTCTTTTCTAAAAGTCTTTTTCTTCATTGTTGTCTTTACTCTCTTTTTGTGCAATACTTAGGTGATATTTCTCAGTGTCCTTTTTAAATATGAAAGCCACACATAATATGGGTAAAACCAGATAAACTGACAGCACAGTCATATATACATCTACTCAGGAGTTGTATTGAATTCAGGATAGATACAGCTTAAAGCATACATTTTTGATATTTATGAGGTAGCTGTTGTTCAGTGCTATATCATCAGTATCTAATTTGAAATCCAACATGTTTGAGTTTTATTTTTTCATTGGAAAGATGACCTTGCTGCTGTCCTGCATGACTTTGAATCCATCTCAAAAGAAAGTGCAAAGTTGTGTAGGAATAAATGCCTTATTCTAAAGGGAGTTCTATGAATAGTCAGTAATTTTTAGGTTTTTGAAAGCCCTTTAAAATAAGATATGCTGTACAATTGTTTGTTTTGTTTTAATTGCAACACCTTGAAAACAGTGATCTTTCCCCCTCCTCCTTCTCCTCCATCATCATTATAGCTCCAACTTAGATGGTTAAAGCTACTATGTGTTTGGGTTTCATTAGTGTGGGATGCCACATTCAACCTCCAGTGACTCTTCTTTTGTGCAAGGGAATTTAACTCTCCTGCCTGGGAATTTGTTTTATTCCTGTATGCGATGCTTCGTTCTTTCTTGCTGAGTTACATGCATTTTCACTGAATCTCATTTTTCAACAGAAAGTTCAGTGACTTTATTAATTAGTGTTTACCTAATCACTGCAGACTCTTCAAGTTGCATAGGCCACAAAATGTAAAAGAATGCTTTCTTTCCTCTCCAATTTCCCCCACCCCACCCCAGCAGATAAAGCTCTGTCTTGGCATATGGCAAACTAACTGTTTCTCACATGACTGGAGCTCTAGCAGCTGGACAACTGAGCCTAAAGGCCTTACCCTTTCCAGGAACAGGGTCGTCCTACACTAGCTGTCTTTATGTAGCTGCATCTCTGGATTAGGATGAAACAGATGGCAGCTTGTGAGACAGAATATTAAAAAGTACTTGCAAATATTCTTTACACAGAATAAACACGCTGTCCTATTTCCCTGCACAAGGCCACTTCTCCCTCGCCACTGGAGAACTGTTTACAAAGAAATACTTCCAAATAAATTAATTATCAGAAGTGGTCTTGGTTCACATTGCATGGCTCTAGAGGAGAGCTCTTCATCAAAGCTTTTAGTTTGCACTTAGAAACCTCAGAACATGGACACTAATGTGATACATGCCAAGGCAAAATCATGACAAGACAGATTCCTAAGTGGTTGCAGTAGTATCATCTGCCTCTTTCTAGGATGTGGTTAACAAACCAAACAAATTCAGTGGTGTTTCTGGGAACATCAGTGAAGGATTGCTGCTATGAGCTCAGAAATGCCAAAAATCTCTTATTATTTTTTATGCATTCTTCAACTATGCATATTTAGTAGTTACAGTGCTTTTGTACATCCACTGTTGCTATTTTTAAAAAGTAATTCAGGACCATTGGTGACCATGGTTCTTGGAGGTCTCTCATTCATAGAGTCACCATGGATCAAAGCTGGCTTGACAGCAAAGAACCACAATAACTTTGCATGTTTGCTATAACCTAGCTAGCCCTAGGGAATTTGTTTTGCTTGTTGTGATTTGTGTATAGTGGTTTGAGCATTGGCCTACAACTTTGGAGACCATGGTTCAAATCCCCACTTGGCCATGGAAACTCTCTGGGTGACTTTGGGTAAGTTGCACTCTCTTTGAATCAGTGTCCTGAACTCACAATAGCAAGTGCCTGAGGAGCAGCAGGGTAGGGGTGCAGGATCAACAGAACAAGGGGTGCAGTCTTAGGTTGTCACCAATTGTCCCTAACAGATGACAGGGAAGTCAATAGCCAGTCCACAGATCAATAGAGTCAGGTCCAAGGTCCAGGTGTGTGGTCCGTGGTCAGCAAGGGCTTAATGCAGTAGTCCAGAAGTCATTTGGAGCCAAGGCAAGCAAGAACACATGAAGAATGAAAACAGGTACAATAAGCAGTTGTGAGCACTGAGGCTTGAAGGAAAATTACTGGAAGGTGTGTAGACAGATTCTCAAGGCCAGGTGGACCTCATTAACAAGTAATCAGGTCAGCATTTAGTATTTAAACGACATTAGGTGTAGTGTTTCTCCCTTCTGCATTCAGAGAAGAAAGCGGCATGTCTTCTGGATCATCTATCACTGGCTGTTTGTTCTACAGGGTGAGGTGTATTTTTTCTATCTGCTTCAGCTGCCCTTTCATTGGGAGTCAGGGCAGTCTCTTCAGGGTGAACCAGGCTTTCTCTGCTTCGTCTGCATTCCCTTCTTCTTCCTCCTAATCCTCTGAGTCCTTGGCAAGGGGGTTCATGACAATCAGAGGAAAGCAGAGACAACCCCCTCTAAACAAATCTTTCCAAGAAAAGCCATGATAGGTTCATCTTAGAGTGACTATATGTTGGAAACTACATGCAGGCACACCACCACAACAAATTGCCTGTTTTAAACTACAAAAAACAGCTCCAAACCTATTGATGAAATCTGTATATACTGGTGAAGTAGAGTGTAGAGGGAAAACAGGAAAAAGGATTAATTTTATGAAAAATGATCAATCATTATACAGAGATCTAGAAACTATTTTTATTTTTTGTTCTCTGATTTCTCTTCTGATGTGAAATTTATCATTTAAAGAAACTTGGTTGATTACTGTTGTGGTTCAGTATTCATCTTGTTGCTTCTTATGGGAAAAGAGCTAGTGTGCTTTTCTAGCTTGTAGACAGTGAGTAGACTAAAAAAGAGATGCACCCAGACTAAGCAGTAGTCTGAAAAAATATTGCTTATTCTAGGCCCGGGTGCCTTCTTCCATTTCTTTGAATGAAATTAATGTGTCATCTGAGTCTAATTACTCCTTCCTGCTCTCTTCCTGCCTTTGATGATCTTTTATTTCATCTGCTTAGTTCTCTAGGCTATCTTTAAATTTAAATACCGCTTGGCAGACATTTTTACTAGCTGCCAGTCAAGGAAACCACTTGGTGGGACAGAACCCGATACTACATGCTGCATGTATTGCATATGTTTTTGATTGCCTTACAGTGTGTCTAACAGCTTTGCAGCCAGAAACCTATGAGATGGTGATTAATTTTTCTTATGAAAATTGAGGTTATTGAGAATACATACTACTTTCCTCAATTTGTGATGCTTCAGTCATCAATAATATAGTTACTCCTATGCTATCAGATATAGAAGTACTGTAGTATTTGAATGAAAATGCATCTGTCATAATTTTAAATCTTATTCTGGGTATATATTGTTTTCCACAGTGTTTTATCTGTATTTTTTATGTCACCTTCATAGCTAGATAACATCCTCATTACAGAATTTCCCCACATCTTTGTTGTAAGCTTTCTAGAAGGTGATGACTAATGTTTTACAGAATTCAACAAGATTTGGTGAGCCCCTGGTGTCCCTTTGGAGCTATGCAGTTCATATCAGGAAAACTGTAAATTGTTGTGATGTAAGTGTTATTTTTTTTAAGAGAATGTTAAGAATAATTTTTTTCCTAGTACCTAACCTTAGTCATTTTTTAAAATTACTTATTTTAAAAACGTTTATTTCTGAGTGTTTGGAACATGACGTTCTGTACGAGTATAAGGGCCTGAATTGGCTGAAAGCACATACCAATTTCCATTATTGTTATGGATTCAGCTGGACATGCTTTTAAGACCCTAAATATGTTGGTAATGCAACAATGCTCAATGTTTAAAGAGTTAAATACATCTTAGAGAGAGCAGCAGTAATAGAGTTAAAGGATGTTTCAGTGACCAAAAATCTCATGCCTTATCCACCTATCCTAACTTTCCTTAGACTAATATTTTTAGGGATCATTCTACCTCTTCTCTCTGGGGTTGTCTATATGGAAAAAAAACTCCACGTAGAATTCAAGGAGAATAACTTTTGTCCCAAAGAGATCCCGTGGTGATTTGTTGTACAGTATTTGGAGGGGGGGGGGCCAAAAACTCAAAAAACCATGCAGGGAAAGCCTTTGTGCCTGTTCACCAAAGTTCTTTTTTAAAATCTGGTGGAAATGCACACTCCTGCTCATTAGGACATTCAAATTCCATTGCTGCACATTCCCAAATAAGAGTGGAAGTGGTAACTGTTTGATCGGACATGTGAGGGGTGCAGGCTTGCTGGCAATGAAGTGCCGGAAGTGCCATTTTGGAGTTTTGTGGTAGTGAACATGTGCTCTTTCACTGTGCTGAGGTTACCAAACAGCTTTTTAAACAGAAGGTTGCACTTGTGCACCTTAGATTTACTGTAAAAAAAATTAGTGTGCAGCAGTGGCAACATGTGGATAATAATAATGCAAGCGATTCACTTCCGGCCTTCATCTTGATTGACAGGCATGGCTCCATGTGAACATCAAACATGGATAACTTTGCATACCAGTGATTTTGCCAAAAAAACCATGGAGACAAATGAACACTGCTGCGAATTCGCATTCATGTGCAACAATCAGCATTACATCTTTTCTAGACAAGCCCTTTTTGTCTCCTTTTTGCTCTTTCACTGTTCCAAAAGTAAAACTAAACTTAGTCCTCTCCCTGTGCTAGCTTAGCTTAGCCTAGCACCCTTAGAGAGCTTTCTTGTCTCTAATGGGGTTCCTATAATAAAAGTTAAGTTTATTTCCTATAGCCATTGGCATCAATCCTTCTTAATCATAGTAGCAAGCCACCGCACACATGCACTCTATATTAGATTACTGTATTGGACCCAGCCAGCTTTGTTTTGAAAGGTTTGCAAAAAGATTAAGGTAGCTTAAAGAACCAGTCCACATGTGAGAAGAAAACTCATGGCAATGTCTGGAAGCACTGAGCTGACAATTCCCAAACTTACAGGCAAGTTTTGCTCAACATGATTTTGCAGAATTGAGCTTGCGCTACCAAGAGCCAAACATTTGGCTGTTTGCAAGAAACAGAGACCCACAAATTAAAACAGTCTTGCAGAAAGTAAGAGCAAGGTTCTTGAGGCCCACTGCATAGCCAGTGCTATTGATAAGCAGACATTCAGCTATTTTAGAAGTGAAAAGACTGATAAATCAATGTTACAATGTCTTCAAAAGATGCACAAGAAATCAGATACTAATGAGCTTCTTTCTTTGCTAGAACAACTGATTTATGTGAGAATGGAAGCTGATCAAACTTGTTTAAAGTAAAAGACATTACTGAACACTTGAGATCTATTAAATGGGAGTTAAGTGAGGAATTAATTATTGCATGCATTTTCAAGGGACTGACCAAAACGTTTGAGAATTTGGTGACCCCTCTTAAAGAACAGACCAAAACAAAAACAAAAACAACCCCCCCCCCCCAGCAACTACACACTGTAATGAATAAGCTACTGGCAGAAGAAAATGCCAAGTCTGATAAGAAAAAGGCAGATTTCTCCTCTGCATGAGATTCACATTTAAGCTTATACCAAAATGCAGTCTTAGCATCACAACAGGAACCTCTTTTCAGATGTTAAATGTTCTACTGTGGAAAAACAGGTCACAGACAAGCTGATTGCTTTAAAAATAATGGCTCAAGATGTAGAGGAAACAAGGGGATAGGAATGTGATTTAAGCAGGCCAAACAGGCTTCCCTGAAGGGGAGACACTCAAATAAATATTATGAAATATATACAGAAACTTTTTGAGTTGAAAAATTGGCTTTAAAATTGACTCAATTAAATGGAAATACTGTGGACTATCCTTATCTGTGGGCTCTGTCTACGTATTTCAGTGACCAAATGGGGAAAAGCTGAAGAAAAAGAAACTGTCCCTAAACAAAACCAAAAGTCAGACACTCACAAAACTACCACAAGACAGAAATATGGTGGAATGCAAGTGGGTTTTCAAAGTCAAGCATGATTTGGAAATAAAATTCAGAGGCACAAAGCAAGGCTTTTACCAAAGGATACTCAGAAGAATTTGGAGATGATTGTGACCAGACATTTGAACCAGTTGTGAACCATACTACTATAAGAACCAGCACAAACTGGAAATTCTCCATTAACAGTGGACAAGCAGGTGCCAAGGTTACATCCAATGGAACTGTCTCAACTTTGGCATCTAACTCAGAGAGGATCTGAGCAACTTTCTCTGCAAAATGGTAGGCAGATTTTTCACAGTGGGCTGTTGGGTGGTCTGCATTCCCCTTTGGGTCAGATTATAACAAATTCCTGACCATTCAAATAAACTCTGCTGATTGATTCTGTGCTAACATAATTGTGTTAGTCAGAAAAGCCTTTTTTGCTGCCTTTATTGCCCCAACATAGGCCTTCAGGTAGATTTTAGTCTGTTTTCAGTTGGATTCACTCTAAGTTTTCTGTCACTGTCATTCCAGACTCCATCTCACTTGTTTCATAGTTGCCAGCTCTTTAGAAACCAAGGGGCTGGTTTAGCTCCACTCCGTGAGGGGGACGCTTAGGCGAGATTGTGTCAATTGCCCTGGTTATTTCCCCATTCCAGAGATCCACCAGGGCTTTGACAGGACCACCTGCCAAGGCAGCAGGAAACTCCCCAAGAGCCATCAGGAATCCCTCTGGATCCATAAGCCTCCTGGGGCAGACCATCTTAATGGGTCCCCCATCCCTGCAGAGGCTTGGAATCCCAGCAAGCCTAAACCTGACCAAGAAGTGACCTGTCCATGACAACAGAGTGATAGAAAGCTCCTCAGTTCCCAAATCACCACCATCCCTTCCTGTACAGAAGACAAGGTCTAGAGTGTGCCCAACAACATGAGTGGGGTCAGATAACATTTGGGACAGACCCATGGTTGTCATGGCAGACATGACATTCTGAGCCACTCCCAACAGGGTAGTCTTAGCATGAATGTTGAAGCCCCCCAGAAGTAACAGCCATGGAGACTCCAACACCACCCCTGAGAACGTCCCAGCCAGCTCAGGAAGGGAGACTGTTGGGCAGTGGGGTGAGCGAAATGCCAACAAAATCCCTGATCTGTCATGGCTAGAAACAAAATAATAAAAGCAATAAAATAAAACTATACTGCTAGGCAGTTTAAGCAATGTGAGTATTCACCTTTTTATCTCACCCCATCATTATTGTTGTTGTGTGCCTTTAAGTTATTTCTGACATATGATGACCCTAAGGTCATCATAGAGTTTTCATGGCAAAGTTTGTCATGAAGGGGTTTGCCTTTGCTTTTGAGAGAGTATGACTTGTTTTCAGTGCTGAGTGAGAATTTGAACCCTGGTATCTAGAGTCATAGTCTAGTGCTCAAACCACTATAGCACACTGGCCCATCCTCACCCCATCAATTTTCCACATTGAAAAATAGATCAAGATTGACTATCCTTGTTCAGTACTAGCAATTTTGTGATGCTAGCTTTGTGATACAGTTTGCATCTCGTTCCAAGATGCCCTGCAAAATTATGTTAAATGATTATTGTTGTAATATTGTTTGTAAAGATAAATGCAATAATTGTCAAGAACTATCTTCCCTTTTTGGCTTTCTGTTTATGTATACAAATGATTTTAGCAGAAAATGCTTTAAAATATTTTAGATACAAGATACATCAATATGTTTAAACAACAAATTCAGTATTTAAAAAGAGAGTGTTTCCAGGAATGTGGAATAATAATGTGAAATTGCTTTGGGCCTCTGTCACAAATTAAACTGGGCATAGTGCTAATTAATTTATGTCAGAATGAATATTAAATTCCAATGCTTATCAAAAATTTATCCATTTCTAGAGCAACCTTGATAATTAATGATGGTATATGTGGAATTCCATAATCTGGGCTCTGGCATGCATAACTTTCACTTATCAGCTAGGGGCCCCAGATTGTTTGGCCTTTGGGGCATTATTAATTGGTAGTGTTTGCATGTAATCACAAACTTCAACATTCAGGGGAGTTTTAGACTGATGGTGATGACGACTATTATACTCAGCATTTATATAGCATGCTTCAAGAGTTCAAAATGCTCATATATATTGTCTACTGTCTCTCTCTCTGGCTTTTCTTCGCAAACGAAGATTCAGGAAGGACTCATCCTGTGCTTTCTGCAAGCGCGCTGATGACTAAAAAGGCCAATCCGAGATAAACAAGTCCGGTTGCAAAAAGCACAGCAGAAGGTCTCCTTGGGTGATGTTTTTGGGTTGTGATTCTTTCTGCATTGTCGTTTCTCTTCAAGACTTGTTCGGCGTGAGTTCTCAAATAAGGCTGCAGCATTGTGGATAGTGCATCTCCATGCCTCCCGATTTGAGGCCAGGGCGGACCACTGCTGGTGATCAATTTGGCCGAGCCTGAGATGTTGTTTCAGGGAGTCTTTGTATCGCTTTTTTGGAGTGCCCCTCTTACGCTGACCTGTGGTGAGTTCACCGTAGAGTAGTATTTTGGGGAGGCGATGGTCCTCCATCCTAGAAACATGCCCTGCCCAGCGCAGCTGTGTTCTCAATATCATGGCCTCAATGCTGGTGATCCCTGCTTGCTCAAGGACAGCAAGATTCGTCACATAGTCAGTCCAGTGTATATTTAGGATTGTGCGTAGACAGAGCTGATGAAAGCACTCGAGGAGTCGTAGGTGGTGGCGATAGGTGACCCATGTTTCAGATCCATAAAGGAGGATAGACAGTACAATGGCTCTATACACACTGATTTTTGTGCTTTGCCTCAGGTGTTTATTGCTCCAGACTCTTTTGTGAAGTCTTCCAAATGCGCTATATCCCTTTGCTAATCTGTGATCGATCTCTTTGTCAATCTTGGCATCTTGTCTACAGTACCATTATAACAAATAACTTGCCCTCCATACTTCAGTTAGTTGGCCCATAAGAAGAAGAAGAAAAAGCCTGTCTGTCTGCAGCCTTTTTGATATGAAGGAGATCTTGCAGACACTAATGTGCTACATCTACCTCCAACTATTACTCAAGATAGAGAGGACATTAGGAAGAAACAGTAGAAAGACATAACCTCCAACATTTTACAGATGAAAAATGGGACATGTGTGGCCAAGAAACATCAGAGCATAGTCAAGGTAGCAAAGAGTTTTTAATGAGGAAGAACACATAAGATATGGGAGGCCACAGCAGTTTGCTTTTGCCTGAGCCTATTAGGAAAGGCAAGATTCACCCTCTCCTCTCCTGTACACCCACTGAGTTAACTGAGTGTAAATTAATTTGTCATTTTGAACTCAGTTTGCACAACTGGAGTAAGATGAGTAAGTGGGAAAGCATGAGGAGGAGGAGGAGAAACCCCAGTCTGGGGTATGACAGTAAGGGGCCGTCTACATGGTAAAAAATACATATGGTGTTTGGAAGATTGATCATGTGTACACATGGCCATTCGGATGCATACGTGTCTTTTGGAAGTGCGGCTAGCGAATCCCCTGTAAACTATGTGGATTTGGCATTCGGGAGGATTAGTGAATCTCAAGATAAAATCCGTACAGCCATTCATATTGTTGACGGTCTGTAAACCCCATTGGCACACATAACAACAGGCAGTGTAATCTAATTGGCTGGCCGAGCACAGGGGGTGGGGCTAGCAAAGAGAGGAATTGGGAGCAGCCGCCATGTTGGATTCTCAGCTAAGTGAGAGTCCGGTAAGTCCATGGAATGGAGATTTTTTACATATATTTATTTTTATTTTACATTGTAAATAGGGGAAACCGACTGTCTGCAAAACAGGCACTTTTAAAAATAAAATTAAAAAAAGTGGTGGGAGATTTAAAACTGCTGCTTGGATTGCTGGCTCCAGCCAGCTGGACAAGGGGGGGTCATACAGAGTTGAAGGGAGGTAAAAATTGTGTAGGCAGATCGTATGCATACAAATGGGCGCCTTTTTGGATTTTTACCCCCCAAATGGATTTTTTTCCATCGTGTAGATAGGGCTTGAGGCAGACGAAGAGGGTGTGTGGCTTAGCTCTCAAGACCCAGAGGAAGATCCTGACAGGGAAATGAAAGGACAAAGGGCCATGCCCATGCAGGAGACAAACAGGGATACTCCCCAGTAGCCACAAAACACAGGTACAAGCCAGAACGTATCAACAGCAATTCAACACAGAGAAGAACGGGAAAGTGTGTGATGTTCCCAGCAACTTTATACCAACAGCTGAACGAGAATTCTAGACCATAAATATGCCCACTTCACTCTCAGCCAGGTCTTGCTGACAACTGACCTTTCTAGAGAAAGCAACATACTTATCTTGATTCTTGGCTCCTGTTTCTTTGACTTTTCGATTCTGCTTTGTGGACTGACTTTGTTATTAGATACTTCTTCAGACTAGCACTTTGGATTTACTGCCTTACCCTACTGACCTGGATTGCCTAGACTTTGATAACAATATATGCTGCCTTGTACACTCCTGTTCTGCCCACCTGGTGGACTTCTCTGCTAACTTGCTTCTGGCTGGCTCCCAAGATAGGACACTGGGACATTTTAAAATCAGCAGAAAAAGTGGGGTGACAAAGGATTCATTGGAACTGTCACTAACAAATTGGGACTGTTGGAGAGTATGGAAAGATGGCAACTGCGCAGTAGCTATCTTGTGGTCCTTTCCACTCATCAGTTCTTTTGTAGAAGATAATGTATATACGTACAGTAGGTTTGAGCTTTGCAAATTTGTATTTGCCTTTCTTATACACGTATTTACCACCTCATATACTTTTGTAAGGAAATTGGAGAAAATTGAGAAGTCATGACAATTTCTGTGGCTTACATATAGATGACACTGTGAATCTGTAACAAGCAGCTTTTACACTGATAGTTTTGGAGTAATTGTAACATTCCATGAGAGACTGCAGCTATGTACATTCATAAAGTCCTTGATATGGCATAGATCAGTGCACTCGGGGTGTACATTTTATAAATGTTTAAACTGCAAACTTTTAAAGTTCTGTTTTAAGATCTACTGGCACTGGGTGAGTGCTCCAGTTTCTCATATCTCAATATTTTATGCCCTGTGCTGCACTGTCTTATTCACTTGTCTTGTGACACAGCTCACTTAACAGATCTTGACTAATATTATTGCTGCTTTGAACAATTCTACTTCCTTCTACTGAGAGATGTTTGGAGGTAAACGCCACCAAACCCTGCTATTCCCCAACTTCCATTTGTGTCAATGGAGTTTATGCAGCAGTAATATTCGGTGAACTGCACCTTACTAAAGTGCATCTCTTCCTGTTTATTACATGCTTGTGCCCCTTAAAATAAGCCATAGAATGTTGGAAAACACTAATGCATGCCAACTGTTTCTCCTAGTTGAAAAAGAAATGTAAACACATGAGATGTTTAAATTCTTACTGTTTGCTTGGTATTTGGTAGAGATGGCTTATGCTGATTTTCCAATAATAGAAAAATGACTCATAATCTCAACACTTGAAAGCAGCAGCAGCAACAACAAACAACAATAACATCTCATTGCATATTGAGGATCTCAGTATGACAATGGTATGAAGGGGAAACACAGTTGATGCATAATAAATACACAAAGGCACATTTCTGGGACAGAAAGGCATTGCCCCCAGAGCTTTTAATAACCTAGATATTAAAATTTATTAGAAAGACTGCTAAAAAGTTTTAATGTCATGCAGAGATGATTGTGATCAGTCATATACTGTGCAATGAAGGTCTATTGAGAACATTCTCATGAGGACTGTAACATCAACTCGTCAGAACTGGGGTAGGCAACTGGAGGTGTGCTAGGGGCCACTTTCCCCTCCAGTACCTCCTGCGGGCAGCACCTCTCCTCCCATAGAAAGCCCAAATCCCCCAGTTTTCCTGGCAGCCCCTCTCAAAATTTTACCAGCTCGTTAGAAATCTTTGCTCTGCGAATTCTGGTCTTCTTTCCCAGCCAGGGGTTTCTTCCTCCTTGGCTCAACTTTGTCCTTTTTCTCTTGCCACCCTTTATTCCTGGAATCGCCTCCTGGTAAACTTGCGGACTGTTTCTTCCCTTCCTGTTTTTAAATCTTGAAAACTTTTTTGTTCTCTCAAACGTTTAGAATTTTGGATTAATGTTTATATCTTTATTATATTTGATTACCTGTACTGATTATTTTGTTTTATTCTTCATTATGTGTATGTTTTTTCTTCTTATCCTATTGTATTTTAGTATTGTATTTTATATTATAATTGCTTTATTCTGTAACCTTTTGTAAAGCGGCATGTACATCGATGGCACTATAAACAAACAACAATAATAAATGGTGGTAAGTGACATTGTGTAACTTTTTGTCACAATTCTGTGTAGGACTGCACAGGAAAATAGTGGTATTTGGGGGTAATATTAGATCCTGGTGTGCTTGTGCAGGTGGAATGGGGATATTTTGGTGTGTTTTCATCCATTTCTAGGGGGTTTGGGGGTTTGGGGGCAAAACCTGCCCAAAAATCTGCTGATTTTTTTAAAAATAGGGAGGCTTATGAGGGACTGGGGAGAGTTTCAAGGACCCCAAAAGTGGGGTTCAAGGGCTACATCTAGTCTGTGGACTGCAGTTTGCCCATCTTTGAGTCAGAAGAAGGGTTAAGATAGCTAATTAGGAATCATGCATTAGCTGCTTACTATCACCACCCAGGCAATCATATAGCCAGATGGGGTTGTATCCAAAGTCATCTCTAGAGCCAGAAGTTTTCAGTATTCTTTGTCCTTCAGGGCATTTGGCATGCTTTAAAAATGCTAAGGGCACAGCCTCTAAATGGCTGCTGTGTGTAAGGGAGGGTGCAGCATAGCCAGTCTGAAAATGTTAGTTCTTTCTTTCTTGTGGTGTCTGTTGCTGCTTCTATATGTGCCCCCTCCATGCACACACAACAGAGATTTTCAGACGGCCCCCCCCACGGAGATCGGGAGAGAAACGGGGCTGTTCTGCTGCCAGTGCTCCATTTCACACGCCCCCGTCCTTCTCCCGACCTGCCTTTGTTCTCCCTCTGTCCTGCTTTCATTTTCCTTCTGCTATTTTTTACTAACGGAAGTTTCAGTTTGTAAAAAATAGCGGAAAATAGCAGAAGGAAAATGCAAGCAGGACGGAAGGAGAATGAAGGGAGATCGGGAGAAAGATGGCGGCATGTGAAACATCGTGCTGGCAGCGGAACAGCCCCGTTTCAATCCCGATCGCTGCATGGGTTACCCCTAGAAAGGGGTAAACACACAGGAATTTCACAAAGAAAGAAGGAGGGAAAGCCTGCATGTGATAACACATGAAAAACCCCACAAAGGATGGGGAAGACAGGGGAGAGAAAACATGGGGGTGAACATGTCATGCATGTGTACAATATTTCTCCCTTTATGCCAGTGAATGCAGAGATTCTATAATTCTCTCTGCATGGAGGGAAGAGAAAATGCTTTCAGATATGAAAAGCAGCGGTACACACAGATGTCTCCCAACTAGTAATTATTTAGTAAACAGTCCTTGAATGCAGAACATCTGGTTTAAACAAATACAACAGCTAAACTGAATAGGTTTAGGATGGCCCTGGCCTTTGAGAGAGTGATGGAAGCCCCAACTGCCCCTACTAGCTGCCCCTCCAAACCAAAAACATCCCTTTGATCCCTTCCATGAGGCCAAACAAAACTGAGATATTATGGGAACGGAAGCTTTAGATCCAATGGAAAGTCCTGCTAACAGAAGGGAAAGCAATTTTCACTGATTTTAACCCTTCCTTCTCCTTGTAACCCCTGATGCCACTTTATATGCTGTTCTGAGAAAGTCCCCCTCCCAAATACCAGGACAGGTATATGTGAATGTGTGTGTATTGAATAGGAAATTGTTAAAAATGGCATTTGTTCCATTAATAAATGCCAGGATAAATCCTTCTGTGACTGGAATTTTGCTCATGGCATGCAGAGCATTTTGTATAAACCGCAACACCCAGTCCCTCAGATCTTTTCGTAGTATGAGAAGCATTAATTATAATCTAAGAATAAGAAGGAATTGGATTGTCATACTTGTTTTGTTTTCTTGCTATGTTTCTGTTGGGTTGTGCTGAACTACTACAAGAAGCCTCCCACACCCTACCATTTGCACATTGAGGGACTGTAGTGTTGTTGGCTGGATTCTGGAACTTAAAAACAACACTCATATTCCACTTTCATAACTCAAGTTGGTGTTTAATTTTTGAGATGATAATTACTAGGCCAGAACCAGCATCTATTTAATGACCTTTGCTTTGAAAACCTTTCTTAATACCCTCAGTAGGCTGCTGTCACTACGCTTCATAGGTACTGATGCTATTCCTAATAATCTTGACAAGTTACAATAAGAATAGAACAGGAAGGCAGATCATATTTTTCAGTTTCTAAGTTTTCTATATGGAATTAACTTTAAATCTATCTCGAATTCTTGGAATGCTTGTTGATAAATGGCAATGTAGTCAGGTGTTTTGAGATGCTGACAAAGTTAGACAGCACATATACAAGATGCACAGATATAGGATGGGTGACACCTGGTTTGATGGCAGTACAGGTGAAAGGGATCTAGGAGTTTTAGTGGACCACAAGCTTAACATGAGTCAGCAGTGTGATGCAGCAGCTAAAAAAGCCAATGCGATTCTAGGCTGCATTAATAGGAATATAGTGTCTAGATCAAGGGAAGTAGTAGTGCTACTCTATTCTGCTTTGGTCAGACCTCACCTGGAATACTGTGCCCAGTTCTGGGCACCACAATCCAAGAAGGATATTGACAAGCTGGAACGTGTCCAGAGAAGGACGACCAAAATGGTGGGAGGTCTGGAAGCCATGCCTTATGAGGAGTGGCTTGGGGAGCTGGGTATGTTTAACCTGGAAAAGAGAAGGTTAAGAGGTGACATGATATCCATGTTTAAATATTTGAAGGGATGTCATACTGAGGATGCAGCAAGCTTGTTTTCTGTTGATCCAGAGACTAGGACATGTAGCAATGGACTTAAACTACATGAAAAGAGATTCCACCTAAACATTAGGAAGAACTTCCTGACAGTAAGAGCTGTTTGGCAGTGGAACGCACTGTCTGCGAGTGTGGTAAAAACCTCCACTGTCTTTGGAGGTTTGTAAACAGAGGCGGGATGGCCATCTGTTGGGCATGCTTTGATTGGGTATTCCTGCGTGGCAGGGGGTTGGACTGGATGGCCCTTGTGGTCTCTTCCAACTCTATGATTCTATTATATACTTAATTTCATTTACACTGAGGAAAAAAGCATTGATTCTGAAATTCTTTGTCTAAGCAGTTCAAGTACTTCAAAGCCATGTTACGTGTTAATCAATATTATTTCATTATCAGTTTTTATTATAGGAATCTTTTTGGAGGCTTAATTGATAACATTATGTACAAAGCAAGCGAGTGCACAAATTACTGCCTCATAATTATGTCTATTTTAGAACCTGAGTTCTCACAGGATGATTGCACCATCTGTCTGCACCTTTCTCACTGCATCATTTTCATTAACCTTTTGACACTTGTTTATTCTCCATGTAGTTCATAGATATTTTAAGTGACTATATGTTTTTGAAATATCTTCATCAACTCATCCATTGCAACCACACTCTATTGATATTGATGGCAGAATACACATTGATAAACCTGGAATATGACCTTGGGTAGTAATTCTAGCACACATTTTGGAATACATTACACACAACAAGACATGCTTATATTTGACATGAAGGAGAGAATTTGTGTTGCAGTTCTCAAATATCATAAGCAGGAGGGACAAATGTTTCTCTTCAAATGTTGTTGGACTACAATTCCCAGCATTCATCAGAATTATTTATGCTGGCTAGGAATGTTGAGAATGGCAGTTCAACAACTTCTGGAGGACTGATGATTTCCACCACTGTCTTAGGGCTTGTGTACGCTAAGGAAATAAGCCAAACTTACCCCGGACTCAGTGGAATGTGTCCTGATGACAGACACAGCAAATCCACTTCATTAAGCCATTAATTCACTTCATTAATCCCTGAAGAGAAACTGCAGGAACCTCAGGTTCTTTTGCAGTCTTGGCAGCTGGGTTTGATCAGTCCAGGGAAGGGAATGGATACTTTTCCAAGGTGCTCACCAGCCAAGCTGCTTCCTATGAGAGCCTGACTGTTGACATCACTTCTAAGGTCAAAACAGGGCAACTTTGCACTCAAAGAGGATGTGGTAGAGTGACCCCCCTCCTTGTTGATAGCATGTCTGGGGACCCAATTCTGATCTCAGCGGAAGCAATGGCACCAGCCAGGCTCTCCCAGGAAGCTTCTTGTTTGGTACGACAGAAGCAGGACTGGGAAGAAGGGAACGGGCTAGCAGGGCTGATGCAGTGTCAGCCCTGCTGGCCCTTCTGGACTCTAACATGGATTCACAGTGGGTACATGTGGCCAGCATCATGTTGAATCTGGGGCCAGTCTGGAGTATAATGCTCTGGACTAGCCCTGGATTAAGGTGCCACTGTAGACAAGCCCTTAATGGCTGCCACAAGTGCTTAGATAAAGTAGAATGTCTGGGTCATGTGTTTAAGATTGAATTGTGACATTTCAGTGATGATATATGTATGTAGTCTACTGACGTATTTAAGACGAAGAGTGAAAGTCAGTGAAAGTCAAGATCAGGCTGGAAAAGCTTTTAAAGTAATAATATTAACATGCATGAAGAATAGGTTGTATGTCTGTGAAAAGTTAACAGTTCTGGCATATTACTTGTCTAATAGTTACTTCAGGGACTAAAATCATACATACATGGCTTGTATGCAGCTTCTCAGAAGAGTGACATTCAGTCTGAAAGCTGAGACTACTTCCTGTTGAGAGAAACTACTTCCTGCTAGGTTAAAATGGGGAGAGGAAAGCACTTGTGTTCACACAATTTCCAGGACATAAGATCTTCCAGAATGGAAGAATTCTACATTACTTTTCCCTGGTGGCCACATTTAGAGCATCTGAATCATTGTAAAGTTAGCCACTGCCTGGAAGATTTCTCTCCAGTTGCTATAGGTTTTATATAATTTTGTAACTATATTATAATTCCCATTTTATAATGGAAGATTAGGTCACATCTACCTGGTTGTAATATGTGTATAGGGAAATATTAATTGCATTGTTTTTTATGTAAGCTGTATTTGCTTTTGTGAGTCCTTGAAAGAATGCACACAACTTCCTTTGCTTTAAGTTATCTTTTAAAAATCAGATTAGATGCATTCTACAGGAAAACAAATCTGATGTAATAGAAACTAATCCAAACTACAATGAGCAGAAGACAAGTTACTGAAAAGAATCTCAGTATACTCCCACCTCCCAGAAAAATTCCAAACACTTTCTTTTTATACAGTTCCCATGGGGAAGCTGCCATTCAGGCATAAAACGTTTTACATTCTGAAAGAGCTCTGGTTGATTGTGAGTCTTGAGGTAAATCTACACTATAGAAATAATGCCATTTGATACGACTTTAAGTGCTGTAGCTCCATTGTATGGAATCCTGGGATTTGTAGTTTTACAAGGTCTTTAGCCTTCTCTGCCAATGAGTGCTAGTGTCTCACAAAACTACAAATCCCAGAATTCATAGGATGGAGCTACTGCACTTAAAATAGTTTCAAACTGCATTATTTCTACAGTGTACTGTAGTGTACAGTACACTGCAGAAATAATCCAGTTTGACACTGCTTTAACTGCCATGACTCAATGCTACGGGATCCAGGGATTTGTAGCTTGTTGTGGAACCAGAGCTTTCTGACAGAGAAGGTTAAATACCTCACAAAGCTACAGTTCCCACAATTCCATAGCATTTAGCTACGGAATACCTTCAGATAATCATGTTTGCTCTATAATTACTAATTGTCTTGGATCATGTAGTGAAAGAGAAAGAAGGCCTGCCAGAAGTGCAAGAGATTGTACAGAAGTACCAACAGATCAAGGGGAGCAATGGCTGTGAAAAAGCAGGGGGAAAAGCAAGCATTCTTGGAAGAAAGATTTTTCCAAGGGATTGGGCATTTTTTCTCCTCCTAAAGCATGTGTTTCAATACAGGAATATTCAACAGATCCCTATGTATAACCTGATGGTACTAATTGATACATTTTTTAAAAAAGCACACTTATAATTCTGGGAGCCCATTGGAAAAACAGGTGGCTATTGCATCTGAAAATGAAAGCATATGACTCTGGCACAAAGGGTCTTGTTTTAATTAGCCAGTTTATTATCAATGCAGATGTTTTGGGATTTTAAATTTTCCACCATTACTAATATAGATAATTGTCTAATTAAGTGTTGGGGTGTGTGTGCAATTGCAGCTAAGTGTTAAATTGAAAAATACTTGCCAGTCAAAAACTGTAAAAGTAATTTTCACTTGGCAATATCAGTTCATGTAGTGTAAAGGAGGGTGTTTAAAGGGCAAGGGGTGGGGAATAGGCTGGCATCCAGTAGTGCCTAGCCTCTGACCAATTATACTTAGTAATTAGTGTTTTCACAGTCAGAGAGTAGGCACTCCCACTCTTATCCCACAGCCTTGATTTTTTTTCCTTGTGAAACCTCTCAAATTGGCTGTTCCATCTGTTTCCTATGTTGTTCTTCTGATTACCACCTCCTATACTCTGTCTATGATGTATGACACCCCCATATCTGAGGAAAACCTACAGAACAAATAATGTGCTACGTAGGATGAGATGATAAGGGGCACAGACAAAGGGGCGACGGATTAAACCCCAGCTAAGTTTTTGTGTATATTTACTTATTTATTTATTTATACCCCGCTCTTCAGCCACAAGGCTATCAGAGCGGCTTACAAATGGTTTTAAGCACTAGCTATTTACACATCTACACTGCATTAAACAGTTTCCAGTGTGTGTTAGCTAACTGTAACTGTTATTTAACTTTTTAGTGAGACATTGTATCTGCTTAAGTTGCAACATGTACTATACAGTACTTAAATTGGATCATGATTTAAATGAAGAGTTTAATATGGTAACTTAAATGTGTGTGTGTGTGTGTGTGTGTGGAATTTGAGCTTTCAAACAACAAAAACAAAACAGAGAGCCCTTAGAGAGACAAGCTTAGATGGAGGTACATGAATACTGAATTGACCTCCCTCCAGGGTATCACAGTGTGTTCTTATTTCACATGTGTATGAACAAAGATGCATATATACGTAACGACAAATGTGAGAATAAAGGCATCTTTACCAGAGGTGTGGAGGATACACAGCAGGTTATACATGGTAACCCACCAAAGTGCAGAATACCTACATTTATGCTTGCAAAATTAGACCAAAGGCAGCCATTAAGGAGACAAAGGAACTCTGAAAGGGAATTTTTATCCACACCCTCCTGTGTCCTTCTTGTTGCCTCCTTTACTCTCTCTCGCTGTGTCTCTCCTTCATGCACATACACATACACAATTATACACTCCAAATGCATGAAAAATCTCAGCAGTTTTGTATGGACTGAGAGAGATGAGATTAAACTGCCTCCTTATGGAGCTTATATTTATCCCTCAATACTAGAAGGACAAGAAGGAAAGTGAGTGAGTGTGTATCTACAGTGTAGAAATAATGCAGTTTGATTCCATTCCTATGCAATTCTAGGATTTGTAGTTTTACAAGGTCTTTAGCCTTCTTGTCCAAAGAGTGCTGCTGCCTCACAAAACTACAAATCCCAGGATTCTGTAGGATGGAGCCACAACAGTTAAAGCGGTGTCAACCTCAACAATACCTCAACAATACCTTTGTCTGTATAAAATGTCACTTCTGAGCACTTTACATTTGCACTTTTACCATAAGGTGTTTTCTTATATATATGCTTGTATAATATATCTGTATCTTTTAACTATAAATATTGTAAATAATTCTTAGCTTATGGGTATTTTCCTGAATTATATAAGTCAATATAAATCAGTAATTTACAACCTAGTATTGCACAATTACTTTTAGAAGAACAGTTGGAACTGTATGCATGTACACAGAAAAACAGAGTCAGAGTCACATCTTTCTTTAGACCGAAAGTAATAATAATAATAAAAAAACAGGCTTGCATGGCATCCTGTTAGTGAATTACAATGGTATAAATTAGGGCTCATCTACATGAGCTAGGATATGCCAGCTCTCCACTGGTATATCCTAGTTGTGGATCAGGCCCATTGTTCCTGTTACTACCTCCAAATGGGCTGGAGATTGGCCTGCTGCTGCAGCCGCCACTGCTATCTCCCTCGTTATCTCAAGGCAAGAAGCTGGCCTGCAACGTGTCACCAAGGCCCCCTGTATGCGACCAGCCTTGGTCACATGCTGTAGAACTCCTTCCTGCCTTCCAGGAGAGCGAGGTAAACCAGCAGTGGCAGCAAGGGCTGGCCTGCTGAGATGAGTTCCTGTGGTCTCACGCGGCCTGAGTCTTTCCCAGTGGGAATGCATTAAAAGAGGTATTATTTTAAATCATTGTATCAGGCCCCGCCCCGCCTTTTCCCTAGGGGTGGTGAGGACTGCCCGGGGGCAGAATGCCCTGCATTGTCAGTACTACAGGGCTCTAAGATGGGGGCAAGACAGGGTATATTGCCCATCTAGACAAGCCCTCAGACGTATACCACTGAAACTCACTTTTATGATTGTTGTATAATTCAAAATTCTGAACTGATTGCACAATGACCCAGATCCTCCCAACTCATCTTGTAAGCAGCACAGCCCCTTCCCCTGATATTTCTGTTCTTAGAGGGCAGGAGAGGAACATGAATGTGGACATGTGTTTTCCTGTAGCCTGAGGGCTTGTGGAGATGTGATTCTCAAGAGTTTCCCTGCCCCCAATATTTTTAAAGAGTCCAGGTCAGTCCAATACTGCATAGGTGGTCTGCAGGCTACATGATTCCCACCTTTAAAATTCATACTCTGTAAAGCCCAGAAATTGCCAGTCATAGCTGTTAACTTTATTTCATGACTAAAACACACTAAACCACATAGCAGGCTCATTTTTCACAAATCAGTTGGGTAGAATACTAACTGCATGCCTTGTCTCATATCTTGACTTCTACAAATGCTAGATAATTCCTTTTTAAAAAGTAAGGAAGTTGTAATCTGGGTCATCCAGTGAACTAAACAGGTGCTGGGTGGCATAGCTAACATGAGTAAAAAACTAGACAATATGGCAACACTAACCAAGTTGAGCAGGAAGTGTGCTAGGAAAGGATTCCAAGGAACATACCTATTGTGTTCCTAATCATATGCTCACAAAAAAGTGTGGATGTTTGCCCTCAAAGGCTGTCACAGATATTAAAAATTAAAAAAACAACAATTGATTTACCTTAGGATTGGGCCTTGAGCCTCTTCCCCAGCCAACCTAAATAGATATTCATGAGTTGTTTGGCTGGGATGGGGAGTTGGAAATTAGGGAGGTATTTGTCTTTATCTGCAGTTCTGTACAAGCAACTTAATTTATCAACAGAGGACAACATACAAATAGTTACTACTCGCCCTTCTGCTATCATCTGGGGCCATCCTGGAAGCTTTCAAGCCTCTCATTCTGGATCCTTTTTAATGTAGCAAAATGGATTTTTCAGACAAGTTGCAAGGCTGCCCATAAAATGCAAGACACATATTAAACATGTACAGAGATCCACTATTCTGAGTGTCCCTGTAACAACAAACATTGCGCATGACACCTAGAAAATGGCTATAGTTGTTATTGGACTGGGAATGTAGACACAGGCCTAAATCCTACTGTTTGTGCCAACTAGAGTAGACCCACTGAGTCCATGATAACTTGGTGAATCAACACTTATGTAGGTTCTATTGATTCAGAAGGTCTGCTCTAGTTGGGACGACCAATGTCTGTTTCTGTCGCCTTATGCCTGCCAGTTGCTTTGAGCTTGAGTTCAGTCTGTATGTCCCTTTGGATGCTAAATTGTCTGATCTTCCATGGGACTGGAAAGTTTACTAAAGAAAGGTGTAGAATGCTTTCCTCTGTAACAGACACTCAAGGCATACTGGTTATGTCTGATCATACAACTTAAGGTAACTTCCTCATAGGAATTCTGTAGCATGTTATGTTTTGGAATGCTCTTGAAGTTGACACAGACACTTTGGCTAGTGAAGAATTCAGATTCCAGAACTGTAACTATTTAGAAGTATAAAAATTTGGCAGATTTTGAAGCCATGGGGAAAAATGGATTTTTCTAGGTTCTGCCCCTGCAGAAAAGAACTGAAACTTTTGGAAAAATGGGGGGGGGAAAGTCAATATTAGCACTCTTTACCAATTAAAGTAACATTGTTATTTTAGAAACATGAAGTGCATTATTTATAATTTGATGTGACATAAAAGTATTATGTTTGATATATTAAAAGTGCAGTTTATTCAGAAAATAATTACAAATTGAATTTACTTTTTATTTTACAAATGGAGCTCCAAAGTCCCAAATTGTAAGGAACCACTGAACTAGAATGAGCCTTTTTGCTTGTGCCAGTTAATATAGAGCAGAAACTATCCATATTAGTAAAACAAAGAAAATTATCCCCCACCCCCAGTCCTCAGTAGTGCCAAGCAGACAGAAAGAACAAATTTCCATAAAAAGAATTGAGAAAAGGCAGCTGAGACTAGGGATTACAATGGTGTGAAATGCTGTACACAGTCATACAAAAATCTGCACATTTTTGCTCAATATGAATGGAAGTACATCAAACCTGATGTGTGTAATTTATTTAATCATTTAATATCCTGCCTTTCTCTCAGTGCAGGGCTAAAGGCAGGTTACACAATGAATTGAAACAAACTACAGTTGTCCCTTCCTATTTGTGTCTTTGTCTTTTGCAGTTTTGCTATTCACGGTTTCTGGATGGGATGGCAGTAATGGGGGTGCCACGAGGGCAACAGCAGTGGCCTGAGCTGCCAGCTCGCCATGCAGCTTGGGGGGTGGTGGTGGGCCACTTGGCTGGTTTGGCCACATAGCCTGGAGGGGGGAGGGCCCAAGAGCTCCTGGCTCGCCACACAGCTTGGATGGGGGGCAGCAGTAGCCTTGAGGGGGGGGTAGGACCTGAGGGGGGGCATTAAATCTCAGCAGCGGTGGCCAGGAGAAGGAGGAGGAGAAAAGCTCCCGTCGCGGGAGGTGAGGAGGCACTGGCAGGGTTGCCTGTTGCTTCCTGCACCCTCTGCCTTTGTCCCGCTGGGAAACTAGAGTTGCCTCCTCACAAGGAGGAGGAGGAGGAGGAAGAGGAGGAGGATGGGGAGAGGATAGCACTCCCCTGCCCTCAAATCTCAGCAGCAGAGAGATGGAAGTGGTGGTGGTGCCTTGAGCTTGACTCACGGAGGGGGGCGGGGCTTTGAGACTGACTGGCAGGCGAGGAGAAGATGGAGGAGGAGAAGCCAACCAGAAAGGAGGGTGGGAGGCAGGGCCACAGGAGAAGGAAGCAGTAGCCAGAGCCTGTCAAGCAACTGCCACACAGGAGGGGGGAATAGAAGAGGTGCCGCAGAGACCCAGACCTTCCATTTTGGTGAGACAAATGGGGGTGGAGAGGTCATTTCATTTTGAGGGGGCGGGAATTTTTGAAGCACCTGGATGAGGTGCCCTGAGGTGAATGAAGGCTGTTGCCATGGTTCCCTCCCTTTCTCTGCCCAGCTCAAGCGAGGAGGGAGCTCTGCAGAGCTTGACATGGAGTCCCTACATACACACACCCTTCTTCTCCAGTCCTGTTCCTTTGTGAGAGAATGAAAGGAGTAGAGGACTGCTTTGCCTTTTTCCATGTGAACGTGAACCCCCCTGCGGGGAAACTGGGGGCCTCAAGCCCGATAGACATGGGCAAGGAGAGCATGGCAGGGCTGCCACCAGCCTCTTAACCCAAGGTCAAGGGGCCCCTTCAGCTCCCCCCCCCAGAGAAGGGTTGCTATGCTGCCGCCCCACTGTTTTTTGCATAATTTTTTATTCACATTTTTTTTACTTTCATGGTGGTGCTCCACCCCTAGACCCCGCAAATGGGAAGGGATGATTGTACATTTAAAACCCAGTATAAGATTAAAGAGCCATCAGATCATATTATATTAAAATCAATCACTTAATAAAACAGTTTAAAAGCATTTTAAAAACATAACAAGAAAGGGGAGAGTGTTAAAGAAAACTCTTCCCTGGGAGCAATTAGGGACCAAATGCATGTGTAAATAAAAAGGACATCTCAATGTAGGCGTAGGCCTTCTTGACCATAGGTGGTGGTGGTGGTGAAAAATGGCATTCTGGTTGGCCAGTAAAAGTATCACTGGATTTGGATTTTGTTGTATTTTGCTGTATGGACAAACTGGGGTGAATCTGCACTGCAGAAATCCAGTTTGACACTGGTTTATTTGCCATGGCTCAATGCTATGGAATCCTGGGATTTGTAGTTTTTTGTAGCACCAGAGCTCTCTGACAGAGAAGGCTAAATATCTCACAAAGCTACAAATCTCAGAATTCCATAGCATTGAGCCATAGCAGTTAAAGCAGTGCCAAACTGGATTATTTCTGCAAGACAAATGCAGCCATGGCTACCCTTGAATATGTTTCCTGGAATTTGAACATATCAATTTTTGCTGCAACAGGGGAAACTTTAACAGGAGGGAGCTAATGGACTAGATCTCATTCTTTGAGGTTTTTACTTCCAACAAAAGGCAAAGTTCATTCATTTGGACTATAAATATCAAGTTTTACCTATACCACATGTAAAGATTTTCCCAGATGTAACAGTACAGAGACTTCTTGGGAAATTCAGTTTTATCCATCTAAAGCCCCATCTACACAATGAAAAAAATCTGTATGGCGTTCAAAAGATTGATAATGTGTACATATGGCCTTCGGATTCATTTGTGTCTTTTGGAAGGGGGGGCAGCAAATCCCCCGTAAAGTCCGTGAATTCGGAGTTCGGGAGGAATAGCAGATCTCAGCAAAAAAATCCGTACACATTTCCGCAAAAAAATCCGTACACATACAAACAGGAAATGTAATCTGATTGGCTGGCTGAGCAGAGGGGGCAGAGTTAGCAAAAAAGGGAATTGGGAGCGGCCACCATGTTGGATTCCTGGCTAAGCGAGAGTCCAGTAAGTCCACGAAATGGAGATTTTTACATTTATTCATGTTTATTTCATGTTGTAAATATGGAAAAATGACTGTCCACACCACAGGCACCTCTTTAAATTAAAAAAAAAGTGGTGGGATATTTAAAACCACTGCTTCAATCTCTCGCTTCAGCCAGCTGGGCAAGGGGGGGGGTCATGCAGAGTTTAGGGGAGGTAAAAATCGTGTAGGCAGATCGTATGCATTCGAATGGCTGCCTTTTCGAATTTTTTATCCCCCAAACGGATGTTTTTTTCATCGTATAGACGGGACCTAAGATAGGGACAGTTAGCTTCCCACAGGACAGGGGCAGCCTGGATCTTAAGGAAAGTTATTTTTCTATTGTTAATGGAGTTGAAATTTCATCGCCTTCTGTTTACTGCCCTGTTTCCCTAGGCCCTACTTGGCCAAGAAGGGAAGCCTCTATCTGCATTGAGATCCCCTCCTGACCATCTTAACCAAAAACACAAGTAACATCTGAAGCAGAATGTAGGCCTGTGTCTCTAACATCACTTTTCTTCTCCTGTATGATATGAAGCCAGTGAAACTTTCAAAGCTTGCACAATGTATTTTGTGCATTTTGATTGGACAATTAAAGCAACACTGTTTTGTGTATTTTGTATTTTGTTGTATTTTGCTGCATGGCTAACACCGCTACCCCAGAATATGTAACATGCAGATTGTTAGATGCTTAACATAAACTGCTATAAAAATGACTGACCACAATATTTTTACCACTTTTGTTAGTAATCATCAAACTTAGATAGCAATGAATAAGCTTCATTTAGTACACTGTGGAATGAATAGAGAAAATAACACAGAAATATTAAAATGTGAATGACATAAATTAAAACATTATAATTTATAGCATTTAAAAAACAAACAAACTCCTGTACATAAGAATTCATTTTACACCAATAGCTAGGTAAAATTAGTCCAATTAGTGGTGCTTTGCACTGTTAATAATAATGTACTGTTAATATTAATAAGAGTAAATCAGATTTGTGGTAGCAATGGTTGACCTCCTGTAACACAGGGATTTAAACATTTTATATGCTTTTTCCTAATAAAAAAATGCCATGCTTCACACTTCTACAAAAGGTTAGACCGTTCAATTTATTATTATCACAATGTAGACTATAACAGTATTTATTTTAAAATATTCATAGACCACCTTTCCTTATGGAAGCTTAACGTAGATCACATCAAGAATACACTAGAATACAAATAATAAAATGCAAAAAAAAAAAAAGTTGAAATCCAATGCTGGTCCTCAGTAGAGTAGACCCATTTAAATAAATGAGACTTAAGCACTGACTGACAAATCCCATTCATTTTAATGAGTCTACTCTGGTTAGGAGTAGCATGGGATATTGCTCAATTTATTATTGTATAGCAAATAAAAATCTACAATAACTGAGCACTTACAAAGTAGCTCTTTGGCTTTTCTTCGCAAACAAAGATTCAGGAAGGACTCATCCAAGAAATACAGGTTGAGTTTCCCTTGTCTGGAATTTGAAAATCAGAAATATTCCAAAATCGTCCACAAGTGGCTGAGATAGTGATACCTTTGCTTTCTGAGGGTTCAGTGTATCCAAACTTTGTTTCATGCACAAAATTAAAATATTGTGTATAAAATTACCTTCAGACTATGTGTATAAGATGTATATGAAACATAAATGAATTTTGTGTTTATACTTGGGTCCCATCTCTAAGCTATCTCGCTATGTAGATGCAAGTATTCCAAAATCCAAAATATTCCAAAATCCCTCTGGTCCCAAGCATTTTGGATGAGGGAGACTCAACATGTAAAAAGTTAAAACAAGCACAGTTAAAAACCCATTATACTCCACCCAGGCAGAGACCAGTGTAGGCCTTGTGATTAAAAGCCATTTGTCCAGTAACCTCTCTTTTCCTGAAGAGTACTCTGTTTGAAATCTTTGTCTGTGTTCTGAATCTGTCCTCTAAAATCTAAAATTCCAGGAGGGTGTTGGTGGTTCTTTCTTTCTTGAGTCTAGGATATTTGAAAGACTATGAGGAATACTACATGACCCGTTGCAACGCAATGACTCAGTAACAGTATCACAAGTGAAACTGTTCTGACCAGATGACAATGTCCCCCCTTTGGTGGTTGTACCATTTGCGCTGAATCCCAGAAGCATTTTTTTTTTAATTCACGGCAACTGCGAGTGAATGGAATCTGTTCTGATCTAAAAGCACCATAATTAACTGTGCAGTAGTTACCTTCCGCAACAGCGACTGGATTATGTAAAAACACGTTGGAGTGGCTGTGCCTGCTTTGCCCAAAGCTCCCCGATGTTTTATTCTTCCTGCTTTCCTGGCATTCAACTTCCAGTGGTCACTCCCAACAGTCAAACTCACAGCCTAATAACTTCATTCCCGAGTTATCCATTACCTTTTAAACCCCAAATTTGCGAAATTCCATGGCAGCTAAATTTACCAATACAGTCATTTAGCAATACTTACATTTAATGCATTTAATATGTTTCCTTACCATTTAAGATACATGTATTCCTCCTCTGGTGCTTTGAAAAACTCGCTCTCTTCTCATCAGGGGTCTGCTATCAACACTTGGTTTCCCTGACCTGTTAAATCTGCTGAACTAAGCAAATTGGGAGGCTCTGGGCATTTCAGTAAAAAGAGACTTCTTTTGTTAAAATGTAACAAAGTAAGAGGAGCGTCACTTGGCGAATCCTTCCTTCAGCTCAGATAGATTTCTGCTGCCTCAGCCTGTATGCGCTGTGGTGGCAAAGTAAGCAGGGTGCTTGCCTCATAATCAGAAGGTCATCAATTCAAGGCTGACATAGGATAAGCTTTTTATTCCTCCATTTATCATTTTCAGAATTTTAGCATTTTGTCCCCCCTTCTCTTCTTCCTGGGCAATGCAATTAAAATCATTTTTTTGCTCCCAACGGGGTGAATGCAGTGGGTAAACCACTCTGATCTTTATAAGGTAAGGGGGGAAAGGGCAAGCCATTAATGGTTGCTTGGATGCAATGTATGATCACTTAGAAAAATGCCACCTTGAAAAACAGGATGTAGACTTTTAAAAAGTATTGGCTGGAATCCTGTATCAGCTACTTAGTTTAGTATCTTAAATAATAAACATAAGTCTTTTTTGGGGAGGGAGGGGAGAGGAGGGGGGGAGGAAATTTTAAAATGCTAAAAGAGAGGTTTGCCTCATGCCAGGAGATTTTCAGATACTATAAAAGACCTCCGGGGAGGTCGGAAGAGGTTCGCAGCAGGGGGCCAGTTTTGGACGCTGCTGTCCACCTCCCGTTGTCCTTCGTGTTGCTTCTGTGCTTGATCGAAGGAAAAGGCGCCACTTTTTACTCACTGAAGTTTTTCAGAAATGGAATGGAGGGCAGTGTGCAGTAGGTAAGGGTTGTATTCTGCAATACTTTCACTTTGTTATGTCGTGGTACAATCACTCAAAAATGCCATTGTGTATTATGCCTCTATATCTTCCTGTACGAGTTTGTCTGACCCTTCCAGAGGGCAGCTAAAACAGTGCTGTTCTTCATGACTTTTATTGTTTGAAACGGCTCTGTTTTAAAATTGTATTTGGGAATTATTGTTAGACTTCTTTAAGGGTTTTTAGAGAGTACTTCAAAGTGTTTTCATTTTTTTTAATCTTTGCATTGTTTCAATTGTTTTTATTTCATAATTGTCTTGGGAACCCTGTGGACTGGAAGGTGAAACAGAAGTATCTTAATAAATAAAAACTTCAGAATTATTTTTCTCTTTTTTCATATGTTTTAGTCTTTTTTAGTTTTAATATAGAACAGGCAGGCTGTAAAATAACAATAACAACAACAAAAATTCCTTCCTTAACATGTTCTATCTCTGTAAATTTACATAGGGTTGTAGTGGGACCAAATACCTTTTGTGAGCTGGTCTGTTTCCTTATGTCTCTCCCTTCACATCATGTTGTAGAACTAAAATCCCAACTGTCTAGAGAGAGTTCAGGCTTGATTTACTCTAGGACCCATTTATTTGTCTTTTTAGCAGTCCACAGTCATGATAATGGGGGCTCTCTCATTATCTGACCAACACAGCTGAGGGGTAGACTCTCACCTCTAGGTAAACAAAGGGTTAATGATGTGCCAGAGTTCAGTTACACTTATTGGGGGTCAGCATCACAAGGAGTCAGAGATCATGAGGGACACTGACACAATGAGAATGACCACTGGAAAAGCTTTGGGATGCTTCTAAGGAAAAAGTTATAAAACACCTTGGAGAACCATGAGGCAGAAAGAAAACAGAGAGAAACAGTTGGGGTGGTAGTGGTGCTGACCCATCTAAATGGATGCTTGGAAAAGACTGGGCTGCAGCACCCAGGCTCCCAGCCCCTGTACATCTAGATTAAGAACTACATCTTTCTGTAAGTATGTACTTAGGTAGATGCATTAGGAATTGTTTCTTTTGTGACCTTGGGCTTAATGACCTAGGCTGTTGTTTGTAACTTACGTAACTGCCTGAAGGAAGTGCCTTCATGGGAAAGATACCTCTTCTGATGTAGATTTCTACTTAGAATAAAAAGCTTTCCTTTAAAATTCTCCCTTCTCTCCACACTCTTTCATTTGCCTGGCTCAGTTGTGTGTGTCTTTGCTGGGGCAGAGGCGGACAGTGTAAGTTAAAGTTTCCCCTCAGTAAGTTCCTACTGAGTTACTAGTAAAGAGGTGTTTAAGTCAGTGGGTGACGGTAGCTCAGATAGGTGGTCTGTAGAGATCCCAGGAGAAGGAGGTGACCCCAGAAATAACCAACGATTGGCAAGAAAGGCACAAGTTTATTAATTACAGCTTTAAAGGTTTGGCCCTAGCATGTGCCCAGATCCCACCATCAGATGACCTGAATGTTGGGAAATACCTGAGATGACAGTAGTGTTTCCCCAGCCACCTGGGAGCAAGGTTGGAACCCCCTGCCTCTGAGCTGGGTATGACTACCCCTTACCACACCCTAAAGGCCCTATAATGGAAACTCTAACCACTTTCCTAAGTGGCAGCCTGTCCCTTACTCCTCTGAATGGATCTGGTCACAAGTCAAAACTACCACCAGAGGTGGCCCTGAGTGTACACCTCCCATCAGCCTCCTGCAGCTGCATCCGCAGTTCATGGTGTATACTGTAAAGCAAATGTCCTGCCCTTGGTTCAACAAATGAACTCCATCCATTCTATACAAGCCAATGAAGTGGAATGAAATGTCATAGTGATGAATCCATTGCCCCCCCCCGCCCCAATAGGCACAACAAACTCCCCAATTGCCTTCTGCCTAATGACATCCAACAATGCCGCTCTAAGGACTTTTTCGGATGTTTAAAAAGCAACGCAAGCAGACTCGTCAGCTTGCGAGGCTGCTGCGCTGCAAACTGTCAGTTTCGGATGATGCTGCCCTCTGGCGGTACTGTTGCAGTACCGCGGGGAGAGTTGAGCGTCATATTTGCTTGATTTTTACTCACGAAAGTCCCGCCAGGGGGGAGTGTCATCCGAAACTGACGCTTTGCAGCGCAGCAGCCTCGCAAGCTGATGAGGCTGCTTGCGTTGCTTTTTAAACGTCCGAAAAAGGCCTAAAAGTCTGAAGTCCAACAGCAATCTGAATCCAGGAGCAACAAAAACGTACATATATTCCAGGGAGGCAGACCTGAGTGACAACTTCACTCAGGCTTCTCAGGTCCTGTTTCCCATGACTCAGATAAACCTGATTGGATGCTATTTCCACCCTTTGAGAAGCCTGTGCTACATGCAAGGGTTCTCAGAAGGAGGAAGAACAGTGAAATGGTGCCCAGCCAAAACCTGACCACTGCAACCTGCAAAATCTTTACCCTGGTAACTTGGGAAAGGTTCTTCCTTTCACCTCTGAGCAGGTGAACAGCTGAATGTCCTTTCAACTTGACTCCAATTGCATGATTAGCCACTCATAGTTGTCATCTGTTCTACCCGAGTAGCTTGTTGAGTTCTGACCTGCCCTGACCTGGGAGTCTCATCTTCTGACATTATCTCTTGTTTCATTTTGGATTGTCTCATTGTAGGGTTTTCATGGTAAAAGACATTCAAAAGGGGTTTATCGTGCCTCCTTCTGTACAGTACTAAGAAGTGTTAGCAATGTGCAACTGCTGTTGTTTCTGAGGGATCCTCTGCCAGTGCCACCCCTTCCCTCACTGCTGCTGCTGCTGCCTAGTAGCTTTTTGACACATTTAATCTGATCCTCAGCAAAAGTCTGTTTGACATGGGAGCCTCTACCAGAAACACTGCTACCATCAACATAGCCTCTTGCCTCACAGGAACATCCAATAGCACCACCACAGAAAGGCAGCACCATGGTGACATGTCTTCTTTTATGGTGGCACAAATCTCTTTTTTTAAAAAAAATAATAAAATAAAATAAAATACACAATTGGCCATTGCACTTAAAGGTCAAACCTTTAGCCGCCAAAGGTGTTTTGAAACAGAAATGTGTTAGTATCATAGGAGAAAGCCAATAAGGGAGGGGACAGGGGACCCTTCCTACAGGGAGAGTTCTAAAGTATGGTGTAGCAATATAAAGGATCCTGTCCTTTGTTCCAGATCTTGGAAAAGTTAGTTTTTTGGACTACAGCTGCTAGAGTCTCCCAAGCTGGCTGGCTGTTGAAATCTCGTGGCTGAACTTAGTTTTCTTTTCCCCACTTGTTGGGATACATTTGCACATTACAATATACAAATGCATTAAAACTATGAAATTTTAAAGTGATTGTAATGGTAGATGGCAGTGCTGTGGATTTTCCAGGTAAAGTAAAATGGGAAAATTTTCCAGCGCTCCAAATAATATCTGATTTAGCATGTTTGGTTTAACTGTTATATTCAAGCATGTTCAAAGCTTTATGTGGAAATTATTTTATTACAATATTTGTAATAATATAAAGATAATAATATATACATCCCTCATATTTAACAAATAATGCTATTTGTATAAAAATATTATTTTTTATGGCCACATATCTAAAGACATATATTTCTGATATATCAACCTGTTTAACTTTGGCCACATCAGCATGTGCTGGCTGGAGTATTCTGGCACTGGAGCTGCCCTGGATTCCCCATTACTTTGCGTTCTGTGGTGGGAATGGGCAGCTGTGTGCATGCATGCACTCCCCTATATTGGTAGACTTCTCCTCCTCCACCGCTGATGTCGTGTGTCACACTCTCTGAGTCTGGAAATGAGGTGCCCAGCCTTGATCACATGTTGGGAGCCTCGTTGTGATCTCACTTATCAGACAGTGTAACATGTGACACCAGTGGTATTGGAGGAGTAGCCTGCTGATATAGTGGAACATGTGTGTGGGGAGAGCTGCCTATTCTCATCACAGAATGCTCTGTTTTTTCCTGTAGGACACAGGTTTCCCCAGATATTTTTTAAAAACAATTTTAAGGTTTTTTTTTAGCCCTAGTTTCTAGTCAGAATTGCCAGGATTTTGTCTGGACAGTTTGGACTAGAATTGGCATGCAAACCCTGTGTCATCTGGGCAGCTGGGCATGGGAATGGGGAGGGGGGCTATTTCATTTGGCCCATGTGGCCAAGGCTTTTCTTTTGTTGGAAGTGTAACTGCAATACCTTCAGCTTCATGCACTCACTCATTCTTTGCATTACCAGTACTTATCAGTTCCATTTCAATTTGAGAAAACGGATTCAGTAAAACTAGTTGAGAAAATTCTTTTTCATTATTTGACGGATGTGAATCTGTAGACACAGGCAACTTGTCACATTTTGTCTTGACTACTTGTATTTGTGACTCACTAAAAAGCAGCAGATGTTGTAAAATACAAACAGACTTAACAGTGTGTTCATTTGTTAGTCTATTCCTCTGAGCACTAGGGTTTGCCAGTGCTCCTCTCTTTAGAAGAATAGCTACATTTTCATATCTTACATTTAGCCCATCTAACATGATTGATTGCCATACAACAGCCTAGACAATTATGGATAAGTGTGTTTTGTGAACAATTTTCCGCAAAAAAGTACAGGTCGACCCCTGTATATATGGGACCAGTATCCACGGTTTCATTTATCCATGTCCAAAAACGTCCTCTCTAGGCATTTTCTATGCCCTCCAGCAAGTTTCTATGGTATGATTCCACTGGACATTGGGATGGAAGTCATTCATTTCAATAGGGTTCACTATTAACCATGGTTTCATGGATCCATGGTAACTCCAGGAACATACCCCCCACAGATACGGGGGTGGGGAGCTGTATAGCAGAACACTTTCCATCTGATCTCTCTGGTAGATGGAGGTACCATGCTGCAACAAAGGAAGCCCATATGTCAGCAGAGGAAAGCAAAAATAAAACAAACCCCTGCAAAACAAACCCCAAAACAAAACAAAAACTTCCAACTATGTTTTGTTTGGCTTTTTGCAGGGAGGGAATTATTTTTCTTCCTTTTATTTCATTTCAATCTCAATTCTGCTTGTGCAGTTCCACCTTCATCAGAAATACATTGTTTGGTCTTGGTTAAGTTTTTCTCTTTGTATTTTGTCCTCATTTTGTACAAGGAGATAAATAATGGCATCCTATACATGTATACTCAGAAAAAAGACCCACAAGCTTCAGTGGGTGTTATCCCCAGCTTATTAGGTAAAACCACTTATGTAGGGGTATGTCCCATTGAACTCAGCAGGACCAACTTCTGCATAAGCTCAACGTGGAAATAAGGTTGGAAAAAAAGAGAATATGAGGGAGATGAAATTATTCTGATTAGAATTTGCAAGCAGAGGAGTGTGACTGAAATCAGGAATCCTATGAAATGCCCTGAAAGATTAGATTAAAGAATAAATTTTCAGCCTAGAGAATGTTGGATCTCGTTCAGCTGTTGTTCACTCAATAAGCATTGTGTTGGATCCAGGTTTAGTCATAATTATGTAGACTTTAATGGGACTTCAGTTAAGGGTTGTCTAAATGGTGAAAATACTCATGGAATGCGAGGAGAATCCTACCTGTCTTAATGGCATCCCACATTGTTTTGCCATATTGAGAAGGAGGGGCGCCCTAAACATCAAAAACTCTGCAGTAAAAGCCTTCATGGCTCTTCCGGGAGTTTAAAAACAAAACAAAACAGCAAGAGGAATGCACATTCCTGCTTATTGGGACAAGCAATTGGGTATGAATTGCTTTCGCTTAGGAGAGGAAGCACAAAGCTGATTGGCCGGGTGAGAATGGGGGCAGGGCTTGCTAACAAGTCAGGTGCCCAATGCCATCATGTTGGATTTTCACCTTAGTGAGCTAATGTGAGAAAATGTATGGGGTTTTTTTGTTTTTGCTTTTCTGTTAAATCGAAAAACCTCTCTATCACACCTTGGACATTTTTTTTTTAAAAAAAGTTTGGCAGCAGCAAATTGAGGTAAATACAAATGTGAGTAAACCACTCGCAGCCTCCAGCTTGCATGTGAAGCTTATGGGGGCAAAAACAGCATTAAGACAAGTCACACCTGCTGTGAAATGCCATTACTGGGAAGTACTTGGGTGTTTTTTTTTTGTTTTGTTTTTTTGCCTCATATAGACAAGCCCTTAGTCATAGCTAACTCAGTTCTCATTTATTTAATTGGATCTACTCTAAGTGTAAAGCACCAGTGTAGCATAGTGGTTTGAACATTAGACTACAACTTTGGAGACTAGAGTTCAAATCTCCACTTGGCCATGGAAACCCATTGGGTGACCTTGGGTAAGTCACACACTCTCAGCCCTCAGAAAACCCCATGATAGGTTTGCCTTAGGGTCGCCATAAGTCAGAAATGACTAGAAAGCACACAACAACAGCAGCAGCAACAACATAGTCCATTAAACTACATCTTTGGATTTGTCCTATTTTGTAGTTGAACAGGTAGAAGTGGCTCTTTCAGAGTTTATGTGAGAGCAAGTACAATAAATACTGTAAAGCACATTGCAGGCAGGTTGAGGATGAAAAGCACTATACAGTTGTCCCTCCATATTCATGGATTTAGCATTCACAGATTTAGGTATTCACAGCTTGAAAATATTCTTAAAAAAATAATAATTCAAAAAGCAAACCTTGCTTTTGCTATCTTATATAAGGGCCACCATTTTGCTATGCCACTGCATATAATGGGACATGACTATTCATGGATTTGGGTATTCACGGGGGGGGGGGTCCTGGAACCAAATCCCAGCGAATGTGAAGGGACAACTGTATATACAACTACTACTGAGTAGTGAGTTGTGTATTTTTTCAACAAATAGATCAAAGATTATTACCAAGGAAAGGTGCAGCTTGCCATTCATATAAAATGAAACAATTGCATGTATATCTAGTTGAACTGCATAATGTATTTGGCTTCTGTAAGGTTTCCCTCTCCTTAACCACTGGAAATCTCATTCAGCAATGGTTTCTGAGATTCTGACAGGCATTCCCTGTATAATTTTAGTCTCTCTCTGCAGTCATAAGAGATGGCAACCTTTTGAAAAAAGGAGTGTGAGATTCACAGGATACTGAATTCCACACCCTCTGTAAAACTGCATGCTTTTGCTGTACTTGCCCAGAATCTATGCAGCATATTTGACACTGGGAGTGGTGACAATGAGGTAGTGAAAAATTAGTGAAATAGAAGACTTAAGAAATTAGTTCATGTTTAATGTTGTTTCTTGCTTACAGATTTATTCACCCTGACACACATAATGTGTCTTTCTTTGTGCTTATTCTCTTTGTTTATCTACCCACAATATATGAACATGTAACAAATGTGTTAGATTGGGTTCTGTATACACACCTGCAATAAAATAAATATTAATTTACAATGTATTTTTCAGTAAAATTAAGTAAGAGTAAACACTACTTAGATTTTTGTATTTAGGTGTATAGCTTTATATATAACGTTTTCAAGCACTCTCTTTCTCCTTCCACAGTTAGTTATTTAACCCATTCAGAGCTAGAATAATATTTATTCTGTGTTCATAACAGTGGCCGTATGGCTGAATGCATGCTGTCTTTTCTGTTCCTTTTTTCTTTTAAAGCAATCTACATGTCCTTTGTCGTTTTTGTGCAACATGGTTGGGAAAAAGACTATACATAAGGCCACCTTTTCTGATTAAAAATGTCTGAAAATAGTAGATTTTATAGTTTCTCAAATTGGTTTTGTAAAGGCTCACTGGCCCTTTAATACTGTGCTTCTGTTGTCATGGCAATGGAGATTTTCAAGTAGGTTGATCTGCTGTGCTTTGCTTTTTATATAAGCCTTTTATAGGCTCTTGTTGGAAGTTCATTTTAGACACCATACACTTCAAGGAGAAGAGAAATCCTTCCATTTATCATCCCTTTGTTTCAATTTGATGTCCATTAGGATTTGATGACATTTTCTTAAGACTCTGGGGTGGGTATAGAAATTGTATTGCGCCAGAAGCATGAATGTTCAAATGGCTGTCCTCACCCCCGTGGAACATGAAAACAACACACATTTTACAAAGAAACGGATATATACATATACGTACACCTATATACAGGCACACTTGATAACTCAGTATTGTTGATCATAAGGTCACACTATTGATTGGGCAAATCCTTGCTGGTGTTTAAAATTTGATTAGATATTTCAGAGGTGCTTTGTTGTATAAGACATTCATTTTGTGTGTGAAAAGTGTCTTTTTACTGACACAACTATATCGCCACCATCACCACCTTACTTTTCTCCCTGCACAAGACCAAAGGCAGATAAAAAAAAAATGCAGCTAAAAGTGAGGTATTTCTCATGTGAATGAGTAATACTGTATTTTCCTTTTCATCAAACAGTGGATGTGTCCTCATGACTTGACATACCTGGGATCTGCAGGAACCTTAGCTTGTCATGAATGAGCAGTATCCTGTTACCTGCGTTCTAACTTGCAATGGCTTTTTATGTGTGTGTGTGGGTGTGGGTGTTTTATCATGTTTTCTGGCATTGTTATATCTCAACAAATTAGATAAATGCCCAAGAATAAACCTTGAATTCTTTCTTTGATTTCTTGAGAGCGCTGGCGAACTGTGTATTGATGACAAGCTAGGGGCTGGGGTTAATAGATTTTGGTTTACTTCATCAGCATGCACGAAGATATTATTTGGTCTCTTCACACTGTCAAAAGAATGAGGAAGGCTCTCAAAGACACATGTGGTGGATGCACATGAGAGGGCTTTCTTGGTGGCTGCTTCCAGGCTGTGGAATTCCCTTCTATTGGAGTCTGGGCTGCACCCCCCCCCACCCGGCTGCTCTCCTGCCAGCTAGTGAAGACCTTTTCATTTAAACGCGTTTAAGGCTTTTTAGTGGCAGAAGGGTCTTTAAAACTTTAAATTTCAGACAGCACTGACAAAGGGTATCTATTAAACTGATTTAAAAAGTTAAGAAAAAAAGCTTTGTAGACATCCTCGTTATGATTAAAAAGGCATTCTTGGATCTGCAAGAGACAGCAGTAATAATGAACAAGTCTGTAACCATTCTAGTCATCTTAGTCATTCAGCAGTGTCCTTAGATTTGAACTTTAGAAATCTGGGTTTAGATTATGTGGTTTTGCCACAAAGTGTACTGGGTGTGTCCACCCAACATGAGAAGTCTAAGATGCTACTTGGCTCACACAGCATGACAAGCTCAAAATGCTAATGGGCCACTTGTTTCCCTTCTAACAAACTAGAAATTAAAAAATTTATGAATCCTGTCTTTATTTTGGGGGGAGAGAAATAAACCAGGATGGCTGCTGTGCCTAGGGTTGCACAGCACAGTAAATAAAACACAGAGTGGTGCCATGATTTGTTCATCTAATCCTATTTAGTGAGAGTGATGTACCAACATGCACTAGCAGTAGGGATGCAAAGACCACTGATAAACTTTTTGATTCCCAATAAGAAAGAGTGTCTTAATACATTGACATCCTGCTGAGAAAATGGTCCACTAGTGTGAAATTTTTCACATTCCAGCATTTTTTGTTTTTTTTTGAAAACTTCATTTGCACATTTGCACCCTATTTTTGTACAAAATACAGTTTTTGCACAGATTTTGTGTGTGTGTGCCTGTGCAAAAGAAATCTTGATGCCAAAACCCAAGGTTTGATAAATTACACATTTTTGCTTAAATATATATATGTATATTTACAAAAGTCCCCAAAATATGAAAACCATCTAACCTCCTGCAATTTTGGCCAATGGGGAGAAACTTTAGAAACTATCCATTCTTGTGTGTAGGAATGAGGCATCCTGTTGAGAAAATGTGAAAAATTAATTTGCCCAAAATACCTGGAGGACTTTTGTACAAAACAAAGGTTTTTTTCCCCACAGGTGTATGTGTGTGCCTGTGCAAAAAAAAAAAAAAAAGAAAAGAAAAAAAGCTTGATGCCAAACTCCAAGGTTTTATACAAAACAAGTTTTTGCTTGAAGAAATTTTCACAAATATTTCCAAAAGATAAAAATCATTAAAGTGCAGAAAACTTGTAATATTGGCCAATGTGAATAAACTTTTGTAATGTAAGAATGAAATGAACAATGATTTAGTCTACTGGTCTTTGACCATAATAAATATTTACATACATACAATGATTTAGATCTCTAATCATAACAATCTTGTTAATAATAATCCAGGCTTCCTTAGTTTCCCTCAGCCTCTTCTCACTGAGGAGGGAGCTATTGTCAGGGGTTATGAAATTCAACCCTCCAGTTCATGTGCAGAGTTCAAGCACTGTGATGCAAGGCACTTACTGTCTTCCAGCTGTAGCAAAGATTCAGCAGAGTATTAGCTTCTTGGTTAAAAGAAGTTTACTAAATAAACAGCATACAGGAACAGTAAAGAATCTGTCTCTAGTAACCAACTAACTGCACAGACTGAATAACCCACAAGTGTGTATGCAAAGCCTTATGATTTTTTAGACCCAAATTGGCTGATGCAAGCCTCTGAAATTGCCTAGTCGTTGCAACAGGCACATCAGATCTAGCCATGAGTTCATCTCATCCAGGTGTTCCTAATTAACTGCTGCCTTGAGAGTTGGTCTTGGACAAATTGGCTTGGCGATTTCAAGGCTGCCTCAGCTGAACACACTTTGTCTCTGAGACTCCCTTTCTATTCAGCTTCAGTAAAACCCATTTCTAATATATTTGGGAAATCTACAAACCCTGACAGTTATGTGGTCTCTTCACATTCATAATAAACATAAGTAGACATAACTAGAATGATTTGTGTTATCAGGGTCTTCAATTGCATAAAATATTCTGTTTGCAATCCAGTTAATCTAAGCAGACTACTGCTTCAGACCTTCTTGTTTAAACACAAGTTTGGGGACTGAGGAATAGATGTGATTGGGGGCAAGGGAGTATATGGTGGGACCAGAATCCATAGCCCTTTCTCTCTACCCAATTATGGATATCACATGTTCAGAAAATGCCTCAACAGGATCGCTCTCTCTCTCTTCATTCATCTAGCCATCCGTCTAATTTGTTGTTTGTTTTATTTCATCTCCAACCTAATGTAACTACCTTGGAGGTGGAACATGCAACAGAGCCTTGGTGAAGATGTCAGATTACAGGTAGGGTCATGCAGGAGAAGAAAGTTTTTCACACCACCTGGTCACAAATCATTTACAGCTTTCTAGCTCAAAATGTGCAGAGTGAACATTTTATTTATTTTTAGGTATTTATACCCTCTTTTCAGCCACGAAGGCTCTCAGAGTGGCTTACAAATTGCTAAGCAATAGCATTTAGACATCTACATTGCTTTTTATAGTGCGCTGTACACTCTTCAAGCGGTTTCCAATATGTGGTAGCTAACATGAGTACCTACTGCTAAAAGGCCTAACAGAAATATACAGATGAGAGATCAGGATTAAATGGCTTCACTTTTAAATAACTGTTTATTCTTTATCAGCATTCAAGAATGTATAATCACTCTTTAGGATGAATATCCAAGACAGAATCTTTTAAAGTTAAAAATTGCCTTTAATGCAGGACACAAGCGAAAACAAATTGGAAATTGATTCAAGAAGTATGTGGTTACAACATGACAAAAAACACAGGAAAACTTTTTTTTTTTATTTCAGTGATGCTTTTTGTGTTCCATGCTCATTATATGCTGTATCATTATCAAGCATGCTTATTGTGGCTATAGCATGGATTTTCTTGCATCACTTTTAAAATTTCCTTTTATCATTGAGAAATGAAACTAAATATTTTTCTTCACACACTTATTTTGATCAAAACAAAATACAGTGATGACATTACAAAATACATGTTTCCCCTTCTAAAGTTGTGAATATCCATACATGCTATGCAAAATAGCAGTCCTGACGCTATGGGGAAAATTCCAGGATGGACATCCATGCAAGAAGCATTTGGTGGAAAAGAATTAAGAAACTACAATTGGTTAAGATATAGAGATTTAATGGTGAAGAAATCAGGAAAATGGGAAATTAAGGAATGGGAAGATCTGAAAAAAGAGGGAAGACAAATTATTACTCAGGACTAAAATGAAGGAAGAATTAAGAGAGGGCCAATTTGATGAAGAAATGTCAGAATTTGAAAAAATAGTAAATTTAGATGATAGACATTTAATAAGGTTTTTTTTATATAAATTACTATTAAGATTCTATACGGAAGATGAATGAGTGAAACAGTGTATGGTAAAATGGGCGTTAGATCTAGATCGAGGACACAATATTTATATGGTACAATGGGAAGATATATGGAAAAGAGGCTTAAAATTCACGTGTTACAATTTGAATGAAAACGTCTATAAGATGATACATAGGTGGTACATGACCCCAGTTAAAATGGCCAAAATTAATACAAAATTATCTAACATTTGCTGGAGATGCATAACTCAAATAGGATCTTTTTTCCATATATGGTGGAAATGCGAAAAGACGAGAAAGTACTGTATTGGTACAAAATAAGTAAAAAAATAGAAAAAATTATAGGCTTTGAAATAGGGTTAAGACCCAAATTATATCTATTAAATATGATAAATTTAGAGAATAAGAAGGAAAAAGAATACCATGATCTAATAAATTATTTAATCATGGCTGCAAGAGTGAATTTTGCAAGGAGGTGGAAAACTAAAGAAACACCAACAATGTTGGATTGGAAAGAAAAAATCATGAAAATGGTGCGTTTAGATAAGTTAACGAATTTAGTAAGAGGTAACTTAAAAGAGAAATAACTTAAAACATGGATATTCTTTATAGAATTTACCAAACTAAGAGAGGGGGAATTAAGCATAGTTGGATTTGACAAATAAGCGGAAGTATTTAATAGAAAATGTTCTTTAGTGACCTATATCCATTGGGGAATTATGGTGATAATTTTATTGTATAAAACTAAATTTATAAAACTGATATAGAAATATGGTTGTTGATACAGATAGATAGGGAATACTAAGTAGATAATAGGTGGTTACAATGGATAAATGATAAAGTTTTTAATGAAAGGATTGCCAATAAATTGGGGTATCAATAATAATAGTACATTAATATGTTTTAATATGTTTTAAAAGAGGTGTAAGGATAAAAAGGTTTATAGGACCGGACGAGACTAAGCAGGAAATCATTTTAATGTTATTTGTTATATGTATGTTAATTAATGTAGGGGGAGGGATAAGGGGGGAATAGAGTTTGTGTAGTACGTATGTCTAACTGTAGTAGTGTATGTGTATGTGGTATAATCTTGATGTTTGTCTTGGTCATAATTACTTTGTTCTTTTATATAGCAAATAAAGATATTAATTTAGAAAATGTATGGAAGGCGGATGGTTCAAACAGAATGAGGACTTTTAAAGAGAAACTGCAAAGATATCCTGGTATCCAATAGCTTCCCATGTGAAATTTACTTGTATACCGTAGTTCTTGCTTTCTAAGTTTAGATAAGGATTTATCACCTAGAGCTGGGAAAATAACACTATGACACTTATCAGGGCAGACAAGGGCCACATGATGGCTGCTTCTACAGCTGTGGATTATGCCCTTAAAGAGAAATTCTAGCCCACGTTGACAGAAATGTTGTGGTCTCAAGTGACAAATAATAGATCTAGGTCATTATTTCTAATGCCCAAAGTTTCTTGTTATATGGTTACTTGTGAGTTTTTAATAGAAAGATAATAAGTCAATGAAAATATCCCCAGTAGTATAGTTTCATGTTGAGATACTGGACTACATCTCATAATCTCAAGGCACCACAGCCATTTGCCCTGCCTGCTGGCAATTATGGAGCTGTAGCCAACACATGTGGAAGACACCAGGTTGAGAAATGCTGGTCTATGGGCACAGGATTTTGCCACCTTTTCACAGCTAAACAGTTGAAAAATGAGATATAAGTAAAAACATTTTACTGGATTTTTTTGGAGCCAGTGATAATGAAATAGGAGAATATTCTATGCATATAAAAGTTGAATTTTACTGTCAATCACTCTGGTCATCTTGCTTGTTCTCTCTCCCACTCTAAATACACACCCATGCATACCACCTCTTCTGTCTTCTCATCTTCTTACATGTCCCAGTGCTTCCCGATTTTTGCCTACTTTCTTACTGAATTTTATATTCCTTCTCTTGGAATCCCTTCCCTCTTGGAATCCCTTCAGGTAAACATTTCTTTTCTCCCACACATTCCCATCTTTTCCATTTCCACATATCTCTTCTATTGTATTGTGAGGATGGCTAACATTATTTCCCCCTCCAAATGGAGATTTTTACCCCAGTCCTACCTTTGTGCAAATGTTTTAGGGTTGGAGATGAGATCAACTCCAGGAATTAACTGCCTTCACCCACAGGGAGCACTTAATCTGATTATCAGCACAGTTACTGACAGATTGGTGGTACACAGATGGATGAGATTGTGAAGATGGATTTTTAAGAGGCCTGTTCAATAATGTATTGATTATGTGGCCAGCTTTGAATGTGAACGGGAAGAAAAGGGTAGGTTAGTAGAGCAACAGCTACTCATTCAACATTACCCTTTCATTTTTCTCCCCCTCCGCTTTACTTCATTTTAAACACAGTCTGTGCAATATATGAGACCAATTATAGATTTTGAATAATTACCCAACTGGTCTGTGCATTCATAAGATACTGTATGTTGCTGTATCAAGGCCTGGGTTCTCACTGTATTAGGCAGAGACTCCCAGCTTTCTTGTTTGCCTTAGGCTGGAGTTGTTCACTGTGCTTCCAGACCTTTGAATATCAGTCTGGTGATCCATTACTGTTAGCCAGACTGGATGGGGTTGCCCATTGCTGGAGTCCAACCGCAGGTTCCCAGCTTGCCTTATCACATATTCTAGCAATTGATAGTGATCTGGATCCAGCAAGCATCCTGGTAACATCATATCAGAAGTCTCCTGAAAAGGAGCAGTAGCCAGCTCTTCACTGAAGATGCATTAAGTTCACCATCATCTGTTGTGGACACAGTACCAAACAGGCACATCTGTTTAATCCTGCAACCTGCCTTTCCAATTTCCTTTTCAAGCCATTGTCTTGTCAGTTTGGCCACTCACCCCAAAAGCCCTGCTCTGACACTGGCCTTGACTGTGAGCCCCAAAAGAGTTGGCCCTCTTTACTTTAGATAATTTGGGTTTGTATGAAGCCCATTGCTAATATCAGGCAGCCCAGTGTTTATGTGGATGCCTCTGTAGAAACCTTACTGAAAAACAGCCAGGCTTTGCATAGTATGTTGCATAATCCCCTATATTTGATTGTAGAATTATAATACATTTAACCAAATTTTTATTCCAATTTGTTTAAAAAGTGTTTTCTATGTTTTATGAAACTGTTGTATTTCCCGGTTGCTTACTATGATCATTCGGAAAGGTAATGGATTAGAATTATTTGGTGGAAAGTGCAAAATAAGGCCTTATTTGGGTGGTTTACATTAATGTTTTCAAAAGAGTTTTGGATTATCATTATTATTGTCATTAGTATTAGTATTTATATAAAATAAATATATAATATAAAAATATAAAAATAAAGGACTTAAATTTAAACAAATAACAGGTAAATCTTTTTGCCAAAGGAAGGTTCATGTTTCTTGCTGCTTCTTCTCCACTGTTATTCCAGATAAAGGAAATCCACGGAGTTAAACCTCAACCTACAATATACTGTACTTAACGTTGAGCCTACAATAAAATAAAGTACAGTATTATGATCATCTTTGGTTGTGGATGTTGATAATCATTAAGGTCAGGAGGATGGGAGTCAGATCTGACCCATAAAACACATGGGCTTCTTCACAGGGAATTCTTTACAAGTTTCATTGACATGCACATGAAGTGGCCGTGCTATAATGGAGATCCTACTATTTCAAGTGCAAAAGAAGCTCATGGTACATGGTAGAGAGGAGGTGGCGGCAACATGCACAGATAGTAAAATTGATAGGTAGGAACCAGAGTGTACCACATTTTCACCTTTGAATGTTTTTGAAGGAGAGTGCTTTCAAGTAGTATGCATGTTAGGAATCACAATAACTGAAAATATTTATCTTTCACCTTTTTTCTTATGCTTTTGCGACTCCTATTCATTCACATCTATTTTTATAACAATTTCCTTCTGTTTTGCTTCTATTTTGAAACTTTAACAACATTGTCCTTCACTATGTGATCCCAGCAAATCAGGGATTCCGTGAGAATATCATCCAGATTCCAATGGGCATGCATATCCACATTCTGGTGCATTCCTAAAAAAGCATCCAGGTGATATTTTCTTCCTTTCTCCCCTCTCATGGTACTGTAATTATCCTGGCATGGTAAAACAGGAAACATCTTCTCAGGTGCCAAGACAACTGAAAGAATGAATTCCTTCTCTCCTCTGAAAAAAATTAATACAGCTTTTAATGCTTTCTGAAAATCTGTCATTTGAAAGGGAAGTGCCTTTTGAAAAACACTAAAATGCAGCTTGAAAAAAATTACTTTTAAGGATGATAACTCACCATCCCCCCACCAAAGATAATCAATGCTGGGGGAATTCTGGAAGAAGTAATCCCAAAAAGAAACTTTCCCAAGTTCTACAAACTTGTTCCCTTGATTCAGTTCAGCTCCATTAAGGACAACGGAGGCCTTGTGTTTCACAATTTTTGGTTGGATTGTGTGAGAAAATTGGGCTCACCTTAGTTTGACCTCTACAGGAGGATTTGATGACTGATCTGGAACTGGACATTCACTGTCTGTAAACTAGTCAAACAGGTGTTGCTATCACAAATCCTATTCAGATTGTACGTTCAAAATTTGATGTATTTAATAATGGTCAGTAAGTACCATGCCTGTGGCTTGCAACTGATACTGTTTTCAGTATTTGTTTCATGGCCATAAGAAAGCTTTTTAAAAATTTAAATAAATACATCTGAATAAAAGTAGGCTTTTAACATTATTAGTTTATGCAGGGATTAAGGGAATGACTTTATTTGGGTTGCAGTGTTTCAAATGAAATTTAATGCAAACTGCTGCCCAGTGATGGCTAGGAAAAAGTAGATGTTTCTGTTTAATCAAGGAATTACTATCATCTGAGATCTGAGAGTTTAGGGACTTGTCTGCACGGGCAGTTTACCCCATCTTGCCCCTGTCTTGGAGCCCAGGAGTCCAGATGACACAGGGCTTTTGCCCTATTTTGCCTCTGGGCACTCCTCATGACAGGGGTGGGGGAAGATAGGGTGGGGCCTGATAAAACATTTTAAAATAATACCCAAGAAAAACGGCTCCCGCTCGTAAAAAAAAATTGGACCAGGCTCCGTGTGATTCAGGCGCCTGTCTTGGCACGCTGGCCCATCACTTCAGCTGCCCTGTGCTGTCACTCTTCTACATCAGGAAGCAGGCCCATAGCATGTGACCAAGGCTGGGGGGCTTGGTCACATGTTGCGGTCTGCCTTCCTGGCTTCATAGAGAGTGAGGGAGATGGTGGTGATTTGGTCGCTGTCAGTGATGAGTCAGCATGCCCGTCTGGACTTTATCATGTTCTGTGCAGGGAATGGTGGAAAAATGGGCCTGATCTATAGGCAGGAGACACCGGTGGGGAGCCTGTGTATCCTGGCCTGAATAGATGAGCCCTAGGCAGCCTAGATGCGTGTACAGGGTGATTTTGCCATTTGAAAGCTGATCTGAAATCCATTTATACAATTTGGTTTTGCAGATTAGGAAAATCTTCTAATCATATTGTACTAAGAGAGTTCTAATTTGAGTTTATAAAGCGAACAGTGCTTGGATATTTCTCCAAATGTATTATACCACCTGAGTGTTATTCTTGGCCGACTCTACCCTCTTTGTAAACTTATGAATGATTTGCTTGAGTGGGCTACTGTGAACTATTTGGATACTTTCAAAGGCACTAGGTAAAATAAGATCTTTTAAAGAGCCTTACAGGTTCTGGTATTCTTTGTGGGGAAGGTTTGGTGATGCATTTCAATATCTTCTTGCCCAGAATCTGGACTCTGCCCAGTGTTCAAGAGAAGCAAAGTGAAGAAGGAGTTAATAGGGTAGAAATGGCTCTCACAGAGAAAGACTATGCAGTGCTGTAGAATCATAAACATCCTACTTGTGGCTTCAGCTGTGCAACCTATCCTGCTTGACTTCTTGCAAAGATCAACAACCCTTAATGGGAAAATGGTTTCCAGAAGAGAAAGAAATGTAGTGTGCTTTTGCTTTATTATTGTTAGTTGTCGTAGCCACTATTAGTGTCAGAATAGTGGAGTGTACTTTTTTGGAAAAAATAATGTATACATTAAATTACTGTACTACACTTTCAAGTATGATCTCTCTCAGATGAGTTTCCATCTGATGCTCAGCTTGTCATAATGTTGCAACATTTCTCTTGTTTCTCTCTGTATGGGAGATTTCAAGGTTCAATCTTTGCAAGACATTTTAATCAATTTGGGATAGTTATATACAATTACTGTATATACAATTTTAGTTGAAAGGTGAAGACCAGGCTGAAACTTCTGTAACAAACAGACTGTTGTGTCAATGTGTGTTTGTGTGTGTGAATTGCTTTACAGATGGGATGATAGAGCCAGTAGAGTTAGAGGCATTTTAGGCATTTTTCACTTGTCATTAGCAAACCAGTTCAGAGACAGAGATAAACTCTTCCTTTCAGCAGTACCAGAATGTGTAAAATTGATGGTGGTAAATTACTATGAACACAGCTTGATTTTTACAACTTCTATACAACTAGGGCCTTGTAATCACAATAAGCTAATGCTGACTTTCAAAATAGTTTAACATTTATGGACTGTGTTGGTTTGTAAATCTTAGCTCTCCTGGGAGCAGCTCAGCTAGAAGGCTTTGTGCAGTGATCTTTATACCCTGTTGCCTTCAGGCTCCTCTTTTGTGATGGTTTTTAAATGTTTTCTTGTCCCCTAGTGAAAAGAAGGGATAAATTCCATTTGGATGGATGAGTCAACAAGGAAGGCTAGGAATAATGAAGAATTATATCCACAGTGTATCTGATGTGGTTGCTAGATTCAGACCCACAGAGATGAGAAGTTTGTGCTACCCCTGAACCTTCTGGGAGACAAAAGACTAAAGATCTTGTAATCTGTAGTTGACAGTTTAAAAGGGTGAATCCTTACTGCTTTCAATAGAGCAGAAAATGAGTGCAGCATATGAATGTATTAAACACTCTCCTACTGTGATTTATGATATAATTCTGAAATCATTCTTCATTTGTTTGGGGAATAGCATAATGTTAATTAGAAGTATATGTTCTGTTATGGCACTTATGGTGAAAATACTACATAGGGAGCACCCAGAGCTTAAATGTAGTTTGCTGAAGTTAGAGAGCAATCCATATATATATTTCCCTCTGCTGTATTTTTTTTAGTGTACATGTTGGGATTCTTTGCATTTAACATCACCATAATAGCTTGTGCCTCTATTGCAAATGGCTGTGCAGTTTTGCATCTACCACTGCTGAGTCTCTCTTGCAACACTTTTTGTATGGTCACACTAAGGGTTTGTCTATATGGGCATGTTTGCGAACAAGATGGTGGGTGTGAGTGAATTACTAGCATTTTTATTTACATTGAGTAGGTCTCTCCAAATGGTTTTTTTTAAAAAAAGCATATCTAAGGTGTGAGTGTGATGTTCTGCATAAATAAATAGAAAAATGGGGAGGGGGGGAGTCACCTCAGCACACAATTGCTATGGCAAAAATCCAACATGGCAGTTCTGGGCACTTGCTTTGTTAGCAAGCTCTGCCCCCTGCACATGTCCAACCAATCAGCTTTCCACTTCCGCTCTTATCAGGGATGCAAATGAAAGCAAATAGGTTGTCCCAACAAGCGGGAATGCACATTCCCTGCAGACTTTTTAAAAACTCAGAGAAAAGCCCCCCTCCTTCCAAATATGGCAGATTGATGCAGGATGCCATTGAGACAAATGTTATTCTTTTCAAATTCTATGAGGAGTATTTTTGCCATTTAGATAGCCCTAAAAGTAAGTTGGAAGGTCAAACTGCCTACCCAGCACATATCTTGGGGACAGTAACTATCATTTTTAAACACAATTTGTCCAAGACCATTTCTTCTGGATTGTTTTGTGTCTATTATCCATCCATTGCAAGTGAACTATTTTTTCGTAATGAGTAGCATACCTTCCATTGGTCCCATTTTGGCAGGCACAGTCCCAATTAAAGTTCTTGTCACCAGACCTTTTCAGCTCCTTTTAAAATGTCCCAATTTCTCTTTCTTCTTCCCACTTCCCCCTTTGTTCTTGGTTTACTTCAGTTTTTGAAGAATGAATTCAAAGTGCAAAAGTAGTTTGTACTCAATTAACTTAGCAGGGTGGAAAGAAGGGGATGAGGTGAATCTTGTCCTTCCCAGTACTCTCAGGCAAAAGCAAATGGCTGCAGTCTCTCCTGTCCTGTGTGTTCTTCTTCATTAATACCTTTGGCTATACTCAGATGTTGCTTGGCCACACATGTTCCATTTTTCATCTGTGAAATGTTGGAGGGTATGAAATATCTATTTCACACAGCAGTAACTAATGCAAAGTTACTTTTTACATTACAGCTTCCATAATCACTCAATAGTCCAAAAATCATTATCTTCATCTTGCAAAATATAAACATGTCTGCATCTGAAATATGTTTATGTCAGGGAAAAGACAAAACAATATATTGTCCTTCCCTTAGAGATGAGGCATGTCATTAACAATCTGAAGCAGAAAAGGGTATTTGATGTAATTCTAACAAACATGGCTTCAGTTTTATTTATCAGATCATGTGGAATTGTGACCAAAATGTAAAAATGCTTCACTTAAATTGGCCATGCTCTGGGGAAACATCTGGTTAAAATTGAAAGCTTTTAATTGTGGTAATAATCTGGAAGTGCATGAAGGTTGCCATTCTGGATCAAAGAAACCATAGAAATCTAGGGTTTTATGGTTATAATTTCCTTCCTCGTCACCAGTATTCATTTTGTGTGCAGAAATAAGAATGTCAGTAGGGCTATGCACGAGGACTACGCAACCTACACTGGTGTGTGGGGAGGGCGTGTACATCTCTTTCCAGTAAGGCTGTGACGTTTGTACCCTTGAGAAGCCAACTTTGCTTCAGGGAAACCGGAAAAGTGACCAGCCATTTCTTGGTTCAAGGCTAAAGCCAATTTTATTGTGATTTCAGCAACAATAGTGATTTCAGAAGAGAACTGCTGCAGCAGCGTGCCGAGAGGTTTGGAACAGAGAAATGGGGCTAGGGAAGGCCCTTTTATCCTTGTCAGACAGTGTGGACACACCCACTTGTAACTTTTTACACCAATCGGGGATCGTTACATCATATCACACTATGTCACTCCATATCTAGTGAGACCAATCATCATATTGCACCATGTCACCCCATGCTTAATGAGCTAGAAACAATTGTGTACGTGACCTCCCTGTAATCTGTAATGGAGGGCTCACAAGGCCGACTTCCTCAAGTCGAGTGCAGCCCATACATGACGTCTCCTCTCAGACACAGTGCTGCAGACTTGCCATGCTTGCCTTTACCACAAAGACTACTTTAGCCTTTGTGCTAAAAGCTATTCTTCCTTGAAGGGTGTGGAAATTTTCTGTAACTACTGTGCAGTGTTCTAGACAGTTGGACTAACGTCCATGAAGAAAGCTCCCTCCCTGGAGAGAAATATGATACTGCCTTCCTAGGGAGGCTAGAATGCCACCCACCCCCACACGCTGGCCTTCCATTGGCAGTAAAAGCTGTTGTTATTGTTGTTTCAACAGACTTCCAAAAACTTCATAGTTTTAAAGAAGGGGCTTTTAATAGTTTGGCTTTTAATTAGACTGTTTTAAAACAGCTTTTTAATTATTTTTAGTTGTATATTTTAAATTACTTTTGATACTATTCACCATTTTTATTATATTTTTAATGCTAGCCTTTTGGATGTTTTATTTTAATTAATTTGAGTCCCGTTTTTGAGGGAAAAGGTGGGGTATAAATAAAGTTACTAAAGAATAATAATAATATAGGTTGATTATCCCTTATCCAAAAAGCTTGGGATCAGAAGTGTATTTTTGATTTTTTTGGATTTTGGAATACTTGTATTTGCATATGCATAATGAGACATAATGAAGCTGGAGAGAGACTGAAGATCAGTGAAATGGTGGGAGGCATGGATTCCAGCTGTGTCTTTCTCCAGCTGCATCTCACTCTAGCCTTGCAAATACAGTACTGGTACACAGTAACATCACTAGTGGGGTGCAGAGATGTCGAACCACACCAGGTGATACTATCAGAGGGAGGGGCGGCACTGGCTTTAGTATAACCACAGCAGGTACATATTATGCTACTTGTAGCTCAAAAAGTTTTGGATTTTGGAGCACTTCGGATTTCAGAATTCTGGATAAGGGCTCCTAAGCCTGCAGCAGTAATAATAATAATAATAATAATAATAATGATATAGGAGGACACTATCTGACTAACTGGTGCCTGGACTAGTGTATTGCATATGTCTATTTCACCTACTTATGCCCTGGTTTTCTTAGCAGTTCATTATCAACATGCTACTATGTCCTGAGAATGAATCATGAGTGAAGTAAAAAGCAAGGACTCTTATTGGTGGCTCCTACATGTGCCACAAGCAGAAATGCTATCCTATGCTCCAGTCAGCAAGTATTCCAGGAATTAGGTGGTCAGAATGCAAAAACTGCTGAGTGGTGAATTCAGTCCAGGTCAGTCACAGGTTATCCAACAAGATGAAGGTCAAAACAAGAGGGTGGTCATCACTTGACCTAGGAGTAGTTATAACAAGTCAGCAGTCCAGATATAAGAAGCCAGCAAGGAGTAAATGGGAATTTTCAAAGCATAGGCAGTCAAAGGTCAAGAAAACACAAGTGCTGTCAGTCACCCAGATAAGATCGTTGTAAGCAACAGAGATGCCGGGGAGCTTCTGGGAGATTTATGGGCAGCCATCTCCCAAACACCAGGTGCCTAATTAATCAGCCTCTCCTATTTAAGAGCCAGTGGGATTAGTGTAATCTCTCTTTATCTCTTTGTTGTTCAGAAAAGGATGGCAACGTGTTTCCAGTGTCCTCAGAGTCTGCCACCTCCTGCTGGGGAGTACGGCCTCCCTCTGCTTTAACCCACAGCTCTTCAGACCCAGAGAGACAATTGTTATCAGGAGCTGCAGATTCCTGGCAATCTGTCTCTTCCTCTCTGTCTGAATTGTCAGACTCCAGAGGGTGAGTTATTACAAATGCCTGAATTTCACCTGTTTCCAGCATGTTAGGCTAGAGCCTGGCTGCATTGTGCACAGCTGTGCAAAATAATGTATGATGCCAGAAGGGGGAAAAGTATCCTCCATTTTGATCCCAGTGCTAATACATGATTCCTAATCCTGTGAGTGCTTCCTAATTTTTTTTCAAACTGAAAAAAGGGAAAACTATGAATGACAGAAAAGAAAATTAGAATGAATCAAGAAATGAAGTAATTGACAAGAAGGAAAACACAGGAAAATAGGAGGAAGGAAGAAGGAAATAAAAATATTGTCTTTCTTTAGGACAGTTGAAGATAGAGACTTACTGTATAAGAGCTGAAAACCACTCCCCTGATTATAATGATGGAATCTTTGTTATACTAAGAATAATAAAACACAGCCTCATCAAGATGTTGACTGAATATACTGCACGTTTGCACTGTGACTGATGTGCGATGGGACTGTGGACTAAACCAGAACTGAAAAACATTATGTAAGTTTATTAGAAAAATCTGGTGATGGAAAGCAGTACTTTCTAAGGACTTTTTAAAATGTGGGGACCCCCCCCCCCATTGAGGTCGGGAGAAGAACAGCGCTGTCTCGCTTACAGTGTTCCATTTCAGACAGTGCCGTCCTCCTCCCGGCCTTCCCCCATGTTTCCTCTGTGCTGTAGGGACTGCTTTTTATTGATGGAGTTTTCCCATCAATAAAAGCAGTGTGTTTTTCATGCCCGCAGCATGGAGGAAGCATGGGGGAAGGTCAGGAGGAGAATGGCGTTATCCAAATTGGAGCGCTGTAAGGATGACAGCGCCATTTTTCTCCCAACCTCCTCATTTTTTTTCCACCCCGTTTGAAAAAGTCCTAAGTGTCAGTGAATATTGGATGCTGTTGACAGTGTCTACAGCAACATAGTTGGATTTAAAGCAGCTAGACGTAGCTTCATGCCTATATTCTCCTTAGTGATAGACAGAGCAATCAGGTAGTTGATTGCAATAATATACAGTCGGCCCCCTCTATTCATGGATTCTGCATCCACGGATTCAGTCGTCCATGGTTTGAAAATATTCCAGGGAAAAAATTCCAAAATCTTATTTTGCCATTTTATATAAAGGACACTACTTTACTATGCCATTGTATATAATGGGACTTGAGCTTCTACAGATTTTGGTATCCATGGGGGGTCCTGGAACCAAACCCTAGGGGATACCAAGGGCCCACTGTATTATGAAGGTTATGAAGACTTTGAGGTAACAGTAGACACTTTAATCTTCTGTCCCTTTACCTTTTCCTGCATCATTATAAGAAGAAATAACCTCCTTCCATATTGTGAACTAGACAAAAGCCTATTTCCTAATGCAGATTTTACTTTTCTACTGTGTAAAACCTGTAAATGCTACACATTTTTCACATTTTACATTGTATATAGTGTAAAAAGCTATGCTTTAAAATAATGTTTGAACAGCACTAGTTCTGGGGCTAATGCAAGCCTCTAATTTACCCTTAATAAATGCCCATCTGATAAATTTTAATTTTATAAAAATCAAACGCATACTCAAGTATAGATTTGAATTTTGTAAGAATCAAAAGCTTATTCAGGTATGGATTTTCTTATTGGACACTCTTTTGTAAGTACTAATGTTGAGTGGATGATACATGAAGTTCTTTTAACTGAAGCCTGGAGAAAATTAGTTATACCAACCATTTACAACATGGCAAAATGTTTTATAGTATTTCAAACTTTTCCATTTCTGTTAAATAAAACCTTTACGGATAGAAGAACTGTAACTATATTTGCTTCTATATGAGCAATAAATGGGTCAGCTGTAAATGTTCACAGAAACAATGGTGTTTGAATCAGTTTGACTGTAGATACAAGCTTTTTCCTTTTCTTTTTCTCAGAGCGAGAGTGAGAAGGTGAACCAGGGCCTACAATTCGGGCAAACATTGCCAAAAAAGTAAAGATTTTTCATTCATTCTTTTTCAGTCGTTGTTTCTTGAAGGGTATGTCCCCACTGAATCAGTTGCTGCCATTGCTGTTTTAATTTGATGAAGCAGCTTGATCAGAAGGCTGGTGGGTAAGAAGGACAAAGCAAAGCAATCAGGTGCCCTGGCTGGCCAGTACCCTTCATTGTCCTGTCCCTTCAAGAGCTGCCCAAAACACTGGGGCCTGGATCAACTGGGGCCTTGAACCAACTGAACCATCAGTGGGTTTAAAGAGGCATTTCAACAGTAGTTGCAGTTGGCAGTCCAGCTCAAGGTAGTGCTAACGCTTCAATTGACCTTTCATTAACCAACCTAAGTGTTGATCCCATGGTCCCACAAGCGGAGGCCTGCTAATACATAAGTGACACTAAGAAGGTTATAAAGCATTTTCCCATGTCTCATTATATAGGTGGGACAAACTGCACTACTGTACTTTCCATTATTTTCCATTGGGGCCTACTAGTAGCTTTCTCTACATCTCATTAGCTTATTAGTAGCTTTCTCTACATCTTAAGTAAAGGGTGCAGAGTTCATAGAATTCTTCATCAGAAAGAATGGAAACTTTTTAGCACCATAGACCTGCTTGTGAATCTTGCATTCCTTGAGTTGACTAGACTGGTAGCTACAGAAGAAATGAACAGGATGAGCAAGATTTCCTAGGAAGCAACTATAATTCCATTCATATGATGTTTATTAATTTGTCATTAATTGTGATGAGATCCAGACTTGCTTCTAAGCCTCCTTAGGCACTATGGTGTTTAGATGGCATTTGATCCATTGCCTTCCTTTTTTCAAATAAGGTTAGCACACCCTAGGGGTAGGGTCTTCTTGGTATCAACACATTAGTTGTTGAATGCTTTCTGCTAGTTCTTTGTACAAGTTCTGGGCATATAAATATGGAAGCTATCTTTAACTCCTTACCTGTTTTCTAGCTGCAAGTCTTGTGCTTGGAAAAGTTGCTTTTTTGGATTACAGCTCTCGGAATCCTCCAGCCAGCATATTAAACAGGAACATAAATATATACATGTATTTGAAGTAATAACCTTTGAAGGTTTACTTATGATAAAGAAATACCAAGTACAAAAAAATACAAAAGGAAAGAGGCATAACCTTCCCCTTAAAAATGAAGAAAATTAGTTTGCCTGGTTATATGACTTAAGTCAAATCTTGGTGTAATACAAATACTGTACAAGTGACAAATACCAGTTGTTCTATATTCTCTGATTGCAGATTACTGTGTCAGTGTGTCAATTCTATGACAGTTTTTCATCAAGCCATCTATCATGCTTGATTGCACTGTGTAGTATCTGGCTGGGATCAGTGCTTGGATGAAGATGAAATGGTTGCAGTTCAGTTCAGACAAGAATTAGGCTATATTGGAAAGTTCAATGAACTAAATAATTGAACACTGAGTGGGCCAAGTTTTGAGCATCTCTTTCTCTTGCTCACTCACTCTCCTGTTTCCTTCATAAATGGGAGCTTACCTAACTTGCCTACCTCTACCTTTCTTTCTTTCTTTCTTTCTTTCTTTCTTTCTTTCTTTCTCAGAAACTACCCAGGCTTTCTTGAATGGCATGACACATTTGAGATATAGAACTAACCTGAAGATAACAATTTTCCCTCAAGAAAAATGTTTTGACCTTTGATTTACAGCTCTGTGGAAGAGTACAATTTATATGGAATCAATACTTTCCGGATGTAATATATACACCTATTTGCAATCCCCTTTTTCTCAGCATGCAAATTGGCCTGCATTCTTTGTATATATCAAGGACCCTAGAAAGAAGGGACATAATTTTTAAGGACTTTGGCAGTGATGGTGGTGATGGGGAACAATCTACTTCCTTTGTTTACACTGCCACCTGATGGGAAAAAACTCTTGTAGGTCTAGGACAGTGATGGCGAACCTATGACATGCGTGTCAGCACTGACACACGTAGCCATTTGGGGTGACACGTGGCCAAAGGCCTCCTCCCCCCCACCTGCAACCTCAACACCCTCCCTAAAGTGGTGATCGGTTGCCACTTTAGGGATGGTGGGAGGGTGGAGGAAAGTGGCGGGCGGGGCTATGAAGCCCTGATTGCCACTTTAGGGAGGCAGGGGGTGGAGCCTCCCCCAACCTGGCCACCCCCCCCCGAGGCCTGCTGTGCTTACCCGGAGCTACCTCAGAAAGATGGGAAAGGCGGCGGGTGGGCGGGAGTCTGCCCGGCCTTCCCCCGGCCTTCCCGAGGGGGCTCCAGGGCTTTGAAGCCCCGGAGCACCCTCGGAAAGGCTGGGGAAGGTGGCAGGCAGGAGGGACTCTGCCTGGCCTCTCCTCAGCCTTCCTGAGGGGGCTCTGAGGCTTCAAAGCCCTGGAGCTGCCTCAGAAAGGCCGGGGAAAGCAGTGAGTGGGAGGGACTCTGCCCTGCCTCTCCCCGGCCTTCCTGAGGGTGCTCCAAGGCTTCGAAGCCCTGGAGCCGCCTCGGAAAGGCCGGGGAAGGCAGCGGGCGGGCAGGAGGCTCCCCGGCATTCCCGAGGCTTTGAAGCCCTGGAACTGCCCCAGAAAGGCTGGGGAAGGCAGCAGTCGGTTGGTCGGGAGTCTCCCCAGCCTCTCCTTGGCCTTCCCGGGGGGGCTCCAGGGCTTTGAAGCCCCGGAGCACCTCGGGGAGGCCGGGGAAGGCAGCGGACGGGTGGGCGAGAGTCTGCCCAGCCTTTCCCTGGCCTTCCCAAGGGATCTCCGAGGCTGTGAAACCCTGGAGCCACCTCGGGAAGGCCGGAGAAGGCAACGGGAGGGCGGGAGGGAGTCTGGCTGGTGTTTCCTCAGGCTTACCAAAGGGGCTCTGGGGATTGAGAGCCCCATATAGCCTCTTTGGGAAGGTTGGGAGGGGTGGAGAGAGCGCGGCATAGAGGCTTTTCAGCCACCCCACCCTCCCAAAGCCGCAACAAGTCTTAGAAGGCTGAATAGCAGCTTTGGGAAGGGCGGGTGGGGCTAAAAAGCACCTTTCCCGCCAATTCCCCACTCTCCCGGGGCTTAGCTCTCCCCCCCCCAATGGAGCCAAGCCCCAGGAGACCGGGGAGTTGAGCACCTGGCTTGCTCAGCAAGCACTCCGTTTAAATCAGTTCCTCTCCCTTGAGTGATAGGGAGAGAAGCTGATTTAAATGGGGTGCTTACAGAGCAAACCGCGAATAATCAAAACTGCGAGAGTGAAAGCTGAGAATGTGAAGGGGCAACTGTATACAGTTACGTTATTTAAACAATAAATGTCACAAAATAATGTTTTTTCCTCAAAGTGACACACCATCTGAGTTATACTCAGTATTTTGGTGTAAGTTTGACACACCAAGCTCAAAAGGTTGCCCATCACTGGTCTAGGAGGTTTGTCAGGTCAGCAACATTGTATTCTCTAAGATTTCAGAGCCCAAACTGAACATGGATGGGGGGGTCCATGTGATATAACAGAGGCCGGACTGGTAAGGGTTGAGAGGTTGAGCTGGAATTGCTTCTGAGTTTGCTGACTGTGGAAAAAGGTATATAGCAATTTTTGTAAATAGGCCCATAATATAGGTAAAACCCAGTGACAGGAAAAACATTTTCCAATGGCTGGGCAGTCAGCAAAGTATGCCTAATAGCTGTAGCAGTTGCCAAAATTCTTGCTATGATTTGCATCATCTATGATTGTGAGGATGTGGAAGGCTCACTGTCATCCCTCTGAGTTTTTCCCCAGACCTTGAGCTGCTATCACCAGGTCTTGTACGAGAAGAAGGCTTATGAGTTCCAGTGCTGGTGTTCCATTCACTGCTTTACTCCAAATGGATAGGCTCAAGCACATTGATTTATTGTCTCCCTTCCCTCCTTCCTGGCTTTTTGATGCACCTACATTGCACAAGTGAAACATGCATACAAACAACTTGGTACTGAGCAAGAGAGTCTTGGTACCGGTTGGGAATAGCTGGATATGGGTGCCTAGACTTTAAAGCCAATTCACATTAAAAAACAAAGAAAGAAATACAACAAAACAAACTTCCTTCTCCAATGCTGCCCTGAGCTTTTTCATCCTGCCTGGAGACCCTGAGAAGCACAACTCCCTGAGATTTCAGCCAGTGCTCTGAGACCTATAGGCAACTATAGACAACAAATCTCCTCACCTGGGTTCCATTTTCACCACATTGTTTTATGGTTTTCTATTTGTATATATCTCTGTCACTATGTCAACATCTGTAACTGATGTGCTATTTCTTAGTGGAAATAGCAGCAACAAGACTGTCATATTACTAGATAGCTCTTTATCAGAAAGATACATGTGTTCACTTCCGTTATTTGAAATTCCTCAGAAGCACTGCATTTTCCAGATTTCCAGTTCAACATTCTTACTTGATCTAGTGCCAGGCAAATCCCTTGACAGCACTTAACCCATGTGTGCTGTGATGTCTGATGGGAAATGTGTGTGTGTGTGTGCCTTCAAGTTGCCTGTTGACTTATGGTAACCCCATGAATTTCATGGGGTTTTCTTAGGCAAGGAATACTCAGAGGTGGTTTTGCCAGTTCCTTCCTCTGAAATATAGTCTACAGCACCTATTATTTGTTGGCGGCCTCCTATCCAAGTACTAATCAGGGCTGACCCTACTTAGCTTCCAAGATCAAACAGGATCTGGTGCCTTTAGGGTATTTCCAGATAAACAAATGTACTGAGGGTGGTAGTTCCAAAAACCCTTTAAATGGTCATTATATATGGCTAACAGTGTGTGGAGTTTTCACTGCATAGAAAAGTATCACATTTTCTGTAAGATCTTAATCTGATAGTAAACATTAGAGGAGTTAATGCATCTCTTAACAATGTTCTCAGGAACTGGCTTCCACTTCTTTTGGTCTGTCCAGTGGTTCTCAAGCAACACTGACATTTTCCATAAGCCAGAATTTGTTTTAATGCAAAATATTTTGCATTGTATACAAATGTATTACCACCACCACCACCCTTTCTTAGAAGCCAATGAAGTTGAGTCGGGGATTAGAACACAGATAGTATGAATCCATGGTGAAATGGGACTTCAAACTAGATCTCTCAGCTCCAACTATTACCATTATCTGTTGAGGCATTCTAACATCTGTCTTACCCTTATCCCAGCAGAAGGGACATTTTAGTATCCCAGAGCACAGAACTAGTTCTAAAAGGTAGGCACTGTAACCTCAAAGTCCCAACCACCTTGTTTCTTAAAATATTGTTGTATGCCTCCAAGTTGTTTCTGACTTCAGGTGATCTTGAGGTGAACCTATCATGGGGTTTTCTTGGCAAGATTTGTTCAGAGGGGGTTTGCCTTTCCCTTTCTCTGAGGTTGACAGTGTGTGACTTGGTCACCCAGTTGGTTTCCATGGCTGAGTGGAGATCTGAGCCCTGATCTCCAGAGTTGTAGTCCAGTGGTCAAAACACTACACCATGCTGGCTCTTGTTTGTGTATTTTAAAACACACATGTGCAAAAATAACTTGGACAAAAAATTGTCTCAACAAATCCATTGCATTTTGTCTTTGGGATACTAATTTGTTCCACAAACAGTAATGTATGCGGGGGGAGGGGAGAGGGATTCCACACTGCAGTTGAAACATAGTGTGGGGAAGCTGGTAGGAATGTTGGGATGAGAAATAACCACTCCTCCTGCTCAAAGATGGAAAGAGGACAGGAAGTGTACACTTATTTAATCCTGTCCAACCAGGGTAGCTGGTGGGTCTGCTGCCATGGTGGTGAACCCATTCTTGATTTTAGTTCTCTTTGCCCTGTGATTGCTCCGAGTTGAATGGGAGTTCTCCCGGTGCTGAAACTCTGTCAGGTCCAGAGGAGGCTGGCAGCCTTGCAGCAAGAGGAAGCTGACAGCCCTGTCCTAGAAGCGGAGCCCCTGTCATTTCATATAGACCCTGAAGGGGTGCAGTTAAAGTCTGAGTTGTTTCATCCTTCAGAGTTTTGTGGATTGAAACAGCAGCAACACAAGCATGGGAAAGGCCTTGGCCTGCATTAAAAGGGAAACCCTGAGTTAATTAGGCTAAGTTTTGCTGCAAAATAACAGCTCCACAATCTCCATTTGGCATTGTATGATAGTCCCTGCTCTCTTGTTTTGTAAACTTAGGCTTGCTTCTTCCACTCTTCTTTGTGGTTGCTCTCTGACTGGTATTTGACCCTGCTTGGACTGCCTTATGTTCTTTAATAAAAATAAAAATAAAAAAATATAATAAAATTTATTTATATCCCACCCCTCTGCGAGCAATCGCTTTGATGCTGGACTGTTTTGACCACACTTCTGCTCTTATGGACCCTCTGTGTATGTATGCCTATGGACTGGCTTGGTTTCTCCTTTGTTTATTTTCTTGCACCAAAGCTGCACTCACCTGTGCACTTGCCACCCTGAAATAGACAGATAATAATTAAAAGCAAGGCAAATACATTTGTTGTTGCTAGTCCTGATTGTTTTCTCCAATGGTGACATGTTGCTTCAAAGGCTGGGGGGATGTCTGATGTTGTCTGCATGAAATGAAGTAATTGTTGGTGTCTACTTCCTTTGCCAGCTTCTCCTCCCCTTTCATTCTTCATTCAGCATTATGATTCCCAGTGACCTAACAGGAACAGCCGGGCTGCTCCAGTGGTGGTATCTATATGCCCAGATTCCAGAATTATTGAACTAGAATTATGTAGTGATTTGAGTGTTGGACTAATACTCTGGGAGGAGAAGATTCAAATCCCCCACTCAGCCTTGGAGACCCACTAGCTGACTCTTGGCAAGTCATATTTTCTCAGTCTTAGAGGAAGGTAATGGCAAACTTTCTCTGAACAATTCTTACCAAGAAAACCCTAGGATAGGGTCACCATAAGTCAGAGTCAAGTTGAAGACAGATAACAACACATACTTTTACTATAATAATAGCATTATATTGAATTTCCATCATAGTGTAGTCCCCTGCCCCCGCAACATTTCACTATTTTCAGGCTGTATCATTAACACTTCAGTGAAACTATGTTTCTTCTGCTGGTTTTCATAGCACCCCCAATTTACATTTGTTTTTGTCTATGGTGGCATGAGAAATAATTAAATTTAATTTTTAAAAATTATTGTATGTTTTTAATCTTTTCTAGTTTAATATTATTTTAAGGGGTGGGTAGGTTAGGGTATTGAGGTAATCATAGAGTTTTTATACTGTGAGCCACCCCAATTGCATTGCAGAGGGGCGGGATAAAAGTAATTTATTATTATTATTATTATTATTATTAGAAATTGAATTCTTCTTGGCAGTTTTCCATATATCAGCAAGTGTACTCAATGAATGGTGGGGCAGATGGAAGGCCCCATTTAAAACAAGCAAGAGCTAGATTACAAGTCATGCTACCATGGCTTTAAAACAACATAGTGCCGTTCTCTTACACACCCAGTTTGATCTCATTCCCCCTCCCTTCCTCTAGTTCAATAAAAATGTAGTTTCTCCATAAAACTGAATGAGTACACCAAGCATATCTGTAGCAGCAGTAGTGGTGGGATAGGCCACAGTTTAAATTGTTAACAATTTAAACCCACCCCCCAATCATGTTCCTGTGAGGTGCTTGAGGAAAATAGCAAAATCAGCAATGGTGATCATGACTAATGTTTTATGCATCAGGGTGGCTGGCCCTGTTTACTTGTGTCCTCCCCACTGATTAGTAACCTCCTTTTTTTTCTTTCCCAAGGAAAACATCTCGGCAAGCAGGAGGGGATGGGGAGAGGGTGGAGGGTGGTCTTATATTGAGCAAAGAGCATTGAGTAGAGTGGTAGCAAGACTGGACAGAAACTAGGGCACATTTTTGGTGGTGTTGGTGGGGAAGAGGGACCAAGCAGTAGGGATTATTAATAATGAGACAAATGCAGTACACCTGTTCAGATCACATTTGCATAGTGAAATGGGTTAAAAATTGAAATCTGTTGCCAGTAAACTGTGTATAATTCTGAAACAGAACCACCTGACTAGTTGCCCCCTTCTGAACTTAAGGATACTCCTTCACTTCCAGATTATTACTGGGCTGGGTAAGTTGTTTGCTGAAAAATTTGATGAAGTGAACAAGAATAAAGGTTTAAAAGCAAAAGAAATACTGTATTTATCTTATTTATTTATAAAAATAAATAAAACTAATATGGTTTCTGAAATCTGTTAGTCAGCAAAACAAAAAGAGAATAACTGGCTAAGTGTGAGTTAGCTTCATGGTTAATTTAGTAACTATTACCCAGGAGAAACAAGTATGCAAGTAGCTGCATACCTCTTTCTTGGGTAATATCCACTATTAAACTTGCTGGCTTAGAGCCCAAATACACAAAAGATTGACAGATATGCAACTACATTCTTATAGGCTCTATTGTATCTTTACTGTGTAAGCAGAAGTAAAATAGTGGTTGGAGAAACAATTTCACAATTGTCCTGCACTTCTTCTGAAGTACCCCATACTGCTGCTGCAGATATGCTTGTTTAATGAAATCCAAGGCTGGCTAGATTAAGCAAACAAGACAGCATGCTTGCCATAAATTAGGAACACAAGGGCTCAAACCTTGAGATGACTATGTACAAGTACAACAGGGGTTGTCTGTAGCCCTTAGCCCCATTTTTTTTGGTCCTCAAAGCCCTCCAGGATGCCTCCAAAGACCCCACCTACTTTTTTTAAATGCATGTGATTTTTTTTTTACCTTAGAAGTTGCTCAAAATGGTCCCAAGCCATAGAGCTTTAGCTTCCTTGATCTCCCATATTCCCTTTGCAAGAACAACTGAAAATAAAGTGCAAAGTGAAACTAGAAGTAAATGTGGTACTACTTATAGTTTGCTGAAAATGCATAGGTGTGGTACATTGGGAGGGCAATGGGGTTAAAATTGGTCCACATCCTTGATGCAGTTGCCCCCTTCATTTACCTGTTCTGAGGGGTCCAGGAGATTCATAGGGGGAACTAGAATGAGTAAACATCCTACTGTCCTCTGCTCACCCTCCCCAGGTGTTTTCTTCTGCTTTTGCAAGAGACTCTTTGTAGTAGTTTCTGACTCATTTTGCCCATGCAATAGTACAGCTTTGGGATACATTATGAAAGCTCATTGGCGGATGCATTCTGCTAGGCTACAGGATATGCCGTCTACCAATGCTTACTAGGTAGTGAGCTCTACTGAACACAGTAGGGCTCATTTCTGAGTCTGCATGCACAGAACTGGATTTTTTTAATGGAAAAAGGGGGTTAGCAAGGTCTGCCTTCTGATCAATAAGTCCAGTATAGCTGCTATATTACAACTTATGTGCTGGTCAATCAGGCCAGGAAGCAAAAGACAGAATGAAGCCCATGGTATTCCCTTGCCTATTCTTGATCTCGATTACATTTGGTGCTCTGTATCCGCAGGTTCTTCGTATATGGATTCAACCAACCGTGGCTTCAAAATATATATTTTTTGGAGGGGGATTCCAAAAAAACCAAACCTTGCTGTTCACCATTTTATATAAGAGATGCCATTGTACTATGCCATTATATATAATGTGACTTGCGCATCCATGGATTTTGGTATCCTCAGGGTGTCCTGGTATCAAACCCCATTGGATACTGAGGGCCCACTGCACATGCAGATGCTGCTTGAGGTAATTTCATACTATTTCAGTTGAACTATCTGATCCTCATCACCCTCAATATACCACAGTGTTGACTTTGCTACTCTTCAGTCCATCCGTGATCACAGAGCAGGTGATAACACCAGATACACTAGTTTGTAAAAGCTGCAATTAGTATTTGTCTAGTATTGATATTAATCTCATCATGGTAGTCTGAATTCATGCCAACACCCAAGTTTATGAATATTTCTTCTGACCTTAGTACCATTACCATTGGTTCATTTAGGAATAAATGCATAAGCTGGCAGAGTAAAATACCATTATTCTTATGTGCTAAATGGTATATTTTATTCATATTTTGTGAAGTGCTTTTCATAGGGAGGTATTAATGCTGTATGATGCCAGAAGTGGGGAAACAGAACAGGAAGAATGAAATACACATGATGGGTTTTCCCTTTGTACATCCTCAGGGTGTGTTGAACTCCAAAGTAATTCTCTTGTCACCCAATGATCTAAGGTACAGAAATGCAAATGCACTTCCAGACTGCAGTGTTCAATCAATTTGCATTCAAAATCAGATTGCAGAGCTCAACAAATAAGCGGCTGCTCCCATGATGCACTTAACCTCTGCCATCCCTCTGCACTCCCCTATACAACAGCTCTTTTTCTTACACCATATTGAAGCGATCACTGTATGTTGGGTAAATAGATATTATGTCTTATCAGATAAAATACAAGGGCTTCAATACTATGTTTACCCAAGGGTAAGTCACATTGAATTTGATGAAGCTCACTTTTGAGTAGACATGTGTAGGATTGCAATGTTGAAAAGTTAAATCTATTTATATGCCACCTTCCAATTAATTCAGAAATACCATGCTGAATTTTTCACACAGGAGTATGAGTACTTTTTAACCCAGTTTATAAAAGTATAATTTATTTAAAGAGCAGATTTGTTAAAAATTCAAAGGTTATATTTCATGGGAGATACTATTCTATTCTCTTGTTGGTCTGAGTGTGTCACGGAAACATACATGCTACATAATCCCTAGCAGTTCTTCAGAACTGAATTATGTTGGTATATTAAAATTCTTAAAATCTTTTTAATTTAAATGGATGATAGCACATGTTTAATGGAATATGCAATGAAATACTAGTAGTGCATGTGAGGAAGAAAAAAAAGTATTGCAGTATTGCAGCATCTAAAGCTACAGGCATCTGGGCTTTCCCATTTTGGAAGCAAATAGGGGGGAATTATAGGTTCGTGGTCTGCTTCAGGGAGACACCCCTCCATCTGTTCGCATGCAGCCTGTTTCCAATTTAAAGCACAGATTTCAATGCAAACATCAATTTCTCCCCCTCCCTATTTTATATGCAAAGTGAGCCTTATGAATCACAGTGACACTGCTATTGGGACCCCAACCAAATTATTTCGCCTACCCCAGTCAAAATTCACAGGCTTTTCATTTGAATACCTGCTTACAGTGGCATACAATGGACAGCTTTGAGAAGAAAAATTGATAATCTTCACGGAAGAGTAATTTGAATGAAATTACACTTGACAGCCCGTCTCCAAGCAAGCAAGGAGAGTGAGGGGAGCCTTAGCTAAGCTCCAAGGACCTGCTTAAGCTAGTGCTCTTGAAGCTTCCTGAGGAAAATAAATCCACAGTTTTACCAGCATCTGAGTGAGGCTTTTGATTAAACCAGCAGTTTCTAGTGAAGAAAAGGTAGCCATGGAAGAAAATATGGAAGAAGGACAGACACAAAAAGGTATTGTGATAAACTAGTTGCGGTTTTTTGGGGAGGTGTATTTGTGACTGGGCAGTTGTCTCTCTATTTGTTCTCTCTGTCTTTGCACAATTACAAAAATCCTTGCATAGAGGATGGGAAAGATGGTTTTTCTTCCTTCCTTTCTTCTTTTTGGTCATTTGTGATTCATGCAACAAGATAGCTTACTCACTTTTTGTCACATTGTTCCCAAATAGTTCAGGCTTAAGGAATTCACACAGCAGTCCTATATGTAAAATACAGCATACATTTATTGTAAAGTGTTTCCCAGACAAGTCTTTGTTAACCTTCATTTATTTCATGTTTTCACGCTTGTCTAGCTGGGTCAAGGGAGCCCAGTGTGGACTAATAGAGAGCCACTCACACACAACATTTGTAGCTAGTTGCATTTAGGAATTTAACAAAGTGACCATTATTTAGCACCTCTGAATGGGTTTCCAGTCTAAACAAAGACTCTGAGTAGATTTTGCAAATTTGTGATAGAACTCTCTAAACGTTTTTCTTCTCCCTTTTTCTTCTGTTATCTGTTGGAAGAGCCTTGTTATGTGGCGTATAGTGAGAAAAATGGTTATAAATGTTGAAAGACTGTGGTATGACATTCCTTGTCTTTCCGATTATGTTCACTGCATCTTTTTTTGTTTCTGAATAAAACTAAATGATTAGTGTTCATATATTATTTTATGAATAATCACTTTGAACATTGGTCACTACAGTACTGTATTGGTCACTACAGAATGTGCCAACGTTAAAAAGACATATTATGTTTATTGCCCTGCACACCAGGTGATAGCCCTGCATTTTTACACTAGTTAAAAGTCCCTATCTCTTTCCCCGCCCTGCCAACTCCTGCATTGCCTTGTGTTGTTACATCAGTGCTTTTTTGTATTGCTCTGTGCATTCTGGGATTACTTGGAGACATATTAAAGAAGGCAGATATTTTGTATATCCATTGCCTCAGTAACACATACACATCTACGTCTGGTGTACTTACAGGAACAATTGCTCTTTAAGAATACTGTTTTAAGAAATGGCTTTGGGAACTGATTAAAACACCTCAGTATCTCAAACACTCAATTTCACTGTTGCTTCTATGTTCCAATTTTCAGATACATGTTCAGTCTGCCTGCTACATGTAGATGACATGCTTTCCTCATTAGAACTGACCCACTTAAATGGCATGCAGCTTTTCAATGTTTACTAATTCTCGGTACAGGAAATTGTCATGGATGCCTGTGTGTCTCTGTGCTAAAAGGATTATTTCCATCAGTAATTTCTTGTATGAATTTTCATGTCCAATTTTTCTGAATGTTCAAAACAGTGTGCTACTGAAAGGTTTGTGCAATGCTGAAAGTGTAAGCATATGTGATTGCTGACGTATCAGCATAAGCAATTTCATCATCTGCTCATAAAAACAGATTAGCATTTGTGTGCATTAAATGCAGATTTCAGAGCTTGCAAACTATATATGTTAAATACGTTTTTCAAATCTTGAAGGGAAGTAGCACAAAATTATTTTTATCATAGAAAAATTGGAAACGGTCCCACCTGGCCACAAATTCCAAATGACAAACCCAAAGAAAAGCCAGGGCAAGTGGTATAAATCAGAATTGCAGGGCATCTTCATGTAAGCACCGTTAAACACATTTACAGTTAATAGGATATGTTTTAGGTAATGGATTACTTTAGCAGTTTGGCATAGACAAGATTGTGTCTTTTTTCAGGTGATGAACAATTGGAATAACCAATGGCCACTCAACATTCTGTGAGTGATAGTATGATTGCCACAGCTAACACTTTCCCCATGCACAATATATCATGTGAGATCCCTTTTCTCTTTCATGCCCACTTGTGATTACAAACATGGGGAAGGTTGCATTAAATTATTTGTTTATCTGGAGAACAGGGAAGGGTGGTCATTACCTTGACATTGTTTGGGAGCAGGAAATAAAAAATGTATGCCCAGTGCTAATGAAAAATTACAGTTGAATGCACATTTTGGAAATGTAGGTGTTAGTACCTTGAGTTGTTTATATGGCAGTGAAATACAGTATAGTCCCTAGCGATATTTAAGGGCTGCTCTTGGTCTTGGTGCACTCATTCCTAGAAGTGATTTGGACAGCAGGACGTTGCTATTACTTCATGCATTCCTGAGCCTTCCTTGTATGCCTGTTGTGCTTTGACTGGTTTAAATTGGTTGTTGGTTTCCTAACAGAATGTCTGTAATGTTAATCATGACAGAATCATGGAACTGCTATTGTTTTATAAATGCTGCCATCTTGACTGGAATAATTTTTTCTCTCTCCTTCTCCTCCTTTCATCTCTGAAAAACAAATGAAGTATAAATAGTTTCACTGCCTACCAAGTCCTGTGTTTTTCACAGGAGCTGAATGTGTTGAGCCTCCTCTGCACAGCACAACACTGCACGTTGCTAGCAGCCATGATCATTTCATGTTGATGTTGCTCACAGATATGATGCAAATTGTTGCGACAAATGACATGTTATTATTTGAGCAATAATCATACTGGTTTATGATAATCATAGCACTGACTGAGAAAAATAGCACATTTAGAAAGGGGATGTTAATTCTAAATTCAGTTTTGGAACCATTGTTTATGTGCTCGCGCACACATTTTTCTTTTTACTTTTTATATTTAACAAATGGCAGAATTCTATTAGTTTACTCCATAGTAGTGACAGAGTATCAGTCCCTGGTTTAAATTTCACCTCTGTCATGAGCACACTAGGGGCTCTCAGCCCCCCCCCCTTGTAGTGTTGTGTATAACAATACCAAATTAGCTCACCGGGTTGTTGTAGTATCCTTGATAACAATATGGTTGTTGTAACAATTATAGATGGTTAATAGATGTAAAGCACTTTCAGTACCTGAAACTGTTACGTAAATAGTTCTTCTTAGAGACTGTTATCATTTGCCTATGTGATTGAGTGCAATCTATTAATGTGATATAGTAGTTAAGTGTGTTGGGCTGGGGCTTCTGAGTTCCTACTATAGGTCCCACTGAGCCATGAAATTCACTTGGTGACCTTAGGTCAGTCTCTTTTCCCCTCTCTCCTTCTCTGTCTGTCTCAACTATCTTGCAAGCTTGTTGTAAAGATAAAATGAGGTGGGGAGAGGTTAGAATCACAGAATCGTAGAATTGTAGAGTTGGAAGAGACCACAAGGACCATCCAGTCCAACCCCATTCCCTGCAGGAAATCACAATCAAAGCATCCCTGACAGATGGCCATCCAGCCTCTGTTTGAAGACCTCCAAGGAAGGAGACCCCACCACGCTCCGAGGGAGTGTGTTCCACTGCCGAACAGCTCTTACTGTCAAAAAGTTCCTTCTAATGTTGAGGTGGAATCTCTGTTCCTGGAGCTTGCATCCATTGTTCCGTGTTCTAGTCTCTGGAGCAGCAGAAAACAAGCTTGCTCAATGTGACACCCCTTCAAATACTTAAACAGGGCTATCATATCGCCCCTTAACCGTCTTTTTTCCAGGCTAAACATACCCAGCTCCCTAAGTCTTTCCTCATAAGGCATGGTTTGCAGACCTTTCACCATTTTAGTTGCCCTTCTCTGGACACGCTCCAATTTGTCAATATCCTTTTAGAATTGTGGTGCCCAGAACTAGACACAGTATTCTAAGTGAGGCCTGACCAAGGCAGAATAGAGTGGTGCTATTACTTCCCTTGATCTAGACACTATACTTCTTCTATTGATGCAGCCCAAAATCGTATTGGCCTTTTTAGCTGCTGCATCACACTGTTGATTCATGTTCAACTTGTGGTCTACTAGGACTCCTAGATCCCTTTCACACATAGTCTTGTTCAGCCAGGTCTCCCCCATCCTATATCTATGCATTTCATTGTTTTGCCCTAAGTGCAGTACGTTACATTTCTCCGTATTGAATTTCATTTTGTTAGCTTTGGCCCAGCTCTCTAGTCTATCCAGGTCATTTTGAATTTTGATCCTGTCCTCTAGGGTATTAGCTACTCCTCCTAATTTGGTGTCATCTTCAAATTTGATAAGGTTATGCTGCTTTGATCTCATTGGGAGAACTGTGTGATAATTACATTTCTCTTTATTTATTTAAAAGAGTTACTTTGGCTTTTGGAGGCTCAGGTGTGGAACAGGTAGTACATGGCGAGCCAGTAACAAAGGGCTTCATCTAGTCTTTGAATCCTGTTTCCTTTTCCCCTTGAAAATGGAAATAGTTTAGTTCTATACTGGGATGCTGTTCACTTTATGTGCATTCATCAAGGTCTAATATACTGAAAAGAAAGATCATTTTGTAAGTGTTAATTCTGGCCATTTTTAAAGCAGAGCTCCATTACCTACTTCTTTGAAATTCTTGATCATCTAGATTTACAGTGCAGCCCTTTGTCTGTGAACCTGTGTGCAAATAATGATCTGAATTAGCTAATTGATTATCCAGATGTTCTGGGTCTTCTCCAAGCCATAAGAATAAACAATGTCCTTTTCAGTATTCAAGTGAAAAGAAGCCCTTTCCTTTCTATAGTCCATTTATCCTTATCCTAAGTCATAAAAAAACTCACTAAGTAGAACTCTGGGTACAGAACCCAGTTTTGTATTCATTGACCACACTGGCTCAGTCGTGAATGAAATGTCCAAGAGGAAATTGCTGGAATGAGGATAAAGTGAGATCAAGATAGCATGTGGTTTTTCATGCTAAATTCAGATTATATGAGAAAGAGCACAATTTCTAAAACTCAGGGCTAGACTAAATAATATGCTAAATACATGAATACATTTGCTTGCCTATATTTGTGTAACCCCCCCCCCCCCACAAACAATTCCAAACCTTAGAGCAGCCTTTCCACAATCAAGAACTGCAGCATGAGGGATAGGGCTGCTATGTTTCTCTTGAACCATTTCCCCAGCTCATTTGGCTCACCCCAAATCTTAAGATTTTGCACAGGAGGGAAGCTGCTATGAGAATAACCTCCAGCTTCTCATGCAGAGAAAATATCTTTGGAAAGGGGGTAAGTTTCATTTGGAAAACAGCAGAAGGAGAAAGGATCAAGCCCCTCTCTGCATGATAACCCTAACCCTAACCCTCCCCTGTGGTTGTTTTATTTTTAATGCAAATTTACCTTGCTTAGTTTGACCCTTGGGGTGGTGGCAAAGGGACACTTATCTGTTGTAGCCAAAAGTAGAGGGAGGAAGAGGGCATTTTTCTTCAGAAACCACTATCTTCCTATTTCAAGAGGAAGGACTAGTGAAGAATCAAGAGGTTTCCTAAGAATTCTATCCTCCACCATTAATTTAGGATCCTTTTGTCAGCAACAGGTCTTATTGCTTAAAGGATCCATGGAATCAGCAAGCAAGATGACTCTGGGGAGGCCAGTGCTCATGGGAAGAGACTTATCAAGAGTTTGACAGGGCCTGTTTTGCAGTCTCATACAAGGAACAGTAATGGCAGGCTTTCTGGTGGGATGCGTTTGTGTTGGCTGGTCACAAATTATACAAGACTTGCAGTCTGGGAGTCTTCCTCAATCTGACACCCTCCAGATGTGTTGGATTACAACTTCATTTCCCTCCTTCCCAACTAGTTCAGCCAGAGATTTTCCTTGGGATTTTTTTTGGGCTGTGAGGCTGTGTTCTGGAAGAGTTTACTTCTGATGTTTCGCCTGCATCTGTGCTGGCATCTTCAGAAGATGCCAGCCACAGATGCAGGCAAAACATCAGAAGTAAACACTTCCAGAACATGGCCTCACAGCCCAGAAAAAAAACAAGGAAAATCTATGGATGCTGGCCATGAAAGCCTTAGACTTCAAAGTTCAACCAGAGCTTTGATAGCCTTTGGACTAGAATTTACCAAATCTCCCAAACAGCATGGCTTGTATCTATGCTAGTTGGGGGATTCTTGGAGTAAAATACAAAAAAGTCATTTCCTATGCAGTCTGGGAAAGATGGAAGTTGTAGTGCAACACATCTGGAGAGCACTACATTGAGGAAGGCGACAGCAAGGTGAGAAGACAATGAAGAAGGATAGCAGGAGTGAAGATATTCAAATTGCTGTAGAGAATTATGCATGTGCTGGCTTACAACCAGAGAAATATTCAGAACTCAGGATCTGAAAAATTAGGCAAAAATTAATAATAATAATAATAATAATAATAATAATAATTTATACCCCGCCCCTCTGTTAAAACAATCGGGGCGGCTTACAAAAGAGAAGAAGAGAGGTCAGAGCCCAGTGCTTCAAGCTTAACTTCAAACCTGACTGTTAGAGATACCAGTTAAAGGACTGCTGGCTGATGACACTTGAGCCTTCCTTCTCCTTCTCTGTCTTTTACTACTGATGCCACCCCTCCTACTCCTGCAACCCACTTCTGCCCTGGCCATGCAATATTCCTCAGTGGTTGTGGTTGTTGTAATTGGAGGAGGGGTTGGGGTCTAAGACTGAGGTCTTTTTTGCACTTCAAAATTATTGATACTGCTTAAACTGCCATGGATCTACCCTATGGAATCCTGTGATTAGTACTTTGGTGAGGTACTAGAGCTTTCTGGCAGAGAATTCTAAATACCTTGTCGTTAACTGCCATCAAGTGGACTTTGGCTTATGATGACCCTATGGATGAAAGACCTCCAAGTCACTCTAACATCAAAAGCCCTGCTCAGGTCATGTAGACTCAGGGTCATGCTTCCTTGATTGCTTCTACCCATCTATGAGGAGCGGCTTAGGGAGCTGGGCATGTTTAGTCTGAAGAAGAGAAGATTGAGAGGTGACATGATAGCCATGTTAAATATTTGAAGGGATGTCATAATGAGGATGGGGCAAGCTTGTTTTCTGCTGCTCCAGAGACTAGGACACGGAGCCATGGGTTCAAACTACAGGAAAAGAGATTCCACCTAAACATTAGAAAGAACTTCCTGACAGTAAGAGCTGTTCAGAGTGTGGTGGAGTCTCCTTCTTTGGAGGTTTTTAAGCAGAGACTGGATGGCCATCTGTCAGGAATGTTTTGATTGGGTATTCCTGAATGGCAGGGGGTTGGACTGGATGGCCCTTGAGGTCTCTTCCAACTCTATGATTCTAGTACATATACATTTTATTTTTTATTTTTTTCAGAAGCTAGGTAAGCATAAATGATAATCATCCCAACTAAATAACTAGGAGGAAGTATCAATGTTTTATGTTTATTTAGAGATACATATAATTATTTGTTTAGGGCTCCACCATCATCTTACTCAATTAGAAAACCAGCTACATTATGGGTTATCCCATTGTTCCTTCCTACATTATATGTTTTCTCACTTATAAGCTGTGAGCTAATTTCTTTTTGGAGGTGAATAATATATCCATTCTCTACTGAGGTGCCTTGGTTTTGGAATACCCTCCCCTCAGAAACCAGATTGGTGCCATCACTGATATCATGTCAGTGTCAAGTGAAAACATGGCTTTTAAGGCATAATTGAATCTATCCAAATCTGCACATGTTATGGCTGTGAATGTTTTTTAAATTATTTAACTAATTTTACTGATCTTGTGTTAACTTGTCAAGTTTTACACTAAACTTTTAGTCAGTTAAATTGTTTTTTATTGTTTAATTGGTTAAACTGATTCTATTGACCTCTGTCAAGTAATCATATGTTATAGGACTGGATATAATTATTTTTTAAAATAAAAATAAAGAAATACATACTGTACTCATCTTCTACTCATACAACCGCTGAATGCAACTGATTATATTTAAGTACAGTCGGACCTCCATATCTGTGGAACCAATAGCCACAGTTTCAGTTATCTGCAGAAACCAAAACAGGTACACATACCTTAGAGTTGTGCTGGGAAATGCCTAGAGAGGAATGCTTTCTAGGCATCTTCTAGGTCCTCCAACACATTTTTATGGTATGGTTTTTATTGGAAGTCCTTTATTTTCATATTTTTACTGCTATCTACGGTTCTGGTATCAGCGGATATGGGGGTCCGACCATATACAGGTAACATACAATGTGTGAATGTAACCAACATGTTTGATAATATGTATTATAATTATATAGATTGGTCTTTCAGGTCTTTTAGTATACGGACTGGTTTAAGTTAGTTTCTCACCTTAGGCAAAAGGCTATATGCTTTCCCATACCTTATACAGAAAGTGACCAGACTAGTATTTGAATTTTAGGTCAACACTGATGATACTACAGTTGCCTCTATCTGAGAGCAACATTCTAGTTCAGAGAGTACACAGCCTGGGCCCTTTCACACTATATATTTATACTGCTATGATTCCACTTTAACTGCATGGTTCCACCCTATTGAATCCTGGAATCGGAAGTTTTAGGAAGAGGTGCTTAGAATTCTTAGCCAGAGAGTTCTAGCACCTTATCAAACTATGAACTCCAGGATTCCATAAGAAGCTGCAATGGTGGTCAAAATGGAATCTTAGTGCTATAACTGTGTAGTGTGAAATGGTCTGAGTACCCTTTCTGTTCTCCTCCACATTTTTGCTTTTTCTTGTCTCCTGTAAGGAATCCACATGACACAAATAATCTGGTTTGAAACTGGACTATTTGCATAGCTCTTTCCTATGCAGTCCTGGGATTTGTAGTTTTACAAGGTCTTCAGCCTTCTCTGACAAAGAGTGCTAGTGCCTAATCAAACTACAAATCCCAGGATTCCATAGGAAGGAGCCATGAAAATAATCCCATTTCAACCAGGATTATTTCTCTAGTGTGGATGCCCCTCTGGTGTCTGCCAGTTGATGCAGTTGCTTCTCTATGCCTTATGCTAGGCTTGGTGCTGTTTTTCACAGGAACCTTTACCTTGTGGGCCAGGAAGGGGTTAAAGTCAATTGTATGTAAACCTTGTGGCACTGTTTTTTAAAGTAAAAGCAACTGTGGGAAGTTATGGCATCAAGGAGAGCCCTGGTGGGGTCAAGATGTGCTAACTCTTTCCCTGTGGAAACAGCTATTCTGCTAACTTAAAATCTCTTGTTTTTCTCTTAGCTGCTTTTTTCATTAGGCAAATGGTACAAGAGAAAGGGATTAGCTTTCTTTCTTCCTGTTGGAGCTTTGCATCTTCTGTGGCTGCTTTCCCTTTCTTTCTTTCTTTCTTTCTTTCTTTCTTTCTTTAAAAAAAATACAATTCAAGGGCATGTAACATGCAGTTTTCCTCTTGCAAACTTTAACTTGGAAGCTCATTATTTTTTTCTCTTCCTCTATGCACTACCCTCAGGTTCAATCCAGACAGGCTTCCTTCATGGATGCAGTTTACTTCACCAGAGCAAACTCCTCTGGATACAGCTCTTCATTTATTTTAATTATTCATTATCAAATAATGAATGCATTTAATGAGGTTCTTTTCCTTCACATGGATAGGTTTGGATGTGGGCACAACAGCATTGTTGGAGTTCAAAAATAAACAGTACAGGCATGGATTTAATGTACTTCTTGAGGATAGGAAGGTTCATTGCCAGATCAATTTACTGTCCTGCCATAAGAAAAAGCAAATATTAAGTAAAATGGTTATGTTTTAGAAGCTGTTGAGAAACCTTGTCTTTATAAACTCCTTGATCGACAAATGAGACAAAGAGAAATGAAGTAAAAGCATTCAGTGCAAAACTAAAGTATATTATTTTATCTGTGTGATCCTTCTTCTAAATGACAGTTTTAAAAACTTCATATGTAGCACATAATTTTACATTTTAATGTATACCATTGTGCATTCCTGGTGCATAATCTTCAGTTTGAGTCATAGTGAGAAAAAAGATCGAACACATGATCCCCTGAGTGAATTGCAGGTTACCCTATCAATGATACATTCACAAGCTTTTTTCAGGTTATAAAAAAACCTCTACTGTTATGGTGCTAAATGGTGCTGAAGTTTTGAATGAGTTAGAGTAGATAGAAATCCAATTTCTTGATCAATATTAAGAGGATTATCAGTTTGGCACAAATCCTGAACAAAACACCAGTTGATGCACATGCTATTAATGAGAACTGCAAAACAGAAAGATCCTGTTGCTCATCTTGACCAGCCTTCTGTGCTTTGTGACAGAGGCACCTGCCTGCTATGCAATCCTGGACATGAGCCAGATTCCAGAAAAGCCCCCAGCAAGTTCTGCATGCTGAATGGGAAATGTTGGTTAGCCTTGTTCTCCTCAGACAATGACTTTGAAGTGCATGGCATATGACTTGTGAAACGAAGATGATTTTCAAATGAAATTGGACATGAACAACTTCCATACAAGCCCGTTTTTTGGTATCGTTATTTTTAGGGAGCACTTGTATGACGTAATTGACATTGGCATGGCAGCAATACAGGTAAGAGGCACACAGAGAAGAGTCCGAAATACAGTCCAAAGGTCAAGGCTTACAGAAGGCAGCGTAGTCCAAGAGTTGGTTCATAGATCAGTAGGATCAGGCAACAGTGTCATCAGGAACAGTCCAAGGTCAAGACACATGGCAAGGCAGCAAGGATTCAGGAAGCTTTCTCCATGGAGATCATTTGATCTCTGACAAAGCCTCCATTGCCTCTCCCAGCATATATAATCAATTAAGGCTTTGCCAGAGGTTTCTTAATGAGCAAGTTCCTCTCATAAATTCTCAGAAATTTCCTTTGAGCCTGCTTTTGCCCTTGGTGCTGTGTAAATGATGGTGGAGGTAAGTCTCTCTCCTCTTCTTCGTCCTTATCCAAGTGGGCAGGACTCTCTGCTGGGACTGATGCCAACCCACTTGGATTAGGCTCTTCCTCTGCTCAAGCCTCTAGGTTGGCAGGGTTCCCTGCTGGCACAGGTGTAGATAAACCTGTGCCAGGGTCCCTAGGGCTGTTCCCTGTCATGTCCTCCTCCTCCTCTGACTTTACAGCCTCATCAGGCTCCTGGGGCATGACATCCTCTGAGACTGGATTTTTGGAGCCCTGGTGGCACACTGGTTAAATGTTGGTACTGCAGCCACAATGTTGTGAGTTTGATCCTGCAGGGCTCCAGGTTGACTCGGGTCAGCTAGATGGGATAATTGAGTCAAAAAATTAGCACCTTGCCTTCCTTTCGCTCCAGTGCTCATTTGTGCCCACAATGCATTAGAAATTGGGTGATAATAAAAAGTAGTGATTTTGCAGTTCACACAGAGCAGCTGGAAAAAATGCTGGCTGTGAGTGATATAAACTGGATATACCTACTGGCTCAGCAGCCGAGCGTGTCCCGCGCTAGCAGAGCTGAGCAAAACACTTGCTACAAAGCTGCCCCGGGGTGAAGGCTGTTCAATCCTCCACCCACCCACCCACTGCAAAGCAGCTCGTTTCCCGGGGGGCAAAGGCCATTCAACCCCCCAGCTGCCCACCACAAAGCAGGTTGTTTCCCAGAGGGCAAAGGCTGTTCAATCCACCACCCACCCACCACAAAGCAGCTCATTCCTGGGGGGGGGGCAGTTTTGCCAAGGGAGCAGCCAGTGAAAGAGCGCCTCTCCCACATTTCTCACCCATCCTCTCCACCGGAGACTTGAAGCCAATGGAAAATAAGTATAAAATTGAGGGGGATCTGGGTCAGGATGAAGGCAGTCCAAGGAGGCCCTAGGAGTCACTTGTTCTGTCTTCTCCAGGAGCACAAATGAGGACGTATGAGAGCAATGAAGCCACCGCCTTTGTGCCAACGCCTGAAGCTGGTTCAGCCCCCACAACATCTGCAGCTGCCTGCGGAGCCTCCTCACTTCTTGTAACAGATACTTCCCCCCCTTTCTGTCTTTGGGCTCTGCAAGGGCTGCTGCCATCTGCACCAAATGGGGCTCTAGTTCCCTTAAGGCTTTCGCACTGCAATTGATAATCGGATCAGGGAAGGAATGGCACAGCCGTGTTGGGGAGCAAACGGAGACGGGGGAGAGGAGGATGATGGAAAGGAATGTTGGTGCAGGACCCAGAGGTTCCCCCCCACAATAACCATCTCTGCCTATGAAAAGCAGACACCCTCCCCATTTTAACCCCCTTTCTGCTTCTCTATGTGGGTCCATCCCTGTAGGGTGGCTGCTTAGAACCTCCCCTTTTTGCACTCACGTACACAAATACTTGGTCCCCCAATTGATCTCTTTTGCTCTGCTGCTTGAACGCTTGTGCCGGCAAAAAACAACAACAATGGCTGCTCTGGCATTGAAAGCCCTGCCTTGCAATCCTGCCCCTTCTAAGGTCCGCCCTATCAGGGTTAAGCTCTGCTGTGTGCCCCTTTTCGAATTGGTTGTACAGATAACCTATTGTTTGTATTTTTGTGCATTTTTTCAAAAAGATCACGAAAAACAGTGAAAGCAGTTATCATGTATTATGTGGAGTTTTCAGCCCCCCCTTCTGAATATGGCGAATGTGGGCTATTGTCCGTGAGAACCAATGGCATTCTGTTCAAATTCTTAGAGGATTTGTTTTTATCATATACAGTTGTCCCTTCATATTCGCTGGGGTTTGGTTCCAGGACCCCTTGTGGATGCCAAAATCCGTGAATACTCAAAGTCCCATTATATGCAATGACATAGCAAAATGGTGTCCCTTATATAAGATGGCAAAATCAAGGTTTGCTTTCTGGATTATTATTTTTTAAAGAATATTTTCAAGCCGTTAATACTTAAATCCATGGATACCAAATCCATGGATACGGAGGGACAACTGTAGATGAGACCTCAGCCTTCCATCCTTCAGTAGGTGGGTAAAATGAGTACCCAGCTTGTTGTGGGCAATTAGCTAACACATTGTAAACCACTTAGAGAGTGCTTAACACTATAAAGTGGTACAGAAATGTAAATGCTATTGCTATTGCTGATTTGTTTGTACGTCTAGTGCTGGATATTAGGACAGGAATGTAGGTATAGGCTGGGGGAATTAAGGCTCTGTTCCAAATATGAATTCTGTCTCCCAATGAATTTTTTTCAGCCCTCAAATTTCTAGCATTGCCAAGGGCAAGATATTGAAAATCTTTCAAACCTAGAAGTCTTACATTTGCTTTGTTTGCATTCCCTTGGAAACGCTGCTTGCCTTTTTTCTTTGGATTCCTAAATTGTAATTGTATTTCTTTATGCTCAAGTGAAGTTTTAAGTTACTGCAATGCTTGGAATCTGAGGACTGAAGGAAAATTTCATTGGGGAACAGAATTCTTACTGCGGGGGGGTCACTGTCATCATTTTGCCCATCCACCCCTAGCTATACCCCTGTATTAAGGTTTTTCAGAGATTGTGTGTTTGTTTTTAGCTAAGATGATCTTGAATTAGGAAGAAATTGCATCTTGAATAATATTTCTGAATTGCCCCAGTTTCAATTTTGGTTTCAGTTATCTCATTTACTTTTTTAAAAAACAATGAAATACAGTTATTACACAGTTGTTTTTAAAACAAGAATAAAAAGATACCAGTGATTCAAGAATTCATTCAAGTGTTAATGAAACACAGTTTATCAGTAATTCCCCAGCAGGTAACAATAAAATAGGTTGAGCCAGCAAGCAATAAACTTTTAACTTAATTTCTGGGGACTTATTTACGGATCATAGAATCATAGAGTTGGAAGAGATCACAAGGGCCATGTAGTTCAATCCCCTGCCCTACAGAAATACACAATCAAAGCATTCCCGACAGATGGCCATCCAGCCTCTGTTTAAGAACCTCCACTACACTCTGAGGTAGTGCATGTATTCCATCAAGCCAGGTGTCACCCATCCTATATCTGTGCATTTCATTTTTACTGCCCCAGTGTAGTATCCTACATTTCTCCCTGTTGAAATTCATTTTATCAGTTTTGTTCCAGCTTTCTAATCTTTTAAGGTCATTTTGAATTCTGATCCTGTCCTCTGGGGTATTACCTACCCCTCCTTATTTGGTGTCCTCTGCAAACTTGATAAGAATGCCCTTTATTCCATCATCCCAATTTATTGACAAAGATGCTGAATAGCACTGGGTCCAGGACAGAACCCTGTGGCATCCCACTGGTCACTTCTCTCCAGGATGAAGAGGAGCCATTGGTGACTACCTTTGGGTTTGGTTAGTCGACCAATTACAAATCCACCTAACAATCACATTGTCTAGGCCACATAGTACTAACTTTTTTGCAACAACTTTTTTGGACCTTGTCAAAAGACTTACTGAAATCAAGATGCACTAAATCCATAGCATTCCCTTTATCTACCAAGTTTGTAACTCTATCAAAAAAAGAGAGATAAGATTAGTCTGGCATGACTTGTTTTTGAGAAACCCATGCTGACTTTTAGTGATCACGGAATTCCTTTCTAAGTGCTTACAGACTGTCTATTTAACAGTCTGCTGTAGAATCTTTTCTAGTATTGATGTCAGGTTGACTGGGTGGCAATTATTTGGGTCGTCTTTTCCCCCTCTTTTTGAATATGGGGGCAGCATTTGCCCTCTTCCAGTCTGCTGGGACCTCTCCTGTTCTCCAGGAATTCTCAAAGATCAAAGGCTACCCCTAGTATTCCCGGAGGATACATTCCCAGACTTACGATTTATAAAAGAAACTGTGGAAAATAGTGAACCCTATTAAACTAAATGACTTCTGGTACAAACATACCATAGAGTTGCATCAGAAGACCTAGTGATTCCTAGAGGGAACACCTCTATAGCCATTTTCCAGTTCAATGTGTCCCTCTTTATTCAGCCGTGGATAACTTGAACCACAGATATTGGTTCCATGGATACAGGGGCAACCTATATTTAATTTATATCCTACTTTTCCCTCAACTTGGGGATTCAACAAAATTAAAACCTTGATATAATTAAAAATTGGATAATACAAAAGTTAAAAAGCAATTAAGTTTGCGATGGTGTGAAAATACCCATAATTTACAGTTTTCACTGATCAGAATTTAATTGTGAGTAAACATTATAGGAGGATCTTGGCCATGTGAAATGGCATTTCTGGACATGATAGTGCTATATTAAAGTATGAGGCCTCAGTATTAAGTCTGCTTACAGTTAGTTCTGAAAAAGCAGTGTCTCAACAACACTAACAAACTCTAGTGTGAGAGCAACCTTATCATGTTTAGTGTTGAAAGCAAAAATAAAATAATTTTTTTACTCATTAAGCAGAAGGCGAGAATTTGGGGATATTTGTGAATTTGTATCTCAGCCTTTTTTTTGGTGTTAATAGTGAGGTGCACAATGTCAGAAATGCTAGGAGGACAAAAAACAAGATTCGTAAAACAACCCGAAGGTTATAAAGCAAGTTAACTGTACCTCAGGTGAGAAAGAAGGACATAGGCATCTGTGAAGGAAATACGATCTTCAGGTGTGCCTGTCCCCTTGTATTATAGAAACCTGTTAAATAGCTCCATCTAGATACGAGTTTCTTTATGCAGACTTTCCAAAGAAGTGGCTGTGTTAGCCTCTTGCAGTATAAAGAAGGGAGGGAGAAGGGAAAAAAAAAAAAGAACCGTAGTAGCACCTTTAAGACTAATTGTTTTTTATTTTTTTCAAGAGCTTTTGTGGATATAAACCTACTTTTTCGGATGCAGTACAGAGTACAGAGGCTGTTGACAATGCAGAAATAATGCAGTTTGATACTGCTTTAACCATCATTGCTTCATCCTATGGAATTCTGGGATTTGTAGTTTGTTCTGGCACCAGAGCTCTCTGACAGAGAAGGCTACAAATCCCAGAATTCCATAACTTTGAGCCATGGCAGTTAAAAGCGGTGTCAAACTGCACTATTTCTGCCATGTGTCAGCAGCCAGAGTTACAATGTCACTAATATGACTAAACAACTGGGACAAGCAACAAAATGTTGCACTATAAACATTCATATTTAAGGTGCCTGTGAGCTGTTGTTTCAGATTTTTCTTTTGTACTTCTGCAAACCTTATTGCACCATGTTTATGCTGATAGCTGTCTTATTTTCAGTGGCCCTGCTTCCCTCCCATCTTGTTGACACAATGATACTGAGTTTACCATTAATGAGAATGATGTGTTTTATATTGTCTTTATTCTCATTCATGGACTGCATTGTATTTAATTGAAATACAGTGGGCCCTTGGTATCAGCTGGGGTTTTGTTCCAGGACCCCCTGTGGATACCATTATATACAGTGGCAGAGTAAAACAGTGTACCTTATATAAAATGGCAAAACCAAGGCTTGCTTCTTGGATATTTTTAAAAAATATTTTCAAGCCATCTGTGGATGCCAAACCTATGGATACAGTGGGCCAACTGTAATTATGTACAGTTGCCTTTTGGTTTTAGCAGGATATGCTTCTACCTATAAATTTAAGGTTCAAATATATTATTTACACAGAACGATTATGACTTAAGTTTGATAATTTGCTAGTATTAAAACCTAGTTGCCTGCCCTATTACTCCCTAAATTAAGGATTTTTGGTCTGAAAGATCCCATGGTGAGCTATTTCACACCTGTTTCTGCATTACAGGATGACTACATTATAATAATTTTCCCATATAGCTGAGCTTTAATAAAGAGAACACTTCTTCTCACACAATGCTATCTCTACACATTTGCTTATTGGTCACCAAAATCCTTTATATATGGTGTTTGTGTGTCAATGGGAGGATGACATTGAGAAGACAGTTTCCATTATGATACATGCAGGCTCAACTTCATATCCTCAAAATGAACAGAGCATACCACAGTAATATTGTTGTCCTCCCCACCTTGTCCATGGCAATTTTATGAAATTAATGTCTATAGAGGGCCTATGGGGTGAGTAAGCAAGGAACTGTATGTGCATATTAGAAGTGGCACGAAAGCTGCAATTTTAAACTTGTTTTGGGGGATGTTACATTAGCATCCAGTGAGGTTTACTTTTGAGAAAATCTTATTAGAAGAGATTGTTGCACAAAGGGTTAGTTTTGTGCAAATAATTTCATGCAGAAATATTGTAGGGTGTTATTGGATATTAGTTCAGAGAGGTTACATAAGAGAGATAGGAATGATTGTATTAATTTGAATTATTTTTAAATTATTTTCCCTTTAAAAACTATACACTTCTATTGTTATATGGTTATATTGTTATAGCACCAATCTTATTTCATGTTTAATGTTTTTAAAATACATTAAAAATGAATTAATTTGGTTCTAGGCTGGCCACTATCTCAATAATTCTAGATGTATGCACAATTATTTTCATATTTTTAAAGGGGCTTAAATTAAAGTTAGATCAATTGAGTTTCCATCTCTCATTATAATGGGAAATCAGTGTGTTTGTTTTGAGGGGAAGGGGTGGTAGATACCATGAATTATACCCAGAAAATGAAAAACCTGAGAGGTTATTTGAAAATGGGGCATGCTGTTTTGGAAATAGAAAGGTCAAGAAATCATCATTTCTACAAGATAAATTGTTTTGAATGAGTGGCACTGCTTGATAGCTATTGTCTGTTTTCCCCCATTGACTTAGATCAGGGGTTAGATTTACTAGCTGTTTTTACCAGTTTCAGTTTGTTATAGCAGTTCAGGGAGAAATTTTAGTATTTCTTGTGAGCTAATAATAGTATAAGGTATTTGTACTACAAATGTGATTTTAAGCCATTTTATCCTATGGACTGTATAAGTTCTGTTCTGCACATCCTCTGTTTGTGCTGCTTATCTAGTAAATGGGGGTGTTATAATTTATATAGCCTGATTAAATAGTTTTAATTTTCAGTACATATTTAGTACATATTTGTACTACAAATGTGATTTTAAGCCATTTTATCCTATGGACTGTATAAGTTCTGTTCTGCACATCCTCTGTTTGTGCTGCTTATCTAGTAAATGGGGGTGTTATAATTTATATAGCCTGATTAAATAGTTTTAATTTTCAGTACATATTCAGTACATATTTAAGGACATATTTAATTTACATTTGAATTTTTGGAAATTTGCATGTAAATAAATGGAAATGTATATGTAAAAGATAACTATGAATGCATTATGATATACATTGGATTTTCTGAATCAGATATATTCTCCCTACACATATATTATATTTCTGTTCTCTCTCTCTCTCTATATATATATATATGTGTGTGTGTGTGTGTATGTGTGTATGTATGTATGTTTCCTTCCTGTCTTGTTTATATAAAAGAGTCTCTCTCTCTGGCTTTTCTTCGCAAACGAAGATTCAGGAAGGACTCATCCCGCGCCTTCTGCAAGCGCGCTGATGACTAAAAAGGCCAATCCGAGATAAACAAGTCCGGTTGCAAAAAGTGCAGCAGAAGGTCTCCTTGGGTGATGTTTTTGGGTTGTGATTCTTTCTGCGTTGTCGTTTCTCTTCAAGACTTGTTCGTCGTGAGTTCTCAAATAAGGCTGCAGCATTGTGGATAGTGCGTCTCCATGCCTCCCGATGTGAGGCCAGGGCGGACCACCGTTGGTGATCAATCTGGCCAAGCCTGAGATGTTGTTTCAGGGAGTCCTTGTATCGCTTTTTTGGAGCGCCCCTCCCACGCTGACCCGTGGCGAGTTCACCGTAGAGTAGTATTTTTGGGAGGCGATGGTCCTCCATCCTAGAAACGTGCCCTGCCCAGCGCAGCTGTGTTCTCAAAAGAGTAAATGTCTCTCAATAGATACATATTTATGTTTCCTCCCTGTCGTGTTTATATAAAAGAGTAAATATCATTCTCTGTTAGTGCAAATTAACTAAGTGTTTCAGCTAAGTGAAAATAAATATAGTGTAATTTTTTCCTAGCAAAGTCCAGTGTTGACACTGGACCCATTCAGTCAAGTGTTATATGGAATCTACATGTTACAACTTAATTCACAGCTTAATTCATACCAAACACCCTTACAATGGTATGACTATCTTGTGCTAAAGAATAATAACCAGAAAATAAAGTACAATAATTTGTATGTATTCCTGTTGACACCAATACAACACTGTCATGACTGGAAATACATCATATATCCACAATAATGGCATCCCAATATCAGTTGTTTTTCTATCAGTCTCCAGAATAACTGCTTAGAGAAAGGAATTTGTTGCTGCTTCTGTTGGCAAGTATTGCATTTGAATTGGTGCCATGTAATAGATAAGTACTCTTTCCAATATTTAATCTGTGGTGTGTTGATGCCACTATCAGTAAATGACAAACAGGTGTGCATATACTGTGAACATTTGTAAGCACCTGTGTGCATTTGTGATGGGAAAAGTCACCACAGATTGGACAAAAAACTGGGCATGTATATTCTGCCAGTGAGATATTAGTAATAGTGATGTTCAAGGTGACTTAGGTTCCAAGAATAGCAATTGGCAAGTTGAAGTGTAAGCTGTTAAGTATTGCAGAGAAAGCCATATCCAGTCCAGATGGAGACGGAAAAAAATACAGGCAAGACACAGACAGTGGATTTAACTAGAGTCACATTTATTAATTCACAGACAAGAATTGTGAAAGGAAACTAAAGGAAGTAGGATCTAATCTAGTCTCTTAGTTAAAGGGAAAATGGATGAATCCACCATGACCTCTTAATCATCTTTCCCCCAGACTGTACTGATTTTATGTAGGAACACCTTCCTACACTCGGCCCTTGGTGTCTGCTGAAGTTGGTTCCAGGTCATGTACCTGGTGGATACCAAAATTCATGGATGCTCAAGTTCCATTATATACAATGGCATAGTATAATGGTGTCCATTATCTAAAATGGCAAAATCAATGTTTGCTTTATGCATTTTTGGGGGGAATATTTTCAAGCCGTGGATGGTGGAATCTGTGGATGCAGAATCCGTGGATACAGGGGGCCAACTGTATATCACCACTTGCCAAGCTCTCACAACTGAGTGGTTGAACCGAGTTGATTCCAAGGTAATCCCTATCCTGCCCACAGGTCCCAAAGCTCTGAATAGCATGACATAGGAACCACTAAACAAAGTGTTTCTGGTGTCACTTCCCCTATCCATTATTAAAACCCCAGCACAAACTTGTCAAACAACTATGACCAATTTAACTTAAAAGAGCCAAAGCACACCAACAAATCAACTCAGTGCAGTATGAGTATGGAGTAGGCAAAATAACCCTTACCACAATAAGGTCATAAGTTCTTGCTTGTCTCTAAAGCAACCAACATCAAATACAGAAGGATGGGAGGCTGGGGGTTTAGTGCTAGAACTGGAGAGTCTGTAGGTGCAAAACTGCATTCCACACATGTGCCACATCTTAACCAACATAAGAGAATATGCATCTATGTCTAAAATGTCAATTTTGCCCTTGAAGCTTGGCAGGTAACTGACCCATGTGTGGCAGTGGAAGCTAGTCTCCACTCTGAAACATAAAGTGTCAGTAGAGTGTGATAACATAATCACTAGCAACAAATGAGACAAATGAGTTGCAAAACTATTTACCTAGAAAATGTGATTTAATTATAAACATCTATGGTCAAGGATCTAGTATACATACCTATAGATGTCTAGCAATACCTGTTCTTTCTATCTTGTGAGAATACAAGAGCTTGTTTTTAAATTGTTTAAAATGCTATTAGAATGCTTACATTATTTCCATTCTTTTAGGTTTTAAATTGCTTGATTTTACTTTTCTTATGATATGGAACAGGACATAAACATTTCAATAAATAAATAAGCACTAAGATTCCACTTTGACCACCATTGTGCATAAAAATGCAATATTTTAACCACTTTCAAATGAAACACATTACTCATTCTCCTTACTTAATATCGCTGCTACGTTTTAAGACTCAGTGATCCCCCATAGCTATTTTTTTAAAAAAAACTTTTCATATCTATATTCTGAAAACATTTCCACAGTTAGAACCTTTCTTGTGACCAAGCAATACTTTCTCTTTAGTTGCATCTACTTAAAAATTCAGATTGAGCAATGCTTTCCAATTCTACTTTTGGATCCAATTCAGTTTTCTAGTTAAGAAGCTGACAACACATTTTGAGGGTTCTGGATGTAATATAACAACCAATAACTTTTTCATTAATGTGGCACTAGCCAGAAAATAAGCTAAGAACAAACTGAGTCTGACTTGCACATTGGGAAAAAAGAAAAAAGGTAGAAAAGCACCAGACTGCTTAGCCACAAATCTAGATGTGTAGTCATATTTTTCCCCTGGAATGTGTTACTTATTTGTTACGCACCAAAACTGGAAGGGCAGAGATTCTGTTTCCCTGTAAAATAAATTATTTTTTTAAAAAAACATGGCCATTTCAAACAGCAAACCCATGTTTGAGTTGTTCCTTATTACAGTAAATCTAAAGATGGTATATACACCTGTGAATGGATGATTACACAGTGTGAAATACATGATGCCCAACGGTGATCTTCCTGATCACCTCAAAAATAATAGATATTGCCTATTGAAAAGTCTATAATTGGAAGGTGAACAATCCATAAAAGAGTGAACATCTCCCCTCCCAAATGTAAACATGAGTTTAGATCAGCCTTCTGAATCTGATGCCATCCCCATATTTTGGACGATAGTTTCCACAAATCCAGGCCATTGGTGGCTGTGGCAGAGATCATCTGAAGTTCAAAACATTGGAGGGTATCAAGTGGGAGAACAGTGGTCTAGGCTTTTAACTTAGAATGATAATATTGATGCCAAACAGATGCAGTTATGAAAGTTGATAATTAGACTCCTTGTGTCTTCGTACTGTGGCTGAAAGCTCTTTAAGATTTGTTGCAATAGGTACTGTTTCATGATATCACGTAATGATGCCATTCTTGATTTAAGTCCATAGGCCCTAATGATAGTGGGTAGCATGAGAATATCTCTGTTAAATCAACACAAGAAAAGAGGAGGGCCTAGCGCTATCGTCCTCTGTCATTTCTTTCCTAATTTGAAAAGCAACAAGTCTGGAAAGGGGAGAGTCCTGTTCACATGCAGAGTCTCCACATGAACAAGAATTTGGATTTTCCAGCCACCTTGCTCAAATGCTGAGCCTTCCATGCAAACAGGAGCTTCTGCTCTTCAGACTTTCCACATGAGGAAATTGATGATGCACTCTTCTTTCTTTGTATATTGACACAAACCAGGTAACCTCTGAACAGGGCCTATATTATTTTTGAATCTAGATGTTAATATATTAAAATAGCAGGTAGGCAAACGCTCAGTGACTCTATGATTATTCTGATTGATGAATTTTTCATACGGAACTGCATTTCCCTTCATTTATCTCCATTTCCCACATGAGTGCACATAGTATTTTTTTGCTCTGTGCATTCAGAATATAGCAGTATCCATAAAGTAGTATTTGTTCACTTTGGACTCTTTCACTGCTACCTCTTGTTTTAGGTTTTCACATTCTCCTTTAAATTGTTATGTAGTATTCTCACCATTATTTAGAAAAGAAATATTATTGATGACAGAATGTTATCAATAAAAAACACTTTTCAAATAATCTAACCATATCATTTTGAATGAAATACTCCTATTCCTAAGAAAGTTTTCCTATGCCTTAGTTATAAAATCTATGCCATTTCCACAACAATGGCATGTTTCTCTGCAAACAACACATAATCTAATACATATCCTCAGTGCTTCAGACTCACCTACATATACACGTGAACATTAGTACATCCCATTTCCCTATAACCTCAGTTCTTTTCTGATACACTATCAACCTTCTCCACTCATATATTTACATCTCAGTACCAGAGCTTGGAAAAGTTATTGGGGTTTTGTGATCTAGTTCCTAAAATCCATTTGCCAGCTTACACAGTGGGGGATTCTGAGAGTTCTCTTCCCAAAATTCTAGTTTTTAGATTCAGAAAAGCAACATTTTCAGGCTCTGCCATGTACCCACAAATTTCTACCTAAAAATCTCAAATCATAAAACGTAGCCACCCAGTCCCAGGCACATATAAATCACACCTACATGCAATCTTTCTAACAACAGAGCCCCTCCAACATTTAACTGTGTGTCAATCCCAGTATCTCCAACCAATATGATTGGATTCCTTTCCCCCCACTTGCTACCACAGTAATTAATCCCTGAGCTCACGCAACCCACAAACCCTCCATTCCTATGTGATTGTTACCAGAAACCTGTGTGATTGTTACCAGAAACCAATTTTTTCTTGGGCTTAGACAAAACAGCAAAGAAATACTGTGCATGACTTTCCCTGCCTGATCTTTCCCTACTCTGTGGCTATTTCTGTGAAAAGGGCTGTTGGTGAACAGAAAACACCAAGAGTACCCCCCCCCCGGGTCTTTCCTTGGCAAATGCTGGAGTATTCCCAAAGACACTCATTTGCAGCCCTTTTTCCAGAATGCTATCTACTTTCTGCACCCTCCTCCAATTACTTCCCAAATTTCCAATTTGTTTTCTAGCCATCCAAATTTGTTAGCTATTTAAGCCACTGTATACCTAGAATGGTAGCCGTGTGTAAGCAAGAGTTCTCTGTACTCAGATGCTTCTGTATCTAGAGATTATATAACTAAAAAGAAGAGGCAACCAGAATTCTTAAAGACTCTGTTAAAGAGATACAAGTGAACTCACAGCATTAATCTAGGTTCATTGAACTGAACTGAGTTGTGTGTCAGAGGTGTGTGCATTTTCTATATTGTATCATAATAAAGCAAAAGTATTTTGTACTGTACCTCACTCATATTTTGTAACACAGGCTGAAGCAAATGATGTTTTTATTCATTTAAATATCACCCTTTGCCTTCAATGTTTTATTTTCTGGTGAGACTATAAAGAAAAGGATGGTATGTTTCCAGTGGAAAGCAGATCATCATGATGGCTGATTTCACATAAAAGTGAAATCCTTTTAGAGTCGTGTTCATGGAAACAAATTGGCTCCTTGATCATTTGTCTCAAAAAATCACCATCCTTTCTTGAGATATGGGTAAATAAAAATCTACTCACTTCCCCAAGTTGTGACAGTGAGCAAGTGCAGTCACTGATTAACTGACTGAGGTTACCTTATATTAAAAAGATTTCATTTTCATTCTTTAGGCATAACCTGGATAATCTGAAGCAGCATACAGCCAAACTTAAAAAGGAAGTGAAATTATAAAGAACAAACTCAGAGTTAGATCAATGGTCCATCTAGACCAATCTAGTTTGATTAGCTGCAATTCTCCAAGGTTAAAAGCAGGGATGGGGAAAACATCTCATCTTTAGACATTTTCTCTTGCTATTGGCTATCCTAGCTGAGGCTTCTGAAGTACACATCATCTGGAGCACCAAAGACTCACACCCCTGGTTTAAGGCAATTGAACTACTTTTAGTACTTAAGATCCTTTAACTGGAAATATCAGAAAGATAAATGAGAGTATTACGTGAATAAGACCCACTGCTATGGCTTAATCTTATGGCTATGATAAAGGCTCTTTCATCACTCCAGACATAGATCATGGATGGCTGAAAATGTTCCCGCATAGAGAGCAAGGGAACATTGCCAGTCCTAAGCTGCACAGTTCTTACATGCTCCCAAGGGGTTTGCAACACGGTTGCCACACAAGTAACTTTATGACCTCAAGACCCACTTGCTCTTAAGATGACATTCCTGATTGATAGGTTGACAGAATTAAAAGGAGATAAAGGTAGACTCTGAGGTACATTTTCAGTTAAAAAGAAACTCAGTAGATAGTTCATGCTGCCCAACATTTACAGGAAATGTAAATGTAAACAAACATGTTATTTTCATTATGTATCAATGTTTATTTCAAATATAAGTTCATTAAAATATAATATGGGCTGTAATTCTTGAGGCAAAGAATATTCCATTCTTGCGTAGTCTATAATGAATGCATGAAACTGCTAGTCTCTCTCTGGCTTTTCTTTGCAAACGAAGATTCAGGAAGGACTCATAAGCGCGCTGATGACTAAAAAGGCCAATCCGAGATAAACAAGTTCGGTTGCAGAAAGCACAGCAGAAGGTCTCCTTGGGTGATGTTTCCGGGTTGTGATTCTTTCTGCATTGTCGTTTCTCTTCAAGACTTGTTCGGCGTGAGTTCTCAAATAAGGCTGCAGCATTGTGGATAGTGCTTCTCCATGCCTCTCAATGTGAGGCCAGGGCAGACCATTGTTGGTGATCGATTTGGCCGAGCCTGAGATGTTGTTTCATTGAGTCCTTGTATCTTTTTTTGGAGCGCCCCTCTCACACTGACCCATGGCAAGTTCACTGTAGAGTACTATTTTTTGGAGGCGATGGTCCACCATCCTAGAAACGTGCCCTGCCCAGTGCAGCTGTGTTCTCAATATCATGGCCTCAATGCTGGTGATCCCTGCTTGCTCAAGGACAGCAACATTCATCACATAGTCAGTCCAGTGTATATTTAGGATTGTGTGTATACAGCGCTGATGAAGGCGTTCGAGGAGTCGTAGGTGGTGGCGATAGGTGACCCATGTTTCAGATCCATAAAGGAGAATAGACAATACAATGGCTCTATACACACTGATTTTTGTGTTTCGCCTCAGGTGATTATTACTCCAGACTCTTTTGTGAAGTCTTCCAAATGTGCTATATGCCTTTGCTAATCTGTGATCAATCTCTTTGTCACTCTTGGCACCTGAGGAGATGATGCTTCCCAGGTAGGTGAACTGCTGAATGGACTTGAGCACAGATATGCCGACGGCAATGTGGGGAAGCAATTAAATGATTATAGCTGAGGAGCCAATGGGCCTTCTAGGTCAGCTACATTTTTATTAATGGGTCATTCAGAATACATCTTGCCCCCATCTGGTCCAGTCATTAAAAATTGAAGATATTAGAGAAGCAGACATGAGCATTTGGAATGTTATTCCCCAGACTTTTTATTTGTCTGGATACAGGGAGCTCACACCACTGTCCATTAAACAGCTGTGCACTGTTTGTGCCATCTGCATTGCCTCTGCTTGCAACATATCACCTTCCATTATTGACATGCATCCTTTCCCTTCAGCAAATATCACATCATCATACCCATTGTCTGCCTCATTGCTTCCAGACTTAAATTAACAAAAGTTCTGTCTTACTTATGCATTAGTTAGGTGTGTGCAATAAATCTCCAGAAGCCATGCTACTATGATATTAGGTGGCCTTTTGAATCTCATGCAAACATGCAATTTAAAAATCCCACATGGGGACTGTTAGAGTTTGGAGGCTCTCCAGGTAAACTATAAACTGAATTAAAGTCACCAAGTTCTCTTTTCATTAGTAACCTGCTCACCTTGAATAACCCATCAATGAGTCATCACATGATGGGTGTGTAGAGCTGTGTTGGTGTGTATGTGTGTGAATGAGAGAGAGGGAGAGAATACAGATACTGTTGGGAACACTGTTCCTTTAAACAATGTTAAAATACTTTGTATGGCTGGGAAGGATGTGTAACACCAGGTGTTAGCCCTGTGTAATCACCACTGTATATCAGAGTGCTAAGAGGCAGAGTTTGTGTGGGTTGTTGTAGTAGTGGGTTGGAGTGGATTGTTGGTGAGTTACAGTGTGTATTTACTGAGAGTAGTGAGTTAACTATATTTGCATTATATCAGACTGTTGGAGATAGTCAAATAAGTGTTCGTATCTTGTATATATTCTGCAACAAGAAGATTAAGAGTCCTCAAGGACTTTGGAAGAACCCAACTGTGTGTGTGCTTCATTCCAAGGTTGGTCAGTGCCATATTGCCAAATACTGCTAGAGGGTTCAATGCTTTCACACTCTGCTGTTAATAGCTACTGTTGGGGACAAGCACCTCAGACAATGCTATTAGTTGGCTTCTCAGTGGCCCTAGTTTATGCATTTGTCACTGCATGCCTTGCAGGACATAAAAGAGAGCCAACAGATACCTTCGTAGCTCAAGACTTGATAGATAAGTAAGCAACACTGTGAATTTGTCAGGCCCAAGGGTGAGGTATAAATTTAATATTATATTCTAATGTAGACAAGATAGGCTCATTTGATAAGAACCATAAGAGCAGGGGCCTTAAATTTGCTCCTGACCAGTTACCACAACACAGCAAACTGAAAAGCTATATTGCTTACCGTTTTCCCCACTATGCTGAAATGCATTGTATTTCAGAGTATTTCTAAATCTGCTTCTATTCATATAAATTAGTGTCTGCCAATTTTGCACAAATATATACATATGTCTACTTTTGTCCCCTTTGTTTGGTGAGACATTTTTTGGCAAAGCATGAATGGCCATCTTCCTAGGCAGGACAAAGGAATACAATTCATTGGCTTTATTGCTAAAGATATAATTTTACAAGCCTGTTTTCTAGTCCTTCTGGGACAATGAATTCTACAGTGGCCTGAATTTTACAAGAAATAGAAATGTCCCATTCATTAACATAAATGATAGGAGCAGTTATTGGCATCTTAGAACACTAGTTGTTCTGAGAGGAGGAAAATATAGAAATATACAGTTTATCACATGAAAGTTTTCTTTACAATACAGTGAAACCCAATAATTTCAGTCCCTGCTCTAGTGTAGTAAAGCCTCCTGAAATTGAAGAGAGTCATAAATCTAGTAATAAATTAACCCTACCAATAGGACAAGACACTTCCATGGAGCTAATATAAAGGAACCAACCCTTAATAAACAGAAGTAAGATGTTGTTTCTCCCCTGAGGCTTATTTAATGTGTATTTTGTTATAGGCATACTGGTTCAGTTCAGGTAGCTTCTCATTTGTTTGTTTTTTAAAATCATGTAAAGTATGCCCTCCCCTTTATTCAGACAGTTTATATACATTTCTTCTTCCAGACAAAATACTAGGATTCTGTGACATTTATGTGTCTGAAAGTATAATCTCTTGAGGGCAAAGAATATGGCGAGAAGACAGCATACATGTACAGTTTGGTAAGACTAAGTGAAATAATGCAAATTTCAGTCTTTTTTCGTTTTGAGGGCAGTAAAATCTTTGCTACTTATTTAAGAGGTTGTGATGAGAAGAGGTCCAAACTATACAAGAATATCAAAACTTCAGCCCAATTTCAGCAGAGAAGGAGAGCTCATGATAGAGCCAAAAGGCTCGTCTACATGAGCCAGGATATGCTGGCTCCCTGCCAGCATATCCTGGCTGTGGATCAGGTCTGTTCTTCACCCATTATGAAGGAAGTCCAGAAGGGCAGGCTGGCCCATTGCTGCAGCCAGCGCTGTCTCTGTCACCCCTCCAGAAGCCAGGAAGCTGGCCCACAACATGTGACTTAAGAGCCTCTATATGTGACCAGCCTTGGTCACAATGCTGTGACACTCCTTCCTGCTTTGGAGACAGCAAGGTAGATTGCCAGCTGCAGCACAGACCAGCTTGCCAGGACAGGCTCCCACAGTCTTGCAGGGCCGGATCAATTTCTTCCCAATGGGAATGGATTAAAGCAGGCATTTTAATATAACAGTTTATTTGGCCCTATCTTGTCTTTCCCCCTTCTTAGCCCAGTATTTTCACTGGGGGTCATGAGGACTGCCTGGGGGCAGAATGGGGCAAAAGCCTTGCACTGTCAGGACTATAGGGCTCTAAGATGAGGGCAATATGGGATATATTGCCCATGTAGACAAGCCAAAGATTCCGCCCAGAATCCAGGGATTAAGGAAAAACTTTAGAAGAATTATGTCCCCTCATTGACCAAAAGGTTGACAAGTGAGTGAAATTAGTTGATACAAATAAATGTGGAAAATAGAGAGAGAGACCAAAAAAAAAAGTAAATTGGATGAGAACGTTTAAGAGATAATTAAAGAGGAAGAAAAGATGGAAGAATGAGAATGCATGAACTGAACTTAGAGAAAGAGAAAGAAAGAAAATAGGTCAAAGATATGCAGTGGATCCAGACTTAGAGAAATTGTACTATAAAAGCTGGAAAATAACTTATAGAAAATAACCATTATATAAATGGTTGAGAACAAGTTTGTCTGGGTGGCTTTATCTCTTGTTTCCTTTTGGCTGTTGCAATTAACTGTCCAAAAGTTTGGAGAAAACTCCCATCTGAATAAATAATTAACTTCTTGTCTTATGAAATCTTTAACTCTTATGAAATATTTTAAGAAAAAAACAATATTTCTTTTAAAAATAATTGTCATGGCATGTTATTCACCTTATGCCTAAGAGCAAAGATGAGGAGAGTGCAGCCCATGGGGTTTATGTCATTCCCATCCCTGTTTGTACACCTAATCCCCCCTGCCAGACTCCCTCAAAGACCCCACCTTCTAAATGTTAAAAAGTGACCAAAATTGCTCCATATCACCAAAACTGATGCCAAAACTCACTGAAATGTTATGGTTTGTTTTAATTTCTCCCCACAATTGCTGTTCCTCAATGGATCCTCATCAATAGATAAAACACAAAGATTGGGTGAAAACAAAGGTAAATCAAAACTGGCCTTTTCACACAACACAGCTGTATGCCCTCCAACTGTCCTGATTCAACAGGGACACTCCTGTTACCACACTTTTCCAGTTGCTTTTAAGATGTCCTAGTTTCTCTTTCTTACTTCCACTTCCTCCTTTGTTCTCAGGTTACTTCAGTTGCTGCAAATGGAATTCAGAACACAAAAGCAGTTTGTACTCAGTTAATTCAGTACGGGAGAGAGAGGAGGAAGGTGAATCTTTCCCTTCCCAGTACTCTCAGATATAAGAAACTGCTGCTGCCTCTTCTAGCTGGTGTGTTCTTCCTCATCAATAACTTTTGCCATCTTGAACACACTCTGATGTTCCCTAGCCATATGTGTCCAGTTATAGAGTATGATTCCACTTTAAGTCTCTTGGTTCTATCCTATGAAATCCTGGGGTCTGCTGTTTATGGAAAGCTATTTAGAATTCTCAGCCACAGTGTGCCAATGCCCTCATTAAACTGCAAACCTCAGGATTCCATAGGATGTGGGTGTGGCATTTAAAGTAGAATCATAGTGCTATCATTCTGTAGTATGAAAGCTCCCCTGATACAGATTAGTTGAAACACATAAGTAAAGCCCAGCAGGGTGAAAAAATGCCCCTTATCTCTTGTGCAGTTGCTTGTTCCTCCCTAAGAGTGCATCTGTGTCTGTACTACATAGTTATAGCATTCTGATAACTTATTAAGTGTCACAGCTCCATCCTCTGAAATCCCAGGATTTGTAGTTTAGTAAGGCACTTAGAATACTGTATTGTGCTAGAGAGGTCTAGAATGCTGTTAAGAATCTATGGAATTTAAAATGGTATCAAATTGCTATAACAGTGTAACATACAGTAGATACACTCAAAGTCCTTTGCAACACTAACCAGTACAGAAAGATGGCAGGGCCTGTAATTAAGCTCCAGAAGTTTAATGACTATTCAGTGAAGAGAGGGAGGGAATAAAGATACCCACTTGGTGAACAGGGGCAAGTGATAACATTTTGGAATTGTATTAATTGTCAGCATAAGAATCTTTAGAACACTCAAAAATATGCTGATTTCAAATCAATAGCTCATTTTGATAGTGTATTACTGTACTTAAGTAGAAATGGATGGAATTGTTGAAGTTTTCAAGGGGACTGTGGGCTTTCACAGGAATTCCTTAGTTGGTCTTAATTGGTCTTCTGTTCTTTGACGATGACTATGAATCAGATGCTTCTTATACTAGCAAAATCAGACATCAGGTGTGTCCCCCCTCCAGTATCTCTAACTGAAATATAACTTTGTAGGTAGCAACCAAATTCTATCTATCTATCTATCTATCTATCTAAATTCTATATAATTCTATATAATTCTATTGGGTATGTTGCCATTCCCAGTGTGCTGATTCGCTGCTTAGGAAACTGTTGGGCAACCAATCAGCACACTGGAGGCGGGACCATGTGGAGTTTTACCTCCAGAAGGCGTGTGTGTGGATGGTATGTTTGTGCGTGTGGGGAGAAGGAAGATGGGGGGGGAGAACTGTGCGTGTGCACACAGGGAGGGTTGGCGAGGGCCGTGGGGGGAGGGAGAAGCATGTGTGTGTGCGCACGGGGGGTTGGGGGGTTGGAGAGGGCCACGGGGGGAAGGAGGCAGCGGGGGGGGGGTGAGGAGAGAGAGAGCAGCATGGGGCTCGGGGAGGGTTGTGGGGGGGGTGGCAGGGGGGAGGTGTTTGTGTGCACTCATGTAGGGGGCTTATACCACTTTTAAAAAATGCCTAGGAAAAAATGCTTAAGCCAGCAAAAAATGGATCATGCCCAGTGTGACCACAGGAGCCCATGCTGCCATACTGACCTGTCTGCCATTGCTCTTCCAAAGCCAGAAGGCAGGCCTGCAGCATGTGACCAGACTGGTGACCATGCAATATGCAGAGGGCCTTGCTCAAGTGCTGCAGGCTGGCTTTCTGGTTTCAGAGAGTGGGATGTGGGTGGCAGTGGTTGCAGGGACAGGTTGGTGTGGTGGTCTGGACTCCATCCATTTCATGCCAGTAATGGGAGGAACAGGCCTGATCTGTGGTCAGAATGCACTGGTGAGAAGCCAGTGTATTCTGGCCCATGTAGATGAACCTTTTGTTTGGGCAATAACACCCAAATAAAATGCTTTCTTTCTAGCATTCATGTGGTTAAGCTCAAAACTTAGGCTAAGCAAACTGATTGATGTTGATGGGGCTCCTGATATCAGACAGCATTTTCGATGCTGATGATGTCGCCCTCTTCTCCTGAGCCACTTCATGTGTAGGAGGAGAACAAGTTGTTTATAGCCAAACCATCTGGTGGAGATGTGGCCATTTTTGTTTTGTTTTTGGCAGGTCTCAATAGTCTTTGAGCCTGCTACTGATCATGCTGTCTGAATGATCCTTGTAACTAAGAATTAAGCAATTAGGTTGCATTTCTGTTCAATGAAGGCTTCATAAATATTAAATGAGGACAGGGGATGCTGTGTGTTTTAATCCTCATGTAGTAAGCTCCTGCAACTTGAACCCTGTCTGTGAATACAACTGGCTTCCAGCAATGCTTTTCAAATGTGTTCTTGAAGCTTTAATTTGAGTAGTTTGTGTATTTTGGAGTCAGACAGCAAGTGAGCTTTTCAACAGGAATCAGTTTCACACACATGAGAAAATACACATTGTTTGTTTTGCAAAAAACAAAGTAGAAACAGTCCAGTCTTGAAGACTGTTAAACCACAGTAGTAGATTCTAAGTCATTTTACGTTCCTTTGAAGTCATTAGGATCAGATGAATTAAAATGAATTAAAATTCAGTTCAGTTTCTTTTTTGTAAAGGTAACTTATGGGTTCAGCTACAAACTATTGCATAGCCATCTAGATCACACATCTGCATTTGTTTTAAATTACATATCTTTGGGCTATCCATCCACAAACAACCAAGGCAGAAAGGCAAAATAATCCTTGCCTCCATGTTTCTCCTTGTTCCCAGTACTGGTATTGAATGATTGACTTTTTAGGAGTTTTGCTGTCTACTACTTGTTACAAAAGGGATGCCAGACATAGCAATGTTATACACACAGTGGGCCCTAAATATCTGCTGCAGTTTGGTTCCAGGACCCATTGTGGATCCATGGATGCTCAAGTCCAAAATCCATGGATGCTCAAGTCCAATAATATAAAAGTAGCTATACCCGGCATAACATACCCCGTTATCTACATATATAAAACGCTTTGGTATGTTTCTGTTGCTGCTTTACCACTTAGGAAACATGTCAAGAGTATGATCATTTGATGCATTAATATATAACCTTTCAAATCAACTATAACAGCTACTTTCATGCCAAGAGCCCCTCTGCCACCACCATGCAACTGCACATACATGCCAGGATACAAGGGCCCTGCCTCTGCTGCTACCATGCAACTGTTTGCACGCACCCACACACACACTCTTCACATGTGCCAGGATGTGAGAGCCACTCTACCGCCACCATGCAACTGCACAAACACAAAACACCCCATCCTGCACGCGCACACACACACACACACAGAGTGCACCAGGATGTGAGAGCCCCTATGCCACTGCTGCCATGCACAACACAGACACACATCCCATGCTACACACACACCACGCTACAACACACACACTACACCCCACATGCTACAACCCTCCCACACCACACATATATACCCCCACACTACACACACCATACATGCCAGGATGTGAGAGCCCCTCCACTGCCATGTTCAGAAAGGACTTGGAGCTTTCCACATGTTTCCACCCCAAGGGTCAAGAGCAAGAAGGGGCTACAGAAAAGCCACATTGCGGTGGCCAAAACTGAGGACTGAATGCTGCTCTTAAATAGCAGTTTCCCTGGCTGCTTCAGATGTGCTGAATGATTGTACCTAGCTGTGTCTGATAGCTTGGCCCTGGTTCTTCCAAGACTCCCACTGCCAGGGCCTGAGTCTGCAAAGAGGCTGTGTTGGCTGCTGCAGCCAGGGGCCTTGTCCTGAGAGGAGAGGCAGATCCTGACACCTAAAGCAGCCAATCAGCACACTGAAAACCGCAACATACCCAAGAGAATTATATATATAGACGATTGTGTAGTAAAATGGCATCCCTTATATAAAATGGTGAACAGCAAGGTTTGCTTTTTGGAACCCTCCACCCCAAAAATATTTTTGAGCCATAGTTAATTAAATCTGTGAATGTAGAACTTGTGGGTAAGGAGGACTGACTGTAATTCATAACTGTTACCACAGAATTTCCTATATTTTACCCCCAGTCTATTGCAGGTGATGTTCTCAGGTGAGTTCATTGCTATTATGTTGCTATAGCATACAATAATGCTTTATGCAATAAGGATCCAGAGAACATTCCACAGAAATAGAAAAGAGATTATTTACATTGTTTTCTTTTTGATTTATACACTTCTCAGCAGGCATGTCAATTCTAAGTGGCATTTTACCAAACATACAACAGCTTTATTAGTGCTCTGAAAAAAAGAAGAAGCTGTAGCATGGTAAATATTGGTCCCATCTATATGAGGGTGAAAAAATACAGTCTCCTCCAAAGAAACAGCAATTCGTAGCACTGCAACCTGTCTTAATGGTCAATAGAGGCCCCCTAAACTTCGCATTCCCCCTAACCAAGATGGCAGCCATGAGTGAATTACTCGCACTTTTAAATCTGCTGCTGCTATTTTTTTTAAAAAATTACCATGGTGCACACAAGTGATACATCATATTTACAAAAGAAAAAAAAAGCAGAAAAGAGAGGAAAAGATCACAATTTTATCCACTTACCCAATTCTTGCATAGCAGAAAATCCAACATTGTGGCAGCAGACACTTTCCCTGTTTGTTAGCCCTGCCCCCATGCTCAGTCGGTCAGTCAGCTTAAGCTGCCTCATTGCAGCAATGCAAATGCGACTTTCCTAACGATTGCACATTTGCATGCCCTACGGAGCTTTTTAAAAACTGAGAAAAACTCTGAAGACTTCCCTTTGGAGCTTTATGGTGGATTTGGCTGTCCCTCTTCTGAATGAGACATATTGCTATGAATGTCCGTTTGGTCAGATCACCTTCCATGGGATTTCCATTTAGATTATTTTCATCGTTTGGACAGGACCATATGAAAACAATGTTAAAGAACTGGTAAGACTAATTCAGGATTTTATACATTTGTGAAACATTGATTATTTGGCATATTTTATGACAAGTAGTGTATCTTAATGGAATGGTATTCTTACTGATTCCATCGCCCCACAAATAGCTGTCATTGTATTTTACATTATTTTATGTGAAAAATTAGGGTCGTGCCAGGTGCACATTTTGTCAAAGCTTTCAGTGATTAAGAAAATCAACTCCATTAGTGTGGAGTATAATGAAAGGCTAAAAAAATCCACTCATTCAGAGTGAGGGCAACAGTCACTATCCTCACTCTGAATGGGTTTTGCGACATCACATAGCCAGATCAGATCACCTTTGTGGAAATGTGATGTCATCACACTGGCTAAAGGATAACCAATTGACTAAGATCACATAGCTAGAGGAAAGAGCACTAGTATGAATAAGGAGGAGTAGGATTGAAAGAGATGCTACTGGTTAGTCAGATCATTGAGCAGTCATCAAAGCAAAATGGCAAGTGAGTATGGATTTTAGTCATTTTTGTTTAAGATGATGAAAAATCCTCACACATTTGCACTGAAAACATTCATGGACAATTATTAATGCAGCTGCATCTCCAAAAAGTCTTGTAACAAATCAGGAGGTTTTCACAACTCTACACATGTCCAAAGAAGATATATGGTAGCACTTGGAAAATTACTCTGTACACATGGTACCCTTCTATATGAACTGCTACCAAGCAATGATAGCTGTAGTGTAGTATTTATAAAATCTTTGTTATCTGGGGTAGCATATTTTTCTTCTTGATTAATTATGTCTAATAAACACATCCCAGAGAAAAGTTCTAAGTTCCCATTAAGATTTACCAGAGTGATACTGACATTTTTAAATTTTCTGTGTCACATAAAAAGTTGCTTTAAAAGATTTCAGATGTATGTCAGCTAAGCATCTGAATTACATGTCTACTTCCTTGACTTCCTGGACATATGTGCTACTGATATAGTGTCAACATGTCTATAGTAGCCAAGACAGCCATAGTTCCAAGTGAGGAATTTGTGGTAGCTCTGCAACTGTGCTCAAATCCCTAGGGGCTTGTCTAGATGGACAATTTACCCTGGCTTCCCCCCATCTTAGAGTCCTATAGTCCAATTTATTTATTTATTTTAGGTATTTATACCCCACTATAAGAGCAGCTTACAAATTGTTAAGCAATAACACTTTATGCATCTACACCACTTTATACTGTGCTAGGCACTCTCTAAGCAGTTTCCAGTGTGTGTTAGCTAATTGCCCCCACAAGCTGGATACCCATTTTACCGACCTATGAAAGGATGGAAGGCTGAATGAACCTTGGAGCCCTTGGGATCAAACTCGCAATGTTTGACTTAACTACTGTGCCACCAGGGCTCCCTATGATGCAGAGCTCTTGCTGTGTTTCACCTCCAGGCAGTTCTGACAATGCCTGAGACAAAACCAGGAGGAAACTGGGGTAAACCCATTTAAAATGTTTTAAAATAATCCCCAGGAAAACCCATGTCATATGGAAAAACCCAGATGGGTCTGGCATGGGAACGCAGGAATCCGTACCTGCACACCGGCCTGTACTGATGGTTACAGCTGCTGCCACTGCTGCTTGTGTCACTCTGAGGCCAGGAAGTTGACCCCCAGCACATGATCAAGGCCCCCTGCATGTGACCAGCCTTGATCACATGCTGCAGGCCTCTTTCTTGGCTTCAGAGAGTATGATGCATGACAGCAGGGGAGATACCTGCCGATACTTGCTGGTGTGTGTGTGTGTGTGCTGCACCAATGTGTGTGCGCGGACTTCCACCAGTTTTGTCTCGGGAATGGCGTGGTGGTGGAATGGAATGGGCCAGCTCCAGGGCAGAATATGCTGGCTGGAAGGAGGTATATTCTGGCCAGTTTAGACAAGCTCCAGATCTGCTGAACACCACTGTTTTAAATGCCCTGCCTTTGACACGTGTAAGGAGCTCTTTCAAACTTAGCCCAGGAGACAAGGTGGTGACATTAAGAACTTCTGAACTGACTGAAATTCAGTAGCAGTAGTATTATGTTTTAAACTCTGCTGATTGCAGATGCATTTACATGTACATGTAGGAGAAACAAGAAAAAAACTTTCTAGCAGGACAGAGCTGTACAATTTGTGGGCTACATGAAGAATCAGCTACTTCCTGTGTGGAGCATCATAACAAGAAAAAAGATTAAACCTGGACTGAATTCAGATTCTTGCTTTTTCATAAATTGACCTGGTGATTTTGAATAAGTCTCTTTTTTTCATCTCCTAGATGTGAAATATACATACCAGTAATTATTGCAGGGTTGCTATGGAAACAAACTCAGGCTGGCAGAGCATGTGCCACATTTAAAAGTGCTTAATAAAGTAACTGGATATGGAGTGACAAAACTGTACAGATTTATCAATGGAAAGGAGGGCAAAATAAGGAAAAGGCCAAATGAACTTAAAAGCCATAAAAAGATGATAGTATGGATATTAATCTTATACTCCAGAATTGGTACTCTGATTAACATATTTTTCCTACATATGATTTGTCAGGACTGAACAGTGAGTTTCCCACATAGATGGTCTATTGCCTTGTTGCGCTAAACACGAGACATATTTATCTGTTCAGATAATGATAAAGTGTTTGCAGTCCAGGCATAGTTTTCTCTCTCCTTCCACACAATCTGTCAAACTACGGACTTTTCAGCCCCAGTCCCATCAGCACTGTGACCACATCTTCAGCCTATTGTAAATAACTTAATTAATCTTAAACCATGCTTTCCACAAGGCTCTGATTCTGTTGTGCCACACCATCCCTTTACCCTCTCCTTCCACACAATCTGTCAAACTACGGACTTTTCAGCCCCAGTCCCATCAGCACTGTGACCACATCTTCAGCCTATTGTAAATAACTTAATTAATCTTAAACCATGCTTTCCACAAGGCTCTGATTCTGTTGTGCCACACCATCCCTTTACCAGGCAGATGATTATATGTACATTTTCACAAACAAATATATTGATAGCTTGTTAAGAGGTAAGCATAGCAGAAATACTTTGCAGCTATGATCAATAAATACAACAGGTTCACTTTGTATCATTATCATTGGAAGCAACTATCTCTTTAGTAAATGAAGAAGCTCAGACATTTATTAGTTGCATTTTTTTATTTCAAGCATTGTAATATACAAGTGCTTCAGTATTTCCACTGTTCTTTTCTCACATTTATAAAGATAGCTGGTATATTTTTCTCCTGCACCCACATCAGTTTAATAGAGCAGATTGGATTCTATACTTACAAACATTGCCTGCTTTTTGACAACTCATTCCAAGCCATGTACTGCACTTGACCCCTAGTCCACTTTTTCAACCACATGCTGCCTTTTTCTCTCTCACAGTTGACTTAGCACATTTTTTTCTCTCAGTCTACTAGTTGCACTGTTTTTTTCTTTCTTGGTTGACTTGGCTCCATCTAGTGTTCAGTCTTGCATTTGCAAGCTAAAAAAAAGGCTGGGTTCTGCTTTTCAACCATTCCCACTTTTTGACAGTGCCCTGGTTCCTAATTCGTCAATCAGTGGAGGATGCATCTATTTAATCCCACAGATACACCATCCATTTAAACGTTAGCTTAGCTGTCATTGGTTGGTGAACTCCTTGGAGCTATGCTGTGATGTCACAGAATGTGCATGTTCCTATTGGAATGCTTAATTTAAAAATGTAATTATTCAAGGTTATTTTTTAATTATTATTATTTTTTGAGTTACATATCTGCATACATATTTACATACTTATATGTATTACCAAAGTATATATACATCCAAAGAAAAATAAAGATTTCCACCATATTACATCATGTAACTGTATTTTTTTAAAATAAAACCTACAATGTTCATATTTCTCTTTTCATTCTATTTGCTACTTTACTTCCTATCTAGTTTATATTTCCATCTTTTTCACCATCAACAAGATTCAATTCCTTCTCCAATATCAAAATTTTACAATTTATTTTTTGTTCTAATTTTTTTCTTAATTTCCATGTCTCCAAAAAAATTTTTTTTTGGTATGACAAAATTTGTTAAAAATAGGAGGTATATCCTTTACCTTTCAGCTGTCTCAAAACTATTTCCCACTCTTCTTCTATCTTATCTATCGGCTTGTTTTTTAACCTTGCTGTGAGTCTGTCCGAATCTAATACATCATACCAATTTCTCAGCCATTCTTCTATGGTTGGTGTCTTTTCCTCTTTCCAATATTTAGTATATAATATTCTTGCGATAGTAACCATATATAACAAGATCTTTTTCGTTGCACTCCCCACCCCACTTCCTAGCTTATCAACCATATTTAACAGGTAGATTTCTGGGTTTAAACCATAGCTAATTCCCAATATATATCTTATTTTTACATGTACTCTCTTCCAATACACTCTTGCCATTTGGCACCTCCATCAAATATGACAAACTGTACCCTCCGATTTCCCACACTTCCAGCATTGGGTCTTACCCGTCTTATATATTTTATCTAATTTAACAGGCGTTAAGTACCATTGAAAAAACATTTTGTAGTAATTCTCTTTCATTTTTACAGCTAGTGTAAATGTTTGTGTAATCTTCCAAGATTTCTCCCATCTTTCAATTTCTATCACCTGGCCAAGGTCTTTAGACCATCGAATCATGGTTTCTTTTACTGTTTTGTATCCAACAGCAATTTATAATATTTGGCTACATGATGTTCTTTTTTATCAAATATTATCTTATCGATCTCATTATATTCACCCTGAAAGCCTTCTAATTTTGAGTCCATTTTATATCTTTCACATATTTATCTATATAAAAACCAGCTTACATTATATACTTCCTTCCTTATTCACGGTTATTTTAAAAGACCATCATTTGTACTATAAATCAGTATAAAAACTGTTCATGACAAACCCAGGTCACAGATTCAGCTGTGTTACCTTTACAGGCATATGGGACAGAACATGGAGACAAGAGATAGTCATTGCCATCTTCTCAGCAGCTCAGTACATCTTTTTGGGTCCTGTACAGGTGCAGCTCTCACAGATCGTTTTGATGTCATGCTGGGCCAATCAGAAGTGATCTTGATGGTGGGACTTGACTGTAGTAGGGTTCATTCTAGCCCACCTGGAGAGCTTAAAAGCATTCTCCACTAAACATTCAGTCAACTTCAGCTTTCCTTGCCCTCCCCACTGTCAATTTTTGACAAGTTGGTTTTGTGTTCTTGGGTTAAATTTGCACCGGGTGTATTTCTTTCACTGTGATAGTCTGTTAATATGCTGTTTATTTCCTTATCACAACTTTTGGGAGGCAGTTTTGACACTGGATTGGACTCTTTTTGGATGAGGGTGTGTGTATGTGTAGGGTGGGCCTGCATGCCCACCTTCCCACTTTGGGGATGTCCTTAAGGGTTCTTGGGGGTGCAGCACAGGGACTGTTAGCTCTACTTTACTTCTAAGTGTCTGGAGAGCGATACATTGGTTTATACCCATCTTGTTGTGTTGTTGTATGCCTTCAAGTCATTTCTGACTTACAACAACCCTACAGCTGCCATATCATGGGATTGTCTTGGTGAAATTTTTTTCAGAGGCAGTTTTCCATTGCCTTCTTTTGAAGCTGAGAGTGTGTGACTTGCCCAAAGTCACCCAAAGGTTTTCCACAGTTGAGCAGGGACTCAAACTCTGGTGTCCCAGAGTCCTAGTCCAACACTCAAACCACTGCACCACACTCTCCACCATTCCACAGAAAGGGGGCTGAGGCATGGGGTTTCATGCTATGCCATGCCATGCCTCAAATAGCAATAAATCTGTGGCTACATTCTCATTCCACCAACATATTAATGTGTATTTAGGTTCCTACTCCCTTCATCCCCCCCTCCTTTAGCTAGCAGACAACCTCCTAAGAGGCATCCCCCTTTTCTCTCATATGCCTTATATAGCATAAATGGATGTAATCCCAGAGCAATGAAGGGATGCTTCTTCCTTCAGAAATAATGTTTTGACTCTTACACAGAGTTATACAAATATAATTAATAGATCACTGCAGTGAAAATCATATCATTAATCAAAATTTCTTCAATCAGGTTGTAGCTCTTTTAAGTAAGGAGTGATAAATGTTGGAGATCAGAGAAGCAGCTTAAGGGAACAATTAGCTTAGTGGTAGAAAAGTTCACAAAGGGCCAGGAGAAAGTGCAGGATATTAGAGAACAAGCCTTGCTAGCCAGAGACCTGGAATTTTTTTGGAATTTTTTATTGGAATAAGACCAATATTGGAGGTTTGTGAACTAGAGAATATTGAGGCATCCCGGATGTGTGTTAACACATACAGAAGATCTGGGAGATGATAGCTAGATGTCAGTGTGTAACATGGCTATTATTTGGGCTTTTGCAGGTTCAAGGAAGCAAAAAGGGACAGGACAAAAGCAATCAATGACCTAGGCAGAAAGAGTGTATGGTGTGTTTAGTGATTTGGAGTGCAGTTAAGCTGTGTGAATACAGCAGATTTTTACACATTTGGAATAACTATCTGACTCTCTAGATGAACTAAAGGCCTCTGTATTCATTAGGCTGCTAGGTCCTAATGTTTGGGAGACAGTTGCTACACACTGGAAAGTTTGTTTACTAATACTTCATTTTAGGTAAGGATAACTGTATTCATTCTTGATTTTACTGTCATCCCTCCTGCAGCTTTTCCCAAGTGGACTGGGAGATCTTCCACTGCTGAACTAGGCTCTAGCCAGGGCAGACCTACTATTCAGCCTAGCGGAGTAGTGATAAAATCAAGGGTGCTCTACAATCTCTGACCCTGCAGCAGTGTATCCACCTGCCATCCTGAAGACCACATGACCTATTTTCCCAGGGGGGGAAAATACAAGCTAGCTTTCCGTTTCAAGGTTCTTTTTTGAAGCTAAATACATAGAAATGAATAGTTTAGTAAATAATAAATCAAAGAGAAGTTAGCAAGAGCCCGTTATGTTTTCGTCTCGACTTGTAATCTTGGTTTGCAGTGTTTTCTGAAACCATTGTTCGATTACCTCAGTGTTATGACAGACTTAGGGTGCATCTATACGATTATAAAAAAATCCGTTTTGGGGGTTAAAAATACAAATAGGCCATCGTTCGTATGCATACGATCCACCTACATGATTTTTACCCCCCCTAAACTCCATATGACCCCTCTTCCCCAAGCTGGCTGGAGCGAGCAAGCCAAGCGGCGATTTTAAATCTCCCGCTGCTTTTTTTTTAAAAAAAGGTTCCTGCTTTGTGGAAAGTTGGTTTTCCCTATTTACAATATATAAAAAAGTAAATAAATATATATAATGCACCGACTTACCGGACTCTCGCTAGCCGGGAAACCAACATGGCAGCCACTCCCAATTCCCCTCCGTGCTTGCCCTGGCCCCTCTACTCGGCCAGCCAATCATATTACACTGCCTGTTCATATGTGTGCGAACGGAGAGTACAGACCATCAGCCATCTGAACGGCAAACGGATTTTTCATCGCGATCTGCTTTCCCTCCCGAACGCCGCATGAGCATATTTCAGGGTGGAAAACCGAACCCCCTTTCCTTTGGATGCGTGTGAATCCAAATGGCCGTGTGTACCGAAGAGCAAACTTCCGCACGCTGTACATATTATTTAAATCACGTAGATGGGGCCTTAGTTTGATCAAACCAGGAAACAGTTCTTAAGCTATATGTATGAAGGGAGTAGGGAATATTTTAGCGAAGGGCTCAGAAGACTGGGAAGCAGTTGGGAAATCTGACTGCAGTCTTTATGGAATGACAATAATAGCAATTTCTCATGCAGTCTGAGATTAGGATAAAAAAAATAAAGAACATCTATCTCTCCTAGAGGTAGAATGGATTGTTAATAATGTAAATTAAAGTAAAGTATATGCCTTTAAGTCACTTGTTGATTTATGGTGACCCCATGAATTTTATAGCGTTTTCTTAGGTAAGAAATATTCAGAGATGGTTTGCCATATTAGTACATTATTATCTTTTCATGATTTTGAAACTACCATTTAGAATTCTGCCATCTTATTCAAACCTCTTTCTTATTCTCTTTATGAGAATCAGACCTAGAAAGATTAGAAGTATGAAGATTTACAGCATTAATACCACAGCGGGGAAAAGGCCAATGGAGGACTATCGTATTTTCTTCAGTCAGAATAGGAGGGGAAGTAAACCATACTGGATCCGAACAAAGGGGCATCTAGTCCAGCTTACTTTTCAGGCAGTGGCTATCCAATTTCCTATGGGAAGCCCACAAGCAGGACATGTGTGATGGTACCTTCCCCCAGCAACTGATATTCATAGGCCTATAGACTGTGGTACCAGAGGGAATATATATAGTAATCATGATTAGTAGCTACTGATAGTGCCATCTGCCATGAGTTTGTTAAATTCTCTTTTAAGGCCATCCAAGTTGGCAGGTGATACTACATCTTGTGGTAACAAATTCTACAGTTTAAGCCCCCCCCCCAAAAAACTTTTAATCCTTTTGTCTGTCCTGAATCTCAGTTTCACTAGATGATGAGCAAGAAAAACCTTTCCCTGTCCAAGTCTTCCACACCATGGTTAATATTAAATACGTACTCCTGAGTTTGCTTGCATTGACACTTTAGTTCCTAAGAAAACAACTGCTGGACAGAAACAAAAAGCCATCATATATAGCTTTCCCCCTGATTGTTAGCACCATACTAAGTAGGTGGACGTAGTTGAATTTTTGTTTTGAAGACATACCATTACTTTTGTAAAGAGACACCATTGGAGACTTAATGAACTTATGTAATATTTGTGTTTATTTGCAAATATATTAGTAGACCATAGGTAGATTGTATAGCCTTCTTACATGCAGGAAATCCATTGCCTCCATATTAGCTCTCCAGAGAAGCAACCCTGCCTGCATTGCTAGATACTCTCAATTTGCAGCTTTAAGCTCAGCTGATTTTCTCTGTCTGATTACCTCCTGTTTCCCAAAATGTTTCTATTGTTCCCTGTCTTGCCCAAATAGGCCATGATTACATCATTCTTACATGTAAAGATGGTGGGGTTACAGAGGTACAATGTGATAATGGAAGATCGAATAATAGAAAATCTAAGAAAGAGGATGGTGTTGGAAGAGGCTCAAGGAAGATCTAGCTATTTTCTGGTCTCTGAGAAAGCTGAACCAATCATTTGAGGTGATTGGCCAGGATATTTGTTGGGGGAAAAAATAGTGCCTGGCACCCTTGGACTGTTATGGAATTTAAGATGTGTCCCATGATTGCTCACCTGAACAAACCCCCAAACTCAAAAAAAGGACAAAGAAAGCAAAGGATCCTAGACTTAAAGAAGATAAGTGGCCAAATATGATAGAGTGGTTCACCATTTCCTATTATGTCATCCATATGGGTGCACTTTTTAAACAATGTATTGACTCAGATCCTTTTGTTAGTCTTACCTTGAGCAAACCCATTGAATCAATGTGATTTACATAGGTGTTAACTTGCCAACCAACAGCTGATTCAGTGAGTCCACTTTAGCTGTGACTGCCTACAGGATTCAGGCCATTATCTTTCGCTAGAATAGTAACTGATCTAACCTATTATAGTGATGCAACAATCCCACATTCTATTTATTTCCATTGCCTAAATAGTCATATTGAAATTACTTTCCATATGCCATGTTTTTCCTCATTTAGTTTTATATCTTGCCCAGCCTTCTCCACATGTACAACATAGGAAGTTGTGGTCAGATGATTATACTGTGTAATTTAATTCATCTGTAGCAGGGACTAATGTTCAAGACCCTCTAAAGTATCTTTACTACCTTGGTTTTAATTAAAGTAATTTAAAGTTCATTTTTCCTCTATCAGGAAAAAATGATAAGGAGGCAGAATTCTAGTTACTTCATTTCTCTCCCCCCACCTGCCTCCCACTATTTATAGTTCCTAAGAACTTGGCTAATTTTTTCGTTCAGTGATCCTGTTTTCATTGAACATAACAATTGGAAAAAAGTGGTGAAAACATGTAAAGGATTAACCCCTCCCCCATAGTATACACAGTTACTAGAATGACTGGATTGTGATTGGCAATATTAGTGGCAACTACAGATAATGTTTTTTGTATAGAATGGAAAAATAGGGGAAAATTATTCATTCATCTAACACAGTACTGTACTCTCTACTCCTGCTTGCAATAGGTGGACTGTTGAGGATAGATTTACACTAGGGATTCTGAGCTCACACTCTTAACCACTGAATTCCACCAAGCTCCTCTGTATATGTGGGTATATTTTAAAATACATATTTCTAAATTGGTAGGGGCTATCCATAGGGGCTGTTTTAATGGTGCCACTATGTGTTAATATATTAATAAAATACATTACAATATATGTTAATATATTTTATTTATATGAGTGTGGGATTGGCTTTATGCCAGGGACAAGTTCATTGTCCATGATTATGCTTTTCAGCTGAATTATTTATAATTGAACAACCCATCTGCCAGTGTTAACAATGGAAATGTACGACTGAACATAGATGTTGAAGAGATCATTAAATGAAAGCCGAGGGTGTTTCAGCTTGGGGGGAAAAAACCTTTGCCCCTATTTGTTCTGACACACACTACTCCAGCAGTTATTAGTTTTCCTTTTAAACAAATGCTCTGTATTACCAAGAATGACAATACTGCTTGGGCTAGCTTTGTCATTCTCTATGGTTTGTTTTCTCCAGTGTTTATCTGTGCGAACACATTGTGAAAAACTGAAACATTTGTCCTTTACTATGAGATCTCATATTTGTATAGGAAATCTGCAATGATTAAATATTTCCCACTTTCAAAAACGTTTGGATTACAAAGCATTATAGCTCCATGTACATCGCAACATTTGAATTAAGGGATATTTTTCTCTTTGAGAGCAACTAGCAAAAGGGACCTTGAATGGAGACATATCTTGAAAGAAGCTCTTTTAAAGCAATGTATACATTTGAAGGATTAGGAAGCATTACTGGTAACTCTATTTATAGTATTTTGCCCTGTGAAACTGCCTTAAGATTTGGCTTCCAGACATTTTTATAGTCCAGTCTTTGGAGTTTAATCTCAGTAATGTGTTACACTTACTATTGTCCCAGTGAATTTGTTGACAGACAGTAATTGGGTCACTGCATTGAAATACCAAGTGTAAGCTTAGAATTCTCTCTGCTGGTTGGCATGACAACCATAGTGGTCGATTAAACATGCGCAGAGAGGAGTCAGCAGCCTGTGGTTCTCAAAATACAAAATACAGGGCAGGGAAGGGGGGATGTTGCTTTAAATACTATATTGGTGGAGTATTCCAATTGCATCTTTTCTTCTTCTTTGTGCGCTTAAAAACAGTAACACCTCAGATAGCTTGGTAGACAAAGATAGGTTTCCTTTTCAAACCTAACAGAAAAACAGCTAAAGTCAGTGTCATTCTTAAAACCCACCAAAACAACCACAAAACCCCTCAACCTATGAATAATAAATTTTCCTAAGAGGAAAAAAAAAGAAAGATAAGAAAATCACTTGAATTACTGTAAAATAATTTGATAGTGCCTGTGTTTGGAGAGAACAAAAAAAATAATAATAATCAAATATCATATGTAGCTCCAAGACTGCAAAATGAACAAAAGCAAATGAAACGTTCACCATAAAGATAACCAGCTCTGTCACATGTATTTGTCATTAGGTAATTATGGATACATGAGTTATACAGAGATCCAGGATCAAGTTGTATAATTAAGGGTCACAGTGCACTTCTTAGAGATGGCCACTATAATGCACAAGATTCAAGACAGCACAAGTTCCCAATTTTTGTGTGTGGCAGCCGCATTTTAAAGGCATCAGTAAAGCCCTCATAGAGTCAGAGAGACACAGATAAGAGGATTGTTTTCTGTGTGACATAAATTCACATCTTGCTTCTGCAAGATTTCTAGCAGTATGTGGGGTCGGGACACCTCAAATCGTGAAGCATTACAAAGGTACGACAGCAATCCTGACTATAATGTTGACTAAATCAGTGTTTTGAGCCAGTTGTGTTGTAGTGGTTTGAGTGTTGGATTAGGATCCCAGAAGACCAGGGTTGCAATTCCCAGCTGGTCATGGAAACCCAGAGTGTAATATTGGACAAGTCATTCTCTTTCAGCCTAAAAGGAAAACAAATGGCAAACCCCCTCTGATCAAATATTGCCAAGATAACCCTGTGATAGGTTTTCCTTAGGTCACCATAAGGTGGAAATAACATGAAGGCATGCAACAACACAACGATACCACTGTTTCCCCCTTTGTCATGGACAATGTAAAAAGAAGACTCTTTACTTTTGTCACTTTTTAAAAATGTAAATTTACTTTGCATTTGCAGTAAGTGTATAGACAAAGAACAGTGAGGTACCTATCTGGTTAGTGAATCATAGGTCCCGTCTACACGATTTAAATAATACGTACGGCGTGCGAAAGTTCACACTTCGGTACAAACGGCCATTCGGATGCACATGAATGCAAAAGAGGGCCCCCCCGGTTTTCCACCCTGAAATACGCACACGCGGCGTTCGGGAGGGAAAGCGGATCGCGAAGAGAAATCTGTACGCCATTCGGATGGCTGACGGGTCTGTACGGTCCGTTCGCACACATACGAACAGGCAGGATAATCTGATTGTCTGGCCGAGTAGAGGGGGCGGGGCTAGCACGGAGGGAAATTGGGAGTGGCCGCCATGTTGGTTTCCCGGCTAGCGAGCATCCGGTAAGTCCCTGAATTTATATGTTTATTTATTTTTTGTTTTATATTGTAAATATGGAAAACTGACTGTCCGCAAACCAGGAACCTTTAAAAAAAAAAAAGCAGCGGGAGATTTAAAACTGCCGCTTGGCTTGCTCGCTCCAGCCAGCTTCGGGAAGAGAGAGTCATACGGACTTTAGGGGGTTTAAAAAATCGTATAGCCGGTTCGTATGCATACGACTGACAGGCTGTTCGTATTTTTTGCCCCGCATACGGATTTTTTTATGATCGTATAGCCGCACCCATAGAATCATAGAATTGTAGAGTTGGAAGAGACCACGAGGGCCATCCAGTCCAACCCCCTGCCATGCAGGAAATCTTGATCAAAGCATCCCCAACAGATGGCAATCCAGCCTCTGTTTAAAGACCTCCGAGGAAGGAGACCCCACCATGCTCCGAGGGAGTGTGTTCCACTGCCGAACAGCTCTTACTGTCAAAAAGTTCCTCCTAATGTTGAGGTGGAATCTCTGCTCCTGGAGCTTGCATCCATTGCTCTGTGTTCCAGTCTCTGGAGCAGCAGAAAACAAGCCTGCTCCATCCTCAGCGTGACACCCCTTCAAATACTTAAACAAGGCTATCATATCACCCCTTAACCATCTTTTTTCCAGGCTAAACATACCCAGCTCCCTAAGTCTCTCCTCATAAGGCATGGTTTTCAGACCTTTCACCATTTTAGTCGCCCTTCTCTGGACATGCTCCAATTTGTCAATATCCTTTTAGAATTGTGGTGCCCAGAACTGGACACAGTATTCTAGGTGAGGTCTGACCAAGGCAGAATAGAGCGGCACTATTACTTCCCTTGATCTAGACACTATACTTCTATTGATGCAGCCCAAAATCGCATTGGCCTTTTTAGCTGCTGCATCACACTGTTGACTCATGTTCAACTTAAGGCTGGTGGTTACTTGTAATCATAGTTTCAGGCGTGCAGCTTCTTTCAGGTATTTGCTACTCTCTTCCCTGCTTTCTAATCACACTTCCTTGGTGAATTAATTTTTCTGCACAAAATCCCAATGGCTACTGGTGTATCTAGTCTTGTCACTTTACATATATACAGAAGCTTCCCAGTGTTTCTCGGTACTGGCTATTGTTTCATAATACAGTTGTCCCTTCATATTCACTGGGGTTTGGTTCCAGGAAACCCCCACCCCCATGGATACCAAAATCCATGAATACGCAAGTCGCATTATATGCAATGGCATAGCAAAATGGTGTCCCTTATATAAGATGACAAAATCAAGATTTACTTTTTGGATGTTTTTAAAGAATATTTTCAAGCCGTGAATACTTAAATCCATGAATACGGAGGGACAACTGTTCTTTACTTTCTGCAGAGTGTTTCCAGTACTTGGTCTCCACAGACATACTAACTGGATGTGCCTCAGGACTTGTCTCCACTGAAGGAAAATCTAGCTTACCTTTGGGTTACCCTGGTCCACAGTGACCATGGGCTTGTCCACATGATCGCCACACACACCAAGGCAAGTTTGGCACTGCTCTTTCAATATTCAATGTTACTTGTGTTACAAATTCTGAAACTTTTGGGAGCTTTGGTTTCATTGTATATGGCTGTGAAATCTCATCTGGAGAAGTTTATAAATCCAACTAACTTACTAACTAATTAATTAAGGTATAACACAATGTGACTGGTATGTATTGATTGGTGCCTATGTCAGTTCAGTAATAGATAATGTAGCAGAATAAAAATGAAATGCTTGCTTTACTGAAGAACATGGTAGTCTCTGTACACAGGCAAATCTTAAATCAGAAATCTGTACACAGGCAGGTCTTAATCCAGAAGATTCCCATGCCTTACATAAGAAGACATCCTGTTTTCCTGTCAGTGCAGGTAATAATTATCTAAGCATCACTATAATTAATTATTAAACTTGACCTCCTCTGTTTTGACTTGTGTGGGTGTGTATGTACATTTTAGTGTTCAAAATTTTGAAGGAACTTTAGCTTTATGTTGATGGTTGCATTTATACCTTGAACCATTCCTTTGTATGGGCTGTAACTCAAGGTGCCTGAGTTTAATTCTACCTTTAAAAAAGTGGTATAATTCATCCATACTAATATTTCTTATAATACTGAGAAAATCTGGATTGTTTAGTAGAAATTACCAGAATTTCTTATTCACTTCATTGCATCCCCCCTCAAAAATTATTTCATTATTTTTGTGTGCTCCATTTCTTAGGTATTACCATAGATAGTAGCAATATATAAGAAAAAAAGGAGAAATTACTTCTAGATGGAAACTGTAATTACATTAATATGTGTGTGGGAAAGATCTAAAAAAATATGTACATGTGAATCTGGCTTGTGTATTGCCTTCTATTTCAGGTTGCAATATAGTTCTATTCTTCGTATTTTTGTAAACTTAGAAAATTATTTCTGCCCTTGTGATAGTGGCAATTAAAAGGAAGAAGCTGGAAAAGAGACCTTTGCACATATAACAAAACACTTCAACCAGTTGTCCTGGATTCACTACGATATTGACCCTCAATAAAGTACAGGAATTTCAGGTGTAAGTTGGAAAAAGATAGCCATGGACAATAAGGAGAAAGCTAGGCATAGATATTCCAGGCCCATCTGAAATAAACATATCCGTTTGGTTTTTAAAAAACTGATGCATGACAGTGTGGAAGGTATTTAGCACAACTTGAATTTTCACAACCTTTCACAGTGCTTATAGGGATCATTCCAGCTTATGTTGTGTACTGTTGTTGCTCAGTGTGCTTCCATACTTGCTTGTGAGCAGCTATGTTGTATGTTGTCTCCTCTTTTCTCTCTCCACTTGTTTTGGACTGTGGGTTGCCAATGAACAGTTAGCACCTGTCTACACACATGTTTAATATTAGCAACACATGGATCTATTAAGCTCTCAGTCAGCAAAGTGCTTTATTAAATCAAGGTTGGGCTGATAACATTAAAAAAGAGGCTGATTTTTTTTTTTTTTTTGTTAGATGTGTGAACAGAAAACTATTGTTTGAATTTGTGAGAGATTTCCAGTGTTTGGAAAAGTTACTTTTTGAACTGTTAGAATCCCATTCAGTGTGGACAAGTTTGTTGTGAGATTGTGGGGGTTGTAGTCCCCAGAAAATGTTTCCAAGCTTTGGGGAAGCCACTGCATGAACAAAATATCCATGTGCTTATTGGAATTGCTGAATATGGAAGAAGGCTCTGAATCAGACAGTATATATAATAAATTAGTCTTACATAACCTCTTTCCCAGGGATGTTTTCATCCATGCTATGAGAATAATAGTTTTAGAGTTTTTGTGTCTGAAACATTCGTAGTGCTTATAGTTGTAGAGGCAAGATTAACACATAATTGCACTGCATGTGAAAGCAGAAAACAGATTACCGTAAGTGGATTCTAGAATCTCTGGCTTGGATTCTAAGATAAGCAAAGAGAAAGAAGGCTAGGGAAGGAAAGTTCCCCATTGCAGAGAGGGGAATCCCTCCAACTCAGGGACAGGTTTGATAACTGGGAGTGTTTTCCCCTTCCCATTGTGGATCCCACCCTATCCCACATTGCTCAAGAGTGCCTCTGAAACTCCAGAGTTGCTCCTCAGGGATTAGGGGTAAGACATCAAAAGTTGGGGAAGGGGAAAGAACTTTCTTTCTATAATTTTTTCCCATTGATATACCTTAGATGGCAAGCCATGATCTTTCCTTGTTTTCCCCCAGCAGTTCTGATCTGTCTGAGTACATAAGGTTCAGGGATAGGGAATGTATGACCCTCTGAATTTTGCAGGAATACATCTCCCCTCCGCCCTCATCAGAGGCCATACTGTCTAAGACTGACAGGAGTTGCAGTCCAACAACATCTAGAAGGTTGTTGCATTCTCCTTGCTCAGTGGGCTTGGCTTTGTTTTTTGTTTTTTTACAATGAAAACTGGATGAATTATGATGCAGTTTACAGCCTGCTAGCTCATTCTATAATTTCAACTTTTTGTCTCACAGCTAGAAAGGTTTTTCACAGTTGCACTTTAATCAAGCTATGTGTAGGATATGAAAGATGACCTCCTGTATTGCTAGTTCACAATTGAGATAATTTGCTGTTTTTAATGTATCCCGGAACCTGTGGTGGGGCAAAGCAGAGAAGGAGGAATGGCAAGTCAGTCCTAAATTTACACCTATGTATGCTGGCAAGAGACAATTAATCTGATTTGGCTCCATAATCCATTGTCCAGAGGAACTCACACCTTGACTATTTTGCTCTTGATAGAACATTCAAGTACAATAGGGCTGGAGTTGTCAGAACACAAGGATGTTGGTTATGAGTAATCTTGAAGTGAATTTTTGCACCCAATCCCCTGGTTGGGAACAATTGCATAGCAATTCTTGGGTTACCTGGGCCTTCCCCACCACCCTGCCCAATATTAAATAATAGAGTCCATTTTCCACTGCCCTGTAATGGGCCTTATGTTAGGTTGTTAAGAGAAGAATATTCCACATATTCAGGAAATTGTTCCATATTTAAACTATACATTTCCCATGTTTATTTAATCTGAATGCATAAGACATATACTTAATTTTTTTTCTGCCTACTTGGTGTTTACACCTTTCAGATATGGGCAGTAGGACAGGGAGAGAGGAAGAAATCTGCTTGGTTAACATGCACCTCACTTGCCACCGTTTAGGTAAGCTGTATATTTGTTACTTTAGTTTTTCATTTTGAAAAATCATCCACTTCTTAAGGATTTGGTGATGCTTTCTTCTTGGACAGCCCCAAAGAACGTGGACTGAACCGAGGATGGTGTGGAAACAGTCAACAGCTGATCAGAAACCAATTACTAACTTCTGCTTTACCGAATATCTTTCTGGTATATTATTGTTGGATAATGAATATGGGAGCCATGTGGTTTAATGATGAAGGAGTCCTTCATTGGGAGTTGGGAGATCCAAGTTCTAGACCCCAGCGAGCCATGAAATTGACTGGGTGATCTTTGGCCACTCTTTCTCTCAGCCTGATGTACGTCACTGAATTGTGAGCTGGAGAGGGGGAGAGATCCATGTATGCTGCCTTTAGTATATAATTATCTAAATGCAGTAAATAAATGCCTACTACCCCACAGCACATGTATAACAGACATTGCAAGGTTTCTCCTGCACATTTCCTGAAAGCCTACCTGGCTTTCCATAGTCTGCAGTCAGTATGTCTACTTCACATGCCTACTGAAAGAACAATATGTAAGGTTGAGTAGACAGCCCAACAAACCCTTGCTTATTGGTGTAGTTGACTGTATCTTGTTGTAAGCACTGCAAGAGCCAATTGGGGTAGCCAATTGGATGCTGCCTTGATCATCCTCACACTTTCTAGTCCTTACAAACTTGGTTTTAATAGGTAGCATTGCTTGTACAGTATAAAGCTTCAGCTTGTTGACTGAGGTCTGCGTCTCAGAGAAAATCAGACTATAACTATGCAATTTTTAGTCTGGCTTTCCAGTTGTATTTAGGCTGAGAAAAGTTCTGTAACACTCTCTTACCATAACCACTACCAGCAGCAGAGTGACAGTTCCACCACAGCCATCTTCAGGATTGTTCTCAGCTTTTAGAACCACTGATCAGGATGCACCCAGCTCTCTTCATTGCTGGCTATTTTCTGTTCATACCATACAAGCCTTGTAGCTCCTCTCATTCAGCAGCCATTTATAGTTTTCCAACTCAATCTGAGACTTGTTACCCTGCTTAATATTGGGTAAGCTTAAGAAAGGGTGGCTGCATTCTCTAGTTCTTGAGTTTCTGCTATAAAGCTATAAAGAAGCTGCACCATTTGACTTTTCCTTAAGTGCTTGGGGTCTCAGATAAGTTTTTCCCTTGGATTCATGCCACAGTTTTGCATCAGACTCTCAGTTGAGGATGGCACAGTGTCAGTTTTACCAAACTTCACCTCTGTAAGCTGCAATGAAGAGCAATTTTCAGGGAAATGATGGCAGACATTTAGAATTAATTCAAAGAAGGTTGTTTTGTCAGATTAGCTTGGAATAAAGCATGGGAGAATCCCAATATAGAAGAACACAACTCTGTTTTTTGAATTCCCTTTGACTTGCATTGTCTCATAGTGATTTATTTATATTGTGCTTTTAAATGGAGCATTCATAAATGAGATGTGAATAATTTATTCAGCAGATATGATAAAATATAGAAACTGTCTCTATTTAAATTCTGAGTGTCTAATGGAAATCCTATGTGTAGCCACATGTAAGTGCATGAAAAATTGCTTTCATATGATGCAGTATGAAAGTAGGGCAGTGACATAAGAAGGAATCTGCTTTCTTGAAGATCTTCTGCCATGTCTATTCTGAGAAGTTGCAACCAGAGACAAACACTGTGTGTGTGTGTGTGTAAATAACAGACAGATAGATATATGGAGTTAATATATAATATTTATTTCTAGAATGGATACCTTAGCATCCTGCATTCAAGAACGGCTTTCCATCAAGGCTGAGACACCCATCAAAGCTGTCAAGTTTTGCTGACCAGGCATGGAATAATGAGAACAGACACAGAAAACTGAGTTGAATAAGGGCCACTTTATTTAACCTAAAACCTATTTAAAGGAATGAACCTGGAGAGGAGCAAGAAGGTTGAAGCAACCTGGTGTGGGATTAGCTGAGGCAGGCATCACCCCTTGACTTCCTTCTCATCCTCCCCTGAGCAAAACTTCCAAGCCCTGAGGGCAACTCAGTAGCTGGGTTGCTCCCCATCCTGCCATTGAATGGAAGGCAGACCTGAGGAACTCCCACCCAAGTTGCATGACTTAAAGTGAGGGCCAAACCCCCAGGCCAGCCCCAAGGGTAATCTCCTATCCCACCCCTGGGTCACAGGGCCTAAAGAGGCAGTTCCAGAGCCCCAAAAGGTGCCAAGATGTTCATCATACCTAATTTTCTCCCATCACTACCTGCCAAGTGAATTCCTATTTAAGGCCTCCACCCGTATCCAAGTATCAAAGTTTCCAGATACAGTGTGGGGTAGGAAAAATAGGTAAAAGGGGAAAAGTTTCTACCTGGCCCCTGAGCTACACTGTACTGGAGGCAGAAGGGTAGGTCAAAACACACAGCAGCAAATAGGATGCGAAGGAAGGTGGGAGGACTTAAATATCCTTAGGCTCCACCTTCCTCTGTTGATGTCCAGGTGCAATCATGCCTGATGAACTTATACCTGGCCTCTCCCCATTGGAGGCCAGCAACAGCAGCTCTTCCCCCAATGGAGCTGTATTCCTAAGAAACTGAATTCTTATGTCTAGTTATCATCACTAAAAGACTACACTTGTAACACCAGTTGAATGGATATTTTTAGCTAAAAGGATTTTAAGGCCCTGTCCACACCATCAAATACCCCAAACCCCCATGCTAATGCCCCCAAATCTGCTGGGATCAGGCCACATGTGGCATGGCTTTATCTCCAAATTGGGGTTATCTGGCCATACGTGGCATAGGCCAGATTCACAGCATTTGGGGGTATATTACAAAGATGCGCATTATGTGTGATTCGAAGTTTTCCATAGAGCTTCATCTGCTGCTGTTGCCGCTGCTAGCACCACTGCCGCTGACACTTCAACCAATTTTAAGACTTTGGAGGCAGTTGGTAGCTGAAGGGAGAGGTTTTCTCCCTTCCCCTGCTCTGCAGCGCTGCCTGTGCCTGCTCTCTTGCTTGCCTGTTGCTTCCTTGGAGGTGCTTCCATTGCTTTCTTAAATTGGTCACAGTAAGTTTCAGTGGAGTTGTTATTGGTGGTGACAGCTGTGCGGAAAACGCCAAATCCCACATAATGTGCATCCTTGTAATATATCCTGAAATGCTGCGAATCAGGGCCAAAGAACCCCCCCCCAACAACCTGTTTCAGATTGTTGAATTCAAATTCACATTGTTCATAATGTTTCAAATAACAAAACAACTAGAATACTCTACATCTTTAGGACTTGTTAGTTTATAGAGGTGGATTAGCTGCTCTCTCTCTTTTGTCTTTCCAGTCTGATATATTTTTGACCTCTCTCAAAGGTTTCAAGCATGTGAATACTGGTTTAATTATCAATACTGTAAATGTAGGTAGCTAATCAGGCTGCTCTCAGAAAGAAGAATTCACTAAAGTACTTTAAAAAATCGTTATGTGTTGACTAGTGGAAATGAGTGCCTTGTTTCTTCACATCCTATGTCATGTTCTTGGCTATCTCAGCTATGCAATGCTTCATTCAGTAGGATGCCCTAAAGGCAGCTTTAAGGCTCTTTTGATGGTAGGAGCTAATGAAGATCTGTGTATAGCTTTCCCTTCTCCTTTCCATCATGGTTGATGTTTTGATTTAATTTCTCTCTAGAACTGGAGGGTACAGAAGTCCCAGTATTGCTCCCAAACCCAGCCAGCTATTCATTAGCATGTTCGATACGATTACTCACTTCATTGCTTGTAGGGATGCTCATCTGTTGCATTTCACAAAATGTGTTGGCTTAACTACCATATTAATTGAGACTAGTTTATATCTTTTAGTATGTATATTATTAAATATGAAAATATGCCAGTCTGGTCTTAAGCTGGAAAAGAGCAACCTTATCCATAGGTCTGGGCTCACTTCATCCACACTCCCAGCTCCTCTACCTGCAAAAAGATGTACAGTACATAAACAAGTAAGCATCTTCTGCTTGAGAAACCCAGCCGTTTCTGGAGTCTTCAGTATGCTCAGAGTATATCTTTTTGAGAATGATAACATGGAGAGCTAGAGAAAATGCCCTGAAGATGCTCCTTTGCATCTCAAATTTTATTCCATCGCCATCTCATATATAAAATTATAGTTTGGGAAGAGTTAGTGTGGCAACCACAAACTCCTATGTTTAGTGAGAATCCAATACCATCATACCCATGTCTTCCTCAGATATACAGTAGTTCTGTGTATAAGTTTTGTGCTTGGATTTTAGCTATAAGTGTGACCTGCAGGATAAATCTTTCATTTTCTAAGTATTGTGCACAAAGCACCCATCAAGCATTATGATAAGTTTACTCTGTCATGACAATTGTCAAGATTTACTTGACATATATATTTCCCTATTCAGTTTATTGATTTCTTTTTATAGCACTTTGCCATCTATATTTTTGATCTGCCTTAGTTTACTGTAAATTGCTGGATGCACTGACCATGTAATGTTCAGATTGATTTGGTTGACAATGTGCTATACTGATTATGGCCTTTTGATTTTTCTTTGACAATCACTTTCATGATGACTGGTCTGCTTCTCATTTTGTTAGTCCTAGTTTAGCATCACCTGATGACACTTTAGTTTTGTTCTAGTATAATTGGATTCAGTTCTCACAGATCACTCTTGATAGAGAGGAGCACTTTTTTGGCAGAATTATTTGGATATGTTTGGGCTTAGCTGTGTATTTTCAGTTTTGGGACTGAATTTTGTTTTTAACAGTTTGTAAGTATGCTAGAAGACAGTACAGAGGACACTTGTATATTATGGTGATGTGCCATTCTGTTGGTGTTGGCATGAAAAGTTTTACTTGGGCCACCATGACCAGGTCCATGTAAGTTAATCAGTTAATTATTTTTCATAAAGCAATTCCTTGCTTATTTGATTAGTAAGGCTCCTGATGACTGATCTTTAAAATATTATTCAAAACCGTTGTAACTGCATGTTCCAAAGAAAGAAGAAAACAAAGATCATAATCATTGCTGGAAGATACAAGAATAATGAGACCATACACAATAAGAGACCGCACATATATAGCTGGGTTGTAAAGGGCCACTTTTATTTAGCTATAATCTAATTATCCCCTTTTCTGAGAGATCTGCAATGGGGGAGCAATCTAGCGTGGGAATTGTTGGAACAGGAGGTCAACACTAAAACCCTCTCCCCAACTTCCCTTGACCGAAAACACTTGAACCCCAGAGACAACCCATAAGCTGGGTTGCTCCCCAGTCAGTCCACATTAGGAAGCCTCCCCCCCCCAATTCACAGGAATTAAAGGGAGTGTTTATCCCTTAGGCAAGCCCCAAAGGAAGTCACTTCCCCCACCCCTCAGACTGCAGGAGCTAAAGGGGAATTTCCAGATCCCCCCTTCATCTCCAAAAGGTGCAGGTGATTCTCTGTGAGAAAGGAGGAAGAGGAGGAGGAGGGTGGTTGGGCTTAAATAGCCTCTAGCTTCATCCTCCTAGCAACGGCATGGACACCCAACTGAGTTAATGGCCACCTCCTGCTCTTCAGCAAAAGGGGGTTCATCTTCACAGCATGGTGAACCCTACTCCGATAAGGCACTCAACTCTGATTATATACAGTCGGACCCTCATATCCATGGGGGATTGTTCCCCCTCCCACACTCCACGGATACTGAAAACCACAGGTAACAGTGAATGCCATTGGAAATAACGGGACTTCCAGATTAAAATACTATCGAGTTGCCTTAAAGGACCTAGAAAATGTCTACAGAGGATGCCTCTCTAGGCATTTTCTAGGAAGACTCTATGGTAGGTGTGCTGTTTTGTGTCCCATGGATAACTGAATCAGTGGATAATGGCTCAGCGGATACAGAGGTCCTACTGTACAAAGAAGCTAGACACTGTATTTGTCAGGGAAGTCTTTGTCCTCCTGTTAAAATAAGGGATACCAAGTAGGCAACAGAAGAGCGGGTTACTTACCATAACTATAGTTCATAGAGTGGTCTTTTATGAATTCACACAATGGTTAATCCTGCACCTGCGCAGAACACTTTGGAAACTTCTAGAAACCTCAATTTAAACTTTTGGGCAGTAGCTCCGCCCCTCTCCTCTGGCCTATATAAGCCCCTACCTCTCACCAACTGCTCAGTTCCTTTTTTTCTGCTGCGTGAGGTTTCTAGAAGTTTCCGAAGTGCTCTGCGCAAGCTTAGGGTTAACCATTGTGTGCATCACAGAAGCCATGAAGAAGCAGCAGAAAATACCCTTTTGCTCATGCAGTTTGTGTTTTGCTTTCTTAAGCTAAAAAGACCTATCAGTGCCTATAACTTTGAGAATAAACTTGTCCATCTAAACCTCTGCTACATCTTGGCTGGACTGAGTGCATGACTGTCTTTCAGACATGTACACCAAACCTATATGAGAGAGAGAAAGAGAGAGAGAGAAACCAAAGAAGATTTCGGTGTGTAAAGGAGAACTTAGATGGCTTCCGCACCACCTCCATTGGAACAAATAGTTTGAACAGTTTTGGTGCACTGTCCCTTACAGTCATCTATTCATGCCTTTATCTGTTCTACTGACCTTTTCCACTTTGCTGCATGGTAGAAGCAGCTCTGAGAGCCAGTTTGGTGTCATGGTTTGAGTTATGGACTAGGATTCTGCAAAACCAGGGTTTGAAGGCCTGCTCAGCCATGGAAACGCATTGGGTTGTCTTGGCCAAGCCATAGTCTCTCATCCTTAGAAGGAAATGCCAAATGCCCTCTGAATAAAACTTAAGAAAACCCCATAATAGATTTCCTGTAGGGTCACCATAGGTTAGAAACTACTTGAAGGCACATAGCAACAACAGTGATGACCGGCTCTGCTCTCCAATGTTGGCTGCACTGCAACAGTGTGAACAAGCTCGCCTGCCTGCTAACCCTGTCATTTGAGTGAGAGTCCAGTGAAGAAATAATCTTAAAGACAAATTAAAGTAAGAGCAAGCATGCTTAAACCACTTGGTAGCCCCCAGTGGGTTACTTAATTGTCCTTTACTTCTTCAGTTAGACTAAGATCTACCATTTGACATAGCAAGTCTACACTAGTATATTTCTGTGTACAAAATAAATCCCTCCTTCCTGTCAGGAAGAACACATGGTTAGTAGCCTTTTCCTGTTCAACATCTTCCTCTTCATGGAACAGGTTTTCGGGATTGAGAAATCTTGTGACATCCCAGTGCATGTACAAATAAGCAACCTCAAAACTATTCCTGACCTAACTAAATAGCCAGAGGTCCCACAAAACCTGAGCTGAATGATGGTGGTAGCAGCAGCCTCTGCTGCCACTGCCCTTCTTACTAAGGGAGGTAGAGAAGGAAGAATGCAGCTGTAGCAGTGGTGTAATAAAGAATATTTGTGGAACTTCTGGTACTTGGTAAGAAAGCATGTCTCAACATAACAAGACGCATCATTGAACAGAAACTCCAGTGAGATTTTTCCTCTTTCTGTGAGACTGACAAGACCCACACTCCTCACCTTGCCTTTTCAGGGGTATGTTCAAAAACTTTGCATTTTACATAAAATGCAATATTCTTGCACAAAACATATGTTTCAGTTCTGCAAAAATGGGAGGGGAAAAATGCAACATTTCTTGTGGGGAAAAAACAACAACCCTAAATGGATTTTTAAAAAAGTCCTGAAATGTGGTGGTGGTGACAGTGGCGGGGAAGTCATCCAAAAGATGAACTCATAATTTCACCCAGTGAGCAGAACACAGTAGAATTTTTTCATTCTCTTATGGGGAAACAATCTTTGCAACAATTTACATGGCTAAGTAGTGAGAAAGGCTATTACCTGGGCCTGGGGCAGATAAATCTAATGAAGCATAAATTGCAAGTGGGTATGGGTTTGGTTTATCAGTAACAAAGAAACAAACTTGTACCATTTGTTCTATAAACTCCTCAAATCTAACAACGAGGTGTATCTTTCAGGGTGGGAAGATAACACTCCTTATCACTTCATCAGCAGAAGTTTAGCTCTCACCCCAGTGAAGTGAGTCCATTGCATAGTTTTCTCCTTTAAAAAAATAAAATAAATAAAAATTGTTTCAGCACATAGGGAATAGTAAAGTACAATGGGAAGAAATGTTATGAGGCCAAAAGCTGTCCACAATCCCTGAGACTGGATGGCCTTGACTACCACCTGTAAGTACCTTAGACAGGCACTAGTTCTTCACCCCTTGAAGGGAACTCCAGGGCTATTTTGTAGAACAACATGTTTCTCATACTTCTTTCTCAAGACCCAGCACAACAGAAGCAGAATGCAGTTCTTAGCTTGTGGGAAAACTTTCTCCTTTCCAGAGGGTGAGGGAAGAATCACAGATTAGTAAAATCTGTTCCTTGTTCTGCACAATACACCACCCTCCCAAAGTGGGTATTGTGGTTGTATAAGATCACAGTTGGCTTTTGCCCAGATTACAGCTGAACTGTTAACATAAAATGATTTTTTGTTTTTGTTTTTTGAAAGCACTGTGAGACGGACACAGTTCAAGCAAACACACTCCTCACTCAAAATGCCTGGAAGATGAAAATAACATTTCTTTTAATTTTCTTTATATACTGTAGTGTGTGTGGATCAAGTTTTATCCTTTGTAATGTAATACTTTTTTAACTTAGAAATCCATATAAAGGGGTAGTACTTAGCCTATTCTATTTTAACTCACTGTGTCATGAAATTCTGCGTGCCGTAACATGGGATTTTATGACACATGAATTCCAAATCCTTATCCCCTCATGGTTTATAAGAGACCAAAGAATTGCTGAATACTCTTCCTATGCATGGGGACCTCTCTTTCCATTCCAAAAGAGGATGTAGACTGAGTAACTAAATGGGGATATACTTTTATTACTTATTGTGTACATTCACATGCACAATAAATAACTTGAACAGCAAATTTGTAGGGCCCATGCAGCAAAATGTTATTCAGCATATAAAGCAGACTTTGGAAAGGTATATTAATTTGGTAGAAAAGTGAACAGAGATAATGTTTTTACCTCAAAAGATAGGCTTGGGGAATTTGTGGCCCTCCAAGTATTGCTGAACTAGAACTGCCATTTCTTTTTTACTATTGGCTATTCTGACGGGAAGTTGTAGTCCAACACCATCCGGAGAGTCACAAGTTGTCCATCCCTGCTGTATGGGACCCAAAAATATGTTCTACATTAGAGAAAGGACATATAGGAGGCCACCCATGTGTACTAGGACTGCTGCTGCTGTTGTTCTGTGCCTTCAAGTTGTTTCTGATTGACTTATAGTGATCCTCAGGTGAACCTATCATGGAGTTTTCTTGCCAATATTTGGTCAAAGAGGGTTTGCCATTGCTTTCCTCTGAGGCTGAGAGAGTGTAACTTGCCCCAGGTAACTCAGTGAGTTTCCATGGCCAAATGAGAATTCAAACCCTGTTCTCCAGAAACGTAGTCCAATGTTCAGACCACTATATCACACTGGCCTTCTACTGGACTTATAGTAATGGAAAATGAAGTATTCTACCCTTTCTCCATGCTGTTTTATTAATCTAACACTTCTCTGCAAGAGAGCTGCTGTTAATCTGTAGCAAAGCTTTCTTTCCCACAGCTGGAAATCAGCTTCTGTCATGGGAGGGGTTAGACTGGAGGAAAATGTTAAGCATCCCTTCCTCTAGTACCACCAATTCTCTGTCTGGGTTGCTTCTCCCTCTGCTTTTAACTAATGTTGATAAGTTTGCAGGTATGATTCCAGATCCAGTCTAATATGTCACTTGACCATAATTAAAACTGAACAGTGTGTTTTTAAATTCATAATTAATACATTTGGTGGTAGTGGGGTGAACCATGTTGGTTTGCTGCAGCAAAAACAGCAAGGAGTTTTGTGTTGCCTTAAAGACTAAGAAGTTAATTACATGTTTTTAGTTAATACATTATCCTTGTTTTATAATGCTATCCTCAAATTAAACTTTGAATTTATCTTTCAATGCTCAGTCATTATTTTGAAGACCAATGACCAATCTGAAGATATCTTTCTTTGAAAACTTCCTTGCCAGCTGGGGGGAAAGCAATTTTTGTCTTGTTTAAAAAGATGATGACCATTCAGAATGCAGGTGTATGTTAAACATAGGTGCAAGGCTCTTTTTACACTACACTCCTATGCACATTAAGTTGTCCCTTCACATTAGCGTGTTTCACATTCACAGTTTTGCATATTTGCAGTTTGTCGCTGCTGCTCAACTAGCTCAAAATCCAAGACCCCACCCTCCTCCCCTCTCCTCCTGTCCTGTCAACAACACAACTCCATCTTGCTTTCTTACCTTGCACCAAAACAGCACCGCCCATTTAAAACTGTAAGGTCGCCCTTTTCCCAAACTGAAACTAAAAGTTGCAACCATAGCAACACTCACCCCCCCATGTACAAATCTTGCCCTTCACCCACACTCACCTCCCCCAAGTTCTCACTCCTTCTGTCCTGGCAACAAAACACTCCATCTTACTTTATTACTTTGCACCAAAACAGCATGGCCCATTACTTTAAACCTTGCTGTTTTAAATGGGCAGCGCTGTTTTGGTGCAAGGTAAGAAAGCAAGATGGAGTTGTGTTGTTGACAGGGCAGAGCGGGGAAGAGCTGGCGGGGAGGCGAGTGTGGGTGAGGGCATGGTTTATGTGCCCAGGGGCAGGTGTTGCTACCGCGGTGGCAGGTATTGGCAGTCCTTTTGGTGGGAGAGGAGTCTACAATACTGTAGTGTAGTATGCATGTTGGTGGCAGGGCTTAACTTATTTGCAGTTTTTTCACTTTTGTGGTGGTGCTTCGCCCCAACCCCTGCGAATGTGAAGGGACAACTGTACTTTGAGAGTAAGGCATGCTAAACAAAGTAGGTCTTACTTGTAAAAAATAAAATAAAATTGGCTATTAGAGTACAGTACTGCTGTTATTTCTTGTATAAATGAAGTGCTATAGAAAAGTAGGTTGACAGTGTGCACAGTCTATTAGGGGGGTTTCTCATGGAACTGAATAACAACTGTGGAAGCCTATGCTTCTGTGCTATTCTCGAGCATTTCAGTGGTCCTATATTGAGTGCATCCCAGTAGATTGTGCCCAATAGTAGTAGCAAATTCGTACTACTGTCACATTTTGCTGCCACAATTCTTCAAGCTTGCTGGAGGGCTGTACCTTATTGAGTGATCTCTTTTCCTAGTAGCAGGAACTCTCTCCCAAAGAGTACAGCCCAGCTTTGTCTCCTTAGATATTTGTTTAATCATATCATAGTATTAAAAGGGCATACAGGGGACACCGTGTACTGCATTCAGAGACATTATGTGAAGAGCCTCTTAAGAAAGAATTTTGTTTAGTAGTTGTGGAATGAGGATCTAAGTTAGTCTTGTTTCACATACCTCTCATCTTTGGGTGGTGGGGAGAGAGAGAGATTTTAGGGAAATAAATTTCCTGATTTGTTTCCCTTTGGAAAGAATTTGCTGGAGGTCTGCTGGTGTTGTGTAATATTCGGTTTATTTAGATACATACAGGATGAACATAAATGAAGGTATATCTTAAATATTTCAACAGATAGGCAAGATTCACTGCTTTCACATCCAGGGAGAGAGTGATCACTCCCAAATACTTTCAAAGTCTCCAAATTCTGCTCTCTGTCTCACTTAAAATGGAATGTTGTTATATCTACACAAGAAATAACAATATACTTGTTATTATATACCTGTTATCTCTACACCTACACCAGAGGCAGGGGGAAAGTAGGTTAGGATTTATTTATTACTGGTAAGTCAATAGCTGAAGGACTTTTGGCATACCTTTGTTTAACAGTAGCAAGGAAAAGTGCAGATAAGATCTAAAATGTATTCCCACTGGGTGACCTTGGGTAAGTCATATCCACTCAGCCTCAGAGCAAGGCAAAAGCATACCCCCTCTGAACAAATCTTGCCGAGAAAACCCCATGATAGGTTCGCCTTAGGGTCACCAAAGAATGGAAGTAACTAGAAGGCACACAACAATAACAACTCCTTGTGATAGCTGGCTTTGAGCTAGTCACTTAGCATTCCTTGTCTATAAAGTGATTTGCCTTTGACCTAATCTTTGTGCAACTTCAGACCTGTGTTAGAATCCCTGACCTATAGTAATTGTGATGTAGGTATGAAAATGCAGCTCATCCCAGTTCTTTGACCATGCCTCATGGGAAGTCCCATAAACTTTGTGGGAGAGCTGTGATTTGAGTGTACCAAGTCCTAGATTCAGCCCTTGGAAACTCCAATGAAACAGAGCCTTATGTTTCCAGGCTAGGAAAGCCCTCTGCCTGAACAATGGAGAGCTACTGGGCATCAGAGGAGACTGTGTTAGATTACCGTAGATCAGGGTAGAGAATGTGCATGGGCCATCTGCAGCTTTAGACCCACTTTTTCAGCCTCCAAAGCCTCACCACTGCTGTGGCAATATTTCAAAGTATAGTGCAATATGAATTTGCAGTTTAAAAAAAAGAGAGAGAAACACTCAGGATGCATTTGTAAGGTTAAAAAAGGGAAAATATTTACTGTTTAATGAAATCCATCTTAGGATAGGAGAGAAGATAGAGAAAAAGAGATTACGTAGATTCTAGTAGAAGAGCCCCTTAAAACTGGGTCACATGTGTGGATGTAGGCCATCCTGAGGCAGAAGCCCCATTGATGATCCCTTCCAGACAAAGGGAGACAAACTAACTTTTTGAATAAGGCGGGGAATGACCTCTGCAGATTGGAAGGAAGCAAAAAAGGCTTGAATACATAGATCAAAGAAAGAAACAGAGGTGAAACAAAAGGTCAGGCATTCTCTCTAGAGCTTCCTCTCACTAATCACTCTTTATACAAGCATTGATGCCTCTTTGCTTCCAACATCCCTTCTCAGCAACACGTGTGTTTAAATCCACAAAATTCATCTTCTCTCTCAGGAACTGGAAGTGGTCTTTAGGAAGTAGCTTGGGAAGAATATCTATAATCATCTGTTTTGATGGACAGTGCTTCATCTCAATATGCTTCTTTTCTTGAAGAGCTCCCAACAGGTGATATTTCACATCAATGTTCTTGTTGCATAAATTGACCCTCCCTATCTGTGAGAGTTTTATGCGGCATTGGTTGTCTTCTAGAAGGCTTTGGTTCAGCCATTCCAAGTTCTTCTAGCAATTGGCATAGCCACAAAGTTCCTTGCATGGTTGAATAGCTGGTACATGTTCTGCTTCAGTAAAAGAGAGGGTGCTACAATATGTTTCTTGCTTTTCCAGCTTACTGCTCCACCTCCAATAAAAGGACAGGTTCCCACAGGTTATCAGTGCCAGCTACTGTGCTAGTGCATTTTCCTCTGAGCCTTTTAAAAACAGGAGTTTTGTTTTTTTTCAGTGGGCAGAGATGGCTCAAGTCAGCACAAATGGGCATGCTTTGATTCCCATGCTTTGATTCCATGCACAAACGTTTGCTTCCCTATTTGCCTGCTTCTCACCAGCTGGAAAAACAGAGGCCTACTGAGTGTCAATTCTGCTGACTCTCTCTGTGTGTGTGTGTGCGTGTGTGTGTGTGTGTGAGAGAGAGAGAGAGAGAAAAAAGGCAACTGAATTCACCTGATATAATAATCACCTGTGTAATTCCACTCAGGTGGAAATACTTCTGAGTAAACAAGCAGGTAACTATCCTCTTACATTTAATACTCATTTAAATGTTCAGGTTAAATTTTAAATTTTATACTGTACATAAAACTAAACCAGAAGGGCCATCTTATTCCTGGAGTCACCATTGGATAATGTGTCCTGAATGGATAGCCCTAGGATTATATACAGTACTGTTATATTCCCTTTTTAGAAGTTCATTTATCTTAACTGGTTACATTAGGGCATGGCATAGAGACACCATAGAGTAGTCACAATTGAAAGATGCCTTAAAATTGTATGCTAAAAAAAATGATGAGAGAGTTTAACTGTCTAGGGAATTGAATGACTGCTGTAGAAACTAGAGGAATCAACACAGCATTTGAAAACATTCATCCTAACTTTACACTCATAGAAGCTTCCTGAAGTCACAAATTAAAAACAACAACAACCCATACATAACCTCATCAAAAAGAATCTTATAGTGTGATAACATAAAGCAAAAATACAAAATGAAAAAGTAGAAAGGAGTGAGTCTACTGTCTTTAATGGAGTGTCATACATGACTTTCTATCTGCAGGGGAGATGTTTCACATGAAAACGCAGAAATAGTAAGAGATGGGGCCCCACACTTGTAATGATACCTTCTCAATTACCTTGGGATTCTTGGAGTCATCAGACCAGGGAAGAGGAGAACATCTCTTGGAAGGGATCTATCTCTTAAGTGATGTGTCCATACAGGCCGGTTTAAGGAATTTTGGGGCCCCCTGCAATGCTTTATTGTGGGGCCCCCATATGTTTATCTCAGGTCAATGTAACCTAACCTATTCACCTTACAGGATGTTCAGATTACAGTAGGACCCCCGTATCCATGGATTCTTTATCCATGGGACACAAAACAGCACACCTACCATAGAGTCTTCCTAGAAAACGTGTCTTCCCTAACCGTTTTCTAGGCCCTCCAAGGCAACTCTATGGTATTTTAAACCAGCAGTCCCATTATTTTCAATGGCGTTCACTATTATTCATGGTTTTCAGAATCCACACACCCCCCACGAACCAATCCCCAGTGGATAAGAGGGGCCTTATAGAATACACTGCCTTGGAGTGTGGTGGAGTCTCCTTCTTTGGGGTTTTTTAAACGTTGGTTGGATGGCCATCTTTCAGGAATGCTTGGATTGTGTGTTCCTGCAGGGCAGAAGCCGATCGGATGGGATGGCTGTTGGGGTCCCTTCCAACCCTATGATTCTATGATTCTAGGCTGCATTCAGAGCCTGGGAAAGTTATTCTTGGATTACACCTCCCAGAATCCCCTTGCCAGCATCCTTCTCAAGGTCTGGTTGCATTGTTCCTTTTCCAGCATTCTCTAGCCCAGTGGTTCTTAACTTGGGGTCCGCAATGTCCTCACAGGGGGTCCACAAAGGCTTGAAAGCTGCTTGGCCCACCTCCTCCCTGTAGTGGAGTAGCCACGTGACAGGAACCAAGGCAAAGGCTGGCTGGCTTGGCCTGCACATTGACATTCAGTCCACTCCAGCCACAAACGTGCAGGAAGAAGCAAGAGTGCCTCTGAGGGAAAGTTTAATGGATGCTGTAATTGTATTGTTGTTGTTGTTAGCTATTATTATTAGGGTTTTAAATCTTGAGTTAAGTCTTGGGGCAACAAAAGATATTTAAAGGAGGTCCCTGGTAAAGAAAAGGTTAAGAACCACTGCTCTAGGCCAATGCCTCTCACATAACACTAATGGGATACTGGTGTTTTAGTGACAACAATAAAACTATTGTTCCGAGTAATATTACTCCAATTTTTATTTATATTCTTTATACAGTTGCCCCTCCACATTCACAACTTTCACATTCGTGGTTTTGATTATTTGCGGAAAGCCGCCTGCTCCTCCTTTCCACTCTGTCCCTTCCCAAGGTAGTGAAGGGGTTCTCAGGAATCCCTTCGCTGCCTTGGGAAAGGGGGGTGGAAAGCCTCCCTCATTCCACCCCAGTCCCTTCCAAAGGCAGCAAGAGACCCCCTACGCCACTTTGGTAAGGGCGGGGGGTGAGGGAGAGTGGCGGCGGGGGCTTCAGAAGCCCCCGTTGCCACTCTGGGAAGGGCGGGGGGGGGTGAGGGAGAGTGGCGGAGAGAGGGGGGGGCTTCGGAAGGCCGGAGAGAGGCAGCACAGCCTCCTCCCCACCCACACGCTGCCTTCCCCGGCCTTTCTCAGCGGGCTCCGGGGCTTCTAAGGCCTGGAGTCCCCTCAGAAAGGCCGCGGAGAGGCCAGCCAGGCTGGCCAGACACCCTCCCACTGCCTCCCTCCCTCCGGGGGGGGGCGCGCGAGAGCAGCAGCTGTTATTCACGGTTTTTCCACATTCGTGGGGGTCTCAAGAACCTAACCCCCGTGAATGTGGAGGGACAACTGTATTCTTCTGTTAAAAGAGCTAGAGTGTTGTAGAAGTTTCAGCATTGCACTATGACTGTGGAGACCAGGGTTTGAATCCTTACTTAGCCATGAATGCCCACTGGGTGACCTTGGGCAAGTCACAGTCTCTCACCCTCAAAGCTTCAGCTGATATGCTGGCTGCGCCATTTCCTGGAAGTAAAGGACCTCAAGACTGTGGTGCACATGCCGGTAACCTCTCGTCTAGATTTCTGCAATGCGCTCTACATGGGGCTGCCCTCATGCTTGGTCTGGAAACTTCAGTTGGTACAAAATATGGCAGCCAGAGTGGTCTCGGGAACATCTCGGAGAGACCATATAACTCCAGTATTAAGATCCCTCCACTGGCTGCCTATCAGTTTCCGGGCCCAGTATAAGGTGTTGATTATTACCTTTAAAGCCCTAAATGGCTTGTGTCCAACTTATCTCCGGAACCGCTTCCTCCCATACAATCCTCCCCGTGCACTCCGGTCCTCTGGGAGGAATTTGCTTCAGCCACAAAAATCTAGGCTATCTGCAACCTCCCAGAGGGCCTTTTCAGTAATTGCCCCCAAATTGTGGAATGACCTGCAGAATTAGATCCGTCAGATGACAAGCCTGAGTAGCTTAAAAAAAGCACTAAAGACAGATCTCTTTCGGCAGGCCTTTCCGAATTAGATCCTGGCCTCAGGGGATCCTGGCTTCTTTTATTCCGCTGGCTATTTATTGTATTTAGTGTTTTTAAAGGTGATTTTAGACTGTTGCTTTTAATTTACATTTGTTTAATATTTTTTTATGGGGGAGGGTGGGGTGGGGGGTGTTTAGGGTTGGCATTGTTGGGGAGAAATCAGTGGTTGTACATGTTATCAGTCAAAGACATGGGAAATACAATTGTAATTTCCTGGAAATCGAAGTATTGTTGGATTGTCTGATATGAAATAGAAGTCTAAGATCATCAAAGCAGAAATGTTACTTGTTGCATGTGCAGTCCTGGCACAGTCACCAGCATCTCAATGAGACAGTGGTGTCAGGATGAGCAGGGTTGAATATTTGGGTTGAGGGTGTGGAAAGAATTGATGTGAGAGATATACAGCAAATATGGCGATGAAATGAAAAGCAATTGGTGACAGTTATCCCTGAATTGTAAAGCCAATTTTCACAAAGAACTCCCAAAACTATTTTTTCTTGTTTTTAGTTTTTCTGCATGCTGTTTTGATGCTTTACTAAATATTACTTATCTTCTTCCTAGTTATAATGATACCATCACATAACCAGCTAATAACACTGAAATAAAATGAAGCATCATATAGAGCAGTGCTTCTTAACCTGTGGTCCACGGACCCCTAGGGGGCCATGATGTCTTCACAGGGGGTCTATGAAAGCTTGAAGGCTGATCTGCCCAAATCCTCCCTGCAGTGGAGCAGCCACGCTACAGAAGCCAAGACAAAGTCTGCACATTACCATTCAATCCACTCCAGCCACAAACGTATAGGAAGAAACAGGAGAAAAGTCTTCCCTCACCTTCCAGTGCCTCTGAAGGAAGGTTAGACGGATAGTGTAATTGTATCATCATCATCATCGTGGTTTTAAATCTTGAATTAAGTCTTGTGGGTCTGTGGCAACAAAAGATATTTAAAGGGGATCCCTGGTAAAGAAAAGGTTAAGAACCACTGATATAGAGCATATAGAGAGTTGGTTTTATTAATTGCTACATATTCTTATAGCTGTCTAACTCTGTAATGACAGTATGCATTATTTAATATACAGTATTCATAGGATGGGTTGATGGGTAGTAGTTTATATGGCTTTAAAATGGGGTTAGAGGAATTCATTAAAATCTGAACAATTCTAAGCTATGGTGGCTAATTCTAAAAGAAGAACAAGATATTGTTTAGAGACAATATTCCCAGAGCGTGAAAAGTTGTTTTTTGGGATTTAGAGTTGTAGTAAAAATGAATGTTTTTCCTGACAGTGTATACAAGATGCTGAGGAATAATGTGTGTAAGTCTCCTTGTAGACTCCTGAGGACATCAGATTAGTTGTCTTGGGGGTAGGACACTGTCCTTTGCACAGTTCAACAAAAGTTCAACAAAAGTTTCCTTATTTGATATTCAAGGCCTCTGTGGCTGGCTTATTTCGTCTTGAAGTGAGAAATCTCTAGAGAATTAGAGAATGTTGGAGTATGTGTTAGGTCTCATTGTGTATTGTCTGCTGTAATTATTATAAATACAGTTTACTTCATGTTAGAGACAATTTGCTCAACAAGATTATCCTGTGCCTTCCAGGAACACTATTGTCTTGGCTCTTCATGGTGAAATTGCTAGTTGAAAATCTGGGACATTTCCTGGGGAAAAAAAAATCACTGAACTGTTAGAATTAATTAGGACTGTCTCAACTTTTGAACTGTGTTTTAATTTAAAGATGAAGTGATCAGCATGGTGTACTTATGGCTCAGGATTAAAAAGTGTACTAATAATTTAATGGTATTTGCTAATCATTTATCAAATTCTACTGATTTGTGGGTGCTCCTAATTGTAAATTTAACATGCAGCCTGAAAGATGACCTGTGTACTCCGAAGGAGGATAGGCGCTTGTGCCAGCAACATGGAAGGTGATTCACTGTGCTCTGTCTCAACAAAATCCTTTAATTAAAACTGGCCAAGCTTTAACTGACGGTCCACAAATTGGAAATGAACAATCCCTTGAGGTTGTGAATTGGACAGCCTTTGGACTCATGAAAATGTTTCATTATTTCCAACAGTGGTATTTTAAAAATCATTACAGTGCTCTTATGATAAATATTGTTAATACATTATAAATGATTATAGTATAACATATTTCAGTTGCACTTAAATCTTGGCTGTTTCTGTTTCAGGATTATGCTGCTCTTAAAATATTGTGACTTTATTTAGTAGTTGCACACAAACAGAAGGCATCATTGCTGCACAATGCTGATTATGGGCAGAGCAGCAGGTGGCTCTGCTGTATATACTGAACAGAGGAGGCCATCTGCTTGTTAAAAAAAATGACCATGAGGCTCTCTTGCAGAAAACTAAGACCAGGGGAGAGTAAAGGGGAAAAATCCATCTCAGAAATATTGCTGATTGTAACATGAAATACTGATGGAGGAAGAAGTTGTTCTGTATCAGCTTACATGTTCAGCTAGTTGATCTTGAAGTTATTGGCTTAAATTGTCAATTGTGCTAAAGCCAAAGACTGATTTTGAACTAAAATCTGATAATGCAGAAATCTGAGTTACCCTTATCAGTAGCAGAATTAAATATTGCAATCAGCTTCTGAATATTTCTTTTAATTGGATGCCCTATATTGATTGGGATTAGATTTAGCACATTTTAGTCAAACCTAGCTGGCCTAAATATTGGCCTAAATCCAACTGTTAGTTCCCACTAGAGTAAACACAGTGAATGAAAGGAACTGACGTAAGTGCTGAATTACTAAGATCCTTTGATTTAGTAGGATTACTTTAGCTGAGACTTACAATTGGATTCGTGTTCAAACAAACCTCAAGTTTTAACTGGCCTTTATTTCTATTAGAATACTTGCATGTCCTTTCCTACAGAGGTAAGAGTGGTGTGGGTGAGAACGATTGGACTAAGCATGATTAAATACAGCCAGAGTCCCACATTCATGGACCCAATATCCATGGGACACAAAACAGCACACCTACAATAGAATCTTTCTAGAAAATGCCTAGAGAGCTATCTTCTCTAGGCATGTTCTAGATCCACCAAGGCTACTCTATGGTATTTGTAACCGAAAGACCCATTATTTCAATGGTGTTCACTGTTATCTGCCATTTCCGGTATTGGCAATAAGTCAGAGAACCGAACCCCATGGATATGGGGGTCTGACTGTACTTATTTTAGGATGTCCCCAAAAATCTGTCACACACACATATTTGAAATTCCTTGGTTTGGTTCATGCTAGAGTTGTCAGGTCAAGATTATTGCAGGCTCTGAGATTTCAGTGCCAAAACCTAGAGCCTATGGATAACTCCTTGTAAAGTCACAGGAAGTGGGTCCAGGTGATATCACAAAAGTTGATCATACAAGGAACAGACTCTGGTGAAGTTATTAAGCATGATAAATGCAGCATCAATCACAATTGCACAGTGTGTGCCATTCAAATAACAAACACCAAGTCTAACAAATGAGGACAATATATATGCACACACTTTTCAAGGTAGCACTCTCACCCTGAGAATCTTTCCTATCACCCTGAGGACCAGAAAAATGTGTCTAGGCCTTAAAATTTGGACAAGTATTTGAGTTCTATTAATCCTAGCTGATATAATGGAACATTACAGTTATCTGAATGCTTAAAGCAGTTTTCAAAGATTGGTGGGAAATGGCTGAAATGGAAAGTCTGTTGGTCTTCATTACATTTTGGCTTACTTAAATTAAAGAAATTTCCAACTTTTTTTTCCTTTTTACATTTCTGTCTGCCTGTGAGCTGCTGATACTGGACTCATCCAAGATGCCAACAGAGATATATCTTCCTTTCAGATTAGGAGAGCTGGCCGATCTGTACATGAGTTGCAAGGTGCATATCACTTGCCATTTGTGGTAATTTTTTTCAGCCACATTTTGGGTAGCAGGTCTGTTGGCTGTCTTGGTAGTTTGGTGTATCACTGTGTGCTTTATGCATTAGAATTGTCATAAGAACATAAGAACCCTGCTGAACATAAGTTCAGAGTCTTATCTAGTATGACATTCCATTTTGACAGTAGCCAGCTTGGTGTCTATGGGAAGCCAGCAAAGAGCCAATGAACATGCTAATGCCATTCCACACATGTTCTCCAGCAACTGTTACTCAGAGGTATACTCCCTATGATCCTGGAGGTAATATAAAGTCATCATAATTAGTAGCTGATCTGCTAAATCATTCTGCTAAATATGCCAAACCAGGCTGAGGTCAAATTGATTGTTTATTGATTGAGCACATAACATTTAGAAAATGTTAAAATGCATCCAAATTAAAACATAATACAGTTTTAATTCTAATACATTCTCTCAAAGACAAAAAACCACAACAGAGGCCCTGCCTGTAGGCTTACCATCTTAATACACATGAGACAATAGGAAAAATGGATAAGCAGTAATGGGAAAACAAGCTAATCCAGGCATTAATTCTACCTATATTATGTAAAATACACAAAGTTTGGCTTTTTAAAAAAAAAACAACAGCAGCTATAATGGCTGATAATGGCTTAGGGCGGGGCACAGTGATATAGAAGCCTTAGAGGCTGTGGCTATGCTTGTTCTAGTTGTTGCTTGATGAGGGCCTGTGGTCTATGACAAGGGGGGGGAAGAGGGAGAATAACTTCACCTCAAAGTGTGCTACTGACAGGCAGCACATGGGTTGTTTAATGGGCCATCAGAGGTTCTGAACTCAAAATAGGTCCAGAACCATGGACAGCACCTTTTAAATCCTGTATGGATTGACTGGCTCACTGACATGGACACTATCATCCACCACTGGTGTTATCTGACAACCAGAGCCAAGTAAAACTAAATAAAACTAAACTAAGTATTTCAGTCTTTGGGTAGAGGGGGGAATATTTCATCTTGGGCCTATGGACAGTCTGCAAGACTGGTCTCTTCTTGGTGCGGGGTGGCTGATGAATGCTCAGAGCAGGGAGTAAGACTGGACAAGAGATAAAATGTCTTCTGCTAAGACTGGGTGCTGTGGTGATGGTTCTTACAACTGGAGAAGGCTAGATAATGCTAGAGCTGAGTCCAAACAAGAATGAAGTGGTACTAGAGAAAGAATAGATGCTCTTGAGGAAACAAATGCATTTACTGACCTGCAGACTCTGTTGGCCTTTCAGAATGGATCTGAAAAAAACTCTAGGAAGAAGGGGAATCAGCTTTATCCTGGATGCATTGGCAGAATGATTAGCTCTCATTCATTATCTGTGGTGGCTGGTGGATTCCATGGCAGGTGGCTAGTGAATCTGTCTGGGTTTTGGTCTGAATTTTAAAGGAGCTATCCAACACGTGGAACCCATTTTGGGGAATAGGGTGCAGCACCTTGAGGGTCTTCTTTAAAGTTGTCACAAAAATGTGGCACAGACGCACTTATCACATTTAACACTTTACATGGAAGCCACCAGCTGACAAGGCTCATTACATGGAGGATTCTGGAAGGGCAGGAAGCATTACTTTATTTTTTCTAGTTCAGATTTGCTTTGCTTGCTTATATGTACTCACTGAATAGTAACCCCCACCTCTCTCGTTCAGTTGCTATAGAAACCATATCCTGCTGGCATCTGTGTTGTAAAGATGTGTGTATTGTATAGGCACCTCTACTTGAGCTTGTATTAAAAATAATTTTGGTTTGCATTATGAAAGAGAATACAGTACGTGTGAATGCCTTCTGGGTGCCATGTATGTGTTGTGGCAGTACAGAGAACCCAAATGACTCTTGGTAGGTCAGCTTCCCTAAAAGAGAGAGTAAAGAATTGAAATTACCCAGTAATATCAAGAATATGATAGCAAACAAACCATGCCTTCCCTGCCACAGCTTCTTAATATTGTCACTTACATACAAATATAATCTAGTCCATCTGGAATAAATGAAGTTAAATATATGGTCATGTCAAGACAAACTGCTGGATATTCATGCTTTAATGGTTACTAATGGAATAGGAGGACACTGGCATGTGCTAGCCTGGAAGGATGGTTTAATCTACCCCTTCTCCCCCAAAAAGAAATGCAATCCATCATTTATTTCTATGAAAGGTTATTCAAATATTAGGAGCTTGCTGTTTTAAGTATAAAACATTTTAAATTCTAAAGCCTAAATCCAGTTGCCATGCACAATTTGATGAGACTCATTTAATTAGTTACTGCATAGTAAGTCAACAATTCAATTGATTAATGGTTAGTTGGGACAAGCTAGAGTTTGTCTATATTTTCTGAAGCCAGAAATGCCCAAACTAATCTCAACCAAAATTTGCCTGTGTGTTCAGAAAAGTAAAGGAGGGGTGGGGAGGGGCCCAAGGATCTCTGCAGGAGTCAGAAAAGAACAACAGTGAGGATACATCAAATGAATTATTAAGCTAAGTTTTCTGGAAAGATAACAAACTGTTGAAGTTTTGTTTGGGTCATACTCATTTTGAAAACCTAAAACTGCTATGCAAGGTAGCATAATCAGGCCATAGTGACCTGTGTCATAATGCAGTTTAATAACTAAGATAATTTAAATGATGTGACTATATAACCATAATTATATTATGATCATTATAAGTCCCTTATGTCATCTTTGCCTGGATTGCCTACAATTTGACAGGTCAAAAGGTGGAAACTCTAGCTAATGGCTGCACTGGCTGCACTTCAAATTGTTTTCATGCTTACCCAAGAGCTAGCTTTTACGTTATCTAGACTCGTAGTGTGAAAGCAGAAGAGTAGAAGAACTCAGGCTTTGTCTTTTCTACATAATACTACATGATGTGGGACTTGTGAATCTCCTCAGTCGTGTAATCCTTGAGATCCAAATGCACATTTTGCGTTCAAGGGACCCACTCATGGGTGACATCTGTGCTACAAGAATAGTGATAAAAGCAAATAGAATGAATATAAACTTATTTACTTAACACAATGCATTAAACAAGCCTTCCTTTCCTTTAAAAAAGACTATTAGTTTATTTTTTATTTCACTTATATTCTTTCCTTCTTCTGATATGGAAGCCAAGGTGTCCTACAGTATATAGGCCGACTTCCATATCCATGAGACTGGTATCTGTGGTTTCACTTATCCATGTCAAAAAAAATCCTCTCTAGGCATTTTCTAGGTCCTCCAGTGCATTTCTATGGTATGCTTCTGCCAGAAGTTGCCAGAAGTCATTCATTTCAATAGGGTTTGCTAATATCCCCGGTTTCATGTATCCACAGTAAGTCTGGGAACATATCCCCTCATGGATATGGGGGGCAACCTGTAAGATTAAAACCAAAAACAGTTAAAACAATAAATAATACAAGTGTTTAAAAACAATTAATTAACAATCATATTAAAAACAGTCATTTAAAACAATTGGAAAATGCAATTAAAGCATAATATTACTGTTAAGAAAGTACACTATGATTAAAGACCTCTGCAATGTCCAGTTTATGGTCAAAGGCTTGGGTAAATGAGAAGGTCTTTGTCTGCTGGTGGAAAGAGAACAGAGAGCACAGCAACATGTCCATGTGAAGGAATTGTTTAGCCTGTGTACAAGATAAACATATAAACTAAATGCAAGGAAGATTGTAGCATGATGCCTCTTGACACAGCCATCATGTCTGTGTAGGAATCTTTCCCTGTCCTCCCAAAATCAGATATTCTATCAAATGAAGCCTTCCTTTCAATCTGAAGCCAAGGCACAGGTTCGCTGCCTCAGTTGGAAGGAAGTGTTCTATGCTTTCATTATCTGAAGGCCTGATAATTACATTTTGCATGAGTTTGCTTTTGTCATCTGTTTAAAGATTATTAATAGATGCAGAACATGATGTGACATGTACATGCTGATGGGACTGTTGACATGTGATAGGCGTCTGTCAGAGATGCTTTACTCCATATCCTGTTTGTGCATAGGAACAGACTAGTCGATTTGTGTTATCTCTTTCAGTTCTGCAATGAAATTAACATTCCAGTAATTTGACTAAGAACTATAAAGCTCTTTGACTCTTTCTTTAGAAAAATCTCCCCGGTCCTAAATCATGAGTAGATAATGACTTATGAATGTAATACATTATTTATGTGTTTATGGCTGTTTTTATTCATAATTGGCACCTTCACCAAAAGTGGATTTCAGGGCTGTATACTTGAAATAAATATTCAGCTAGTGTTGTTGTTATGAGCTGTCATGTCAACTTGTTGGGAATAATGTTGGGAAAAACTGAAGGCAACAGGGAAAGTGGAAGACTATATTATGGGTGGCTTAACTCAATATAGGAAGCCACAGCCTTGAATTTGCAAGACCTGGGGGCTGTTAATAACAAGCTCTCTTGGAAGTCTCTCATTCATAGGGTCACCATAAATCAGACTTCCAAGATAACTTGTTAGCTGTGGCTCCCTTACAATGAGTTAATACATCCGTAATTTAGTCTCCCTCTTTCCCTGTTGCCTTCAACTTTTCTCAACATTATTGTGTTTTCCATTGAGTCATGCCTTCTCATGATATGTCCAAAATGCAATAGCCTCAGCTAATTAACAATACAATAAAACTGAGAGCACAAACTATTAACCCAGATAAAAGTAAAATGCTTTCAAATGCCTGAAAAATAAAAAAGGATTGAACCTGGTGCCAGGAGGGATACAGTAAGAAACCACATACGTCTCCCTCAGGTGGTAACACCATAAAAAAGCCTCTCTCTTCAGAACTGATGTAACATGGCTCCATCTAGCAGTTGATTTTTGTGCTAGTGAGAGCTGTACCATTTTCAAGGGCAGTCCCACCTGGAGATTATTAGAAGATGGTTCCCCATCGTTTGAGACTAGATTGTGAAACTGGAGACACTTTTTGTTATACCTTAGCAATTCTAAAACCTGTTATTAGGCTACTGTGTTCCATTTTGCATAAATGAATGTAACTGAGATAAGAAAGCTGCCTCCTTAGGTTAGGTTGAGCCACTCATAGCTCCCAGAGGGTGCTTTTGCAACCCCCTGCAGGTGGCCTCCTGCCCAGTCACATTTCACATCACTGACATATACAGCATATCAGGACAGATATGAATTTCAAGTAGAACTGAGCTCTTACCAGCCCACCAAACAGAGTTATCTACACATGCTCTTTCCCTCTGGTTTGAGATTGCTGTCAGACAGGACATACGTTTCTGATCCCTGTGGTCAGGAGGGGGAGTTTAAAGGATTCTTATCATTCCAGCAATTCTTCTAAAGATTATTAGGGTGACTGAACATTTTAAACTCACCCCAGTTCAAATTTATGCAATGAAGTGATAGATCAGTGGAGTCTTCCCCACCCCAGCAATCCTCAGCAGAATTGTTCCGATACGAGATACGCTTTAACCTTGCTCCCATTCTAGTGATCCTCCTCAAAATCACTTGGGATGGGTACAAGGGTAAAGCTTCCTTCAAATAAAAAGGAGTAAAGTAAATGTGTGTGTGTGTATGTGTGTGTGTTTGTGTTTGGATGGGTGGCTGGCCATCAAAAATCCAATGTGGCCATCAGGGCTGCAAAGGTTGCACACCACTGCTTATGTGTTTAACAATTGTTCTATAGTAGAAATAATGATATTCATTAGGATGTCCTTGGGCAAACCATATGCAGTGCTTGGAAATGGAAAGTTCTAACTTGCAGAACTGAAACCTGTTTCACAGAAGAGTCCTGCTAATGGGAGAAAGGTGGAATAAAGTGAATAAACAAATAAAATAAAAGACAGAAAACCCCCACACACCGACAGATACCTACACAAGAATTCCAATCATCACCCAGGAAAAAAAATAGAAGCACAATAAAAACATTGGTAGACTGTGCAAAAAGGATCTGCAAACCCCACTACCTGGAGGATGAACTGAAACGCCTAAACTGGGCCCTATAGGCTAATGGTTACTGCAGATCAGACATCACAAGAGCAGCTAGACCCAGAAAAAACCACAGGAATGAAGAAAAAACAGCCGCCCAAAGGGAAGGTATTTTTACCATACATCAAAGGAGTCACAGGCAGAATAGGGAAACTGATGAGGAAACACAACCTCCAAACGATCTGCAGACCAACCAAGAAAATCCAAGAAATGCTACACTCAGCAAAGGACAAAAGAGACCCTCTTACAGCTTCAGGGAGTTTACCACATACCATGCAGCTGTGGACAAATTTACATAGGGACCACTAAACGCAATGTGCAAACATGAACATGAGAGAACATGAAAGACATTGCAGACGGGGCCTGCCAGAAAAACCAGCAGTAGCAGAACATGTTATAAACCAACCTGGACACAAAATGTTATTTAAAAACACAGAAATTCTGGACCAGACCAACAACTATCATGTCAGAATGCACCAAGAAGCTATTGAAATCCACAAACACCTGGACAACTTCAACAAGAAAGAAGAAACCCTAAAAGTAAACAAAATCTGTCTTCCAGTTTTGAAAAACAAAAGAACTAAAACTCAACACTTACAAAGGAATTCCACCCAGGGACAGGGGGATCCCAGGAAATAATGGCCCATCAACCAACCATTAGCCAAACAGACACTCATCCTCCTTGCATATCTACACCCAGTAACTAACCATTCAAATACACAAATTTACATATCCTGTCCAACAGGGGTTCACAGTACATACCCCCCCCCCACTCCTACCCAACCATTCTCTGAAGATGCCAGCCACAGATGCAGGCGAAACATCAGAAGTAAACTCTTCCATAAAATGGCTTCACAGCCCTGAAAAACCCAGGGAAAATCCATGGATGCCTTTGACTTCACAAATAAAATAAAATTCAGAAGGTCACCAACAAGATTAGATGTGGAAGAAAAAAATTATCTAAATTTCACTTTAAACATTTATCTATATGCTAGGATTACATTTTGCTCGCACAATGTATGTTGATATGTTGAACATATCAAAAGTCTGAGTTAAAAGTTAGTATAAGTACCTTTCAGAGCAGGTGTGAGAAATGTGCATCCCTCCAGATGTTGTTGGGCTGCAATTCCCATCACCCTTCACTATTGGCTAGAACAGATGGGAATAGCAGTCCAGTGATATCCAAAGGGCCAACTCTTCCTCAGCCAAGTTTTAGAGGATGCAGTATAATCAGATTTGTAGAAGATTTGGAGGAATTATGCTGTACAGAGCAGTTTTTCAGAAGTGTAAAAATAACTATTTAAGGACTCCACCAAAATACTAATTGATGAATTATGTTTTGCAAATCCTTTGCTTCTCATTCAAGAGAAGATTAGCAGTTGTATTTATGTAGCACTGCCTTTATATGCAACCCAAAGGCCTTTGTAAAGGGGATAATATAATGGTGGGTTCATTTCCAGTTTTGGCAAGTAAAAAATCATTCAGAAAATAGGCTCAGATAGAAAGAACAACAATGTTCTCTTGCTAAATAATTCTGGGTGACATGTATATGTATTCTACATTAATATTAGTTTTATTTATTGCATTATGACTTTCATTATATTTTTAAATGTTAAAAATGTAACCAATTGTACACAGTAGATTTCTTTATATAGAAATCTATATAAAGAATGCAACAGAGATAGTGTATCATTTATAGTGTGGTACAATTGTAATAAGTGTTGTTAAGTGGTAAGGGTTATAAACATCATGATGGACAACAAACAATTCTGGATGATTGTTGACCAATTCACACAACAATTGTGCAAGAAAAAAAAATTGAAAGTCTGCCCATGTTGTTCAAAGTGACATGGGTCCTGGAATTTCTGGATTTGTTGCTTAAGTGTGGTAAGGTTGAGCAGTGGAAGCAGTAGACAGCCCAGATGTTGTTGTTATGTGCTGTCAAGTCAATTTTCAACTTATGGTGACTCTATGAATGAGAGACTTCCAAGATCCATGGTCCTCAACTACCCTGTTCAGGTCTTGCAAATTCAGGCCCATGGCTCCAGTGATTGAATCAATCCACCTGTTGTGTAGCCTTCCTTTGTTCCTACTGCCTTCCACTTTACCAAAATTTATCATCTTTCCCCCATCACATCACCATCTTCAGCCCAGAATCTTTCCAATGAGTCTTATCATGATATGTCCATACTATGACAGCTACGGTTTAATCATCATTGCTTCTAGTGATTGTTGAGGCTTGATTTGCTTTTGGGCCCATTTATTCATCTTTTTAGCAGTCCATGGTATCTATAGACCATATTTCTCCAGCACCACATTTCAAATAAGGATATTCTTCGTGTCAGCTTTTTTCAATGTCCAGTTTTCACACCCTTACACAGAAATCAACAATACTAAGAGCTGACTAGTACCCAGTTCCTAAGCAAGAGAAGGGTAAGGAAGGATGACATTGAAGGGTCACAGAAAGAGCATATGGTCAGGATCCATCCTGTGGTGGTGATAGTGGAGCAGATAATGCAGCAGGAACATTTGTAATGTGAAGGATATGACTGGGAAGGTAGCATTGACTTTTAGGACCATGGCAAGGGACAGGGAGGAGGCTACACTGTATCAGTTACTCTATAAAGAAGTGTTTGTGTATTGTTTCCTTACTGTTCCATGATATCTGACAAACATTTGCAGTTTGTTTTTACAAAAATCGTATCATATATTCTTCGCTACTTTAAACATTATAAGAATAGATTTTTTTTTTACATTGCATAAGGATGTGTACACCTGCAAACAGATCCATGACTTAAATCCTGGGAGCCAGGTTGAGACCATATGGGTAAAAATCAAAGGAGAGAGAAACAGCAGGGATGTCATTGTGGGGGTCTATTACAAACCTCCAAGCCAAACCGAGGACTTGCATGATGCCTTCATGGAACAGATGACTGACCGCACATTCAGAAAGGAGAGATGTAGTAGTAATGGGGGATTTCAACTATTCTGATATTTGTTAGAAGTCCAACTCTGCCAAGAATTTAAGGTCCAACAAATTCCTCACTTGCCTTGCAGACAATTTCATTATCCAGAAGGTGGAAGAGCCAACAAGGAGATCAGCTAGTTTAGATCTGATCCTAACCAATGGGGATGACCTCGTTAATAGTGTGGAAGTAGTGGGATCCCTAGGGGGGAGTGACCATGTTCTCCTGGAGTTTGTTATACAGAGGAAAGGGGAAGCCAAGCATAGTCAGATGCGCATTCTAGACTTTAAGAAAGCTGACTTCAGAATACTTAGGGAATTACTGGGGTTGATCCCATGGTCAGAAATACTAAAAGATAAAGGATTTCATGATGGATGGGCGTTTGTAAAAAGTGAGATATTGAAGGCACAACTTCAAACAGTTCCAATGAGAGGAAAAATGGCAGGTGTCTAAAGAAATCATTATGGATGTTGAAAGAACTCTCAAGTGAGCTAAAACTTAAAAAGGACATGTACAAGAAATGGAAAAAGGGGGAATCATCAAAGAAGAATTCAAACAAATAGCCACCTCATGTAGAGGGAAAGTCAGAAAAGCAAAAGCACAGGTGGAGCTGAGGCTTGCTAGAGAGGTTAAAAACAATAAAATGGGTTTTTCCCCGATATGTCTGTAGCAAAAGAAAGAACAAGGAAATGGTAGGACCACTATGGAGAGAAGGTGGTGAAATGCTAACAGGGGACAGAGAAAAGGCAGAGCTACTCAACACCTTCTTTGCCTCCGTCTTCTCCTAAAAGGAGAACAGTGCTCAATCTGGAGAAAATGGAGCAGATGATGCAGTAGGGGAAGTGCAGCATAGAATAGGTAAAGAGGTTATTTAGGGCCAGTATACATGAATTCAAGTCTCCAGGTCCATACGAACCATATCCAGGGGTACTAAAAGAACTGGCAGAAGTAATCTCAGAACCCCTGGCAATAATCTTTGAGGATTCCTGAGGAACAGGAGAGGTCCCATCAGACTGGACGAGGGCAAATGTTGTCCTCATCTTTAAAAGAGGGGGGGAGAAGACCCAAATAATTATCGCCCAGTCAGCCTAACATCAATACTAGGAAAGATTCTAGAGCAGATCATTAAACAGACAGTCTGTAACCACTTAGAAAGGAATGCCGTGATCACAAACGTCAACATGGATTTTTGAAAAACAAGTCATGCCAGACTAGTCTTATCTCTTTTTTTGATAGAGTTACGTAACTGATAGATGAAGGAAATGCTATGGATGTAGTGTATCTTGTTTTCAGTAAGGCTTTTGACAAGGTCGGCCATGATATTGTTGCAAAAAAGTTACTAACCTGTGGACTAGATAATGCAACTGTTAGGTGGATTTGTAATTGGTTGACTGACTGAACCCAAAGGGTAGTCACCAATGGCTCCTCTTCATCCTGGAGAGACGTGACTAGTGGGGTGCCACAGGGTTCTGTTCTGGGCCCAGTGCTATTCAACATTTTTATCAATGACTTTGATGAAGGAATAGAGGGTATACTTATCCAGCTTGCAGGTGACACCAAATTAGGAGTGGTAGCTAATACCCTAGAGGACAGGATCAGAATTCAAAATGACCACAACAGATTAGAAAGCTGGGACAAAACTAATAAAATGAATTTCAACAGGGAGAAATATAGGATACTACACTTGGGCAGTAAAAATGAAATACACAGATATAGGATGGGTGACACCTGGCTTGATGGCAGTACATGCGAAAGGGTTCTAGGAGTCTTAGTGGACCACAAGCTGAACATGAGTCAGCAGTATGATGCAGCAGCTAAAAAAGCCAATGTGATTCTAGGCTGCATTAATAGGAGTATAGTGTCTAGCTCAAGGGAAGTAATAGTGCCACTGTATTCTGCTTTGGTCAGGCCTCACTTGGAATACTGTGTCCAGTTCTGGGCACCACAATTCAGGAAGGATATTAGGAAACTGGAACGTGTCCAGAGGAGGGCAACCAGGATGGTGGAAGCACTGGAAGCCATGCCCTATGAGGAGCGGCTTAGGGAGCTGGGCATGTTTAGTCTGGAGAAGAGAAGGTTGAGAGGTGACATGATAGCCATATTTAAATATTTGAAAGGATGTCATACTGGGGATGGAGCAAGCTTGTTTTCTGGTGCTCCAGAGACTATGGAGATTATCACATGGGACCACTAAAACTGTCTACAATCCCACCCCACTCCCATTCCTGTAACAAAAGAACCCCCCCCCTCCAACGCTTACCTTGCCACGTGATCTGGAGTGCTTCCCTTTCCTTCGGCAGTCCAGGCATGAATGGAGCTGTCACAAAGCTCCATTCGCATCCCAGAAAGCAAATTCTGGCTGTTCTCGCAAGAGAACGGGCGGTGGGAAATTTAAACAGTAAAAATTAAAGGAAAAGAAAACAAGTGACAGCAAGCACGAAAACTACACTAAACATTTAAAAAGGAATGTGGGGAGGGGAAAAAAAGGGTGGCACTTACCTGGCTGTCCTGATCGTACCCAGAATTGTCCTGGCACGGACCTCTTGGTGATGTCACATGATGCTGGCATTGCGTCAGCATAACTGGTCATCTTTTCACTCACCCGTCATTCTGTTTCTATAACAGAACGGGCTTCTTATTGATGGCTTTTCCCTCTGAATAAGAGGAAGTGGAAGGGGAACAGGAGTGGAACGGGAGCATCATAGGAGAGGGACGTTGTCATCTGAAATGTAAGCCTGAAATGTAAGCCGGTCTCCTGTCATCCCTGTACTGGGATGTTTTCCCCGTCTGATAATCTCCTAGGACACAGAGCAATGGGTTCAAACTACAGGAAAAGAGATTCCACCTAAATATTAGGAAGAACTTCCTGACAGTAAGAGCTGTTCAGAAGTGGAATACACTGCCTCATACTGTGGTCGAGTTTCCTTCTTTGGAGGTTTTTAAATAGAGGCTGGATGGCCATCTGTCGGGAGTGCTTTGATTGCATATTCCTGCATGGTAGGGGGTTGGACTACATGGCCCTTATGGTCTCTTCCAGCTCTATGATTCTTAGAGTATTAGAATATGGAAAAGAAAACATTACTAAATAGCAAAATACAGTTTAACACTTAAGAAGCTGAACATACCTCTTAAATGCCAAGGATCTATAATGCCCAATATGCTGGATAGACTCTTAACCCAGGCCCATAGCATAAGCCATAAAAGCCACCCAATATGGAATAAATGGGTCCCAAATATAATGCCCTGCAGATCCAAATGTTGCAAAGCCTTGGAAGTAATACTTAAAGATTGGTGAAAAATCTGTGTGACAAAACAGAGGACCTGGCATGCCCCCCCCTGCACACTAAAGCAATTCTGCAGTGCACAAAGGGGCCTTATTGTGACAAAGCCCAAATGTTACCTTTGCCCCTCCCCCCCATCCATCTTAGGATCAGCAGTACAGTTTGTTGCCTAGTAAGAGTTAAGTCCCTTGGCTCCAATGCTCTACCTGATGCTTCTCCTCTAGACAACACAACCAGCTCACTAAACCGCAAGGCACCAAAAAAGGTAGTGAGAGATGCTGTGTGAAACAAAATAGCCTTGTAATCAGAGGAGCAAATGGACAACCAAGTACACCCCCAAACCTTAAGGACATCATGCGATAGTGTTCATGTGTGTCAGACATCCTACATTGCTCCCAATACCATCCCTCCAGTGCCTTGCAAATTCAGAAGTCGCTCCTGTTTTTTTTTCCTGCACCCTCGGCAAAGACCAGTGCTGACAATCTAGTGCCAATGGACTGGGGATCTAAGCCCCTACCCCTAAGGTATACACAGAACTGTAAAATGTGAGAAACAAAGATTGGCCAAAGAGCCTGAAGGCCTTCCTCAAATCTAAACCTTTCAAATTCCAAACCCATCTCCTTGTGACATCTCCTGATACTGGGAGCCACACATGAGGTGCATATCTCTCAACTGTAATGTCCTACCTTGTTGTACGTCTCACAGTGAACAAGACATTATACTGGAGATGTCTACCCATAAAGGCTTGGACCAGCCATATGGCATGAGGGGATCTAGAGATGAGCAAATTAATGATACTAATCAAGGTCATATTGTAACCAAGAATGGACTGACAAATGGTGCATTCAGAAGCCTGCAACTAAACTGTCACCACATTTGAAAAAATTCCAAGAGCTACCTCACATGACTGACAGCAAAACAAACAAACCCTGGCACCATTTCCCTGTAAAGTAAACTGACACGTGAATGTCTTCTGAAGTTCCCATTCTATATTCAACATCCTCCCTCCAGAATGACACTCCATTAAAATGAAGCAGAAACTCACTCTAAACCTCCATGATGGTCCTTGCCTCAGCTAAGTGAAGAGGGGTGGACGGAACTTTAAAACACCCTAGTTCCATTAATTTGCAGTTAGTTGTTAGTCATTCGTTGGTTGGTGTTAGTAAATATTGTGTATGTGATATACAGTATATGATGCATTGTTATATGTCATTTTTATTTAATAATATATATATATTTAACAAAGCACCCTAGATCCACCCCCAAATACCTGGCATCACAGTGCATTGGGTGTGATGCCATCAACACTGGCCTCTCTTCCATTGGAGACCAACAAAAAATGGATCCTCCCCCACAGAACCTTGTGCTGTGTGGGTCTGGATCCGTAATTCCTTTCCACTGTCCTCTACCCCTATTACTTGAACACATTTCTTACTTCTAATTAAAGTAGACCTACTGAATCTGTGGAACTTACTTAAGAGCTATGCTGCTAAATTTGCATGTATTCAATAGTTCTGATATAGGTAGCATGTATAATTATATTTTAGCTACCCCCCTCACCTCATTTGACTTGATTGATGGGGAGATAACAATAGGACCCCTGTGTCTGCTGGGGTTTGGTTCTGGGGTGTGTGTGGATACTGAAAACCGTGGATAATAGTGAACACCATTGAAAATACAGTTGTCCCTTCATATTCGCTGGGGTTTGGTTCTAGGATCCCCTGTGGATACCAAAACCCATGAATACTCAAGTCCCATTATATGCAATGGAATAGCAAAATGCTGTCCCTTATATAAGATGGCAAAATCAAGGTTTGCTTTTTGGATTATTATTTTTTTAAGAATATTTTCAAGCTGTGAATACTTAAATCCATGGATACCAAATCCATAGATACAGAGGGACAACTGTAATGGGACTTCTGGTTTAAAATACCATAGAGTTACCTTGGAGGACCTAGAAAATGGCTAGACACAGTTTCTAGGAAGACTCTATAGTAGGTGTGCTGTTTTGTGTCCTGTGGATGATTGAATCAGTGGATAATGAATCAGTGGATACGGGGCTCCTACTGTATTACCACTGCATAGCAAGGAAGCTCAGCTGTGATGCCCGTTGTGCAATAGTGGTGGAAATCCATGCTAGCCCTCTTGGTGTAATTTAGGCTATACTAATGTCCTGTAAGATCCTATCCTAAAAGTATCCTATCCTAAAAGTATCCTTGGGATCTTACTGTAGGTGAAAGACTCCACCTTCCTGCATCAGCAAAGCAGATGGAGAGTTTTATCTGTGCATTCTGTTAGGTGTGAACTGAGGCTGACTTGTTTTGGTTTGAAAATCAGTTGGAAAAGTTATGAAGAGTTGGTTAAAGTTTTGTTGTCTTTGTATTTTATTGGAAAATTGTTCCCTTTGAAATAAAGTAGCAGATGTACAGACACTTAATGTCAACAAAAATTTAAGCATCTTGCACTTTGCTTTGCCAGTAAAGTGTATGTGCAACATGTCACTTTTTACAGTATATCTTGTCAAAATGATGGATTTTGGACATCTCGAACTTCGTAAATGTAAGCATTTAAAAAATCAGTACAATATATATTTCCATTGGAAATGCTGTGAAGTTCACATTACTTTAGCAATAATTTAAATATTAGTGCAGGAAAAAAACCTGATACTATTGCAGTGAGAATATTGCAGTTTAGAACTGTGAATATGTCTAAATTGCATTCATAGTATCGATACTTAGGTTGGTTAGTAATATTTTCCATAATGTATTTTTTATACTCAGGAGAATAACCATTATTAATTTTCTAGACCATTTGAAAAAGAGAGGTTTAAGATAAGAGCAAGGGAAATAAAAGCAGAACACCGAAAGTGAAAGATATGTCATATTTCATAATGATCAAGTAAACATTGTCACATGATGAGACTAACAGAGGTTTTTTATTCTGCAGACATGTTGATCTTTATCATGAGAACTTTGGGGGTAAAATATGCTCTTTTACTTTTACTCCTTGTGGTTTTTCTTTCTCAATATCAAGTTCTTGAACATGGAATATGGAACTATATATCATCTCATTAAAAATATCAAGTAAAGCTGTAGAATCAGTTGTGAATGAAGAGTGTCTGGCTAAGTGTCTGGCTTTTGTATATTTTTTTAAATTGCACAGATGCTGCCTATTAGGGATAAGACAAATATTTGAACATATTCAAAAAAATGATAGTAAAAACATGTTTCTTGAGTGCTGAGAAACTCTGAATATTGGAGTAATGAGTATCTTCACAGTTCAGGACATATTCTATGCAAAATTCACACTTGGTTGTTTTGCATAGAAAACAGCATTTTCTGCCAAAAGAAACCCCTAAACGAATATATTATTGCTGTTTCCTGCACAAAATAACCACACACAAATTTTGTGCAGATTTTCCATTCCACAGTATTTTCTTCACAGAAAATAATATTTCTGCACCAAGATATTATTTCCTGCACAGAAAATGCTGTTTTCTGTGTCAAACAACCATTTGGAATCTTTGTAGACTAAGTCCTAGATTTTGAATAGTCTTTGAAAATTGCCCAGTAGTCAAAGATGTTCTTGCAGTGGAAAGAAAATTGATAAGGTAATTCATTGCTTCCTTTGAGGAGAAAATTAGTGGAGAATTGCATCCCTATTGCAGTTGCTGTACACAATGTAACATAAATCTTGTATATGGCTGCCTGCTATGGAATTAAAATCCATAGAAAGATAGGTTCCATCAGATAACTTCCCCTTGAGAAGTTAGGTAAAGCATTTTATAAATATTATTACTAAAAACCTCCATAAAAATTGTCGTATCAAAAGTTGACATGCTAACATGTGAATAGCTTTTGACTAAACATGGGAAGAAACTTCCTGATGTTAAGAGATGTGACAGTGGAACAGATTGCCTAGGAAGATGATGGATACTCCGTTGCTGGAGATTTCTAAATAAAGGATGGATGGCCATTTGTTAAGAAATCTGTGGTTTTATCCTGTGTTGGACATGTTACATTGATTTGGGGTTCAAATAGATGACCTCCAACACCATTTACTTTGGAGTTTCTTCCCAGTCCTCAGTTACCAAGGACTATGCAGGATTGTAATTCCAGTCAAATGGACAGCTTTCCCATTTATCAAAAAAGTGGGTTACAGACATTCTAGAAACTATTCCATGAGAAGTTGAAATGTTTGTGAACAGTCCATGCTACCACACAAGCCAAGTTTCACTGTCACACCTGGGAACAATACAGATTCTGTAAACCAGTCCTTATAATATTTACTACAGACTGAGTCTCCCATATTTGGAATTCCAAAATCCAAAATATTCTAAAATCCAAAAATTTTCTAATGGGTGGTGGAGATAGTGAAACCTTTGCTTTCTGATGGTTCAGTGTACACAAACTTTGTTCCATGCGCAAAATTATTAAAAATATTCTGTATAAAAGTACCTTCAGGCTATGTGTATAAGGTGTATTTATGACACATAAATGAATTTTGTGCTTAGACTTCTGTCCCATCTCCAAGATATCTCTTTATGTATACACAAATATTTCAAAATCCAAAATATTCCAAAATCCAAAATACCTTTGGTCCGTCCCAAGCATTTCTGATAAGGGGTACTCAACTTGTATAGACTTTGAGGAAAAAAATCTCTGTTTTTTTCTTTTGGGTACCAGGACAAGCATTATACAGAGGAAAGGGGAAGCCAAGCGTAGTCAGACATGCATTCTATACTTTAAGAAAGCTGATTTCAGAAAACTTAGGGAATTACTTGGGGTGATCCAATGGTGAGAAATACTAAAAGAGAAGGGAGTTCATGATGGATGGGAGTTTCTTAAAAGTGAGATATTGAAGGCACAAATTCAAACAATTCCAATGAGGAGGGAAAATGGCAGGTGTCTAAAGAAAGCAGTATGGATGTGTAAAGAACCTTAAACTGAGCTAAGACTCAGAAAAGCTAAAGCACAGATGCAGCTCAACCAAAAAAGGGCTTTTTTGGTTGTCTGTAACAAAAGGAAGAACAGGGAAATGGTAGGACCACTGCATGGAGGAGATGGTAACATGCTAGCAGGGGACAGAGAAAAGGCAGAACTACTCAACACCTTCTTTGCCTCGATTGTCTCCCAAAAGGAAAACAATGCTCAGCCTGGGGAAAATGGAGCAGATGGTGCAGTAGGGGGGAAAGCAGCACAGAATAGGTTAAGAGACAGTTCAGGAATCCCTGGCCAGTATAAATGAGGTCAAGTCTACAGGGCCAGATGAACTTCATCCAAGGTTATTAAAATAACTGGTAGAAGTAATCTCAGAGCCACTGCCAATATTTTTTGAGAATTCCTGGAGAACAGGAGAGGTCCCAGCAGACTGGAGGAGGGCAAATGTTGTCCCCATCTTTAAATGGTGGGGGAGAAGACCCAAATAATTACTGCCCAGTCAGCCTGACATCAATACTAGGAAAAAATTCTAGATCACATCATTAAACAAACAGTCTGTAAGCACTTAGAAAGGAATGCTGTGATCACTAAAATCAACATGGGTTTCTCGAAAACATGGCATGGCAGACTAATCTTATCTCTTTTTTTTTATAGAGTTACAAACTTAGTAGATGAAGGGAATGCTGTGGATGTAGTGTATCTTGGTTTCAGTAAGGCCTTTGACAAATTCCCCCATGATATTCTTGCAAAAAAAGTTAGTGACCTGTGGGCTAGACAATGCAACTGTTAGGTGGATTTGTAATTGGTTGACTAACTGAACCCAAGGGTAGTCACTAATGTCTCCTCTTCATCCTGAAGAGAAGTGACTAGTGGTGTGCCACAACGGTTTGTCCTGGGCCCAGTGCTATTCAACATCTTTATCAATGACTTGGATGAAGGACTAGAAGGCATTCTTATCAAGTTTGCAGATGACATCAAATTAGGAGGGGTAACCCAGAGGACCAGATCAGAATTCAAAATGACCTGCTTTGATCGTGATTTCCTGCATGGCAGGGGGTTGGACTGGATGGCCCTCGTGGTCTCTTCCAACTCTGCAATTCTATGATTCTATGATTCTGAAACATCCATACTATCATGAATAAAGGATGCCATTGTACTTGTGAGTTTGTACTGCACAATTGCAGCACTTTATTTTCACTTTAACTGTCATGGTTGCATAATATGGAATCCTGGAATTTGCAGTTTGGAAAGGCACTAGAGATCACTGGTAAAGAATTTTAAATCCTTTCTGAAACTATAGATCCCAGGATTCCATATTATAAAACCATGGCAGATAAAGGTGGAATCAAACTGCTATTCAGTTGGCCCTCTGTATCTGTAGATTTGGCATCCATGGATTCCACCATCCACGGCTTGAAAATATTTTTTTAAAAAATTAGCAGACCATTGTATATGATGGGACTTAAGCATCCATGGATGTTGGTACCTACAGGTGTGTGTGGTGTGTGAGAATGTCCTGGAACCAAATCCCAGTGGATACCAAGGGCCCACTGTAATTATATAGTGTGAAAGATCCCTAATGCATGTGCAACATTTTTAGAGCAAAATTCTTTCATGGATGGATAAGATTAGTAGATAAATAATATAAATAAATTAATATTTAAGATATTAAGGGTCCATGCATGCATTGTTTTCCCTGGTGTATCTTTGAAAAAATTTGAGATCCTGCCTTTTAGTATTTCTTCTGGCATACAGCATTTTACTCAGTTCATTTTCATTTGGGCTGTTGTGTTTCATGCAAGATACACAATTATTATGATCGGGCTAAAAGTGGTACATATTTTCCCCCAGCAATCATTTTCCTATTTGTTATAGAAACTTCACCTAAATGGAGCATGGACAGCTTTTGGCTATCAGCCATGAGAACCCAATTGAACTGGGCTTCACATACTGCTAGGAATGAAGCTCTTGATCTTTCCCATTAAGTTGTCTTTAGAAAACATTCATGCCCTTGCAAGAACTGCAGTTTCCCCCCCCCCTCAGTGTAAAATGGGAAGTGGGCATGGTATGTATTAAAGATCATATTTCTAATTTCTAATATTGAAATGGGTAGTGTTATTATGTTTTTATATCCCAAACTTGCACTGAATACTTATTTTATAAACTGAGTAACACACACACACATACATATATGTTGTACTTCTCAGCTCATAAAATTAATTCTCAATGTTTTAGTCTATAAGAAACATAATACCAGTATATAAAAATGGAGATCTTGAAAATGAGGAAATAATGTCCATGTCTAGTGCCTTCATACCAATGCCTAACACATACCCACAAGGCCAGTTTAGACACTGGGAAATCCATCATGTGGAATGTACTCCATGTACTTGGAGAATATAAATTAGTCCCCTGTTGCGGGTGCCTCTTTTAAGTGACAACTCATCTGAGAGCGTTAAAATTTGTTCAGCAGTTTCCCATATTGCTGTCAGGAAGCAGTATCTGTGGAGGATAATCAAGGACTGACATTACTTGCTATTTCCATAGTTTGTGCTACTGAAGCAAGGCACACACACACACAGTAGCACCCATGTATCCCGCTGGGGATTTGTTCTGCCCCCCCCCCACGATACTGAAATCTGTGGTTAACAGTGAATGCTGAACTTCCCTCCCCTGTCCATCCCCTGCCAGCTTCGCCACCACCAAAACCCCCTGCGGAGAAGGGAGGTAAGATCTCTTTCTCCCTCCATTCCCTGTCCACACCTGCCACCTCCGCCACCACTGCCGGAACCCTCGTGGGGAAGGGAGGTGAGCTGTCCTCCTCCTCTCCCTCCCCATCCACCACCCTCCATGGCCAACCACTGATAACTGAATCAGCGGATGGCAAATCAGTGGATACGGGGGTGCTACTGTATATGAACTTTACTTTCATTTCTCCTTATCTAAATGAGAAATTGTTTGTGTGATGCTCTCTGAGTCCCACTGCAGCCTTCTCATAGGAATGAGCGAGAATCTCTTTCTTGGGGCTTGTCCGCACGAAGGGAAAAAACCCCAGACTGTTCCACAATAATAGCAAGTCACAGCAGCTGTGATCTGTCTTAATGGTTTTACAGCCCCCATAAACTTCACATGCCTGTAGCTGAGACATGGCCGTGAGTGAATTATGCACATTTTAAAATCTACTGCCGCCTAACTTTGTTTTTTAAAAAACCCTATTTCTATGGTGTGCACGAGAGATATCCACCTTTCCCAAAAAAAAAGAGAGAGAGAGAGAGAGAGAAAGAGAGAAAAAAATAGCATAAACCCCTATTTTATCACCTTAGCAATCACTTGCTAAGGCAAAAATCCAACATGGTGGCAGCGGCTGCTTGCCCTGTAATCCAGCCCGTTCCCCTGCACTTATCCAGCCAATCACGTTTGCACTTTGTCTTGTATGGGGAAGTGATTCATGTTGTGCAAAAATGCACATGTGCAAAAATGCACATATCACTGGAGCTTTTTAAAAAAGTAGGGAAAAGCCACAGATGCTTTTCTTGTGTAGGTTTTCCTTTTTTCGGCCCCCTTTCTTCACAATATGATGAGACAATGTGGGATCCCATTAAGACAGCTCATTTTCTGAGCAAATTCTGTGAGGAGTACTTTCACCATATAGACAACCCGCAAGTTTTTTCTCAAACCTTAAAGATCCATCTCATCATTACTCAGAAAGTCAGAGAATGAGAACCCTTCCCACATTCTCTACAACCTGTTGAGTCCCTCACCTGGCATTTGGTGTTGTCAGTGTCCCTTCTCACTTAGCATTCCACTCTTCAGGCTGCTGGCTCTCTTCTTCCCTCCCTCCTGTTGCCACATATTCAGCTACTTACTAAGTGACCTCAGGCAGTCAGACATACCACACACCTTCACCTTTTGGTTCCCCACTTTGTTGTTCAGTGCTGGAAGGTGAAGGTGAAGGCTCAGTGCTGGAGCATGATGTCATCTTCCCCAGACTTTATTTTTATTCTCAGTTGGAAATAGTAAAAAGAAATTGCCGCCATGAATTTCTCTTACCATGGAGTATTTATGTCAACTGTAGGCAACATTTTCAGTTGGGGAGCTGCATTGACTACCAAATGCATTGGTAGCCACAGAGTTAAAGGGAAATAAAAAGGGGCATCAATGGGACAGTGAAAGTAGGTCTGTTGAGAGGAACATGAGCATACTGATGACTCAAAAGTGGCAGAGAAATATTGAGAAGATCATTATTCATGTACTTGTCTTCTTTCCTGACCAAAGTTTTACCAAGCTCTGTTCTCTTGAAATGGGAATAAGGAAAGGTTCACACAACACTAATATGAGGCTAGCTATTTTTAATTTATGGCAATAAATTACAGTTTATTTATGGTTATCTTTCTATAACTATAGGAAGGACTCATTCCACGCTTTCTGCAAGCACGCTGATGACTAAAAAGGCCAATCCAAGATAAACATGTCCAATTGCAGAAAGCAGAGCAGAAGGTCTCCTTGGGTGATGTTTCCAGGTTGTGATTCTTTCTGCGTTGTCGTTTCTCTTCAAGACTTGTTCGTCATGAGTTCTCAAATAAGGCTGCAGCATTGTGGATAGTGTGTCTCCATGCCTCCCGATGTGAGGCCAGGGCGGACCACTGTTGGTGATCAATTTGGCCGAGCCTGAGATGTTGTTTCAGGGAGTCCTTGTATCGCTTTTTCGGAGCGCCCCTCTTACGCTGACCCGTGGCGAGTTCACCGTAGAGTACTATTTTTGGGAGGCGATGGTCCTCCATCCTAGAAACGTGCCCTGCCCAGTGCAGCTGTGTTCTCAGTATCATGGCCTCAATGCTGGTGATCTCTGCTTGCTCAAGGATAGCAACATTTGTCACATACTTAGTCCTGTGTATATTTAGGATTGTGCGTAGACAGCACTGATGAATGCTGCTCGAGGAGTTGTAAGTGGTGGCAATAGGTGACCCATGTTTCAGATCCATAAAGGAGAATAGACAGTACAATGGCTCTATACACACTGATTTTTGTGCTTCGCCTCAGGTGTTTGTTACTCTAGATTCTTTTGTAAAGTCTTCCAAAGTGCTATGTGCCTCTGCTAATCTGTGATCGATCTCTTTGTCAGTCTTGGCATCTGAGGAGATGATGCTTCCCAGGTAGGTGAACTGCTGAGCCGACTTAAGCACAGAGTTGCCAACGGCAATGTGGGGATGGTGGTGTTCGTCCCGTGGTGCAGGCTGGTAGAGAACTTCCATTTTCTTCAGGTTGACTTCCAGCCCAAACAGCTCTGCAGCTGTTGCGAAGCAGGATGTTAGGCACTGCAGAGCTGCTTCTGTGTGGGCAACAAGGGCAGCATCATCAGCAAAGAGCAGCTCATGGACTAGATAGTTTAGAGTCTTATTGGGAGCCCTCAGACGGCTTAAATTAAACAAGCTACCATCAGTACGGTAACGTATATAGATGCCGCCTTTTTCTTCAAGCTGTGCTGTAGCCCTTTGGAGCATCATGCTGAAGAAGACTGTAAATAAAGTTGGAGCAAGAACTCAACATTGCTTCACTCCATTAGTTATTAGAAAGGGCTCTGAAAGAGCATCACCATATCTGACTTGACCATGCTGGCCCTCATGTAGTAAGATAATCATTTTAAGGAATTTGGGGGGACATCCTAGTCTTTCCTGGAACTGCCACAGACCTTTTCTACTCACAGTGTCAAAGGCCTTGGTGAGGTCGACAAATGTTACATAGAGGGTGTGGCTATACAATCATAAAAAAAATCCGTTTGGGGAAAAAAATATGAACAGCCTGTTGTTCGTATGCATACAAACCAGCTATACGATTTTTAACCCCCCTAAACTCCATATGACTCCCTCTTCCCGAAGCTGGCTGGAGCGAGCAAGCCAAGTGGCAGTTTTAAATCTCCCACCGCTTTTTTTTTTAAAGGTTCCAGCTTTGCGGACAGTCTTTTCCGTATTTACAATATAAAATAAAAATAAATAAACATATAAATTCACGGACTTACCGGATGCTCGCTAGCCGGGAATCCAACACGGCGGGCGCTCCTAATTCCCCTCCATGCTAGCCCCGCCCCCTCTACTCAGCCAGCCAATCAGATTACCCTGCCTTTTCGTATGTGTGCGAACGGACTGTACAGACCCATCAGCCATCTGAACGGCTTACGGATTTCTCTTCGCGATCCGCTTTCCCTCCCGAACGCCGCATGTGCGTATTTCAGGGTGGAAAACTGCCCCCCCTCTTTTGCATTAGTGTGCATCTGAACGGCTGTTTGTACCGAAGTGCGAACTTCCGCACGCCATACATATTATTTAAATCATGTAGACGGGACCTGAGTCCCTTGTTCTGTTATTGATTAACAATAAGAATGTGATATTTGCTGAAAACAGTCTTTTGACTTTCCCATCCAGGATTTTGTTTCTTAAGGGAATCTGAAGTTATTTGTGTGTACCAATGTCAGACACATTAATATGTAATGTCATATTTATAACCTATTATGGTTCTTTTGTTTAATTGCTTACAATAACAATCTCTTACTTTTTATAGGCTCAATAAAACCCAGGAAGCCACAATGTGAAGATTTCGAAGCAATTACTGAATTGCTTTTCATTTTAATAGCTTGTGCTGGCAGGGTGAAAACACTCTTTGGGTTCTTGCCTTAGTATTGCAACTTGTATTTCATTTTAGACCACCTGCAGATAAATTGTTTGACTCACAGGGCATCAGTTTGTTATTCATTGGTTCTTTAAAAATTTAGCTAGGACCAAATTCCAAATTTGAAAAAGTATCAAAAATAAAACTGCCAATATTACACTGACCTTTGCAAATCCATTAGGTAATCATATCTAAAATACTGTGTACCTTTCTCATAACCACATCTGTAAAAGGATATTGTAGAAGTGGAAAAGGGAAATAAAAAGGCAATCAAAAGGATTGAAGGGGCTGGAACAGTTCCATTATGAAGAAGGTCAACAATATTTTGGGCTGTTTAGGTATGAAAAAAGTAATTGGGACATGACAGAAGTGTATACAATTATGCATGGCATGAGAAACTAGATAGAGAGAAGCATTTCTGCCTCTCTCATAATACTCAAAGCTGGTGGTGTCCACTGAAAAGGAATGGTGGGAGATTCAGGACATGAAATAAAGGGAAGCATTTCACACAGTGCATGGTTAAGGGGTGGGATTCATGTGGCCCTCCACATGTTACTGGATTAGGGGTGCCAGGTAAAGGCAGAAATGAGTGCATCATGTAATTTATGGATATGGACAATGTGTTAATTTTACAGAGAAATACATGGCTATGTTGACTCACCAATACTTTTCAATTGATATTTAAGATGAACAGAAATTTGTTAATAATTACATCTTGATTGTCAATCTTGCATGCCATGAATTTTGATTGTCCCTTATTGTTATTTTGAAAGCCTGACAATACTATGTTGGATACAACTCCCAGCATTCCTCATCATTGTCTATGTTGGCTTCGGTGGCTGGGTCTTGCAGCCCAACAAGTTCAGGAGGTTGCATGATTCTTACCTGTGGCATAATTATAGTATGGAAAGGTACAGCCACCATGCAGTGGCACAAAATATAGTGATGGTTTCCAAACTGGATGGCTTTAAGGGGAGATTTGATAAATTCATGATGGTTAGGGCCATCCGTGGGTGTATTGCAAGAGGTTCATCACCTCTGTATGTCAGTTTTCAGGAACATGAGATAGAGGATGCACTTTCATCCAGGTCCTGTCAGAAGTCTTTTTGTAGGCATCTGATTGGCCTCTGTGTGAGCCAGTCAGGGTCATTCCCATGTTTTTACCTTTAAGGAAGCTCATTCACATGGGAACAGAAGCAACAAAATAGTATAGTTGTGTGAGAAGCAACAAAATAGTTGTGTGAGAAGCAACAAAATAGTAAATGTTGTCACCTCTCTATGTCAGGGGTGCTGTCAGGCTTTGGCCTGAGGTGAGATAGAGGAACTCAGAACTGTGAGACAAAGGCAGTCACCAGAATGAAAGAGCAAGTCAGGATTGAAGCAGATACCAAGAAGTGTGATGGAAGAGAGAGCCAGAAGTCAGGATCAAAGAGCAGTACAGAGTTTAGTGGCTCATCACACAGGGCAGACACACTCAAACCCAAAGTCTGATCCTTAGCAGCTTTTGAGAGTGGTCTACTGGGAGCTTGTTAGGTTCTCCCCCTTCCAGTTGTAACAAAAGAGGAGCAAAGGGCAATGTTATTTTTCTCTTTTTTCTAATTGCAGTTGTTGCCCTGGGGCAGTTTGGTGGCTCAGATCACTAAAACTGGTCAGGTGTTCAGCATCAAATGAATTATTGCAGAAGATGGGGAGGGAAGATAACAGCTTTCCCCCCTCCTTCATCAGCAGTATGATGACTGCAGACAGTAAATACAGAGATCTTAATAAAGGAGGGATTAATCGTGTGATACGAGTATTCTCCTAAGTAATAGCCCAATTTTGTCATCTTCAACACAAACATTTTCCTTTCAGTGCCATCTACCAAACAGTATGATGTTACATATTAACAGCCAGATGACTTGTTTACTTCAGATCAGTCCTGCATAAAGGAGGAGCAGCATTTTGTCTGCATAGTCCCCCTCCCCAGCACAAGAGATTGATTCCACTGTGATTTTTCTGGTATGAATAAACTGGGATAGTCTCAAAATGGAACACATCCAAAACTTTGCATATTATCCTATTTGATTGTATCTACAATTCTGTGGATTCATGTTATGTTTGTTACATCGGTGTAGAAGCTGAGGAAGCATTGTTCCTTTATTAGTAGTTCCTTTCTCCCTTTTTCTACAGCCATCCTTAAGAGAACAGAACAGAGAGGACATTGCTCTTGAGGCTTTTAAGTCCTGGGTTTCTTGCTGTACAGAAGATATCTCCTTTTTTTCCTGAGGCATTTTAAATCCCAAGCAAATGCCCTATTATTTTCTAAACATCCATTGTGGTCTCTGCAATGCAATTTCAGTACTCTGCCAAGGAGAACATATTTTTCCATCTTGTGCTGCTCCTTTCCTAGGACAAAGTTGTATTTGACATGCAGCTAAATGATTTATTATCTAATTTTTCATAGTATAACCAGTGCTATGAATATCCCCTTATTTATTTTTTTTAAAAAAGAATAAGACTACATGGAAAACGAAAGACAAAATTTTGGGTAGGCCATGTCTGCTGCAATTAATCAGTTGTCAAAGGAGTGCTAATCAATTTCTTACAGAATCTAGTTAGCTATAACAAGCATGGACAATTTGTCAGGCTCTGGAAACTAGCATATTCTGCCTCCTGGGTGCCCTGGGACAGATTAGGCAAACTTGATGGTGAATTGCTGGCACCTTTTAGCATCAAATATCACTTCTGCTTGTAGGTTAAGTGATCAAGTTTATAAAAGCTAAACTGAAAATTAAGGACATACATTTTGTTTATAGAGGGATTGATGTCCTCAATCCTGTGTAGGAAGTGCATTCCAGGTGGAGCCATTTTACACTATAAAAATATACTGTATCACTATAATTCCACTTTATCCAACATGGCTACAACTATAGAATCCTGGAGTTTCTACTTTAGGGAGGCACTAGATCTCTTTGGCTAAGAATTCTAAACACACATCCCTGAACTGCAAATCCTATGATTCCATAGGCTGGAACCATGGCAGTTAAAATGCTCTAATTGTCTAGTGTAGCACTCCAGAGGAGGTCAAAGAATTCTTTGGGAAAGTGGAAGTGTGATATTCATACCAAAATTCAAATGCCTCTTCTTGATGTATTCAGGATCTATCTGCAATAAAAAAAAAAAAGCCCAGCTAGAGCATTTAAAGACTATATGATGTGGTAACTTTTCATATGCCATAATCAACAGACCTAGGTGTTCCCAAGGAACTAATGTACCATATGTAGACGGATTGAATGAATGAATGAGTGAGTGAGTGAGTTTCTTTATTGCAGTCACAGACCAGTGCAAACAAATAAAAGCACAATATAAAAGAAAAAAAAGTTTAAAACAGTTAAAAACATATTTAAATCATCCCTTCAAGGTACATGCCCTCAGTAGACCTAGACAAATTTTATATTAGTAGTCCATTGAGATCATTGTTTGTTGGATTTTAATCACTGCTACACAGAATCTAGCTACATTGTATGATATATTAAAATTGGTATCTGAGAGCAGGAGAGAAATATAAAAAGAGCCAGTTCATTCTTGATATTTATACAATAAAGGTAATATAAACCTTGAGTGGATGTCTCTGTAAAATGAACACAGAAGAAGAACATGTTCTGTTATTTCTACCAGCCCAGAATCACAGGGGCACAGTCTGCCGGCAAAAGAAATCTTATATAGACCTTCAAGAACAGCTTAAGGTAGAGCATGACATCTTGCTAAGGTGAAGGCCCTCCTGGGATTGGGTATTTCTAGGTTTGCCAAATATGACATGAGTGAGGACAGATATCTGTTATTGTCACTGGCAATGAAAATTGGTGCACTGCTTAAATCTAGTTGTTCTGTATCTATAACTCATTGCTTAATAGCTGCTTTAGCCCAATCGTATCCCAGGCTACGCAGAAGTTCTGGAGGGAAACCCAGAGATGCAATTTAAGTCAGAACTAACCATTTCCATTCTGATTGAAAATCATTGTTCAGGGTAAAAGGAGCAAGTTCAGTGGGAACAAAGAATAGTCTAAGCCAATAATTAAGTATAGACACCCATACTTTGGCCTCCTCTTTCATAAATCCTGACTCCAGTCTCAACAGTGCATTGGGAACACAATTAGGCAGTTGAACAACTGATTGTAGAAATTTGGATTGGACAAGCTCTAGTTGTGTAGTTTGGAGGGAAACCCAGCTGGGAACCATCTAGCAATTGGGCTACTACTTTAGCTTCAATAAGTTTAAGTGCCACCAGTATATAATGGCCTCCTCTTGTCATAAAGAATTTTAGGATAGCTGCTAAGCTACTCTGTGCATTGCCTGTGGCATATTCTACATGTGCTTTCCTACTACCATTTGCATGAAAGATTACCCCCAGATATTTACAACAGGTAACTTGCATGATCACATGGCCATCTATACTCCAAGCATATTTCTTAGGCCACCTGGCAAATGCCATAATTTTAGTCTTTTGGTAATTAAGTACTAGATGCTCCTCTCTGTGGTACAAAGTTAATGCTTTTAGTGCTCTTTTTAATTCTATGGGTGTTCTTGAAATTATTGCTGCATCGGTATGTAGACAGAAATATAGGGATAGAGAGGACTGCCCTCTTTAAAACCCCATGGCATTTTGGACCAAAGTATTCTATCCACACAAGATAACAACTATGATAGAGACAGGAGGTGCATCCTAGTTCTCTTTAACCATTGATTTACTTGCTAAAAGTATCTCAAACATTCTATTTTACATGATTCCCTCACCACCAAATACATTTACTCTGGACCAGAGACACAAAGAATACTCATGAATCTTTTTGTCTTTGTTGAGAAAGGATGTCTTGACACACTGAGATACTGCATTGAGGAAATGGTCAACCACTGTAAGCCTTTTCACATTACTGTGGCTGGTATTTTGGCACAGAAAATGGTATTTTCTGCCAAAATGTGTCTTTTGTATCAAAATATGCAAACCTAGCAATTCTTATGATCTCAATCAGCAGGCAAAGAAAGGTTTGCATGTCTTTAATTTAGTCTGCAAGAATTAAAAAAGTAAAAATGGACACTCTACTTTGGCGTTAAGCACATTTAACAAATACAGAATGTACTCTTCTTTCAAAAACAATCAAAAGTTTTGTGGCATCATAAACACTAACCATAACCATAAGCACGTTATGGCTTAGGTTTTCATGAACTTCAGTCAAGGTCATCAGATGGATGAAGGATTATTCTGATTTACAAGTAATGTATGTCAATTAACAACAACAACAACAACAGAATACATAGTTGGGGGGAAGACTGTAAGCAGTAATGCCAGACAGAAATAAAATGCAGAAAGTACAAACAGTAATAATTAGGTGATTTACAGTGACCATTCACAAAGAGAGCTTTTGCTCATAACTTAATCACACCAGCTTTGTGTCCCGTGGTAATCACGCTATTAAAGGAAATGGGAACATACTGGTAGTGAAACATTTATTATCACACCTCTCTTCATTTGTGTGACTGTGCTCCTTTGGTAAACCCCTGGTGAGATTGGTCCATTTGCTTCAGTTTCAGGGATGACTACAGTCAAACAACATGAAGGGGACTGATTTCTCCTTCTCCCTCCCCCTTATGCCATATGACTGCAGTCATCCTGGAACTGAAGTGAAGGGACCTATCACACCAGGGACAGCAGTGGAACAATACCAATCTTGGCAGGTATTGACAGGATTTTCCCATCAGTTCAAAGGAGTGGTACAGTAACAACTAGAATGTGAAGCAGCAACAGACAGCCACAATGTTGTCTGATAAGTAAAGGCCAAATTCATTACTATCCTGCTGAAATTCCTCTTTAGCAGCCTCGTGTGATGAAGTCCTTAGATATGATGGCATGGTAAAACTAAGTAACACATGTTCTTCTTCTGGCTTTTCTTCGCAAATGAAGATTCAGGAAGAACTCATCCTGCTCTTTTTCTGCAAGCGCACTGATGACTAAAAAGGCCAATCCGAGATAAACAAGTCCAGTTGCAAAAAGCACAGCAGAAGGTCTCCTTGGGTGATGTTTCTGGGTCTGATTCTTTCTGTGTTGTCATTTCTCAAGGCTTGTTCGGCGTGAGTTCTCAAATAAGGCTGCAGCATTGTGGATAGTGGATTTTCATTCCTCCCGATGTGAGGCCAGGGTGGACCATTGTTGGTGATCATTTTGGCCAAGCCTGAGATGTTGTTTCAGGGAGTCCTTGTATCGCTTTTTTGGAGCACCCCTCTTACGCTGACCCGTGGCGAGTTCACTGTAGAGTACTAGTTTTGGGAGGTGATGGATCTTCTTCGTGGTCTCTGTGAATCACACAGCTGGGTTACTCCTGCGCCTGTGCAGAGCATCGGAACCTTCTAGAATTGCTAGGCAAAATGTGCTTTGATAAATTTTTGGCGGTAACTACGCCCATCCTAACAGTCCCTTATAAAGGCTTCCCGCCAAAATCCCCTCAGTTCCTTTCTTTCCGCCACGCTAGCAGCTTGAAGGAACCTCTGTTCGCTAGGTGTTTTCTCTCTCATTGATCTGGTTTGACTTGGCTTGGCTTTTTTGATGACGATTTTTGCTCTATCCCTCTGGTTTTGGTATTTGGCTTCTGATCGCTCTGTTTTTGACCTGTTTCTGACTCTTGATGACGATTTTGGCCTACTCCTTCGGTTTTCACATTACCTCAGATATCGTTCCTGACCTCGGACTGTCCTTGACTATGATTTTTCTTCATTGTGCTTATTATTGCAGCTATTGCAGCCGAACGAGATCCGTCAGATAACCACCCTGAGTAGCTTTAAAAAAGCACTAAAGATGGATCTCTTTCGGCAGGCCTTTCCTAATTAGATCCCGGCTTCAGGGGATCCTGGCTTCTTTTAGTCCGCTGGCCATTTATAGTATTTTATTATATTTATTGTTTTTAATTGTGATTTTAGATTACTTGGTTTTAATTTATAATTGTTTAATATTTGGGGGAGGGTGCAGTGGGGGGTGTTTGGGGATTTTATCTGTATTGAATTTTAATTTTTGTAAGCCGCCCCGATTGTTTTAACAGAGGGGTGGGGTATAAATAAATTTTATTATTATTATTATTATTATTGTGAGTAAAATGTCTGGGAGAGGAGCCTTTACACGCTGTGTAATTAGTCAAACGAAGCTCCCAGGTGCGGATGGTCATTCCCACTGTTTAATATGCTTGGGAGAGACTCATAATGTCGATGCTTGCGTCCATTGTAAGGCTTTTACACCACAGGCTCAGAAACATAGGCTCTCGTGCCTGAAGTCTTTTCTTTACGAGAAAGCCTTACTCCCTGGTTCAGTTCCAGCCTCTACCTCTGCTTCAGCTCCTCCCTCTGAGTCCTGAGGCCGTGGACGCTCCCGGTCTCCTCCATCTAAAGGCCAAAAACGTCGTCGGTCCCAAAGCCCGTCTAGGCACTGCTCCACTGCATCTGACCCGGAGGCTCTCCATTCCTTCCTTCAGCGGTCCTCGGATTCAGCTCGGGATCGATCGACACCGACTCTAGAGCCGATACCATCGACATTGAAGGATGCCATTTGGGATAAGGCTCCTTCCACCACCGAGGCCCATCCCAGTACTGAGTCTGCTTCTTCTCAGTCTTTGCAGAAGAAGAGGAAAGAAAAGCATTTGTCTAAGCATGACTCTAGTAAGTCCAAGACTAAGACGAAGGACGGCTCAAAGAAATCTAAGCCTGTGGAAGGTGCTGCTCCAGAGATCCCCCCTCGCCTATCAACAGATGTCGAGGGCACCTTTGTTCGGCCTTTGCCTGTTTCCACCGTAACAGAGCCCGAGACTCGTCGGTCACGTACACCATCGGGATCAGCAGAGATTGTGACGGTTGAGGTCCTGTCCGGTACCGACGCCGAGAGATCCCCTAGACGCCTTGAAGCATCCCCTGCTCTGGTCGTGTCGAGGGCTCAGTTGCTGGAGTGCCATTCTTCGGATGTGGAGGTCAAGGTCCTCGCGTCCGAAGATGTCCCTCGAAGCCGTGCATCTGCTGCAATCCGTGATGATGTTCCGGCTTATTCCACCTATGATCTGGCCTGATCCATCTGCAGGGCAGGTTTCAGGTCACCCACGGGTTCACAGATCTACACATCAAGAGGTGATGTCCTCAACACCACCATCACAGGCTGCTCGATTGCCCGGTCTCCGCGACTCGTCGATCTCGATGTTGTGAAGCCAGTGTTGAAGAGGGATGCTGTGATCCAGGTGTCTCCTCTTGAACATCACCCTCTACCTCGAACTCCTCCAATGCCACAGCTCCAATCTCCCACACTGCCACGGGACCATAGTCCTTCATCGGAGGGGTCGACCTCATCTTCCGCCATGTCTTGGGACCTTTACCGACCATATCTGCCATCACCTAAAACCGAGTTGATGGAGGATGATTCTGCCTCTCCAACTGATGATGTGCGCGCGTTTGGAGAGCAAATGGTCTGGATGTCCCATGCTCTAGATCTTAAATTGGAAGAACAAGTGACTGATCCCGTGTACCCAATTTTCCAATGGATCCAGTCGAAGGCACTCCCGACTGCTTCCATCCCTGTACTGTCCTCTCTGTTAAAAATTGCACAGGGATCTGGGAGAATCCCTCATCTATCCAGTCAACATCTAAAAAGATAGATCGACTGTACCGTGTTGGTGGCAAACATGTGGATTGGCTCCAGAACCATCCAAGGCCGAATTCTTTGGTCATCGAAGTCGCACAGAACAAGAAACAACGCCGGCTTCTATTATCTCCGCCAGACCCAGAGGGCAGGAAACTGGATATTGTCGGGAAGAAAATCTACTTGGCAGCTGGTCTGAGCTTCCGTGTGGCAAATTATTTGGCTTGCATGGGAGCTTACCAGCAGGTCCTATGGGAGAGAATGAGTCATCTCATCCAGGACCTCCCTGAGGAGCGGCGTCGGATGGTGGAGGCCATACAATCTGAGGCCCAGTCCCTTGCGGGACTACAGGTGAATTCGGCCCGCCATGTGGCAGACTGTGCAGCGAAAATCATCGCTGGTTCCATTGCGCTGTGTCAACATGCATGGTTGCGTTCCTCGGGCCTTACACCTCAAGCCTCGGCCACCATAGAAGATCTGCCCTTTGACGAGTCAGGCTTATTCAATGGGTCAACCAATGAAAAGCTCAAGTTCACCCAAAAGATGAGAACCACTGCCAGCAAATATGGTATGGGCTCCACCTCCACCTCTCAATACTGTCCTAGAGGGAGATATTCCTGGCAAGCCCCATCGTATGGCCAACAGTTCCGTTGAGGGTACTCTGGCCAATCCTACTGCCGGTCCCGTTACGTTCCCTCTCCCTCTCTGGCCTCATCGGTGAGGAGCCAGGATTCGGATTCCAGATACCGCCAACCATTGTGGCAACAATCCAGGGATCAGAGCCGGAAGAAATTTTTATTGCCTTGCTGATGCTGTCTCTGTTTTTTCTTAGACGCCTGTCTTCGGGAATCGACTATCCAACTTCCAAGAAGCCTGGTCTTCTATAATATCAAACCATTGGGTGCTTCAAATCATCCAGACTGGCTATTGGATCAAGTTCGACACTCTACCTCCGACAGGACTAGTTCGATCAACACCACCCTCCCCTCCCCTCCTCGAGGAGGTGTACACTCTGTTGCAGAAGGGAGCCATCGAACCTGTTGACTCCGACCTTCACCACCTCTGCTTCTTCTCGAGGTACTTCTGGTTATCAAGAAGGACGGTGGTCTACACCCGATTCTCAGCCTCCGTGGGGTGAACAAGTACATAGCCCCAAAGAAATTCAGAATGGTCACCTTGGCTCCATCCTTCCACTTCTTAATCAGTACGACTGGTTCGTCTCCATAGACCTGAAGGATGCCTATTTTCACATCAGGATCCATCCGGCGCACAGGCGCTTCCTTGCGTTTCAGGTCAGGACCGAGGCCTTCCAATTCAGAGTGCTTCCTTTCGGCCTCTCGACTGCTCCTCGAGTCTTTACAAAGTGCATGGCAGTACTGGCAGCTTTCCTTCAGCAGCAGGGAGTGGTGGTCTTCGACGACTGGCTGATTGTGGCGGAGTCTCGACATCAGCTCAAACTCGATGTTGGCCTCACCTTAGATGCCTTAGATTACCTGGGACTTGTTGTCAACATCGAAAAGTCTCAGCTCCAGCCGGCTCAAGTGATCCAATTCATTGGAGCTTGTCTAGACTCTGTAATTGCAGCGGCATACTTACCTCAAGACCGCTTCAACACCCTTCGGTCCCTGATCCATACCTGCCGTCGGTCCCGAAGGCTTCCCACTCATTCCGTTCAGATTCTTCTCGGTCACATGGTGGCTATGACTTATGTGACCCGCCTTGCCAGACTTTGGTTCCATCCACTCCAACACTGGTTCCTGCAAGTGTTCAACCCTCTCCACGATTCTCCAAATAAGATGCTTACAATGCTGCGGGCAGTTCAGCGGTCTCTGGACTGGTGGCTGGTACCAGACAATGTCCTGTCGGGCATGCCGTTTGACCTTCCTTAGCCGAACGTATCTTTGACAACGGATGCCTCGATGCAAGGATGGGGAGCGCACATCGACTCCTACGAGATTCGGGGCTCTTGGAACAATGAAGAGCAAGCTCTCCATATCAACGTTGTGGAACTGCTCGCCGTCCAGAAAGCATTATGAGCCTTTGAATCCTTGGTGAGGGGCAGGACTGTACTAGTACTGACAGACAACATCTCTGTCATGTACTACCTGAACAAGCAGGGAGGTACGAAGTCCCCCCACCTTCTACAGCTCACACTGGACATCTGGGATTAGTGCGTCCACAGGAATGTGTTTCTCCAATCCATCCATCTTCCCGGGGAGGAGAACACTCTTGCAGATGGACTCAACCGCTCGAGTCTCTCCATCCACGAGTGGCATCTACACAGATTGGTCACCTTAGACCTGTTTTGGAGCTGGGGTTTTCCTCAAGTAGACCTCTTCACATCTCTCGAGAATGCTCAGTGTCCCCAGTACTGTTCCAGGCGACGCACTCCAGGATCGAGGGGAGACGCATTCCTGTTCCAATGGTCGGGTCCGCTACTATACCTGTTCCCTCCATTCCCACTACTAACAAGAGTGATTGCCAAGCTTCGTCGGGATCGAGTGAACGCCATCCTCATCGCCCCGTGGTGGCCTCGACAGCCGTGGTTTGCGACTCTGCTACACATGTCTAAGTGTCGCTTCATCCGTCTGCCATCCCGTCTGGATCTGCTCACCATTCACGAGGGCATGGTCAGACATCCTGATCTGGACACTCTCCGTCTGATGGCATGGAGGTTGCTTCTGTAATTCAAGCTTCGGGTTCGGGACTCTCGGATTCGTCTTCGGTATCGAGGCAACCTGCATCTCTCCATCCAGACGTCCAGGCTGTCATCGATGCTGCATGAAGACCGTCTACTCAACAGTCATACCACTACAAGTGGAAGAAGTATGAAGCCTTCCTGGCCTCCCGGGAACCGAGTCCTGAACCTTTCTCCATTCCGACGGTACTGGAGTTTCTTCTCCAACTGTCTTCTGCAGGCCTGTCACTTTTGTCGATCCGGTGCTACCTGGCTGCTATCTCCGTCGAGTTCCAGGCGAGAGGTCGCCCACCCCCCTTTGTTGATGCGACGGTAAAGAAATTTTTGAGAGGGTTCGCCAACCTACACCCTCCGGTGACTGAACCGACCCCGGCTTGGAGCCTTGAACTGGTCCTCTCACAGCTGGTTCGCCGACCGTTCGAACCTCTGGCTTCTACTGATCTGCGACTTCTATCCTGGAAGACTGCTTTCCATCACTTCAGCACATCGGGCTGGTGAGCTCTGTGCCTTGAGGTCTGATCCTCCATACACTGCTTTCCATAAACACAAATTTGTGCTCTGTCCCGACATCTCCTTTCTTCCGAAGGTGGTGTTCAGCTTCCATCTCAACCAATCCATCACTCTCCCTGCTTTGTTTGATGCAGGACCTGCAGGATGAATTCGAACGCACCCTTCATCTCATGGACGTTTGAAGGGCTCTAGCCTTCTACATTTAACGGACTGCATCCCACAGGAAGTCACACAGACTGTTTGTGTCTTATGCTGACTCGAAGCTCGGAGAGCCCATTTCCTCGCAACGGCTATCGAAGTGGGTGACATCGACCATTGTTCTCTGCTACGAACTGGCAAAGAAGCCTCTGCCTTCACGGATTCGGGGACACTCTACGAGAGCTGTCTCCACTTTGACAGCTTGTCTCTCTGGAGTGCCTCTAGAGGACATTTGCAGAGCTGCAACCTGGTCATCACCTTTGACTTTTATTTCTCATTAGACACTTGACTCTCGTTCTAGGTACGAGGCGGCCTTTGGGAAGGCTGTACTGTTATCTTCTATTCAATGAGTGAGTGTTCATGTTGCCAAGGCACTGTTATTATATATGCTTTGATTAGCTTACTTAAGAATGTGCTCTTAATGTTTCATTCTCAGGTATCTGTATATATGGTATACTTGGTGTAGGACATACCCACCTCCAAGAGTGAAGCTTGCCGGTCTACACCCAGCTGTGTGATTCAGAGAGACCACGAAGAAGATGGACAGGTTGCTTAGCTGTAACCATAGATCTTCGAGTGGTCTTCTGTGAATTCACACAGACCCGCCCATCCTCCCCTCTATGTCCTACTACATCATATACACATGCTTAATGTTCCTGATGCTGCAGATTGCAGCGTCATTCAAGGAACTGAGGAGATTTAGGCGGGAAGCCTTTATAAGGGACTGTTAGGATGGGCAGAGTTACCGCCAAAAATGTATCAAAGCACATTTTGTCTAGCGATTCTAGAAGGTTCCGATGCTCTGCACAGGCGCAGGAGTAACCCAGCTGTGTGAATTCAGAAGACCACTCGAAGATCTATGGTTACAGGTAAGCAACCTGTCCTTCTCCATCCTAGAAATGTGCCCTGCCTAGCGCAGTTGTGTTCTCAATATCATGGCCTCAATGCTGGTGATCCCTGCTTGCTCAAGGACAGCAACATTCGTCAGATAGTCAGTCCAGTGTATATTTAGGATTGTGTGTATACAGCGCTGATGAAGGCGTTCGAGGAGTCGTAGGTGGTGGCGATAGGTGACCCATGTTTCAGATGCATAAAGGAGAATAGACAATACAATGGCTCTATACACACTGATTTTTGTGCTTCGCCTCAGGTGATTATTATTCCAGACTCTTTTGTAAAGTCTTCCAAATGTGCTATATGCCTTTGCTAATCTGAGATCAATCTCTTTGTCAATCTTGGCACCTGAGGAGATGATGCTTCCCAGGTAGGTGAACTGCTGAACGGACTTGAGCACAGATTTGCCACCGGCAATGTGGGCATGGTGGTTGTAGGGTGGTAAGAAAACCTTTACAGATGGTGTAAGCTATGTGTGATAGACCTTAATCTCTTAATGAATGTAAGTTCAGCAGTTTCATGTTGCAGGCCTCTCTTTCAGCGTCCTTTCCCCCCAAAGATTGCCACTTTTAATGTAACTCACTTTTAATGTAACTTTCATGTAACTCAATCTAAATGTGTTTAGGCGCAGCCTTTTTATAAAGTCCTATGAGTCAGTACAACTTACCATATCAAAATATAGATCTTGATGCTACTGAATCTCTTTCCATTAAATCTAATTATATCAGTGCATCAAATTCAAATTCAAGTTTGGCACGTGAACATTGTATGCCAAGCTCAGCTCTGAGTTAAAGGGCATACAGATATAATTTTAAAAACTTGTAATAAGGTTTTGTGCCTTTTCTTTATAATTCATTAACAACAACAAACACTTGATTTAATGTGTTGTCTTACAGACTCTCTACGTTCACTCAAGCTCCAAAACACTGATCAGAGATGTTATTTTGGTAGTATGGATGTGGTGTAGGATACTATGCTGTAGTGGATTCCATCTTCACAATTACCTCTGAGCTGGATTGCTAGAAATGGGAGGGTGCTAGACCTGAGCTCAAAATTTATCTATTTCTTGCAAGTTTATTCAGTTCCAGTTCTCATTCTTAAAGTATACATCTAATCCAATAACTATATTGTGTTGTAAGTACTGTATTTCAATATGAAAATGGAACTTGGCACCACTCTAAAAATGTAGAAAATTCTGAAAGAAGGTTTTTTTTTAGCACAAAATCTCACTGGCATAAGTCTCTTGACAGATGTATAAACTTGTAAATTAAGGATACCTTATTTGCTTAAATATCTTCTGGGGCTTGTAAATTTAGCATCCAGAATTTACAATTCCCAGTCTTCACTGGGATCAAGGCCTCTACTTTCTTGTGCTTGTTCACTCCCCAAGGCTAAACCGTAAATATAAAATAAGCCATTACACATAAAGTACTTCCTTCCTCTTCTTTTTTTATGTCTATCTTGCAACCTGTTGCTAAGCAACACAGGTTCATACTGAGGATGTGTTTTGGCACACTGTATGGCTGTGACTGGCTGAAACACTGCATTTTAAATAAGAACTACAAATATGTTACACTACTGCTAGGACAAAGACTTGATCTTAACCTTGAGGTAACACAATAAAAACTCCCAACTGGTGCAATACAGAGAAATCCATCAACAAAATCTAGTCCCAGCTATCTTTGGGGGAAAAGAATCTGACATTACTATTCAAATTGGTGGAAATCACTTGTCAAAGTTTAAACTGCTATAAATATGCCGTATCCATAGTGTTTCTCTTTTTTACTGCTAAGCTTCAAATATATCAGTTGAGCCATTTTCTGAGTATAATCCATAGTACATACTTCTCCACCCATTCCAGTTTCTGTCTATAATGATAAAATGTTATTCATCTGTCTCAGCTTTAAAATGTAATTTCAGAAAAAAACATGATTTTTAGAAGTAACTGAGATGCAAGAAACAAAGAAACAAAAAAACTCCAAACACAAACCAGATTATGTAATACTCAGATTTAAACAGCTGTCTGCATAGAAAGTTTAAGGAGTTGATCAAACTATACATGGTAAAACTGTTTTCTACAGGTGTAATACTCTGAAGGTGCCAGTTCCTCTCTGATCTTGGCAGCTAACCAGTGTCAGGTCCAGTTAGTACTTGGAAAGGAGACTGCAAGGGAATACCAAGTGCTGTATGCTATATTCAGTGGAAGGCAATGGCAAACCTCCTCTGGATAAATCTTGCCAATAAAATCTTATGATAGGGTCACCATAATTTGGAGCTGACTTGAAGGCACATGATAACAACAGATGACTTCCACAGGTATACTGGTGAAATGGCACTTAGAATCAGTCAAAGGTGTTGTCTAGAAAGTGGGGAAAAATCCTCTTAGAATGCAAGGAGAATATTGTTTGTCCAGATGAGCTCCTGCAGTGATTTGCCATATTCAAAAGGAGGGGGCCAGAAACACCAATTACTTCATGATAACAGCCTTTGCTGTTTCTCACAAAGTTTTTTTTTTAAAAAATATGCAAAAATGTACATTCCAGCCTGTTTGAACAACCAATTTGAATTGGGGTACATCCTGGAAGTCAAAATATGATCGGTTGGACGTGTGTGGGGGCAGGCTTGCCAGCAACAAAGTGGATGGACGTAATCATGCACTATTTTTGAGCAGCAGAACAAAAAAAAAAAAAAAATTAAGCAGAAGATCATTTTCTGCATCTTTGATTTAATAGGGGGAAAACAGGGAGCTTTGGGGGAACAATAAAACACGTAAATAACTCTTGGCCACCATCTTTATTCGTGGGCATGTGCTGTCTGACCTCCAAACATGATAGCTTCCCATGTTTGCAGTGGTCTTGCAAGTGTATTGTGGAGACAAATGAATACTGCTGTGATGGTGAGTTAATGCCCTATTTCCCACAATTCTCCCATCTAGCTAAGCCCAAAGATTTCATTTATTTAAACAGGAAATCATTTTCATCTCCTATGTATTCCCCTTTCTCTTTTCCCCTTTCTCATTCTTTTCTGTTTCTTTTCTTTGCAACCATACTTTAAAAATTGAGTTTTAATAATAGGAAGGATGGAAGCATTTCTTCCACTGAAATCAAGGGAAGTTGAATTAAATTGTTAGCCACCTTGAGTCCCATTATTGGGAGAAAGACTGATAATAATAGTATTGCTTAACTTCCTTTGGACCATGCTTAATATGCCTATTTAGGTGACAGAAATGCCCCAAATGTTTTAAAGATAGTCTTGCATTGAAAAGGAGTTGCTGTTCTGTGAAATGCTTTACTTGCCAACTGATTACTTCATCTTTTTTTTTTTACTTATACTTTTTATTCCATTTTTCCACATACATACATATTACCGATATACATACATTTCTTCAAACGATTACATATGACAATAAAATAAAACACATACATTCATGCATCTCATTTCTATAACTTCTATCTAAATTATTATAAGTATACTTACAATATTTTACTTGTATCATATCTCTTTATATTATTCAGTCCATTCTTTTCCCCTTTCGTACTCATTCTCATTCTCCATTACTTCCTTATTTCTTTCCTTATCCATTTTGTTTTCTGTACCTAGCTTCCCCCTTCTTCCTTATCTTTTATCCCTCATCTCTACTTTCTTATTATTTACATTCTATTGCTTATCGACTTATGTTTTACTTTAACTTATTTCTTAAGTATATTTAGGCTTTAGTCTGTTTTTATTCTGGCTTCTTTTCCCCATTTATTCTCCCATAGTGGATTCAAAATCTCCCATATTTCCAATTCTTTTAGTGTTTTATTTTCTTCTATTATAACCGTCAATCTTTCCATTTCATACATTTCCAAGAGTCATCATTGGAAGTCCATTCTTCCAATGATGGTATTTCTGATTTTTTCCAATATTTAGCATAAGTAATTCTTGCCGTTGTTACCATGTATGATAAAACTTTCCAATATGTTCTTTGAATTTGTTCATCTATCTTATCAAATATATTTAATAAATAAATCTCAGGGGCACATGGGTAATTTCTGTCAAACAAACTCAGAATTATGTTGTGAATCCTCCACCAGAATTTTTCTGCTTTCTCACACTTCCACCATATGTGATAATAAGTGCCAGACGCTTTCTGGCACTTCCAGCATTGATTGGACATTTTTTCATAAATTTTCGCCAGTCTTACCAGTGTCAAGTGCCATCTGCTTATCATTTTGTATACATTTTCTCTTATTATATAACTTCTGGTGAAGGACATTTTTTTCCCCCATAGCTTTTCCCACTGCTCTAGACGTATCTCATACCCAAAATTCTGTGCCCATGAGATCATACTGATTACTTCATCTGTCCCAAACAGACATTTTAATGTATGTTAATGTGGGGATCATAATCCTATTTTCCCACCCTGCTCTTTCCCCACCCTGCTCTTCTTGTGCAGTGATCTTCTCTCTGTGACTACACATCAGTCTGTCACATTGGCATGAGGATATGTGAAGCCAAATACATTACCTTTATGTTCCGATCCTTTGTCTTGAGTAAAGTCAGACATCTGTTGACACTGTTCTCCCAAATGGTGAGGAAAGTCATTGCCCTATAGGATTTAGGAAACAGATTCAAGCTTTCTCACTCACTCACACACACACCCAAGTGAACTATCCTTCTCTCTCTTAATTTTTATTAAAGTTTAATTTTTATTAAAATTATTTTGTTCATATCAGTTTCATATTAATATTTGCCTTAGCACAGCTCAATTTGGTCTGTGGCACAGATATTGTTAGTCTACTGGTGCAGACAATTATGCAAACCTTTCCTGTATCTGATTCTGTAGAATTGTCTTCCTGTCCAGTGGGAGCAAGGGGGATAACCAGTGACCTAATTCACAAATATTTGCATAAGTGAAGGATGAAAAAATAAATAAAGGATGAGTGAACATGAGAATGCACATCAAAACAGGGCTTTGAGTCAACCCTGTGTTATTCTTAATGGGACATACAAATGCTGGTGAATCTAGTAGTTTGTCGGAAGAGTTGATTGTTGAATGTCACACAGCTTTTTTAAAAAAACTTTTTGGACTACGACTCCCAGCTGAAAAGTGCTAGCTGAAGGATTCTGGGAGCTGTAGTCCAGAAACAAAATTCCTAAACACAAAAGCAACAATGGGAAAATATTACAGCAGATGGCAATGTTCTTCATTTACTGCTAATGGAGTCCTATGGGGACTCTCATGCATCCAAGGGATGTCCCTTGTATTTGCTACTGTACCCAGGGTGAAATAAGAGTGCCTTGTGAATAAGCAAAGTCAAAGCAGGGACTGTGATCTCAATAAGCTGTGCCTGCTTTGGTTCTGCACACAAGAATTTATGAGCACCTTGTCTTTAAATTCTCACCCTAACCCTAAATCAAGTACTCCTAAAATCCATATTTAAGAAATCTGTACAAAGTCTGTTTTAGGTCATGACACATGCATAAACATGAAACCAGAAAACAGTTTACAAGACAGGAATGTTTATAGCCAGAGCCTTTCCCCTAAATCTCGTCTCTAGGTTGCTAAATAAAAAATTGATATAACTGCAGATCCAGCTATATAGTTGTCTGCTTAAAGACTCAAATTCTCACTTAACACAAAAACTGATTCCATCTGATTTCCTGCTGATTGTGTCTTTTCAATACAATTCCCTTATCTGCCTGCTACCTTTGAATCGGTGTGTAAGATCCAGAATGAATTATCCTCCCTAAAGGTGACCTTGTAGTGTAAAGGATGGAATTTCAGTAATTTTGTTAGATTATTCCAGGCCTGCTGTGATGCAGATGCTAAAAGAATCACAATGAAGGTAGAGGCTGTGGAACTGTGCTGATTTCTTTCTGTTCAAACATGTCCTGTGTGTTTTTCTTCCCAAAAGCTCACAGCTATTGTGTATACCTCCCCAAAATATACATGTTCAAAATGGAATTTGGCTTGGCTTTTAATGTAGAATGGGCAATACTTAATTTTTGTTTTTGTTTTTATGAACTTTTTATGTGCATCTTGAATAAAGGTTGGATGGTGATGGGTGTTGATAGGAAACATATTTTGTACAGCATTTAAGAATGGGGCTGAGAAGCTGAGACCCACGGACTATGTTGTGTCCTTCAGCCTAACTTCATGAACTTTTTAAGGTTATCTACCTCTGTGGATGCTTTGGGTTCTTGTTATCTGGCCAACATCACTTGAAAGAACTTTCTTTTCTGGGGTATGTGTGTGTTTAATAATAGGGCAGTATAGGCGGGGTGGGGTAACAGAAAGAAAGAGGTACCCAATTCTACAATTCTTCACCCACATTTTGATCTGGTGCCATCAGCTATGGCCCTCAGTTGGCTTTTTTCATGGGTTATTTTTCATGCACCTTAATGGCACAAAGATTCTTCACTACTTGTGTAATTGAATCTATAATAGGGTTGTCACATTTCAGGGTCATCTCCAGGTGAGAGATGAGGGTGCAATTTCTCCATTCTCAGTGAACACAACTCCAGGCAAGCAGAGAGAACTGCATGCAGATCTCCAGCTCTGCTGTTAAAGTAGAGCTTACTACAATTTGCTAGGCTTAATTGACTTGTTGCTACAACTTGCAAAGACTGTACAGCGAGCTTATGTATTTACTCAGCTTCCTCCTTTGCTCCCTGTCATTGTGGCACCAGAACACACCTTCTGCTCTGCTTTGCATCTACCTTCTGGCTAGGAGCAAATAGGCTAGATTAAATGTTCCTTATCTAATCCCCTTAAGTAAGTGAGAAGGAATAATATCCTCATTTTACCTTACTTTGAGAAAAGCCACTTTAGGTAAGATTTTTGTCTTGATTTCCAGACAGGAAAATATGTTTCCCCCACTTCATGCATGTGTATTTGAATGACATGCTTTCAGCAGCTGTGGCTGGTACTTAATGCATCTTGTTTAATGATAGTACCAAATGTTATCCCTAGGAGATGTAGGAGCTGTTCTCAGTATCCCAGAACCCACAAATAGGACTGGAGTAATATTCAGCAAAGGTTAAAGTGAATAGAGATCAGCATCCAGAGTTACCTGCACATAGATTGAAGCCTCAGGGCCTCAATGATATCTGGAATCACCATGAAACCTTGTGATCATCTCTCTGATATGTAATACAGGGGAGCTGGCATTTTAATTTTCATGAAGCATGCAGTAGAATAACATACTCACAGTTTGGTGCAGGCAATAACACCTTTTATGGATGGTGAAATATATACTTAAAGTTAAGGAAAAGACTTTGGAAAACAAGTTGAGAAATCACTTATCATTTCCCAGTACATAGGCTTTGGAACATCCTGAAGCAAGCTGGGTAGTTCCTCCCACTTGCTTCTGGTAGGCAGGAAAGAATGGAGGCCACAGTCTTAGTAAAGTGGAGGAGGAGGAAAGCACCTACTTCCCAAATATTTACTGATTACAGTAACATCCCCCACATCAACTGATTCACCATCCTCGGATTCAGTAATTCCGTGGATGGCGACATCAGGGAGGGTGGACAGGGAGAGAGGACCATGACCTCTCTTCTCCCTTTGCCCCCGAGATCACTGTGCAGGATCGCTCCCAGGCCGAAATGGCAATGCAGGGATGAAGGGAGGGGAGGAGAGATCTCCTTCCCTCCTCCCTTTGCCCCCAGGATCACTGCCCAGGATCACTTCCAGGCCGAAATGGCAATGTGGGGGCAAAGGGAGAGGAGGAGACATCTCTCTCCCTCCTCCCTTTGCCCCCAGGATCACTGCCCAGGATCACTCCCAGGGCAGAAATGGCAATGGTAGTATTCATTATTATCTACGGATTTCATTATCTGCAGGTGCCTCTGGAACCAATCCCTTGCAGATATGGGGGTCCTACTGTATTGAGAACAATCAAACAGCTGTGCAGTTCTGCAGGAAACATGTTTCTTCTAGTTCATTTTACAAGGTATAAACCAAAGCAGATTATATGACACATTCTAGGCCCATTGACCATGACCCATAATGCATTAGATTTTGGATGTATAATTGTTAGCCCTGTTACCTTTATGAACGTTTCACAAATTTACTTTGGGGGAACTGCTGCCAGCTGTGATCACAACACCAACAGCAACCTTGAAAAAATCTGGCCTTTTTTCTTTGTTTTTTTCAACCTATAGTTCTGTAGGCTTCTGAAATACCACTGGAAGAAAAGCACATGGAGACAATAAACTGTGCATCTTTTTTTTCTTTTTTCTTTTTGTACAAAGCTATTAATATTTCCAGGAAGATTTCTGATACGTTGTTAGCCTTGCAAAGCAGCTGTGCATGTCCTGTGCAGCTTTTGGTTGAAGGAAGGAAGGAGAAAAAAAGATGGGGGTAGTGATAATGTTGCAGACTTTTTTGTGGAGGGGAGTAGGAGTGTAGACTTTAAGAGAAGGCCCCCATAACACATTGTTATAGCATCCCAAGAGATGTAGATAAACATGTAACTTTTAGAACATGTAAAACTGCAGTTGTAAAACACAAGACTTAAAAAGTGTATGTAAAATTACCCGACATCTGATTGTTCATGGGTAGAGTTTAAAATTGTACAACAGTATAATGATTTATTTGTTAAGCTTTATCTATGCATGTGGCAAAATTACAATAGTTACTCAAGTGGTGAACAATGTGCTTGCCTTGAGCAATCACTAAGAACAAGTATCACATTCCATTTCCGGTTCTAGAGTCATACAGTCACAAAGCTGGAAAAGACTCTGAAGCCGGTTCCACAACAGGAAAAAGTTCGCAAGATTCCAGATTATCGTTCTTTCGCATCAGGAGCGCATAAATCACACGAATCCTGGCATATTTGGAAGATGCAGCCAGATGCAGCCACTTTCAGTTTTCCTTAGTTCACACAGGCAAAGGGGGGGGATCGCCTCCAGGTGATTAAAGCCAGGCAGGAGGCAGGGAGGGAGCAAGGAAGGGGTCATGGAGACCATAAATAATGAGAGGAAAGAAAAGGACAAACAAACAAGAGATCAAAAGAGCGATCTGTCAACTTCCCCGTCTTCCCCAACCCCGAAAGGCTTCTATAAAGAAAGAGTGAATGAAAGCACAAACAAGCAAAAGCATGGTGGAGCAATCTCCTTCCCTTCCCTTCCCTTCCCTTCCCTTCCCTTCCCTTCCCTTCCCTTCCCTTCCCTTCCCTTCCCTTCCCGCTTGCACACACAAACACACACCACAGAAACAGGGGGCTAGCCTCATTCCTTATTGTTTTCCTGGCCTCCGAAGCCTTGAATAAAGGCAATTGAAGAGAAGGACAAACAAACAAAAGGACAAACATCTGATCGGCTGTTTCCCCGCACACACGAATGCACACACACACACTCACACCAGCTAAGCAGGGGCTAGTCCCAATCATCTTCCCAACGCCCAAAGCCTTCCTTTGAAACAGACAGGAAGGACTCAGAGCAGATTTTCCAAAGTGGGCTGCAAGCAGAAATTCATCAAAAATGTTTTTCAAATGTCAGAAAACCTTGATGGAAAGAATCCTGGGCTAATGAGAATCTTTGCAGTTTGGAACTTATTCTGCACAAAATTTGTGTTTTGAGCAGGAAGCAACATTTTCTGCATGGAAAATAATATTTCTTCATAGCAAATTTGTTTTCTGCACAGAAAAGTGATGCTTTCTGTGCAAAATAATAATGTGCACATTTTGTGCAGAATAATTCCCAAATTGGGTTCAAAAAAGGTGTGGCTTTTGAAAACATTCTCTCAGTGGGAAGAAAACTGCTAAAATCACTCATTTCTTCCTTGAAGAAGAAAAAAATGTGAAGAATTACATCCCTGTCACCTACCAAATTTTGGATGATCTGGAGAGTTGGAGAAAAAGATTTTTGGGTAGGTTCATACAAACAGAGGTGGTCCTTTAGATATCAAGGTTCCCAACTGTTTCAGGCTTTAAAGGCAGGCTTGGAATTATGTGGCCCATGGATGCCATGCAATTTGCGCAGTAAACAGCCTCCCTGAGTCCCCCTAATCCTCCCCCAATACCCTAAAATGGATAGTTACACCTGAAGAATCCCCGAGGAGATGTGATGGTCTATTTTGATTTCTTCCTCTTGTACTTTTCGGCGGTGGGAAGAGGGAGTAGCTTCCTGTTTTTCAAAACCATAGTGATGTTCTTGGTTCTTCTGGTTTTCAAAGAATAGGTGGGTTGGCCTGCGAATGTCCAGCAAGGAGGAAAATGGGGAAAGGGTGGGCCCTGGACCTTCCATCACATCTTTAAAGGCAAGCATCATCATGGAAACCAGTGCAGTTATTCAACAGCTGCCAAGAAATGTAGACTTTTGGTTTGGGTGGTAGCAGTTAGTACACAAGCGGATACATTTGAAACTATAGTCATCAAAGTTTCAAAGGTGTTTTGAAAAGCAGCCCTTCCTGTAAGACATTGTCCTTCTAGCAGAAATCATGTAACATGGCAACCAAGGGAGTTTTGGGTTGAACCCAGACCTGAAGCAATGTTGAAATGAATTCAGATAAACAGTTTTATACAATGGTATATGCAGTTGATGGTGACTTATTTTTAATGTATCTCCCCTTTTTTTGTACCAAGAGTATTGAATTTTCTGGTGTATTTGTGTTTCCTAATTTTATCATAAAGAATTTCATGGGGAAAAATAAAACTTAACAGTTTGTTGCGTTTGCTATCATTTATTTGCTAGCAAACATGTGAAAATTGAACTTGCTTTAAGGAAAGAATTTCCAAGCAAGTAAAGCCAGACTGTGTGGTTATTATGATTGTACACTGGAGGGTAGTAACCCTTTTAAAAGTTACCTGCGAATGTGGTAAAATGGATTTCCATTTATTCTGATGATGCTAATCTCTGTTTCTCTGGTAGGGTTATTAAATGTAGGTTATTCAGTAGCTTTTATTACATTGGCCTAAAGGATACACTTTAGAAGCAGGAGCTCTTTAAACAGAGTGATGCCAGGAGCAATAAAGTCTACTCTAAAATGGATTATATAATTCTGCCACAAGAGTAAATTGATCTCTCAGTCCTTGTTTCAGGCAGAAACTTATATGATACATTTATATAAGATGTAACAGAATTAAAACCCATAGCCCTATATTCAGTTGGTATTCCCATCTAGAATAGACCAATAGAATCAATTCTTGAATGGTAAATCAACACTTATGTTAATGTCATTGATTCAGTGAGTTTACTATAGTTGGGACTTAAGCAATTGGGTTTAGGCCAGGGATCCAGAGTACAGTGAGCCCTCCCCATCCATGGGGGTTCAATTCTTCCCACCCACCCCCACCCCCGGTTAGTAAAAAATGCAGATGCTCTAGCCCCATATTAATCAATGGTGGCATTCTGACACAGCCACATGCATGTGGTTAAATAATATGGATCATTGAATAATAGGGAGTGTGCTGATCTGCAGAAGCTCCAATCCACAGATGGCTAGCATGCGATAGAGTGGGCCCATTGCACAAGTGATCAGAGATCTTAGGGTTTGAGGCCTTTGCAGTTAAGAGGTGGCTGAAGGACAATGAAAGTTCCTGTAGTGCTTGTTTCACAGACGGCATAGGCCTGACTCTGTAACGTGACTCAGGGCTCATCTACACTGGCTGCTTAAATCCAGGGCAAGTCCAGAGCAGAGTACTGGCCCTGGACCAACCATGATGGTGGCCACATGCACTGCAAAACAACAAAGGAAGTGTGATAATATAGATACAGATATAGATATAGATATAGATATAGATATAGATATAGATAACTAGTTTGTTAATACAATGCTATTTTAAAGATTTTTCAATATGATGAATTCAATTTAAAGCAATACAACCACAAAAGGCTTTTTTTCAGCATGTAAAACCCACTATGCCAGCATAAAGCTTACAATTTTTACATACACAAATAGCTTAATACAGCATAATGATCCTCACTAACTTAATACAGAATAATTATAACCAAAGACAGCTCTTTTTCAGCAATTGTTGACAATACCAACATAAAGTTTGACAAATATTTTTACATCCACAATTGGCTTAATATATTATAACCAAAAATAACTCTTTTACAGTAAATATTAACAATACCAGTATGAAAGTTTGACAATATTTTTACACCCACAATTGGTTTAATACAAACAAACAACTTTTATCCGGATTCTTTATCCAGTTGTTTCGATCCTACTTGGATCTTCATCAGTGTCTTTATCACCAGAATATTTAATGACTGTAGTATTCCTTCCTACATTAATATTAAATGAATTATTTTAACTGGTTAAACCATTTAGCTGTATTAAGTATCTAACCATAAGTATTTCAGCTGTGCTTACCACTGTTTTTGAACTGCTGTGAGCCCTTTCCCCACTTCTGCAGCATGGACCTTGATTTTTACAATCTGTTCATTTAAAAAAAATTGTTAGTTATAATGCTCTAAAGAAATTTGCTTCTTATGTATTTTATATGTAATGGAAGTTAGGCTTACCTTGACTGCCCTGAGTATTTTTCTCTCAATGATGCAGTACCATAGTGACTGCTAACCCCATTTTTATGATGAACTGTGAAGCTTCTAACACTATAACTCACATTGTATTTAAAGGGACAGTGTCTTGTTTTACTTATAGTACTCCCTACTTAGACACCCCATTATGGCAGTAAAATCAATATTTAGAGGAACACAGATAAATCCATTCTGTCATTCAAACTATCAGGTTGCATAGATTTTAAATTGTATATCCAAAATGCCTCTCTTCTAAGTAACAATGTGTTAATCATGGTACCTTGAGTAGATTGGTCCTGAAGTGACTCTATGACAAAAAACCTAAAGGAATCAGATGAGTGATTTAATATGATAAAATTCTCTCCTTCATTTTTCTAGTTGTCATCCACATTCATTGAAATCTTCCCTTTGCAAAATTTTTACGACTCAGAAGAAACTCAACACAAGTAAATGATTATCAAGAAGCAGCTGACAAGTATCAAATAGCATTAAAAAATAGGGCATATCCCAGTGAAATGATTAAAGCAGCCAGGATACAGGCAATTGTGGATGTAAAAATATTTGTCAATATTTTTACATTGCATGCTGAAAAAAAGCCTTTTGTGGTTGTATTGCTTTAAATTGAATTCATCATATTGAAAAATCTTTAAAATAGCATTGTATTAACAAACTATATATATATATATATATATACACACAAAAAAAAATTATTATCACACTTCCTTTGTTGTTTTGGAGTGCCATATCAGACACCCTCCATTAGAATTAGCCACATGCACTGGCCAGGCCAACACCCCATTGGCTCTGCTGGCCTGTCCCCTGTTTCCAGAGCTGCTGCCACCACTTCCTCACCAACTGAGGAGGTCCATGGAAAAGCCTGGCACATCACCGCTTCTGCTGAGGTCAGAACAGGCTCCTAGACATGTGATCAACAAGGAGGGGGTGCTCCTTGTTGATTGTATGGGTTCCCCATTCTGACCTTAGCAGAAACAACAAAGTCGGCCAGGCTCTCACAGGAAGCTGCTTGGTTGGTGAGGCAGCAACAACTCTGACGGGGATCTATCCCCTTCCTTGCGCAGATGGTGTCGTGCTTGCATATGGACAACTGGATCAGGCTGAATCACACCTGATGCAGCTGTCCAGAAATCAAAAGACCCCAAGGTCACTCTGGAGTTTCTGGAAAACTCCAGGGACTTAGTGTGAAGCAAAGTTGGGTTAAGGGCAATAAAGTGTGGATCCTCCCCAGAAATAGCTATACATCATGTGAACTGACAACACTGGATTTGGGGTGAGTCCATTTTTTTATTTATTTATTTTACTGGTGTAGACAAGCCTTCAGATACTGTATAAGCAGTCGGTCAGAGGAGAATTAAAATCTGTATCTTGTTCAGGAACTTTATTCAGAGATGTATGTGTATGTCAGTCTCTAAACTTAGTTTGCATGGAAGGCTTTGATTTAAATTAAATGGACACTTCCCAAACAAGCATCATTATGTTCTTCAACTATTTTTCTCCCAAATGAAAATTATTTCATTTCCTGGCATGAGAACAAAAGGTAGACCACAGAAGAACTGGTGATTCAGTAGATAGCATTAAACATCAATAGTTGCAAATAGTTTGGAGGAAGCTGACAAAAATTACCAGCGTAATCAGAAAATAATGTTTTAGCTTGCCAGAAATGTGTCCCTCTGCACAGTCTGACTATCCACTTCCCTGTGAGGGTTATTATGCCGCTTATTATTTATTTAATTTGTACTCCGCCTTTCTCTCAAGATGAGATCCATTTATTTTCATTTATGGGGGTCTCATTTATAGAAAAATATGTGGGTAAAATTGGTCTGTTATTGCCAGCAGCTTCTTTCTCCTGCAACACCCCCCACAACACAGTATAGCATTGCATGAGGGGAGGTGCTTTGATGGCCTCACATGATGAGAGGCCTTTAATTGTGTCACAGTGTTTCCTGCCATGATGTAGGATGTTTGGGGTGGAACAGAAGTTATTTTTAAAAAGGGTTGCCCCTTCCCTCCTTCTCTTTTGGTTGAATTTGACCCACACTCCCACCTGTGTTATAGTGTGAGTCTACTGGTCGCTTATGAGCTGAATAGGAATTCCCCCCCCCCTTTCCATGGCATTTTTGGCCTACCCCACACTGCTGTAGGGGAATTGGAGAATTAGCCTTAGGGTGGTGTCATAAATAGGTGTTCAACTGGCAGGTTGTGGGGGAGATGGGGATTAGTTTGGTGTAAACTCATGGCATCCCTTTTGGGTGAAGGATGGCTCTATCAAACTACCCTTGCAAATCATGTGATGGGAGGGTGAGGAGTAGATTATCCTTGAGGGTGGCCCTAGGGCTGAGCCCTTGACAGAAGTCATGCGACTTGATGTGTCTTGTCCTGGGGTTTTGCCTTCCAGCAGATGGTGCCCAGCAGGTAGCCCAATTGATGGGGAAAACCCCGGGGCTCAGTTGTTTTGCCTAGGGAAGCTGGGAGGTAGGTCTGGGTAAGACCATTGGCTCCAGCTTTTCCCACATTGGGTCTTCCCCCCTAGTTTGCATATCCCAAGGAATAAAGATTAAAGAGGTGATAGAATAAATAGAGTTCCCCTATTTTAACCCAAGCTTTGTGTCTGGCCTCATTATTTCATGCGTTGGTCATCAATGAGCAAATAGTCTATGTTCTTGTAAAACAGCAGGTCTCCAGAACACTCCATACAACAACAATTAAAACACAAAATACTCCATTACCCCCCACCCCAATTTGGTTTTGGTAAGCAGCCTTAGTAAAATTGCATTGGAAGATGGAAGAAGAGTGCAGAAGAAGGTACAGAAGAATGGATATAGTAGTGTGTAAACCCAATATATTGACAAATCTATAAGCGCAACAGGAATGATCTTACATATTTTTAAAATATTTGCCTAGTTTAGGAACCATAGCTTAACTAGCAGTCATCATTATTTTGTGGCCTACCATATGGTTATAAATGGGATTACCTTTTACTCCACAAATATTATAAGAATGTATCCGAAGATGCTGCTTTAATCAGTATTTCAAGAAAGTGGCTGTGAAACATATTCACCAAGAAGGAAGGGGTAATTTTTCTCCTCTTTACTATCAACAGAAAAAGACCTCTCCATTGATGCCCCCTTGCCGTGGGAGACAGGCTTGCGTACCCTAATGATGTTTTGAGCTATGCTGGCGGTGGCATAATAGCCACCGGTAGGGTCTCCCATGCCAGACAGGTCAAAACTGAAGGGCCTGACAAAGAGCGTTGAAGGGCAGGATGGGCTTTCTAGCCTTATGGCAACCAGCCTAGGAGAAGGAAAACTCTAATCCCAAACCTGGGCAGATGGTGCTTGTCCAGCCCTGTAAGGTCAACCATCTAAGAGAAGGAAACTCTAATCAAACCTATGACCCAAGGACCTTGCAGCTACCATCCATGCTTTCAAGGCCACAGCAGATGAACCTTTGGTTTAAAGGGTGAGGCCAGTTCTGTGCACACTACGCTCCACCAGAAAAATCCATTGCACAGGCTCGAAGGACAAATCCAATTCCGAAAAAACCCTGTAACGATAGGTGAGGGATGAAACGGCAGATGTAAAGATGCACTGGAAGCCGCAGACCCAACCCTGCATGCAGGCCGTTCAGGACTTTGGTCGCTCAAGGCTGACCCGGGAGATGACAGTCTTGTTTGGCAGCATCCTGAATGACCAAGCAGCCTTTTTAAGGAGAGCACTGCTTGCTCCATATGGAGAGGGGCCTAGAAAAGGTGGCCTAACGAAAGCTCATCCCCATCTACCTGGTTGGCTAGCCACAGCCAACAGGCATCTTCTGATGTGGTCAAACCAAAGCAAAGAAACAAAGGCGCACACCGGCCTCCAAAGGTGTAAATAAACTGACGCTTGCATGCTGGAACATCAGAACCATGTGAGACTCTGCAGATAGTGGACGGCCTGAGTGTTGTTCTGCTCTAAAAGCCCATGAACTATCACAACTTAATATTGACATCGCTGCTCTTAGTGAAGTTCATCTCCATGAGGAAGGCAGCCTTAAAGAACATGGCACTGGCTATACACTTTTCTGGTCTGGCAAACCCAAAACCGAAAAACATCTTTCAGGAGTAGACTTTATGATTAAAAACTTCATTGCCTCCAAACTCGAAACCTTGCCAACAAGACACTCTGATCGCATTATTTCCTTACACCTCCCTCATGTTGTTCTCTTTAGTATATATGCCCCAACTATGCAAGCTGATCCTGTAGAGAAAGACAAATTCTACACAGACCTATGCCAACTCATACAAAAAGTCCCTGTAGAAGATACAATTATTATCCTTGGTGACTTCAATGCCAGAGTAGGAAAGAACTACGAAGCCTGGAAAGGTGTCTTAGGCAAGCATGGTGTTGGAAATTGCAGTGATAACAGACACCTCCAGCTAGAGTTCTGTGCAGAACAACAGCTGACTATTACAAACACTGTCTCTCAGCAGAAAGATAGCTTGAAGACAACCTGGATGCATCTCCGATCCAAACACTGGCACTTCATTGACTATGTTCTAGTCCACCAGAGAAACATTCACGATGTCTGTCATACCCGAGTGATGCCCAGTGCAGAATGCCAAACAGATCATCACCTCATCAGATGTAAACTAAACCTTCATCTTAAGTTCAAACCTAAGAGGGGTGGCATCTTAAAGAGGAGACTCCAAATCAACAATCTTCAACAAGCTACCATGAGAGACAACTCCCAGGCAAATCTGCAAACAAAACTTGAAGATCATCCTACAGACCCTTCTCATACAGTGCTTTGGCAACATATCAAAAACAGTATCCTCCAGTCTGCAGAAGAATCCCTCAGGTTCTCCCACAAGAAAAATCAAGACTGGTTTGATGAAAACAACCAAGAGATCCAAGAGCTGTTGGCAAAGAAAAGAACTGCTCACCAGGCATACCTCGCCCAGCCAACTTGCCATGTAAGAAAAGCAGCTCTCCGTCTCACATGTAGTAAACTTCAACAAAAACTCCGAGACATGCAGAACAAGTGGTGGATTAATTTAGCAGAAAAGACACAATGCTGTGCAGATCTGGGTGGTCTTAGAGGTTTTTATGAAGCTCTTAAAGCAGTGTTTGGACCTACTTATCAGGTCCAAAGCTCCTTATACAGTACAGATGGTCAAACATTAATTACTGATAAAGCCTCCATCCTGAATCAATGGGCTGAACATTTTCAAAGTCTCTTTAGCACCAACCGAGTAGTCCAAGGCTCAGCTAGCCAACATATGATACAACAATCGATGAAAAATGAATTAGACATAGCACCCACTTTGGAAGAGACCCTTAAGGCCATACAGCAGATGAAAAACGGCAAGGCAGCTGGGATTGATGGAATCTCACCTGAAGTTTGGAAACACGGAGGTCATGCACTCCATGATAAATTCCACGAACTCCTTGTGAATTGCTTGGAAAAGGGGGAACTGCCATCAGACCTCCGAGATGCAGTCATCATCACCCTGTACAAGAAAAAGGGAGCAAAATCCGATTGCTCAAACTATCGAGGCATAACACTGCTCTCTATTGCTGGAAAAATCCTTGCAAGGATACTCCTGAACAGATTAGTTCCTGCTATTGCAGTAGAACTTCTCCCTGAAAGCCAATGTGGCTTCAGAGCCAATAGGAGTACTACAGATACGGTATTTGCCCTTAGACAACTGCAAGAGAAATGTAGAGAGCAGAACAACCTATGTAACATTTGTTGACCTCACCAAACCTTCGACACTGTGAGTAGAAAAGGTCTATGGCAGATCCTGGAAAGACTAGGATGTCCCCCCCAAATTCCTTAAAATGATTATCTTGCTACACGAGGCCAGCACTGTCAAGTCAGATATGGTGATACTCTTTCAGAGCCCTTTCTAATAACTAATGGAGTGAAGCAAGGTTGTGTTCTTGCTCCATCTTTATTGACGATCTTCTTCAGCATGATGCTCCAATAGGCTACGGCAGAGTTTGAAGAAGGTGGCATCTATATACATTACCATACTGATAGTACCTTGTTTAACTTAAGCCATCTGAGGGCTCCCACTAAGACTCTAAACTATCTCGTCCGTGAGCTGCTCTTCGCTGATGCTGCTGCCCTTGTTGCCCACACAGAAGCAGCTCTGCAGCACCTAACATCCTGCTTCGCAACAGCTGCAGAGCTGTTTGGGCTGGAAGTCAACCTAAAGAAAATGGAAGTTCTTTACCAGCCTGCACCACAGGATGAACACCACCATGCCCACATTGCCATCGGCAAATCTGTGCTCAAGTCTGTTCAGCAGTTCACCTACCTGGGAAACATCATCTCCTCAGATGCCAAGATTGACAAAGAGATCGATCACAGATTAGCAAAGGCATATAGCGCATTTGGAAGACTTTACAAAAGAGTCTGGAATAATAAATACCTGAGGCAAAGTACAAAAATCAGTGTGTATAGAGCCATTGTATTGTCTATTCTCCTTTATGGGTCTGAAACATGGGTCACCTATCGCCAACACTTACGACTCCTCGAATGCTTTCATCAGCGCTGTCTACGCACAATCCTAAATGCACACTGGACTGACTATGTGATGAATGTTGCTGTCCTTGAGCAAGCAGGAATCACCAGCATTGTGGCCATGATATTGAGAACACAACTGCGCTGGGCAGGGCATGTTTCTAGGATGGAGGACCATCGCCTCCAAAAAATAGTACTCTACAGTGAACTCGCCATGGGTCAGCGTAAGAGGGACACTCCAAAAAAGCAATACAAGGACTCCCTGAAACAACATCTCAGGCTCGGCCAAATTGATCACGAACAATGGTCTGCCCTGGCCTCACACCAGGAGGCATTGAGACGCACCATCCACAATGCTGCAGCCTTATTTGAGAACTCACGCCGAACAAGTCTTGAAGAGAAACGAGAACACAGAAAGAATCACAACCCGGAAACATCACCCAAGGAGACCTTCTGCTGTGCTTTCTACAACCGGACTTGTTTATCTCAGATTGGCCTTTTTAGTCATCAGCATGCTTGCAGATGAGTCCTTCCTGAATCTTCGTTTGCGAAGAAAAGCCAGAGAGAAAGAGAGACTATCAACAGAAAAAGTCACCATGAGTCTAGCTAGTACAGTTGTCCATTCATATTCGCTGGGGTTTGGTTCCAGGAACCTCCCCCCTCCCTGTGGATGCCAAAATCCTTTAGTACTCAAGTCCCATTATATGCAATGGCATAGCAAAATGGTGTCCTGTATATAAGATGGCAAAATCAAGGTCTGATTTTTGGATTATTATTTTTTTAAGAATATTTTCAAGCCATGCATACTTAAATCCAGGGATACAGAGGGACAACTGTAGCCTGAAAAACATTGTTACAGATGATTTCTCTGTATGGAATTTCTAAAGAGAAAAATCATGGAAGATGCAAGGAGAGTCTTGATAGGTTGTCAACTTGAGTATAGATGTGGGTGCAAAAATGCAAGTGTAGTTAGTGCTTTAGTTGGAGGAAGCTCCTGTGTATAAAAATAGATCAGTTTCTCCTCAAAATACAAGGGAATGATGCTCTGCACTTTTCCAGATTATATATTAAAGGAAATGTAGCCACTATTTCATTAAAACACCCCTTTTCCTTAAACATTCCACTTGTGGATTTTCTGTGCCTGAGCATGGGGTATAACATGGGAACTCTGCTATCTATGTATTTAACAGTGATTTTCCTCTTTGGATGAGATGGTATCACTATTCTTGAGCTCTAGCACTTTGGGATATACCCTTTGATAAGGAAACCTTTATGTGACTATTTAAAATCTGCAGGCCACCTCCAGCAATAACACTCTTCAGCATCATTCTTGTCTGCTCGGCTATGGAAATTCACTGGGAGTCACACTCTCTCAGACAATGGGAAACCTCCTCTGAATAAATCTTAACAAGAAAACCCCAGGGTAGAGTTGCCACAAGTCAGAGTTGACTTGAAGGCATGAAATAGCAACAAGGAGATATTTGGGTAAAACATTACTCTATTTTCTCCTTCTTATTTTCCTGGGGAGCTTTAGCAATGTGGACTGCAAAGACTCTATGGGCAACCTATTAAAAGTCCATTATTTGTTATTCTACTGTCTGGTTGTATTGGTACTTACAGACACCAATGTGCAGCTAAATATGGCAAATGAAAGTGTCTTTATTGCTGTCTGCCACAATATCTCATTAAATTTACTCCTTTGCCTTTGGGATGACATAACTGTATCAAATGTATTTTTATTGCTGCCCTTACTTCTTTTGTGATTTTCTTCCTGTGCTACCAGTTACTTCTAATGGGACAGAATGGGAAAATGAAGATTAGTTGTCTGCACAATCTATATATGGTATATAAAAATTTCCACAGCACTTTTAACAAGCAAAAGAATGGGGGGCAGATGGATAGAAGGAAAAGTGCAACAGGTGAAGTCAGTTGAGGTTGGTGTAGTTCTAATTTAATAACTCGCTCCCACTGTGTTTCAGTACTTTTATCAAGGGAAATTATTCAGCAGTTTAGCTAGATGCAAAATTGCACCTCCTTCTAATATTCCATTGTTGAATAATTTCCACTCATTGAGATATCAGAATGCATTGGGAGCTATGTATTAAATTACATAAATTACAGTATTTTTCCATGGCATTTACAAGCCTTGATGTTTTATTTTATTTTATTTTCATCCCACCTTTCTTCCAACATGGGACCTAAGGCAGCTCACATCATAAGTACTAGAATTAAAATATATACATTCCCATATTAAAATGCCACAAATTTAAAACAATATAATTGCATTTAAAAAACAATAGAAGTATAGCACACACTGTGCATTGAAAGATCCTTCTGCACAATTAGTTAGTCAGAAGCCTATCTATTTTTTTAAAGTGATATTCTATGTATATCTTTATGTTTAATGGACATAGGCATCTTGCATCTATATCTTCAATTTTATTCTAACTATTCTATCTGGAACACTGGTTCAGCACTTTGTAAAGCTACTGCAGTGATCAGGTCACATTGACTTCAGCATGTGGGACTTGAGTTTTGATAGGATCTTTTATAACTGTGGAAGTAAATATGTGTTCTAGAAGTGACAGTATTTCTTTATATTAGTTAAACCATGTGAACAGGAACTCTCTGTAGTAGGTAGGATAATAGAAGAAAACCTTGTGGGCATATTTATGCTTCATGAAAATTGTCTAACAGAAATAAAAAGCAACAAAATAAAATGACAGCATGTGATAAAAATAGATTGATAGTAAAAGTGCAACATTAAGAACTCAAGAGAGAACTACCTAACTGGACAGTTAAGTCTTCTTTATATGGTGAAACAGAATCAAAGATATGTAGGAGTAATGAGTCTAAAAAAATGAAATTGTATTAAAAATTCCAGGATCTAGTCCTTTTAAAAAACAACAAAATTATCTTCTTTAAAAAAGAGAAGTTAAAAAACATTTACTTTCAAATTCATGCAGAGTGCAACTTACGAATGCAGACAAGCTCAATTAACATTTAAAAGTGTATTCAGAGGTCTGTGGTCTGTGATCTGATCACCCATTGAATTAGACTCATTACAAAAACAAAGGAGCCAGTTTAAAATGCAAATCAAAAGTTTACTGGAGGTATATCAATCTCAATCTACATACTAAAACAAGCTTTAAAAGAGTGTTCCTAACTAACTAGGAGGATTTAGGGTAGAAAGACTCACCCAGCCCTTTAGTGGTAAGAAAGGTTACATGGTGATTTGAAAAGCAAACATCATGGCATGGCATCCATGGCTAGGCAAAGCATCGAAAGGCAAAGACAAGATAAGATGGCATGGTTAAGGTGGCTACAGCCGCATGGAGACTCTAACTTGAAAGAGTCTCCCAAAGAGCAATAAAATTTAAATTAGGTCATGTGTTGAATGACCCAGCACTCCAGTTGGCTGGAAGTGCCCAGTGAAATAAGAGAAAGGGAGTTTGGGATAAACAGAAGCATGCAGGGAAAAATCCTAGATTTATCTTAAGATGTGAATGAGGTACACAAGATTGCTTTTACATTACAATTAATTATTTCCCCACATACTAAAAGATAGGGTTGCCAAGTGAAATAAGGGACAGAGCTTCCCTTTAATGGTTTTGTAGAATAGGGATTTTCAGCAGGTGCTGCTTTTCATGGAAGCAACACGTGCTAAAATTCCCTCGTCTACACAACCATTAAAGAGACAGAAACCCTGTCCCTTATTTCCCCTGGCAACCCTAGTCAAAAGTGGTGCAGGCTAGCAGCCTCTTGAGGCAAGGAATTCCAGAGTTTGGTGGGTCCACTGGAAAAGTTCTGTCTTTTCACAGCAGGCCTTATGCATTGTTAGTTTCTTCATATTCTCCCAGGTAAGCAAATCCAAAAGCTTTCAGCAGACATTGTCTTGTACCCAGGTGGCCTATTTTCTATTTCTTCCTCTGCTTGTCTTCTACACCTCTTTCAAGAGATTTTATATTGGGCCTCAACAATGTGTGGCCTCTCAAGTTTAACTGAATCTATCTGTGTGTGGCAGTCCAATACTTCGTTAAAGTTCTGTTACTGCTAGCAAGCTTGCTTGGAGTTATGAAATACTTTTTTTATACTTCCCCCCCCCCAAGTTTTGATAAGTGTCTGACACACCTGGCAGACCACAACAGATGGTTGATGGCCTAGGTTGTGCCTGATGCATCACAGATCTGACCTTTATTAGTAAGAAAAATTAGTTCCAGCTGAATGTTCTACTTTAACAGAGGAAAATCAGTACTTCAGTGTGAATTCACTCAGGTTCAGGTACGGGCTAAGTTGCTTCAATCAAATAAAATGCCCTCAGCCCCCATATAATTATCCTGAAATGCTAATTTTGAAACATACATTTAAATGCAATGATATATATGTCTACTCAAAAGTAATTTCAGTTTTCAATGGGGCTTACTCCCAGGCAAGCACATATAGGATGGCAGCCTTCCTTATACCCCATTGGCATATTTAGGAAACAGGAAGGTAACACACTTTGTGTTGCATAATATCTTGAGATAAACAAACTTAAAATAGCAACTTAATAGTATGTCAAAAATTCAATACATCATAGCCAAGTTGTTAGATCCCATTCACAAAGGTCAAAGGCAGTTCTCACAGTTGCTTCTGGCATGTTGAACAACTGGTCCTAGTGACCTATATCCAGGGGGTGATGAGGAAAAGTTGGCTGCATCTAACCAACAGCTTGTACAGAACTGTGGCTGCATAGCTGGGAGTGAATAGGTGCGACCTGGAGAGCATGCTGTTAATCAGTCACATACAACTATAGTACTGTGTTGATATAGAAACTGCTCCTTTTCTTTCTTGCGAGATGAAATGATTAAGTCTGCTCTAGGTTTTGCCAGGAAAGATTGATGCCTATTACTTTTGGTGTGTGGGTATATCTGTGTTAAACATACTGCCGCTTTATTTATGAATATATTTATACTTTATATATTTATATATATATTACATACATACATGTATATACATACCTTTCTTAACAACCAACAGTTTAAGAACTGAGAACAAAATTAATATACATTTGCTTGTCTGGTCTGGACAATCTCAATACCAGTGGAACATATCAACAAAAGAACTGCTTAGCCTAGAAGTGGGAATCTTGTTTCGACTGCAACTGCTGCTACTCTACCATTGGCTATGCTGGCTAGGACTACTGAGGCTTCCAGTCCAATATTGTGGAGCCCTGCACAGTTCCCACCCCTGCCTCAGTACTTAAGTTGCACGGTCACAGAAAGTCCTACAAAAGAAGCATATCTTATCATACACTAGAGAGCAGGAGAACAAGCATAACGGTACCTACCAGATTTTAGATGCAAGATAACATCTTGGGTCTCCAATATACATCTGAGTGGGGAAGAGAAAATACTCTTTAAAGTACAAGAGAAGGGTTTCTTTAAACTAATGTGACCCCAGGCTGTTTAAGAACTTAATAATCAGAACTCTGAATTGAGCCCACAGCAAACAAATAGAAGTAGATTAGTTATGTGATATGTCTGTCTAACTGACAGAGATATGCTCTGTCAACAGTATTTTGAGTCAAATACTTTACCAAACACTTTTCAAGAGCAGCCCCCACATCGAGATAGGTCAGCCTGCTACCCTCCAGATGTTTTGAATTGCAGTTTCCAAAAATCTCAGGCAGCATGACCAATGGTCAGGGATTCTAGGAGTTGTACCCCAAAACATCTGGAAGAAATCTGTTTGCCTGTTCTAGTTTTCAGTTGGTTAAAGATAGCTATTTGATAGATTTTGTACCACTTACCTGATATACACTATATGTTAAAACCTTTCTCAAGTTTTCTTTTTATTTCACATTAATTAATCTGAAATAAATATACTTTTCTAACCTCATTTTTACTGTCAAGGACATGATGGCCTTCTCTCACAAAGTATACACTTTGAAAATCAATTTTAGACCACAAGATGGGCACTGTTTATATCAGAGGTGGGTGAAGAGGGGCCCACAGGCTGCACGCATCCTTCAGGGCCATTTTTGTGCTCCCGGGGGGGGGGGTCAAAATTGATTTTTTTTTTAAGCTCCAGAATGCCTCCAAATGCACATTTCCACCACACATGGGTGCCCCCTGGGGTCAAAAACATTTTTTGTAAAACATTTTTGAACATAATGTTTTGTCTCCAAATGCCCCAAAATATCCACTAGAGGATGAGGGGAGCATTTCTACTACATTTTGTGGCTTCCTTTAGCCAATTTAGGCCCATGAGAGGCCTTTTTTGAAACAGAAAGTGGACAGGAAATGACTTCAGCATATTTCCTCTTGTCAAAAATGCTTTTCCTGGGCCTACAATAGTCTGGAAGACCTCCAAATATGGGTATAATGCCCCTTATCCCAGACGGTTTTAGGGGGAGGTTTTCATTTTTTTATGGTAGCAAGTGCGGTGGAGAAGTGAGGGTCTCCAAGGTCTCTTAAGGGTCTAATGTGAACCCCTAGCCTTCCATAGTTGCCCACCTCAATCTACATAATGAACTTTATTGTAATCCAGTAGGAGAATCATACTATTTCAAGTAAAGTATTGGGCCCTCCCCCAGCTTGCTCCCATCTGAGTCCTGTTTCTCCCCCAGGGGTCATAAGGGCTGCCCAGGAGCAGACCAGGGCAAATGTGCTGCATTGTTTGAACTGTAGGGCTCTCGAATGGGGGCAAGCCAGGGTAAATTGTCCATGTAGATAAGGCCAAAGACTGTAAAGTCACTTTGAAAGAGGGGGAATGTATTGTGTGAACAATCCCCCCTCTCCTGTGTTAAGGCATTCACATGCAGCAGCTGCACAACAGGTGGCATGGCACTGGCCAGTCTGAAGTGTAGGAAATGTGGTTGGAAGATGATATTCCTAGAGGGTATCTCAAGAATTCCTTGCTTTCTTTGCATCCCGGGCACTTGTTCAGTAGCAGGGTTTGGCTGTCTATGCAGACTGTGCAGCCAATATATCATTGCAATTCTTTATTCATGCACTCTAGTTGTCCATAACACACATCTGTGAAAATTTCCCCTATGTGAGGAATTTATTATTTGGAAGAGAAGTAGGATCAAGACTTTTCACTCTTTAATGTTATTTATTTATTTAAGGTATATCCTGCCTTTCTCCCCAAAAAATGGGATTCAAGGTGGCTGTGCCTTTTTAAAGGGAGCGCAGTGTGTGAATGTGTACTTTTGAATACACATTTTCTGATATAAATCCTGAGGTAATACAGTCCCCCATGTTGTACTGTACAGCTTCATTTTGCACATACAGAGTGTTTTTGATCCAATGACTAATTTGTTTGTCTTTTCACTTAAGGCTACAATTTCCACCCCTAGTTTCCTCCCTGTACAGTCCACTTCAGCCAGTGTTGTTTTGTCACTTCCAAGCTTGTGGGTCAGTGAATCTATTCTGGGTTTCGAGTGAATTTTAAAGGCACAATCCAGGGTCATGAATTTATTTAGAGGATAGGTGTCAGAGCCTTAGGGCTCATCTACACTAGTTAGAATATGCGCCTCACCACCGGTGTATCCTGGCTGCAGAGATACATTTCCTGGCCCATTTCCCCTCCCCTGTTACCTGGAGAAAACGGGCTGGAGTCCAAACAGGACATTGGCACATCACTGAAGCTCCCACCACCATTTTTTCTAGATAATGCAGAAGCCAGGCAGGGGCCCTGCAACATGTGACTGCAAGGGCCTCTGCATGTGACCAGCCTCGGTCACATGCTGAGGGGCCCCTGCCTGGCTTATGGGAGACCCCGGGATCTGGCAGTAGCAGTGAAGGGTTTTGTGCTGGGATGGGCTCCTGCAGACATGCAGGGCCTGATCTGGCAGCATCAGGTTAAACTGGGTATCGTATATTCCTGCGTATAAGACTGCTTTTTAACACTTGAAAATCTCCTCAAAAGTGGGGGGTCATCTTATATGCCCAGCAGATCTTTCCTCCTGCTGTAAGAATGACTGCCTTGTCTTTGAAGTGTTAAATTCCCTGGGCAGTTTCCCCAGCAGATCCTTCCCCCTGCTGTGAGAATGACTGCTTTGCCTTTGAAGTGTTAATTGCCCTCCGTTTAAGGATTGTATTTTGGTAATCTTGCCAGGAAGATTTCCATTTGCATAGTTTTGGGAATTTCCTCTCCAGGAGTTTGCAAGTCTGCCAATGTGGCTCTAAAATCATTAATGTGCTCATTCAAAAAATTGGGATTTGATAGCTTCATATTAACCAACTTCATTATTAACAAAACCTTACTTTCCAAAGATTGAACACCACAGAGATTTTTCAAAGTATCCCATGCTTTTTTAGCTGTTCTCAGTCCTTTAATTTCACAGACTATCCCATCATCTACAGCTACTGAGCTGGCTGGCTGGTGGGGGGCAGGCTTTCCAGCCAGGTGGCTGGCTGGACAGGGGGGGCAAAGTCTATATTTTTACTTAAAAATTAGGGGGGTTGTCTTATGCGCCCAGTCGTCTTATACGCCGGAATAGACATTATAATGCAGTAAGTGGCCCTATCCCAGCTTGCTCCTGTTCCAGCCCTGTATGTGCCTGTGGGTCATTTGGACTGCCTGAGGGCTGGTGGATACAAACCCTTAAATGACTTCAAAATGCAGATTGATTGAGACCTGCAGTGGATTCACCACATCATGGAAGCCACCAAGTGGCCACTGAATCTACCATATATCATACCATGTTCAAGGGCCACTGAATTTCAGGCAGAATTATTCAGGGGACTGCAGAGGGAAGAAGGAGATGAAAAAGTCCTGTTCCATCGATATGAGCTTGTTGTGTTCACAGGAGAAAAGTCAGGATCCAAGACTGATTTGCCAATAATGTTATCATTATGGATAACTGCAGTGAAAGGAGGGACCCAGTTGTGTTCTCTCTATTTCACAATTTTATGACTGTGTTAAATATATCAGATGGCCAACTTGGACTAACTCATTTTCTAAGTTTTTAGTTTATGGGGTCTGTTTCCAGTGTAGCTGACTAATTCACCTTACATGCACACACTGCTAAATGTCCATATCTTGCATGTTTATTAGTTGTGGGATTAGGATGTTTCATTTAAATTGCAATAAACTTAATGTACTGTAAACACATAACAGCTAATCACAAGACAATTTTCTTTGCATTTTCCTAGCCATTAATGTTCTATAAATGAGAGTTCTCAGTCGAATGAAATACATGCATTTTAAATAATTGACAGTTTATTGGTTTATTTATTTTGTATGTTTTTGGGCATATATTGTACTTTAAAATCTGAAAATACTAAATAGACTGAGACGCCTTTACAGAAATTGGTTTCACTACTTTAGCAACAGTCCCAGGCTCAGTTTGGACACAGATCAGTTCTTACAGAGACTGAAACAAACCTTGCTGTCCATTATCTAGAGAGTTTCTGAAGGCTGGGACTTGTATATACCCAGCAAGATAACTGAAGGATTTTTTTTCATTGAGGGAGAAAAGCGCCCTCAAGCATCCCTGTTTCAGAAGTGACTTGCCATATGATGCAGGTGGTCGTTGTTTGAATAAACCTAAGTAAAATCTCTGCTTAGTGTGCAAAAGGGTTAGTTTCATGGTTCTCTGAGTAACAGTAATCTATTATAGCAGTTTCATAGGTACATGGGTGTGTGTTTGTGTCTGTGACAGATAAACAAGACTCTTGATATGGACTCCATAACTGCTCCCTTGAATATAAAAAACATTCTTCAAGCTATGTGGTCTGTCTTTGTCCGCCACGATACCCTGCTTGCAATCAGGTTATTGCACTGAAACCAATGAATCAGTGGGTTCTGCAGAGTTGATCTGCATGTGCTTGGTGTCCTCCACTACAGCCTATTGTTCCTTCTTTAATCTCCTTCCTCTTTCAAGGCCATGCTAGTGTATATAGCAGTGTCTTGGAGGCAGGGGCATCTGATACTTCCTCAGGTGGAAGGAAGGCTTGTACTAATGACATAGAGGAATCTCACCTAATAGTTTTTCCACCAGATTGCAAAGCTTTCCCAACAACTGTTCTGTTGGTGTGGTTTCAAGACAGTACAGATCTTTCATGTCCATCACTGAAGAACTTGTCAAAGTCATGTCCAGGGGCACGTATATTCTTCATCCCAAAGATTATGGGTGCAGGTCTATTTTTGGTGGAAACTTCCAAATGTCAGTGTTATGACCTATTGCTTCTGGTGATTGCTCCAAATCATTTGTAATGCCAAATTTCAGCCACCTTACCCAGAATTATGTGTCGATTGTAATCCAACTATAAAAGAATGAAGGGAAAGAAAACAACTCCACACAGATCTTTATGTAATCTCTCTCCTTTCACGTTAAGCCGACACCCAATAAATCCTGCATTTTAACAAATACAGACTTGTCCCATTGAATCAGAGGGAATGATGCATAGGAATACTCTAGACCAAGAAAGGGCAAATTGCAGCACACAGGCCACATGTGCCCCCCCAGGATGGTTTATGTGCCCCCAAGGTGTGTATGTCTCAAAAATCCTATTTTTGTCCCAAATGCCCCCTATGGGGACATGGGGGAAATTTTGCTACATTTTTGGTCCTTCCTGGGCCAATTTAGGCCCAGATGAGCCCTTTTTGGGAAATAGGAAATGAACAGGAAGTGATTTCTGCTTACTTCCTGATTTTAAAAAGACCTCTCTTCAGCCTAAAAACATGGCAAAAATGCCCTCATGCCCCGTAAAAGTGAGTTTGAGGGCATTTTTTGATCTCTGGGGGAAGCTAATGGAGGCTTCTAGCCTTCACAGTTGCCTGCACCTGCTCTAGACTATGCTATTATTGTCACACAAGAAAATGAAACCATTAATGTGTAAAAACCTGTTATAGAGAGGAGGTTTGCTTTATTTTTGATTTACACATAATCCATCAAGCTGTGGAGGGTCTTCACCATGTTCTTTTTAATGTAGCCCATGGACTGAAATGGGAAATTGACCATGTGAACGGAAACTAATATTACACATGATGTGTTTTAATGGTCTTTAATTCTTTCCTGCTTCATAATTTGCTGTGAAAATATGGCTTTTGTAGGTTCTTTTTCTCACCCTCCTCCCAGTTCCCCTAAACTCACCCCCACAGTGTCTTGGCTTTATTTCATTGACTCTTCTTTGTCTTTTGCTCCTCAGATTGGGGCTATAGCAAAGTCATGTCAACTTTTTCTTTATAACATTGCCAAAATCAGACATTTTTTTTCTACTTCTGCTAACACCTTAGCTCATGCCTTAGTCATTTCCTGCCTTAATAATTGTAATCTTCTTTTGGCTCATCTTCCATTATCTCACCTTAGTCCTCTGGTTTCCATTCAACATTCTGCTGCCCATCATTTTGACCATATTACCCAACTTTTGATCTCTTCATTGGTTGCCCATTCCTTCTAAGATTCAGTATAAGCTTCTTGTTTTAATGTTCAAAGCCCCATAAAACCTAGCTCCCCTGTATTGTTCACCCCTTATTTCTTTTTACCAGCCTGCTCGAGATCTGCACTCTAAGAATTCTAGGCTTCCAACCAAGGGTTTTGTCTTCCTTGGCTTGGCTTTGTCCTTTTTCACTCACTACCCCATATTTTTGGAATCCCCCCCCCCGAACATTTTGCGGACTTCTCCTTCCCTCATTATCTTTAAATCTCAATTGAAAACTTTTTTCTTTTCCAAAGCTTTTGGAATTTTAATTTGATAGTATTTTATAATCTTGTATGTTTTGATTATATGTATTGGCCAGTTTGCTTTACATTATTTTGATTTTTTTAAAATTTATCTGCATAATTTGTTCTGCAATTGTATTGTGTAGTTTATATTTGATTATTCCTTCCTTCGCTTTGTATGTGCATATACATATATTTTAGATTATTATGCCTTTGGAAGGACCCACTGTTTTTGATTGTTTTATTGTAAAATGCCATGTACATTTACGATTTTATAAAAATAAATGATATTAATCATTTTAAAATTCATTTCTTTTCCAAGCCTGTTTACAGAGCCTTGTTGGTCATTGCTCTAGCATGATTTTTATTTTATCCCTCTTGATTTGCAGGCATGTGATCCCAAGAAATTGGAGATAACAGACATACTCATGTTCCCATGGGATGTGGTCAGTCATATTTGAATATAGATCAACATCTCTGAGAGCAAATGATGCTTTTAGAATGTTCTCACTCTGAGAAGTATGTTGCCTTTTTGACTTCAAAAATCCATTGAGTCTTGTAAGATTATCACACTATACTTTTATAGTGCTATTATTCCACTTTAACTGCTATGGCTGCGTCCTGTGAAATCCTGGGATTTGCAGTTTAGGGAGGGGCATTTAGAACTCCCAGCCAGAGAGCTCTTAGGCCTCACTAAACTACAAACCCCACAATTCCACCGGAGGCAGCCACAACAGTTAAAGTGGATAATAGCACTAGAAGAGTGTGGTGTGATGAAGTCCTTGATCTTAGTCTTTGTCAAGGAAGCCAAAGCCAAACTGTATTTGCCAAGCAGAAATTCAACAGCATCTTTCCCTTCTGAAAGTAAGAAGGACATAACATACACATCCTGACTTGCAGTGAAATGTTTCTATCTTTCATGTTATGCCACAGATCTTCAGGTCAGAAGGAACATTGTTGTGTTATGAAGTGATGCTGGGCATGGTGAATGGTGCTTTAATACAAGGGCATTCCATTTTAGCCAACCTTCCAGCTTGTTTTCCCTCTATGATGCTGGTACACCACTTCTTTCTAATGTGTTTCTGGTTATTTATTCCAGCTCATTTCTTAAAGCAGCCTTATCCTCACAGAAGCTGTTCCTTTTATGCCTATATACAGAGAAAAGAAAAATGTTGATCAAAGATTCATATATGCACAATATGCCCTTTCACCTTGTATGTTTGCTGTACATGTGAAGTGTGACAAGCGGATAGATTTTTCATTCCTAAACTTTTAGATGGAAGACCACAGGCAGATAGCTTTTAATCATTTCCCACCCACCCACTCTCATCCTTTTTATAAAGGCAGTGGGAGGAATGTACTGATTTTTTTAAAGGATTATAGTAACATATGGATGTGCAGTATTTCAGCTGAAGATATATGGTGCATTTTAGAATGCATGTACAATTACATTCCTTTTTATTAGCCATCATAAAAGAAAATACTTTGAAACTGCAATTTAATATACTGTTTTAACTTCTATGTGAGCAGTGGGACATTCTAGAGGTAATGTTATCAGGGGCTCTTTTCACACTACACTCTCTCTCCCTCCCTCTCTCTGGCTTTTCTTTGCAAATGAAGATTCAGGAAGGACTCATAGTGCTATATTGCACTTTTACTGTCATGACAACATCCAATGAAATCCTAGGATTTGCAGTTTAGGGGAGGATATTTAGAATTAGAATCAGCCAGAGAGCTCTGCCTTCTCAAACTACAAACCCCAGGACTGCATAGGATGCAGCCTTGGCAATTAAAGTGGGATATATTGTGCCTTGGCAATTAAACTGGGATATAGTGCTATAGCTGTGTAGTGTGAAAGGGCCCCAGGTTTAGCTTCCTTTGCATCAGATATATAAGAACATACGTTGAACAAAGATTCTTCCAGCGGGCAACAAAATTCCTAGAGAGAAGCACTGCTGGCTAAAAGGACTTCATTGACAACAAACAACCCCAAGAATGTTCTCTTTTTGTTTCTGTCCATCCAGTCCAAACATCAAATGGTGTGCTCTCTCTCTCTCTCCTCCCCCCACCCACACTAGTTGAGTGCTTATCTCGGAACAAGTTCCTGCAGATGAACTGACCATTTAGGGAATGACTGGCAGTCATTAAAAAGTTGTTTTGTGCTTCAGGTCTTTTCTGACTTATGGTGACCCTAAAGCAAATCTATCTTGGGGTTTTCTTGGCAAGATTTGTTCAGAGGGGGGTTGCCTTTGTCTTCTTCTAAGGCTGAGAAAGTGTGACTTGCCCAAGGTCACCCAGTGGGTTTCCATGACTGAGTGGGGATTCAAAACCTGGTCATAATCCAGTGCTCAAGCCACTACACCATCCTGGCTCTCTCATTAAGAAATACATTTTGTTTATTGACTCTCTGTCCACTTCTTCATAGTGGTCAAGCCAACCAAACTCAGTATTAAAAAAGGAAGTAATATTGTAAAGATACTTTCTATTTTAAAATACACTCTAACCTAAAATACCTAGCAACTGACACGTTCAGGCAAAGAAACAGATGTACAGTATTTTGTCTTTAGAAGAGCAGCAGGGGTGGTTGGGTTTTTATTAGGCCTCTCTGCAATATGGGCCTAACCTGTATTTCTGGCCAGGTCACTGATTCTGTGCTGTGGAGTAACACATTCTGACATTGGTCTAGTTGAAAGGTTTGATAGTCTTTGGTCTTCCAGATGTTTTGGCTTTCTCTCCCAGAAGTCCCAGCTAGTATGACCAATGCTCAGGAATTCTGGGAATTGAACTCCAAAACCTCTGGAGGTCCAATGGTTGAGAACCACTGGCCTAGATCTAATGCAACACTAGCAGAGCAAAAAACTCCAATAGTGTAGTTGCACCGAATTCCCCTTTGTGCAAGCAGTAATGCAAGAGACACATGCACATGTGATCTCTTGCACAACTGATTATATGACATAAAACTGCTGGATTCTGATCTTCTGTTAGTTCTGTAAACATATCTGATATTGCACTGGACCATATGCTAGTTTGACACGGCTGGATACAAGGCACTATAAATAAAGAAAGACACTATTAACTTCATATAGAAGCAGTGTGCATTTTTCTTGTTCCACAATATTGTTAGAGTTGTTAGGAAGTAGGGGTGATGGGTGAGAAATTTGTTTCAGATTTTCTTTTATTAGAAATTTTTCAAAATTCACAAATTTCTTCATCTTCAGCAAGGAAAAGAAATTGAGATTTAAAAAAAAATTGGCTGAGATCCTACATCACAGTCATAACTACATAAATGTAGTAGACCTAAGGAGTCAACCTGCCCACCCCAGAGCCCACTGTAAACTTGGTCAGTGAGTATGGAGGTTGGTGATGTGTATGAGTGGGTTGCTTCAGAATGATGAGCATCTGCTCATTGCACAGTGCCTCAAAGGAGGCTAGCCGCATTGCTTTGAAGTGCCCCACTCAGCACCTTCATCATGTGAGGTGGATCCCTCAGGTTTATGGTGAACTCTGTGAAGTATTTACAATAGTTGCTTTAGTGCCTCAATTGCGAATATGTAGCATAAGTGAATACAGAGCAGTTACAGATCCATAGGTCTACGTTATGAATCCATAATTGCAATGCAGGATGTCAGCCAACAAAGGTAAGAGAAACAAAGGCTTCTAATGCTTCATTTTTAAAAGTCTGGATTTGAAACCCTATGTCTTCAACCATGTTTGTAGTGCTTAATTTGGATTGCTGCTCCTTTGCTGAAGGAGGTCCTCTCTAGTATTTGTATAGCGAGTATTAAGATGTTCCTTTGTATGAGACTCTTCTTTCTAAAACCTATATGACAGGCATGGTCTTTTTCCATGTTGAGTATAGTTGTACCAGCTCAATCTGTCCAGTGAGTATGGGGGAGAATTTTATTTCACTTGTTTTCAAGGACATATGAAATCCAAAAATTACCCTCAGATTTGAGAGGGAAAGAGATTGAGATCTGAAAACACTGGAATGTGGGGGAAGACAAATTTCCCCATCCCTAGTAGTAATAAAAAATCACAACAAATAATCCTTGAAAAGCATGTGTTGTTCAGTATTCACCAAGACCTTTAAACCTTGCAGAGAATTATGCCAAAGTTACCGAACTGGGAAATGTTATCCTGGGTGTAAGCTTTCAAACATCACTACATCACTAATGTGTTGAGGAAACCTATATGAACAGAGCTCAATGGTGTGATCTAGCAGAGACATCCCAAGAAAGTACAAAGGGTTAGAATGTTTATTTCTATTGTCCATGTGGTCCATTTTCTGTATGGAAGATTTTTTTTTTTTGTATTTACGTAACATCATTTTATACTGTATTCCTAAATTGTCTCTAATCCTTTTTTATGTGTAAAATCTTATTATCTAAATTATCAAGATTAACAGTATGCATCATATGTACATAATATACATTAATTGACTTCCTGTTCTGGCTATTTCAAGCATATCCCACCCATTAATGTACATCTATTTTTGCCTTAAATACACGGTTTCTATATTTCTTAGTATTAAGGTCCATAGTCATAAAGAATTTCTTGCTCAAGTGTACACATACAGATATCTCATATATAAGGTTATATTTTACATATACTAATATCCTACAGGCATTATTTCCATATTATACTATTAGCCGTTTCATCTTTATTCAGACAGGGGAGATTGCCATTGTGTTTCCCCACCTGTTAACTAAATACTTGATTATATCTGTCCAATCTTCATTGTATTTGTCATATGTCTGACCTTTTAATAACATCGTTAATCTGTCTAATTTAAGGGATTCGTATAATTTCTCCAGCCACTGATCTTCACTAGGACATTCTTTATTTTTCCACATTTTTGTGAATGTGATTCTAGCAGTTACTAACATGTAAAAGATCATTTTCCCATATTCCTTCTCAATTGGTTTTTCTATCATTCCTAACAAGAAAACCTCTGGTTTCCATTGAAGTTTGATATTTAATATTTCCTCCATTATCTGTTGAACTTGTTTCCAGAATTTATAAGTCTCTTTACATTCCCACCACAAGTGAAAAAAAGTTGCGTTTTTTTCTCCACATTTCCAGCAGGAGTTCTGTGCACCTTTGTACATTCGGGCTAATCTATTAGGCGATAAATACCATCTAAAATACATTTTGTATAGATTTTCTCTTAAATCTTGACTTAGTGTTCTTTTAATTTGTCTTGTCCACAAGTATTCCCAATTTTCAAATTCTATTGCATGACCATCATTTTTAGCCCATACCTTCATACTAGGTTTCACAGTCTCCTCTTCCGTTTCCCATTCCAAAAGTAATTTATAAAATCTGGAGATCATATTTTTGTTTCCCAACTCCATAATAGAGTCCCATTGTGATTTTTGAGTCAGGACTCCTGTAAGGCTTGCATCCATTTTATATATCTCTTTCATTTGCTTATACAAATACCAGTGACATACTAAATCATCTTCTGCCATTTCATCTTGAGTCTTAAGTCTTAGCTGGTCACCTTCAATTTTTAGGATATCTCCATATCTCAACCATTGTTTCGATGGAATACCCTCTCTGTTGTGTAAGGCTTCGTGAGGTGAAGCCCATAAATTTTTGATCTTCATTGAGAGAGTTAAACATGGAGAAAGAGAGTAACATTGAAGGTTAGCTCTTTATTGGCAGGAGGCCCTTATGCAGCTGAGCATATTTACATTGTTAAATACATTTCGTTTGATGTTTGGCAGAACATTGTGTTCTAAATTCTTTACATTTTAATGATGTATATATGAAGAAGCAGTTCCCATACATAAAATCAGTGAGACATGTTTGTTTACATACATCAAACCAAGCATTATTATTTGAGTTCAGTTTTAAATGAACAATACAGTATTTCTGCTTGTGACGTATTGATATATTATAATGACTTAGCAACTTATTCTAAAACCAGATAGTTTTCTATTAAATTTAAATTGTCACTAGCTTACAAAATTGCAACTTTTTGCAACATTCTTTTTGCAATCAGTTTACATAGTGCCTTAATAATTAACCCAGAAAATACAAACATATATTCCAAATTAAAAACAAAAAAAAGTGCAAATTGCTAAATATTTCTGCTTTTATTGTTTTAATAGTTGACACGGTCTTCTTGGAACATTCATTGGAACCATTTCCCCCCCTAGAATTAAGAACATATTTCACATCCTTTTGTTGTTGTTCTTGTTGCTGCTGCTGCTTTGGAGCAAAAAAGCTCTTCACAGATTAAATACAAACCAGTCAACTAGTCCAGCTGACATTTATTCTCTGCAGATGAGGAGAAATAGTGCTGGCAAATCATGTAAAGAAAAAGATAAACTTAGATTACGTACCAAAGATTGTGTGTGTGTGTGTGTGTGCATGCAGAAAGAATAGTGATGGGCTTCCCTTCATCGTCCTGAACTTAGTACCGATTTAAGCACTTGATAAAAAAGAAAATGTCTTGTACAAAAGGATAAAGGGAAAGAGGCATGTCTTTGCTGCATGGAAGGAAATGTACCACAAAAGGAGAATAAAGTGGAAAAAGCATTTCTGATTCTTAAGCACAGGAGTGCCAGTAAACGATGGAAATCATACACTGCTGGATGAAAAGTGTAATAGGACATCATGAGAAATAGGAAATGAAAGGAATAGGGTTCCCAGCCTGGTTGCGACTATGCTGTAGGAACCCCTGTTGAGGGAGTGCAGAATGGAGGCCTGTAACTTTGCCTCAGCTCCTGTGCTGTTGCCAGGACATCAGAGGGCAGGGCTAGAAGGGATTTAAGCTCAACCATCTCAGTCCCCTCCTTTTTGTTGCCTTGATCAGCCCACTCTCCCGCCGATGAATCAGCATAATTTAATTGGTCACTTCGGGGCCAGGTAGAAATTTTTGCCCTTTTGCCTGGGGTCTTTTTGCCTACCCCACACTGTGGATGCGGACTTGACAATTGGCTTAGGGTGGTGTCTTAAATAGGTGGTCACTTGGCAGGTAGAGGGGGAGATTTTGGTAGTTTGGTGAGCTCCTTTGGCACTTCTCCCTTTTTGGAGGTGAAGTGGGAGCTGGAACTGCCCCTTTACTGTGGGGAAAGGGACCTCCTTTGGGGCTGGCCTGAGGGATAAACCCTCTCTTTAAATCCTGTGACTTTGGGGAGGGACTTTTGGGTCAGCCTTATGGGTTCTCCCTGGGGTTCAGGTGTTTTTGCCCAAGGGAAGTTGGGGAATGGGTCTTGAAGGTTCCCACACTGAGTTGCTCCCTCATTGCAGATCTCTAAGAATGGGGTTAAATAGTTATAGCTAAATAAAAGTGGTCCTTTATACCCCAGCTATATGTGTTATCTTTATTTGTGTCTGCTCTCCTTATTCCTTCGTCTACCATCAAAGAGGTCTCTCCTATACAATGGCTTCTATTTGTGTAATGGAATGAGTCCACTCTTGAGTTTTATTCCAGCCTTCAAATAAGCTGTTGAGTACCCAATGAAATTCCTGGGGTCTCCATAAGTTGACAGGTGACTTGAAGGTGCACGCACACACACAGAGCACTATGGAAAGCCCATTTAAAGTATCTTGGATAGTAACTTCTTTAAAGTGTGGAATAAACCCCAGAGCATATGCACCACACCTCTGGCCATTCCTTCCTCTCTCCCATCTCCTCTTGAGGTGTGGACAGAGGTGTATAAAATTATGTATGGCACGGGAAAAGTGAATAGGAAGAGGTATTTTTCCCTTCCTCTCAGAATACTTGAACCAGGATCCTTCACTAAATGATGGAAGATTCAAGTCAGGTAAAAGGTAGATGTTTTTTCACACACAGTACATAATTTCATCTATAAAATTTCATAACAGTTGTTGTTGTTGTTGCTTGCAGCACAGCCCTTAGCCAAGTAACTAGAAACCTACCATTATGAACATCTCTTGACTGAAGATCACTATGCCACCCTGAACACACCAGTCTTATCTGATCTTGGAAGCTAAGCAGGGTTGGGCCTTGAATGGGACCTCCAGGTAATGCCAGGGATCTTCAGGGACTAAGAAAGGAATCTTGCCTGAAACATGGGCAGCCATTATCAATCAGAATTGATAACATGGGGCTAGATATGCCAATGGTGTGACACAGTCTAAGCTTCCTTTGTTCCTATGCAGAAGTTACTAGTGTAATGAAAAGTAAAACAGTAAAATTAAAACGGGAAAGGAAGCCAAAACAAAGGAAAAGGCGGATGTTAGGAAAATATACAGTACTGTATACCTTAAAGCAGGGAAGTTGAAGATAGGGCAAGTGAAAGTCCTACACATTCACTTGTGAAAATGAAAAAGGTCTGTCACTAATGCCAGAATTCTTGCTTGCATATGTGTGGCAGTCTTAGAGTCAAAATGGCTGGAAGATGCTTCATTGATAATAACTGTCAGATGTCTTGGAAGTACTCCAAATGTGAAGAACTTGAAAACAATGTTAAAAATAGAAACAATGAGTCAGATCAACCAGTTGACCTGCTTTAAAAAAATGTTAATAGAAGCTATGGAGTGGCCCGAAACATTATATATGTGGTGTGAGTTAACCTTTTTTTATGGTGCCATTTGCCTGATTGAAACCATCCCCATCAATTGCTGTTTACCATAGGGGGGGCATATATAAACATCTGAATCTGTGCTGAGTTCACCCATGCAAAAGAGATATTGTGTGTGTTTCTCTTGATCCCTCCTTCTTCACAGGCACATCTGATGGGAATACAGGTTGCCCCTGTATCCATGGGGGAATATGTTCCTGGACTTACTGTTTATAAGTGAAACCATGGATAATAGCAAACCCTATTAAAATTAAGGACTTCCTGTAAAAAACATACCATAGATTTGCATAGCAGGACCTAGTGACTAGAGAGGATGCCTTTCTAGGCATTTTCCAGCATGACTCTGTGGTATGTGTCCCTCTTTTTTCAGCCACAGATAACTGAAACAACAGATGTTGGCTGAAACGTGGGCAACCTGTATGTGATAGAGCCTTCTCAGTGGGTGCCTAGGGAGGGATAGGATTGCTTCCTTCTTGCTATCCTTCTTCTAAGCAGGTGAAAAAATTTCTATCCCCATAGCCTTTTGGGGGTTCACTATTAAGTGCTTTTAAGAGTTCACTACAAGTCTCATATCAAGTCTCACAGTTATCTACCTCTTTAGAGGATATGATTTTACGTCTCCCACACATGTTCCTAACAGTGACAATTTCTTGCTATTTGGAATTATAGAGCTGTAGAGTTGAAGGTATCTGAAATGTCATCTAGTCCAAAGTCCTGCTAAAGCAGTCCAAGCAGATGACTAGCCAATCTCTGTTTAAGAACAAAAAAAGTAGCTTAACATGCTGCAAGGATGTTATCTGCAGAGAGCTCTCAAGGACCCATGGAGGTCTCTGCAGATGCTTGTCACATGTGTCCAGCTACAGGAGAATAGCTGGACGTGAACCTGCTCATCCCTCTACTCTCTGAGAACATGGAATTGGCTGCAGTATTGGCAGCGGGTAGTGGGTGGGGAAGGCTGTGCTGCTTACGAAGTATGTTTTGGGGGATTGCATCAGGAGACATAGCTGTGGAAATGTAGATATATAATATACATATCTCTCTCTCCCTGTTTCCAAAAGCACTTGAATGCTTCAAATCCTCCAACATTAATGCATTTGGTACAGAAGTTCAGCATGGTCCGGAAAGAATTGTGCTCTTACCTGAAGTCTCAGGTCTGCATTCGTGGTGGGGAGGGACTTATGGATGCACAGTTGTCCCTAGAAACTCAAGTGCATTGAAATGATCAAACCACTATGGTGATTCTTTTGGCAAAAGAGTAAAAGATGCCTTTTGTGTGAATTTTTTCTTTAAGTGCTGGAAGTCCTGTTTGTTTGCTCCATCTCCCTCTTGAGTTTACAAGTATTTAGGCAATGCACATGGGCTAGAAATATGGTCCTACAAATATGGATTGGTCCTGAGGAAGAGGAAAATGGAAAGGTGTAAAGAATTTTCCCTCTATGTTTTGTTTAGGATGCTTTGAATGCTGCATCAAGTGCTTAGGGGGCATTCCCTATGCCTCTCTGATTGCCACCATCCTGCTGTACGCTGGAGTTGCCCTCTTCTGTGGCTGTGGACATGAAGCCCTCTCAGGAACTGTCAATATTCTTCAGACCTACTTTGAGATGGCAAGAGCTGCTGGGGACACCATTGATGTCTTTACCATGTAAGTCTCTGCTTAACCTTTGTAGTTTTCCTTTGATAGAGCTGCAAGAGTATGTAATTAGTAGCCCCTCACCCACTCAGTACTTCTCAATAAAGCAAAGAGAAGACATCCCTTGCACATCTTCCAAACTTACTTATAACAGATGGACAGATGGATATTAAATAGTTCTAGAAAATAAGTTCCCATTCTGAAAAATGTATGTACATTTCAACACCGGAACATGATTTCTTTTGTTATTTATCTTTAGATCCAACAGGGTCTAAAACATTGGTATGTATCTTCTTGCCTGTCTTCTCTATCATCTTTAACTCAACTAAAAAAAGGTCTTCAATCATATTTTAAACTTGTTTATTGTTAGGCTCCTTTACATTTGTCATTGGAAACAAATGCAAAAGTGTGTGCAGGATTCCTGGGTGCAGGATCAAGTAAGACAGTGTCAATGGTGGCTCCCTTGTTGGTGAGTTGGTGAATCCACTTCTCAGTCTTAGTCTTTAAAGGAGCCATCCAGAGTGCTGAGCCTCTTTTGGAGACAGGGTTCATCACCTTGGTTTACTACTTTAAGGTATGGACTTACCTTACCTATGGATTCACTGTTCCACTGAAATGGAAGCCACCTGCTGCCACTATGCTATCGATCTGGTAGAGCCAGTGGCAATATGTCCATTTTCCCCCCTTAAGGGTAGGAGAAATAGGCTTTATTGCCCTTTCTAGGAGTAGCACTAGCAACACAATAAAAATTAGGCTGGGGTGGGGATTCACAATTCATCATTGGTGTTCATTACTATTGCTTATATTCCTGTTGTTTAAATGTGGATATATTTTTAGGTTTTCATGGAGACTACTGTCTCTAAACCTAACTTCACAGCAAAGGCTGTAGGTGAATATTAAATGAAAGCTTTCTCGTTTTCCTAGACTCCAACTTAATGAGTCTCTGGATAACCATTGCATAGTAGATGACACATAGTAAATCAATGCTTCAAGGACTGTACACATTATCTACATTTTCTGTGTCAGAACTGTACGTGAAATAGCAATCAAGGAACACAATTAAGCTTTGAAGAATTTGGTGGTAGTGATAAAGAATTATCCAGTCAATTTGTTAATTATTTCAAATGATTCTTCACATTCATTGGGAATTGTGTATCTCCCTTCCAGTGCTCTTTTGTTTTTGTAAAACCAGGAGCAAGTATCAGTCACCACACTCATTTGTGGATTTCAGTGGGTGACCCTGAGACAATTGTCTCTCCCATAGGCTAGTTGTAGAATAAGATGGTTGACAGTAGGGAGAAACATGTATGACAGCCTGAGTTCACTGCTTTTCATGTTTTAGAAAGGAGAATTACCACAGAGGTTCCAGAAGTTAGAAAATGATTTCTAAAACTTGTACATTTGCATTCTTATTATAATAAAATGCTTTAGTGCTATTTCTTGCCTTCCTGGTGTCTTTTCTAAATGGAAACCTAGTGAAAAAAATGTTATGTTTTGGTCACCAGTGCCATCAGAATGTAGCAGTTCACTCAACACTCTCACTCACAAATTTTACCCAAACCACCAACACTGGCTGAAAATTGACCAAAACATCATAAGATACAAGTAAGACATAGTTGTCCAAACACTACTGGGTCATGTTTTTAGTGAATTTTTGGCCAGAAATGTAATGTGGCCTGCCACAGGAAAGGTAATTAGCCCCTTCCCTCATCACATTTGTCTAAAGATCCATGTTGACTGTTACACACTCTGTTGCAGACCACATGAATTTCACTTCTATGGCATGAACAGATCACAAATGCATGTATGGACCTCCTTCCTCCTTTGAGGTTAATGATGAATGTCCTCAGCAGGTGGGGCAGGAGACCTCCCAGACCATATTACAGCTATGTTCATAAGAAATAGATGGAGTGGAACAATTTTGTCAAGTTGTAAAAGAAGTGAATGGTAAAACAAAATGATTGCAGTTGCTTCAATTATTGAGAACTTGTAAGGTTTTATGTTAGTCAAGTGAAAATTCAGCAGAACACAGTTATAGGTTAGATATTAACTGGGAAACCCAGTCAAATAACAAAGTAAATGTTCATATAACACCTGCCCTTGCTAGGAATGTAAATCTTCACTTACTTCATTCACACAATGAAGAATGAAACATTTCAATTTTTCCTTCTTGCTGGACAATATTATAATAATTTTTGTATATTTTTGTATATTTTAAAAATGATTTTGTGTATTTTTAAAAATGATATTTTTTTATGTTTTAAAAATATTTTTCAGATTTCAAACTTATGAAAATCTTGTTTTCATGTTGCAAATATAGCATACTTTTGTGCAATAACATATTTTGCACTAAATATGTTAGTGCAAAGATGTTAATGTCTTCTGTGCAAATGAAATTTTGAAAAAAAAAATCCCAAAATGTGAAAAAGAAAATCATTTCAAAATACAGAAAAATCTTATTACCATTTGAGAGATGCTGAGGCTCCATTTCTCAATGAGCACAAGAAAATTTGCAAATCCTTCTTACATCTCTTGTCTATGGCATTCTGTATCTTACCTTCACTGAGAGGACTACAAAACTGATCATATAAGGGAGTTCATTGTTGTAAATTAAATTTAAACTATGTTTCTCCTAATACCTGTTAGGTTTGTCTCAATACAATTTCAACCTTCATGGAGAATCTCAGTTTTGATCATGATTTTGGGCATAATAAAGATATATCATGGTCTTGGTAGAAGACTGAACTTACTCGGAATATGTTAAGCATTTTGTTTTCTGAACATTCCTCCTTAATACTCATAACTGTGTGTCAGTAGATGTTTAACTGAAGAAGAGTTTCTGAAACCTGTCCTCCTTGCACTGGAAGAGGATCCTAGTCAGGGCCGGTTTAACCAGTCTGCCAAATCAGCATTGGCAGGGGGGCCCAAGGTCAAGGGGGGGGGGCCCTGCTGACCTCCTTATCTGACAAAGGTTTTCTAGGAAGACTCTATGGTAGTTGTGCTGTTTTGTGTCCCATGGATAATGAATCCATGGATACGGGGGCCCTACTGTAATCTGAGCATCCTGTATTGTGAATAGGTTAGGTTACATTGACCTGAGATAAACATATGGGCCCCCCAAAATAAAGCATTGCAGGGGGCCCCAAAATTCCTTAAACCGGCCCTGATCCTATATAAAAAAAAAGAGTCCCTCCCCCTCCCCACCCCTTACATCCTATTTTAAACGAAGGCAAAAAGCATGCTAGTTATCACTGCATTTCTAACTCAATGATGCACTGCCTGTAGCGGGTTAGAATTAGGTACAGAACCCTGTTCTGCTAGCTGATATCAGTAATCTGCCAATGGAACAATCTGCCAGCAGAATTGCAATGCTGCTAAGATATGCCAGCAAAAAAAGCAAAAACATCTCCCTACCACAAAAATACCCTCACAATCAGACTAAAGAAGAGGTAGGGCAAAGGAAGAGCTGAGTTGGGCCAGTCCAAACTCCTCCAGCTCAGGGTCACAGCCACATTTCCACACAAAGTTATGTCAGTGGTTAGTCCTAAGTAATATCCAATAGGCTGGGAAGAGATGGATTCAGCGCACTAGCTTAGTCACTCATTTGGTCCCTGGCTACCTTCAAGTTAGGATTGTGCTCAGCATCATCAGTATTTTTATTGTTGCATTGTTTGCAATCACTTTCTTGTATTTTACAATGTAGGACTGTATGGCATACGGCAAACCAGTGGTGTATGCTATTCACTATTAGAATTCTGTGGTTGTATATGTGTATTTTCAGGGAACAAAGCATCTGTTTCTATGTTTATAACATGATACATTCTCATTCACCATACTGCTGGGAACTTTCCAATTTCATGCTGTCTGGTTCCTAATTTTTCAACACCCGTGATTTAAAAGAAAAACCAGTTTTAAGTCTATACCATAGAATAGTTTCAGGATCCTTTCAACTCTTAATCCTTTTAGGGCCTAGTAAAAGATACATCTCAGCCCTGATACAGTGGAAAATACACTGCTTCATATATTTCCCAGCAGCATTAAATGTATAATTTTGAGAGATGTGGAAGTGGCAATTTTTAAATGATTGACTGTGTTAATCAGCATTCTTTGTGTTCCTAGCCTTATTGCTTCTATTGTCTGATTCAATAAAATGAAATGAAATTATTAAAGGTCACAACCTATAATGGGCTTAGTTGGAAACATATTTTAAAAGACGGATTGTAATTCATTTGCTCTGTGTCATAGAACTTTAAAATAAAACTATTCTGAGACCATGAAGATGTCATTAGCATGACTTGTGCCATAGTAAACAGTTTAAAAGTTGTCACCACTTAGTATGCTGAGAACATCTTCATATCTTCAAACCATATAGTGCTGAAATCATCACCTATCTTCTTGACACACAATGAATAAATATGGCACACAATAAGAAGGGTCTCTTATTGAATTATTCAGGATCAGTGTAAACCATGTGAAATTATCCGTTTTCTCTTTTTTTGTTGACGTATGTCCCTAAAAGGGGATGGCCTTAACATTAGCCAGAGTGGAACATCTGCTTCAGGTTGCAGATGCTGGGAAGCACCCATTACCAGGCTGCAGAAGCAGGCCATTGGAGGATAGATCTGTGTGTACAAGATGCGACTCTCTTAGCTAGCTTGCTGTGTTCAAGTGCAGTACAGAATGCCATTCTGCCACCAACATTAAAATCAGATTGAAGTACTAGTTCAGTTGGATTCTATAATATGAAATGGGGGGGGCGGTCTGGAGAGTACCATTTTGTCCTTCATTTCAGGAAGCAAAACACAGTGGCCTCAAACACCATAATGTCAGAGATCTGTCAGTGGAATGATAAACATGTGCTAATCTTCATACCTCCATCTTCTTCAAACACTTTAGTGCTCATTTTGGAGGATGAGAACACATAGTGAACATTTCCATAAACACTGGGTTCTATCAATAATCATGTGAGCTATTCTGCTCATGAAAACTATTCCTCTGTCATTTGTGAATGGAAATGGAAAGGGCAATTTTGCCCCCTAAAGCCCCTGGTACCCTCTCATTCTACTCTGGAGAGTTGGCACCAGGGGACACAAAATGGAGGAGGAATCAGCACAGTTTATCACCTCCTTTCTGTTAGTAGGAACTTCCTCTGGATTAGTGTCTCTTTCCCTGAAGAACCCCTGCAGTGACTAGAAGATGACCTTCATATCTAACCAATATTTTTTTGTATGTGAGCCACCTTAGGTCCCACCATGGGGAAAAGGCATTATATAAATTAAAACAAACAAATAAAATGATGTACCATGGCGTTTCATTTTCCTTCACTTTCCATTTGCTCAGTTCACATTCAAAGTGGTGTAATGCAGAACAAAAGAACTCAAAAAGGGCATTTGCATGTTGGAAGGAGGTCTGAAGAAGGTGCTGCCAGTTTGAAATGAGACCCTCTTATCACAAAACGGCATATACTGAAGTCTAGTGAATAAGGCCTGAATCCATGAGAAAGATTTGGATTAAAAATGGTTCCATTTAATGAATTGAATCAAATCTGTTAGAGTTCTAGAAGAAGCAGGACTGTGAGGTGTCTGAAACCTGTCATTTTACACAGCAACAAAAATACTTTGTTACTCAGATAATTATTCTCAAAGGTCAAACTCGGGGGGCGGGGAGGAAAGAAAGCATCAAGAATGTATTACTGTGGGCTTGTCTATATGGGGGGGAGGATATGAATGCCTCCAAAAAAGCAGCCATCTGCAGTGCTGCGACCTGTCTTAATGGTCAAAACAGCCCCCCATAAACTTCACATGACCCCTAGCCAAGATGGTGGCTGTGAGTGATTTACTCATGATTTTAAACTGTCACAGTTTACAATGGTGCGTACATGCAATATTTCATATTTACAAAAAGGAAAAGGGAAAAAGAGAGTATAAGATAACCATTTTATCAACTCACCGCACACTCGCTTAGCTGAAAACCCACATGGTGATAGCAGGCACTTTCCCTGTTTGCTAGCCCTGCCCCCATGCTCATCCAGCCAATCAGATTACACTGCCTGTTCGTACCAACGCAAATGCAAGTGTCCAAATGATCACACATTTGCATGTCATTTTTAAAAAATGACTTGTTTTTTAAAAAAAATCAGGTCGAAGCCCTGGACACTTCCCACATGGATTTTGAGGTGATTTGGCTGCCCCCCTTCTGTATGACACATATTTATGCGAATGTCTGTTTGTACGGATCGCCTTCAATGTGATTGCCATTAGGATTATTTTTATCATATAGACAAGCCCTGTGACACTGTACAATCATATAACAGCAAACAGTTGGAATGAAGGAATGTGCACAGTCTGAATACTTCCAACAGTATCACCTTTTCTCCCCAAGCTGAAAACCATACCTTCATTTTAGTGAGTTCACTGAAGAAGTGTCATGTGGGCTCTGCCTCTGGTGGATGCAGATATTTTGAAAAATCTGCTTCTTAAAGTTGCTTTTAAGAAGAATGAACATAATCATATGTTGAAGCCACAAATAACTTAATAGTGGTAGGTTGAAGCTCTATGTTCCAGCTACATATTGTGAATTTCACTTCCATGTGTGTGCATGTGTTGAGAGAGCTGCATTGTATCTGTCAGCATAAACACTTGAAGAATTTTCTGTGAAAAGAGTCTGTATTTCTTGTATGAACATTTAACTAGAGCTATGATGTGTAAGTTAAACTCTGTAAATATCTCTAGATTTTGTTATTGTTATAGTCTGGATACATGCATGTCCAATAGTTCAGAATCATTATTAAAATGTTACTAACATGGATATCTTTTAATCATAGGATTGACATCATCAAGTATGTGATCTATGGAGTAGCAGCTGCCTTCTTTGTCTATGGCATTTTGCTGATGGTGGAAGGATTTTTTACAACTGGTGCCATCAAAGATCTCTACGGGGATTTCAAAATCACTACCTGCGGCAGATGTGTCAGCGCCTGGGTATGTTAATATGACAGCCTTGATCACCCATGCTAATTTCAGCTGGGTCAAAGTGCTTTAATTAATTCATACTAAGTTAGGAACTTTTGTGTATTTCCAAGAAATAGATTGAGCAGATGATGCTGTTTTTTCCCCAGTTCAGGGATTTAAAGACTTTGTAATAATCTCAAGTGTAACATTTAGAAAAACTATAGGAATTGTCTACATAATTGTGCATCAGGAAACTATTATATCATTTGAGACACTGGCTGAATTCTTACATCATATTTTTTTTTAAAAAAATCACTGTTGATATTTTATTTCAGGAGTACAGTTTTATAAAAGCCAGGATACTAGAGTGAAGCTGCCATAGCCCCTTTTAGCTAGTGAAGTGTACACATTTATGTGCTGCTAAAATTCATTCTGGTGTATCCACATGTGCCTTTATGTGAGATTGGCTTCAAACATTACAAGAAGCCTTACTATCCCTGCTGTAGGGATGGAAAGACTAATGCAGTTATTCATTTCCTGCCCTCACCCCCCCCCCAAAAGTGTTTCCTAAGATGTGAGAAACCCAATGAGGGAGAACAATACTGTGGTGGGTGTTTTGTGCAGTTTTCACCTAGTATTTGCACGTACCTAATTTGGGAAAATTATTCTGTGCAAAAATACACATAGTTTTTTTTTGCCTATGAACTGTAAAGGTTTGTGCAAAGAAACCAAAATCAAACACACACACACATGCCCAAAAGCAGTGTTTCCAGACAGCCATATATGTTTTTTCCTGCAAGATTTTTCCTGCAATATTTCCTGCAAGATTGTTTTCAGTGCAACCCTCCCCCAGCAATCTTGTAGAACAAAAATCCTACACAAAAATTGTGCAAAAACTGCAATCTTGCTCCCCAAAATGTGTGTGGGGGGGGGGTTGTGGAAGATTTTTCGTGCAAGATTTTTGTTGTGCAGGATTGTTGGCTTTTCCATAGAAAAAGCAAACTTACATAAAAAACACCACAGCCACTTGGAAATGGTTTTAGTTTTTTGGGAAACCCCACCCCCCATTCTCATGGGAATGGGAAATGATGACTCCCAGTTCTGGGGTGCATTGAGAGCAACTGGAGGGACCCCTCAGGATCTTGCCGTAGCTTCTTGACTCAACCCACACTGTGACCAGGAGAGCAATGTTGTCATTGTTTCCCAGTGCCTCAATCCTCAGCACCTTGGAACCTCTTTGGTTGGGGCATTGTTTGGCTGGAGAGGTAGATTTTTGGGTCACTTTTAGTCATTAGCTACTGTAAATTTGAACCCTCAAAGTGATGAGCTCATAGGTACAGCTTATGATCCTGTAAATATTAAAGGATGCCAGCCCACATGTATTTCTGGGCAAAATAATTTCCTGAAATAATTCTGTGTACTGCACAAAGATATTCATTTTCTCTGCAGTGGAGAGAAAACTGGGAATTATTTGTTCTCTCATGGGTGAAATGCACAGCTCCATTATGCCTTAACCCAGCAGCTGGAGAGAAGACATCCCTCAATGTTCCAACTGTCATTGCTCTGGCCTCTGAAGGGGAGAAAAGCAGCCAGACACAGCTCCATTATGCCTTGGCCCAACATCTGGTAAAGGCCCTCCCTTTGTTCCATCTGCCACTGCTGTAGCCTTTGAGGGAGAGGAGCAACCAGCATCTGCTGGACTTAATCCACTCCTCAACTGCCATTCCCTTTTCCTTATGGAATCATGCCTTACTTAGGGCTTGTCTATATGGTGAAAATAATATGAATGGCATACAAATAACAGGTGATCCATTCATATGGACATTCACACAAATATGTGTCACTAGGAAGGGAGGCAGCGGAATCCGCTGCAAAGTCCATGTGCATAGTGTCTGGGGCTTTGTCCAAATTATTTTTAAAAAGCTCTGTACAGCACGTGAATGTGTGATCATTTGGACACTCACATTCACGTTGGTATGAACAGGTAGCATAATCTGATTGGCTGGATGAGCATGGGGGCAGGGCTAGCAAAGAGGGAAAGTGCCTGCTGTCACCATGTTGGATTTTTGGCTAAGCGAGGGTCCAGTAAGTCGATCAAACATCTTATACTCTCATTTTGGTTTTTTAAAATATGAACTATCACATCTGCGCACAATGGGAAACTTTTTTTAAAAAAAATTGGTAGTGGCAGATTTAAAATCACGAGTAAATTGCTTGCAGCTGCCATCTTGGCTAGGGGGTCATGCAGAGTTTAGAGGGGTTCTTTTGACCATTAAGACAGTTTGCAACATTATGAATGCCTGCTTTTTTGGATGTGTTTGTATTTTTTCCCCCTTGTATAGACGGGACCTTAGGCTGTAATCCTGAGGACAAAGAACTCAATAATTAATGATTTATAAGCCATCCTGGAAGCCTTTTTGGCTGAAGGTGGTATATAAATTCTCTAAATAAAGAAATAAAAATATTAAAAATGCACAATATGTGGACAAATGGCAGAAAGTTAGCCATCACTGGTTCATTGTTCTTGTCCTCTCCAAAGCTCTTCTTAGAGGGTAAATGTGAGATAAATGAAGTAATTGCAGGCACAAGATTCCTGCAATTATGCTATTATAAAAATAAAGGCAGAATTATTAGTGCCTTCCAGGGAGTGGATAATATGCATAATTCAGAGGAGCTAAGATTCTGCATCTGAGTAGTACATTGGATGAGATGTTTGGTATCACTAAGGAAAAGAAGGCCAGACTGAAAGTGTGATTGCATTATTTTTTTAAAAAAAGAAATAAATCAGGAACTGATTTCAAAGAACACACCTTTGCATGTGTCTTCCTATTTTTCTGAACAGCAGCACTCAAAATTACTGTTGGTATTAGTTCAACGCCCTTATTCATAGGAAACATTTTCAAAATGTTTTCTTTGTTCTGGAAGGCCTAGTTCATATATTTTATTGCTGATTTTTCAAAGTGACCAGGATTCAATTTTTTTTAATTAGCACACAGTTCATCGTGCATAACTTACTGTGTTTGTTCCAGAAACAGCCTTCAAATGAAGTGCTTTGGCTCTTTACTCTTTATACCAGTGATTCATTTTTTTATTGTGACAGTGGCTCTGTGACATCCTGGTTCTCTCAATTAATCATTTTACCTTTACTGCCAGGTTATTTATTAGCTGTTGCCCATGCGTTTGCAGAAATTCTTAATCATTAATGAGAGTTCAAACTCCATCAGTAAGATAGCCTTTATCAGCCACATACATCTTTCTTTGAGATATTCACATCAATTTAATATGATAGGCTGGTATCTTTGAATACTCTTCTCCTGGTGCTTAGTGGATTATTATCTAACAGTTTGATGAATTAGAACAGGAATGGCTTGTCTTTTTATTTTGCAGTTTTCTTTGTCCTTTCAAAGGTAAAATGTAATATGCTTTCTATTCTATATGCATATTATTGTACTATACATACCCATTCCCTAATTCTGCTTTCCCATTTCCCCTAGAAGATAAGTAAACTTGTTTCCTCTCATTTCTTGGGCTAGTTTTAATAGCACTTCTTATTTTATTTCCCCAAATAATCAGAAATAAGATTTTCTGTGGAACACTGGCATAAGAATATTGGGAAAGCTCTGTTAGATGAGATGAAATTTCAATCTGGTCTAGCATTGTGTTTCCCCCAGTGGTCAAACAAATGGCTGTGGGAAGCCCATACGCAAGACTAGAGTGTAGTAACACCTCCCTGCTCTTGTTCCTTAGTAACTGTTAGTGAAGGACACAGCTTCCAACAGTGGAGGATATATCTATAGATAGATAGATAGATAGATAGATAGGCAGCAAATTCTACAGTTTACTATGTCTTGACTATCCCATCGTTCACCTTCAGTGGACAGCTCCAGGTTAAAAACCTTTTCCCCATCCACTTTCCACACATTTGGGTTTTTTTCTGCAAAGTAGAAAGGCTTTATGTTTTATCCTTCTGTTTTTTCAAACCTCATTCGTTTGCCTTTTTCTGCACCTTTTCTAGCTCAGTAATATCGTCTTTGAGATATGGAACCCAGAACTGCAAACAGCATTCCAAATGCAATCACGTTATGGTTTTTGTATACCAGTGTTATGATACTGGCAGTTTTATTTTCAGTTCCTCTCCTGTTGATCCCCCACATAGCTGCACATTGAATTAATAAGTTCTGTTGAGGTCCTCACTAAAGTTTTAAGAGTTCTTTGCTGCTGAGACCCTGGGAACTAAAATCCCATCAGCGTATACATATGGCTTGGACTTCTTGTCCTAATATTGACATCACTGATATCAACCCCCCCGCCCCACTTGCCATTTTAATTTAAATTTGCCCATTTTGGAGAAATCCTTCTGGGGTTATTTGCAATGCAATTCCTTTTGGGGGGGCAGGGATGATTTGAATAGCTTGGTGTTATGAGAAATTATGGCCACTTTAATGATCTCCCTTAACTTCAGATCAGCGTATTTTGGTGGAAGAGTAAGAAAGAAAGAAAGAAAAAATCCCACAACAGATTTTGTCAGATAGAATCAAGGATAACATTACAGTTCCATCCACACTTAATAAGGAGAAACTCCCATTTAATAAAATGGAACTTGTCTCACAAGCCTATGAATGTTTACTTGGAATTAAGTTAATTCTCAGTAACAGTCAAATGTATCAGCAGTAGTCAAAATAATGCTAATATTATGCCCATTCACAGTTAAATGTGCTTCAGTCTCACTGTTTTCAGTGAGTTTTCTGTGCTTAGAAGAAAAATGAGTGGCAAAAACTGGAATAGTCAAGGGCACTACCTTGTGGCCCTATGACAGGCAATTTTAGTTTCTCTTGCTGGATGTGCAGGAGAAACACTTATAGTAATAGGTGTTCAGCCCCAGTACATGTGGAAGCATTCTGCACACTTCCACAAAACAAATATTAAAGTGTTCAAAGTTCTGCAGAAAACGGTGCGTGGGGAGGGAATGGCTTCCATTTCCTTTCCCTCACAATATGGAAACCAGAAAGTTTTTTTAAAAAAGTCAGCAATGCAAGCAGTAACTGCATAATTAACCAGCAGCCTTCCTGAATGTTATCTACTAGCTGTAGAATAGTGAGTGCTGAAATAGCTATCTCCACTGATATAGATTTGGCTTTTTAGATCAATATAACAATTAGAAGTACTGAATGAGCTGCCTTTCTTGGGGAAATCTTGGCCTGTCTTTGACTTCTGCCATGCAATTAAATCCTGCACTATCTGCATCTCTTGAGTAGTTACTGTTGCCATACTTAAGGTATTCTGAATGTAGCCAGGAGGGGAAAGTTGTGATGACAAAGGACATGAAAACCAAGAAACAGTAAAAGGACTATAAAGCTTTTAGCCATTTGCTCCAAGGCGCTCTGTTTTAGTTAAGGGATATGTATTCTGCTCACCTCCGCTTTTTCTCAGTATCATTACATTTTTTTGTTATTTATTGTCATGAAACAGGCCTGGTTCTGCCACCCTGCTCTTGTTAATAACTTTTCTTTGCGTCAATCTGTATTTAGCTTCTGATACTATACTGTGCAGTTCAAATACTTTTCAACTTAATTCAGCTTTGTAGTGTATTTACATACAATGTATTTCTTCAGGTGAGCTAATGTTACAAAGAATCAAACTCCTATATGTTATATCAGCATTTTGTTGTAAATACCATATTCTCACCCATCCTGGGGTTTTCAATCAGGCAACCACTTTGGTTCTGTTGCCTGTGAGCAAACTGGCCCCTCTCTCTTGTCTTTTCTTTGTTGTATTGAGATTTCACACAGGTTTACATTTTCCTCATCCCTCAATGGAACCTATAACATATGAATTCAAGAAAGCAAAACTTCTGGGGATTCTTGCTACCTAAATATAGGATATATCATATCCAGAAGCTATTTATTTCTGACCCATCCCTCTATAATTTGGGATTTCAGCTCTGTCAATTTCCCTTCCTCCCCTTTTTTTGATCAGAGTAGCGTTGTGTCTTATGTGTTGTGGTGTAAGTGCCTTTGCAATCAAACATTCCAAGACTACATTTTTTTCCTTGTCATTTATACAGATAACCATCTTTTACACTCACAATTTTAAACACATTTAACTTTTTAAGTTCAATATGCAGCCCCTGAGATGGTAAAGTCATTGTTATTGACAGAATTCCTATCACACTTAAGCCTTGAATTCAGGGTTGAGAAACCATTTTTTTCTTGTTAAAGTCTGAATTACCCCAGTAGTCATATGTTGGGTCACATGCCAAGAATGAATAGGGTCTTTTACCAATTTACCTCCATTTGTGCCCCCTCTCATTACAAGGAGAGATGTGGAGGAGAAAGAGAGAGAGAGAGCCAATGTGCAGAGGGTATGGCAGGTCTAGACCAGGGATGGAGCCTCTCCAAAGGAGTTGGGTGGTGGGTCATGCTGCTTCATTTTAATCCAGGCACACCTCTTTTTTACCAAAAGGGGAAAAAACACCCTTTTTAAAAAGCACAGTAATTTCCAATTTTCATTAAACACTGTTTAACAATCTCACCCTATAGCATTTAGATGGCCAGCCATACCCTCCTAGGCTTCTAGGGGGTATCATGGTCCATGCTTAGTCCATTTGTTTGTTATGGGGATTTGGGGGGCTAAGGAGAGATTGGTGCCTAAGTGGGCTCACAGTCCCCATGTTTCCCACCCCTGGTCTAACACATTCCTTCAGTGCCCAGCAGGCTTCCAAGGAAGGGACAGAGCACTGAGAGTTCTGAAGTAATCACATACCTAAAACTTTTGAAATTAGGCCAAGGGCTGTAGGTTGTCTAATGCTGTTGTAATCAATCAAAAATGGCTTGAAGAATAATCTAGTTGATTATTCTTCCTGGAAAACATAGAATCACAGAATCATAGAGTTGGAAGAGACCACAAGGGCGATCCAGTCCAGCCCCCTGCCATGCAGGAATACACAATCAAATCATTCCTGACAGATAGCCATCCAGCCTCTGCCCAAAAACCTCCAAAGGAGGAGACTCCACCACACACTCCAGGGCAGTGCATTCCATCTCCGAACAGCTCTCACAGTCAGGGAGTTCCTCCTAATATTTAGGTAGAATCCCTTTTCCTGTAGTTTGAACTCATTGCTCTGTGTCCTAATCTCTGGAGCAGCAGAAAACAAGCCTGCTCCATCCTCAGTATGACATCCCTTCAAATATTTAAACATGGCTATCATGTCACCTCTCAACCCTCTCTTTCCAGACTAAACATGTCCAGCTCCCCAAGCTGCTCCTCAGAGGGCATGGCATCCAGAGCTTTAGCCATTCTGGTCGCCCTCCTCTGGACACATTCCAGCTTCTACCTTAAGTATCAGATAAGAAGAAAAGAAAATGCAGGAAAGAGCATTCCTAGGAAGGTCTCCATAATTAATAAAGTTATCACGTCAGAGGCTGAGCTCATGGTTCAAGCTCTTCCAGAATAACTTAAGACACATTTTATTTTTTATATTCTCTGAACTGAATGGTTGGCATTGAGTTCAAAGAGATGTTTTCCTTATCTAGACAGTGAACAAACTCCTCATAGAATGTGAGGAGAATACTTTTTGCCCCAATGGGGTCCTGTGGCAATTTGATGTATTTTGAAGGAGAGGGGCAAAAGCTCCAAATACTCTGTAAGGAAAAGCCTTTGTGGCTTTTCCCATATTTTTTTAAAAGCTCCAAAGGAAATGAACATTCCTGTTTGTTTGAACACCAATGTGATTTGTTGTGCAGTCTGGAGAGGGCAGAACTCTGAACTGATTGGTTGGATGTGCACAGGCAGAGGCTTACTGTCAAGTGCTCAGAAACACTAGCGATCGTGAGCTTTTAAAAACTTATTTTAAAACACTATTAAAAGGAAACTGCAGTGCCTGGAGATGACAAGAGGGAGACCACCTTGAGGAAGAGGTGGAGAGCCACCTGCCCTTCACCCATCGGGGGGTGGGTGGGGGTGGCCTCTGATTCTGGCTGCAAAGGGATGGGAGGAGCCGCCTGGCTTCATCTCACCTTCCTGGGGTAGGCTGCTCTTTCTCTCATGCCTGTCCTCTGAAAACAGGCATGAGAGAAAGAGCAGCCCAGCCCCAGAGTAGCAAAAAGCCACCCTCCTCTGCCTTCTTCCAGCAGCTGGCCAGGCAGCTTCTCCCATCCCTTTGCAGGTGGAATCAGAGGCTACCACTGGGATGGGTAAAGGCTGGTCAGCTCTCCTCCTCTTCCTCACAGTGGCCGCCCTCTTCCTCATTGTCTCCAGGTGCTGCAGGTTCCTCTTCACCTTCCTGGCCCATCACAATGAAAAACAATGACATGGCCACCATCTTGATTCACGGCCATGTGAACTTCATGGCGGAGAGCTTCGCATACTATTGTTTTTGCCAAAAATGCTGTGCAAACAAAAGAATGTTGCTATGAATTGCCTATAATGCATAGGTATGTGCATTATTTCTTCTCATATAGACAAGCCCCTAGCAACTTTTAATGATCTAAAGAACTTTGACTATTCAAGACAAAGTGCCCCACTAACATGGAAGCTGTAAGCTACATGTCTAAAGTGTGGTCCGTACTGCACAATTATAGCAGTTTGAATGCTATAATTGCCATGGCTACATCCTAAACAATCTGAGGATTTGTAGTTGGAGAAGTATTCAGAATTCTCTTGTACACACACCCATTAAGTATAGCATTAGAGTTCAAACAAGATCACTGAAATAAAAATCCCAGGATCTCATAGGGTGGGACCATGACAGTTAAATATTCAGTTAAGTACTATAATCGTATAGCATGGATTTGGAAACTTATTTGGAAACTGAAGCCACTGTGGAAGTGTGCTTACCTCTTTTCATTAGACATACATTCTTCTTTCTCTAGTACACACACAGAACAAGCTCTTGAGAAGAGCTGATTCTGTGTTTAGAAAAGCTGATTGTGCATTTCACTCATGGGCTGGATACTGATGATATCACTAACCTACTTTGGAAGCAGTTTTTCAATGCTTTAAAATGGTGGCAAAAGTAATTTAATGAATAAATGCACATGCAGTGTTTTTAAAATTCAGGCAAGACAAACCACTGGATCAGCACTTAATTTGCTGGTCTCTACATCTGTCAAATGCATTTCCAAAGTATGAGGAAGCCAGGCTCAAACTGTGGGAGGAAAACATGGAGTAAATCTGGATTTGAAACTACATTTGTAAGCACTTAGTGTCCACAACATTCATGCTCTATTGTGGCTCTTTTTCTAACTGTGGTGCCCTGCCATAGATCTCTAGTGAACAGTGTTTCTAGGCAGCACAGTACTAATCTGCTTACTTCTCCTCTGAAAGCAAAAATACATTTTTGTTTCCCAGTGGAGAGATGTTCCCTACAGATTTGCTGATCTAGCAATTCACTTTTACATACCGGTACAGTCATAGAATCATAGAATTGTAGAGTTGGAAGAGACTGCAAGGGCCATCCAGTCCAACCCCCTGCCACGTAGGAATCACGATCAAAGCATCCCTGACATATTCCAATTACTCCTGAATTTCTACCACATACAAAGCAATACAGTGCAAGTAATTTGCACAAAAGCAAATCTAAAGAGAAGACTCAGTCAGAGGAGTAGGCAGCCTTCTGCCAATGGCTAGAAGCAGCAGTTGGCTGTGGGTCAGAAGGCCACACATATACAGAAACTCCTCCCACTATTTCAGTGTGTGGGAAGCAGAAGGTTTACATTTTCCCTCCTGCCCATTCTTATTTTGCATCATCCCAGGCAATTAGCAATAGGAGCACTAGTCATCTAGGTGGAAAAAGTGCACAATTTAAATGGGGGGAAAGATGTATGGTGGTGACTTTCCATGTGTTTTTGACTTGATAGCACTTAACAACAACAACTGAATATCTTGACAAATATCCATTTCTTTGTGTGACAGATGGGAAGCGTAGTGTGTAAGGACAGGCGTCACCCATATCAAATCAGACTCTATACAGCTCGCTGCTCTGCTAAGGGGAGTGGGAATTTGGTAGTGTAGCAACTTGGACAAGCGTGTGGACCACAGAGAAGGCTTCCGTGGGCCACCTACATGTGTCAAGCACAGACATGATGATAATCAGGGAAAGATTGTTTCTTTAAAAGTTAGAAGCACACTTGTGGACACAAATTTAGAGTTCAGGTTAAGATGCACAGGAGAAAACGAGCTTCCGGATAGGACCAGGATATGTGAAAGATTATCTCCTCATATATGACCAAGTCCAGAATTGAAATCTTCAACAGAGACCTGTTGTGATTCACATCACTCCAAGAGGCTAGATTGAGAACTACCTGAGTCAGGACTTTCTCTGTAGCAGCGGTTAAGTTGTGAAACTCCCTCCCAAGGGAAGACAAGCTGGCTCCATCCTTGTTGAGCTGCAGGCAAACAGTTAAAACTGTTTAGCCTACCTGAGTTTTAAGATTCTCAAGGAAGGGCTTTCTCTAGATTCTGCTACCACAGCAGGCATATTTGAAACAGTCACCAAGGAGGAAGTGCCTTCTCAGTGACTTTTGCCAAGCTGTGGAATTCATTCTCATGGGAGGCTAAGGTTGACCTCCTCTTTGATCTTCTTTGACTGGCAGGCTAAGACCGTTTTGTTTAGGTAGGCCTGCATCTGTTAGCTGGCTGTTGCAGAAGGGTCTTTTAATCCAGGTGCAGTACTTTTATCTTTATTATGATGTTTTTAATCCAGCCAGCCCTTTTAAACTGTTTTAATTTAGTGTTTTCAGTATGACTCTTTCATTGTTTATTAACTTTTGTACTATAAATGGTTTGTGCTGTGTTTTGTTTTAACATATATTGGAAGCCATATTGGTTCCCATATTGGGAGAAAAGCAGGATATACTGTATTATCCTAAATGTCTCAGTCTGACAAAAATACATTCAGATAATTCAACTCCCTCTTTAGCAGATTAATATAACAATTCAATTGAACAGTAACACTAGGTTACAACAGGTGAATTTCAAGCCAGGGGCTTCTGGATTTGTAACTTAGTCACTGGTCATCCTAACTGAGAGGTATGTGGAACTGCAGTTCAAGAACTAGTTTTTCCAAGCTCTGCATTTGAGTGTGAATAGCATCCAAACTGATTGATCTTTACTGAGATTTGGCATATCTCTGACCCACAATGAGGGAGAGAAATGGAGACTGGAAGTATCTAAAAGGTTTGTCTTTTTGGCCACCAAATTACTATGAACCCATAGAACATTGCAGTATAACCCCCATATCCATGGGATTTGCATCCTCAGATTCAGTTACCCGTGTCCCAAAAAAGAGTCTTTCTAGGCACCTTCTTGGTATTCCAGCATGACTCTATGCTGTGCTTCCACTGGAAACAGGCCTAGAGAGGTGTTCTCTCTAGGCCTTCTTGGTCCTCCAGCTTGACTCTATAGTATGCTTGGGCCGAAGTAATTTCTTTTAATAGGGTTCACTATTGTCTGTGGTTTCCAATATCCACAGTAAGTCCGGGAACATATCTTCCATGGATACAGGGGTCATGGTGTATATTTTGGCTGCTGAAAGACTGAAGAATTAAAATTTAGATTCAGTGGAATAAAAATTTCTTCTTACCCACATCTTGCTAACGTCGTACAACTTTAGAGGTCTCCAAAAACTATGAACCAAATTGGTATTGGGTTCACTGCAATGCTAAGACGCCTCACCAGAGTTTGCTGTAATTAATGATTTCTTCCCTACAGTCTAGACATCTTGTGAAATGTTAACTGCATCTTTATCTATGACAGAGCTATGTGTTTTGTATGGGATGATGATGATGATTTTATTCATTTATATTCTGCCTTTCTCCCAATAATGGGACTTAAGGTGGCTAACAGTATATTTAGAACAATACAAATTAAAAACTATACGAAAGCATTAATGAAAGTATAAATATAAGAGTTAAGATGCAATTAAATGCTTTATAATATTAAAACATTTGATATTAAAATTTTAAAATTCATTAAAAGACAACATGCAAACCTTAAAAACAGTACCGCACAGTATTAAAAGCCCAACCCTAGTCAGTTTATTAAATCCTGACCCTATAAAAATGTTTTGACTTGCTGACAGAAGGAGAGCCAGGTTGAGACCATCCTGGCTTCTCTAGGGACGGAGTTCCAAAGTCTGGGAGCAGCCACAGAGAAGGCCCTCTGCCACCAAATGAGCCTGAGTGGGTGGTGGGACAGAGAGAAGAGCCTCTCTGGACTATCTCCAAGTTCTAATGGGCTCACAAGGGAGACAGGTTCCTTCAGATAACCTGGACTCAAGCTGTATAGGCCAAAACCAGCACTTGAAATTGTGCCTGGGAACGGACTGGCAGTTAATGGAGCTGTTGCAACAAGGGAAGCGTGGGCTCCCTGTAGCCAGCACCAGTTAACAACCTGGCTGAAGTTCTTTGGGCCAGCTGAAGTTTCTGAGCACTTTTCAAAGGCAGCCCCACATAGAGTGCATTACAATAATCCAATCAAGATGTAAGCAAGGACATGTACCACTGCGGCCTGATCTGACTTCTCTAGGCATGGATGCGGTTGGCGCACTAGTTTTAATTATGCAAATGCATTCCTGATCATTACTGTAATGTGAACTCCAGGCTCAGAGCTGATTCCAGGAGTACCCCCCCCCCGCTACTGAAAACCTGCATTTTCATGGGGAGTGTCACCTCATCTAACACAGGCTAAATCCTACTCCCAGGTCTGTCTTTAGATTGACCAGGAGCACCTCTGTCTTGTCTGGATTAAGCTTCAGTTTGTTTGTCCTCATCCAGTCCATTATACCTGCCAGGCACCAGTTTATCACAAGAACAGATTCCTTGGAGTTAGATGGAAAGGAGTAATAGAGCTAGGTATCATCAGCATACCTAGCATGGTTCATCATGATAATGAAATTGTTGACTACTGTATCTGATTATTCCATTCTTTTTCAGTTGACTTCCCTATAATGTACCAACAAGGAACATCTCATTTACCTGTGAGCCATTCCCAGTACTATATTTACATTACTCTACTTTATCAAGATTGAAGAATTAAAGTTCACAGAAATGACTTGATTTGGCCAGTTGTGCATGTTGATTGGAGTGCTTGTTACCTGAAGAGGTGGAGTCCATGGGAGCCCATCTGTGATGCCAAAAACCCGGTTATTAATTGGGGGAATTATTAGCTTAAATGGATGGCTGTGAGAGGTCAGGTAACTTCGGGACCTTGTGCACCTTTTATATCAGTACTGACTGCAGAGAACTCCAGTTAAAGTAGAATAAATAGTTTTATTGGGAAATAACACAGGAGCATTCACACATGTGACACATGCTCACAAGAACCACACAAGGCTAACAAAGAGTTTAAGGTAGAAAGGTTGGATAGAGGAATAAATGTGGGATATAGGACAATAGGTACCAGTCCGAAGAGGAGCAAAGAATTGAGAAGGAAGTCTGAGGGTGCACTGGAGTCCCTTCCGGGGGCATGCCGATGGAGAGAGTGGCCACGTGTCATCCACAGTGGCACACTTTGCTATTGCTTGGGTAGTAATATTTATACTGTATCATGGCCTGAAGGAGTATTTGGGCTTAGAACAAAGCTTAGATGGGTTTTCCATAATATAAACAAAGGAAACCAAAACTTTGCTGATTGCTGTAAATGGCTGAGAGACAGGAATTGATTGGTTTATGACAACTTCGTATTGTAGGACAGGGAGGGGTAATGAGGAATATTTCCTGGGAATAAGGGTTGTTTTGGTCACTTGTTTGTTTGTGATGTGTGACTCATTGCTGAAGGTGTCAACAGGGGATTAGCACATACCACCTTAATGGCATTTTTTACAAGGGACTTCACTTAATCCTATCTTGAATGTGTCTGCTAGTATTTTTTCACAACACCTTCCTAGGTCCTTGTGATCTCCATTTGACCTCACTTTTTGGCCTACCCTGGTCTACTACACCCTATGAAGTGTTTTAATAGCGCCGGTTATGAAATATTATAGGGAGGGGGTGTAGGGCATGGTAACATCCTAGACTAGGACTTGAAAGATCCAGGGTCTAGTTCTGATTTACCATTCATGCTACAGAATCAAACACCTTGATTCCACTTTATATGTTGTGGCTGCATCCTATGGAACTCTGGGACCTGTAGTTTCATGAGCTAATTAAAATTCTCTTCTAGAAAGCTCTAGTGCCTGACCAAATCACAAATCCTGGGATTCCATAAAATGTAGGCATGGAAGTTAAAGTGGAATCAAGATGCTATAATTGTGTAGTATGAAAGGACATTGGATGCATTTTGTCAGGCCATTCTCTTAGCTCAATTTATTTTATGAAAGAGTGCCAGAGTGGAAACTGGAAAGAGCCCCTGTACCTTTATCGGTTATGTAGAAGAGGGAATTTCAGTAGGTCTCACCAATTATGCAACCAGATAACAAACAGCACCTGCTGAAATGCCCTCTTTTAAATAACCATTAAAGTTACAGGAATTCTCTCCAGTTTTCAGTCTGGCAACTCAAGAGTGATGGTGAGGATAAAGGAGGGACTGTGATGCACCAACTTGGACATTATTACAGGAGAGGTGGGCTATAACTGCTATCCAAGAAATATAAATAAAAAATAAATTAAATGATCAATTGTGGTGGCACATGAAATATCTCATGTGAGCATGGTAACTATCCCCCTTGTTGGTATAGCAGCCTTGTGTAGCTCCATTGCTGTGGTGTCAGGATCAATGCATCTCAGTGCTGAAGCATAAAAGAGGTTTTTGGTGCCTTTAAACATGAGCCTGCCTCCCACCTCCTGTACTCTGATGTGTGCTTGCAGCTGAAATGGGTAATGCAGGCCTGTGTCCCCCTGAAGCTAAAGCAGTGCTTATGACTGGGTAAAAGTAGAGTGTGTTAAGAAAAATGTATGGGACTCAGAATGTGGAGCTTTTAAGTATTAGACATCTAGAGAATGGGAAAATAGTATATTAAGGAAGAATTAGACTTCTAGAGTAGGGGCAGGCAACTACTGGGGGCTAAGGGGTGCATTGGCACCCCAAGATAACACTCAATGAAACACCAAAAATAAATTCATATTATTATTATTATTATTATTATGCTTTCAAATGCCTTATAGGTGACATGGGGCAATTTTTTCATGTTTTAACTCCCAGGCCTGATTTGGGCTCCAAAGCCTTTTTTCCCAAAGGCCTCTGCTGGGCCTAAAGCAGCCCCAAACATGGGGAAATCACACACCATACCCCTAGAGGGTATTTGGGTGCATTGTATGTGCGCATGTGTGTAGAGTAATGAATGAACCCTTTGTAGTGGCCCACCTAGGTCCAAAAATGGCCCTATGGGATTTCAAGCGACTGGTGGCCGTGCTTTCCCCACCATTATTCTCGATATCGAGGAAATAGTACATTTAGGGAGAGGGGGTAAGGTAGGCTTTAAAAGGTTGTATCTGTTAAGCTGAAAATAGCCTACTAGCGCTTTGTGTTGGCCCACCAGAGGTTGATAAACCTGACAGCCTGTTTGTCTGCTTGGTTAGGACTACTAAATAAATAAATAAATAAATAAATAAATAAAAATTGGATAGTCAAGTCCTAAAATGTGATCATTGGGCTGTGGTTGGTTGCTACTTGTTGTGCAATCCTAGAATAAGATCATTACTTGGGTAGTACTGGAAAATGGGAGTTTATTTATACACAGCATTTTCTCCAAAGCTGTGGCTCGAACCAGTTACCTGGGATCAAAGGCAACTGGATCAGTGGATGAATCAATGGATGATTGTTGCATGTTAGGGTAGCTTCACAAGTTACATCACCATCATTACTGATGTCATCATCATTGATTAGTTCTGCATCCCAGCTTCCACGCACAAAACTCCGTTGTAGTCAAGGTCTCATACAATAAAGTTAAACAAAGTGAATACAGTACGATCCCCATGTCCATCATTTCACTTCCAGCATCTGAAAAGAATGTCCTCTCTAGGTATCTTCTAGGTCATCCAGCATGCCAGAAACTGACCATAGAGTCATGTTGGAGGACCTAGGAGATGCCTAGAGAGGTGTCCTCTCTAGGAATCTCTAGGTCCTCCAGCACAACTCTATGGAATTTTGGGGCCAGAAGTCATTCATTTTAACAGGGTTCACTATTATCCATGTTTTCTGTTCTGTTCTGGAAATGTATTCCCCCGTGGATACAGGGCTTGTACTGTATGTTTAAAACATACATTAAGTACAAACATGCAAGATCAAGAACACAATTTTAAAATAATAGCAAAAATTTAGAACCATCTCCTCATCCAAATAAAAAGGTCTTTGAATATCAGCAGAAAGACAATAAGGAGGGAGCCAATTTAACTTCCCGTGTGTGTGTGTGCACATGCATGCACATGCATACATGCTTCAAATCGCCTGTTCATTATGGCAACCCCATGAAATTCCTTAGGCAAGGAATACTCAAAGGTGGTTTTGCCAGTTTGTTTCTCTGAAATATAGCCTACAGTACCTAGTACTCGTTGGTGGTCTCCCATTCAAGTACTAACCAGGGCTGACCCTGCTTAGCTTCCAAGTTTGGATGGGATCTGGTGCTTTTAGGGTATTTAGGCATACCAAAGCCAATGAGCAATCAGCAAGAAAGCCCCACCTTATATCCCCACCACAGTGGCTTCAGAGAGTGGCTAGAGTGGAAGAAGAGCTGCCCCTGAAAAATCTCAGAGCTGGGTAGGCTTCTTTCACTTCCGTGGCATGACAACATGAAGAAGACAGTAATGTCTGGGCACACATTTCTCACATGCTGTAGTGTGCAATACCAATGATTGGTTATGCACAGTAGAGCATCTCTGAGAGCAAACAAACAAGCAAACAAACAAAATTATTTAGTGCATTTTTTAAAAAAAGGTATGCCCCATCCTACAATTGTGCACAAATCTCATGGAAAGTTTTGAAAAATTTAAAACAACTAGATATATTTAAAAATATATGCATACACGGTGGGATATAGCAATAACTATGGCATTTTCACAAGATCAAACATGATACTGTGATTGTATTACAGTAGCATTACAGGCAGATGTGTCCATGCAGCTGGAGGTTTTATTGATTCATTATTAACAGTACATTCCTCACACATTCTCATTTTCTTTTCATGAAAAAAAACAGTTGGTGGCAGGAAAACAGTTGGGGGGGAATCAATCACATAGAGTTCAATTAATTATATAGAAGGAGATAAATAGGCATTTCAAGAATAAGGAAAGAACTAATATAGAAGTTGCAACGTTGGGTGAATTACAACTCTTGCCATTTTTGTTTCATATCTGCTGCAAAAAAAGCAGGACTGTAAATTCACAAATCTAGGGTATGAATGAGAAATGAAAAGCAAGAGTGGTTTGACCATGGAAGAATCTTGAATCAAGGCCATTCTGGCCTGTGCTCATATTCTTATGTAGTTTTTCTGCTGTTATCATCATTGCTGCAGAAAACTGAGTGAAGGACCATGGGAGATGAAGAAAGAAAATTATGTATCTGGTAGGTTACAAAACACTGTATACGTTTTCATGTAGCAGTTTCTTTAACCACTTAGCACAATTAAGAGAAATGAAATTGTCTCCCCCTACCCACAGAGTAAGGACAGAATATTGAAAATTGTTCATTTCTGGGTGTGTTGTTGTTGAAAACGTAATGGTTTTATTGGATAGTTTCACTGAAAACTAAAACATGGATGTGTAGAGACACAAAGCTCAAGACCTAAATTGGAAGTGGGAATCATGCAGCTTTCCAGATGTTATTGAATTGCAACTCCAGCAACCCTATTCCATGTAGCCAATGGGGAGGAATGCTGGAAGCAGAAATTCAATAACATCTGGAGGACTGGACAATTCCCACCTGTGGACTAAATCCAGTTGCTAGTCTCAGCTAGAGTTAATCCCATTGAATTAATGAAATTTGCAGAAGTGCTGATGTACAGTTTTGCAGTTGGGTCTATAGTCCTGTTCAAATGGGTCTGTATCCCAATTTAGAACCTAACCATGTATGTAAACCTCACTGCTAAATGTCTCTGAGCAACCAAAATTATACATGAGGGTCTGAAGAGGGCTGTCTAACTGAATGCAGGCACAGAGGTCTCAGGATTAGGAACTCTTCACAGAAGTGGTATAGCCACATTCAACCTAAATAAATAAAGGTCTGTGGGACTTACTCCTGAATAACTGAGTTCAGAATTATAGCCTAAATGTAACTATATCTTGGATAGATAACTTCATGCTAGTCTTGTACATTATTCAACATACAACCATGGTTAAGAATTTAGATTCTTAAAGATTCTTGTACAGGAGCTTGTCACTGGCCAGAGTTGATCTTCTTCACAAGTTGTCTAGACATAAGTGGGTTGATTGCAATGTACTTTACATTATCTATAAGGCAGAAATAGGGAAACTGATGTCCTCTTAGCTCCCATAATTTCTAGCCAGCATGGCCAGTGGCCAAGATTGGTGGGCATTGTAGTCAAACATCAGAAGGTATCTGGCTGCCTTACATTGTCATGTTTATTAGCCTTTTAAGCACTTCTTTTCCTCACAATTCAAGAAAAACAAGCTGCATTCTTACATTAATGGAATTATGTCGCCCCAGTGGATTCAGTGGAAGGAACTCTTGTAACTTTACATATTTCATTGCAACATGTAATGAGTTCAGTACTTCAATAATGACAGTCATTATGTAGATGAGGGATTTTTTTCTCTCAATACCAAGACAGTGACAAAGCCAAAATGAGAAATAAGGTGGTCTTGTGCATTATAGTAAATCAAGTTGTAAAGACTTCTTTCCCTGGGGTTAAAGCAAACACAATTCTTCAAGTCATCTTGATTTAGGGTGTTGACTAAGATAAATCAAATTCCTCTTGTCTCCAGTCCTGAGGCAAACTAGATATGTCCCAAAACTATTATTAAAAGTTCTCTTTATGTGAGCAGGCAGTTCTGTACTGCCATAACATTCTAAACAGCAAGCATCCAATTTTCTCTAATGTCTACAGCCCTAAATTTTTTCACCATAGGTTCTCTATTCCTTGCAGCATTTGCAGGTGGAGGATTGTGTGGGTGTTATGCACACAGATTCAGCATATCTGAACACCATAGTGTGGTTTTCTGAAGCTTTCCGATCTTCATGGCAGCATAATGGTACAGTCCAGCTGAATGGTCCAAACTCTAGCACAAAATCCAGTCCAGCAAGCCGCAGTTATTAGAGTAATCCTAATTTCACACACTATATGTTTATTTATTTAAAAACATGTATGCACTGCTCTTTGAAAAACCTTTATAGAGTAATTTAAAATAAAAAGTTTAGAATAATAATGTACAACAATAATAATCCAAAAAGTATAATAGAACAACAGTGGCAATAAAAGCAGGAGCTGATGAGGGCACAGGAAATAAAACACATACGGTATATAAAATGCCCAAGAAAATAAAATGGTCTTCAACTGGCCCTTAAGTGGATGCCACCATAAGATTGTATTAATGGAGTCATTTTCTAAATATAAATAGAGGAAGGTAGGATAATAGTTTTATTTAAAAGCGTATTTGTGGTTGGTTCTATATAATACCTTGGAGGCCAGTTTTTACAATATTGCTTGCCAGTGCTCTTCCAGCATGAACGTCTTATTCTTTCCACCAATACGTACCAGTAGTACCGTGAAACTATCCAGCAGATCAGGGCATGGGCTAGTGGGAAGATTTCCAAAGCATCCATAGAGTTGTCCAACCAAAGAGACTCACTGAACTGGGAGATGAGCAGGATTTGCATCACTTGTAGCTAGGTACCAACTAAACATTTTTTGAAGTATTAATGCTCTCCCCTTCCTATGGAGCATCAGTGAGGGCTTGATCTAGCAGTTGTTGACTTTTACTTCATTCTCTGAAGCTGGACTCAGGCCTGGAGGACTCATGATGCCAGATATGCACTGTGCTCTCTTGACAGGGCTTCTTGTCAGCTTACATATTTGCCCAGACCACTATGGTCAGCTCAACTGACCATCGCAGATTCTTGTATTCACTTGTTATTGATATGGCTCAAATGATCTCCTAATTTTTCCTTTGATGGGAGCTCAGAATTATTGCTTTGGGTTTTACATTTATCTGTGACATTTTGTCCAGGAGGTATCTTATTAATCAGGATAAATGGAGAATATAACACAGGTAGTTGCTAGGCCATTATGATTTACCTTTACTGTGTGCTTTTGCTAGGCATCTTTTAATTATTCCTTTAAACAACTATTGGTTCTTCATTTTAGATTTCAGAATGATACAGCAGGATGACAGAAATCCGTTGGTATCAACAGGCTTTTTTCTAGGGTCGGGGCAAAGATCCATAGTAGTAATTTATGAGCATAGTGTGTCTCTATAATGTGTGTGTGTGTGTGTGTGTGTGTGTATATATATATATGTATATATATCTGCATTTCCTTGTGTATGTGCACATGCTATGTTCCTTAACATCACAATCAAGTACATTATGAAGTCCACACATAGTAGAAGAAAATCTCCAGAACATGACACTAATGCAGATCACAAGAGGCATATCAAATTTTAAATGGAATGATGAGCAATTTTGTAATAAAAAATGCTTATGAAGAATGGGGGGAGGGGGGAGAGAAACATGCACCATATGAACAAACACAGGCCTTAACACAATTGCTAGTTTCAACTTGAAGAGATATGGTGATTCACTTACAGAACAGTAAATCATCAATTATGAAAACCCCATTGCATCAGTGGGTCTACTCGAGTTAGAACCAGCAATTGGATTTAGGTCACAGTACTAAATACACAGTAGAGCATATTGCCATTTTCTTGCATAACTGCCCTTGTAATACCATTGACATCTTTACATGGTTTGTCAGGACAAGACTCCCATGTTTTAGAATGATGCACTTGATCACAGACACTGGGCAACACTCTGTAGAGCTGGTGGGATCATGCAGCTCTCCATATATTGGTGATCTGCAAGTCAGAATAGCCTTACTTACTTACTTATTTTATATCCTGCCTTTCTTACAGTATGGAATCAAAAGTGACTTACAATATATTAAAACAAAATAGCTAAAACGTGTACAAAAGTTAATAAGTATTAAACAACCAATCCCATTAAAACATTTGAAAACAATTAAAAGTACCATCAGTACCCATTTCACATCCTTCTACCTGTGATGGACAGCTAAGTGAAAAAATGGAAACAGTGTTCTTCAGGAGCCAATCCTAGGAGAGGAGGCTGAAAGGGGAGGGGCTTCTGGAGGATTTAGAGAGACTGTGAAGAGGAAAGTAGCAGTTTAGTTGAGCAGTTGAGAATGTGAAGTCAGAGAGAGAGGCTTGAGGCAGGGGAGTGAAAGATGGCTTGGGTGATAGCTAAGAGGCTTGGAGTATGACATTTGATATGAGAGGCATAAAGGGAATTGATGTGCAGGGGAAATGAATTATTAGCTCAGTTGTATTTCTATTATTCACCAATAAATTGTTCTTTATGTTAATTCTTACATGCTATCTGGTTATGAGTGTCTTCTCTGACAATTAGTTCACAACCCTTAAGGAACATCCACACCTAATTACACATGTTATCCATCTGTGGGAGACATAGTTTGGCCATGATGTGGTTGACCGTCCCATATTTGGTGGGAAGAGGCCCCTGTTGTCAGGGTTTGAGACTGAAGTCCATTATAAAATGGCCAAACAACTGCAGAACCATGCTGCATAAACTACCAAGTCAGGCCTAGTCAGGCCACTAGGGGACAGTGTCCAGTGTGTATATATATATATATATATATATGAGAGTTCAGAACAGAGCTTACTTCCTTCTCTTCCTTTGAATACTGAGGCCTAGTGAAGCAGTTTCTCCTTCAATTGTAAATATTTGTACATATTGCAACTGTTTTGCATACCTTGATTTCAGTAAGGCCTTTGACAAGGTTCCCCATGACATTCTTGCAAACAAGCTTGTAAAATGTGGGCTAGACAAGTTAACTGTTCAATGGATTTGTAATTGGTTGACCGGCCAAACTCAAAGGGTGCTCAGCAGTGGTTCCTCTTCGTTTTGGCAAGATGTGACCAGTGGGGTGCCACAGGGTTCTGTCCTGGGCCCAATGCTATTCAACATCTTTATCAATGACTTGGATGAGGGAATTAGGGGCATAGTTATCAAATTTGCAGATGACACCAAATTAGGAGGAGTAGCTAATAACCTAGAGGACAGGATCAAAATTCAGAATGACCTGGATAGTTTGGAGAGCTGGGCCAAAGCTAACAAAATGAAATTCAATACGAAGAAATGTAAAGTACCGCACTTAGGGCGGAAAAATGAAATGCATAGATATAGGATGGGAGAGAACTGGCTGAACGAGACTACGTGCGAAAGGTATCTAGGAGTCCTAGTAGACCACAAGTTGAACATGAGTCAACAATGTGATGCGGCAGCTAAAAAGGCCAATGTGATTTTGGGTTGTATCAATAGAAGTATAGTGTCTAGATCAAGGGAAGTAATAGTGCCACTCTATTCTGCCTTGGTCAGGCCTCACCTAGAATACTTTGTCCAGTTCTGGGCACCACAATTCAAAAAGGATATTGACAAATTGGAGCGTGTCCAGAGAAGGGCAACTAAAATGGTGAAAGGTCTGGAAACCATGCCTTATGAGGAGAGACTTAGGGAGCTGGGTATGTTTAGCCTGGAAAAAAGATGGTTAAGAGGCGATATGATAGCCCTGTTTAAGTATTTGAAGGGATGTCATGCTGAGGATGGAGCAAGCTTGTTTTCTGCTGCTCCAGAGACTGGAACATGGAGCAATGGATGCAAGCTCCAGGACCAGAGATTCCACCTCAACATTAGGAGGAACTTTTTGACAGTAAGAGGTGTTCGGCAGTGGAACACACTCCCTCGGAGCGTGGTGGGGTCTCCTTCCTTGGAGGTCTTTAAACAGAGGCTGGATTGCCATCTGTCGGGGGTGCTTTGGTCAAGATTTCCTGTGTGGCAGGTGGTTGGACTGGATGACCCTCATGGTCTCTTCCATCTCTGCAATTCTGTGATTCTATGATTCTATGATTTTGAAGATAAAAGTGCTTCCTGCTTATTTGGATGTCAAACACTCTGTGTGTGAGTATTCTTGGGAAAGGGTTGCTACTGAGTCTGCTGAGATAATTTTTGGTTTCTGCTGGGGACTGAGTGTCCTATCATTCCCTGACAGTGGTTGTGGGCCCAGCTGATTGATCTCAGATTTGATAAGGTACACCTAGAAAACTTCCCAGAAACTCTTTAGTTTTGAGTGTTTTTGGCTAGTTGGCTAAGAAACAGTTAAGTTTTAACCATGGCCTGTAATACCTTCAAGTAACCTTGATGTGCTGCCAGCTGCCAGCTGTCCATGTTTCATAGCTGGAGAATTGTTGACTCAATCAACAGAATGGCAGATATTAGTCTCGTCCGTTTGAAAAGCTGGCTGATGGAAATTATTCAGCATGGAGTTTATACATGGAGGCTTTATTAAGGACATTTTGGAGAATGAAAGAGTGATCCCAGAGGGTTCAGAAGATGAAATAGCAGCATTTAGACTAGAAGACCAGAAGGCTAGAGCTGCAATTCTCTTATTGCTCAGCCCCTCCCAGTTAATACACTCAGCCCCAGCAAAGATAGCCTTTCAGCTTTGGACAGCTTTGAAAATGGTTGATCAGAATTCATCCTGCCTGTCAAAGATGATATGGACTAAGAGACTTTATAACACAAAGCTGTCTACTGGAGTCTACATGAAAGCTCATTTGGTGGAAATGAGGCAGCTTTTTCAAGAGGTGGCCAATAGAGAGATGGACATTCCAGAAGCCCATAAGTGTTTTATTTTATTGGGTAGTTGGCCAAAGGAATGGCATTTCCTAATGTACAGTCTGCAGACCACCAGGGAGAGTGATTTGTCTGTAGGCCTGGTAGCTTGGCGTATTCTGGAAGAGGTCCAATGCAAGCAATTTTATTATCGGATGGAGGGGAATAAACAGCCACAAATTACCAGACACAATCAGGAGAGCACTGAAACAGAGGCACCTGTGGAGGAGGGAGCCTGCAGCTACGTGAAATGCTGTTTCAGATGCAAAAAGCCAGACATTTTGAGAAGGACTGTAAGATTCCTGCACCGGATAGGAGGGGTGCATCCTCTCAGGCTGCAAGCCATGCCTTCATAGCACAGCACCATCCTGATGGTACTGAGGAAAGAAATTCGGTTACCTGATAGTGGGGCCATGCACAATATGGTTAATGATTTACAGTTGTTAACCAATGTTAAAAATGCTTCAATAACCAATATTACTCTTGCAGATGGTGCTCCCAGCAAGGTGCAGAAAATGGGCACTGTATATGTGCCATCTTTTGGTAAAGATTTTGAAAATAAATTATGTGTTAACAAACTAGAGAAATGTATATTAAATGTGTCCCAAATGACTACTGATGGTTATAAAGTGATATTTGAAGAGGAAGACTGTACAGTAACAGAAAGGCGTAACATGAATAATGTCTGTGCAAAAGGGATCAAGAAACATGGGTTGTATTATATGTTGCCTAAAGGGAATGTGGCAAATGTGAACCCTGCAGACAATGTGTCCCTACATGGTAAGTGTGTCCATTACTACCACAGGCTAATGGGCCATGCTAGTTACAAAGGTTAAAGGAGCTGGCAAAAGTATGCCCTCGTTTAAGCATGAAACACTGCCCAAGGTTCTTAGAATGTGCAGTATGCAGGAAAGTTAAGGTGAAGGCTTTCCCTATTGCCAAAAAGACCCAGTGTGTAACCAACAGACCCTTTGAAGAATGTACTGATTCACCCGAGCCTAAGAAAGCCTGGGCAGCCTAAAACCAGGAGGCTGCATTTCCTAGGCTATGAGGATAATAAGTATGTGTTTTCTCTCCATCCTGGAAAAGTGGTGTTCTCCAGGAGTGCAAACTTTGAAATGCACTCAGGGTGGGACAGATTGCATTGCAATCAGGAGGTATTTGTTCCCTTGGGGAGGGATGTGCCAACAACTCCCAAAAGTCCCACAAATGGAGGGGTGGTGATGCCTGATGATGAAGGGGACACACAGGAAGAAAAGCCTGACACTTCCCATGCCACTCCAACACACACACCACCACAAGCAAGCATTGGGCCTGAAACAGGGAGAGATAGCAGCAGCAGTGCAAGTGAGGATGAGTCAGGCAGAACTAGGGTGCTCATCCCCAGAAGGTAAATAAGGGTCAGAAAGGCTCCTGACAGATTTGTTGTTCAGGAAGCTAGGCTATGCAATGTCATGGCAGAGGAGCCTGCAAGTTTTCAGGATCTCCTAAAACTTCCTCAGGAAGAGCAGGATAAGTGGAACACAGCCATGGACTCTGAGTTCGAGTCACTAGTTGAGAGGAAAGTGTTCCAGGTAGTAGAGAGGCCCAAAGACCAAAAGGTTGTTGATTGCAGGTGGGTGTACAAGCTTAAGGGCATGCCTGATGGGACACAAAAGTGTAAAGCACACTTGGTTGTGAAAGGCTTTTCGTAGGAGCACTACACCAATTTTGACAAAACCTTTTTGCCCAGAGGAAAGGCAGAAAGTCTTAGGTTAGTGTTAGCTGTAGCAGCCAAGAGGCAGATGGTTGTGCAACACTTTGACTTTGAAACAGCATACCTGAATGCTGATCTTGAAGAGACAGTGTTCATGGAACAGGCCCCGGGGTATGACAGTGCAAGTGAGAGCAAGGTATACTTGTTGCGCAAAGCACTCTATGGCTTGAAACAAAGTGCATGTTACTGGAACAAGTGCATACACCAAGTTTTAGTGTCACTAGGTTACACAAGGAGCATCGCAGATGCCTGTGTGTACACCAAGGGGGCAAGTGATAGGGCTGTCATGCTAGTTATCTATGTGGATGACCTTTGTGTGGCAGCAAAGACTGCCAGTGATGTCAATAAAATGCAGGTGGGGTTACAAAGCTGGTTCAGGTTGAAGGACTTAGGCAGCCTGAGATGTTATCTAGGAGTAGAGGTAGAAAGAACTGGTCTTGAAGAATTTATCCTAAGTCAGAAGAAGAAAATTAACAGTCTTGTGACCAAGTGTGGGCTTAGTGAGGCCAAAGTGGTCAGGACACCAGTGACCACTGATTTTGTGAACTTGGAGGCAGAACAGGAACTTGAGAGGCCTGGCCTGTACTACTTAGTGGTAGGCAGTCTGTTGTTTATTGCAAACAACACAAGGCCTGACATCAGTTTTGCAGTTGGGGTGTTCTGCAGAAGAGACTCCAAGCCAAAGAGAGCGGATTAGGAAATCCTGAAGAGGGTAGTTAGATTTCTTAAGGGGATCAGGGACATGCGTTTGAAGCTGACAGGAAATCAGGTGACCCTCGAGTGCTGTGTGGACAGCTCTTTTGCTGCTGAGACTTCAGACAGGAAGTCAGTGACTGGGATGGTGGTCAGGTATGCAGAGAGCTCCATAGTGTGGATATCAAGAAAGCAGAACTGTGTGGCTATTAGTACCACTGAAGCTGAATTTGCACCCTTGTCTGAGATGGCAAGTGAGGTACAATGGGTAAGGCAGATGCTTGCAGACCTTGGGGAGCTGTGCCAAATGCCTGTTGAGGTGCACAAGGACTCACAAGCCTGCATAGCTATGGCAGAAGCAGAAAATCTGAAATGCAGGACCAAGTACATTGCGGTACGCTACCAAAATGTGAGGCAGTTAAATACAAGAAGGTATCTTGTGTCTGAAGTACTGTCCGTCAGAGGACAATGTTGCAGACCTGCTCACAAAAGCCCTTCCAGCAGGAAGCCATGATGAGTTGGCAAAGAGGCTGGGCCTTGTCACTAGTGTGTAAAATAAAAGGTGTCAAAAGGGAAGGTCAATCAACAGATGATTGATGTCCAACAATGTATGTTAATGATGTTATGTTGTGATGATAACATGTGTCCTGCACAGTAGTTTGACCATTTTGGAGGGAATTGTCAGGAGTTAGAGACTGAACTCTATTATAAAATGACCGAACAACTGCAGAACCATGCTGCATGAACTACCAAGTCAGACCTAGTCAGGCCACTAGGGGGCAATGTTGTGTGTGTGTGTGTGTGTGTGTGTGTGTGTATGAGAGCTCAGAACAGAGCTCACTTCCTTCTCTTCCTGTGAATGTTGAGGCCTGGTGAAGCAATTTCTCCTTCAATTGTAAATATTTGTACATATTGCAACTGTTTTGACTTTGAAGATAAAAGTGCCTCCTGTTTATTTGGACGTCAAACATTCTGTGGGTGAGTATTCTTGGGAAAGGATTACTACTGAGCCTGCTGAGATAATTTTTGGCTTCTACTGGGGACTGAGTGTCCCATCATCCAGTGACACCTGTGTCCCAAATTGAGAGAGAGGAAGAGCCTGGTGTCACACTTCAGTTCAAGGCTGAAGGGCTGTTTAAATAAGATCTTTGCATGCTGGCGGGAAAAAAAAGTAGAGACAGGATCAATTGAACCTCCTTTGGGAGGGAGTTGCTTAGCCTAGGAGCAGCTACTGAGAAGGCCCTCTCCTCTTGTCTTCACTAGATGAGTCTGTGAGCTTGGTGGGATGGAGAGAGACACCCCACTCTCTGATCATAAGACTTAGACGAGCTCATGTGAGAACAAGCTTTCAGACATTCTGGGCCTTAGCTATGTAGGGCTTTACAGGTCATAGCCAGCACTTTGAATTGTTCCTGGGAATAGTTCGGTTGGCTAGTGAAGCTGTTTCAACAGGGGAGTGATATGCTGCCTAACTAGCCCTGGTCCCACCCTTATGTTGCAAGAATAGCCTGTGACAAGGAATGCTGGAAAATGCCATCTAACAACATTGGAAGGGCTGCATGATTTTGATCTTTCTGCAGACACTAATGGTGGGCTCTTCATACCATGTCTTTGTCAAAAGAAACTACTATATGGGAGCCAAGTGATACTGGTAAGCAAGCACATAGCTTCCAGTCTAGGAAATAAGTCATAGAAGAGTACAGAATCAAAACAAAAGGGATATTTTTGTCCTCAGCTTTTGTAGAATTAAACCATTCACTTAGAATCTTTTCACTGCCAGTACTCAGAAGCACTTGTTTGAAGGCTGTAAGAACAAAACAGGTTAAATTTGATAGTAATTCAACAATGGCCCTTTATTTTTAGTCTTTCATTTGAAATTCTTCAATGACTTAACTTGCTTCCAGCTAATTACTTCAGTGTGAGTGCCTATGGCTGGCAGAAATGTCTCATCTACTCAAGTACTGCTACTGAAGCAGGAGCTGTAAAACAGAAAGAACACCAAATGACAAGTCATAAAATGTGCCAGTTTTTTTTTAAGAGAGTGCTCACTTTTATTTTATTTTTTTAAAAGTTCTCACCCACCAACCCTTTCTTAACCCTGGTGATGGAGAATCTTGTGCCAATGGCACATTAAATTGAAAAAGAAGTTTAGAGTTATTTTTGTGTATGTATGTGCCTTCAAATCACCTGTTGACTTATGGCAACCACATGAATTTCATTGGGTTTTCTTAGGCAAGAAATGCTCAGAGGTTCCTTTCTTTTAAATACAGCCTACTATTGGCAGTCTCCTATCCAAGTCCAAGCCAGGGTGACCCTGCTTAGCTTCCAAGATCAGATGGGATTTGGTACCTTTAGGGTATTTGGGGCCTTACTAGGGTTATTTTAAGCAGTTTTTATTTTCCTGTATCCCATCTCAATGCCAGTAGGCTACTCTAGCAACAAAAGCAATATATGGAAATGGCAAAGCCTTTACGGAATCCCTTCCAGGATGGATAAGATCCTGAAAAAGAAAGACACCTTTATGTGTTTACCAACCATCATCACATCAGGACACAGTACTTTGAACAGTGACTCAATGGGCAGCTGGTTAACAAGTCCTGTGGTACAACTATCTGTTATGAAGTTTTCAATAGTGTAGGAATCTTGCTGATGCAAGTAAGATAACAATCTTATGGAGCATTCTGCTTTTGATCATGGAATGGACCGCCTTCATGATCCGTGCAGTAAAAGATGTGGGGTGGATCCTATACATGTGGGAAAACAGCCTAAGGATTGCACAGGAAGATACACAGAGAAAATAGTATAGTCTCTGGGCCTGCAGGCACAGTATCTGCTTGTGAGGACATAAGCAGATGTATTCCATCATGTTTAAAGGAGGCGGCTGTTAAGCCTATTTTGAAAAAACCTTCCCTGGACCCCCTGGTTATGAATAATTATAGGCCAGTCTCTTTGTTACCATTTTTGAGCAAGGTGATCAAGAGGGCAGTTGCTCTTCAACTCCAAGCTGTCTTGGATGAAACCGATTACCTAGACCCATTTCAAACTGGCTTTAGGACAGGCTTTGGGGTTGAGACTGCCATGGTTGCTTTGACCGACGATCTGCGTCTGAGCATCAACAAGGGTAGTGTGACCCTGTTGGTGCTCCTAGACCTCTCAGTGGCTTTTGATACGATAGATCACAGCATTCTTCTGGATCGCCTGGGGGAGTTAGGCATCGGAGGCACTGCTTTGCAGTGGTTCCGGTCCTTCCTCTCAGGCAGGACCCAGAGAGTGCTGCTCGGGGACAGTAGCTCCAGTAAAAGGGAGCTTACCTGTGGAGTACCACAGGGTGCTATTCTGTCCCCGATGTTATTTAACATCTATATGAAGCCGCTGTGTAAGATTATCCGGAGTTATGGAGCTGGGTGTTATCAGTAAGCTGATGACACTCAGATCTATTTCTCTGTATCTCGTTCGTCGGTCTCGAATTCTGACGGCATCTCTTCTCTCAATGAATGTCTTTGGGCAGTAATGGGCTGGATGAGGAAAAACAGATTGAGACTGAATCCAGACAAGACGGAGGTGCTCATGGTAGCAGCCCCGAAACCAAGAATCGGGTTGCAATCTCCAGTCCTGGATGGGGTCACACTCTCCTCCAGTGACTGTGTTCACAGTCTAGGGATGCTCCTTGACTCATCACTCCTGATGACAAATCAGGTAAATGCGACAGTCAGGAGCGCTTGCTATCAGCTTCGGATGATACGCCAGCTGCGCCCTTTTCTGGAAGTAAGGGATCTTGAGAATGTTGTGCACGTGCTGGTAACCTCACGTCTTGATTTCTGTAATGCACTCTACATGGGGCTACCCTTGTGCTTAGTTCGGAAATTACAGCTGGTACAAAATATGGCAGCCAGGCTAGTTTCTGGGACATCTAGGAGGGACCACATTACTCCGGTTCTGAGGTCCCTCCACTGGCTGCCTATCAGCTTCCGGGCCCAGTACAAGGTGTTGGTTATCACCTTTAAAGCCCTAAATGGCTTGGGCCCAAGCTATCTCAGAGACCGCCTTCTCCCTTATAATCCTCCCCGCGCTCTCCGGTCCTCTGGGAGGAATTTGTTGCAGCCACAAAGACCTAGGCTGGCGACCACCTCCCAGAGGGCTTTTTCAGCTGTTGCCCCCAAATTGTGGAACGGCCTGCCGGATGAGATCTGCCTATTGACATCATTAGACAGCTTTAAAAAGGCTGTCAAGACGGTTCTCTTCAGGTAGGCTTTTCCAGAATAGCTAACCCCGGCCTCAGGAACCCCCTCTGGAGGTTGCTTCTGGACCTCCAAACTGATGCTGCTTGCTTGAAAGGGTTTTTAATAAACTGTATTATATATTGATTTTAATTTGTATTAATTTAATAATGTTTTAAGGGGGAGAAGGGATTTTGAGCTGTTTTATACTGTGTATTATTTTATTGTTGTAAGCCGCCCCGATTGCTCGCAGAGGGGCGGGATATAAATAAATTTTATTATTATTATTATTATAAAAAGAAAAGAAAAGAATGAGTGGTGCCACTACCAAACTATTCATGCAGTGTTCATACTTCAACATAATCCCATTAAGTGAATGGGGAGAGATTGCAGTGATGTGAGTACATTGCCTGTCCCTCCTCCCTGCCCACTTTGGAGATTGTGCTCACATTGGGTGAGTGTTTTTCTGATCCATGCAACCAGGTTCTAATCCTATGAGGCAAAAATGCTCATGAATGTTTAGCTAGCAGTGGAAACAGTTCAAGTAGCATTCTTTAGTCCTTTGCAACAAAAAGCTTGACTGAAGGAACAAATGAATGCTCCCCTGAGTGAACAAAACTGCTCTCCACTGTTTGAGGGGGAAGGAAAGTAGAAAGAGCTTTACAGTAATATACTTTCAATGGGGCACACTGTTCACACATAGAGTGGGGGAAATGTGAGTGACAGTTGCAGCAGTCATACGTTACATACAGCACATGTTCCCATTCATTTACTAAGCTGTGTTAGGTGTTCTGTCGTGGTACCCAAAACTTTTGTTGTGGGAGTAGGGTTGGTTATTTGTGTCTGAAGTCCCAATATGATATACCTGTTAGGGTTCAAGGTACAACAGTGGTAACGATATGCTGAAGGAAGCCAGGCTATCTGGTATAAAAGGCTTCCTTCGTGTGCAAAGGGATCTTTCTCCCAATTCCCATTAGCAATCTTCCTCCTTGTGAGATTTAAATACAAACATGTGGCAGCAGATAGTTATGCTGCACAGTAAATCATCTGACTTAGTGCGCATTAGACTGGTTTCCCTGTCTAACATTTATATGCTGATGGTGATGTACCATGATTGGTGTTGACTTCTACAATACTCTATGCTCTGTCGTGATGATATAGGTGGAGCAGCTGTAGACATGGGATCATTATTCTTTGTCAAAGGTTTGGGGCTGATGTAAAGGTGGTGCTGTAACTATGGACTGAAGGGGTACAGAATGTGGCTTTAGTGTATCCCTCCCATGGACAGCTCACCCATGACTCTGGCTCATTTTAGCTGTTCCACTAGCATAATTCCATCAGTGGCATCTTCTGCCAGTATATCTATCATGTTGGTGACATACCTGGTGTTCCTGTTGAATCCTGTCATCCAGGGATGGGTAACTATCCAGAGCCTGGAAGCTGCACATTTGGGGTGAGGAGGGCCCTTGGAGGCCACAAAAATTGTGTTAGGGCTGCATGCGGCCTGCAGGTCACACTTTCCCCACTGCTGCTGTAGCTCATCAATAGTTAGATCGTGAGCTTTGGATCATGCCCTAAATTACCAGATTATATGATAGATACATTTGGTTTTCAACTCTTGGGTCTTTTCCCTCCTCAGAAAAGATTATTCACTTGATTCCATTCTTATCTTTTTGATAGAGGTGATTGGGGTATGTCCTTTTATTGTGAACCATAAAAGCTTTGTTATTGTATTACTTTTCATGAATGTAAACATGGGAAGGCTTTCTCATCCGAAAGAATAAGCAGTTCAATGAGATTTAAAAAATGTGTGCATGATTAAATTTGTTTTTCTTTAAAAAGGAAATCGTTTTTAAAACTGCAGCTTTTCTCTGACACATTTTTCCTATTTGTTACACACAGTTTATCATGCTGACATACATCTTCATGCTGGCCTGGCTGGGGGTTACAGCTTTCACTTCTTTGCCTGTGTACATGTATTTCAACCTGTGGACTATTTGCAAAAATACCACCCTAGTGGAAGGAGCAAATCTCTGCTTGGATCTCCGTCAGTTTGGTAAGTGGATGAATTGTTTAATTTAATTGATAATGCAGTCATTGAACTGCTGCCATCATGTCTTAGCTTGTGGGCAGCTTCCAAAATTGAGTCCAAAATGTCAACAAATGTAAACATTGGTAGAACAGAATGGATGAATTTCAGTCAGTGTTATTTGCCAATGCAGAGGATACGCATTGGGGATATGCAGGTGACAACCTGTGAATTGGATACATAAGCTCTTTTTAGATGTAATACAAAATCATAGTCCAGCTATCACGTACTGGCTTCTTCAGACTCAGTAACCAGCAGTTTCAGAGTTAAATGGTAAACTTTATTGGTACAGTAATCTAAAGAGCAACCCTACAATATTGTTGCTCAGAATGAAACTTACTTAGAAAGCATTAGGTTAAAAAGTATTTACAGTGTACAAATCTGGCTGGCTATACAATAATAATAATAATAAATAATAATAATAAAATTTATTTATATCCCGCCCCTCTGCAAGCAATCGGGGCGGCTTACAATGATAAAACGGTAGACAGTATAAAACAACTCATATACAGTCATTGGCTATCCATCATCCCCACTCCCACCAAGAGTGGGTACCTCCCATATTTCTCACGGCAAAAGCCAGGTGCAAACTTTAATCAAAACAGTTACAGATTAGCCACAAAGCAAAACAACAGAACTGAAGTTGGCAGAAGAAGGTCATGTCCAGGACTGATCCTGACACCAACACTATGTGCACTACTATTAATGAAGCATCAGCTCATGGAGTTCCAATCCCCTCTTAATGTGCAAAGAGGCAGTTGGATGTTATGTTTCCAGTTTTAAACTAAGCACAGTGCCTTGTCAAATGTGAAGTGGGTATAAGTGTGGGAGTAATGCAAGGTACTTTAAGCAATGATTTTTTTCAAATAAACCAGTATCAAAATATGATTTATGATTTTCTTAAACCCTTCCCTGAGAGGTTTTGCCAAGATATAATTTGCCATGAAAAGGGGGAGGTTTTGGCTTACCTCTTGTCTACATTGGTAACACCTCAGCATCGGGTGAAGACCTTGTTCTTTCACAGACTTTCAGTTTTAGATTTCAGCTGCTTTTTGACTTTCCATGGCTTGTGTTTTAGACTGTATTGATAAATTTATTATTTTTATTTTTGCTGATTATAAATTGTTGTATTTCTTATTCTGATGAAATGATTTACCCAAGCTTACCTTTTCTGCATTAAAGGTGTATCAGAAGCTCACTGAGATTTAATCTGTTGCAGGAATTGTCACAATTGGAGAAGAAAAGAAGATTTGCACAATGTCTGAAAATTTCCTCAGGATGTGTGAGTCTACCGAGGTGAGTAAAAGTATGAAAGGGAGAATGAATTAGCAGATGATGGCTGGAATCCTGTTGGTGACCTATGTGGGTGTACTTATCCTTCCCTTCTGGCAGTGTATGTACTTTTTTGGTTGTGTCACAAGAAGATACCCAGTCCTTCTTTTTATACTTAATGGCACTGGGACACACCTCTGTGTCTAATTAGTGGTTGGTGTATGTGTGTGCATGTGTAACAAAGGCTTCCTGGACACCATCCTGCTGTAGCTGCACAACTGGGACAGTGAACAGCTATCACTTTTCCAGATGGCACCCAGCAGCACACTGGACACAGCTAGTGACAGCAGAACCCCAGTGAGAGTATGCTGGTAAATAAGGAGATTATCACACTGCACTGTTATAGCACTATTATTCCACTTTAATTGCTATGGCTGCCTCCTGTGGAATCCTGGGATTTGCAGTTTAGGGAGGAGCATTTAGAATGCTTAGCCAGAGAGCTCTTAGACCTCACTAAACTATAAACCCCAAAATTCCACAGGAGACAGCCATAGGAGTTAAAATGGAATAATAGCACTTCAACAATGTAGTGTGATAAAGCCCTTAACACTCTGCTAGCAGTACTGTTGGACCTTGGTCTTCTATTCCTTTTACACAGGGATGTTACAATTTCAGTGTTTATTCCTGAGAGCTCTCTTGCCATGAGTTCCATTGACATGCATAAAGAAGTGCTGTGAAGCAGTTTAAGGGTCACAAGATATAGCCCACGGTGGCATCTTTCTCATACTGTCACTGATTGACTCCTATTCTGTTGTATAAAAATACAGGAACTATTTTACAGTACTAATGAAGAATGAAGCCAAGGCTGGCCTGTGGCTGCTTTTGGTTGGAGACTCTGGTTGAGGACAAGTTGGGGCAAACAGTCTCAAATGTGCAGTGGGCCTTCTCCTGCTTCCCCCTCATTCAGACACTTATTATTACATACACAGGCATGTATGTAATCATGCATGTCGAAATGTAAGAAATAAAATTAATTCATATGAAACCTTCACTGAAACACCATGCGTCATAAGTATCATTAGCCATCAGGTGGTCAGTTTGGATATCATTTCCCTGACCCTCAACCCACAAATGAGCCTTAAGTTCCTTCCTTCTCCTTCTCCACTTAATTCACATGCTTCTGTTTCCTCCCATAATTCCTAGTTAGGAGGAAACCGTTACTTTCGACATGGTTTGCAGTTCTAGTTTTCAGATATATTTGTGGTTCACAGAGTTTGTCAGTTCAAATGTAAGTAGTTCAGAGAAATATCAAAGTCTTCCACTAACGTGGAAGCAGAGGAAAGAACAGGAGCATATAAGGAAATGAAAGTATGGTGAGCAGAGGAAGAGGTTGTTCAAAGCTTGTTCACTTAAGACATGTGTTACTGTTGTTTTTGGCTCACTTCAGTCTCTAAAAAGGGCCCCACCCAATTTAAGGGCAACAAAATTCTGTATTGCTACAGAAGTGGTGTAGTGTTTTAACTGCTGGACTAGGGATCTGAGACTAGGATTTGAATCTCTATGATTAAGTCTCCATAGGACAGAAGTCATACACTGTGGTACTCACAGAATATGGTGTTTGTTTCTACGTTGTGTTTTATTTATTTATTTTTGTCTCCTTAATTTGAAACTTGCTTCTTTTATTGTTTTTGCAGCTGAACATGACCTTCCATTTGTTTATTGTGGCACTTGCTGGGGCTGGAGCAGCAGTCATTGCTATGGTAAGATTTAGAAACCATTGCCTTGTGGTGAAAATCATATTGAACACTGGAATAATGAATGTGTTTGTGTGAAATGATTGTCCCTACTGCCCCTGTATTAAATGCTCGCTTGCTACCTTTCACTTGCGTAAAGATGGTAATAAACAAAATTTAATAATAAAGAACACTTTTGTGTCCTGAATTTATTATTTTAAGAGAGGAAAGGAAAAATGCCCTCATTATGAGTGTGTGTGTGCATACACACACACCTTTTGGTGGAGTTTAGAATGGCATGTATGTCTCCTCATTTTATCCACACAGCTAAAAAGCAGCCCGTGCACTACATTATATATATATGAATTATCAGAACATGAAAATGTTGCCCTTTTTGGACTTCAACTCCTTCCATGGGTATGCTAGCTGCAGGATTCTGAAGGCTATAGTTCAAGAAATAATCTTTTTAAGCTCTGGACTAAAACATGTTCTTCCCCCATCCCACAGCTCTTGTACTATCTTTCATTTATGTAAGAATATTCATAAAGCTCTTGTATGTTTTACATAAATCTGAACATGTCCTCATTTTTAGTTACCATGGTAATAAGACTGGGTTTACTGTGTCCTCATGTCAAAAACCGTTGTCTTCCTGTTCTGTAGTTGTTGGATGTGTCTCAGGCATTGTTTAGGCAGCAAACAGACAGTGACATGGTTGGTTGGGCTTGAAGCCGGAGCTTTGGAATACACATTAATCTTGCTTGCTCAGTCTCCACACTTTATTTGCTACCTCTGCAGACTGGAAGAATGATTAATTAATTCTTTAAAGGGGCTCATATTTTAAAAGTGCTGTGTAAATGCTTCTTGTTTGTGATTTCTTATATTTAATTCATACTCTTGGCTCTCCCCAAAGCAGCCTGGTCAATAAGACTGTATAGCCAGAACAGCCATTGTCATAAGATTTAAAATATAAAACAACATTTTCACTCATTAATTTATCAAGGTGTATTCTTAGGTCTCTAAAGCTAGCTAGGCACAGGGAAATACTTGTAGCCATAAGCATAAGAACTTTCAAATTGTGAATAATTTTCAAAGTGTGCATTAAAAAAATTACAATTAAAGCATTGAATGAGGGAAGTAGTACCTTATAATCTGTGCTAAGACTATAATGATTAAAAGAGATCATTATGGACTTCAGAGAATCCATGATAATTTGTCCTCCTATATTTGAAACTGGGTATAATGCACCCTGGAGCTAAGGCAAAACTATATAAGTACCGTACTTCAGTTTGGTATTCATTCTTTTTAAACAGGTCCTCTATTTTCCAATGTGTTTTTGAGTACCATTCTGGAAATTTCTCTAATTTTTTGTTGTTCAAGTATTGGGGGACTAGAAGCAACTGTACAAAGGTCCCTTAAATCTGATGGTTATGGCTTCAGTCTGTGAGCTAATGCCTAAGCCTTTTAAGCAAGGTAACTCGACTGAGCTCATCTGAACAAGCTTAAGGAAATTTTCTCACCCTCCTATAATCTCCCTACTCCCAGTCCTATATAACTGGGGACAGTTAGGCTGACACCACACACAAGAACTTGGGAGAGTGTATCAGACGGACTCCCGACTATGTGTTCATGTCACCTTGGTAGGTAAACTTACAGAGTTTCATTCAATAGGATCAAGAGCAGCACAGCTGCTGTGCTTCCAGTGCTTGGGTCATGCTGCTTACTTCTGTCCAAGTAGAATTAGTGAACAGGGCTTTAAAAAGAAAAGCAAATGTACATCTTTTGGTTCTGTACTGACAAAGAGTGTCAAAGGGCAGGATGGGCTCTCTTGCCTTATGGCAACCATCCTTGGAGAAGGAAAACTCTAATCCCAAACCCAGGCAGATGGTGCTCGTCCAACCCTATAAGGTCAGCCATCTAAGAGAAGGAAACTCTAATCAAACCTACGACCCGAGGACCTCGCTGCTACCGTTCATGCTTGCAAGGCCACAGCAGATGAACCTTTGGTTTAAAGGGTGAGGCCAGTTCTGTGCACGCTGCGCTCCACCAGAAAAATCCATTGCACAGGCTTGAAGGAGAAATGACAATGCAGAAAGAATCACAACCCGGAATCATCACCCAAGGAGACCTTCTGCTGTGCTTTCTGCAACCGGACATGTTTATCTTGGATTGGCCTTTTCAGTCATCAGCGCGCTTGCAGAAAGTGTGGGATGAGTCCTTTCTGAATCTTCATGTGCGAAGAAAAGCCAGAGAGAGAGAGAGAGAGAGAGAGAGAGAGAGAGAGAGAGAGTTTGTTCACCCATTTGATGAACAGTTCCCCACAGTGAATATGCACATTTTGACAAACATATTTTTTACAAAAAAAAATAAAATCAAGTGTCATAGTAATTAATTTCTTCTCTACTTCCCTCATTAAGCCTCTAAGCCCTCATGGTTTAGAAAAACTACTTTTTGGACTACAGTATCCAGAATTACCCAGTCATAATAACCAGGGCCCATGTGAGCTGGGGAAAACTGGGAGTTGTAATCCAAATAAGTAACTTTTCTAGGCTTTGCTACATTATAGGAAGAATCCCATAGAAGGTAAATCAGATTCAAGTTCAGTTGTCTAAGAAGAGAGAAGCCAGTATCACAAATTCAGGAAACCACACTTTGCGAACAATCAGAAAGGATTTTTTTTTCTTGTTTTGTCCTTACCTTGTGCACATCTGTACTCAGAACATGTTTTAAAAACTTCTTCAGCCTGTGACAAGCTATAGAAGCTTCCCCTTCTCCCATCCAGTAAGCCTCAGCATGACACACTAAGCTTCAGGGCAATTGGCTCATAAAAGTGTAAAATTCAATTACACAGGATTCCTTTAGTAATGGTGTTGTCCAGTGAAATGGTTACAGATGGAAGAAAAAGACCCCAAACTTGAGACCTCTGACTTACAAGAAAAGGGGTAATCTTTCTCTTGCCCGTAATTGTCTGCTATTTTCAGACTAGGTCTTATTAGGGCAGGGTGGGAGAATAATTCTTCATGGTACAGTGACCATCCAGCTGTCTTGTGAAGTGCTACTTTTCTTCATGAAACTAGGTGTACACAGGATCAATGTAGTTGACAACAAAAGCATGATTTTAAAATGGCTTTGCACTGTTTCAGCTGCTCCTGAGCAGGAGGGAGAAAGTGGATTGATGCAGGTGTGAGGAGTGATAAGGAATGTGAAAAAAACAGGAAACAGCAGGACTGTGGCTGGGACATTTCCATATTGAATTTGAAACAGAACTCCAAAACAATTACCTTGCCAAACATTCATGTGTTGCTTCCAGCATCTGTTGGTGCCTTTGGTGACTGCTCCTTCTCTGTGTCATTTGCAGCCTTCTTTGCTCACACAGTCTTTCACCTAAATCTAATTGCTAGTCCTAACTAAAATTGACCCATTGAATCAATGGGAACTTGGTAAGTTACACAAGCTGGGGCTAAAAAGTGGATTTAATGCCTTTGTGCTTATTTGCTTCTATTGGCTGTAGCAATCAATTTTATTCTGATTTTGAAAATCTAGAACACCACCACATTGAATATAGAGGGGTTCAAAGATTTCACATGGCAAGACATTATTTTCAAACTTAAGTAAAATTGCATTGTATGGACTCAACAGACTGAACATTGCCTGGAAAATGTACTCACTGCTTTGAATCCTGAGATTCAGTCTGTTAGGTGGGACTTGCAATAATTCAGTTAAAATCATAGGGCCTTACCACACACTGAAGAAAAGTGGCAAAGCAGCAGGAACATTTAGTCTTTCCTGCTGCCTTACTGCATGGCGTTGGCATTTTTCCGGTGTTCTTTTGTTCTGGTCCCGTGAGGGACCGAAGTAACACCGTGTCATTTTGCAAATTAATTTTTCTGCAAAATGACACAGTTTTACCTCGGTCCCCCACAGGACTAGAACAAAAGAACATTGAAGTTGTGCACTAAGGCAGCACAGAATACAGAATGTTCCTGTTGCTTTGCCACTTTTCCTTGGAGTGTGGTAAGTCCCACAAAGAAAGCAGATGCCTAGGCTGGCCAAGTTGAAGCTGGCTGAAGTGAGTTGATGTTGATACCAAACAAGATTGTATGAAGGGAGAAATGAGCTAAATATACAAATGGGAAACCAAACTGGTTCAAAGAAGAAACCTTGTTGCAGTTATTACCTTTCCTTTTATTAGATATGAGTATTCTCTTAATAATGGTTCTCCATAAGGCAGAAGGACGTAATGAAAAAGGTAAGGGATGAGTTTAAAGGTTCCTGTAGATACCATAAAAATAACTTTGGATTAAGAGCCAGCATGGTGCAATCGTTTGAGTGTTGGACTAGGACAGTGGAGACCAGGGTTTGAATGACTGCTCAACCATGGAAACCCACTGGGTGGCTGTGGGCAAGTTACACTCTCTCAGCCACAGAGAAAGGCAATGACAAACCTCCTCTGAACAAATTCTGCTGAGAAAACCCCATGATAGGCTCACCTTAGGGTCACCATAAGTCAGAGGTGGCTTGAAGACACAACAACAACAACAACAACAGGATTCCAATATGTTCAATTTGACTTGAAGAGACATAAGAACAGCAACAATTCTAGATTATTATACATAATTTACTGAAAATACAGACAAGGAGAGTTCCTCATAGGGCTTGTCTACATAAGCAGTTTACCCCATCTTCCCCTCATCTTGGAGCACTGTGTTCCTCATGTCTCCGGGGGCAATTATGGGGTTGGGTCTGATTAAACACTTAAAAATAATACCTGTATAAATCTGTTCCAGCCGGGGGGGAAACAGATTGGGCCCGTGTGACTGCAGGAGCCTGTTCTGACATGCTGGCTCTTGCTGCAGCTGCCCTCTGCCTTTGCAATGAGTTTCAAATGAAAGAAAACAGGCATTTGCAATAACAACAACAAAAACAGAGGAAGTGGTTCTGCGTTATCTTATGTCTTGAACTGTTCAGCAAATAACATTGTTGTTCCTTCCTTTTTTTGGAAAGGGCTTGGACATGTCACAGCTTCCAAGGGAATCCAAGTTGGTGTAATCAAATGTGGCACATAATAAACGTGATTGAGTGTCATCACATCTCTTTCTTTCCCCTTTCCCTTAGGTTCATTACCTTATGGTTTTGTCTGCCAACTGGGCCTACGTGAAAGATGCCTGCAGAATGCAGAAGTATGAGGATATTAAGTCAAAGGAGGAACAAGAGCTTCACGACATTCATTCTACCCGCTCGAAAGAGCGACTCAATGCATACACATAAGAAATACCTTGTCTTACTTTCTACCATTGAATGCTTTGTTGTTTAACTAAAGGCCATCCATCTTTCCATTTAAAATCAAAAGTGCTTCTCACAAAAGATAGTTACGGGTGACTTGTAAATCACCCCTGTACAATTCTTGGTTGTCCAGCACTTGGTTTCCTAATTAGTTACTAGCTTGTGTGATCAGTCTCTACTACAAAGCTCCGGGAACAGCCTTTTTTTCCCAACCCTAAAGTGATTTATTTTTGGTTAGATCAAGAATACTAACTATTGTCAAATACGGAGATGTGTTTGATTTTTTTTTTAAAAAAAATCACTTTGTATGTGTTATGCATAACACCTTTTTGCATTGTTTCTTATATGTTTTTGAAAAGGAAATAATAGCTTTTTATACTTTTTAGTTTTGGTTTGGTAAGTACTTTAACTACAGGTATACTTCAAAGGGACCACTTGTACACCATGTACGATTTCTTGAGGAGGCACACCGCTTGACATTCCTTCAGATTTGGAAATCTTGCCAGATGGACCAGTGAGCATCTTGATGGAAGGTCCTGAGAACATTTTAAAACAATCAAAGGTGCAATTTCTAAATTTGTAAGAGTAGGTAAAATACAAAAAAAAAAAAAGTGCTTCTTATCTTTGTTAACATTGTATGATTCTTGATGTACTGAACGGAGTATTCTCTCTTTTAAAGTTTCATTGGTGACTATTTCTGCTGTTTATATTGTGAGCATGCCCGCTGTGGTGCTTGTCAGTGCATGGCCATTTGTCTTCAAAGCGTTATGATGCCAAGGTTTCCTTTCAAGAGTTGCAGTGTATAGACAAATGTTACATAGAGCTATGCGTATGTTGCTGCAGAATGATCGCTGTAATTCCACAATGGTTATGCTACATTGGAGCTGTTCATGTGCTGATGTGAGCATTTGCTGCTTAGCTACATTTATGAAAGTGATATATCTATAATACAGCAACCTTTAAGAATCAGAAGTCTTTTTACCTGCTTTAAAAATTTAAGTGGATTGCACCTGTCTGAATTATACATATACTGTATGTGATATATATAAGGAGGCTTCCATAAATGTAATAGCTTGGCTTGTAGCTTTCCTACACACATACCGGTTTACCTGTATTATGTTAAAGTGAAGTTAATGGCTGCTACTGGAGCTATTGTTTGGAAGTGTTAGTAATATATTTGAACCTTTATTTTGAGTAAGAAAATATTAAGAGAAAAGTCAGTCATGTTAATCTGAAAGAAGTACCTGTATTTAAAAAAAAATACACAAAAATCATACAAAAAGGAAAAAAATCAGTATTATTGGACCAAAATTGGTGGTTTTTTAATTTTTATTTTTTTGCCTATTTCTAATGCTACAAGAATGCTATAAAGTCTTTTAAAGTGATGTATCCTGACAAGACATTTTTGTCAGTGTTAAAAAAAAATCCTAGCTAGTTTTGTGCACTTATTGGACCATTGTGAATTCTCTCTGAGTGTAAGTGCATTTCTAATAAAAGTTCTTGAGTAAAACTCTTCTTTCTACTATTACTAGTCATGCATCATCAGTAATTTTTACCAGTTCTTGTAGTATGTAGAGGGTAATAATATAGTTACTTGTGGCATGTTTATGCATCAAGTAGTATTAGTTGATTTTTTTTGTTTTTATTATTATTTTTTAAATTTTATTTTTTACACTTTACTGTCTTACGGAATCAACATTTTCTGATAATGTGCAGTACCAGTATTTACCTTCTGCAAAAAGTATTATGAACCTCTTTCAATTCTATATTGTAGTGTTTCAGTTTTGTGTCTTAAAAAGAGTTTGTGATGATTTTTAAAACAGTGTCTTTTAAAATCATGTAATGATGTTGATGCTTTTGGCTTTTCTCTGGTATTAGAGTTTGTATTTTCACAAAGAATGCTTTGTAGCAGGCATTACAATTAATCTGTTTTGTACATAAATGTGCCAACAGCTTGATGGTGGCGTTTTTGAAATGTAGAACCAAGTGCTTGCAAAAATGTAATAAATACACTTGTGTACTTTGTGTACTTATTAGTTGTCTGTGTTTTCTTTTTCCCTTTCTTATAAAACATCAATTTCTTGAAAATTTCAATGGATTTTTTTTACTGAGTTCTTTTTTTCCAGAAAAGCATTTCCTGCTTTGATTGTTCTCATAATGATATTATATATCATTCATTCATGTATAGTACTTGCATGCCACTTGATATAGTAACATTTCTAAGTAACATTAAAATTCATATCTAGTATGATATATAATCTGTATAGAAGTTTCTGAAGAGTTTTTAAAATAATAAATGTGTAAAGAATACAAATGTAATGAATGAACAGCCACTATTACTGTCAGCTTCAGATAAACAACATAATCAAGTGTGTTTAGAGCTGGCATTTAAAACTGAACACAATCTCCAATTCTCAAACCACATGGCTGAGAACGTTACAGTGGTTGGGTGTCACAACTGAAAAGGCCCACATTTGTGATTTTGTGGTATAATGGGCTATTACTGAGCCCATCAACATTATATTAAAAAGGTGCTGGAACCTTAATAAGCATATATTATTCCCAATGCAAGCAAGAATTTCCTGATTCATTTTAATGTCAGGAACAACTTGTTACACATATTCCCCAGAAAACCTTACTGTGTTTCAAAGAGATCTGATATCACAGAATTCCAGGGCACTAGTTTTGAGATGAATCATAGAATCATAGAATAGAATCATAGAATTGCAGAGTTGGAAGAGACCACGAGGGCCATCCAGTCCAACCCCCTGCCACGCAGGAAATCACGATCAAAGCATCCCCGACAGAGCTAGGGAGTCTCATAACTAGATTGTGTTGTCCCTGCATCCCCCAACTTTTTGTAGCTTTGACAAAGAGCTATGCAAAACACCTTTACATACTTTGAGGTATTTATTTTTCTGTGAACTGTGACTGCATCTGCCCAGTGTCTATAGTGTAAGTGCTATCTTTTGCAACTGAAACCCTAACTGTCAATTACAATTCCCCTTCCTGCTAGAATTCTTCACATTTTCTTCAGCAGGACATATTCAGAATTCTGACAGGTACTTCATAATCTGAATTGAAAGCGTGGGCAGTTATTTCTCCTTTTGGCATTTTGTGGGCCCACTATGGGGCCAGATTTTGACCCAAGTCTTACATTGCTGTCACCCCACCATACACATACAGTATGCAGCTTGATTTGAGCACTGAACAAAGTCTTTGAGACTCCCCAAAGTATCCCAATATAGCACTGGTAAGTTCAGAAACAGAATGTACTGAGATACCTGCAGTAGCCATTAAAGCAAAATGGGATTCAGTGATCACAAAAGAGATTTAGATAATGCATAAGCAAACAATCCTAACTTGGGAGGGGTTCAGGTGGAACAAAAGAGTCCCTCCACCAAGAGAGAGGAGATGCATAGGCACAGTGGCCCATCCACCCCAAAGACTTCTAGTATGTCCAAAGAGAAATTCATAGAAGTAGCAGAACTGGTAGCAATATCGGGGTGTTCTGGAAGGAGTCAGGATGTGGTTATAGGTTCATCGAATCAAAAGCCCTTGGTGTGTGCAAAGATTGAGCCCTGTAATTACTCTAACCTGGAGTTTTAATTGGCTTCAGTTCTCTTTCATTTGTTTTTTTTTAATTGCCTTTAATGGGAAAAGGTGTAAAAATCTGCTAATTGAAAGACTTTGGCTGGCGTTAATTGACAAGGGTGACCAGAGGAGGGTGACCAAAATGGTGGGAGGTCTGGAAGCCATGCCATATGATGAGCGGCATAGGGAGCTGGGTACGTTTAGCCTGGGGAAGAGAAGGTTGTTTAAATATATGATGTCATACTGAGGATGGGGCAAGCTTGTTTTCTGCTGCTCCACAGACTAGGACATGGAGCAATGGACTCATACTACAGGAAAAGAGATTCCACCTAAACAGTAGGAAGAACTTCCTGACAGTGAGAGCTATTTGGCAGTGGAATGCACTGCCTCCGAGTGTGGTGGAGTCTCCTTGTTTGGAGGTTTTTAAACAGAGACTGGATTGGCAGGGGGCTGGACTGGATGGCCCTTGTGGTCTGTTCTGTGATTCTGTGATTCTAAGTGCTTGGAAGAACTCGTGTATGTAGAAGACACTGACAGCATGTTACATTGTGATATTCCTCTGTGATTAGCTAATAAGAGCTTTGAATTCTAGATAACATGAAATACAGTATTTTAAAATAGTGTATTGGGGGTGGTGAGATAAAACCTTCGAAATCAAATCACCTTAATCCAAACTAAAGTGGACTTCAATCCTATTGGGACACTGAGCCTCTTGAGGACTGGGGGACTGATTAAAATTATCGATCTAAGAATGTTGATGGATGTGGATGTTCTTCTGGTGACTCTTCAGGATTTTTCTGTCACCCTGGCAGGCAAGAATCCTTGGCTGATGTTGAATTCCTTGTCTGCTCTAGGACAGAGACCATGGCCTGAAATGATACTTTCAGGAAGACAGTCTGAAAAGTTGAGGTAAATAATGAGGCCAAGAAGTGAAATTCTTGATGTCACTGAAAAATTGAACACTAATAACATTGCGATCTCAGAAACACTGAAAACATCCAGATAGTATCTATCCTGGAGTGCTTAACAAACTCAATTGTCAGATTGCATATACAGTGGATAGATGATGATGATGATGATGATGATGATATCTAAGATGTCCCTTTGTACCAGAGAGCTGGAGAGTAGCCACGGTAACACTATTTTTTTTTTTACTCAGTTTTGGTGGGACTTGACATTATGACCAGTTAGCCCAATGTGTTTCAGACAAACTGGTGTGCAGCATTATTAAAGATTAACTAATCAATCATATAGAAGGTCAAGCAATTCCTCTTCCAGCATGGACAGGGATTGTGACAGGGATCCTGTTACTGATTGTTACACTGGAGATCATTGCCAGGAGGGGGATGGAAATGTCAGTCTGATGCACCCCAAACAACAGGAGAACAGACCTCCATTGCTCACAGCGGCTGGTGGTTGTTAAAGGAGGCAGGTGAGTGGGCCAGGAGATGCTACTTAGCCATGCCCTCTGAGGAATGGCTTAGAGAGCTGGGTACATTTAGCCTGGAGAACAAAAAGGTTAAGAGGTACCCCATGATAGCCATGTTTAAATATTTGAAGGGATGTCATACTGAGGATGGAGCAAGCTTTTTTTCTGCTGCTCCGGAGACTAGGACACGGAGCAATGGGCTCAAACTACAGGAAAAGAGATTCCACCTAAACATTAGGAGGAACTTCCTGACAGTAAGAGCTGTTTGGCAGTGGACTGCACTGCCTTGGGGTGTGGTGGATTCTCCTTCTTTGGAGGTTTCTAAACAGAGGCTGGATGGCCATCTGTCAGGAATGCTTTTATTGCATATTCCTGCATGGTAGGGGCTTGGAGTACATGGTCCTTATGGTCTCTTCCAACTCTATGATTCTATGATCATGGCCATTATTTGGGGAAGGACATGGTGTATAAGTGAAGCAATACAACAGAAAAGTATAAAGTAGTATTTTGTCACAGTTTCCTGAACAAACTTAGCTGTCATAAAATGAGAGCAGAAAACAGGGATTAGGAAGAAATGATCAGTTTTCTCTAGGAAGGATAATAAACATTTTTGGTCCTCTGAGGAGCTTTTTTGGGACTGGTATTTTTAAACTTGTTGACAACTGTCCTGAGGTTCAGTTTAAACAATGAGTTGGCGAAGTTTGTGGCAACACTAAATTATTCACAATGGTTTAAGAAATTGATTGTGAAAAGCTCTGAAAGGATCTCTTCAAACTAAGGGGAGGGGTATTAAAATGCCCAAATGTGTTTCAGTGGTAGGAAGTGTAAAGTGATGCTCACTGGGGCAAAAAATCCCAACTTCACACATACATCAATCGGATCAGAGATGGCAATCTATTGCTCAGAAAGAGTTCTCAATAATGTTGATATCTCAATGAAAGCATCAACCCAGAGGGCAGCTGCACAGCTACCATGTCCTTTCATTTACAGGTCTGCCCCCATATCCATGGGAGATACATTTCAAGACTCCCCTATGGATACCTGAAACTGTAGATAATAGGGAGGCCTATTGTTTTCAATGAGACGAACGCCAGAAGTTTACCATAGAATTGCATCAGAGGACCTAGAAATGCCTAGAGAGAACATATTTTTTCAGATGTGGATAAGTGAAAGTGTGGATATCAAATCCATGGATATGGGGGTTGACAGATATTATGGAATAATCTCTATTGAACTATTAAGGATGTAATCCTTCACTAATTTCATTCTCAAAGGAAATCACAAGTAATTTTATCAAATTTCTTGCCATGCAAAATTCACTTCTTAAAAATATTATTTTCTGTGCAGAATATGCTGTTCTTGCACACAAAATGCTGTTTTCCATGCAAAAATACTGTGTGTGAATTTTGCACACATTAAGTCTCAATCTGCAAAGATTTTTCTCAGTTTAGGATTCTCCTCATTAAAGTTTCCAACCATTTAAAAAAATGTTTTTGAATGTTCTTTACATCTCTATTGGACATAGTGGGATTTATTCTGAACTATGGCCAGAATGTCTTTGTAAATGGACTTGCGTATCTGGGAAGTAAAATGGGTAGTTTCATAACACCTGTATCCAGTGGCAGACTGCTATTGCACTACTATGTAGCAGAGCTGGCAAATTGGCTGTTGTGCAATTGGACCAATGCACAATGGGACCGATGGGCATATTTGCCAATGTCCTGATACACATCTTCACAATTCACTAACAGGATTTCTTAGCTACCTAGCTAAATATACATAAAGTTATGTTCGGTAAAAGGTGATAGAGGATTCTGGTGCGTATTGAGTAATGTAAAAATTGAGAATGTCATAGTTCTATCCTTCTCATATACAGGTTGAGTTCTCCTTATCTGAAATGTTTGGGACCAGAAGTGTTTCGTATTTTGGATCAGATTTTGGAATAGACATATAGCTATAGGTATAGTGGTTTGAGTGTTAGACTACAACCAGCATTTGAATCCCTGCTCGGCCATGAAACCCTCCTGGGAGACCTTGGGCAAGTCACACACACTCAGCCTCACAAACCCCTGTGATAGGTTAGCCTTACACTCGCCATAAGTCAGAAATTACTTGAAGGCACACAACAACAACAAATACATATACGCCTCCTGTCATTTTGCAGATTCTTGCATCTCTCTCTAGCCTTGTGTCTCATTCATTTACGTGTTGTGCATGAGACACAAGGCTGGAGAAAGATTGAGGATCTGAGAGATGAATGAGCAGCAGTGCTATAGCTGCTGCCTTGAAGGTGGAAGTTGGTGGCTGGTGGTAAATAGTTTAGGGTTTTGAAGGTTTTCAGATTTCCTGATTAGGGATGCTCAACCTGTATTCACAAATGCCACATTGTACTCCTTTGTGACTTCTTTTTACAACAGTTTCCCAATTCAGCGAAGGACTTTGGATTTTTTAAGATTGTTAAACACATGCCACTTAATCACTCAAATAGCTGCAGCATCCAGATGATAACTTGTATATGTAAATGGGTTATTACAGAATAAATACAGTAGAACTTTGTGATCATCTTACATTGCCTCGGCCACAGATATTTCTTAATGAAAGATGTCACATATTATACTGAATGTCATCAAGTGCCCAGTTGAGTAACCAAATAAAACAGCTTGAATTGACCCTGAGCACTTGGATAGATGGGGATGTTAATCAAACTATGAATGCTGATTTATTTATTATTTATTCATTTGACGCATTCCCTGCCTTTCTCCCAAAGAACCAGTATGGTTTGAGTGTTGGAGTATGATTTTGGAGAGCAAGGTTCAAATCTCCACTCAGCCATGAAAACCCACTGGGTGACCTTGGGCAGGTCACACACTCTCAGCTCCCAGCAAACCCTATGATAGGTTTGCCTTAGGATTGCCATAAGTTGGAAATGACTTGAAGGCAAAACACAACAACAACAACAACTTTCTCCCAAAATGGGACTCAAGGTAGCTTATTAGGAACATGAAAAATGCTGGACATGCTTTTTTATTGGATACTTTTATGACAGGAATGTTAGAGAGTCAGTGTTATCATAGTTCAGAGTGGGGATTGTGTAGCCATCCAGAAACTGCCACTGCTAGTATTCCTTACTGTACTGTACTGGTTAGAAGTACAGAGGACTGCAATTCATCAATACCTGGAGGGCTGCACAAAACCTACAACTATGATAATTGCACCATTACCCTCTGAGGAATAGGTCCACGCTTTCCTATCTCCCATAGATTGTGATGCTGAATCAGCATAAAGCATCCCAGGAGCACATCTGGTTACATTCTATAAACTGTTGAGGATTTCGGATGCAACTCTGAAGCTATTTTTCTAACAGTAAGCCCCATTGAACTCAGTGGTTTCTTTAGAGTAGAATGTAGATGAGTGGGCTGCTATTTACTGACCCTGTAAATCACACCACTGTTCCACACCTGTGGAATATCTATTTGGGTTTTGATGCCTATTGGTATAATGGCCCAAGGACTCCTTTCCCAATATTTGCCATGAGCAGATTCCTTAATTTTTAAGGAATCAAAAATAATTAACTGGAGGAGGGAACAGAAGGCAGAGTATCAGTGGTTCTCAATTTATGCAGTTTACACAAAATGATGATTATTGCCTTAAAAGACTATGTCTTGACCATAGCAGCATGGCAACAATGAAGAAATCTTCAAAGTGCCTGACTGATTATTCTGGGTAAAAAGCAAGCTTGGAGCATCCAGACTATGTACCAATGAATTGACTTATCAACTAACTGCATAAAGGTGTTTCCAATTTTGCAGACAGGAATGGTTATTTTTGGCTCAGTTTGGGGCTACTGAACTAAACAGTTTAATCTTGTCCTTCTGTGAAATCACTCTGATAATACATGGATGCAGAGAGTGTTGAGTGTTAACTTGCAAACTGAATCTGTCCCCATTATAGCTAGTGAAATGTCTAGCGAATGTGTTCACTGCTACTGGCTAAAGCAGTCAACACTTTCAGCACCGGATGTCCAGCAGCTCAGAAAATAAAATGCCAGTGTACATTCTCCTCCTTGTTAACTCCATACTATTCAGCTTTCACTTTGTCAGAGTGAAGAAGTAAAGGTGGCATCCCTGCAATGTCAAGACCAATTTGATTCCTAAGCCTCCTAGACCAGGTCTCCCTGAAACTACAGTACATGTCAAATAGCCAACTTGGATTTTTTTTTTTAAAAAAAAAAAGTAAAACCCAAAATCTTCTAACCAGCAGGAATTCTGGCTCCAGGTATCTGGGACTGTAATTCAAAAATCAACTTTTCTGAACTCTGGAAATGATACTTCATATTACAGCCCACAGATGGAAACTGAAAGAAGGAAATGATAAACTGTTGATCTAGCTATATTGTTCAGCAAGCTTTTGCAATCATCTCTCCCAATCTACAAGGCCTAGCAAAGATAGTAGGATAAATCTAGAGCATTTTTTCTTATTCTTCACAGGAAATTCCCACAAGGCAGTAGCCGCTTTCTTCTCATCTATCTACAATCTTTCCTTTAATTTGGAAAGTTAAGTCTTAACTAACCTCTATCATAGTTATCAGTACCATCTACTGTATATTGGTAGATGGTACTGATAACCATCTACCAATGCCTCCACCAAGCAGTTTAGTTGCTTGCCTATTGTCTGGTATTGAAACACTATCCTTAGGCCAGGATGACTGAGGCTGACCTAGGAAAGAATGGAACTGGGAACAGAATATTGTATTTCCTGTATAGGCAATCTCCTCATTTTCAGTGTTCAGTCTTCCCTTGTGGATACCTCTTGGGTGTCTTATCTACACCAGCCAGGATATGCTGGCCTCCTGCTTGTATATTCTGGCTCTGGCTCTGGCTAGACTTGGTCACATGCTGAGGGACCCCTGCCTGGCTTCCAGGACAGACAGATAGCTGGTTGCGGCAGCAAGGGATGAGGATACACAGGAGCCCGATCTGTTCCATCTCAGTGGTAACAGATTAAACAGGGTATTTTCTTTTCAAGGTTTATTGGGCCCTACCGCAGCATGCCCCCATTCTAGCCCAATATCTGCCCCAGGAGATGGTGAGGTATGGACTGCAGGGCTCTAGAATGGGGGCAAGCCAGGGTATTTAGCTTGTGTGGATAAGCCCAGCATCTTCAAGGGAACCTGTTTCTTATCACTGACTCCTTCTTGAGGTGAGAGAGCACTAACCTTCTAGAGATATTACCAAGAAAAGATTTTCTAAGGGTACTCGACCACAGAGTGCCTGGCATTAACATGTTTTAGCCCTATGGGCAACATGGAAACATCTAGGATAAGTAAAATCAAATGGTTTCACTCCAGAACGTCTTGGCAGAGAGTAAAATTGATACATGCAACTTCAGCCATCAAATAATGTATTGCAGACCTTGGCACCAGTTTCAAAATGAATTCTAACATGCACACAGATGTCTAACTAGCTCCTTTGCACACGCCCACTTCAGAGCATGTGACCTGGGTGGCACCCTTGTTGTGTGTTAGAATACTACCCAAAGCCTATCATGAGAGAAATTTCTGTCACAATTTGTGTTTTCTCATTCCCAGGACATGAGGAAACATCTAGAATGGCCTGGGGATTCTAGTATGTGAAGCAATGCCACCTCTTGTGTTCAAGACTTTGCTGCAGCTAGAAGATGTTGTTTTTACAACTTGCTTATTGTGTCAAATGCAATGGACACATTTGTGGAGCAACCAGTTATTATTGGTGGGTTCTGATCCATGTCCAAAAATCCTCCACCCTGTATAATCAAAACTGCTGCTGCTGATGATTCTCCTGCTCCGGCATCAGGTTTTCCTTTGTGGATTTCCAGTGGGGTAGAAAATGAGAACATCCTGACTCTCCCCTCAGTTCACTTCCCGTTTCCTGTATCTAATACAAACATTGCAAACTATCTCCTCTTGTTTTCATACTATTTAAAATTATTGGTGAAGAGGAACACACACACACAGAGAGAGAGAGAGAGAGAGAGAGAGAGAGAGAGAGAGAGAGAGAGAGAGATTAGATGAACAGCTCACTGTAATCCCCTTGTGGCTTCTGCATGCTGCATTGACAGAGAGAGATTCTTGAATGATATGTTTGCACTTGGGAGAATTTTGCTCCAAAGCAATAAACTTTTGAGTGTCTTTGGACAAGACACCCAGTTTGTTGAAGGATTAAGTAATACTACCAGTCATTTTGGTTTTCAGTGAGAGGGATTTAAGCACATGTTTAATTAGTTCAGTGAGATAAATGCAAACTAGAAATGCTGTACTTTGGTGGATTGTTGCCCCTAGTTGAATAGCATTCCCAGAACCTGGTCCAATTTCTATCCATGGCTACAGCAATTATTTTCTGTCAAATGTGTTTCTTAGAGCCAGTGTATTTATAGTAGTCAGAATAAATGAAGAACATTTTTTTTTACTTCACAACAGATAGGTGTTTATAGATACCATGTATGAAATGTCATATTTCTAAGCATCTAAATGAAAAACCTAATATATTATGTGCAGTCGTTCTGCAGTTTTAATGATAACTGTGAAATCCTCATTCTGTTGTGGGACTGATGTCCTTCTGTGTTTCAATTATCATTCAGGGGATGTTCTGCCTGCAAATCAATTTTGTGCTTGCTCTCTCTTTGGAGGGGAAAAAAATGAAGTAGAAAGAAACCTGCAATTCAGAATCATCCTGGATGTAACACTCTGCATAAATGCTTCACCAAACCATTAGGTGTTTTTGGTGCTTAATCAGTAAAGGGAGCATTGCGGTCTGAAGCAATTCCAAAGCAATTGAAGTTTGGGTGGATATTTGGAATTCTTCCTCTCTCACACAGAGTTTGACTTTCTGAATGTAAAATGAGGAGAGGAAAATGGCTGAACAACTGAACAAGGTAGAGAGGGAAGACTGGGAGAGAGACTCTCCTTTGAAACTTGTAAAATACAGACATCTAGTGGTCAAAAGCACAGAAGAGAAATTCAAGCATAGATTTAGGGATTATGTAATTGCTTGCGTTGAACAGCTCTGTGTATCACGTCTCTGTGTGTACTATGCTTTCTGACTATCTCTCCCTTGTTTCTATGATGGCTGTTTTGTTTTGCCTTTTCTTCCGTTAGACTTGCAGTTCACTTCTGTGAGATGTTCTGCTTTATTTTTATGCTTCCACATTCACAGATATCAGATGCTGAACAAAACATTCACCCTGTGTTTCGTCAGCCTCTTCCACCATGTTCTAAATGTGTAGATCATGGTGAATGTGGCCATTAGATATAGGAGCAAGGCTGCACTGAGCTCTACAATCCATTTTCAATGTTTGTGTGTGTCGTTTGTTTGATACTTGGCTCCCCCAGGGAGGACTTCTAAAAGTGTTTGTTTTTTAAAGATTTGTGGCCAGGCCACCTGATGATCCATACCATTGTCAGTTTAGGACAGCTCAAGTCCCAGCCCTGGCATTAATTCAGTTTAGCTCATAAACACTAAAAAGAACCACTAGAATCCTACAGAATGGCTGGCCTCTACAAGTACAAGAATATGCCTCTTGGGTGAAAAGAGTAAGAAGACAACATTGTTTTTCACCTTTTGTATAATTCTAGATTTCACAGCCTTATAAAACTTATTGCAATAGATTTGTGATGTAATGCCTGACAGCCTCATCCCATAGAAAGATCTTAACTGAAGCAGTAATAGATGTGAACGTTTGAATAAATTAATATTTGTTTTCCCATGGTGTTGCTTGAAATGCTGGGGGTCCAAGAGGACCGTCGAACACACTAGTATTAAGATGGGGAATTAATACGCTTCATTTGGAAATGCAAGAGGTGGGTAATGGCAGGACCTGTTAGACCTATCTATACTGGTACTAAGGAGGAGACTCTAAGCCAATAAATGATCTTTATTGGGAAATAATATTAACAGCAGTCATGCAGACACTCAAGTTTCAAGCATTCACACAAAACTAATAAAAATAGCAGGAAGTATTTGGATAGAGGAAAAGAGTGAAGGGAAGATGGGTGATATGACACCTGTCCTGTAGAGCAGAGATTCCTGCAGCAATGGCATCTCAGAGTTGCATTCTGAGGGTGCACAGCAAGCTGGCAACAGGGAGGAAGTAGAACTGTGAGTAATTTGGTGGTGTTTTGGGGTGATATTTATATGAAATAGTTTTCTTATAGGGCTAAGAGTTGTGGGTGAAATACAATGGTTCTTGGAGATTCCCAGGTTAGAACAAAGGGTGTGCCGGACAAGCTAATGATTGTTAATGATTGATACTTTGGAATTGAATAGGGAAAAGGCAAGGTCTATTGGTAGAGGGAAAAGGAGAGGAAAATCCTTTTTACAAGCAATAAGGGTCTCTTGATATCACTGAGTTGATTAGTGATGACTCACCTCCAGGTGTTGAGTCTTACTTGAGAGTGTTTGGTTTTTTGGAAATTTCCACAGGCCCTTCATTTGGTGCATACATGAATCCCACCCTGGTATTTGGGGGTCCCTAGTCTACTTGTATACATGTAGATGGTCACCTTAGTCAAATTATTAAATATAGCCAATTAGTTGATATTCCAAGATGAGTTATCAGGGCATGTAACCATGGTATGTTTCTGTTTCTAATTGAAAGTTCCTTCATCGAAGTGCCTTCACCAGTCTTCCCCCTTTCTCCAAAAGGTCTTGAGATGAAAACTCTTAACTTGGCTCATATGAGGGAGATTCATACATCTCCATGCTCCTTCTTAAATTCCTCCAAGTACAAAACTAGATGCCAAAATAAGGTAGAATCATTTTCCTTGACATCAAGTTTATTTTTCTGTTGGGAGAATTTCTTTTATCTAAAGGAACATTCAGTCAATTGAGGCTTTGCTTGTAGTTTTGTATTATAGTTTACACTTACAGCTTTGTCATACCAGTGAGAGCTAGTCCTACATTCATCGCTGCCAGTCCTAATGGAGACATTTGTTCCCTCCAATACTAGAGACAGTATGCCTTTCTATATCTGTTGTGAGGAAGCAAAAACAAGAGGGTGCAGTTGTACTCATGCCCTGCTTGAGCAGCTTTCTGTAGGCAACTGGACAGCCAATATGTGTATGGGAAATATAAAGCTTGGTTTGTGTAATTTATGCACGCCCAAACAAAAACTAAAAAGTTCTTTTTAAAAAAATAGAATGAGATTATGATAATTTTTGTGCATAAGTATTTTTTGGCATTTTGGAAGGGTTTTTTTTTTTTTTTTGGTGCCCAAAAAGTGATGTTTGTGTACAGGAAGAAATGTATTTTGTGCTTGCAAACACAAATCTTTGCAATTTGGTAAAAGGGTTTCTTAGCACCCCTGCTACATAGTTAGCTATATGTAAAGTTACATAATGTAGCAGGTCTATAGGCATGTATTTTCCTATACAAGCCAGTGCAAGCTTTAAGATCTGCAGGAGAAGGCTTTCTCACCTTCACAGGCATGTTTGGTGAGATATGGGAGTGAGCCTTCTCCATACCTTCTCCTAGGCTGTGGAACACCCTTCCAAGGGAAGTCTGGTTGGCCCATTCCCTGCTCTCTTTCCTCCGGCAGGTAAACAGTTTTTTCGTTCAGGCAGGCCTTTGAGTTTTAAATTATATAGCTGTACAGTGTGTGAAGTGGTGTACTGCATTTTACTTTTTAATCTATTGTCAGTAATTATGTTTTAAATGTGTTTTTAATGTTTTTAACCATGGTTTTTAATATATTGTTGTTTAATCCTTTTTTTAACTTTTGTAAAATAAGATTTTAATTTCATCTTATTTTAAACTGCTGAAAGCTGCCTTGGAAAACATCCTGGGAGAAAGGCTGGGTATAAATTCAGTAAATACATACATACATAAATAAGTTATAGTTATGCATTTGTGACTAGTTTGTATTTGTGATCCCTACGTATTCTCTAGTTTAGGGGATACATAGGAACCATGAATGTCCCCTAATCCCCACTATAAATCTGGAAGTAGCTGACTGGTGTTCCCATACCCCTTTGCATGAGCAATCTCTGATATAAAGAGAGATTTTATAGGTTGCCTTATGCAACCTACTTTCTCCAATGCACAGGCCCCTGCCTCACTTTCAGCATCTCCAACATGGCTAGAAAAGCACTCTGTGGCTTTTCTAGGGATACTGTAGAATGTGTTGTAGTGGTTTTGGCATTGGACTAGGATGCTGGAGACCAGGGTTTGAATCCCCAGTCAGCCATGGAAACCCACTAGGTGACCTTGGGCAAGTCACACTCTCAGCCTCAGAGGAAGGCAATGGTAACCCCCCCCCCCTTGAACAAATCTTGCCAAGAAAACATCCAAGATAGGTTCACCTTAGGGTTGCCATAAATCAGAAATGACCTGAAGGCACACACCAATTCCTTTAGAGTGCTTTGGCCCTTGAAGATCACAGGATACATTTTTCTGCCTATCCACTGTTTCTAGACTTCCCCTTATATCTGCCCCAATCAGCTGCTCCACATTTAGAAAAAGCAATAGGCAGTGGTAGCTGGAGGTGTTCATGTTCATGAGGATGGTGAATTCACTCCAGGTTTTAATCTAAACTGTAAAGAAGCTGTCCAAGTGCTGGGCCCTATCCACTAAATAGGTTCAGCACCTTGGATAGTTCAGGCTAAAAGTCAGAGTGGATTCACCACAGTACTGATGCAGAAGCCAAAAGATACCACCAGCAAAGGGACTCTCCCTTTATATAAAGCCAGTGTGGGATGAGGTTTACCAATGTTAAGGTCAATTCTAAGCCAAGTATTTTATTGCTTTTGGTTAAAGGTCCTTGCATAATAATTATAATTCAAAAATTAAAAATAAAACACAATAATCTAAGCTTTACATGCAAAAAATGTAATACTGGCCAGTTCAAATCAAACACTATTTCGCTTGTCAGAGTCCACTCAACAAAGCAATTAAAACATTGAACATATATTTATTTATGAGACATAACGATGCCTCAAGGAAGTAATCACTGGGTCAATAATAATACATACATAATACATACAATGATTCTAATAAGCTAATGTGACTCCTTTGATATCACTGACTTCCCTGGTTGTCTTCCAACCAACTAATCCTGACAGTTCTCAGTACACTAATTATCTCTGCCATCTAAACCACCAGCTCTATATGATCTTTCTCCTGGAGAAAGATCTATATGATCTTTCTCATGCCAGTTGGTTTTTGGGGTTGGAGTAGCTCCAGTCAATCTCTTTTCTGCTGTTTGCCTTCACTCTTAGCAGTGGACATTGCTACCACCAAACTGAACTGATGGGCTGGCCAATTGCTTACCTTTACCATTGGCAACAGTAAGATTTTTGAAAGTCCCTGTTAGGGTTCTGGGAAAGTCAGCGTCGCCTCCATACATTTCACATTCATTCATTGTGAAACAAATGCAAACAACTTGCATTAATTAGTCCTTCAGATTGCCAATCACTACTATTCAGTGGCCACAAGATGTCACCATCAGCCTTTTGGTAGGAATAGGAGCAACAATGGATTTCAAAATGCATGCCCCAATTATTCTAATTTAAAGTATACTGCATGGTGCAGTTCTGGTATCTCTGCAAATAATGGCAAAATTGACATTCATTTCAATGGAGACAGATTTCATCCACAGTAGATCAAATAGAGTATTTGCACACACCTACCATTTTATGCCTTCATTGCAAATAAGCAAACAGCAATGGTTTATCATATCCATGCAATATTTATTTTTATAATAATCATGGCTGGCATGTTGTTAGACAGTCGTGAGGTTGTCAGCTAGACTCACACATTTGTAAATGTTTTGTATTCACATTTACAATTGCGATACTATTGCTACAACTGCAAATGCCCCTAAAACCCACCACCTCCACCATCATTATTATTATATTTATATCCTGCCTTTCTCCCTATGGCAGGAGCCAAGGCAGCTCACAACATTTAAAAACAACACTAGCTAAAAACACAGTACAATAAATAAGAATTAAAAGAGATTAAACCATTATATAGTTAAAATTCCACATAAACAATAGAACATTTTAAAAACACTATAAAATTAAAATAAATCTTAAAAACAGGAGTACCAGCAGTCCAATCTTCATTTGTCAGCAAAGGCCTTAATAGCCAGGCAGCTGTACTCAGCAAAGGAGTTCTGCGGCCCTGGTGAATGGAGCACAGAAAGGTGATACATCCAGCCCCTTCTGCCAACAAGTCATGGTGTAATGAGGAGTTGTGACAGGACTCCATGGGGGCCCTGCTTTCTGCTTGGTGCACTATGACTCACTGGCAGGAGGAAGCTAGATGTGTTACCCCACTCACCAGGGCTGCAGAACTCCTTCGCTCAGCAAGGTTTCCTGGATTTTAAGGTTGGTTTTAAGAGGTCAGAATGGGAGATGATGTGTAGCTATGACATCATATGTATTGTCCCAGGTAGGATCTTGACACATATCTTTTAATTTATATTATTATATCCACATTATGTCTTACTCACTCGTCTCACTGTTCCTATCTCCGAGTATCAAAAAAGAAAGGAAAAATGAACCAAAATCCGAAGTACTGTAATACGAAGAACTAGTGCTCCTTAAAAAGAGCTTGATGATATTTTTTAAAACTGCAGAGCTGCTAATCCCAATATAAATCCTTTGTGTAAAGCTTCTATTCTTTCATTCAGTTAAGGTTCGTAGAAATGCTACAGGTCATTGTAAGGTCCTCTGTTCTGTTATTATTATTCTGACATTGTCTCCAGGTACCAGTGATAATACTGATTTTTGTAGCTGGAAATCCGGTGGGCATTTGTAGTATCTAAAGGGTCAGGATTTTGGTAAGGAAAGAAAAGAATAAAGATAGAGGATCAGGGAGGAATGTGGGTGCCAAGGGGCCCTCACCTGGAATACCAACAGATAGCTAAGAAAGATGAGCATACACAACACTATAGATCAGAAGCAGCCCATGGCCTGAACAGGGGGCACCTGACAGAGTGAATCACCACCCTGTTTGGATCACAGGCTGCCTGTTCTAAATACCTATGAGAAATAACAGGCCATGTATTTCATGAAATGTTATGCCACAGCAAATGTGCTAGTCTGAGGTGCTGATGACTGGTTATTTTGCTGCAATGGGCTAATGTGTCTACCTGTCAGGAGTAGAATGTCCTCTGTACTGAAACATTAAAATAACACCTTCTGTTCTCCAAACCCCCCACAGAATGCATATGTGTTCTGGTTGCAAATACTGGGATGAACATTAATGGGGGGAAATGTATATGAGGTTGGCTAAAGAAAATAAAGCTAGATTAGATGGGCGTTTGCTCTGATACATTTGGAAAGACATGAATGGAACCTGCTATGTTCAATATTTTTATGCTGCAATTTTACACCCACCTATTTAGGAATAAGCTCCATTGAATTCAACAGCACTTACTTCTCAGTAGCTGAGTATAGTGTTGCAGTATTAAAAATTTTAAAAGGACAAAATGTCCACATAATTTATTACATTAGCACATAGTGCTTTAGGCTGAAAGATGAAACTATATATGAAAATATGAAAATATATCTAAATTAGTCAGCAAACTGATACATAACCCTCCATGAACCTGTAGATGGTTTTGGGGATGCCATCTAGTAAAACTTCTGTGGTAAGCTGTTTGCCTGGAACCAGTATGGGTATGTACTCACATCCAACTTCCTCAATCTTGCTTTGACAATATGGAGTATTTATTGCATAGTTTTTCGATCATAGTAGCAATTTTTTCTTCTTTTAATATACTGGAAATATATACCGGAAAAATGTAAACTAGATATAACTTCAGGGGATTCACAGAAATTTATGAAAGCAACATATTAAAAAGTGTTTTTATGCCACCGTCTCCTGGACTAAAGCTAACAACTAAAAATTTCAACACATTATTGAATAATATTTTAGCCTTGGGTAAGGGGAGATGGTGAATCAATTACTACTTAGTATGTTTTTTTAAAAAATAAACATTGTATGTATCTGAAACAGCAATATACTCTCATGTGTGTTGATTATATTATGTTTGTGTCTTCCAACTGCAAAGTAAGCATATTATTGAAAAAGACAATGAAAAAGGCAACAACCACAGATATTCATCTAAGCAAGGAGAAACATGACAGAGGTATATAAAATGTACAGTGGGCCCTTGGTATCCAGTGGGTTTTGGTTCCAGGGCCTCCTGTGGATACCAAAATCCATGGATGCTCAAGTCCCATTATATACAATGGCATAGTAGAATGGTGTCCCTTCTATAAAATGGCAAAATCAGGATTTGCTTTTTTGGATTTTTATTTTATTATTTTTTAAAAATATTTTCAAGCATGGATGGTTGAATCTGTCGATGCAGAATCTGTGGCTACAGAGGGTCGAATGTATATAATATTATACCTGGCACGTGCAAATGGGAAAGAAGAAAAAAATCCTTCCCTTGTAATGCAATCATTTGGGATCACTGCAGTATGATGGGTGGTGAGCAGGGTAGCTGATATCTGTGGGGTGGTGAATAAATGCCGGCTTTTAGTCTGATCTTTATAGGTGCTATTCAAGATACTGGACATTTTGGGGGATGATCTAGGTTGACAGGGACTGCAGCAGATGTGTGTGTGTGTGTGTGTGAATACTATAGTTAATACAAACCCAGTGGATATAAATTAGGCCCCTGCTTGTCCAGTGATAATGGATACTTTTCAGTTTATACAGTTCAAGGATGTGGACAGATTCCTGGAGAGGTGGATGCCACCATATGTGTGTTATATCCTTGCCCTTCCTTGATTATTCAAAAGTCAGAGAAGAACTGGCCAAGCGGGTAGAAGGAGTGGTCAATGCTTTAGTACAACAAAGCAGAATTCCAGCTTGCATAAAAGATGCAATTTTAAGACTGTTGTTGAAAAAGGCTTCCCTGAATCCCAAATGACTGGATAACTACTGACTAATTTCCAGCATCCCAATTTGGGGCAAGGTACTGGGACATATGTAGCTAAATGCTCAGGGATTCCTAGTTAACATGGGTTGTTCAGATCTATTTGAATCTGTCTTCATACCTGGCTATGGTAAAGAGAGAGTTTTGATTGCCTTTGTGGATAATCTATGCTGGAAACTGGACAGGTAAACATGTCCCTGTTGGTTCTACAGGACCTCTCAATGGCTTTAATACAATCGACCATATTATCATTCTGTGCTGCCTCACTGGGATGAAGCTTGGAAGCACTGATTTACAGTGGCTCTGTTGGTTCCTAGAGGAGTAAGCTGGGAGACTCCTGTTTGAATCTTTGGCTGTTGATCTGTGGGGTCCATTAGATTTCAGTTTTGTCCCCCAAGCTATTTAACTTAAACATGAAACCAATGGGAGAAATTGTCTGGAGTTTGTGGATCCAGTACCATTGGAATACAAATGAGTCTGTTATTCCTTGTCACCTAACTCCAAATAAATTAATTTGATTTAAAGTGAGAGTTGTCCTAAGTAATGGACTGGAAGGGGGGGGGCTTGAAGCTTAATCCAGACCAGTCAGAGGTGCTCCTGGTCAGTATCAAGGCAGATCACGAAATAAGAATACAGCCTATGATGAATGTGGTTACAATTCCTCTGAGGATACAAGGTTGTAACTTGGGTATACTTCTTTATTCAAGCTTGAGCCTAGAAACTCAAGCTTCAATGGTGGTTGGGAGTGGATTTGCACAGTACACCAGCTGGGTGCATTCCTGGAAACCTTGTCTGGCCATGATGACACCTATCTTAGGTATATCCCATTTGGATTACTGAAATGCACTCTACATGGAGCTGGGTTTTTGAAGGGTGTTCAGAAACTTCAGCTGGTTCAGACTGTTGTAGCCAACTGTTGATCAGGGCAAATTATGAGAAGCACTCCCTTGTTGCAACAGCCCCACTGGTTACTGGTCTGTTTGAAGCCATAATTCAAAGTGCTTGTAAACACCTATAAAGCCCTATACAATTTGAATCCAGGTTATTTCAGGGAGGATATTCTCTGATACAGCGGGGCCCTGGTATCCACTGAGGTTTGGTTCCAGGACCCCTGTGGATACCAAAATCAGTGGATGCTCAAGTCCCATGATGTACAATGGCATAGTAAAATGGTGTCCCTTATATAAAATGGCAAAATCAAGGTTTGCTTTTTGTATTTTTTTTGTGTGTGTGTGTGTGTGTGTGGAATATTTTCAAGCCATGGATGGTTGACTCATGAATGCAGAATCAGTGGATACGGAAAGCCAACTCTATAAGACTGCTGCATTTTGAGATCTTTGGAGAGGCCCTTCTCTCTGTACCATCACCATCACAGATACATCTAGCGGGAACATGGGAGAGGCCTTCTCAGTGGCTTCTCCCAGGCTCTAGAACTCTGGGAGAGGTGAGATAGGCTCCTTACTTGTTCTCCTTCTGGTGGCAGGTGAAGGTTTTGTTTTGCTTTGACAGGGCTTTGGAAACTGATTGTTTATGGGGAAATTTAATAATGTGTTGTCTTTATTTGTTGCTTTTTAATAGATCTTTATTCTATTGACAGTTTAATTATTTTTTTAAAGTGATTTTAATTTTTGTCTGCATCAGTTTTAATATTTGGAAGTCACCCTGAGTTGCTGTGGTAGCAATAAGGTGGGATATACAGTAAATAAATAAATAAAATAATGGCAGAGATACTAGGTCCTAGATCAAGTACTTTGGGCTTATCTACACAATCCAGGATATGATGGCTTCCTGCTGGCATAGCCTGGCCATGGATCAGGCCCATTGTTCCCCATTATCTGTACAAAATGGGAGGAAGTTAAGTCCAGAAGGGCACACTGGCCCCATGGCTGAAGCTGTCACCATGCTCTCCTGGCATCAAGGAAGCTGGTTGCAGCATGTGATCAAGGCCTCCTGCATGTGACCAGCCTTGTTCACATGCTGCAGGACTCCTTCCTACCTTCCAGGAGTGCCTGGGAGACCGCAGCAGCAGTGAGGGCCTGCCTGCCTGCCTGCCTGAATGGGCTCCTGCAGACATGTGTGGCCCAATTCATTTTTTTCTGGCAGTAACAGAGTAAACCAGGTATTTTAAAACATTGTATCAGGCCCTACCCTATCCTGCCTTAAACCCCCCCCCCCGTCTTAGCCCTGGATCTGCTCCTGGGGTGGTGAGAACATGGTTTTAACATATATTAAACTAAATAGCATCTCCTGGCCTGGCCTTACACCATCCTACCTTAGTATGCACAACATCCTGCAAATAATGAAGGTCTGTTCTCCTGTCAATCAGGGTGCAGCAGACTGACGTTTACATACCCCTCCTGCAAATGCTCTCCAGTGTGACAATCAGAAGCATAATCCCTGTTGCAATCCCTCCTTACACCAGACATTGATGGCAGAAAGAAGATGGAAATGTCAGTTTGCTGCACCCCGATCAACAGAGAAGGGGGAAAGAAACAGACCTCCATTGTTCACAGTATCTGGTATTGGCAAAGCAGGATTGGAGGCAATAGTGCTGCAATCATGAATTCATTGGTGTAAAAAATATAAATATGAATCAGTTATCCATTAACTCTAAGGACTTTATCAGACAAGCCTCTAAAAATGTTCTTTTGCCACCATATTTTACACTGTTTTTCTGCTAGCAAAAGAACCCTTTATATAGCAAATGTACCCATGATTATGTGAAAAAGCAGCCCCGTACTTCTGCATTGACAGGTGAGTGAGATCTCGATGGTTCTCGTAAGAAGACACGAGTGTGCTAAAAAGTAAAAACAAACAGCTAAATTTTTTTTTTAAAAAGCACACACAGCACTGAAACACACTTTAAAACTTGCCTACAACATGGGGAGGTTCATAAAAAGTGGATCCCATGGCTAGTTTTCCCATTTCCACCCGGAAGTGTTCTGATGGGGATAGCCCATCGATGCTGGTATTGTACCAGCAAAATGGGATGCAGTTTCACATGCTCACAATCACGACAAATAAAACATCATGGCCGATCTATTGATCGCTTGGCCTGACAATAAGAAAGAATTCCTTATTTTCAATACATGATTGCAAAAGCATGACGTTGTCTGGTATTGGTGCCCTTTCACATTCATTTGACGTCATTATGACACTATATTTGCTGTGTCTGATAAAGTCCTAAGTTACAAATCCATAACTGCAATAGTGAATAATGAAGCCAACAACAACAACAGTAATAAAATCCCCTGCCCCACAAAGTTCTGATCCTAATACCAGGACCCCTGGGTGCCAGTTAGATGGTAGTTTTTGTCACGGGGTGTCCTGGGACTTCCTGATCCCGTATTCGTCCCTACCTGTTTAGATGATTTTTGTCTCTGAACTGGCTATACCGGGGGATCCCGGGATCATTGTTTACATGGCATCACGTCCCGAGATATGTACCTTCTCCCACTATATACTACACTGGTTTTTTTTTTTTTTGGTTTTGTTTTGTTTACATGAGTTTAGGTCCCGGGATATATTATTTTTTAGCTGTCAATCAAGGATGCGATTACTCGTTTTTTCACAACCTCAGTGACATACTTCCTTTAGAGTTTCGCGCCACGAGCGATGCTGTTGGCTGGCTCAAATGTTTGTTAAAGCTTCTGCATTGGGGATGATGGGATGATTGAGTGTTGCATTGGGGATGAGGCAATAAGAGGATGAGTGGACGAATGAGCGACCTAGCCTTTGCTGTCCTTCCAAATTGAAAGAACAGCATTTAAAGCCAGTGAAAGTGAGGAAGGAAGGGGTGCTTAGTGGCTACAGCCTTTGCTGTCCTTCTGAATTGAAAGAACACCATTTAAATCCCATTGAAAGTGAGGAAGGAAGGGGTGCTTAATGGCTACAGCCTTTGCTGTCCTTCCGAAGTGAAAGAACAGCATTTAAATCCCATTGAAAGTGAGGAAGGAAGGGGTGCTTAGTGGCTACAGCCTTTGCTGTCCTTCCGAATTGAAAGAACACCATTTAAATCCCATTGAAAGTGAGGAAGGAAGGGGTGATTATCGGCTACAGCCTTTGCTGTCCTTCCGAATGGAAAGAACACCATTTAAATCCCATTGAAAGTGAGGAAGGAAGGGGTGCTTAGTGGCTACAGCCTTTGCTGTCCTTCGAATTGAAAAAACACCATTTAAATCCCATTGCAAGTGAGGATGCAGGAGGCTGTGTGTGTGTGTGTGTGAATGTTCAATCATCTGCTCAGACAGTGGCATTTTTTACTGTACCTTTTAACAAATGGAATGAATGCAGGTGGGGGGTTAATGGGCGATCGTCTGTGATCTCTTTACAATTTAGTCTCTCTTTAAAATTTAAACCAAGCATGCGGGGGGGGGGGGTTAAAGTAGGTTTCCCAGTGTAGAAATCCATTGAACAGGGTGATTTAATGTACACACACACACAACCTACTTGCAGCTGGAATGGAAGCCTTTGTTTTCATCTGGTGAGGCTGAATCTATTGAACGGGTGACTGACCCCTCCTCTCCTCCCTGAGCCCGCCCCTGGTCACATATATTTCCGGTCATCAGCAAGTACTGAGATCTCTTGTCCTGGGGTGTTTAGACATACGATTTTCTGAATCCTCCTGCGACTTTTTTAAAAAACCGGACAAACCGCAGGACTGAAAGTTCCGCAAATTGTGTGATAAAAGGTGCCCCCCCTTCCCAAAATCCAGTGCCCGACACAATGTGCATGTAAACAGCCACTGCTCGACACGAATTCCTCCCACTACTTTTTCATTGTGTAAACAGCATCCTGCTCTTTCTCTCTACAGTTTTAAAACTGATTGTGCAATTGCTAATTGGATGAGTGGTGTCACATTTCACTTCATCCCCAGGGTTTGTGGATGAGAAAAGATTCTTTCCTTCATTGCCAGTTGAGCATAGTAATGATCAGTAGCACTCATTAGAAGAGAAAGCTGGTTTCAGATTGACTAATGCATTGTCTTTTCCTTGGGTAGCTAAATTAGTGTGATTACTGTTTTCTTTTATTTGTGGAAGGCCCTGGTCTTGGTCAAAATGTCAACATGATGAGCCCATAAAGCCTACTGATTACCCCTACTAACCAATGTTATTCTTCTCTCAAATGACAGCAACACATGGTTGCTTCCAAATCCCCTGCACTGTTTATGTAAAGCAATAACATGATTTCATTTTCTCTGATTAACAGTATGGAATAATTTCTTTGCCACTTAACATTGTATATGTCGTTGTGCATAGTTAAGTGTACGTTGATGCTTTGCAAAATATCTAGGAAGCAAAGTGTTCTTGCAGGGAATACCATCAAAAATATTGTTCTCCAATTGTTCAGTCTCTTTGAGACACTAATGAACACTTGGATGCATGCAGTATTTAATTTATACATCATGATATTTTGCTTATCTGTCAAGTATAGCTTAATTAAGTCTATACTTTCCAACATATTCTGGTTAATCGTGTGCTATGAAAATATGGAACATTACCCTCAACTGTAATGGCTACAGTGTAGGACTCTAATCAGAGCACTCATTAACTGAGCAAAGCAAAGTACTTCATCAAAATTTCCAACAGTGAAATAAAATCCACCCCAGATAGGGTTATTCACATAATTACATTTTCAGGCAACAGGTAGGTTGGGAATTCACACTATATAGCCATGCATTCATTAATATATTCCAGTGACAAAATGCCAAATCCTTGGATATTCAGAGTGTATAATTGCCAGGACTTAGTCCATAATGACCATTATAGCAGATGCCCAATCAGATGCTTCACTAAGCTCATAAGTGGAAGTTCTTTTCATCTAATTTTCCTACAATCGTTTTCTTTCCGCTTCACCAGTATTTCAACCTCACTGAAGTTTAATCCTTTCCATTGCCCAGTGAACTTTCAATCTTTGTCTTCTCTTTCACTTTCATTTTCTACTCTTTTTAAAATCAGTTCCCTTCCCAAATTCTTTTATGTTCTACATATTGGTAATAAGCTACAAATGGGGCTTGCCCAAGATGTTTTACTGCCTGAACTGAAGGAGAAGATGACACCCCCTTCCTTTATTCTGCATAGAGCTGGTGACTGAATCTTTTTTTGTCAATAGTAATTGCCATGTCTGAGGCTAGTTTAGGAATCTCAGAGCAGTTATATAGTTATATCCAAACTCCTTCCCACTGCCCACGCAAACAAATGTTCCAGTTACAAAAAATGGTGGCATCATCATGAATAATGTGATCAGAGAAATGCGTAACTGCAATATTAATTGGAGAGCATGCTTGGATTTGGCTTCCCCTCTGTCTGTTGGATCCACTGGGGATTTCCCAGTTACACTGTCTGTTACAAAATGGCAGGCAGTAACTAGGCAAGAAAGACAACCAGCCAGCAATAAACAAAAAATCACTAGGACACCTACCAAGGTGATCCTTCCTCACTCTGCTTAATGCTACCCATTTTGGAAACATTCCTAAGAAATCAGTTCAAAAATTCTGTTCACCTGATCTGGAAAATTAGTTCCCCAAACTGTGGAATGTGGAATAAGTGATATGCTTTCACATAATTACCATCATGTGAGAAAACTCTCGTTGAATTTATTCTCATTCGCACATTTATACCCATATTGATAATTCTATATGCAATCCTTTAGTTGCAATAAAAAGTGGATATATCCTCCAAGTGAAACATACAAACATTGGCATGTAAGTTCACTTGGTACTTATCAGAATACATTCTACACATTGGGGAAGGTGTGAATTGCATCATGCAAGGCCATGTTTCTGGCTGGGAGAGTCTGGATCTAGTTAGTCAAAAAAGTAACTTTTCTAAACTCTGTCAAGAATGTCACACATCTTTCAAAGTCTGTCTTGTATAGTTTTCTAGTTTCAACTCTACTGACTTCTATTTAGCTTTATTTCTAAAATCGTTGGACTCTGTCTCAGCAGATTGATTTGACATACAGGTCGACCCCCATATCCATGGGAGTATGTTCCAGGATTTCCCATGGATATGTGAAACCACGGGTAGTAGTGAACACTCTATTGACATACTCAGAGCAAAAATAGAGTGTTCCCTATCTCTCCCCTGCTCACCTGCTGCCCTTTGCTTCATCACCTGGGAGAAAGCAGGTCGATGGGACAGATTATCCCCAATGAAGAAGCGCTAGCTATGCTTTGTCACCCACAAGAACTTGGGGCAGCTTCTTTCTGGTGACAAAACACTTGCAGTGTTTCATCATCCTGGGAGAAGTCAGGGTGGCTTCTCCCTGGCGATGAAGCAATGGCAGTGGGGGCAATTCTTCCTGTTTCCATCCCCATAGCCTGAGGCTGTTGTGCAAATTGTGGATAAGTGAAACAGTGGATATGGGATCTGTGGATATGGGGGGTGATCTGTAAACATTTATTTATAACCTCTAAGCCCATCACTGTCCTTGAGGAGATGTACAACAGAGAAAAACATTGAATCCATAGACAGAATTTATAAAACAAACTAAAAGCACTCTAAAATAATTTAAAACCAGACGGTAAGAACAGCAGAGAAATTCCAAGTGACTCATCAAGCCACTTGACTTATCAAGTGTTGATTTGATTATTGTGTGCTAGACTAACTATTGGATTTAGAACCATGCTACTGGGACAGGCCTGCCTAGAAAGAGAACACATCTACGGTAGGTCATATTCTGTGAATATTAAATTTAGGCTTTGAATATGATAAATGTACCTGGTTAAAAATATGAACGCTAATCAAGTGTTCACATAACAAATCAGACCAAGTGAGGAAATTCAGGTGATTTGTTGTCTCTTGAAAATTTTCATCATTTACTGTTTTTCATCCAGATGTTGTTTACCATGACTTTTTCTTCTTATTTCCTTCCTATTCATGTATAGGCATTTGGAATACTTGAAGGTGTACTGTTTAATCTCTCTCTCTCTCTCTCTCTCTCTCTCTCTCTGGCTTTTCTTTGCAAATGAAGATTTAGAAAGGACTCATCCCGTACTTTCTGCAAGCGCACTGATAACTACAAAGGCCAATCCGAGATAAACAAGTCCGGTTGCAAAAAGCACAGCAGAGGGTCTCCTTGGGTGATGTTTCTGGGTTGTGATTCTTTCCGTGTTGTTGTTTTTCTTCAAGACTTGTTCGGCATGAGTTCTCAAATAAGGCTGCAGCATTGTGGATAGTGCATCTCCATGCCTCCCGATGTGAGGCCAGGGCAGACCATTGTTGGTGATCAATTTGGCCAAGCCTGAGATGTTGTTTCAGGGAGTCCTTGTATCGTTTTTTTGGAGCGCCCCTCTTATGCTGACCCGTGGTGAGTTCACCGTAGAGTACTATTTTTGGGAGGCGATGGTCCTCCATCCTAGAAATGTGCCCTGCCCAGCGCAGCGGTGTTCTCAATATCATGGCCTTAATGCTGGTGATCCCTGCTTGCTCAAGGACAGCAACATTCGTCCCATAGTCAGTCCAGTGTATATTTAGGATTGTGCATATACAGTGCTGATGAAAGAGTTCGAGGAGTCATAGGTGGTGACAATAGGTGACCCATGTTTCAGATCCGTAAAGAAGAATAGACAGTGCAATGGCTCTATGCACACTGATTTTTATGCTTTGCCTCAGGTGTTTATTACTCCAGACTCTTTTGTGAAGTCTTGTAATAAGGCATATTGAGTGAGGATCACATTTTAAAAAATCCCTTCAGATTTCATGTTGATATTCTGTTAATGGCAAAGTTATTAGATACAACATCACTATTTAGTTTAGTCAAAATTAATACATTTTGTGAACAGGACACACTAGCTTGACATTCTGTGAACCTTGAGTGTATTAGGAATTTGGATGAAGAAGCTGCAAAATGGCTCTCAGAGATGGACCACGTCACGCGAGCAAAATACCACTATGGAATTCTGTAGACATGATCCAGTCCATCTTGGGTACAGAACACATGGACCAAAGAGTGCTATGGTTTCAGGAGAGCCATGTCTCAGGACTTTCTTGGCTGTAGCACCTGGCTGTGGAATAATGCTATTAGAATTGGTGAACTTTGAATGTCTATACTCACTGTTTGCTAGTTTGCATTATGGTGACTTTGGACTTTGTCAGACTAGCCACTGAAAATGTTCTTTTGCTGGTGTTACACTGGCAGTGCCTCCCTGGCTTGGGGGCTCTGCTGGTTCAGGATACGAAGCAAGCAAAATCACCAGCACCAGTTCTGGGCTTGAAAAGAAGGCTATTTTATAAAGACAGCAGATAGAAAAGCAAATAGGCATATTCTCATCAATCAGACAGACATAGAAAGAAAAAAGATATACTGTATACACAAACTGGCCATGCAGAGTTGCGCGCTGCTGTGAAGTGAAGTTCCTTGTCATGCTCTCCCCTTATATGTATTCCTCTTACAGAATCTTCGAAATCATGGTGGGGAGAAAGGAAAACTTTCTCAAGCCAATTAAAAAGAATAAATTTTCTCATGCCAATTATCATACCAGGTGCCAGGATGTATCAAAACATTTTTATCTCCTTGGCTATAGGATGACATTCTCATCCCCTCCTGCTCCCTCCAGCTGTGGAGAAAAACCTCTCCTTGACCCATTCTACTATAGGTAAACAGGGCCTAGTGTATCAAATGCAGCCCAGACCAATCTTTTGATAGGCCATACATGCAGGGCCTAACAGCTGGCATAAAACACCCATTTTTATACTGGCAAAAGAATGCTTCCCAGCAAAGGCAGCTCTGGCAATAAGGGAAGTGAATGGAGCTCCATTGCTCAAAATCTCGCATGTTGAAATCATGTGGGAAATTCAAAAGTAAAAAAAAGAAACATCTAAAATTTACACTAAGAATCTAAACACACTAAAAAAACTTCCAAGTAACCCGGAGAGGGTCATAAAAAGTTCGTCACTTACCTGGATGTCACGATCTCACCCGGAAGTGTTCTGGCCGATCCAACCATTGTCAGGGTAAGTATGAGATTTAAATGGCCAGAGGTTTCGCACACCAGCAATGCTGGCCCAAAAGCAGCAGGGGGATCTATCGATGGCTTAAACTGTCATAAAAGGTATGGGTTTGGGGCAGTTTTTAACTGTGAAAGGGCAACATCATCTGATCTGCACGCCCTTTCGTGATGCCATATTTTAAGTGTCTGATAAAGTCCTTTCTCCTTACTTGTTTTATCACAGTCTTTTCCTGCCTCACTATGACCTGCAGCCATTTTTTTCTTCCTCTTTCTTCCTCTAGACCATGCATTTTATTATGGACGTGTGTTGCAGGTAAAGCTACCATTATATATTTTACAAAGAAGACTTATCTTGATTCCTTCTATGCTAGACCCACTATGTGCAGGGGAGGGGGCACGGGAGTGGTTGTTGTTCAGCTTCTGTTTTGTGATTGCTCTGGTTGAGCGATTCAATACTAGCTCTCACATTTCCCAACAAAAAACCTCCACATGGAGGCTTAACTGGTGCCAACCCTGCCCTTATTTTAATATTGAGTTAAAATCTGCCTATTCATCCCAACTGTTGGTGAATAGTGAAATCATGGCTTGCTTTTCAATCTGTTGGTTAGCACACTTCTCTGAGTTTGAGTTATGACATCATTTCACATTGTTTTAGATTGCTTTAAAGTGATTTCATGAAGTATACCCCTCCCTGATGTCTACTGATACATGGTAGCTAGAAATAAAGAGATGGATGTGTTCCCCTCTGTCAGCAGGTATATAGGCAGTGTGATGGGCCTTCTCTGTATCTCCCTCCCCATGTCTTCATACAGCTTTGCACTCAGTACAAATTACTTACAGTATGTTCTGGAACACAAGTACAGTTGTTCCTCTGTATCCACGGATTTGGTATCCACAGATTCAAGTATTCATGGCTTGAAAATATTCTTAAAAAATAATAATCCAAAAAGCAAACCTTGATTTTGCCATCTTATATAAGGGACACCATTTTGCTATGTCATTGCATATAATGGGACTTCAGCATTCATGGATTTTGGTATCCATGGGGGGTCCTGGAACCAAACCCCAGAGAATGTGAAGGGACAACTGTAATATGCATGAGGAGAGCCCTCTCCCCATGTCTTGGTGTGCTGAGTAAGTATGCCTAGGTGGAGAAAGAGGGAAAAAGAGTTCTGTCAACCCTTTGGGGATTCTTCAGGTGTGATACTCCCTCTTCCACCAGTGAAGTGGTCCTTGCCTCTGTTTGGTTTATCTTGCTATGTTTGATACCAGTGCCTTAAATGCTATGGAATTCATTACATGGGCAAGTATCTAGTAGATGACATGGAAAATTGTTCTGAATTGTAAATAGCCACCTGCCTGTTATGACAGCTTATCATCTTTTTGACTGTTGCATTAAAATGATAATATGCACACCCTTCCCACAGAATTCAAAAGGGCAAGAGCTGAACATCACTTTGCATCCACATTCCCAGCATTGAAGACAGCCCAGTAGTATGCATCTGTCCAGGAAGCAAAACTTTAGCTTTCCAGACCTCTGTTCTATGATCTCTGTGGACAACCACTTAGAAAATTCAATCGGAAGGTACCCACAATTTGAGGGATTTCAGTTTGCCACAAGCAGGCTGTTATACTTTTAGCTTCTACTTGACTTTAAACATAACAAGATAAGAAAATACTAACCCTGGCCTTTCTCTTGAATATATTCATGTCTAGTACTAGCCAAGATATAATGTTTATTAGAAATTAGCCCATCCATAACTTTGATTTTGCAATGTAAATGCCTTGGCATTTTATAAAAGTGAGTGCCCTTTTCTGGGGTACAGAAGACCATAAAATTGATTTTAATAAAACCTCAATTATTTAAGGCTGGTAAATCTAGAAAGAAATACTTTAAAAAGCAAAAGAAGGGTCCTGTTTTTGGAATATTTTATTAATGAGGGCAGAATACCTTTCTTTGCTATTCAGTGTGCAGTTTTGATTTGCTATGGACATTTTTCTTGCATTTGTATGATGATACATCCTGAGTTTTAGAAATGTGCCATTTTTTTTTTAAAAAAAAGGAACAACCACCACAGTAATTGAAATAAATTGTTATTGTTTGAATCCTGGAGAACATGACCAGTATTAGAACAGGAACTGGGAACTTTCAGTCAGTAGAAAAGAAGCATCTTGAGAGGATTCACCATGTGGCATTCAAGCTTTTTCTGCTCTTATCTCTGATCAGTATTTACATACAAGATTCTTTAAAGTCAGAGAAGCTTTTGCATGGAATGTAGTCCAGAAAGCTATTCTCTGCAGTCCAGAAAGTAGTTGCATGAAATAAAGATCTGCTGTGTAATCTAGGAAGTTATCATTCTTGGGCTTCTTCCTAAGTAGACTGAACTGTGATTCACATGTTTTGTGGGGAAATGTCCAAATTAGTAAGACCTACAGCTTGATTACCCACTTGGCTTTGGGCCTGCCCACCACTGAAAGGCAACCCTGAAGACCCATCTTAAATTGTAATTCAAACTGGAGGCCAATAAAACTTCCCAATCCATCCTTTGGAGGGAAGAATGGAGAATTGGATACCCACATCTTGAAAGAGATTATGAACATGATCATAGGTGGCCATACTAATTACTAGGGTATGTGCATGTTAGTATCATTCACATCAAGGATCATCATGTCACCATCATAGGTTCCAGATGTGTCTCTTGCAGGCCTCTTTTGCAAGCACAGTTTGTTCTGTGGATCACTAAATAGCCTATATTCTAAATTCACAGTATAAGCCTTGCAGTAGAACTATAAAATAATAATCCCAAGCTTTAAAATGCTTAAGAGAGTCTCAGCTTAGAGTTCCTGCTGTCTACTGTAGTACTGAGTCAGAGAGTGGAACTTCTGCTAATGATCTTAAAGAGCTTAGAAAAAGAAAGACACTTGTTCAGGTATGCTAGGAACAAAGCATATGGGCCCTTGAGTGTATTTTGAAATATCTTTTTTTAAAAATGAATGCAGGAACCAAGAAAGTAGTGCTATAAATGTAACATGATCCTAATGGAACAAAAGCTGTACTATGCCTTGTTCTTCTGTGTTGTTCCACTAAAGGTCTTCTGCTGACAGCATGTTGACAGAATTCAACTTGATGACTGGCCTTGTTATGTCATGTGAAGTTAGGGTTACTGTTAGATTAAAATTCACATTATACATGAATATATTCCTTTTTATATATATTTTTATCCTTGATCCTCCTGTCTCAAGTGGTGGTCAACATTCAGGAATCATTTTTATTAAAATGAAAGAATAAACATTTGACTGTGAAGATACTGGATTCAAGTGCCTTGTTTTTTATGGGTGAGTAGCTCTTGTCAAGAACATTGAAAGCTACTTTTAAAGTAATAAGTTAATTACAGTATTGAGGTACAAGAAGATTTTTTTAAAAAAATTATAACTATAGTGGTAAGGATCATACTAACCAAATGGACCTATATTTGGACATTAGGGCAGCTTTAACAGAAACTTACAACAAATGTGGTCTCCGAGGAATAAATGTTAGGTAAAGAAACACATCATGCTTTCTCAGACTGTGTGTACATGTGTATCCATGCACTCTCAAACCCACTCACAGGAACACACTCAATCATAGGGATGGAAACAATATTCAAAAATATTTGGGAAATGGTTGAAAAACATGTGTTTCATGTGTCAAGAAAGCTTAACAAGACGAATCCTGGATAAGAATCTTTACATGTGTGCAAAATTCACCGGTGGCTATTTTGCCTAAAAACAGCATTTTCTGTGCAGGAAATAACATTTTCTTTACAGAAGAAGCTGTTTCCTGCATAATAATAAAAAAATACTGTAATTGGGGACTCATTCTGTGAAAAATTCACACGTTCTCATTTTCTGTGCAAAATTTGTATTTTCTATGCAGAAAATATATCCACATAGGACTTTATCAGACGGCGCTGAAATAGCGGAATTACAACACAATACTTTCACAAAAGGGTTCCTGTTATCACATGACATCATTGTCCTCCCATGATCTGTGTGTGCTCCACCTGTTAGTTAGGTGTAACTTTTAATTGATAGGCAAAGCCCTCAATAGCCCTCAATATTGCTCTTTTCATGGCATTGACAACAAGTGTGCAATAATCATGCTTCACTGTAACCATGTGATTCCAGTGTGAATGGTTGGTCATCTTCTCCCCCTTCCCTTTCCTAATGAGATATAATTAAACCTCCGGGGGAGAATGTGAAGAGGATCTACAGGACACTCTTCTAATCAACTGATGCCTTTTTTGGGGTACTTTTTTTATGTTGAAGTATTTATTTGTTTTTAGTGTTTGAGAGAGAAGTCTCACATCTTCTCATGAGAACAGCCAAAATCTCACCCGTGCACAATTGTGGAAGTAAGAGAAAATTTTTCTTAATGGTGCATGTGCCGGCAAACAGAATACATTAATACTTTGTCATTAGAAGGCAATGCAAAGACTAGTATTACTATAGCATAAGCTGAAATCCCATTCTTAAACTGCTAGTGGTGGTCATGTGATAATTCCATGACAGTCATATTGCGTGATTACGGCAATGTGCAATAATTACTGTAATCACGCCACTATGTTTCTGCTTTCCTCAATCATGGAATCAAAGTGTTTTTAAACACTAGTCTGATAAAGTCCATATAAATGTTCTTTCTTTGCACAGAATAAGGACTTTTTCGGATGAGGGTTTCTAACGTTAGCAGCCTCGTCCCCGTTGCGAGGCTGCTGCGCTGCAGGGCATCCCTTTCGGATGACGCTCTGCCCTGCTGATCCTCTGCCGGTACTGTTGCGTAACCGCAGGGATAGAGCAGTGTTATATTTGGTGGTTTTCTAATCACAATCAACTTGCGTGATTAGAAAACTGCCAAATATAACGCTGCAGCGTCCCCGCGGTTATGCAACAGTACCAGCAGAGGATCAGCAGGGCAGAGTGTCATCCGAAAGGGACACCCTGCAGTGCAGCAGCCTCGCAACGGGGACGAGGCTGCTAGCGTTATAAACCCTCATCCGAAAAAGTCCTAAGTCCCAAATTGTGAATGGGATTTGAAAACTGCATGGTTTTTGGAGACTTTCCTGCAGCACGAAGAAAGTTACTAAAATTACTTGTTTCTTCTGTTGAGAAGAAAATTCATGAAGAATTACATTCTTACCCAATCAGAAGAACAGGTATATGCAGTTTGGAGCTGACAAATGGGAAACCCTTTCTTTAGCCAGTTGTTATGTTTCTGCTACCCAATGTACAAGAGAAACTTTTTTGTTCCACCATGGGTAACGAAGCTTTCACTAGTAGATATAGCTGTATCAGAACTGCTGCTGCATTCTAATCTCTTTCTAGGGTTCTTTTCTTTTCTTTTATTGTGTATTACAGACAAAGCTAAAGGCATGAACAAAATCCAGTCACTTAACATTAGTTTAAGTGACTGGACCTTGTTCAAGCTTTGAACTAGTCAATATTTTGCTGTACTCTCATTATTTCAGAATACTGCATTATTATACTTTTAATTACTTGGGCTTTTTTTTCTTTCCTCTGAAGAACTGAATATTGACCTAGTACATTTTATTGGTATCAATCAGTCATATCCATGAAGTTGGTGTGACTTTATTTTCTCAAGAATAGAAATTGGATTGACAGTTCTTATATTGACTATCTTAAATTTATTAACGGAACTATCATTGACATTTTGAAAATGTCATTTTGAGGGTTGGTTTGCTGGTCAACATTGAAAACATGCAATGATGACAGTGGGGGGGGGAATGCTAATTTTCTGCCCAAGCAACAGCATATGCTTAAAACACAGGTAAAGAACATGTGGCTTGTTTTAAAGTGTCACAGGGAGCTACTATACAGGAAACCCAGGCCAGAGTCCAGGCTTAGAAAAATAGTTTTAAAAAAGAATTAATTCCCATTAGTTACTACAATGTTGGAGCAGATACCCATTAACATTACTTGTTGCAGTACAGAGAAAGTGACTCATGTTATTTTTTTGTGTTCCTCTTTACTTCTCTATTACCTCGCTAAAGGGGTGGAAAGCCTTCAGATCTATATATATAATTCTCTTGGGTGTGTTGCTGTTTGCAGTGTGCTGATTGGCTGCTTACGTGTCAGGATCTGCCTCTCCTTTCAGGACTAGGCCCCTGGCTGCAGCAGATGGCACAGCCTCTTTATAGACTCAGGCCCTGGCTGTGGGAGTCTTGGAAGAACCACGGCCAAACTATCAGATGTAGCTGGCTGTAACCACATAGCACACCTGAAGCAGCCAGGGCAACTGCTATTTAAGAGTGGCATTCGGCCCTCCGTCTTGGCCACCGCAACATGGTCTTATGTGCTGTCTGTAGCTGAGCCCGGGCCCTTCGATGCTATCTGTAGCTGGGCCTGGGGCCCTCTGTGCTGTCTGTAGCTGGGCCTTGGGCCCTCTGTGCTGTCTGTAGCTGGACCTGGGGGCTTGGGGCCTTCTGTGCTGTTTGTAGCTGGCTGGGGGAAAGGGGGCCTGGAGGCTTCTGTACTGTCTGTAGCTGGGCCAGGGGGGGTGGGGACTGGGCCTTCTGTGCTGTCTGTAGCTGCTCCTTGCTCTTGGCCCTTCAGCCTTCTGTGCTGTCCTTGCTGTTGGGCCTTGGGGTGGAAACATGTGGAAAGCTTCAAGACCTTTCTGAATATGACGGTGGAGGGGATCTCATGTCCTGGCATGTATGGTGTGTGTGTGTGTGTGTGTGTATAGCATGGGGGGTTGTAGCATGTGGTGTGTGTGTAGCATGGTGTGTGTTTGTATTTGTGCATGCCAGCAGCAGAGGGGCTCTCACATCCTGGTGCACATGGTGTGTGTGTGTGTGTGTAGCATAGGGTGTGTGTGCAGGATGGGGTGTTTGTGTGTTCGTGCGATTGCATGGTGGCATCAGAGTGGCTTTCGTGTTCTGGCATGCATGAAGTCCTTGGAGGTCTTTAAACAGAGGCTGGATTGCCATCTGTCGGGGATGCTTTGATCAAGATTTCCTGCGTGGCAGGGGGTTGAACTGGATGGCCCTCGTGGTCTCTTCCAACTCTGCAATTCTATGATTCTATTATAAGTCTCTCTCTGTGTGTAGCATGGTGTGTGTGTGTGTGTGTGTGTAGCATGGTGTGTGTGTATACTCAGTTGCAGGGTGGCAGCGGAGGAGGGGCTCTTGCATCCTGACATGAATGGTTTATATGTGGCATGGTGTGTGTGTATGTGCAGTTCCATGGCGGTGGCGGTGGGGCTCTCGGCATGAAACTAACAATTATAGTTGATTTGAAAGGTTATATATTAATGCATCAAATGATCATACTCTTGACATGTTTCCTAAGTGGACAAGGAGCAGAGCAGGGATGGAAACATACCAAAGCATTTTATATATGTAGATAATGGTGTATGTTATGCCGGGTATAGCTAGTTAATGAGAGATTTGAAAACTTCCCGAGAATTGCTGTTTAAAAGTAACTTTTGAAAGTAACTACTAGTTTATTAGGAATGTAAGACAGCATTCATTTAAACGAACCATAGAAAAAGCTGGGGATTTAAGAAATCTGAAGTGTCTTCTGTTATATCAACATTGTGTTCAGACAGAAGATACAGCCACGTTTCAAGTAAGGTAGAAATAAAAACCTTATCTTCAGTTGTAAGATAAAAATACTTCTTCCTGCCATCTGCAGAGCATTTGGTGTTTTAGATTTGACATTATATGTTGAAATTAAACCCTTACCAAAGTTAGTAAAAATGGAGAAAGGAGGTAGAAAATTTTAACCGGAGCTATGATCATGTGCTTTCTGTGGTTACATGGAAGGTTTACTCTGTCATATGAATAATGCATGCAATATGCTTCCCTTTTGCAGAATCATATGCTGCCTATTGAAAAATCTGAAAGAGGAGGCAATTTACTGGCTGAACAGGAGACAACATAGATATTAGTTGGCTCATTATATGCCAGAATGGCTTTCACTCACAGTTCAAGCTGACAGATCTGAATCATCCTATAGATTGGGAGTGGGAATTGTGCAGCCCTCCAGATGTTCGCAAACTCTGATTCTCAGCATTTATCACTACTGGCTACACTGGCTGGGACTTCAGCAACTTGCAGTCCAACAATATTTGGAGGGTCACACAATCCACACATCCCTGCTGTAGATCTGAGTAATTGTAATCATGCACAGATGGGCATAGCATGCTTGGCAGGTCCAGAATCCTATGCTGTCTAATCTGAATTGTTAAAAGGTAATTACTAAATATTATATGAGAAAGGTTGTACTGACACATTTGGCAAAATAGGCAGGCATCAGAACTAGTAGACCAAAATATGAATTCAGGCAACAGGGAAACTGGAGTTCAGATGGCATTGGACCACTGGGCCAGATTCTGTAAAAGACTCAGAAAGACACAGAAATTTGTATATTAGAGAGATGGAGTGGTGCAGTAGTTAGGTTGTTGGAATGAAATTTTTGAAAGAACCATGTTCTATTCCCTGTGAACCATCTGAATTGCTGGGTGATCTTGGGCCAGTCTCTGTTGCTCAGCCCAAACTACTTCTTAGGGTTGTTGCCCCCCCCCGCAAAAAAAACAAAAAACAAAAAACAAAACAAAAAACACACACACACAGACAGACAGACAGACAAAACCCACCAAACAAAATAAAAAAGGGAGAGAATGAAGAAAGCCATCTGTACCCCCTTGAGCTCATTTGAGTAAAAATTTTAATGCATCACTGTGAAGACGGTTTAAATTATTTGTATCCACAGCCTGACAGGAGTCAGCCAATCACAGCTCATGGAATGGTGTGGAGGAGGGGCTATGGGAGGAGAGAATATAAAACCAGAGGCTTGTCTGTTTAAGGGTTAGATAGGGCCATTTAAGTGACAGGAATGATTGAAATCTTGAGAGGGACAGGTATTGATAGGATCAGTAAGTAGTAGAGAAATGGTTAGCAGTAGGGATGGATAAGATGGATAAGATGACCATAGGCGGCCCTTTCATACTACACACCTTTAGTGCTATGATTTCACTTTAGCTGCTATTGCAACATCCTATAGAATCCTGGGATTCAGTGTCTAGGGAGGGCTAGGGAGCTCTAGTGCCTCACCAAACTACAAACCCCAGGATTCTCCAGGACCTAACTATGGCCAGTCAAATGGAATCATAGTGCCATAACGGTATTGTGTGAAGGGGCCCAAGGACTTTGGTTTGTAAGGAATTGAGACTGTGGAAAGAGTTCGGGAAAAGTATTGCTTTGTTTTAACTAGAGTGTTATATTGTACTGTATATACAGCCAACTAGTGCTAGATGTTTAACTTGTGTTTTATACAATAAACCTTTACTATTTTGTTGTTTACCTGGATATATTTTATTTCTGACTGATTAAGGAAATTAAGTCACAGGCTGCCATACTGAACCCACCAGTAAACACAGCTACTTGTCCGGTATAAATGTTACCTCAAAGCCCAAAAACCAGACCCAGGAAGGGATTTTAAAGTTATAGGAGCAAGGTGAGTTACAGAGATTGAAGGGTTAGACTGCAGATCCGGCCTAGAAAGGGAATCTGTCACACTCACCAATATTACCTGTTGCATTTCCAGAGAGGAATCAATATAAATGTTTTCTTCTGTGTGAAATAATGAATTGTGACCATGACAGATAACATGCTGTAAAAACCCTGGCACCAATATATCATTTCAATTTGCTACTTATCTGGAGGGTAAAGACTTTCCTTTGCCTTTTTCCTCATTAACTTTCCAAGCAGGCAAGCAGGAAAGGTTTTGCATGAATGTTTGTGCAGTTCCATTTCCACTGAAATGTTACACATTCTACCAAAAAAAAAAAAAAAAGCAGCACTTGTCACTCCAGAAAAATTGAGAAGCACTGAGCTGCCCATGAAGCTTGAATGGGAAGATTTATATTCACCTATGCTGAGATGAAGGTTTCATTACTGACGCAATCCAGGTGGTTTAAAGAAAGAAATGTCATCTGTAATTTCAATCATTTCATCACAGCCTTGGCAAAAGAATGGAGCAGACTGACCCAGAAGGTCAAGGGAAAATCAGCATATGTAGGAGTCAGAATCAACACTTGGAAGACATGTTTGAGTTTGTTCCATAAAGGAACTAGTTTCCACATTAATCCCTTAAATTCCAGGCAGCCTCATTTGATCATTGTTTGCTCATTATTTAATTGATATGGTGAAACCAGAACCCTCTCCCTGTTAATTTCACACTCAAAATCACTCATTTAAAAATTGCTTTGCAGATAGGGAACAAAGTTTATTGCTTAGATTTTTGGCATATAATGCAGGGGTATGCAACCAGTGGGCCATGGGATACATGTGCTCCTGTACCCAAGCTTCAATCAATCAACTTTATTACAACCACAGATCAGTTATAAGAAGAACAAAGTAGAACACAGCAAAAAAAAAAAAAAGTTTTTTTAAAAAAACAGCTCCCAGGTACAAATATTCCCTTATATATACCTAAGTTCAATAATTAGCTTCGAATCAGTACCAAATAGGACCCACTAGCTTTAGGATAAGCCCTGGTGGAAATTGACCAACTTGCTCTTAGTGAAATATGCTAATGTACAAAATTTTTCAACTTCAACACAGATTCTTTAGAGGAATTTGAAAGAAGAAAGGGTGTAAAGAAGCTACTAGATCTGCCAGAGAACTTTTCCAAAGTCAAATCTATAAATTGGGAGTGAATATCCTTAAAATATAGCAGGACATATTTTGACCATGCCTGACTGTCGGGGTCAGAGACATCGTGTGCAATGAGCTTGTATGCAAATGAGTCTTCTAGTAAGATAATGGCAGAATGGTAATCCCAAGTGCAGTAAAGTTGAAGTGGAAAACCTGTATTGTTGTAATCTCTGCTTAAAAGACCTCAAACAGGAAACATTGTTGATTAAAACGGGTGGCTAGACTAGGAACAGTAGGATTCAACTTAAATAAATAGCTCATTGGGTAGAACCAATCATATTCCTCAAGCCATAACATTATAGATTCTACTCTATTTTTAGAAAACAATGTGAGACACCAAGGATGCTGTGCAGAAACTTGACCTATACCAAATTTCAGAGGCCTTAGAAACACACAGGTGAGAATTGTACAAGAGTTGAGAAGTTACTTTGCTCTGGAACACTTTTATCACAGTTGTTATATGTGAGCCTTCCTTGGAGAAAAAGCATCTAAGGATGGCAGCAACTTGTCTTTAGGCATCATCCATAGGCTTACCTTCTCCATGCCCCAGATGACTGAAACGCTACTCCCAAATATTTGCATAGCCTCATTTATTCTATGTGAAGGCCATTAAACTGCCACCTATGCTGAGTGAACCTTTCTGAGAAAACAAGAAATGTGATAGTGATTTATCATAGGCCTCTCCTTGGTACAATATGTAGAAAATAATCCAAAGAGATCTTCTAAATCCCCCTTCTGTAAAAGATAAGATTATGGTATCATCTGAGAGACAGGGATTGATCAATTTGCTGTTTTAGATAAGTGAGAGTCTGTGTTGTTAGACAGGGACTGTACCATATTATTGATGCAGACATTGAACAGTATTTTGTGTACCCTTACGAAATACTTTTGTTTACCACTTTGTTACCCACAATTTTTCCCTTACACGGCTCCTACATCTTTAACTGAAGGGGCCCATGTTCAGCAGGTAGAGCTTCCCCTATCATAAGGGGTGCACTAAAGTTGGGGTCCTGCTTGAGTCATCAAAATTTGTGTTTGTTAAATTTGCAACAGAAGTCTCACAGCCACAGAGCTGCAAGCACAGGAAACAGGAAAAGTTGTCAGACCCAGACACATGAAGCACATCACTGAAGCACACAGAGTATGTAAGCAAATGAATAAAAAAAGAGCTGCAAGCATTATTCAGAACTGGAAGAGGTTTTTCATACCTAGAGATTTTCAGCATGCCCAAGGCATATTCAGTCTGTTCAGGCATGTGAACACCACCACCATGGTGGCAAGCAACCATGTCAAAACAGGCAGAACAGAGGGTTCTAGTGGTAGCATGCCCCAGGCACAGAGCATGGAAGCAGTGCAGTCAAGGAAGAACTGTAAAACATTTTTAACAGGGAGAAGTAATGCACAGTTAACAATGGTAGAGTCTCCCTTCCAGGTGACCATTAAATGCAGTGTCTTAACATTACCTAACTGCACCTATGGTCAGCCTTATGGCTATATATGCAAAATGAAAAAAGTCATACTGGCCTGATTCAGGTTGCTATAAGTATAGCTTAAAAAAAAAAAACTTTTAAAATGCTGACCATTATTCAGAGTCAGTCTGCCTGTTAGGCAGAGTAAAGTGGCTGCCTCAGATGGTGTAGTGGCAGAAATGATGAGCTGCATCATTTCATTTTCCTATACTTCTGCCATCTCACTCTTCTCCCTAACCATGTCATCACCTTCTCTTCCCTTCCCTCTTTATTACCTCAGCTCACTGCTTCCCAAACCCTCTCTTCCCTTGTCTTGCCTTGCATTGCTGTGGCTCTTCCCTTATACCTTGCCTCCCACTCTGTCTTCTCCCATCACTCACCGCATGCCCTTCCCTTGTACCTCATTCATGCTCCCATTCTCTCTTTCTCTCTTGATTCATATTTACAGTATGTGCCTCGTCTCACACTGTCTCCTGCCCTCTCTTCCCCCTTTGACTCATTTTCTAACACTGTGCCTCTCCCTTGCATCCCACCTCCTTTGCCTCCCATCACTATGCCTCTTTATTTACCTCACGTTTTATTACTGAGCCTTCTTACAATTCACACCCCACTACTGACCTTCTACCCTCACATCCATCCTTGCTTTAATTTGTCACACTACCTGCCCTGGCACAGTGCCTCCTATGTTCTTTTGGCAGTTGCATTACCTTGCACTGTCTCCCACTTGCCCTTTGTGTCTTGCCAGTATATCTTCCATCCCCTTTTCCTCTCTCGCCTCCATTCACATTTGCCTTGTTCTTCCTTACACTCACCCACTCCCTCAAACACCACCGTCACCACCATAAGGCAAGGAATATGAGGAGAGGGAAATAAGGCAAAGTGTGTGCATGAGAGAGATAGTGATGGCAGCAGAAGACAAGGTGGATTGGGTGGAACAAACTTTTCTTTCCTTCCCTCAGTTGTGGGAGAACCCTGCTTTTGGTATGTTGTTTTGGTATGTTATTATTACTCATCAGAGAAAGGAATCATAGAATCATAGAATTGTAGAGTTGGAAGAGACCACGAGGGCCATCCAGTCCAACCCCCTGCCACGCAGGAAATCACAATCAAAGCACCCTTGACAGATGGCCATCCAGCCTCTGTTTAAAGACCTCCAAGGAAGAAGACCCCACTACGCTCCGAGGGAGTGCGTTCCACTGCCGAACAGCTCTTACTGTCAAAAAGTTCCTCCTAATGTTGAGGTGGAATCTCTGTTCCTGGAGCTTGCATCCATTGCTCTGTGTTCCAGTCTCTGGAGCAGCAGAAAACAAGCCTGCTCCATCCTCAACGTGACACCCCTTCAAATACTTAAACAGGGCTATCATATTGCCTCTTAACTGTCATTTTTCCAGGCTAAACATACCCAGCTCCCTAAGTCTCTCTTCATAAAGCATGGTTTCCAGACCTTTCACCATTTTAGTTGCCCTTCTCTGGACATGCTCCAATTTGTCAATATCCTTTTTGAATTGTGGTGCCCAGAACTGGACACAGTATTCTAGGTGAGGTTTGACCAAGGCAGAATAGAGCAGCACTGTTACTTCCCTTGATCTAGACACTATACTTCTATTGATGCAGCCCAAAATCGCATTGGCCTTTTTAGCTGCCGCATCACACTGTTGGCTCATGTTCAACTTGTGGTCTACTAGGACTCCTAGATTCCTTTCACATGTAGTCTCGTTCAGCCAGGTCTCTCCCATCCTATATCTATGCATTTCATTTTCCCGCCCTAAGTGCAGTACCTTACATTTCTCCGTATTGAATTTCATTTTGTTAGCTTGGGCCCAGCTCTCCAGTCTAAAATGGACCTGCTGATTAATTCTTTCTAAACCTGAGCAGATTTCCTGATTTTGACATAAAATTACATTTAAAAAAATAGTTAACATTGCAAGCATGCATATCTATAAATAAAAGAATACACGAAGGAGTGCAGTTTCCCTGAAAAGTGCTTCTGAGTCTACAGAAAGAATTGATGCTCCTCATGCATATCAGAGCCAGGACTGTGCAAATTTGTACTACAGAGATTGATGTATCACTCTTCAATTATAAATCTATGTGGTGCTAATAATGTTTATCAAACTGTCAACAGCTTCACTCCTTGAGTGAAAATACCTGAAAAGCAGTAACAGGCTCAAGTCTCACAAAATGTGGCTGCATGTTTTTTTCTTGTCTTCTACAAGGGCTAGAGACTTTATTTTTAAAAAAAAGAAAAAGAAAAAGGAAGGAAGCTTAGAATCTGGGAAATCTAATTGTAAAAACAGCTACAGAGTGGCTTGTCTAGAACCTGGGTGAAAAAGGTTAACTGGGATATATGGCAACCTTATGGAAAGGGGATATTGCAATGGAGAAAGCTGTTTTCCCATTGTCACTTAATTTACTTCAGATGACAAGTGTACCTAGAAAAGAGCTGTTTAAGATAATTGCAGTACTTGGATAGAATAAATGCTGAAACAGACATTCTTTTGGGTTTCCAGCTGTGTAGAGCTTCTGTTCAGAGTTTTTGTGGTACAGTGTTTCCTTAACACTTTCCCGCCTTTCACAAGAGGAAGTTCTTGCCATATGGCAGGGATGGACAACTGCTAGGGGCATATATATATATATATATATATATATATATATATATAATGGCAGGAATTTTTGGAGGGTCCTAAGGCCTCCAGTTTCCCCTTTCACATACTAAGGTCTTAGGCTTGGTTCCACCTGGTAACCTGCCCTTGGCCTCATTTCACTTGTACTCCTCTTCTTCAGTGTTTAATACTTCCTCAGCCTTTAATACTCCCTCACAGTACTCTGGAGTGATGTTACTTTGTGGGCACTGTGTGGAATGTAATGGTGGTCCTTTTGTAGCACCCACAATCTAGCTAATCAGAGTCAGGTAAACCTTAATATGGAGCCCACTGGTGCAGGCGTGTACCCTTCAAGGGCTCCCTCAAAATTGGAAATGACCTAGCATGACCTAAGGTAAGAACAGAGATTTCTGACTTTGGCAGGAAGTTAGCCATTTTAAAAAGCAAACATTGAGAACCACATGATCCAAGTAGGAAAAAAAAAAGATGGTAGTAGCTCAATAAGTTCCGCAAAAATGTATAATATAATGTGACTTATTTATATTCTGCAGGTATATCTACTAGAGAATGACACAGATAAGTAGAAATCCATAGGTTAATTACTGTTAAGAGTTGGAGGGTGCAGAATCAGTCAGAGATTATCTCTGCCGGAAGTCAACCAGGGCATGAAACACAGTAACTGGCCTGCAGAGAGTCATGCAGTACACTTGTTCAGAAATGGAGGGGAAAATCAGATGGAGCCTAAGAAAGAAAAACCCAACCTTTGGGGCATAGAAACTGACAAGGTGATGTCTTGTAATGACATCCTCTAAGCAAAATCTGTTGAAGCAGAGAGATGCAGAAGAGGATTCAGAGAAAGATAGTTCATGATGACAAGTTGATAAGTGACACCAGGCAATAGTGGTGCCGTTAAAAGCTCTGACAATCAATACAATAGATCAGGGGTGGGCAATTTGTTGCCTCCCAGATGTTATTGGGCCACAGCTCTCACAGTGTCTAGCTAGCACAGCTGATGGTGAGAGAGGATGGGAGTGCCCGTGCAACACCTTGAGGGCCACAAGTTACCACCCCCCTTTGTGTGAAATCAGTTCTTCTTACCCTTGGACTCAGGATCCCTGCCCATTGGCCAATATTGCTTGGGAATTTGGGGAATAGAAGTCCCAAACATCTGGGTTAGAAGACAGAAAGAACACATCTGGAAGTACCTTTTGCATGGAAGCTTTATTCAATTACAGTTAGCTATAAATGGGTTCCAGCTCCCAGATCTCTACTTGTATTCAAGCCGCTGTCTGGTCTTTGCAAGCAATGATCATATAGTTAGCTTGATAGCAACCTTGGGAAAGGAGCTTTCAGAATTCTATAAAGATGTGAATTTAAACTGTAAACAATATAAAGAGAAGAAAGGAATGTTTGAAGTCAACACATGTTTCTATAAAATATACTGTGCTATTTTGTAGAGGTATGCGTACATGTATTCCATTAAGGCAAATCATTAAATAGCATTTAAATTTGGTCATTGTAGTACTGAAATGAACATGTTTTAAACATGTTTTAAAAAACAGGATAGATTTTTAATAGGAATTGTACTAGCCAGGCAATTAACGTATTGTAGCTATAATAAAACCATCTTTCTCTAATAATAGTCCAGACTATAAATGACAAACCATCAGAATATGAAACATGTTTTCCTGGTCTTTTAAGGAGTTGGGAGAAAATTAAATACCTTTGTCAATTAAAAATGTTACTTAATTTTCACAGCCTATGACTGCTGCAGTTTTGGAACTATAATATGCACTGTAGCTTATGTTACTACATCTGTGGCAAGAAGACATTTTTAGACATCTATCATGATATTATTGTGTTCTGTATGATAATGCATAGAAGAGATATCTTTATCAGCTATTAGAAATATTTACTATTTGTCATATGAGCAGAAAATAGGATATGCATTGGCTAATGTGTTATGTGAAGAGATGGGTGCTTTAGAGCCCCACATGTGATCCCAATACTATATTAATATTCTTTTTTTGGGGGGATTATTATTATGAGCTCAAATGGAAGGCTGAAAGAGGTGGGTAACTTTGGGACTAGTTCACCTATGTATACCAGCACTAAGGACTTTTTCGGATGAGGGTTTATAATGCTAGCAGCCTCGTCCCCGTTGCGAAGCTGCTGCGCTGCAGGGCGTCCCTTTTGGATGACGCTCTGCCCTGCTGATCCTCTGCCGGCACTGTTACGTAACCACTGGGACGCAGCAGCGTTATATTTGGTGGTTTTCTAATCACATTTCGTAACAGTGCTGGCAGAGGATCAGCAGGACAGAGCGTCATCCAAAAGGGACGCCCTGCAGTGCAGCAGCCTCGCAACGGGGATGAGGCTGCTAGCCTTATAAACGCTCATCCGAAAAAGTCCTAACTGAAGACAATTCCAGGTTAAAGTGAAATAAAATGTTTTTATTGGAAATAACACAAAAAGCATTCACACATGCAACACATGCTCACAAGAATCACACAAGGCTATCAAAGAGTTAAGGCAGAAAGCTTAGACAGAGACATAGATTTGGGAAATAGGGTCATAGTTGCCAGTCTTGAAGAGTAGGAAAGTACTCAGACCGAAGTCTATGGGTGGCACTGGAAGTTCCAACCTGGGAGCGCACTGACAGAGAGAGTGGCTAGGTCTCATACATAGTGGCACACATTAATATTTTTGCCTAGGCTGGGACATTTATAATCCCTTTCATGTCTTGAAGGTGCGTTTTGGCTACAACAATGACTAAATAACTCTCCCACAGGAGGAACAAAGGAGAACGAAACTCCACTGATTGTCTTGGATGGCTGGGAGATCAGTATTGATTGGTTTACAACAACCTCACATTGTAGGACAGGAGGGGGTTCCGAGGGATATTTCCTGGGGATCTGGATGGTGTAGGTTACTTGATTGTTTAGGATGTGTGATTCACTGTTGAGTGGCCCAAGAAGGAATTAGCACATACCTTCTTAACGATTTTGTTTCTAAGGGGCTTCCGCTCAATCCTAGCTTGGGTGTGCTTACCAAAATATTTCTAAGCACCTTCCCAGGTCCTTGTAAGCTCCATCTGACCTCACTTTGCATCATCCCAGTCTGATAGACCTCTTCGAAGTGTCCAATACTTCCAATTATGAGATTTTATAGGAAGGGGGTAGTAGGGCATGCTAACAAACGAACATAGGAAGTGTATCTGAATTGTAGCCATGTTTGCTTTGCAAAGCAATGGCAAGTATATTTTGATTCATATATAGATGCAATTAGGATGTTGTGATGTAACATGTGACTATAACTCTGTCATCTTTATCTAGCCCTGGTGGCGCAGTGGTTAAATGCCAGTACTGCAAGCCACCACGTTGCAAGTTTGATTCCAGCAGGCTCCAAGGTTCACTCAGCCTTCCATCCTTTCGTGGGTCAGTAAATTGAGTACCCAGCTTGTGGGGGCAATTAGCTAACATACATTGGAAACTGTTTAACGCAGTGTAGATGTGTAAATAGCTGTTGCTTAAAACAATTTGTAAGCAGCTCTGATAGCCTTGTGGCTGAAGAGCGGGGTATAAATAAATAAATAAAAAAAAGTATGTACACTTTGGTCACCATTTTTTAAAAATAATTTTAATTTTTAAAACTTTGTCATCATCTCTTATGAACAACTTATGAACAACAAATGAAACAAATCATGTTCCTCCACTCGTACTATGTAATACTGCAACCAGTGTTGAATTGTATGATATTTTTATTTTGTTTTTAATGGTTGTTCATATTCAATAAAGACTTTTTAAGGGAATCATATCATAATAGCAGCCAAATATGATAATTAAACAGCAGGCAAAGTATTCATGTACTTTTACCAAGGATGGACAAAGTGAAGCCCAGGAACTGCATGCCGCCCTCCAGCTTCACTCTGTGTTACCCTTCCTCAAGCTGAAAAACATGGTGTAAAAATGGGCTCAGCTCCTCCCCATGTAAATGGAAGATGTGGGAGTAGCCCACCAAAATTTGTGGCAGAGGAAACATGATCCTCAGACCATGTTAAGTTGACCATCCCAAGTTATAGTGGAGATAAATAAGAGAGGAATACACTATAGGTATTTTCTTTTATTATATATAGTACTATTATGCATAAACTAACAAGTATATTATAAAATACCTAGGATCCCATCTCTTACTACTGGTGAATTCTTTGGTATTAAAGGATTCTCTTCCTCCTGATGCATTTCTGAGAGCCATGTCCTCTTTGTTTGTTGTTGTTGTTGATCTTAACAATTAAAAAGCTTTTCAGCTCCAGGGTCATAATATTAACTAAGTGTTTCAACACTATAATATGCTCTGTTGATTGAAATATTTGGATTATGATGCCAGACTAGTCAGAAGGGAGTTCTTAAAGGGGGAAATCTGGAATGAGTTCTGAAAAATAAAAACATTTGCATGGTGGAGTGGGTCAAGGAAAAGAAGGAAGAATGAAGCTTTTGTGCTATAGGTACTGTTTACCCTTTAACATACATCAGATTCCTTCATGGTGAAGGAAACAACTGGGCAATCAGAGCAGTCATTTTTGAAAAATGTTCAGAAATATTCATTTGTGTGTCTGCAGAGAGGAGGAGGTGACAATAAAAAAGGTTTCATATTTTCCCCTTAAAATGGGTAAAATTTACTTGTCATTTTATTCTTCAGGTTTCAGTCATTACATACAAACAAGCAAGGTACAGAAGTTATCTCTTCTCCCTGTTATGCTATTGTTTTCCTAATCCTTTCTCACACTTACAGTCATATTATATGAAAATATTATGCTGAGGGAATCATAGAATCATAGAATCATAGAATTGCAGAGTTGGAAGAGACCATGAGGGCCATCCAGTCCAACCCCCCTGCCACGCAGGAAATCACAATCAAAGCATCCCCGACAGATGGCCATCCAGCCTCTGTTTAAAGACCTCCAAGGAAGGAGACCCCACCACGCTCCGAGGGAGTGTGTTCCACTGCCGAACAGCTCTTACTGTCAAAAAGTTCCTCCTCATGTTGAGGAAGATGTATAGGAAAGCAGTAACTGGGAACTAAAAGATTTCAGCACTATATGATTTCTGGGTATGTGTGTGTGAGAGAAAGTGGTGATAGTCTCCCAAGCTGGGCCCATTTCAAGGACCTCAATCCCCAAGATCACTCAAAGAGATCCCCAAAGTGAAGAAATGGGTGTGTGGGCCTTGATTCCCCTCAACTGATTCAGTCCAATGCCCAAACTGCCACACCAAAAGTTCTGACAAGCATAAAACATCTACATACCAAATCAGCAACCCACAACAGAATGTGACTAACTAGAAACCACAGATACAACTCAAGTTTAGGGAGACATGGTGGGGAATGCCATTGTAAGAAAACTGTCTGGAGTCACAACCAGGGAGCTCTTATATAATTTCCAGGCAGACTGCAGTGAAGGCTTTCTTTTCCAATATCTGCACTTGAGAGTTCCACCATGACGTGGCCAACCAGCCTTCAGATGTGTTGGCCTTTCCTGCAACCTTCAGGGGGGTCTGTGGTGTTGTCTAGATGGTAAAAAAAAATCGTCAAGGAATGTGGGCAGAATACTTTTTGTCTAGTTGAGTTCCCACCAGGATTCACCATATTCGGAAGGAGGGGCGCTGAAAACTCAAAGTAGCTCATGATTGCAGCTTTCACTGTTTCTTGCAATCTTTTTCAAAAAATATGTAAAAATGCACGTTACAGGTCATCTGAAGAACCAATTCGAATTGGGACACATCCAGGAAGTCAAAACATGATTGGTCAGATGAGCGCAGGGGTGGGCTTCCTGGTGACGAAGTGGCCAGAACCACCATGGTTGTTTTTCACAGAAGCAATTGTACACTATTTTTTGTTTTTTGTTTTGATGCCTGTTCAAGGCTTTATAAACCACCGTTCTTTATCAAAAAAAAATAAAAAACAGTACATTCAAGTGGTCATCAAAGGCTATGTAAAGTCTTTGTGCTGCTTTGCTGAATTGTTAGCTGACAATAAGCCAGAATGTGCCAACCTGGATGTAATGCAAAGCAGGGAGGAAGGAGTGTATACCCATGGCACTCATCCACAGGTCTGGAAATCATTCCAGCTCTAAAAGAACAAAACATATGAGGAAAGGTTGAAGGAGTTGGGCATGTTCAGCTTGGTGAAGAGAAGACTGAGGAGTGATATGATTACTCTCTTAAAATACCTCTAGGGTTTTCACAGAGGGGTGGTGCAGGCCTGTTCTCTGCTGGCCCAGAGGTTAGGACCAGGTTTTAAGTTACAGGAGAATAGATTTTGATTGAACATTAGAAGTAATTTTTGACAGTAAGAGTGGTCAGCAATGGAATGAATTTCCTAGAGAGGTGGTGGAGTCTCTGTCTCTGGACAGCTTCAAAAATAGGTTGGACAGCTGGGGATGCTTCACTTCAGTGATTCCAAAGCTTTGATCCTCCAGGTATTTTGGACTTCATCTCCCAGAAGCCCTAGCCACCTTGGCCAACAGTCAGGAATACTAGTAAATGAAGTCCAAGACATCTGGAGGACCACATTTTGGGAATCACTACTTTAGCTGGAGATCCTGCTCTGAGCATGGGGTTAAATTTGATAGCCCATCAGGACACTTCCAACTATGATTCTATGACTCTAAGATCCAGCACATTGTTTAGGTGAGATGGGCATTATACAGTCACTCATCAAATGTGTGTCAAAACAGAAAAAGTATTTACTTGTCTATAAAAAGAAAGTAGGGAAGTTGTTAGTCTAATTTCTCTGGGAAGGGAGTTCCAGAGACTGGGGCAATCACTGAGAAGGCCCACTCCTGTGTTCCCACCAGATGTAACTTTGAGGGTGGTGAGATTGTCTAAATGTATAGATTATAGAGTGTCTGATCATTTGAGATATGATTTGAATAACCTACTCCCATGGGGCACATTAAAGCTACATAGACAACAAACCTCCCTCCAGTCCTTCCAGCACATAAGTGGCAAAGCTTTATTAACATGCTGAGGTCTGGTCAGGGTGTAATACCACCTACGAAGTACGTTACTATGCCCTCCTTGGGTTGAGAAGAGATTTAAATGATGGAGAGGTTCAGAGCTGATCCCATTGCCTGTCCATGATAATTTTGTTGATTACTCATGTTATTTCAAAGCCAATGTGGTTAGTAGTTAGATTGCTGGACCAGAACTTGGAAAATCCCCACTGAGCCATGAAACTCAGTAGGTAACCATGGGCTGGGTATAAGTGTAAATAATAAATAATAATTAGATAAAGGCTGAACCATGTCTGCAGTGAGGGGACATGGCACATGGAAATCATAGTCTGGAACATAGCTGTTTATATGAGTTGGCTGCTAGTATGTGAGTCATCCAGCCTTTTTAGTACAGCAGAGAATATGGCCTGCTGCTTAGACATCTACATCTACAAGCTGTGATTTACAACAGTGCTACCTAAAGTGGTGGTCCACAGACTGGTTCCAGTCCATGAGCTACCAGCTGCTGGTCACTGTGAGTTTCCATGAAATAATACAAACACAATCATAATATTTGAAGTTGAAGGCTTTCACAGCCAGCATCCATAGATTTTCTGTGTTTTTTTTCCTGGGCTGTGGGAATCATAATATGGCTTCAATACGGTCCTGGTCCATGGCATACTGGAGAAAAATATACTGGTTTGCCATGTTAAATAGCTTGACAATCATTGATTTCCATGGAAGTTGAAGTGCAGGGAGAGACAGGCCAAGTTCCTACATTAGCTTAGTGTAGTCATTAGCTTAGTGCTGGTGAAGGCATGCTATTCTAGGACTACACAATCACTCTGCCAAATGCCACTGTTGTTTAGTGTATGAGAAAGAGTGAATGTGCATAGTTGTCACCTCATTGTGCTATAATCTAGGTACGTTATTGCACAGAAATGTAAGGTACTGCACTTAGGGCAAAACCCCGAAATGCATAGATATAGGATGGGAGATACCTGGCTGAATGAGACTACGTGCAAAAGGGATCTAGGAGTCCTAGTAGACCACAGGTTGAACATAAGTCAACAGTGTGATGTGGCAGCTAAAAAGGCCAATGCGATTTTGGGCTGCATCAATAGAAGTATAGTGTCTAGATCAAGGGAAGTAATAGTGCCACTCTATTCTGCCTTGGTCAGACCTCACTTAGAATACTGTGTCCAGTTCTGGGCACCACAATTCAGAAAGGATATTGACAAATTGGAGCATGTCCAGAAAAGAGCAACTAAAATGGTGAAAGGTCTGGAAACCATGCTTTTGAGGAAAGACTTAGGGAGCTGGGTATGTTTAGCCTGGAAAAAAAGATGGTTAAGGGGCGCTATGATAGCCCTGTTTAAGTATTTGAAGGGGTGTCACATTGAGGATGGAGCAAGCTTGTTTTCTCCTGCTCCAGATACTAGAACATGGAAAAATGGATGCAAGCTCCAGGAACAGAGATCCCACCTCAACATTAGGAGACACTTTTTGACAGTAAGAGCTGTTTGGCAGTGGAACACACTCCCTCAGAGTGTGGTGGGGTCTCCTTCCTTGGAGGTCTTTAAACAGAGGCTGGAGGGCCATCTGTCAGGGATGTTTTGATTGTGTATTCCTGCATGGCAGGGGGTTGGACTGGATGGCCCTCGTGGTCTCTTCCAACTCTACAATTCTATGCTTCTGTTATGCAGAACTCCACTCCTATCCCATCAGTTGGATGTGTCTATTCCACATTGTCCAAAAAAGTTACTCTGCATATGTAGGATATCTTACACCAGCTAATGCTGGATCCTCTGGCCCACTGAGTGTAAAAATGAAGCAATGGGGCAAATTCTGAGGGCAAGGGTTCTTCGAGAGCTTGGGAAAATTAATTTTGGACTACATTTCCCAGACTCCAACATGGCCAAGCCTTTCAGGTGATTCTTTGAAGTAGGAGGGCAAAAAAATAGGGCAGCGTCAGTAGTGGGGAAAACTTTTCAGCCCAGAGAATGAATTCCCATTTGGGAATGGTCCCAAGGACTGCCTTCCAGCAACAAGTGGCTCTAAGAGCCATAGCAAAGTGTAAAGAAGAGGTCAGATATAAATCTTACAAATTTGGACATCTTCGGGCTAAGCTTAATTCTATGCATGTATGCTCTGTAGCAGTAATATTACTGGCAGATCAATAGTCAACAAAAGCAATGAATCTAGCTCTACATTTCTCACGAAAAGTTGAACACAAATCCAAGATGCAGGCTGATGTGCTGGCAAGATGGTAGATTGTAATAGCTCACTTTCTGTTTACTGTTATATTTCATGCATTGATATGCTGGTTTTTGATTTCTGCACCTTACAAAAATGACTTTGGTGTTCAGGGAAATGTAGGTGAAAATGGAAAAGCTTAAGCTATATTTGATTGACTCAGAAGTGGCCATGCACCTGTAATCATGGCGCTTCTCTCACAGCAATGAGCATAAGTATTCTAAAGTTTCCCAGGACTGTAACAAATATTTTCTCATCTCATGCATTCCATGCCACTGCTTGCCAGTCCGTCACTTTCATTACTAGGAGTTACTCACTTTCTAGATTAGAGGCATACATTCACAGTCATATCATGTCCCCAGCTGGTTTAAAAATGTCATTACAATGCAATGACTCCAACCAAAGTACATTGGATGGAAAACTGATTGTGCTGGCGTACTGTGTGCTGCAAGATATGTTTTCGATCATTGTCATGCACACATTGCTGGATCACAGTGAGCGGATGACTTCAAACAGAAGTTTTGAGGGATTTTTTTTTAAAGAGAAAGTGATGTATAATAAGGTCTGTGTAACTGTTTAATTCTAAAATACAAGCAAAACCAGCCTTGCTTCCTGTAAGACTTTTCTATGGGTTGAAATATGAATAGCTCAGAAGATGACTGATGCTATGGAGAATCACATCAAGACATAGTATGACATTGCAGCTAAAAAGGCCAATGCAATTTTGGGCTGTATCAATAGAAGTATAGTGTCTAGATCAAGGGAAGTAATAGTGCCACTCTATTCTGCCTTGGTCAGACCTCACTTAGAATACTGTGTCCAGTTCTGGGCACCACAATTCAGAAAGGATATTGACAAATTGGAGCGTGTCCAGAGAAGGGCAACTAAAATGGTGAAAGGTCTGGAAACAATGCCTTATGAGGAGAGACTTAGGGAGCTGGGTATGTTTAGCCTGGAAAAAAGACGGTTTAGAGGCGATATGATAGCCCTGTTTAAGTATTTGAAGGGATGTCACGCTGAGGATGGAGCAGGCTTGTTTTCTGCTGCTCCAGAGACTGGAACACGGAGCAATGGGTGCAAGCTCCAGGAACAGAGATTCCACCTCAACATGAGGAGGAACTTTTTGACAGTCAGAGCTGTTCGGCAGTGGAACGCACTCCCTCGGAGCGTGGTGGGGTCTCCTTCCTTGGAAGTCTTTAAACAGAGGCTGGATGGCCATCTGTCGGGGATGCTTTGATTGTGATTTCCTGCGTGGCAGGGGGTTGGACTGGATGGCCCTCGTGGTCTCTTCCAACTCTGCAATTCTATGATTCTATGATTCTATGATTCTATGATATATGGACATTTTCTCTCATATGCAAAAGCATTCCATGTGTGACTCATGTATACAATAGATTTATAGATCTATAGAAACTGACCTTGGTCAATTTCTATAGATCTGTGGATCGATTGTATATAATACCTTGGTCAATTTTTGTATTCGATTGACCACCACTATATATGACTGTGTACTGGGAATGTATCTCAACATTTCACACACAAAAAGTTTAGAACTACGCTTTCTTTGTGCATTCTTAAACCAGACAGAATAATTGTGGGGGTGGGAGGGGTGTTAGCAACCCCATCTGCTCCCTCCATCACATTCTACTCATGTACACCACGTTTCTGAGGAAGAGAGCCTCCTCTATCTATGGATGCTCTTCACACAGTTTGGCTTTTCATGTGTTTTTAGCATACTGCTCTATTTTATTTGTTTATTTGGAGTGGGCTTCAACGGGCAGGCAAAGTACCTGTATCTCATCTTGTCTGCAGAATCTCATGTGTAGAGAATGCTCTGTATCTAGCATCTCAAGATTAGCATCAAACATAATCATTTCAGATACAGCTGATTTTCAGTAGAAATCAAAGATTTCCTTTTCCTTCCAAAGATGATGTAGACTATGCTACCAGTGCCACTTTTTGTTTAAAATGGGAAAGGAATGGGAGGAAACTAGCTTGTACTGAACTGGTCTCAGTAGTCATCTATCTTGCTCAGTGACACCTCTCCAAAATTCCAGCATTTCCTGGCCCTGCTTGGAAATACTGGAGACTGAACATGGGACTTTTCCCATGCCAACTATACACTTTTAGCTTTGAGCCACAGCTGCTCCTGTGTGCAGGTAGGGATCCATATGTACACTGAGGGATTCATAGCTTTCTGCCCTTTCTGTGCTGTGAATCAGAGAGAATTTGTTGTTTCTTTGTTCTCTGTCAAGGCTCCTGCTGATGTACATCGGGTTAGCTGACTGCTTTCCTCATTTTCTTTAAGCAGCAACATTTAAAACTAACACATATAATGATTGTTAAACATATAACCCACCATGTGAAGGTTGCCAAGACAAATATATTTGTCTTTCTTAAAAACTGGAGAACGCGCATTTCAATTTGTAACTGAAAACAGACAAGGATACAGGGCAATACCAACATCTACAGCTACAGGTTTAGTATTATTTTTATTTACTTTTAGATGATTATTATTAGCAGTAGTATTATTTAGACATCAAAACATTTGAAAGGTGATGCAGATTAGCTGAGTACAGTGCAACCACCATTTCTGTGGGACCACTACCCACAGTTTCACTTACCTGCATCCGGAAAAAAATATGTTCTCTCTAGGCATTTTCTAGGTTTTCCAGCACAATTCTATGGTATGTTTCAGTTGACCATAGATTCCCACTGGGGGTCCTAGAAAATGCCTAGAGAGGTGTTCTTTCTATGAATCTCTAGGTATTCCAGTGCAACTCTATGGTATGCTTGGGCTTGAAGTTGTTCATTTCAATAGGGTTTGCTATTATCCACGGTTTAGCATTTCTATGGTAAATCCATGGAATGTATCCCCCACATATATGGGGTCATACTGTATGTCCATGATGACTCCAAAAATCATATAGACATCTACAAAAGAGATCCTCCACAGAAGTTTCAGCCACCTAACACTTGAACACCTAACAGCAATAGATATCCAGTTTTGGAAACCCCTTTTTATCAGTTAACAGAATTATTAACAATTACAGACCAAGACCTAGTTATGACAACCCTTCTAAAGCAAAAAGAATGGTCCTAAGGAATCTTTAGACCCAAACAGTTATTGGCAGAAAGCCTGCTGAGAAAGGGGAAGCTGCTGTTATATTTAACATTACAGACTACAGACATAACAGAAGGCCAAAGATAACTGAAAGATGAAAAAACATACAAATGTTTGGACAAAGACATCACCATGGAACTTAACAGACATATAATTGAAACCATACAAAACCATACTAACAAGAAAATGCTTTAAAAAGAGACTTATAAATCCAAATCCCCATGCTGAACATTTTATATGCTACAAAAAATCAACAAAACCAACTATCCAGTATGTCCCATTGTCTCAGAAGATCTCTCTCTATATATATTGACTAAATTTACAGAACTTATTAAAAGCCCTCCCATCATATATCAAACACACTAATGACTTTTTTTTTTACTCAGAACTGAGTCTTTAAATCAACAGTATGAATTTGCTTAAGATACCATACTGATTATACTGGATGTTATATCCCTTTACATGAATTATCACATACTGAAGGGATTAAAAGTATATATGAAATCCTTAATACTAGGACGTCCAATGATCTTCCAACAGAAGCTATTACCACTTTAATAAGGCCTGTCCTCACTTGCAATAATTTCATATTCAGTGAAGATCACTACTTACAACTAAAGAGTACAGCTATAGATACTCACCTGGCTCCTCCTTATGCAAATCTGTTCATGGGCAAATTAGAAATAACATCCTTAATGAGGTAAGTGACCTCCCTCTCATATGGTGGCAATACATTGATGACGTCTTGTGATCTGGACTAAGGGACAGAAATGCTTAGAAAAGTTTATATTATACATCAACACTATCCATCCTACAATTAAGTTTACATCTAGTAACACGACTGAACATTCACATATCCCTTTCCTTGGTGGTGGCACACAGGATGTCATGTGCAGTATGTGGGCAAAACAATCACAGACCTGAGTACATGCTTCAGGAACCATAGGTCTGCTATTCTAACCAGGAAGCTAGAGCAACCAGTGGTAGATGTTTCAACTTGCAATATCACAGCCTCTCTGATTTGTCCCTGTTTGGCACTGAGGTGTCATCTCCTTCAGACATTTCGGACAAAAGGAAGATTTATTTTATTTATAGATTAAAAACTCTTAACACAGCATGGCTTTAACCTAGAAGGTAATGCAATCATCCACTAAGAAACGTAATGTTCTAAACTGCCACCTATGCTACATCCCAGTTTCATTTTTGGCAAGTGAAGAAGACAGAAGCCGAAATGTTTTACTCTTGATGTATATTTTTATGTCCTGTTTGTTAACCACAGCAGTAAATGCAAGTTTAGTATTGGTATAAATCTAATTCAATTGTTATTCATCAATATACTCTCTTATTTTTTCCCTTCCCATAGAGTGCATTAAAATACCATATAGAATGATGGTGGTTTCTGTGTTTCAAGAAGAAGAAGAAGAGGAGGAGGAGGAGGAGATATGATGATGATGATGATGATGATGACGACGTCACCTTAAACCCCAGTTTTGGTGTTTAAAAATCCTTTAAATGGCAGAAGTATTAAAGCATGTTGCAGTCATACATTCTTTCCACCTTTATTTTGGTCTGAGTCAATGGATAGCATCTTGAAAACAATGAACATATGCTTCAAATAGGAGCTGTTGAGGCATTCTAGTTGCTAGGATCCTCATTCTGTATGTTATGCTAGGTTTGAAATGAAGAAGCAGCTGATCCTCAGTGTTTCATGAGAAGATATACAGTATAACTGAAATTAAATTGCCCTGAATCTATCCAACACGAGAAGAATTCTAATGCTGATTCTTTTATTTTGAATAGGAAAAAAAATAATGCAAGAAGATGAGGAGCAAATGCATGAGATTGTCTTTCCCTTCATTTTCTTAGTGATTAATTTAATAGGAATGAATGCTTTATGTGAAAGAATGGAAATCTTGATAACATAACTGCATTTGTGAGAGTTGTCAAAATTGCCTCAAGTCAATTTGAAGCAAATGTGGAGGGTCTAGCTTAGGCTGCATTAGTATTTTGAACTTAAGGGAGGGAGCTTTGATAAGATTAGTGAAGCTCCCACTGGAGCTTTCACACATTTCAATGTGATGAACTTGCCATTAAAATTAAAACCTTAATAAATGATTATGCAGTAGCTGTAACATAAACACACAGTTCAGATAACATTCAATAAAACCTGCCAGTAGCAGCACAGTCCTTGAAGCCATACATGACATGCCAGCCGAACTGCTTAATAACCACCAGGATAGTTTTGTTATAAGAAAAGTGTTTTTGTTAGAGACCGTTTTCAGTATGGTGTAGTGGCTAGAGTACCAGACCAAGACTGGGGACATCTAGGCACATAATCCCAATTTGGCTATTAAGCTCAGTAGGTGACCTTGGACCTGTCACTTTATCTGAATCTTTTAAAAACCCACAGACTTGTTGTGCAGATAGAATGGGTGGTGGCTGTAGACAATCACACATAACATTCCTGGAGAAGGAACAGGATCCAGATTTATCACTCCGACCACAGCCACCACTAAATTTGGCTTAACATCTAATTCTTCTTTCTCGGTACTAGTTTTATTTTTTTATCAGTAATACTGCAAAAATTCACAAGAAACCTCCTGCAGGCAAATGTCAGCTTCTGCTTCATGTCAATAATGAATTCTTCTGAGAATGCATTTATGTGTTCTGACAGTGGCTTGCAGTAGCTGTATCACAAACAAAGTTCAAATAAAAATTATCTTAAACAGCTCCTATTAATTGATTAGACAAGATGGAAGAAGAATAGTAAGGCTTTTGTACAAGTCTGTTGTGTACAAGAGACAGTGTGGTGTAGTGGTTTGAGTGTTGGACTATGACTCTGGAGACCAGGGTTCGATTCTCCATTCAGCCATGGAAACCCTCTGGGTGACCTTGGGCAAGTCAAACACTCTCACCCTCAAACCAAAAACAAAACCAGTGACTTTTAAGAAAAATAATTAATAAAAAAAACTGTGATAGTGTCACCTTATGGTCGTCGTAAGTCAGAAACGACTTGAAGGCACACAACAACAATAGCATCGTGTACAAATGCATGGGCAGCTTGGATGTCATTTGGATACATTTGGAGATCCTGAAGACATTTTTGGGTGCCAGGTCCAGGGTCAAGGCCAGATCTTTGGGGGTATCCACCACCAAACGGAAGACTCAGGTATGCCATTTTTAAAGCAATTGCCATTCACAGGAGGGAGAAATGCATAGACAAGCTCTGCAATCCTAGGTCAGATACTTAGTTCCATCTCCATAACTAAGTAATATCTTTGGGCCTGACACCACCCCACAACCCACCTTAAGAGCCAGCTGCTTGTTGAGGTGAAGGAGGTCCTTTCAGCTTCCTATAAATCCAGCTTCCAATAAATCCTGTTAAGGAGGATGGCATTTCCATTGTCCTTTTGCCAGTAAGAGAGCATATGACAATCAGAAGAACCTACTCTGTTATGAGTCCTTGTTGCAGACTTGCTCTCTGGCAGGAGATGTGGGGGGAACATTGTCTTCCTTTGATTGGAAGCTGAATGGACCTTGTTTATCCAATCCAGTGTCTGGCTCTTAAGGGGGATTGGGGTAGCATTTACATAAGTTTCCAGTAAGACTACATAATATTACTGAATACAGACCAGTTATGGATCCATAACTCTGTGTTATAATCTGTAACTGCAATGCTGAATACCAGCAAAGATTTACAAGCCTTTTCCCCTACACCCATGGATAAGAACAGGTTGTTCACCTGTAACTTTAGTTCTTTAAGTGGTCATCTTTGACCTGCACCTGTGCTGTGCATCTTTTGGAATCTTCTAGAGCTATACTATATGTATTTTGGCAGTGGCCCCACCCACTTCCTGCATACCTAGCCAGTGTGCTTCCTACCTAAACCCTCAGCTCCCTGGACACCAAAGCAGCAGCCAAGGATGTAAGGGGAGGACACAACAAAGGGAAGATGGGTGGGGTTGTGTGAGTTCACAGATGACCAGTTACAGGTTCTGTTCTTCTTCATCACTGTCTCTGTGACTCACACAAATGGGAAACTAGCAAGCTACTAAACATAGGAGGAGGAAGTATCAAGCCACACAGGAGAAGAGCACAGCCCTCCCAAATGCAACTTCCACCTGAGATCTCATGTCCAGTCTATAGGGAGAGATAAAAGTCAGATGCTGAGACCAAGTGGCAGCTTTACAAATGTCATGAAGTGGGACCACTCTCAAAAAGGTCCCCAACACTGTCATCACTCTGGTCAAGTGGCTCCTCACTTGGACAGGAGGCTGCTTGCCTGCAAGTTCGTAGGCCGGGTGGATGGTCACTGAAACTAATTTAGAAAGACACTGCTTCAAAACAGGAAGTCCTTTCTTGTTGGATGAATAGCAAAGGACAAGCCTCTGGGACCACCGATAGGAAGCCATATGATCAAAATAAAAGGTCAGTGATCAATGCATGTCTAGACAGTGGAGAGAATTCTTGATCAGATGTAGGATTCTGCTGGAATGTAGGAAGACAACGTCTTGGCGCAGATGAAAGGTCGATCCTACTTTCGGGAGAAAAGAAATGGCTGGTTTAAGGACCACCTTGTCCTTAAGGAAGCAGAAGTTAGATTTATCTACTTCTAAAGTACAGAGCTCACCTACCCTCTTGGCCAAGGTGATTGCTACAAGAACAGCTGTTTCCAGGTGTGTAGCCTTAGGTCACATGCAACCATGAGCTCAAATGGTCTCTTAGACAGTTGAGAAAGAGCTAGTTCCAGGCTCCACTGGGCAGTGAGTCCAACCACAGGAGGGTGTAGATTTTTATAAGCTTTTAAGAATGTATTGACCAGTGGGTACAGGAAGCATTATGACTTGCCAAGACATTGGAAGTGCTAGGAAACAGCTGATGGATAACACCTAATGGAGGAGAGGGACAGGCCCTTGTCCAACAAGTAGACTAAGACATCCATAACATGAATTCATGCCTCCCCTGGGGAGATTCTGTTCGGTTGGGGGAATTCAAGGAATTTAGCCCACTTGCAGGCATAGGAGTGGAAGGTCTATGAACTGTGTCAATGATAGGTTTAGCAGAAGCAGACAGAGAAGTCACAGTAAAACCTTCCAGGCTATGGATTTGATGGTCTGTAGATCTGGATACCTCACCTTCCCTTCGTGGGCAGCGAGGTTTGTATGTAATGGAAATTGTTGGTACTGCCCTTGGGACAGATGCAGCACAGAGTCAAACCACAACTGCCTGTGCTACCAAGGAGTGACTAGGATGTTCCTGGCTTTGTCCTGACAAATCTCTGCATTCACCCTGGTGATTAGAGGGAATGGTGGAAAAGCATATACAATGGACTCTCCCCAGTCAAACAAGAATTCATTGCCAAGGGAGCCCCCCCGTCAGTGGGCTCTTCAGCAGAAGACCTTGAATTCCTTGTTCTTTTTTAACAATGTTTTTTTATTCACGTTTGTAAATAACTAATAGCTGTTAAACAGTACATTGTACAACCACAAATACAAAGTTATGACTGTTTGTCAATGATACATATAGATATAGCTAATACACTTCTCAAGTTGTTGAGAAGACACAGTGTAAAACGAATGTCCAAGAGGAACTGTTCACACTTGTGCACTATAAGCAACCAGTTGTCTATGTATAGAAAGAGAATTATGCCTTGATGATGAAGCCAAGCAGCCACCACAGCCATGCATTTAGTGAATGCATGAGGAGCAGTGCAAAGGCCAAAGGGGGGCATCTTCCAGAATTATATCATGTACCCCCACCTCGTGATGTCAAGGCCCATGAATCCAAGGTGATAGAGACCCAGGCTTGATGGAATCTCTGGAGCCTGTTGCGGATTGGTGGAAGATGAGATGGTGGTGGACTGGTGACAAGGTCATCATTCTCCAAGAAGTCAAAGGCAATGCTTGGAGGAGTCTTGCTGCTTTTCAAGGTGTTGAGGCTTGTACAGTGAAGCATGTGGTGGCGCAGTGGTTAAATGCCAGTACTGCAAGTCACCACATTGCAAGTTCGATTCCAGAGGGCTCCAAGGTTCTCTCAGCCGTCCGTCCTTTCATAGGTCAGTAAAATGAGTACCCGGCTTGTGGGGGCAATTAGCTAACACACATTGGAAACTGCTTAATGCAGTGTAGATGTGTAAACTGCTATTGCTTAAAAACAATTTGTAAGCCGCTCTGATAGCCTTGTGGCTGAAGAGCAGGGTATAAATAACTAAATAAAAAAAATAGAACCCTTCTTGGTAGACAAGGAGGTAGGCAGGACAGCAGGGCTTTGTTAGCAGCCACTTCTTGGGCTATACTGGTGCCTTGATGATGATCCATAATTGAACCAGCAGAACCTGGACGTAGTAGATGACTGCTGGAAAGGATGGAAGCCAAATTTTGGCAGTAGAGAGCATTCTGTGAGTGTGCTCCAGCCTATTGTCTGTGCCCACATTAAACAAACTCCTCTTGTCAAAGGGCAGGTCTTGTCAGGGAAAATAGTTTTTGTGATCAGGAGTCTGTCTCCCCCTCCCTGAGTAATTTTTTCACCAGACATTGTAAGGCGCCAATTTGGTTATCAAAGGTTCATAAATCTGTCTGTTTTGTTATTCTGTTCTTTGGGGATTGTATATGAGAAATGGAAACTTGAGACTACTTTCGTTTCTCCCAAGGACTGAGTGTTAGGGACTATATAACTGGGAGGGGTTATATTGGTTTTTTTTCCTGAGATGGAAGAGAGCTTCAAGTTTGTGTGTACCTCTCTTGCTTAGAGAGAACCTAGAAAACATGGTTAAATGTTTTCTGTTATTGTTTTTCCTTTTATTTAATTGTTATTAATAAAAGCCTAAAAGAATTTTGGCATGGACTTACTTTTGCACCAAAGGAGTATTTGTTTGCTCACAAAGCACACGTTTTCGTTGCATATCTCCTGTTGGGATGAACAGGGAGTGACTGCGCTCTGCACATTCCTGTGACAGGTCTTTCTATCATAGACCTTGTCTGGTTGGAGAGGCCTGATGACATTACCATTCATATTGCTGAAGCATCATGGCACTTGCAAGAGCTTTCCTTTTGCAGTTAGTAGCATGGTGAGAAGTGATATTTTGCTGTGCAGTTAACTTGTGTGCCTCCGCTTGAAGCCCTGTGGTAACCTTGCAGATTTCCTCAGGGAACTTGTTGTGATATGGGGTAATTTTCTCCCAGAGGAGTTGTTGATATGCTTCCATACAAGCGCCATAATTTGCAAACCTGAACATCAGGGCAGTTGAAGAGTAAAACCTGCACCCCATAGTATCCAACTTTTTACCTGCCTTATCTGTGGGGGTCAAATGGAGTTTCTGAGAAGCTCTATACTGGGCTACATCAACTATTATTGAATTAGGCTTGGGGTGCTGAACAAGCCAGTCTGTCCCTGCCTCTACAACATTGTACAAAGCCTCACTTTTCTTTGACATTGATGGGATTGATGATGATGTAGCCAATGACTTTTGCACCGTCTGTAAGAGGGAAGGCAGCAGGCGTATGGAGGCCACAGTGGGAATTTGAGTCTGGACTCATTGGAAGACCAAGTCAGTAATCTGTGTGTCAGGTTGTTTAACCTGCAGGTCAAGCACCTTTGCAATCTTCATCATTTGGTTGACAAATGACCTAATATCATCACTGGGGAGGTGGGATCACACTCTCCCACCAGTGAGTGGAAACTGGTGAGCTGGTAAGTCAGTAGATACTGACACAGAATCAAAACTGGAAGAGGATGAACTGGAGGAAACAGTAGGATGAACCAGATGAGATGGTAAATGGTGAATCTGCAGAACTGATGATGAAGAAATTTGAGACAGGCCTGGAGATGGAGACCATGGATGAAATGGAGCTCCAGATCCCACATGAGGCATGGAGTGATCTTGAGTATCCACTTGAGGAGACACCTGCTGAGTCAAAACCAGAGCATCAGGTACTGACACCATTTCAGGCAGTGCTCCTCACTTCAACTGCCATACCAATGGGAAGGTGCACATGCTGAGACTGATGAGTACATTGCAGCCAAGACTGAGACCTGTGTGACAACATACTGGAAGAGCTCAATCTGGACCAAGACCTTAGAGCTGATGCTGTGAAGACAGTCATCCAGGTGAGGTAATGGGTGGAAGAGGCTTGCCCTTAGGGGAAGATGGAAGGTCCCTTCACAACTGACTAGGTGGCATTGACAGAACTGGATGCTATGAAGACAACTTTAGAATCTGACCATCCAAAAGTGTCATGAGTGGCATAGATTGAGGTAAGCGGCATCCACTCTGGGGCTGGAGCTGTAGAGACAATCTCTACACATTCAGAAGGGGGCGTGGAAACCACATATATCAGTACCAAGAGTTTTGGTTGCCCAGTGGCTGCTTGAGTTCTGCTGTTGCAGCAGACAGGAGGATGGCTTTGATTGAACCTGAGAAGAATCTTCAGAATGGTGTCAATCCTTATCTTTAGCCCCCTTCTTCTTTTTATGCTTGCATTGCACTGAATGAAGAGACTGCACCTCAACTTCCAGAGACTTTCCCAATGTAGTAGGAATCTGGGCTCAGGAGGATGGTTTGGATTTGACCTGTGTCTGTGCCAAGACAACACTGACTCCATGTCTTCCCTGTCAGGGGTCTTTCTGGGTTTGCCAGGACCAGCATCTGAGTTATGTAACAGGTGCCTCAATGTGCACACAGACAACAGGAAGCAGAACCTGCCATGGCTCACCATTGCTATTTATTTACATTAAAATGTGCTGTAATATATGAGGAGGGCTTTTATATTTATGTTATGCTTTTGAAAATGGCACCTGTGGGTAAATTCTGTCCCCCTATCCCCCTTTTGGTATATAGTTAGTGTAGCATCATTTGAGCTGGGTGCTGTTACTGCAACAGAATGGGGTGGAGACTTCAAACATATTTGGCTGCCTTTCCTAGAGTTAAAAAAAATCTATATTGCTTGCATGTATTATACTCTACTTTTCAGCCAAAGTTAGCCTTGACAACAGCTTATAATTAAAAACCACCATAAGGGATCTGTGGTGTTTATGGCAACGTCTTCTGGTCCCTTGTAGATGATGACATAGTCCAGGTCCCAGGCTATTTCCCAGAGGAAGGGACCAGATGGAGCTGCCAATTGTCTTGGGGACTGCCCGGTGGTAAAGATGTCAACCCACAGAAGCATCTCTTCTGATAATGTGCAGAGTTACTGGATACTTGGCAGTTGACACAATCCAGGTTTCTTCCTTCTAGAGAGAAGTGCAGATGGGACACCAGATGGACTCAGGTAGGCTGGATGATGGCAAAACTGACAACCAGCAGAAACAGTCCTTGTCATGATCTTCAGTCTCCTGGTATTACATTGAGTGGAGGTGGAGTAGGGTGAATAATTGGACATGGGAATTTTATTTCAAGCACCATGTCCAGGGACAGCACAATACATGTTTCCATTCTCATGAGCTCTCACAATGGCCCAAGTATGGAAGAACAGGAGTAACACTTGAGTAGAATCTGGAAAAGTTCCATTTTTGTATTGCAACACCCAGCCAGCATTGACAATTATTTCCCCAAAATGTAACTTTTTCAAGTTTTGTTCTTGGTCTTACCTCGCTGCTTTTCTTAACGTGCCTCTTAGTCCTTATCCACTCTATGCAAATAATCCAGTTTGAAAATGGATTATTTGCCATGGCTTCTAACTATGGAATGCTAGATTTGTAGTTTTACAAGGTTTTTAGCCTTCCCTGAGAAAGAGTGCTGGTGTCTCAGCAAACTACAAATCCTGGGATTCCATAGGAAGGAGCCATGGCAAATAACTCAGTTTCAATCTTGATTATTTGTGTAGTGTGGCTGTACCCTATGTCAAATCTAGTTGCTATTTATTTATTTATTTGTTTAATTTATTTAGAATCTGCCTTTCTATTTGCTTGGAACCCAAAGCATCTTACAACAAATTAAAGCAAAGTACTACTAAAAGCATATTATACAAAAGTTAAAAACAACACATATATTCTATTAAAAAAAAAAAGTTAAAATAGTTGCCAGCCACTGGTGTAATGCCACTGCTATGTGCCTCACAACTATACACAGATCTACAGATTCCAACTTACTGCAAAGGATATTGAGGAATTTTGTAAAAGACAAATCTTTGGCTGATGACAAATGCATATTTTCTGCACAGTAGAGTACCAGAGAAAGGAACATCTTTGCAATCATGAGATAATAATGATTTCAAATCACTACTGTCCTTCTGAAGAAAGGCTAAGTATACTAAGGGAGGAATTTATAATTCATTTTAAAATCAAACTTTAGCAGCAGCTACGATGACCTTTTAAATTGTCCATACTAATAACTGTGTATGGTTGTTAGTGATCTAGTGTTTCATATGTCTGCTGCTTCTGCAAATTTGAATCCTCTATATAACCAGACCCACAACATGGCATCCTCTGAAATTTAAGAAAAGAAAGAGAAGAATGGGCACAAACTACTAAATATCTGAGGAAAATTAAAAGCACCATTTACAGCATCTTAGGTCTTGAGTAAGCTTTATTAGCCTGTCATGCAGTGCTATAACAGCACTAATTGTCTCCTGTGGGATTGTTAATAGGGCAAAAGTATAATGAACTCATCCCAGAATCAATAAAGGGGTTTTATGTTGATTTCTTATGTTCAAAAGCCTATTAGTATGCAAGAGAAGAAACATGCGGGCAGTCAAATGCAACACTGTGTACTATACCACAGGCAACTTATAATGAGAACATGTCTTCAGTGTATGGGTCAGGCTAGAAAACATGTCTGAGTCTGGTCAATGAATGGATGTGAAAGAGCCTTCAACCCAACTGTCAGTGCCTTATTGGAGAAAAGATGGGAAATGAATGAGATATAATTGTATTATAACAACAAATGTGTAGTCTGCAGGTTGGATATCAGGACAAAACTCTTTGGTGAAAGAAAATGTTGGCTGGAATTCGTGATCACAGTTACCTATGTGTAACTGAATTTTACACATTCATAACTGATTCGTGTTCATAATCCCTACATATTCAACAATGTAGGGAATATCTAGGGATAATAAAAGCCCCCCCCCCAATACTGCCTTACTGGACTACAGCCACTGCAAGCAGAGGGGATCTATTGTCCTATCAAATGGGGCACAGCAGACTGACATTCTCATCAACTCCCACCAGCAATCCCCATTGCTTGGAGGAATTGCCAAAAGGATCCCACTTCTGACTGTTGCAACAGAAATTGCTGGAAAGAGGGGTAGGGTTGGCATGTCAGTCTGCTGCATCTCAACCAATAGGAGAACAGATCCCCATCATTTTCAGAGGCTGCTGTCTGATAAGTCAGGATTAAGGGAGCTAGCCTGGAACCACTACTTGGCTACATAGCTAAAGTAGTTACATAGCTAAGTAGCTGATCTAGAGTACTGTCCATTGTCTGTGCTGGATGAAAGTCATACTTTGGAAACATTTTTTTGAACTATAATTCCCAGTGGTCATGCTGGATGGGGTTTCTGTGAGTGGTAGTCCATAAAAATATTTGTTCCTGAGCTCTGAATGAGATGCAGAAGAAGCAGTGCTGCGTGAAATTTGTTGGATGTTACAGTCCCCTCACAAATGCTCCTCTCCCAAAAACCTGCTATTTGCCATGGAAGGAAAGATGCCAAATGGAAGATAAAGTCAGCTTAATTGTTAGGGCCAATAGTAGCCTGGGAACATTTTTATCCATTTTTGTGATACACATTTTGATATCAATAAGTAATTGGGCCCTCCACGAGGCTGATGGAAGACTAAGCTAGGGCTGAGGTCATTGAGGAGGCAGGACTGAAGCATGTGAGTGGCACACATATGAGCCAATGGGACAGGGCATTTCTTAGTTCCGCAGAGCATTTCACATCTTGGGCGAAGGTAAAGTGGAACCCCTTTGAAGTTTGCTAAAATAATGCCATGTTTGCCTGAGAAGTTGCGAGGAGGATGCATCCTCCTTACCAGTTCAAACACAGGCTGGAAATCTCATTGTTTAGTGAGGTATAGTTTCCGGATCACTATCTGCATTCCAAAGAGAGAGCTGCCTGTCATCCATCAGTCAAAAATTGCCCTTTTCCTACAGTGCTAGCTCATCCAGAACTCTTTTGTTTTAGGGCTGGGAATCTTCCAATAAACATCTTAATTTCTTTGTTAGATTGCACCCTCAAAGGAGATTTTACATATAAATATGCCCCAAAATCTCGACTCAGTGCATCTGGACCTCAGTTTCCTCCTGTCTCTACGCCAGTCCATTCCTCCATTTTCCTTCTCCCTTTTCCTCTCCATTCAAATCTATCTCTCATCTCTCCTACTTCCAATTCTAAACTTCCCCTTCATCTGTCACTTCAAACAGCTGCCACTTATCTACTCAAGAGTAACTTCCTTTCACAATGCTTGCTTGTGAGGAGTTCCTCTTTTCAGGACTGGTACAGTATTGCCTCAAACAGCATAATTCTAACCCATCTCTTAGATCCTTCCTGATTTTCCTTGATAGGTCTTGTGAGTGTGCTGAGTGGATGTGTGGTTGTGAATGCAGTGTCAGTTCATTTCCAATAAAGTTTTCAAAGATTATTTTTTTGTCTCTTCTGGCTCTCCCCCATGAGTACTGGTATACACAGGGTTAAAAGATCCTGCCCACTTATGTGACCTCTCGCTTGCCAATTTGAGCTACTTTAAAAATTCCCCACAGTAAGATCACTGACAGGTGTGGATTTTGATGCATGCTAGTGATTCATGTAGCAACACATATCATCAGGGATAAATCCTCTTCCCACTGCATTGTCCCAGTTTTCAATAAAGGAGATTATCAGAAGTATAAAAAGTGGCATTGCAACAATGCTAGAAGATTGCAAAAGGGCTCCCTTACCACACAGTGCCATTATGCACTCGTTCTGCTCCTGTTCTATGGGCGCTGTTTTGTATTGACGGGAGAAGCCGTCAATAGATCGATCCCCCATTCTGTTTCTGTCACAGATTTCCATATGTGTGACAAAGTGCCCTGTTTTGCTGGCAGCATCCCAGCGTTGATGGGAAGTCCTTGCCAGAACACTTCCAGGTGAGATCGGGCCATCCAGGTAAGCTACTCTCTTTTTATGAGCCTCCCCAGGGTACTTGTTAATTTTAAAGTGTGTTTTTATGCTTGCTATCATTTTTTTGTGTTATTTTGATTTTTGAATTTCCTGCACTCGCATCTTCTCATGAGAATCTGTGGGATTTCACTCCAGGAAGTGAAGAGAGCTCTGTTAGAGCTCCGTTCATTCCTGGGCTGACCTGTCGATGGGAGAAGAGGTAAGTGTAGCGGGGAGGGTGATTGTGGTGGGACAGGGATGGGGGTGGAGATTGTGGGACAAGAATGCTTTTTGTGTTCTTGTCCGATAATCTCCAAAATCTATTGAATCTTTCACTCTAAAATTCTGCACTGTAGGCAGCCAATAGTTTTAGACCAGTCAGTTGAAGGTGATCTCAAAGAATCACTGCTGCTGTGTACACTCATCTATTTTTGTGTCTGGTAAAACTGCATTTCAAAAAAAAAACCCCTTTCTTTTAAATTAAAGAGACAGTAATACTGATCTCAGTGACTAGGAATTCTGATAAACTGAAGGCTGAGATTCTTGACATATAGTAGAAGTTGTTGTTATACATAGAATGTATGCCACTATCCCAGAATTTTCTGGAATATTTGTTAAGGAAAGTCATGTTGGATGCCACGTATCAGATTCTGTAACTAGTAGTTTGTCAAAAGCTTTCTATTTATAAGTAAGTGATTGATCAAGGCTTAGAAAGATCAGTGCTTTAGGGCATGTGCATTTTTCTTGTTAGTCTTTTAAAAGTTAAATGGCGTGCATGATTCCTACATAAAAGTTAAGCTGAATCATTGTTCATATCCCCAGTGCAAGGGTATATGTGTCTGTGTTACAATTTCACTGTCCATCAGCACTGTTACAACAATATTACCCTAAAATGCTTGGGGACCATTATTTAACTTCTTGAAATTGGTGAAAACCTCACAGGAACTTCTTGATTCTACTCAACAAAGATTGGCAAAATCAAGTTTTGGATGACAGCACCAGAATTCTCCAGCTAGCATGGCTTCTGGTCATGGCAGCTGGGGATTTGTAGTCCAAAAGGTAATGGTTTCGTGCTCTGTTTCTTGCCAGACATACCTTTTAATATAGATCCTCTCAGGTAATTCTGCTTCAGCAGTGCACTGAGCTGTCTGCCCCAGACTAGGTTACCAGTTTCCATTCACATTTCTGTCCCAAAGTTTAACATATGGAGACACATTGCATTTCTTCATTCCACTCCTGCAGCATAACCACTTCAGAGATTATATATATGTTCCAAATGTTCTTATCATTGGGGGGGTGGGGGGAAAGCCAGTGAGGTAACAAGCCAATTTATAATTACCCCAAAGCAGTAGTTAATTTGCTATTGGTCTTAGTTATAATGAGACATAGTGAGTAACTGAGCTGTGTCTGCAGTCAGTCACCCTGGAGAAAATGAATTTTGCTATTAATGTAATGAGGTCATCAGGGACAAGAGAATGTGTGTCTTTGTCGATGATACATTTCTCTTCACACACCACCCACAGGATAAAAGCACATAATATAAACAGTGGGTACTGGCACGTCTCCCATCTAAATGCTAGCACAGTGCATGGGATTTGTTCAAGAGTACATTTATGTTGTGCAGAACATGTTTACTGGTGGACTGTGCCAGCATGTGTTTATTGACAGAGTGCAGTGAATTCTTCTCTTACTCATATGCCTGTACTGTGAAACTAAAACCACTAGGGCAAACATGAGGTTCTTTTATTGAGTGATATCTTTGAATGTTAGCCATGTAGGATTGGTTATGTATAAACAGCAGCTTGTTTTGAATATATTTGGCCTTTGGAGTCCTGTTCCATGACCAAAGCCTTTACAGGATGACAAATTAATTCACTTTTTATTTTTATTTTTTGTTTGGAGGTAAATGCCATTGGTTGATTTGGCTATATAGTAGCACTCCCATATCCATGGGGGATTGGTTCAGGCCCCCTCCCGTGGATACTGAAATCTGCAAATAACAGTGAATGCTGGGCCCCATCCACAACCACCACTCCACTGCTGCCACTGGAGCCCTCCTGGTGGAACGGAGGGGGAGGAGAGATCTCACCTCCCTTTCCCTTCCCCCTTTGCCCCACTATTGCCCCCACTGTCACCGGACAAGAGGAGGTAAGATCTCTCCTTCACCCTCCCTTTCCCCTTCACCCATTGCCCCTGCCATCACCAGAGGCCTCCTAGTGGAAGGGAGGGGGGAGGCAAGATCTCCTCTCTCCCCCCTTCCCCTCCGTTGTCGCCAACCACAGATAACTGAATCAGCTGATGGCGAATCAGCAGATACGGGGTGCTACTGTATTTTAATCTAGTAAATTATTCACTTTATTTCCAGGTTGTGACTGACAACATTCTGGAAAATCAAGCTCTAACAGGAGTAGCATTAATCACAAGCCTCAGACTTGATTATTAATGATGTAATTGTAGAAAACAGTCCAGGGCCCTCAGTTGTCAAATACTCCGTATTGCTGATGGCATGCACACATACACATTCATATATGAGCTTTTTCTACTGTGATACTGTCAGGAGAGAAACACTCCTGGGAACAAGGGGTCTGTAGCTATCTTTTCCCTTACCCTCTTTATGGGTTGGTAGTGTTTAGCATCTAACCTGGCCCCACTGAATGGGAAGTTGTATAGTGCTACTCTATTCAGCTGTACCTAACATTTCATAAGCTTTGATGTTCCTGACTCCAAAGCCAAGAAAGGGCTAAAGGAATTGAAATTTTATTGTCTTCTAGCACTTCCCAATTAATATACCATAAAATGGAAAGAAAAGATTACTGGCACAACAGAATGAGACTTCAGGCTCTTCCACACTGTGCAATTATAGAATCATAGGATCATAGGACTTTTTCAGATGGGGTTAAAAAAAAACCCATGGAGGTTGGGAGGAGGATGGCTCTGTCTTGCTTCCTGTGATCGGTTTTGGATGATGCCATCCTCCAAAACCAATAGCTGGAAGCGGGACAGAGCCGTCATCCTCCCGACCTCCATGGGTTTGTTTTTTTACCCCATCTGAAAAAGTTCACAGAGTTGGAAGAGACCACAGCAGCCATATAGTCAAATCCCCTGTCCTGTAGGAACACACAGTCAAAGCAGTCCCAACAGATGGCCATCCAGCCTCTATTTAAAACCTCCAAAAATGGAGACCCCACCATACTCCAAGGCAGTGCATTCCACTGCCGAACAGCTCTTACTGTCAGGAAGTTCTTCCTAATGTTTAGGTGGAATCTCTTATATAGCACTATGATTCCACTTTAACTGCCATGGCAACATCCTATGGAATCCTGGGGTTTCTGGTGAAAGACTAGAGCTTTCTGGCTAACAATTCTAAATACCCCTCCCTACTCTGTCAATCCCAAGATTCCATTGGATGTTGCCATGACCACTGAAAATGATTCAAACACTATAATTGATAAAGTTCCTGGTATCATTGCAAAACACTAAATTCATCATAGCCAGGCACATTATAAGCTTGGGCCTATGAACTGGAGATTCATAGGATTATAAGGGGAAAGATATAAACTGAAATCACCTTAACATTTAATAATACAGGTGGGATGAAAGACTTCAGTCTTGTATGTGCTGAATAAATCCTGCTAGCATAAATGGTTTAAACATCCTAGGTGGCAGGATAGTTATGCAAAGAGCATGCACTACTGCTAAACCACATCTTGCATGGTTCAGTATCAACTGCATTGGCCTAATTTATATATTCTGAGAATGGTTTCTTGTGGACAGTAGTAATTTAAGAGTAGGAAGGGGCATGTACAGATCAAGGAAGGAGGCAGAGATTGATGGGCTGTTTCATGCCTTCTGGGTTATTACCTTGTTCATGTTTTGTAATAGGTCTAGAGGTTATATGTTTGCTTGAGATAAAAGCAAAGGAGGTTATGTTTGCTTCAGTAAATTCTGAACAGTAGAAATGTAGGAGAATAGTGTGTGGGGTGCTGGACCTTTTTTTTGGGTAAAGTTTTATTGACTTAACAAAGAAAATGTACAGTTGTTATTTGTAATAGGAACAATACCAGGAAAACTGAAAAAAAATCAGGATTATTTGCTTTTTTGGACTCACTTTGTTTTCCTGCTGAAAATATGCCCTTTTAATATTTTTAAGCATTACATTGCTCCTAGTGTGCTTCCCTGTAGTGGAACTATGCACTTATGGAAGGACTACTACTAACATCTCAACACCATATGGCCTGGATCAATCTTACCAAAAGTGTTGCTTCCAGATGTTTTGGATGGCAATTCCCATCAGGCTAAAACAATTTTGGACAAGGTTCCAGCTACTGGTTCCAACTATCTTCTGTCACCCTCCCCCAACTCAAATTCATCAAGGAATGCTCTTTTCTATGTGCCAAAGGTAGTTTGGATGATCCCATAAATCATGATTTCTAGAGTATGATCCAGAACAAGCCATAATAGTGATCAGTGGCACATCATGACTTCCATATCAGTTGGATGGTGAATCCAATCTGGATATTAGTCTGCACTTTAAAGGAGCTACTCAAGGCACTAAGCCCTATCCCACAAATGAGTTCAGCACCATGGATAGTTCCTTGAAATTTCAGACTAAAACCCAGAATGGATTCATCATCCCACAAACATGGAAGTCCCAAGCCTCCATGGACAGTGATACCATCATCACTCTGACTGCCAATTTGATTTCTAAACGTTGCCCATCTTGTGCCAAGTTTTTAGTTTGCTTTTATTTAAATCTGCTGAAAGCTGCATCAGAATCTGTACCTAACATTTGAGCATGTTCTGGGCTGAAGGACAGTGAGAATTAGGGCTTGAGATTTTCAGGAGAAGCAGCTATCCTGTGCCTATCAGCTTTTTCTAGAACATTTGCCAGGAAAGATATTGGCAGTCACAGCCATTCCACAGAAAAAGCCTGAGTTCTACCAACAGCATCTTTCACAGAGGATGTATATAGAAATAAAAAGCATTGTATTTTTATTTCAAAACAAAATGAAACACAAAACAAAATAAAATTGCGTAGGAAAACAACAATGCATTGTTTTTACTCACTGCTATCACTCAAAGAAAAAAATGCATTCAGAGAAAGAGAGAAAGTATAGAAATATGTAGAAACATATCCATATATAGCTCTTCCCTCAGGAACAGAACATTAAAAATATTTATTCCTCATAGGATCCTTCTTATTTTATTGAACTCTCCTCTGGCAGCATGGCAGCAGCATTCTTGGTCTGTGCTTCTGCCTGCTCTCATCTCATGTTCAGATGGCCTGGTTGTTATTGTTGTCATGGATAAATTTGCATTACATAGTCTTAATGCATTAACATCAACAGTATTCCCTACCCGGTGGTGCTGCAATGGTCAGCCCTGTCCCAGAAAACTGACCTCTGTTTTCTCTTCTAATCTTTCTTTAGTCAAAATCCCAGGCCTTATGATGAATGCACAGCTTTTTGGCAAGGGTTAGACTCTACAATCCTCCTGAAAGTACTAACTGTGCTGTTTATTATTCTAGCATCCTAGTACAGGGACATCTATAGATATAACTCCAGTGCACTTTGGTAATATACCTCTATAAAGAGCCTAGAAGTGCACAAATCATACTATTAATGGTTCAGGGAGGCTTTCTGGAAAACTGTTAGCCTTTTTGAGAAGTTCAGTGTATCCTGCACAGTTTTGGGTTTAAAGAAAGGCTAGAGGAAAAGCATAAGTTGAATTTTGGTAGGGGTAGCCACACCCCTTCATTAAATAATACTGGAATCTCTCCCCCTTCTCATTGTGGGGGAAAGAGACATGGTATGTGTGTTTTCAACAAACCCTAGGGGCTAGTCTGGATGAGAGGATATAATGCTAATTCCTATGCATTACTGCAAATTCGCAGCAGTGTTCTTTTGTCTCTGCGTTTGACACCCACGAATCAAGATGGCAGCTGTAAATTAGCATGTTGTATGTTGCCACCATTGCATAGTATTTAAAAAAAACATTAAAGCAAAGGTGCACAAGTGTGATCTGCTTTAAAAAATTATTAGGACCTCAGCACAGCAAAAAAGTGCACGATCGCTAATGCGAAAATTCAATAGGGTGCTTTTTGGTACTGCCTTGCTAGAAAACCTGTCCCCCAAGCATGTCCAAAAAAGCTGATCTCCTGTTCTGCCCTCTCCAAGAATGTGCAGCAAAGCAAATAAGTTTTCCTAATGAGTGCTAATATGCATTTCCTCGCATTATTTTTTAAAAATAAAATAAAACTACTTTTTCTGTGTAGTTTTGCAGCTTTTAGCCCTCCTCCTTCCAAAAATAGTGAATCACCATGGGATCTTGTTGGGACAAAATGTATTCTCATTGCATTCTATGGGGAGTTTTTTCATAATCTGGACAAGAAGTTGGTGTATACTAAGAGTTGCTGTTACTGTTGTCCCTGCGTTTATCTCAATGCCTATGCCATTGTTTCCAAAACTCTGGCAATGGTGTCTATAAATACTACACAGTCAATGCCATGAAGGAGTGTGAAAGATTACATCTTCACATGCCATAGTTAACTAACATTAAAAGGTACAGGCATGCAGTGAAATAGATTCAAGTCAATTGACTTGGACTCAAGTCAGACTCAAGTTGCTTCAATTACTTGACTTGGACATGATTCAATAATAAATGATGCACTGACTCGACTCAACTCATGTATGGTAATAGCTGTTTGACAGTGGAACACACTGCCTTGGAGTGTGGTGGAGACTCCTTCTTTGTTTTTTTTTAAACAGAGTCTGGATGGGCATCTGTCAGGTGTGCTTTGATTGTGTGTTCCTGCATGGTAGAGGGTTGGGCCGGATGAACCTTGTGGCCTCTTCCAACTCTATGATTCTATGATATATTTAATGACTAACTTGCTGGTGTTGGTTCAGTAACATATGGTATTAATCCAGAGATGTTACAGAATGGAAAATTGTTTTCTTCCTTTGAACAATGCTTCTATGATCTCACTGCTTTTTGCCTACCTGTCATGTGATGGAAGTGGTAACAGCAAATGCATTAGGTAATGGGCTTGAGGCAGAAGGATTCTTCTAAAGCTTTTCAAAAGCTTTAGAAGGCTTCTCCTATGTGCAGTGGGGATAGGCTGATGAGCAGACCTCAACCTCTGCCTTAAGCCCATTGCCTAAAGTGTTTGCTGTTCCCCTCCAAGAAATATGTCCCACGCGCCTGGGGCGAGTCTTGCCTGCTGCTCCTAGGAAAAGCTTTAGAAGTGGAGACAGGCTACTGAGTAGACCTGAACCCCTGCCTCAAGCCCAGAGTGCAGAGTGTGTTTCTGAGAGGGGAACAGCAAATGTGTTAGGCAATGGACTTAAGATGGGGGTTGAGGTCTGCTTGGCAACCTGTCCATAGTGCACATTGGAGGAGCTTTCTAAAGCTTTTCCTAAGAGTAGCAGGCAAGACTCATCCCCAGAGCATGGGATGCATTCTTAGTGGGGAACAGCAAATGCATTAGGCAAGGGCTTGAGGAGAAAGGATCCTTCTAAAACTTTTCTTAGGAGCAACAGGCAACTCACCCCCAGATCACAGGGCCCACGTCCAGAGCACAGGACTCATTTGCTGTTCCCCTCAGAGAAACATGCCCCATGCTCTTGGGAATCAGTTTTGACTGCTGCTTGAAGTGAAAGACACTATGAACTTTGCTCCCAGTGGTGGGGGCAGCCATCAAGATACAAACAGCTTGATACAAGCAGCTTGATCTCCCCTGATGTGTTGCTCCCCTCAGCAGCCCCACACACATCCTACCACCACCTCCTTTTTTCTGTTAAAGTTGGCTCCCAGACCTTAGACCCAACTTGAGACTCAACTTGAAAGTATTATGCAAGGACTTGAGATGCAACTTGAGATTTGAAGACAGAAGCTTGAGACTTGCGTTGAGTCTTGGAGTAAAAACATCACTGTGCAGGTATGGCAGTGAATCGTGGAACATCCAGATATATGTTTAGAGTTATCTTCTGTAATTATTACAATATTCACATCCCAAATTCCTCAGCTTGGAAACTCTTAAATTTGAAGAGACTAGAGGATCTTCCAGACTATTATAAAGGAGTGTACATTGTCATGATATAGGTCCTTAGATTTTGCCAATTTTGTCAATTGTTATTGCCTCCCATATCCACTTGTTCCATACTTTGGGAGAGCTGTTTGTAGCAATTTCTTGGATCTGCACTAGGACTCTCCTAAAGGTTTAAAACAACAACAACCCTGAGACATAGTTTGCTGAGGTGACCCTATGATTTGAAGGGTACATTTCCTCCTTTGTGAATTTTTTTAACGAATTACTGTGTCACAGTACAAAGATACTATTTTACTGATGCAGTGTTGCACTATAACATTAAAAAAATGCAAAGAGGAGATGGGAACAGATTGCTCCAATATGTCTTGGAATTAAAAAGAACCCCAGTCAAGGGTGGGAATAAAATGTTGTAGCTGCTGCTGGGAATTGCCAGAAAATCATCTGGGAAACAGAAATGTAATTTGGATATTTTTAAAAAACAAAACAAAACAAAACAAAAAGCCTGAGAGCTGCAGCAGCAATATCATAACCTCTCCACACTTAACTTGAATTATTTATTGTACTTATTTAAAATAAACTACATTTTAAAGTAAACCTTCAAAGGTGGTATACAATAAAATCTAAAACCATAAAAAAACTAGGAAATGTATACAGTATAACCCCAAATCCGTGGGACCAGTAACCACAGCTTCACTTACCCACGTCTGGGGGAAAAAAAGGTCTCTCTAGGCATCTTTCTAGGTCTTCCAGTGTGACTCTTATGATATGCTTCCACCAGAAGCTGACCATAGAGTCATGCTGGAGGACCTAGAAGATGCCTAGGGAGGTGTTCACTCTAGGCATCTTCTAGGTCTTCCAGCATAACATTATGGTATGACTGGGCCAGAAGTAGTTCATTTTAACAGGGTTTGCTATTATCCACAGTTTTTGGTATCCAATGTAAGGTCAAGAACATACCCCCTGCAGGTACAGGGGTCATTCTGTACAGCATTGATGTTGATCAGTTTGCTTATGAGTTGAAACAAAAGTTTGAGTAGCAGCACCTACAATTCTTAAAATTGATTTCATACCAGATTACCTGAAAAATGAACTAACACCCCTGATCCCAAGACAGTGTGTTAGCTTGTACCAAACTTGGACAATCCTTCCCCCCACCACAATATCAGCCTCAGTGTAAATATCAAGTTTGGTCAAGATAAACTTTCATAGAGGAAAAAAAATGCAGAATCCCAAATATTTGCCTCCCATATCCACTTGTTCCATATTTGTTTGGAAGGTATTGAGAAAAGTTGGTGGATGAGGTCCAAAATTTTACTTTATTCTTCATTTTGGTCCCATTACATAACATACAAGGATTAGTGAGTTTGTTATGAAGCCTTAATTTAGATAGCATAACAGACTTTTATAGTAAAAATAGTGAGGTTAATTCTAAAATCAAAATGAAATTGTGTATAGCACCATATACACAATGGCCCCAGTAGAGTCCTACCTCAGTTATAGGCCAAATTAGATGACTAGGGAGATTATCAGATGCATTAAAAGTGGCATTACATGATTGCCAGGAGATTACAAAAGGGGTCCCTTTTTAGATGATGTTGTCTCCCCCTCGTTATGTGCCCATTCTGCTGCTGTACCACTGGCACTGCTTTTTATTGATGGGATAAGTCGTCAATAGATCCTCCGTTTTGTTTCTGTCACAGATTTTCCTGCAAGCGAAAAGGTGCCCTGTTATGCTGGTGAGATCCCAGAGTAAATGGGAGGTCCCTGCCAGAACACTTCCAGGTGAGATTGGGACATCCAGGTAAGTGACACACTTTTTATGACCACCCCTGGGTTACTTCTACCTTTTAAAGTGTGTTTTTGTGCTTGCTGTCATTTTTTTCTTTTTCTTTTTGAATTTCTCATGCTCGCATCTTCTTGCGAGAATCTGTGGGATTTCAATCAAGGAAGTGAATGGAGCTCCGTTAGAGCTCCGTTCACTTCTCGGCTGCTGAAATGACAGGAGAGGAGGTAAGTGCAGTGGGGAGGGTGATTGTGCCATGACAGGGGTGGGAGTGGAGATTCTGGGACAGGAACACTTTTTTCGTTCCTGTCTGAAAATCTCATAGGAGTGTAATTCTTTTTTTAAAAAATATAATTTTTATTGTTCAATTCTCCACAGTTAAGTACATTCAGTTTGTTATACATACTCATTACATTTTAACTTTTCATAATATCACTACATATTCCACATTACATTCATCCTATCCTTTCTTACTTTCTTTCATTAACTAAAAATCTTCTCTATCACTCTTCCATTTACTCTCCTACCTTCTTCTCATTCTTCCTCATCTGTTACTTCCCATTAAGTCTCATCATTGATGATTTATTCAGCATCTAATTTTATGTTGCCTCCTTTTCATTTCAGCTTAATATTCACAACGATTTGAGTCCATATTGATTTATTCTGACCAATGGGGGCTTCTCAAATTTCCTTTCCTCTTTTAATTCACTTTTTTTACATAGTGAACCCCCCCGATATCTATCCCGCTTCCCCATATTCCATAAAAACATTCTTTCGTCTCTTTCCATTCTTTCTCAAAATCCTTCATATTTTTATTTCTGATCATCGATGTTAGCTTATCCAAATATATAAGTTCAACCACCTTAATTCCCCATTCCTCCCTTGTGGGGATGGTTTCTAATTTCCAGTGTTGCGCATAAACAATTCTAGCCACTGCAATTAAATTAAACAAAATTTTCTCATTATCTTTTCCCATAGACTCATCAAAAATACATAGCAGATATTTTTCAGGTCTCATTTGAGAGGGTGTTTTTAATATTTTCTCAATTGTGGAATGAACCATTATCCAAAACTTCCTTGCTTGGTTACATGACCACCATCAGTGAAAAAAAGTCCCCACTTCTTTTCTACACTTCCAACAATGTTTATTAGATATTTTATAAATTCTCAAAAGTTTATTGGGGTCATGTACCATCTGTGAAACATTTTCCAACAGTTCTCCTTTAAACTCTGACACACCGTTAAATACAATGTATGATTCCACAATTTCTCCCATTGTTCAAACCTAATTGTGCTTTTAATATTCTGGGCCCATTTCATCATAGACTCTTTCACTGTCTCTTCCTCACAGTCCCATTTTAACAATATTTTATAAATCTTGGCAAGTATTTTGGTATCATCTGACCTGATTAACTCTTCCAATTCTGTATTATTTTGTTTTATTCCATAGATCCTCATATCCTGTTTCAGCCTTTCCCAAACTTGTCTAGATAATAGCCAATGGCATGTAATTCCCTCTGCTTTTAATTCATCTTGAGTTTTAATTTCTAATTTACTCCCTTCCCATCTTATCAGGTCCTCATATCTTAATCAATTGACATCCCACAGTTTTCCCCTTCTATAAAAAGCTTCATGCGTCGATATCCACACTGGAGTTTTTGGCAAGCATCGACTTTTATATTTTTTCCAAACTCTAAGGAGTGGTTTCCATAGATAATGATCATTAAAGTCCTTGTGTGCCAATTCCTTATTAAACCATATAAAAGCATCCAATCCAAATCTCAGTTTATCGCTCTCAATCGTTAATACTATAGGAGTGTAATTCTAAGTGAAAGGTAGCCCAGCTGTAGTCGGTAAGATAAGGTACAAGTAGCCTCTCGTGGCAGAAACCCACCTTTGCCAGCAGAATTGCTTTTCTACCAGCAAAACCAAGAAATGTGTTGGCTAAGATCTGCTAGCAGAAGAACCACAAAATGTGTTGGGAAGGGTAAGGTTGAGGGAGCAGCTGAATTGCATAGAGTTTAAACCCATTTCAGCCTATAGACACAGCTGTAAAGCTGCCAAAAAGTCAGACGAGAGTGAGGTAGATCTATAGTAAGAAATTTTCAGCCTCCTTAGGCTGGGAATGGGTTTGATTTAAAACAACTTCAACCTGCTCAGTGTGAATTAGGCTGATCCTTTAGCATCTTTGACCATTAAGATTGCACTCTATTAGAAATGTAATTTTATCAATTTTCTTCTCACTGTGCAGTTTTCAAAGACTATTTGCAGTCAGAGACTGATTCTGTGCAAAATTCACACATGGTTTTTTTGTGCAGAAAACAGCCTCCTCTACACAGTAAGCAGCAGAAAATGCTGGCTTCTGCACAAAACATATACATCAATTTTGTACAGAAAAAGTCCCCAAGGGCAGTATTTTCAGGGCAGAATAAATCCTGAACTGCAAAGATTCTTGCCAGTCCAGGACTCTTCTTTGTCACATTCCCCTGACACTCAAGAAACATGTTTTTCAAGCATTGAGTATAGAGCATCTGTATACTCTATTGCGAAGGCTCAATAGTAATGTGATGGAACATAAAACTCTGTCCATATTTCTACACTGGGCTTTTCCATTCTGTAGCTGCACAACACAATTTGATGACATCAGGGAACTTCTCCATAGTCAATTAGTATCTGAGGGGTTGCACAGGTAGTAGATACCTCCTTCCAGAATGTCCATTAATATACTTAATGCTGGCATGATCAAGGGTTACTCTGTTGTATGTCACCAATAAGATTCTAATCTTGAAGGCCCCTAATGAGGTGGCCTGGCATACATAAACTGAAACAGAGTTTCAAAGGCAGGAGGGCACTACCAAGAATCCCTTATCCTTTTTGCTGACCAATATAATACACATACAGGCCTGGTACATAAGTACGGCCTTGAATCAACTCTCATCTCAGTTTTCCAAGAAACTAAGCATATGTCATGCTGTTATTTGATGACATGCTATCAATACCCAAAGGGGAAAAGTGGAAGTAAAATAAATAAATAAGACAGTGCAGGAAGAATGCAAAAATAGGCTTAATATTTTCAGAAACCAAAAGCAGATTTACATAATCTGAGGGAGGATTTCATTCTAGTCTCTGCTGAAAATATGGTTTGTCCTTGTGCTTGCATCTACTTCTCTATTAGTTATCTCTCCTCCTCTGTTCCCATGGTTCCTATCAATGATATATGTAGCAACTGTTACCCAGCATGCACCAGTGTTCAGATTACTTAAACTAGACCCTTCAGTTAGGTGCTCTGTTATACTGCATGAAAGGCATATCTGGCTCTCTCAGAAGAGGAATTAAAAATAAATGTAGAGGTAACAAAAGCCCAAATAAGAAAGGTGCACATTAGAGTGTCATTTAAATAATGCATTTCAGCTTTGAGAGGGACTCTCAAGGTGAGAAATGTCCACATTACTCTTCATTTTCTGGCTCCTGTTAGGCACCTTAGTCAACAATAACCCTTCTACCCACTACCCTATTTTTAGCAAAGCCTGCTATTATTTCAACACAAATAGAGGACAAGAATGTCACCAGTAAAGAGCTTTGGGTTCTTGAAAGATTTTTCTCATTTAACCAATGGAATCTGAGAGTCATTGGGCTATTGCATTTTATTTATTGTTGTGTTGTGTGCTTATATAACACCATAAATGTGCATGGTGCTTTACAAGTAAAACAGCAAAAAACAGTGAGTACTGCCATAGGCATATAATCTAAACTATATGTGTATACACACACACACCCAACCACAAGGGGGGTGGGGTAGAAGGAATAATAAAATATAAAATGATACAATACAAAGGTAAAACAAATTATCCAGTTAAATTACAAAAAATACAATATGAGAAAGCAAACTAACAAATACATGTAATCAAGATATACAAGATTATAAAACAATATTAAACTGAAATTCCAAAAGCTTTGGAAAACAGAAAAGTTTTAAATTTAGATTTAAAAAATAACAAGGGAAGAAGCAATCCACTAATGTCCAGGAAGGCAATTGTGAATGTAGAATCTGCTTTTAGCCTATAAATCTATTATTCTTATGCCACAGACAGTATTGGAGGATTGGTATGTGGGGGGGGGGCATTTATCCTTTGACAGTGGAACCAAGTCCCAGTCCTGGTGTAAAGATGACTTCCTCACTCCTAGATTGTTGACATCCCCTATCCATCTTCATTTCTATTACCACAGCTTTGTGCTAATAGGATCATTGACTGAAGCTACATGACTCAAATTATTAAGGACTTTATTAGATCCTGCCCTTTAAATATTATTTTGCTGGCATAAAAGAATGTTCCCCCCACACTTACATTCTTCTTCCAGCAAAGGCAGATCTGTGAATAAAGGGGAAGTGAATGGAGCCCGATTAACTTCGTCGCTTGAAATCCCATGAGACTTCATTTATGGGCAATTTAAAAATAAAAACAAAAATAACACATTTAAAGTTACACCAAGCATCTTAACACACTTTAAAGGGCCTGAGTAACCTGGGGAGGGTCAAAAAAGAGTGAAACTTTCCTGGATGTCCTGATCTGACCTGGAAGTGTTCTGGATGGTTTGGCATTGTCAAGGTAAGTACAAGATTTAAATGGCCCGACATTTTATGTACTGGCAATTCTGACACAAAAGCAAAGCAGGGGATCTATTGATGGCTTAAGCCGTCAATTAAAAACTATGTGATTTTCACTATACATAAACATGAAAGGGCAACGTCATCTGATCTGTGCACCCTTTCGCATTTATGTGGTGTCATTATGACACCATATTTAGTCGGACTGATAAAGTCCTAGGTATCTCTGACTGGCAGATATACATCTGCCATCAATAAACAGGGCTTTACTAATCTACAACATTGCAAGGTGTTGTATCTAATATTAGGTTAAAATTCACTAAATGGAGCATTTTCCCCCATCCAGCAAAGGGAACAAAATCTTTTTGATTAGCTGAGCCTATATAGCCTATACAGAACCAGGGAAAATCTGATTATCCATATGGTTACATAGCATGTTCCCTGATTGGCTGGATTCACTGATCAGAGTAAAAAGTAAAAATCAGAGGTTTTTTTTAAATGGCATTGATGAGAGGAAAGAACAGGGAGTAAACAGCTGTGAAGAAGATGAGCAGGAGGGAATTTGGCAAACATTTTGTCATTTCCCAGTGTCTTCCCTTAGCTCTGAAAATGTCAAATGTCCACTTGCAAACATTTTCCACAGCTTTGTCTAAAATGTTCAGCTATATTTATCTAATGTATGTGGAAAATGTGAACAACATGAAGGGATATTTTATCATGTGTGATGGACACGTGAAAAAGCTAAACAAATGGTTTCAAATACACACAGTGATGCAGAGGATCTTCAAGATTAATATTCAGTTAAAATTGAGCTTTTTCTTTTGGGATTGATGAACCTACAGCTGGAAAAGGGTCATGGACGATTATGCCAATATATGATCACAGCAGCACGACTGCTGTATGCACAAAGATGGAAGAATTCAACACTACCCACTATGTGGTGGTGAAACTGGCAGAAATTGACAAATTTGTTTGGTTTGATTCGAGAAAAGTCATTAGTGACATTTCTTGAAGACTGCAAATTTCATGTAGACTTTTTGCAGGGGGAAATGACTTGGCAATTTTTGGTTTTGATAATTAGAAAGAAAAAGCTATTGAAAGAAGGGAATATATTGGAATTTTGGAGAGAGGGGTATGATTAACTATAAGTATATATAACTGTTGAAAGGAAGATCAGAAGTGTTTTTTTCATTTGTTGTTGTTATTGTTGTTGTTGTGTGCCTTCAAGTTGTTTCTGACTAAGAAAAACTTATCACAGGGTTTTCTGAGGCTGAAAGTGTGCCATTTGTCCAAGGTCACCTAATGAGTTTTCATTGCCAAGGGGGATTTGAACCCTGGTCTCCAGAGTCACAGTCCAACACTCAAACCAGTATGCCACACTGGCTCCTTCTTCTGTTATACTCTTCTTTTTCTTATCTTATCTTTGTTCTATACTTTTTAATTTATATTTTATTGTAGTTTAGTTTTTTATCTTTTTCTTTTCTCAACCTTTGTAATTAAAATATTTTTCAAAAATCTTTAATTTTTTAAATGTTCAGCTATATTAACCATATTGACTGAATTATATTGCCTTCATATCCTACCTTTCCACAGTGAGACTCCTGAACAGACACTAATAGTTGTGCACTATTGGAATGAGAATCAAAATTAAAATCCATGAGGAATGAGAATCCTCATTGGAATGAGGAATGAGAATCCACCATTGGAATGAGAATCAAAAATCCAACCCTATACATGGCTTTTTGTTTCATGCCGTCATGTCATTTCCAGCTTAGGATGACCCTAAGATGAACCTTTCATGGGGTTTTCTTGACAAGGTTTGTTCAGAGGAGGTTTGTTGCCATTGCCTTCCTCTGAGGTTGAGAGGGCATGACTTCCCAAGGTCACTCAGTGTGTTTTCATGGCTGACTGGTCCCCTAGAGTCCTAGTCCAATATTCAAACCACTACACTGCACTAGCTATTGCAAAAGTAAGCCCCAATGCATCCAGTTATTTCCAGATAATTGTGTAGAGCGTTGCAGCACAAGTCAATACATTATAGCACCAGTTCTCACTATATCTTTTGATTGGAAAAAATTATTTGAATGGGTAAGTTTAACTGGTAAATGGTAAATTTCTAGCCAAAGGAGAAGGCACTACCATATCAATTACCTTCCAAACTTCTATCTCTGCTTCCTAGACCCTTTCATTTTTCTCATCTCTTCCTAGTCTTTTTCATTTTTCTCACCTCTATTCTGTTTCTACCACTAACTTATTAAAAATTCACATCTGCTTCCCTTAAAATAGGTTGAACAATTATCTTCTAGAAGAGATGAACTACCAAGCGGTCTTAGAAACTGAGATTTCGAGAATGAAAATAATAGCTGTATTCTGTTAGCTGACAATCAGAAACCAAATTTATAGGTCTGTTCTACTAACATCACTTGATTGGGGGACAAAATGCTTGTGTGAAAAAGAAAACAAGTCATATTAAACTAGTAAGATTATTTGCTGACTGGAAGTTCAGCAAGCCTACTCACTTATTACCTACTTACCTTGAAATATACTTTTCTTCTATTTTAATCAACTCTCTCACAATTGCTCTTCTGAAAGGTGAAAGATAAGAGTGTCTCTGCTACTTTTAAATAAATAAAACAGTTTCCTGACACTCTGTTCTCCCTATCTTCTTTCCCATGTGATTTTCAATGTCTTGACTCAACTACAGATAGCATATAAAGTATGCAGTGTTAAATTAGTCTCTGGTTCTGAGAGATATGTAAACAAAATTTCAAATGGTATTAGATCTTCAAGTCATACATATTTATGACATTTTTGGCTAATGTTCAGAGCCTCACTGTTTAGAGCACTTGTATTGCTGTGTCAGGGAATGATTTGGCGCAGTACTGTGTTGGTTTCAACTCCAACCTAGAGAATATTTCTATGTTAACAAGTTCAACCCACTGAGTGAAGTCAGTATCATCCATGCAGGGTATCAAGAGAGCAATGCAGTCTAGTCAATGACTCTGCCTCAACTAGAAAGGAAGAAAATTACTTATGTGGAGAGCTGATAGTTGGAGTTATGCAGGGGTATGTCTTTTCTCAGATTTGTGAAGGAGGTATTCAATCCCCTCTTGCATAATGTTCATATAGCTCCCCATTAGGATCTTCCAAATGTCAGGATGTACCACCATGGCTACAAACTGGTGGGTGTAGGGGAGGGAAAGCAGGAATCCTGGAAAGGCAACAGGAATCACTCATGGATGCAGCTGGGAGAAAGGAGTTAATGTTGCCTTCCAGGTCCCCAGCCACTCCTGGAGATCTGAGTGGACAACATCAACACTATTGTCCCTACTGCAGAATTGCAGCCATGTGCTGCCTGGGTGTTTCCTTACTCTGCTCCTCAGCCAGTAAATGGGAGGTATCTTCTGAGGGCATGAGGGATATAGTGCTGCACGGCTGGGGTGATACACTCTGACCACATGATGTACAATTCCAGCCAATGTATATTATATCATCAAGGAATTAAACATGTGCATAACTTACCTCAAAATGGCCTAAACACAATATACTGTAATGTTAATGGTGGAAAACAATGTGGTAGTTGAGCTCAGTTTCTTTTTTCCATTTGTGGAAGTAGTAGCACATTTCTTGCTGTGGTCTTTTAGACCCACTATCACTTGTAAAACTGGTAATACAACCAATTATGCAGTGGACAATGGAATCTGTTGTGCGACTGGTTATGTAAATGTACAAATATAAGGCAGTATATTATTACTATTGTTGTTGTTATTAAGTTAGATATAATTTAATAATAATTCTAAAATTACATCTTATTCTTCTATTAAAATTACCTAGAGCAGAATCCTACATACTTATAAAACCATATAACTGCTACAGCTGTAAGCAACAAAACATTTCTAAAAGCTATGGCAATGAAAGTATAATAAAGCCATCACTTAAGCAGTTACACATCTATACATTACCAGCACCAGCTATGCCTTGAAGAATTCTTCTTTTACAAAGAAGGGTTTATCAAAGGAACAAGGACTTTTAGGTCTTATTTTTTGTTAAATTATTCCCAAATCTAGGATCAAGGATACTTTCCCAGTTCCTCCAGGGGAAGTGGTAATGTGGGAAAATCTGTGCTAGCTAGAGGACAAGTAATGTAGAGACGTGTCAAGATCCTAGTCTTATGAATAATTTTTTAGTACTGACCTGGGAATAAGCTGCAACAGTATTTTCCTCTGAGTAGAAATGTTCAGCTCTAAAATGTGAAATAAATAACGATTTATTGGATTTTGTTTGTATGAAGACGGAATCAGCCAATAACCCTCAAAGGGATATGCTCGATATAACTGAAGCTGCAAATAAGCCCACAGTAGGAAAGGAAAACATAATTAAGAGTTTAAAGATTTTTTTTTGTTTCAAAAGTAGTCAACTTATACTTTGCTTTCTGCCTTCTGATGAATAGTTAAGATATGCAGATAAGACCTAAATATAAGGGTTGTTTTCTCCCTACATGATAGAAATAAGAATGAAACTGGACAAGGCCTTCCTATTGGCCTAGCCTTAGGCCTCTACAGTTTCCATGGATGCTGATGGAGATTAAACAGACTGATCTGTCCACCAGACAACCTTTTGCTTTGATGTTTACTCTATGAAAAATCTTTTCTTCAGCTGTTTGAAAGAAAATGAAATTATTGGAAGTTAGCAGTTCATGTTTTTGCTTCAAAGCCTCATCCATTACATGACATTTGAGAGAGAATAGTCAGCTATCCTGGACATAACTTGTTTTTTTAAATAAAATTTCTGACAGAAATAAAATGTTATCGGATGCCTAGTCACAAATAAACTCATCTCAGTTTCAAAGCTTTCCCAACTCCATTATGTCTTCTTCAGAACTGCTTAATAAAATAATATTGCTCCAATAATATGGTTGGTGTGGGACTATAAAGCTAAAACAATGGCTGTTTCATGCTCTAAAAGTGCCATGTATTCTACCAATGCTTAGGGTTGCAAGGTCTCCAGGCTCCAGCTGGATTTAAGCCTTGCCAACTGCAGGCAAGTTCAGGAAATAACTCATGACAACACCATTTGGATGGAGTCATCCAGGCAAATGGTGTTGTCATGAGTTATTTTGTGAACACATGTGTGCCCGATTGTGGGGGTGAGGGGCAGTGGCAATATGGCTGGAACAAGCAGAGAGGAGAGCACATGAATGAAATTCCAAAGCAGGTTTAGTGTCTGGAAGCTGTTTCTGTACTGCCAGTCATAAAGGACTGAGAGAGAGAGAAAGAGAAAGAGTCCACTTGAGGCTGTACTAGAGGTGGAGAGGAGGAGAATGGTTGGGAGAAGAGACAGAATGAGTGTTATTGACTGTAGTAGGTGGATTGTTCAGAGTGGGTATTGAGGTACTGATGCCTTTCCACAATGAATTTATTTTTCTACAGATTTAGTTGAAACTCTTTTAACTACTACATCTGGGGGTGGGGGTGACTGGATGAAATCTGTAGTAGACGTTTAATGAAATGTTCCTGAAAGTCAACAGAACTAGAAAAAAAAATTAAAGTATAGAAGAACTAGGTAGCTTTAGGGTTGGAGTGGGTGGCCAAGCCACTGTATATAATTCAGCAGCCAGTGTGACAGCTTGTCTAACAACACTTCAAAATGAAACTAAAGGTTGTGTGTTACAGCACATAGAAATGTCCTTGGATATAAAAAGCATGTCAAGGAGAAAGTTAGGACAGAAAAATTCTGATTTGTGAGACCTTTGAGAATAGCTGAATGAAATACTGTTACATGATTGAACTAAAACCTTCATTTTTCACCCTGTTGAGTTGTCTCCTTTATAATGTACTCAGGATGAGAAAAAATAATTACCAAAATGTATGGAGGAATCTGCATTTCTATATACAATTACTTGGGAGTAAGCCAAAAGTTCAGTATGTCTTACATCAGAATGCAAGTATATAGATAGGACTGTCAGGCTACATTTCTGAACACACTGACTTGGGAATAAGTCTTATCAAATTTGGTAGAGTTTATCCTTGAGAGAATGTGTGCAGGACTGCATTGTAAGAGAAAAGTTAGTGGAAATGAGGGATGTTTCAAAAATGGTTTATGATAGGACATGGTAGTCTTCTTCTCAAAGGGAAAACTTAAAAAAAAAACACAACCCTTCTGCTTGTATCAACTTGTTGAGTTTACCAAAATAACCTTTGTGAATATGAGCTTCATTATAAGGGGTGGACAGAATGTTCCTAATGCATAGCAAAAACACTGAAATGGACTATTTGTCCTCATAATTACTGTAGACCAGACCTACAGCAGCATTTAAGTGCCGATTTTCATTTTTGGAAATAATGATTTGCATGCTGTCACATGCTTATAGTGGAATCATTGCCAGATGGGTATTCATTTTTAGCTTTTGAAGCAGAGACAATGAAGAGTTTTCTAGAACCTTGTAGACTAAGAAATATGCCATGGCATTAGCTTTTCTGGTCTGAGACCAATTTTATCAGAAGCAGAAAGTATTATCTTCAACTGGCAAGACTCTCTCTCTCTCTCTTTCTCTCTCTCTCTCTCACACACACACACACACACACGCGGGAGAATCAGAGGGTGGAAAAAGAGAATGGGGGAGTGGAAATATGTAAACAGTGAGGCAGGTGGAATGGAAAAACAAAGATTACAAAAGGAAACAAGAGTGTTGTGAAAGATTGACATGTTTTATTTGGCATTGGCTTTCATGGACAGTAGCTGACTCCATATGATGCAAGATAAAATCTGCATGTGATGTCCACAAAAGCTTATGTCAAATAAAACTTTATAAAATTTAAGGGGCTATAAGACCCTGTTTTCACTTCAACAGAACAGTACAGAGAATACTGCAGATAGTGATGGCTTCTTTAACACTGGTTATTTAAAAATCAATATCTGAGTTAGGGATATAAATCTTCACCTGTTTGGTCCTTGCATGTGTAGATGAACAATTACAGTAATTATTTCCCCCACTGTGGTAGAATAATAATAAAAAACCTGTCTGCAATATTCTTCCCACATTCAAATGTCCTGAAATGTTGTGGAGGAATTATTCTGCATAGAAAAAACACTGTGTCTTTTTCTAGCAAAAACCTTATTTTCTTCTCAGCAAAATAGGCTTTCTGTACTGGAAATATTGATATCTGCACATAAAACAGCCTCTCTCTCTCTCTCTCTCTCTCTCTCTCTCTCTCTCTCTCTCTCTCTCTCAGTGTGTGTGTGTGTGTGTGTGTGTAGGAAACCAGATTTTGGACAAAAATACTTTTTTATGCAGAATAATTTTTCTGAAACACTTTAGAATGTTCAAATGTGGGGAGGAAACTGTGCAACTCACTAGTCTATTATCCTTCTTGACTGTGTTTCACTCCTGCAAAGACTGTGTTTTCCCTCCTACAAAGACTTGGGAGGTGTCTACACGATAAAAAAAATACGTACCACATTCGATCATGTGTACACATGGCTGTTCGGATGCATATGTGTCTTTCAGAAGGGGGTCTAGCAAATCCCCCGTAAACTACGTGGATTCGGTGTTCGGGAGGATTAGCGAATCTCAAACTACAATCTGTACAGCCATTTGTATTGTCAACAGTCTGTACACCCCAGTCGCACACATACGAACAGGCAGTGTAATCTGGCCGAGCACAGGGGGTGGGGCTAGCAAAAAGGGGAATTGGGAGCAGCAGCCATGTTGGATTCCTGGCTAAGTGAGAGTCCGGTAAGTCCATGAAATGGAGATTTTTACATATATTTATTTTTATTTTACATTGTAAATAGGGAAAACTGACTGTCCACAAAGCAGGCACCTTTTTAAATTTTAAAAAAAAGTGGTGGGAGATTTAAAACTGCGGCTTGGCTTGCTTGCTCCAGCCAGCTGGGGAAGGGGGGGTCATATGGAGTTGGGGGGGGGTATAAAAATCATGTAGGCAGATCGTACACATTCGTACAACTGCCTTTTCATATTTTTTACCCCCCAAATGGATTTTTTTCCCAGTCGTGTAGACATGCCCTTGGAACAACTATTGAAGAAAGTCAAGGAAGAAAGTGAAAAAGCAGGGTTACAACTGAATGTTACAAAAACAAAAAATAATGACCACAGATGGTTTACATAACTTTAAAGAAAACAAAGAAGATAATGAAAAAGGCAAAGATTTCATATACAGGTTGAACCCCATATCTGCAGATCCCATTTCTACTCTTTCACTTACCTGCTATTTTCACAACAGCCTCAGGCTTTGGGAGCAGAAGCAGAAGAATTGCTCCCACCACTGTTGCTTCATCGCCAGGGAGAAATTGCCCTGACTTCTCCCAGGTAATGAAACACAGCAAGCATTTTGTTGCTGAAAGAAGCTGCCCCACTGTCAAACTTCTCCTGGGCAATGAAGCATAGCCATCACTTCCTTGCTGGGGAGAATCCACCCCACTGCCCTGTTTTTTCCCAGGTGACAAAGTATGGGGCTGCAGATGAGCGGGGAGATAGCAAATGTTCTATTTTTGCTCTGAGTGTTCACTATTACCCACAGTTTCATGTATTTGTGGGAAGTTCCGGAATGTATCCCCTGTGGATACAGGGGTTGACCTGTACTTTTGCTCAGTCATTAATCAAAATGGAGATTGCAATCAAGAAATAAGAAATTGGAAGGTCCGCCATGAAGGAACTAGACAAGATCCTGGAGCGTAAAGATATGTAATTGAATACTAAAGTTAGGATTGTCCATATCATTGTCTTTCTGATTTCTATGTATGGTTGTGAATGCTGGACAGTGAAGAAAGCTGATAGGAACTCATTTGAAATGTGGTGCTGGAGGAGAGTTCTGTGGAAACCATGGACTGGCAAAATGACAAATAAATGTGTACAAGAAGAAATCAAGCCTGAATTTTCCCTAAATTGTACAGACTTAACTGTGTCTGCCATACTTTGGACAAATCATGAGAGGACATGCCTCATGAGAAAAGACAATGATGCTTGGTAAGGTAGAAGGCAATAGGAAAAGTGGAAGACTGCATTGCAGGTAACATACACTGTTATAGAATCATAAGAGTTGGAAGAGACCACAAGGGCCATCCAGTCCAACCCCCTGCCATGAAAGGTTTGAAAGGTCCACACAGTTCAGTCACATGCTATTATTTTAGGAAAATAATATTGCACTGTTTTACATGTGGGTGGGGAGTGTTAAACGTGATAAACGTGAGGGAGTGAGAGGAGGGAGGGACCCTTGTGAGGCTGGGGTGTGATGCAGATTGTGATGCAGATTGAGTGGCAGGAGTGAATTGTGAGGTGGAGAGAGAATTTGCATGTAGGTGGAGATTGGCTCAGGGAGTGAGGGGATTGGTTGGGTATGTGGCCAATCAGCACAATGGGAAAGGAAACATACCCAATAGTTTTATATACAGTTGTCCCTTCATATTTGCTGGGGTTTGGTTCCAGGACACCTGTGGATACCAAAATCCACAAATACTCAAATCCCATTATATGCAATGGCATAGCAAAATGGTGTCCCTTATATAAGATGGCAAAATCAAGGTTTGCTTTTTGGATTATTATTTTTTAAAGAATATTTTCAAGTCGTAAATATTTAAATCCGTGAATACCAAATCTGTGGATATGGAGGAACAACTGTATATAGAAGATTATTAAGGCTTTAAATCTTAAGTTAAGTCTTGGGGGTCGTGGGCAACAAAATATATTTAAAGGGGGTCCCTGGTAAAGAAAACGTTAAGAACCACTGCATTCATGGTCAAAATGTATTTAGGCTACCTACCATTTTTAAAGAAGAAGAAGCTAGAGTTGGCTTTGCTTGTTTTGTTCTAAGCACAACCTGCCAGATCTCTTTCCACAGCAACAAAGCTGGCAGTCACAATAGGGCTCAGCAAGAAAGGATCCTTTTGGCCTAGTCATGACATCCTTTGCCAACTTTTTCCTTAAGCGCCTGGCACTGGCTTAAAGCTGTGATGGTGAGTGAGGGGGGGGGGAGGAAGCCATGTCCTGAGTTAGTAAGCGATGGGAGGGGGGCACCCACCTAAAGTAACATTTACCTAAAGTAACATTTTCAACATTGTTGCCTCGGACGGCGGTGACTTTTGAAACCAGCTGAGAGAGATAGAGGATTTATGTTCTCCTCCCCATCCACACACACACAACTGGCAATCCTTCTGAGGGGGGGTTGTTATTATAGAAACAGGGGCTCAGAGAGAAGCCCAGCCTTGCAAACCATGCCAGACTGAAGCAACCACAGGAGAGAGAGCAACACAGATGGAGAAAAAGGGGTCGCCAAGCCTCTCTAATGGCAGCCCCCCCCCGAGACTCCTATTGGCCCAAGCGGGTCCCAAAGAAGGCGGGGGGGACGAGTCGGACAACCTCCCCCCCCACACACACCGGCCCCTAACTCCAACTGCCTTTGCAAGACCTGAGTAAGGCTGTTGAGGACAGAGTGACTTTGCGGTCTCTCACTCATAGGGTCATCATAAATTGGCAAGATGGCAGTTAACAACAACTGTCAAGAACCCCATTTTTGACCTGGGAATGCAAAGAAATATGAACATTTTTTTCTCTAATCTGAGAGCTGTGGCTGCTGTCACCCCTCCCCCTGATAGTGTAACCTGGTGGGGTTTGGCCTCTCTGCACCCCTCCCCAGTGCTACCACTGTCTGAGAGGTAATCCAACTTGCACTGATGTGCTATTTAAAGCATGGATTGTGATAAACACAGTGTTCTGTCCTTGGCCCGGTGTTATTCAACATCTTTATCAATGATTTAGATGAGGGAATAGAGGCCATTCTTATCAAGTTTGCAGATGACACCAAATTAGGAGGGGTAGCTAATACCCCAGAGGACAGGATCAGAATTCAAAATGACCTTAACAGATTAGAGAGCTGGGCTGAAACTAACAAAATGAATCCCAACAGGGAGAAATGTAAAGTACTACACTTAGGCAGATAATATGAAATGCACAGATACAGGATGGGGAACACCTGGCTTGATCGCTGTGCCTGTGAAAGGGATCTAGGAGTCTTAGTGGACCACAAGCTGAACATGAGTCAGCAGTGTGATGCGGCAGCTAAAAAAGCCAATGCGATTCTAGGCTGCATCAATAGGAGCATAGTGTCTAGATCGAGGGAAATAATAGTTAGTGCCACTCTATTCTGCTTTGGTCAAACCTCACCTGGAAAACTGTCCACTTCTGGACACCACAATTCAAGAAGAATGTTGACAAGCTGGAGTGTGAGGAGGGGGACCAAAATGGTAAAAGGTCTGGAAACCATGCCCTATGAGGTTCGGCATGTTTAGCCTGGAGAAAAGAAGGTTAAGAGGTGACATGATAGCCATGTTTAAATATTTGAAGGAATGTCATATTGAGGATGGAGCAAGCTGGTTTTCTGCTGCTCCAGAGACTAGGACACAGAGCAATGGGTTCAAACTACAGGAAAAGAGATTCCACCTAAACATTAGGAAGAATTTCCTGATGGTAATAGCTGTTCAGCAGTGAAACACGTTGCCTCATAGTGTGGTGGAGTCTCCTTCTTCGGAGGTTTTTAAACATGATTTAAAAACCTCTAAATTAAAACTGTCAATTGAAAGGTATGGATTTTGGCCAGGACATAACTGTGAAAGGGTGACATTATCTGATCTCGGTGCCCTTTCCTGGTTATTTGGTGTTGTTGATGCCATATTTAGTGCATCTGATAAAGTCATCTATTCATCTATTATCATTTATGGAGTCCATTGTATAAAACATCTTTTGGAATGAATGGAGAGATATTTTTTTGACCTTACATTTTCTCCATTAAGAAAAAGCATATATGGTGCTACACTTTCAGAGTATGCAGTCTGCTTATTTGAATGGAAGATACAATAATATCCCAGTAACTCAAAGGTTTTGTACATGTGAGACAGGAGAAGTGGAGGACCTTCAACATTATTTGCTGAAATGCCCTCTATACATACTCCCAAGACAAAGGTTTTTAGGTTACATTCTTCATTCCCTGGTTAATTGTTCTCCTCTTGAGCAAATTTGTGTCCTATTAGCTGGCAACAATATGTATCACACTGATATGGTGGCAAAATTTGCTTTGGTCACTAATAAGATAAGAGCCAGACATCAAAACTTTCAATAAGAATTTTACTGTGTTATAAAAACTGCTTTTTACAACAAGGTTTTAATTCCTCATACTTTTATATTCTGGATATTTGTGGTTTTATTATTTGCATATGTGCTAAATTGTATTGCTTTGTAATCATGTATGTGTGTTTTAATTTATTTAAAGTAATTGCATTGTGATGGCTTATAGCTTTTAGCAATAAAGTTTTTTTCATTTCTATTCAAGTCACAGGGTATATAGCTGAACCTCTTGATGAACCTCTTGAGTATCTCACCAATATCTGTTGTAGCTCAGACCAGTGTCAGTGTGATTCTTGAGAGTAAAATTAGTTCAATTAACTTTGAGCTAAGGAATACCATTCTCTCATGTCATAGCAAGTCATTTCAGAAACAGGCGCAAACTGAATTATTCTGAGCACAGGCCCAGCAAAAGTGAGCTGCCAAGATGTGTAAGAGCAAGGACAAATATCTTTGAAAATTACTGCAACTGAATTGAAAATGCTCTGGGAGCTAAACTTTTCTTTTGGTGCAGTGTTGAAAACAGTGACATGTAATCAGGCAGAAAGAAAGGGGTAAAATGTGCTTTGTGAACAAAAGAAAAATGTGACTTTTCGCTCCATTCAACCACAATAAAGAGCAAAAGTTTGTGCTGGAGGTAATGTAATCCACTTGGGGGTTTTTTTGTAGTTGAAACAGGAGTGGCCCTCAATCTGATGTTAAAAGTCCTTGGAAGCAATCAGTTCAGATGCCCACCCACCATGGTTTTTTGGACATCAAATGGTAGTTTCATCCCTGCCTCTAACCAGCCATATCCCAACAGCTTATCCAAAAAAAAACTCAACAGAAGTCAAATAATTAAAAGTTCAGAAAGCCCAAGAAATAGGACATCTTTTAATAATTTGTACAAAATAAATGTATTATAATATTTGTGAAACCATTGCATCCTTCAGTATAAAATTCATTGGCTATGATTTTTCCACTGACAAAACTTTCACTGTTATCTAATTTATATACATATACCATATACAAGCCATATATACTTTTTTGAGAATTACTCTTGCATAAGCAGCATCGTTTTAGCATAGGTATCGATTGCTTCCAAGTGAAAATGAGCTTTTACATGGTCAGGCACACCTTCTCAGTCAACATTAGAAAACTTCCTTACATTACATAGGGTATTAACATTTTTTGAACAATAGTGCAATTATATCCTTTGCTATAGAGGGCTATAAGCTGTTTCCTGACATAATAGAAATCCATGGTTAAAGCTACACATCCTTCTTTCTGCTCCAGTGGTGTTTTCACTTCCTATTATATAGTAACCTGTCTTTGTAATTACATCTAAATCTCTGATTGGATTACAAACTATAATTTATTCAGACCAGTGAGGATCGAAACATGGCTTCATCTTGTTTGCAAACCATAGTAGCTTGAAGTAACCTGAGTTATCCCAGTTCTGACATAAAAAAATCTATGGTTGGTTTACATTAAGGGTATGCTCTTCCTTGTGGCTATATCAGGAAAGAGGACAGAGATAGGGAGCCTATAAGTTAAGCTCACTAACGCTGAAGCATGCATTTAATGTCAAACCATGGTTGGCATTACATTTGAATGATGTCATAAGCCATGGTCATTTATGACTTCCATTAGTGTCAGGACATCTAAGGCAACACACATAGAATAGGCCTTTTAATATACTAGGAATAATTTTCATCTTTCTCAAGTGCCATTTCATCTTGGCAGGACCTGGAATAAATGTCAGTAAAGAATCAGTGTGAAGTAATGGACAGATTTAGGAAAATTCCTATTCAAATGCCTGTTTGGTTATCAAACATATGAGTTTCGGGAGTTCTTTGCCTCCTCACTGTAGTTGCTGTGAAGATAAAGCCTAGCTGGGAAGAACTACTGTAAGGGTTTTAAAGGCCTGAACTACTTGACTTGGCCCTGTTTGAACTTTCACAGTCTGCCTTCCTGTGCTTGGTCTTAAAGGAGCAAGAGGGAATTGTGTCTCTATAGTTACATATAGAATATACAGACATAAATAATTTCTGGACCATGACTTTAAGTAAATACACCTTATTAGTGCTTATAGTATAATATGAGAAGTGATTATGTATTGAGATGTGAGATTTTCAAGTAAAAAATATAGTGTATTTCTGTTGCATTCTCTTACAAAAGGCCCTGATATCAAGATGTTATACTGATATTATACATGTGTGCATTTGTTTTAATTGCCTCTATGGAGATTTTCAGATAGGGCTAATATTGTGGAGCAGACACGGAAGAGGGTTGAGAAAGGGGCTGTCATTCGGACAACGTTGACCCCTTCCGTCCTGGTCCCGTCCTGCCCCTGTGCTGTTCCCAGGATATTCTATTCATGATGAAAAATTGTGAATAGAACATCCCTTCCATGCCTGCCACAGAATCAGGGATGTGGGAAATGGAGCCCTGTCCCTGTTCCACAATGACAGGCATGGGGGAGGAGCTCCATGACAGGCACTTCCTGCCACAATCGGGACAGTCAGGTAAGTGCCACCCATCTCCCCCCTCCCTGGGTTCCATTTTTATTTTACATTTATTTTTATATTTCTTTTCTTCCTTTGACAGCTGGGGGGGGGGGTCTTTTTGAATTTTCCTCCTGCTCGTTCTCTCGTGAGAATGAGCGGTATTTCCCCTGGCCAGTTGTAAAAGCAGCTTTACGACGGCTGCATTTATGGCTGGTAAGGAGCATGTTCCTGGAGCGGAATGGAGGTAAGTGTCTGAACATTTACCTCCATTCCATTGCAGGAACGGGAGAGGAGGTGGTGGGGCAGCAATGGGGCTTTTTTGGAAAATCTCCTATGTCTCTTTCTGTACTAGTCCTTAAGACTGTATTATGAAGATTAATAAATAAAGATTACACTTGCACCTACTGGTTTCCCATCTTCTGCACACATCTCACATATGAAGGAGGCCTAGATTGTAGCCTAGACCTTCACACACACACACACACACACACACACACACACACACAGAATAGAACATCACATACGATTGGTCTGTTAGGGAAGGCATGATTTTACCTAATCCAATAATGGCTATTCAGCAGAATATGAAGATTTAATGTTCTTCCACTTGCTTTCAGCATCTGGTGTTTGACGGTACACTGTCTCTAAACATGGATGCTCTATATACCATCAAGGTTAATTGTCCATGACAGATCAATTTTTCCTTATTCTGTGTTTATTATTGCATGCATTTTTATTCCACATATCAACCAAAAAGGCTTATACACACACATGCACACAAAAAAGCTTATACACAATCCTTATACAACAAGACTGTTTCCACCCACAGGTGGAATGGCACAACACCAAACAGTCACCACAACCTAAAAATATACAATAGAAAAAGAGAAAGGGTGTCTCTCGACACACCAAGGCAGCCCATTGACAGAAGTCACCACATACTTTGAAGCCTTTCACATTTGAAGATTTTATTTTTATTTTTATTGTAGAAAAACAAAGCAAAGGGCATTGGGTTTCTGCCACAGAAGACATTGTTTCTGTGTAAAACTTTTTTTTAATGAAAAAATGGGGTTTGTACAGATTAATCCCCACCAAAAAAGTTTCAAAAGATGAAAAAATAAGTGAAAAATGTGCAGAAACTGCTCTCATCTCACCCAATGGAGAGATAACATTTGAAATATTTCATTTTTGTGTATAAGAATGAAATAATCCAAGATTTAATATCCTATTCAAGGAGTGGTCATGCCCACATCTGATGGCTGTGGATTCACCAAGATGTCAGGCATTTGAAACTGAGTGGGAGAAGTAGTTTCTATTTGTTTGTGCCATGAGTATATTTAGGTTTCATTGGCCTTTTTTTGGTAACATTTCACACAATGTGTTTTCTACCCCATTATTTACAGGGAGTTGCCAGTATACTTAAGGATTTATCTTGACAGGTGTCTGAGTTACAGACCAATCATGAAAAGAGGCTGCCATGGCTGTCATGGTGTAACAAATTGATGCCCATGAAGAAAATTGGTTCAAACAGGCACCTCTCAAAGATGAAACAGAATTGATCTTTTTATGCAGACATTGACTATATGAAGGCTATGACTGCTGAAACGTTGAACAGAGTTTTTTGTTTGTTTTTAAAAAATGCCAGTTTAAACAAATTCATTGGAAGGAATACTATTCATGCAGATTATCAATTTATGAGTAGAGAAACTAATAAGGAAGACATGGTATTAATGTACACTTCCCCAATCTGATGTCCTCCAGATGTGTTAGACTAGAGTATTCTTTATCCCTAACGGCTAGCAGGGGATTGTCTCTGTTATAGGGATGAGCATGTAGATTTTCCTTGTTTATTAGCTGATAAGGGAGTTTGTGCAGGTGATTAAAGCATTGTTTTTGTAGTTGGCCTCTGTGTCCTCTAAGAATGGCTGGCATCCTGTAGGTGGCATGTGTAGGTGTAAGTCAACCTTTGCTTGCTTAGGACATCTTTTGGTTGCTGTAGAGCTCGGTATTCCCTTCCTCCCTGTGCAATGACAACCCCCACTACTATAGAACTGCTGAAGCCCTATGTGTAGTATATTATGGCCATTTTATGTCTGGTAAAGAATGGGAGGAATTGGATAAATGTCTGTCTATGTCCCTGTACACTGACATGAAATGATTACATCCTCTGCTGAGACCTCCAGATAATCCCATTTAGTGGATGATGTAATCATTTCATATCTGGCTATGAGGATATAACCAGACACTTCTCTGATCCCCCTGATCCCCACTTGGCATGGAATGGCTCTTGGCAGGGAGAGGGCTTCAGTGCCTATGCTGCATGTCCAGGGAATGTCAAATGGCTCAATGTAGTGTCATTTCAGCTTTCCATTTAGTGGATTTCCTATGCTTTAAGATAAAAACGGGCTTTTATCTGTTTGTTATTTAGTTGTCAGTAAGTTGTAGTATTAAGGTTCTTTGGACTTGCTTCAATACAGCAGCAGAAGCTGAAGTTGGAGGAGGTGAGAAGAACTGTACTCCAACCCAATGAGTGGGTGCTATGTTGAGGAAAACTGAATTATGGCGTGTTGCTAGAACAAAACCTTTGACATGAAGCAGAGATAATTTTACAGTATATTAGCATAGCAGTGCTTCCTATTAAATTCTGTGTGCCTTGCTTCTGTTCAATAGCAGCTGGCACCTACTTGAGTAGGTGGGGCAGCAGAAGCAAATCCAAGGGATCAGCAGGGACCGAATCAACTTCATCCTAAAGTGAAGAATAGTATCCTCATGCAAAAGGTCACACTTGGCTTGGTGCTAGGAGAAAAGGCACAGAACTTTCAGAAATGTACTTCGTCTGCTCTTTCAAAGATGTATTTCAGCTAAATGCAACTTTTAAAAGGCTCTTTCACACAGACATGTGCATGTATGTGCCTTTAAGCTGCTTGTCAATGGATGGTGATCCCATGATTTCAAAGAGTTTTCTTAGGCAAAGAATACCCAGAGTTGGTTTTGCCAGTTCCTTACTCTGAAATATAACCTACAGTATCAGGTATTTGTTGGCAATCTCCCATTCAAGTACTAATCAAGGCTGACCCTGCTTAGCTTCCAAGACCAGAAAGGATCTGGTGCCTGCAGGATATTTAGGCTCCATACAGACATATGCCAAACTAAAAGTCAAGATGGGGCACTGAAGTGGGAGGTTCAGAAGGAGAGAAATCACCTTGGCCAGAGTTGAATTTCTTTAATGAAAAGCTGGATTTCCTTTTCTTTAGGTTTTGCTCCTCAAGCAATTTACAACTCTGGCTACCTTGGCAGGGAGAAATAACTCCCATATTTCTGCTCTTTGTGGGAAAACAGACAGAGAAAATGTTTTTGTTGGTTGCTCTATCTGTTGCTAGTTTTCAGTGCCCCCCCCCCAAACATCCAAATGATATTTCCCTTTTCACATAACATCCAGAGGTCATTCCCAGGACAATCAGAAATGTTTTATTCATAGCTAGAGGCTGCATTCATTTGATTCCAGGATATATCACAGCAAAATAACATGTTTTTAAAGAAGTGCAGTTTTCTAATTTCAGGTAAAGGGCATTCTCATTTCTTTTTGTTGGATGGGAGAAGAGCACTGGGCCTTTACACTAGAACAGTAAGATATTTTAGAGCACTGTACCTTTCAAAAAGATAGCATGCCCATCCAGGTCTCCAGACCCATAGTGAGCAAAGACAAAGAAGAGATATCTGATTGGCCAACTGTTTATTTGTTGTTAACTTCTGTCAAGTTGACTTAAATGTCATCCCTATGAATGAGAACCTTCAATTCACCCTATCATCAACAGCTCAGGGGTGTGGCTTCATTGATTGAGTCTATCCATATGGAACACAGTCTTCCTCTTTTCATACTGCCTTCTATCTTACCAAGCATTATTGTCTTTTCTAGTGAGTCATGCCTTCTCATGGATATGGTCAAAGTACAACACTCTCACTTTAATCATTTTGGCTTCCAGGGAGAGTTCAGGCTTAATTGATCTAGGGAGAATTTCACACGGGCTATATATCCCGTGGCAGGAACAGAACAGGGTCGGGAAAGGTTTTCCCTTTTGGACGACCTTGACCCCATTCTGTCCTGCATCCATCCTACTCCCGTGACTGTTCCAGAACAATGTAATCACGATTTTTCATCATGAGTAGACCTCCCGTTCCGTCACTATCACGCAGTCACGGGTGTGCGAACAGGAGCCCCGTTCCTGTTCCGAAATGACAGCTGTGGACGGGAGGTCTGTTCCAAGCACTTCCTGGTACGATCTGGACATCCAGGTAAGTGGCACCCTTTATTTTACCCTCCCTGTTTTGATTATGTGATTTAAAGAGTGTTTTTGTGCTTGATGAACTGATTTTATGTTTGGGTGAGTTTTATTTTTTAAATTTACTGTCCGGCGTTATCACATGATAACGTGATAACGTTTCAGACTGCCACTTGTAAAAGCAGCCTTACGACGGCTGCATTTACGGCCAGCCAGCAAGGGGAGGGGGAGCCCGTTCCTGCTGCGGAATTAAGGTGAGTGTGTGAAAGATTTATGTTATTCCGTGGCAGGAACAGGAGAGGAGGTAGCGGGGCAGTAACGGGGTATTTTGGCCCCGTATGAAAATCTCCTAGGTCCCATTTATTTGTCTTTTTAGCAGTCCACAGTATACATAGAACTCTTCTCCAGCACCATCTTTCAAATGAGTTGATTTTCTTCCTATCAGCTTTATTCACTGCTCAGCTTTCACAATCATACATAGAAATTGGAAATATGATAGCATGAGCAATCCTACCTTTAACATTCTATTATGAATCTTGAATCAGAATGCCCCATTCTTCTCCATTTTAGCTTGATTACCCCAAGTATTGCAATTTTTATACTCTCCATTTCTTGTTTTACCATTTCTAGCTTCCCCTATTCATGCTTCTCACATTCCATTTTCCTATAATATATACTGTGCAGCTTCAGACATTCCATTCACCTCTGAGCATATCAACAGCTGAATGTTCTTTTGACTGCAGTTCTGATTGCAGGTATGCAGTGATAGAGGAGATTTAGAAAGTGCAAGGCCTAAAATTACCAGTCAAAGGCTGCTCCTTTCAATCATTCGCTGTCCTTTCTGCTGTTTCTGAGTGGGGTTGGTGTGTCCTGAACAAAATGGAGACAGCTGAGGGTGGTCTACCCTATTGCTTCCTCTGTCTGGCTTTGGTCTGGGTTTTTTATTTATTTATTTATTTAGTTATTTATACCCTGCTCTTCAGCCACAAGGCTATCAGAGCGGCTTACAAATTGTTTAAAGCAATAGCTATTTATGCATCTACACTGCATTAAACAGTTTATAATGTGTGTTAGCTAATTGTCCCCACAAGCTGGGTACTCAATTTACCGACCTACGAAAGGATGGAAAGCTGAGTGAACCTTGGAGCCCGCTGGAATCAAACTTGCAATGTGGTGACTTGCAGTACTGGCATTTAACCACTGGGCCACCAGGGCTTTGGGCTGGTTGTGTGAGTACATACTCTCATATATCCATTTTCACGCTAGAGCATTTATGACCCAAAGGAAGACAGAGGAATTTAGGACTCAGAGCAGGAGGGAGGAAAGAAAAGCAAAGTTGTATATTCCTCAAAGAAGCCAGGAGCTCAGCTACACTGCATCTTTTACTCTGAGAAGATACAAGAAATGGAGAAATTGATTCTGTCACCCACTGTGCCCATGATTTGTCGCGGGTAGTAAAGTGTCAGATTTGTTGTTTACATACCTGTACCTCATGCCTCCCCGCTTCCAGCCTCTGCTTCCCTCCCAGCCTCTGTTCCTTCCCCAGCATCAGCACAATGAGCCTTCCCAGCCTCCACTTCTGTCCCCGTTCCTCTTCTATGACTGAAAGCTGGCGTCTGCAACCAAGGACCAATACCTCGTGCCTCCCCACTGGCTGTCAGTCATGGAGGAGGAACACAGATGGTCCCCACTCAGCTTCTCAGCTGGCTGGCCCTCTCCTCGTGTGACTACCCTCCTTCTGTGGTTTTGCAGCTGGCTCGCACTCCCTTCCTGGCCATTTGAAGGCCTTGCCAGCACCGCCCAGCCACTTCTCGAGCTTGCTTGACTTGGGCGTGGGGGGAGGGAGGGATCATTACATGGGGGCTGGGACAGAAGCAGAGACTGGAGAGGAACAGCCTTTGAAAGCAGTGCTGAGGCTGGGGAAGGAACAGGGGCTAGGATGGAAGCAGAGGCTGAAGGCAGGGAGATGTGAGGTATGGGCATTCATTCGTAGAAGCCGCTGTAGCCGTTCAACAATGGCAGATTGTCAATTGCAAGACATCCCTTGCAAACCCACCCCCTGTGAGGCCTGACCAATCACAATCCAGCTCTGCTGTGTGCCCTTTATCCAAGATGGTTGCTGAGTGTTCAGACAGCCAATAGTATGGTTTTTCCTGCACTTTTTAAGAGAACCCATGACAAATAGCAGGATGGAATATCATGTACTTTGGGGGGGGGGGTTGCCTCCCCTCCTTCCTAATATCGTGTGTCTGCCCCAGTGAGTGTAAGGACCAATAGGGTTCATACCAATTTCTTCCCGGTTAATTTTTGCCATGTAGTCAACCTCAAGGATTATATCACTGGCTAAGACAGAGGAGGAGTAGCAGCTTTAATAGAAGAGCCCCAATGTGGTAATGGAAGACTCCAGCAGCTATGCTGCCCAAGCAGGTAAATTTATTAAATTAACAAGGCCAGGAGACTTTGCTGGTGGGGCTCCTGCTTCTGTTACAAATACTAAGGGAAGCAATGCACTTGAATGACCTATATACATTGTTTACAAGCCTAGTGGTACATCTGGAAGACTTCTCAGAGTCCTGTTACAAGCCATGCAGCTTGTAATTTAGTTAGGAATAAATGATGAAAGGAAGGTAACAAAAAATAAAGAAAAAAGAAAACCAGGAGAAGTGGGGCCTTCAGAGGTTTCCCAGATAATATCAAATACAATAAAATGATGTGCAAAATAATGCTTTAACCATCCATGAATTTATTAGTTATTCATGAACAGGTAATATTAATAGTGTTACTTAACAGTAATATTTCAACACACAGCTATATTAGTGGATTGCTACATAAAGAGATATAAAGGAATCCTGTAACACCTTTTGGACTGAGAAAAAGACATTTGTAGCATGAGCCTTTGTGGACTCTACCACATCTGATGACATGAACTGCAGTCCATGAAAATTTATGTCATTTATGTTAGTCTCAAATGTGCTAAAGGATTCCTTTGTATCACTTTGTAACATCTTATTTGCTAAAAATAATGAGCAAGGAGTAACATGTCACCATAGTTCTCTACATACTAATGTTTTCAAGTTCTGAGCCTGAGCCCTGCATGGAATATAGGGGGCAACTTTTCAGGCTCAAGCTAATGTCCTATTGCCAATGATCTGAAAAAGACTTACTTCTAAGACATGTACAGCAAGGCTGAAATCGTAAGCAATTTTACTAGGAAGCAAACCCCATTGAACATTGTGAGACTTCTCAATAACAGGCTTACACTGGAGGGGAGACTTCAAAAGCACTTTCTAAGAAGGAAAAAAAGCCATTTTGGTTCAAATGAAAAGAAATCCTACCACATTGCAAAAGAATGTGTGTATTTTTTTTAAAAAAAAACCCTGACATTTAATGTGTTGTGGTGATTTTGATTTATTTATTTATTAGACACCTTAAGTTTGATTTTACTGTAGAAATTGGAATATTAGTGTTTTAATGCATCTATCTGCCTGGCTATCTAAATAAGGCTGCCCTTTGTCTAAACCATAGGGCTTTTGAGTCCCAGTCATAAGCAATCTTTTGGTGTTCCAGGAGAAAAGAGGATAGTTCATTCTAAAATGCAAATATTTGAAAGCAATATGAAGTGATGTGGTGAAATCAGAACTAATCTTCACTTTGACTTGTAAAGAGCTTAGCTCTTTAGGGAAAATATCAAACCCAGATCAAAAAGCTAATATGCATAAAGTGTGCACTGAAGTCCAAATATCAATATTATGTGACCCCAAAGGAGAGAGATTTCAAAGACACTTTGAAAAATCACCTTGTATCTAGCTGAATATGTCCCATTTTGGTACATGGACTGAAACATTTTCTGCCTGGAAAAGATAAAACAAAATGTTTCATTTAGAATGAAACTGTATTTTAAAGATACATTTTGCAACTATCTCCGTTGCCCAAGAGAAGAGGCTAGGATTTGTGCCATAAGTGTCCACTTCCTCTTCTTTGTGTCGTCATATCCATTAAGACTGCTCCACTTGCACATGTTCAACTGGTTAATCCAATAGCATTCTGGTAGGACACTGTTTTAATCTGTTAATAGTAGGTTGGCTTTAGGTCACAATAAACTGTGTACTGCTCTTTAGGATAGCAGAGTTGGCTTTTTGGGAGGTTGCTGTGTAAGCACATATTGGATGTGTGAACTCATATATATGCACACATGCACACACATACACAGAGAGATGGGAAGGAGAAAAAGGGAAAGAGAAGAGAGGGGAAGGAGAGAGAAATTAATATATTCAGTTTGTTTTCCACTATCAGATGTATCCAACTTTATTTGGTGCCCCACTGGGGACTCCTCTAAACTGGAGTTTACACAATAACAAGTAGCCTATATTTTAAATTCAACCATCCAAAATATACTCTCCAAATTTGGTGTAAATTCATTCAGCCATTTTTGAGGAAATCAGTACGGGACACTACCTAAAGTGTTGATTTTGTATATACCACATAGCCTATGTTTTAAGTCAGATTATCCCAAACATACCTTCCAAATTTGGTGGAAATTCCATTCAGCTATGTTTGCATGTTGTGGTAAGAAACACAGAGACAGTCTGAAACTTGATTTTATTTTTATAGATTCATTATCAGTATTTATTAACAGTACATTTAATAAGCACTTAGAGTTGAAAAAAACCAACCAAGAATAATAATAAAAAAGGTTCTAATCCATAAGGTCAATGTGAGATATTAATTAGGCTACTCTTTAATCTGTTTCAGGAATTTTTTGTTTGAGCTTGTTTAATCATATGAAGTTTCAACAGCAGTAGTATGTATTTCATTTGCATGCTGACTTTCTCCCAGAGTGGGACCCAAGGTAGGTCCCAGAGAGAGTCAATTAAAAAAAATTCACAATAAAATTTAAAAACTGTTTTAAAAGACAGCATTCATCACTGTAATAATACCAATAATACTACTAATCATAGCTAGAAGATGTATTATAGATTAAATAACATGACTAATGACAGAGTTATTGATGAAATATGCAATCACAATGATCAAAATCCATTTGAGTTTCTTATTATCTTAGCACTCCAATTGCAAATTTGCATTTTATATAATTTCACCTTTTTCCTGAGTGTTCATGGGATAATGTTTAATTAATTCCCCACTTTTACATAACTGAGAGATAAGACCTTGAAAACCTATAACAGGAATTTCTGTTTTAACTCTATTTGCTACCAAAAAATTATGTTTGTATATACAAATCACTTACAGAGAGCTTTTTTTAAAAAGTCACAGCCATTAAGCTAAATTAATCCCTGCTGAAATTCCAGTGAGTTTATCAAAGCTATCTAAAGGATTTAGCCTTCAGTGTTATTTTGAAGATGAAACAAACTATACTTGTTAAAATGTGAATCAAGATGCTTGGGAACATCTTAGGAATTACTAACTGTGTGACTGCATCTTCCACATCCAAGATTTGATTTTACATCAATCCAAACTGCCCAACAGCATTTTTCTTTTGTGATATATACATAAATAAATATATTTATGGCAAGGGAAGTAGCAGAGAACTCAACAGTTCAGTAAGAATAATACAGTTGTCCCTCCATATTCACGGATTTGGCATCCACGGATTTAAGTATTCATGGCTTGAAAATATTCTTAAAAAAACAATAATCCAAAAAGCAAACCTTGATTTTGCCATCTTATATACCATTTTGCTATGTCACTGCATATAATGGGACTTGCGTATTCACAGATTTGGGTATTCATGGGAGGTCCTGGAACCAAACCCCAGAGAATGTGAAGGGACAACTGTACATATCCATACTATTTGGTTTGGCCTTACCCAAACTATAACTTCCATCCCCCCTAATCTACATGAATGAAGGACACCAGATTGCTATACACGCTAACTTGGGAGCTCATCTTATTTAATTCAATGGAACTTATTTCTAAATAAGAAAGCAATAGCACTGTGTTAACAGTTTCCAGATTCCTGATCCTAAGGCCTGGCTCAAGTGCTATCATTTTTCTGCCACAATTAAAGCATGATCTTATACCTAACAGAAGCCAGTCCTGACTAACCCTGAAACATATTACTAGGAAAATTGCTCCCTGTTCCTTTTCCTCCTAAATTGGACTGGTGGAGCTTTGAAATAATGGATTTTTCCAGTTAGCAAAAAGTGGGCTGCCCAGGACTCACCTGGTGGCCTGATTTGTGGGCTGGTGAAGCCCCGGCACCCTCACCGCGGCATGGCAGGCATGGGTGCTGCCATGCCTCCCTAAGGTCTTTTTTCCAGCCAGCTTGCTGGCTAGGAAGAGGATCGTAGGCCGACCAAACAGGGGAGTGCTGCTCTCCCCTGATTGGTTGGCTTGCACACCCCTCAGCCAATCAGAGACGCAGCCCTCTGGTGGCCAATGATTGGCTAAGGGGCAGGGCCAGTCCTCAATCAGGTCCGGCGGCAGAGAATAAATTCCCAGCTCGAGGCCAGACCCGGCCAGTTGGCTCACCAGAGCTGAAGAGGACGTAGATCTTGGGAGCTTGAAGAGAAGGAGTGGCAGTGAGCGGCGGCGAATGGCGGTGAGCGGCGGCGAGTGGGGCCGAGGAGGAAGGAAGAGGCCCCAGCGAGCGGCGGCAAGCAATGACGGCAGTGGCGAGCGGGAGCTGAGGAAGAGGAACGGGGATGATGAGGAGGAAAGAGGCCTTGGCGATTGGTGGCCAGCAGGGGGCGATAGGTGATGGCAGCAGTGAAGAGTTGCTGGCAGCGAGGAGGCCCAAGGGGCAGGCGGCGGCGCGAGGCGGCGAACGGCTGGGAGGCGGCGGCGGTGCGGAAGAGCGGGAATGGCAGGCCTGGGGGACAGAGGCAGCTGCTAATCAGCAGCAACCTAGCAGGAGTCGGGGGGTGCCTTGCAGGCATCAGGCCACTAGCAGGGCTAGTGGAGAGCAGCTAGCCCTGCACCTGGAAGTCCATGGCCCCTTTGTTGGGGCGGGGAAGTCCACACCTGACCCTCCCAGGGAAGGCTAGCCGAGGGGGCCAGCCTACCAATAGGCGCCAGCAGGGTGCCTAGTTGGGTTGACCCACAGGGGTCAAGAATGGGCCTGAGTGGGTGGCAGGCACAGCTACATCCATAAGCTCCTGGGCATTTGGGCCCGAGCTTTGGGTGGCAGGCCGGCCGCAAGGGGAGGACAAGCCAGATAGAAGGGGTATAGCTGTTCCCAGGCCAGGGAACCATCGGCAGAAGGCACGTGAGTGCCAAGGGCAGTCAAGCCAGGCAATTGCCACCAGCCCTGCGGGGCGGGCAAACCCAAAGCAGTGAGGCAAGTGGTTTCCCAGGCGGGAGGGAAACCACCCAAGCGAGGGGTCAGCTACTCCTGGAGCGGACAAGCTGAGGTGTGGCAGACAAGCTGGGGAAAAAGGGCAGCGCTAGACCCAGCAGCCTGAGGGTCAGCAGCGGGCATAGCCAACAGGGCGGCTAAGCCCATAAGGAGCGGACAAGCCAGATAGAATGCTGAAATCACTGTCACAAGAGCTGTTAAATACTATTCCACATGCCTAACAAAAGGAAGACACCACCCAGCAAGCCTAATAGGCCTGTGACCCATGCTCAGATGGGCAGGGCACCCAAGTCATGGGCGGCTTTGGCACCTCGGGGACGCAAGGCTGCAGCAAAGGACAGGAATGCCTCCCGTACTGAAACTGGCAACCCTGAGGCAGTCCACCACCTCCTGACTGGCTCGGAAGCCCCCAGTCTACAGGAGTTAACTCACGCAGTTACTCTCCTGGCAGAGCAAGTGGGAGAGCTGAAGGCCAGGAGGGAAACCAACACGAGGGCTAGTGCCATGGCCATAACTGATGCTGGGGCACATGATCAGGATGCTTCTCAACAATCTGCGCATACGGCGGGGGGGGGCGGCGGCGGAGGCAGCGCTCCTCATCGCAAAGCGACATCAGCATTGTGTCATCGGTAGGCTCCTCTCCAGATCGGGGTACCGGCAAGTCAGGAGATGCGAGCTGGAAAGGGACAAGACATGAGCAGAAGAAAAGGCGCTCCAAATGCAAGAATAGAAGGGACTCAGACAGTGATGGATCGTCAGGTGAACCCTCTGATGAGGAGCTAGGTACTGGAGGGTGGTGGCTGCCACCCCGGGGCTGCCGTCCTGGGCACTCAAAGCATGGAACCTTTTGGATCCGTCTAATTCAGGACCTGCCAGGGCCTGGCAGGACAGGGCAGCAATGCCTGGGACCCCGGCCCCTAGCTTATTCCAGGATCATGAAGATCCTCCGGGGATCCACCTGGACAAAAAGACTCGGGAGAATATCCTCAAAGGATATTATGTCAATGCCTTCTCCTTGCTAAAGCCCGAAGGGGAGGTGGGTAGCACCCCTAAAGCAGAAAAATTCTCTGAAAAAAGCAAGCCTGATCCTGTAGATCGCACCTTCGTCAATTGGTTGGCTGGGTACACTGTCTTCATGGGGGTGGTTGGGATAGCATACCCAGAGAGAGGGGGCACCTGGCTAACCACTTGGGCAATGTGCTGAAAGCCAGGTCCCTTGCGGGTGAGGCAGCAGCCATCAAATATGACACCGCTTTCCGCAAAAGGGCATCTCGCAATGCTAGGGCTAGATGGGACCTCATCAACGATAAGCTCTGGCTCATCATTGTGGGGTCCCACATTAAGGGGAAAGCTGAGGTGACCAAGCCGCCGTGGAAAAAGGGCCACCGGTGCCTGGTTTGCTGGGAGTACAATGTGGGCAAGTGTTTTAGGACCCCCTGCAAGTTCGAGCACAACTGCGAGAACTGCTAAGGGGCCCACCCCAGGACGAGCTGCTCTCGAGCCAGCTCATCCTCCCAGTCCTTTCATTCAGGACGCCCTGTTTCCACCAGCGTCAAGAAGGAATCAGGGTCTGGAAACAGTGCTGGTTTGGGAGGTAGCAAAAACTAGGGTGGGGCAGGGGGCGCACCAGCTGGCCTTTACGCCAGTAAAACTCCAGGCCATGCTCCCCCTGTTGGCCCTCTACCCCAACAGGGAGGCTGCAGCCTATCTTCAGGATGGCTTCTCTCAGGGTTTTAGAATTCCCGCCTTGGGGCCCAGATAGGCTTTCGAGTCCGGCAATCTAAAATCTGCTGCTGAACACCCCCATGTGGTAGCAGCCAAAATTACCAAAGAATGTGCGGTGGGTAGGGTGGCTGGCCCTTTCCCAATGCTCCCCTTTGTCAACCTCAGGGTCTCCCCACTAGGAGAGTACCTAAGAAGGCTCCGGGTGAGTACAGGCTTATCCATCACCTATCCTACCCCAAAGAAGCATCGGTCAATGATGCAATACCACCTGAACTCTGCTCGGTCCAGTATGCATCATTTGATCAGGCAGTCAAGCTGGTCAGGGATTGCGGCCCTGGCGCCCTCATGGCAAAATGCAACATTCAGTCAGCATTCCGGTTACTCCCTGTTCACCTGGAAGACCACTGCCTACTAGGCTTTAAGTTTCAGTGGTAATGGTACTATGATATGGTCCTCCCGATTGGATGCTCCATCAGCTGTTTTGCCTTTGAGACCTTTAGCACCTTCCTTGAGTGGGCCCTGCAGTGTAGGACTGGTTCCTCTTTCATTACTCACTACCTGGATGATTTTCTTTTTATTGGGGTGGCAGGGAGGGCAGACTGCGGGTTTCTTCTTCATTCCTTCCAGGAGCTGGCCGGGGAACTGGGAGTCCCCCTGGCACCTGAAAAAACGGAGGGGCCTGCCAGCAGTGTGGTCTATTTGGGAATCACATTGGACTAAGTGATGGAGGTATCCCACCTGCCAGAGGACAAGCTGGAGGGGATCAAGCAGAAACTGCTGCACCTCATCGCCAGGGACAAGGCCACCTTGAAGGAAGTGCAGTCCCTACTGGGTCACCTCAACTTTGCATGCAGGGTGGTAGCCTCTGGCAGGGCCTTCTGCAGCAGGTTGGCCAGGATCACTACCGGCTGTCGGTCCCCGCATCACCACATTCGTCTCACTAGGGGGGTGAAAGAGGACTTGAGGGTGTGGCTGCGTTTCTTGAATGGGTACAACGGGATCACTTTCTGGCAGGGGGAAGCAGCTCCGGGGCACAGGTTACAGGTCCAGTTGGATGCAGCAGGAGGTGTTGGGTTTGGGGTTTACTTCAATGGGCACTGGTGCGCTCAATGGTGGCCTTCCGAGTGGAAAGAATCTGATGTTATCTGGGACCTAATGTTCCTCAAGTTTTTTCCCATATTAGTAGCAGTCCATCTCTGGAGAGACGAGTTCCGGAACAAGAGTATTTGTTTTTGGTGTGACAACCAGGTAGTGGTACGCAGTCTTCCAAGTCTGACAGGGTCATGCGACTCGTCAGAGAATTTGTTTTGGTTTGTTTGGCAGAGAACATCACTTCTATAGCGCGGCATGTTCCAGGTGTGGATAACGAAATTGCGGATGCATTATCTTGATTCCAGGATGGCAGGTTTTGGGAACCGGCTCCAGGAGCAGACACGACACTGGTGACCTTTCCGTTTGAGCTCTGGCATCTTGAGAAGGAATGGTGATCCAGGGGGTGTTCAACTCCCTGTCACCTTCCACCCAGGCCAGCTACTCAAGGGCGGAAAGGCAATTCTTCAGTTTCAGATGACAACATGTCTACGGGAACTCCTGGCCATCCTCGGAGCGCGAGGCCCTGCACTACATGGCAGCCTTAAAGGAAAGAGGCCTGGCTCCTAGGTCCATATCGCTGCATCTGGCGGTCATCTCCTTCTTCAGCAAGGTGTCCGGGCTTTGCAATCCCTGTGCATCGTTCCTGGTTTGCAAGGCGGTCGAAGGATGGTGGCATGTGGATATCAGCAAGCAGGACACTCTCAGGCCTATCTCCTTTGGGCTGTTGTGCAGCCTCATGAAATCTCTTCCCAGGGTGCACCGATCCAGGTACGAAACTCGGCTCTTCTGCTCCACCTTCATGGTTGCCTTCTTTGCAGCATTACGGGTCGGGGAGCTGGTGTGCAGCTCCAAGGCTGACAAATCCGGTTGTGCACTTCAGCTGAAGGACATAGTGCTAGGGGAGGAGGCCCTGCAGTTGCAAATCCGGCGATCCAAGAATGACCAACGCAGTCGTGGGGTATGCCTGCAGGTTGGGAAGGTCAACAGGTCTCCAGCTTGCCTGGTTCGACGCATGCAGCATTAGCTGAGGCAACGCCCAGGTGGCCCTGGAGCCCTGTTCATCCTCCAGGACCTCTCCCCATTAATGCGCTTCTAGTTCATCGGTGTGCTGTGTTCCACCTTGCGTGTCCTCGGTTGCCCTGCAGATGAGTTCGGAGGACACTCCTTCAGGATTGGGGCAGCAACTTCGGCAGCAGCAGAGGGCATGTCGGCACCCGCCATCCAACGTCTGAGCAGGTGGCGCTCCAGAGCCTACACCTCCTACATCCGGCCAGAACTCGATCTACTCCTCCATTAGGCCAAGCATCAGGTCCCTCTAGTCGGAAGGTGATTATCTTTGGTGGTAGCTGCAGGGTTGGCTGAAGCCGAGCTCGGGGCAGGCGGGAGCTCGGCTTTGGTGGTGGTGGGACATGGGTCTTGTTTTTGATCTCGGGGTCAGGGGGTCTCCTGTAGTCCAATCTCAGGTCATGGCAAGGGCAAGTTCAAGTACATGACCACGGAGACCCCGCCTCTCTCCAGAATCGGATCACGTGATCAGGTCACGTGATCGGTCACATGACTAGGTCACATGGCCAGATCTCATGATCGGGTCACATGTTTGGGCCACGTGATCTCCTAGCAGCGGGCTAGCAGATGCGTCATCGGCCAAGCAAGCGGGCTTGGCCGATGCCCGGTTTTGACCCATGCCCAGGATCCAACCACAGCAACTATCACCAAAGAAAGTTGTGGCCATTTTTTGCCAACTTCTTCGATCACCTTATATCTTACCTGTATCAAATATACTTCTCCGCATGTATCTTGTGTTTGTTGTCTTATTACAGGGAGGTGAGGGGTACGGGGGGGGGGTATTTCACTCAGCATGCAAGACTCATGCTTACCACAGGACTGAAACAGAAGAACAGCTGAAGCACACAGACCTCATGTGATAAGGCAAGGAGGGATGCACTATTCTTCTCAGACTTTAAAGCTGCTTCCCTTCCCTCATGCAATAAGGCTCTGAAAAGCACCTTTCTGTGTAGCATGCGAGGGAGATGTGCATTGCTTCTGAACACACACCAGAATGGTATTCAAGAGTTGCATGTTTGATAGCTGGGGGTTTTTTTTGATCTAATGTATACTAATAGCATAGCTACAAGTGTGCGCCTCCCTATGGAACCCATAAAAGAATTGGCTGGGTCAAGTGAGATGTCTTAATGCCAGCAGAATAGCTACATTGATTATCTGTTTTTCAGCTCCAATACAACATGGCGATTTAGGGCAGCCATGGAAATTGATCATAAGCATTTATTGTGCCAAATAAATACCTGGGGAAGATATTAATTGATTTTGGACTTCACTTCAGAAAGCTTCATTGGCCTTAAGTCTGTTTAAACATTTCATTATGCTTCTGCCTTTATTCACTGGTATTCACCACTGTACATTTACATTTTACTTTGAGCATAATGAATGGCAATAGGCATACAAATGGATAACCGCTGAGTAATTTCTTTGAGTGTGCACTAGATAATGATAGGCCTCCACAAAGAAATCCAATCAGTTTTCATTAGGAGGCTTATCACACAATCCTTCTTTCCTGCTATAATTGCATGTGTCTATAAATGCTATTCAAGCAGAGTTGCTTTCTTTACTCCTGCACCTTCAGAACCATAATGGGATTGCAGTGTCTACTCATGCTAAAAACGTATTGCACATAGCATTTGCAACTGCCCTCCCACTACCTCTGTGCCTTTTCATTGTTTGGCATACATATGCACACAGATGCCCCCACCCACAGAAATATAAATGAAACCATTGTTACCTTTAAAAAGGCCTCCCTACTTTTTTTGCTGGTAGGGGGAGGAACCCTCATTGGGAAATATCAGACTTCCCAGTCTAAACCGATTGCTGGCTGTGGGCAGCTACTCCTATCTGTCTGATGTATCCTCATGCAGCAATTAATATGTTTGAAGTAGACCCAGCAAGAAACAGGCAGAAGGTTAAAGCTCTTGGCTTTTCCTTTTACATTTTCAGGGATGTGCAACTGTGTGTGTGTGTGTGTGTGTGTGTGTGTGACAGAGAGAGAGAGAGAGAGAGAGATATGAAGGCACAATTACTACACCATGATGTTATAGCATTTCAGTGTTGCATCAATAGAACAGGTGGGAAAGGAGGTGGGGGGGGGACTCTTCTCCTCCTCTAATCACTATGGACTTTATCACACCAGGCAGTTATCTCGTAGCAATCCTGTTTTAGAAGCGAATGGAAACATACTGGTAGTGAAACTATCATTATCGTACCTCAGCTTCAATACTGGCATGGTGCTGCATGTTCCTACTGCATTGCCTGCTTCCTCCCTGTTATTGCCCTACATATTTAGGGTATGTAGATCAGACTAGCTGAAGTGGGGAAGAAAGATCAGGCCAGGGAGGGAATGGGAAGAGAGATCAGGGCAGGGGAGGTGGGAGAAAGAAAGATCAGGGCAGAGAGGGTGGAGGAAAAGAGAGATTGGGGTGAGGAGAGTTGGGGGAGCAAGATCAGGGCAGGGGAGGTGGGGGAAAGAGAGATCAGGGTGGAGAAGGGGGAAAGCGAGATTGGGCCAGTGGAGGTGAGGGGGAAAGAGAGATCGGGACGGGGAGGGCAGGGGAAGAGAGACTGGACCAGCAGATCAGAGCATCAAAACCATAAATACAAGTAAATAAAGGAAGGCATGGCTGGCCTGCTTGAGAACAGCCTGGGGGAGGCGGAGGAGAGGGAAAGAGAAGGAAAATCCCATCCCCTTGTGTCTCTGTTTCTGAAGTGGAAGAGATTACTGCATGAGGGAGACTACCAGGATAGCTGAGTTGTTCAGAGTCATTGACATGTTTCCCTCATCAATGATAAAGTGCACATCGGAAACAACTGAAGCACACACCAGTAATGGAATGATGATGACATTGTGCAGCAAGTACTGCCCAATAATGCTACTAACTTGCTCTAGTCCACAATAGAAGTATCTTGTGCTAAAGTCCTATGTTTCCCTACCCAAATCACACTCGCTGACTGCTCAGAATTGTGGTAAAAGCACAATTGATCTTTCACAAACAAATTCATGGCACAACAGAAGCCGAAACAAGATCATTAATGGATTTCTCGTGTTAATAAAAAGAAATGTGTTTAACACAGTCTCTTATGAGGGGAACAGGAGAACAGCCACAGCATCATGTGGTAAGCCTCAACCGAGGGCACTATTATAGAGATGTAAATGGGATTTTCCTGCTCTTTTTTGTGGTGTGCCTTCAAGTCATTTCTGACTTATGGTGACCCTATCACAGAGTTTTCTTGGCAAGATGTGTTCAGAGGAGATTTGGCATGTGTTCAGAGAAAGATTTGCCTTTCTCTGAGGCTGAGAAAATGTGACTTGCCCAAGGTCACCCAGTGGGTTTTCATGTCCATGCAGGGATTCAAAAACTCTGTTCTCCAGAGTTGTAGGCCAGTGCTCAAACCACTACACCAAGTTGGCTCTTGATAAAACTCTAAGTGTTTCCATCTAAGTGTTTCCATATCATTTTTAACCAGCAGAACCTCTTGTCCACTCAAGCCTGAGATACTAACTTAAGAAAAGCTTAGGAAGTTGGGATTGGGTTTTGTTGTTGTTGTTGTTGCCTTCATATGATGTTTTATGCAAAAATAAATATGTGCTCAAACTATGCCTATTTTTGTACAAACTATTATCATTGTTGCCTGGTAGCATAGTCTTTTTAAAAGCTGAAGCATTAGATCAGCTATTTGTTTCTTTTGATGAATGCTTGGTGCAAGTGTATGCATTACATAATAAAGGGAAAAAGAGACTAATTTTATTCAGATGCTTCTTGTACACATTCTAGACTATAATGAGAAGAAAGCACTTGTCTTTTTGTTGTCAAACAGGGAGTGAAGAATCTTGTGGTGTTTGTCAGGTTTTTGATAGGATGTCTCAGGGCTGGTCTATACGGTGAAAATAGTCCTCATAGAATTTGAGAATACCTTTTGTCCTTATGGGATCCTGCATCATTTTGCCATATTTGAAAGGAGTGGGGAGACTCCAAATACTTAGTGGGGAAAGCCTTCACAGATTTTCCTGACTATATAAAAAACCTGAATGAAATGCTCATTCCTGCTCATTGGGAAAACTGATTCACTTTGCTGAGCTTTCCCAATAAGAGAGGAAGTGGAAAGCTGATTGGTTAGATATGTGCAGGGCACAGAGCTTGCTGACAAGGCAGCACCTGGAACTGCCATGTTGGATTTTCACCATAGTGATCATGCGCTGAGGCAATAAAACAGTCTTTTCTCTCTTTTTTCTGTTTATTTAAATGGAAGATTGTACTACCGCACCTTGTATTTGCTTTTTTAAAAAATAATGTCCAGCAGTGGCAACTGGTAACAATAAAAATGCAAGTAATTCACTTGTGCCTGCCATCTTGATTTGCAGGTATGCCTGTTTGAACAATAAATTTGTATGGCTTTATATGCCTGCAATCTTGAAAAAAAACACAGAGACAAATGAAAGCTGCTGTGAATTGGCATTACTGCAAATAAATCCATGCTTTATTGACTCATATAGATGAGCCCTCAGTGTGTCAAGGCCACAAAAAACCAAACCAGTGAATAGTTCCCCCTCCCCATATTAGGTAGAGTTAAGTAATAATATATGCTACTTGTTTAACTATATAATTGTTACCACACACATTGTACTAATGACGAGCTCACTTAGGATTTTCTAAATTGTGTTTTTGTGCCTTTCCTTCCTTATGTTTTAAATAAGTTGCTGCTCTCCTTTCACCAACAGGTAAAAACATTCTTGTGCCATCAGGCATTTACTACTATCCGACGGGGGTTGGGGTTTGGCTTGTAAATGCTGTGCGATTTGGATTTTAAGGTCCATATGCATTTTATTGTATCTTAAAGTTTAAAAATGTTTTTAACTCTATAAATTGTTTAATTTGGTTTTTTTAAAAATTTGACATTTATTTTTTTAATGCTTCTGTATTGCATTAATTTATATGGTTTTAGACTCATTGTTAGTGGCCTTGAGTCCCTATATTGGGAGAAAGGCACCGTATTTTATAAAATAAAATAATAAATAGGCAGTGTTAGATGTACCTGTTCTTTTCACAGTACAATTAATAGTATTATCATAAGGAATCCTGCATGACCTTTCGTTCAACATAAATTTGCATTCACTTAACTGAGTAGCAGAAGGGTGGTGATGTGCATTAGGGGCCTAACGTGCTTTAGGGACTTTAATACCTTGGTCCCAATTTGCTTTGGACCCATTGTGCCTCAGTTCCTCTGCCAGTTCTGTTACTTAGTGACATAACAGCAGCCCTCTACTGGATATGGATGTTGCAAATCTTCTCAATTCTATTTCCTTCAGACACAAATCCACTTACAAGCATGCAAAACCTCAATAGAATTCCGGACATCTTTTCTCTCACCAAACCTTCACCACAGCAATTACTCCTGAGTGACCTATCCCCCCCCCCCCGCCCCATTATTATTTTGGAAGGTGGTGGAATTCTAGCAGTATGAAAACAATGACATTTTTGTTAGTAGTTGAAATTGGCTATAGGAATCAATTAAATCCATTTTATTACAGTGCAATCAAATCCCATCTGTTAAAATGAATGCAGGTAGTACAGCAATAGTTTGATTGCATTCAAAGAGAGATTTGATTTGTCATCTTAGTCATAAGACAAAATGGCTTCTCTCTGGATTAGCAAGCAATTAATTCACCTAGACAGCCTAACAGTCACAGAATAAGAACATTTCATATATCTTTTTTGCCTGATAGAAAGCTATTGTATGGAAGCCCAAGAAGATACCTGCAAGGTTTATTGTACTCTTCTCACCATTAAGCACAGTATATATGTGTATGATGTATGCCACTTGTCAGTTTTCAAGGTGAAAATTTAAGTTGAGCATTTGCTCAACTTAATTATGAAGTACTTTATCAGGAAATCTGCTTAATGATGACATCTTCCAAAGAACTCACCTAAGTCCAATTACAGCAAATAAGAAGAGCTGACATTTAAAGTTGCCAGTAATACAATTAAGGTAGATTCTGTCAAGCGATTTACCAGCACCTTTTTCCTTTTTTAAAAAAAATAATTTTCATAGGGTTCAGTCTCACATAAAGTTAATAGATGCTGGGGGAGGGAGGAATCTATGAACTGCTATAGAATTGCTTGGCCTTTACAGTAATGTGGGTTTGACTGATAAGTATGATTTGATTTCTAAGAAATCTTAGTTATATATACATCCCATTGATGTAGGCAATGAGCAAGCTATTAACATACAAAAATCTGCCTGTTATTTTTCATAAATAGCCATGCCCCCTGGGTGACCTCTGGAACTAATTCAGTAATGAGTTGCACTAATCCAGTTTAGGGATTGGTAGATTTTAGTTTAGCGCTGTGATTGTTATTGTTGTTTACCTTCAAGTCATTTCCAACTTACAGCAATCCTAAGGTGACCCTACCACTCGGGTTTCTTGCAAGATTTGTTCAGAGGGGGTTTGCTTTTGCTTTCCTCTGGGGCTGAAGTGTGTGAGTGGCCCAAAATCAAGACACATATCAGATTAAAAAAAATCAGATATCAGAACATCATCCTAGCATTGTTAATTTATGGGTGGGTTCAGCACAATATTATACTCTTTCATGAAGTTTGTGTCTAGCTGATTGGGTAAAACTGGTTGTAAAAACCTCTGTGCAAATAGGTGTTGATTTCATGGCCATTCAAATGGCCCAAGCCATTTAGAACTCTACAGATAACAGCCAGAACTTTGAATTGAGCCCAGCATTATGTGTGCCAGTTGTTTGCCTTGCTCTCCAGGAGAAAGAAGGCAGCTGCATTCTATACCAGATGAAGCTTTGAAGCCATCATCAAAAGCATCCACATCTAGAGCTCATAAGAGCAGTGTAATTTGGCACTAGGATATAAATGATTGTGGTAAGATGTGCTTTCTGTGAGAGGGGTGCAGCTGGTGAATCAGCTGAAGATGATAAAAGGCATTCCTGACTATCTGTGCCACCTGTGTCTCCGTTTACTCACACGTATGAATAAAAGATAATAAAAACAACAATAATGAAAAGTCTCACAACCAATTAAATAAAATAAGATATGGTTAGTGACACAATACTTTTTAACCTTACTTGGAAAGTCTGAACTAGAAAAATTCAGAAGGAATTTGAAAAATGCAATAAGGGAGTTTTGAGTAATACATTTTGACTAGAATGAGAAGATGCCGTGTATCCTTTCTGTATTATGATGAGATACATGCATGGCACATTTTCAATATTCATGAATGATCTGTGAGTGTCAATGAGCAAACCAAGAAAAAACATCGCAAGCAGTACTGTTGTATCATCTGATGTCCTAATCTCAAACAGAGTACTTGCCAGTGGGGATAATTCAGACTTTCAGCTGTGGCTGTTCTGGTGGCAACTGGTCTTGGGCACATTTTTTGGTTGATCACTACACCTTTGTTTTTTCCTTCATTATCTTTATTCAGTGAATTCGCTGAATAAAGATAATGAAGGAAAAACAAACAAAGGTGTAGTGATCAACCAAATTTTTTTCATTAAATTTCAATGAGGATCAAGTTTATTGAATCATATCACAATGTATTAATTATAAATTAATCCTAAACAAAATTTAGCATTAACAGAATACTTCATAACTTTTACTGATAAAGGCTGATCAATTTTGTTAAGTTTACATAATAATTTGAGACAGGAAACTCTGTGGATGCCAATGCTATAAACAGGAGGTGTCTGAAAGCAGAACTCTGATTATTGGTGGTTCATGAACAGATAGTCCCTCCAGTGTATGGATCTGGAGACAGCTGGGCAGGAAGTTCTAGGAAGGCTAGCCAGGATATGGCTGGAGCAGGAAATAAGATTGTTTCTTGCTGCAATTTTCCATTTAGAAAATCATCTGATCTGGATTCCAAGTTTCCTTCTCTCCCCCTTCCTTCTTCTTTCTTCTAAGTAAATCTTTAGGTCTTGTGAAATCCAACATATGGGACAAAACATGGAGGCATTCTGCAGTCAAATTGCTCGACAATTCCACTTTGGAATTTCAGGCATGAAAGAAGGGAGAGTGCGTGGTGTGAGCTGCAGAATGGAAGAAGCAAGGGGGATGCACTGTGAAGGTGCAAGGTGAGGTGAGTGGGTGTGTAGGAGGGAACTGAGAGTGAGCTGGGGGGAGAAGGAAAATATGAGTTAGAGTTGCAGTGGAAGAGGGAAAGGAGCAGGAGAGGGACAGGCTACATGATGTAGGAGGGGGAAGAATGGGGGTGGGGCAAGTTAAGATCACAGCAACAGAGGCCATGAGAGGACATATTAGGAGCTCTGGCCAAGACGGCCTGCTGCTAGCAGCATGATTTCCCAGTTGCATCAGCTTTGCAGCATTTATAAATGGCAATGCAGAAAGAATCACAACCCAGAATCATCACCCAAGGAGACTTTCTGCTGTGCTTTCTGTAACCAGACTTGTTTATTTCGGATTGGCCTTTTTAGTCATCAGCGCACTTGCAGAAAATGTGGGATGAGTCCTTCCTGAATCTTCATTTGTGAAGAAAAGCCCCAGAGAGAGAGAGAGAGAGAGAGAGAGAGAGAGAGACTATCTTTAAAAAGTTTAAAAAGCTGAAGGAAGAGACCCAGAAGGGGAAGCACAAAGAACTAAAAACTCTTAGAAAATAATAATAATAATAATAATATATTTTTTAAAAATAAACAAAACTAATTTGATGATAATTTAATGGAATGTAGGCACGCAGGAACAACAAAAATGGATTAAATTCATCCCCCTCGCAAAAGAATTGGCACTCCTCAAGAATCCTAAATATGAAGTTAAACTGTATGTTTCCAAGAAACTCTGAGGAAAAAAGACACTAGTCTTTTGCAGAAGAGAAGCCTAGGTTTGGGATTTATATCTGCTAAGCAGAATAAAAGAAATGGGGTAGTCTTTTTTATAAACTAAAATTTCAACCTAAATTGAAACTTCAAGATGAACATGGGAGATATTTTAACTGTGGAAATTAACTTGACTGGCAAGACAGGATACCTGATGGGCATTCATACCCCAAATAAGGAGAAATTATTTTATGAAAATTTCTTCACTCTATAACAATGGTGGCAAGAATACTCTTTGCTCAAACTTGGAAATGGTCTGAAGCACTGACGACAGAGGAATGGATAGTTAAAATATCTGTTGTTGTTGTTGTTGTTTGCCTTCAAGTTGTTTCCAACTTATGGTGATCCTAAGGCAAACCTATCACAGGGTTTTCTTGGTAAGATTTGTTCAGAAGGGGTTTGCCATCACCTCCTTTCGAGGCTGAGAGAATGTGACTTGCCTAAGGTTACCCAGTGTGCTTCTGTGGCTGTGTGGGGTTCGAATCCTCTTCTCCAGAGTCGTACTTCAGTGTTCAAACCACTATACCACAGTGGCTCTCAAAGTGACTGAGTTAGCCCCAATTGCCAAATTAACATTGGTATTAAAGGATAACCAATTAAAGAAATTTTGAATGATTAGTAACCATTTATGGACTTTTGAGGGAAAAGAAGTTTAACGATGTAATAATTTGTGGTTATGGTTATCAGTAATTTTATTAGCTTTTTTAGTTGGATCTGTAATGGTACGAAAAGTATATTCTTTCTTTCAATTTTTACTTTTCCCATTATAGTTTGTGATTGTGGGACCAGAGTTCCATAGTGCATTCGATTTTTAGTTATTGTTTGATGTTTTCGGTTAGGCATTTGATAATTGGGTTTAACTTCAGCTTAGTTTAGTCTTAGGTTAATTTTAGTTTTAGCTCTATATGAATGTGCATTTTTATATATGTATATTTTCTACCTTTGTGTATTTTGTTTTATATTTATGTTTCTTCTCTGTTTGTGTGGTGTATTATATACTTTCTGTCAAAATCAATCAAAAACATCCTTTTAAAAAGAAAGAAAAAAGAACAGGAGGGCATGTCAGAATCAAGAGAGGGGGGATAATAGGGGTGGGGCAAGTTAGGAGCACAGACAGAGGCAAGGTAACAGCAGCAGAGGTCTTCCTGGAGGAGATGAACAGGGCAATTAATTGATCCCATGGTCTGTTGTGTTCTACTGTGAGAAAAGAAGGGGCTCAGAAAAGGTAAGAAGAGAGGGTAGATAGATGCTTATTAAACTAGATGCTTATGTGAATATTCAGATTGCAGGGGAATGGATCCAAATGATAAAGAGAAGATAAAGCCTTTTTTTAAAAACAGACTAACTCGACATTTATTTTTCTTGGGAGTATGATATGGGCATTTGAACTGTCTACTCACACATATGTCCTGCTAAGTTAAATGTGCATAAGACCTTTATAGTGTACACTTTATCAAGGTGACAGAACAGTAGCTACAAGGGTGAAGATGTAGGAAAAAGTTGTGTTGAGAAGTACAGACAGTACTGATAATGATCTTTTATTTGTACTGCACTGGAAATGTAGTACATTTCATGTGGTTTCCCTCTCCTTTTGAATTCCAGACTGGAAGAAATGGAATATGGTAGCAATCCAATCTTAGGCGCACCCTCTATCATTCTGCATCAATTAGTCTCCAGTTAGTTTGAGTTTGTTCATCTCCCATTTTGTATGCAGTTTTCTCTCTCTTTTCCATTTTTTAATTATATATTTCTATTAAGTTACATTTCTAAAATAAAATTCATACTTTCTCGAAAAACTGCTTAATCGTATGTAACTTTTACAACACATTCCTAAAAAAAGTGTGCCTTCAAAGAAACTTAGAAATTGTATCCATCTTCATATAATATAAAATCTAATCAAATAAAAAAACACATATTCAGTTTTAGTTTTACTTTAAATATTTCTAAACTTCAATCCTCTTCCTCGGTTCACTAGGGTTTGCTAAAGAAAACAACTGTAAACAATTCCTGTTCACTGACTTCGTTTTGCTTCTCCTAATCTTATCAAATCTTTAAGTCAAATTTAAGAAACTACTACATGCTTTTTTTAAATGAGGGCTAGAGATTTCAAATTTTTTACAATAATTACCGAAAGTACTCTATAACCTTTAATTCCTGAACTTTAACCTATTTCTTTATAAGTCAAATTTGTCCAGATTTTTCCATTTTCTTTTCCAAATTTTTTTAATTGGAGTCCATTCCTTTTTAACTGAGTTACCTGTCTTATCTTTTAATAAGGTGGTTAGCTTATCCATGTCCATCATATATTTTAGCTTAATCAGCCACTCCTTTCTCCTTCCATTTTGACGTGTATACTAATCTTGCTGCAGATATCATGTACAGTAAGGCTCTCCAGTTACCTTTAATTATCTTTTCTTTTATTTTGTCTATCATATTTAATAAATAGATTTCAGGATTCATTGGAAATCTAACATCTAACATTTCAGTTATGGTGATATGTATTTTTCCCCAGTAGTTCTTTGCAACAGAACAATTCCACCAAATGTGGAATAAAGTGCCCTTTGCCTGTTCACATTTCCAGCAGGTGTTATTTCTTATTTTATACATCTTGTCTAGCTTTACTGGGGTGAGATACCATCTATAAAACATTTTCAGATAGTTTTCTTTTAAATGTTGAGCTAGAGTAAATTTTGAGTATTTCTCCACAATTTTTCCCATCTAACCAATTCAATTTCTTGACCTATATCTTGTGCCCATTTAATCATTTGTTCTTTGATATATGGTCCCATTCAAGCTCTCTTTCTAAGAAGATACTATAATATTTTGCTACATGATGTTTCTTTTTATCAAATATTATTTCATCTAACTCATTATTTTCTAATTCATAGTTTTCTATTCTATAATCCATTTTATATCTTTTGTAAATCTGTTTGTAAAGAAACCAGTTCATCCTAAAACCTTTTTCTTCTAATTGTTCTCTGGTCTTTATCTGTATTGATCCTTGTGCCTCTTTGCTTATAATATCATATGTTAACCATGCTTCATTTTTAGATTTAGTTCTACCAAAAAAAGCCTCGTCTGCAGATATCCATACAGGTATTTTCCTACTGCAAATCACCACGTTGCAAGTTTGATTCCAGAGGGCTCCAAAGTTCACTCAGCTTTCCATCCTTTTGTAGGATGATAAAATGAGTACCCGGCTTGTGGGGGCAATTAGCTAACACACATTGGAAACTCTTAATGCAGTGTAGACTTGTAAGTTGCTATTGCTTAAAACAATTTGTAAACCACTCTGATAGCCTTGTGGCTGAAGAGTGGGGTATAAATAAATAAATAAATAACCAAAATTTCAAGAGAGCTCTTCTGATGTAGTGATTATCAAAGTTTTTATTCTCTTTTCTTTTACCATTCCATAAGTAAGTGTGCCATCTGAATCTAAGACTGGATCCTTCCAAAGCTAATAGTTTAGCATTTTTTTTAAAAAAGATTGAGTCTTCAATCCAAGATAGCTCACATGTTTGAAAGTACAACTAAAGGTCTGGTAAAGCACATCTTCCTCCCTCTTTTTTTATCTAGTAATAACTTCCATCTAATTTGGTGTTTCTTTCCAGCCCACAGATATTTTGACACTTCTGATTGCCAGATCTTAAATAATTTATCATTATAAATGATGGGTAAATTCTGAAATAAGAACATAAATCTGGGCAAAATACTCATTTTAATTGTTGCAATCTTCCCAAGAAAAGAAAATTAAATTTTGGACCACTTTATTACATCTTTTAAAATTTCCTTCCATAGTTTATTGTAGTTGTTTTCAAATAAGTCCACGTTCCTCTTCATAATCCATATACCTAAGTATTTTATTTTCCTCTCAATCTTAAATCCGGTTTTATTAGATATCTGTTGCTCTTAATTTTTAGAAATATTTTTTGTAAGCATCACAGTTTTCTCTTTATTTATCCTGAATGCAAATACTTCTGCAAATTCTTCCAACATCCTCCCCAACTCTTCCAGTTGATATATAGGGTTTTTAAGAAAATCACAAGATCGTCTGATAAGCCTTAATCTTAAATTTGAAGCCCTTAACCTTAGTACCTTTAATTCCCTCATTCGATCTAATATAGTTAACTAATATTTCTATGGACTTTTTCAGACACGAAGAAAGTAATGCAAGCAGCCTCGTCAGCTTGCGAGGCTGCTGCGCTGCAGAGCGTCCCTTTCGTATGATGCTTGCCCCTGCCGGTACTGTTGTGGTACCGCGGGGAGAGTTGAGCGTCATATTTCATCATTTTTTTACTCATGATCAACTTTCATGAGTAACAAACGATGAAATATGACGCTCAACTCTCCCCATGGTACTGCAACAGTACCGACAGGGGTGAGCATCATACGAAAGGGACGCTCTGCAGCGCAGCAGCCTCACAAGCTGACAAGGCTGCTTGCGTTACTTTCTTCACGTCCGAAAAAGTCCTATAACTGCAATGAAGAGTTGTGCATCTCCAATGTACTTCCATTTTTGAAGTGCATATGTTGCAGAGCCTTTCACTATGGAATGTTAGGAAACCTTTAGGATTTGTAAGTAAAGCTATTTCATATGTTTATTTTAACCAAAGAACATTAAGCCTGCTTTTTTTCTTTGCTAGATCCTGTGAGTGGGTTGGTGGACTTGTTACCAAAATTACTGGAGGTTTGTGGGACCCACTCATTACCCCCGAGTTAAGGTATTATATTGGGGAATTGTAATTGGCTCAAAGGTATGACTGCGAGAGGTCAGGTAATTTCGGGATCTTTACACCTGTGTATACCAGTACTAGCTGAGGTGACTCCAAGCCAGAATAAAATAAAAATGGTTTTTATTGGAAAATAATCACAGGTCCACTCACATTTGCACTCACACTTCAAAAAATCACACAAGGCTAGCAAAGAATTAGAAGGAAGTATTTGGATAAAGGAATAGATTTTGGGGATGATGGGCTATACTTTATCTATCTGGAGAGCAGAGGTTCTTTCAGCAAAGAAATACTCAGGCTTGAGTCTGAGAGTCATACAGCATACTGGTAGTGTGATGGGATGAGAAGAGCTGTGCACAGTGACACAGCAGATAGGCAGAGTGACGAGGTGACTGTGCACACATGGCTATTTATTCGAAGGCAATATTTATACCCAATATCGTACCCTTAAGGGGTGTTTTGAGTGTAGAACAATGCTGGAGAGAATTTCCCCAGAGTTAAAACAATGGAAGCTCTGGCTTTGTTAATTGCTGTTAATGGTTGGAGCATTAAAACTGATGGGTTTGAGGCAACCTTCATATTGTGGATAGGCAGAGGTGTGAAGGAAGACTTTTGCATGATAATGGGTGTTCCAGTCACTCTGGAGTATGACTCACTGTCAGGTGTGTCCAGGGGAAATTAGCACATTCCTCCCTAACAGACGTTTGAATGGTCGTCGCTTAATCAGTCCTGCGTGTGTCTGTTTTGGGGGAATTTTCAAGATACCTTCATGAAGTCTCTGGGTGATGTTTACCTGAATCTTTCTGTGGATGGCTTGGTCTATCGTGGACCTATGTGAACTGTCAACTATTACCAGTTTATGAATTATTTCCAATCTATCAGAAAGGAGGGAGTATAAAGGCATGTAACAGGATGGGACTTGTTGCTCTACCTCTGCTTGCAAATACTAATTATGGTGCTTGTGAGATACACTACTATCTCTCTCATCCCCCCAAAGAATATATGGTGAAACGGTCAATGGCACCTCCCCAGAGGCTTTGGGAAGTGCTATTGGTTATTTTGTAGCCAAAATTTGGGGGGAGGTTACACTCATGGGCTGAAGCAGCCCACAGGCCAAACTTTGCCCACTCCTGGCATGCATGAATATGCAAATCAAAGGGGAGCAGAAGCCCTCATTAGATATGGAGCAGAAGCCCTCGTTAGGTATTATCGTGTTAGGCAGGAATATATTTTCTCTTTATTTTCCACACCTTTGTACCACTGCTACATCATGTACTTGAAACAGGAAGACAGGTCACCGTCGGACATCATTTGCTTGTATGTCACAATTGTCCTTGTCTCAGCAAGATTCATTGCCTTCAGCTGGTGCAGTGACAGCATAATTAATGGGAAAATGGCCAGTTAGCACTTCTTAGATTGTTATTCAATATTTAGTTAGGAACTCAGCAAGCTGTGTGCCAGAACCTGAAAATCTAACAAGACTTAGTATGTTCTTCAGAGGAAAAGAAAGGGACAGGGGGAGGAAGGAGTAGCATTGCCATATTCTAGCCTTTAAGATCTAGGAATCTAATTTGCACCTTATGCAAATTATTATAATTAAGCATATTATTAGTTTGTACTCAAAATATGCAAATTCAACACATCAATCATTGCATTTGCCCCCTGCTTCTAGCACTCCACCACTTTCATGCCTCACTTTCCCTTCCCTCCTGTGCCTTCCTTTTCCCTCATGTCATGCTGTCAGTTCCCTTCTCTTGCACCCACCCACTGCACCCCTTCCTTTTCTCCCTCAGCTACATCACACAATTCATGAAAAACAACAGATTTTTGGAAATGTCAACAGTAATCACTACGGTATATTGTTTTAATGCATCCTGCCTCCCTCACTCTAATGGCATCATTGTTTTCTGCACAGTCTTTGCAACGAGCTCTATAAAATAGACTTCAGCAGACCAGTGCTTCTCAAAATAGCTAACATGGAAGACCAGCACTTCCCAACCCTCAAGGTGACATTTGTAATAAGAGATTCCGGGTGGAGAGAATACGGTAATAGGCATAGTCGGTACTGTTTGGTGCCTGAAGTGGTTTCCAAAGTCTACAAGGATTTGTAGGCATTTTCCAGTATGTTGTAGACTGAACAATCACATAACAAATAAATCAAACTTCACCAAAAGATATCCAGGTAAGAATATGGGTCTGTGCTGAGACTTGCAGGGACTCAAACACTAAATGCAGTTCATAAACAGGAGAAATACATCTCTTCTGATTGAGGACTAGGATCTTCTTTTTGGTGAAAACTTCTTCTTGAAGTTTGAGCTAGGACTAGGCTCAGCTCATATGTGCAGAATGTTCAGTTTGTAAGTTGCTCCTCGTAACCCTTTCCATGCAAAGACTTACTATGCTAATTGAGATACATGAAGCCATTGCCTTTCAACGGCTCATTATCTGACAACTCGCTCTTTTGACACTTGCAAATTAAGGGATAAGTTCCATTCATTTCAATGAGGAATCCACTTTTTGACAGTCTGTGCCTATGGAGGCACACATGTGCACTGCTTGCAAAGTGAGCTGATGAGGAAAATGTCACCAACCTGACTGAGACACTTTGCAAACAGTCTGCACACGTAGATTTTCCTTGGTTTTTTTCTGGGCTGTGAGGCCATGTTCTGGAATGAGGCACCTGGGCAGCCACCCTCGCTCCTAGCAATTAAGGCAACAACAGCCCTTGTCACACAGTCTGCACACGTATGGGCACAGGTGTCTGCAGATGCAGTTCCAAGCAAGCCACCATAATTCTCTCGTGTTCCTTATGGGGTTTATGATTTTTGACCAATTCTAGTTTCTGACACTGCAGCAGTCCCTAATCTGTTGGATAAGAGGGAACTTCCTGTATAACCATAATATACAAAGGGCTTTTGAAGGTCTCTCATTCATAGGGTGGCCTAAGTGGAAGCCAACATAATGGCAAATAACAAGAAATAAACATGTAGCCATAAAACTGGATACACCTCTATGTAAATGACTCTAATATGAATGGTGGTCTGAGTGACTGTTGTCTACCTCTGAACATCATGTGAAGAATACATACTTTGCAGGACATTTCAATTTAACTTACAAAGAAATTGTGCAGGTTTGGAATTATACTTGGAGCCATTCTACCAAAATAGATTCAAGGTAGTCAAGATGCATCATGGAATCCTAGGCATCAATTCAATAACTCCTCAGTGTAGTGTAAATATCTGCATGTAGAGTTACACTATGCTGAGCCACAGACCACCCCGCTGACTTACTGAAAACCTCCAAAGCCACCAAGGTGAGCAGGCAGGATCAGAGAAGGTCTGGCTATCCCCACATAGCTTGATGCACAACGATGACATTAGTGTGAAATCCACAGGGATCCTCTCATGGCTTCAGTGCTTCTGTAATCATTGGGTATCTGGCTGGCAGGGAGTGAGTGAGTTGCCAAACATTTATCTGATCCGGCCTATTCACCTTGAAACATTGGTGTACCATTGTGAAGTGACTTCGGGGCTTTGCAGCAAGCCAGAGTGGGCCTTGGGTGCTGCATGGAGAGGAAGGAAATAACAACCACTGCAGCATCCCCAAAAGCACATCTATACACATAAGGGACACTACTCATGCAGATTTCTCTTCCTGAATTCTGGCCATTGAGTTGGAAGGGAATGCATAGGCCATCTAGTCCAATATGCTGTCATGCAGGAATACACAACTAAAGCAGTCCTAAGAGATTGCCATCCAACAAATGGAGCAGAGTCAACCACCATCTGAAGCAATCTATTCCACTGTTGAATGGTTCTTACAGTCAAAAAATTATTCCTAAAGTTTAGATAGAATCTATTTTCATAACATTTGAATTCATTGGTTCATGTTCTAGTCTCTGTAGCATACAAAAACAAGTTCCCTGCATATTCTACATGGCATCCCTTCAGGTATTTTAAGGTGGCTATCATGTCACCTCTCAGTCTTCTCTTCCCCAAGCGAAACATACCTAGCTCCCTAAGCTGTTCCTCATCGGGCTTGGTTTCCAGAGCTTTTACCACAATGGTCAACATCCTTGTCCTATGGTCCAATCAGGAAGTGACTCAGGAGTCAGGGAGTTGGAGTGCAAGAGCTGTCAGGTAGTTAATCCAGTCCAGGTCAGCCATAGGTTATCCAGCAAGATGAAGGGAGAAACAAGAGGTTGGTAGTCAGCCAGTTCAGAAGTCATTACAGCAAGTCAGTAGTCCAGATAAACAAACCAGCAAGGAGTAAAACAGAGTTGTCAATTGTAGCTAGTCCAAGTCAACACTAACATTGAAGAATACTGCCAGTCACCAGTCACCAAAATGGTTGCAAGAAACAAAGATGGCAAGAATGCTAGGAGATTTATAGACAGCTGTCTCAAGACACCAGGTGCTCAGTGAGACAGCATCTCCTATTTAACAGCTGCAATCAGCATAGTCTCTCCTTTTCTCTTCAATGATCTTCAAATCATGGCAGTGGGTCCTCAGTGTCTGCCACCTCCTGCTGGGGAGTAGGCCCCCCAACTGCCTCAGCTCCTCAGACTTGGAGAGGCCACCATCATCAGGAGCCATAAATTCCTGGAAATCTGAGTCATCTGTGTCTGAATATTCCAACTCCAGAGGGTGAGTTATGACACAACTTTGAACCTGTTCCACCTTGCCAATACTTCTCTTGAACTGTGGTGCCCAGAATTGAATATAATGTTCTTTGGGAGGTCTGATCAAAGCTGAATGGAGTGTTTCTGTTACTTCCAAAGATCTGGATGCTTTATTCCTGTGAGGCATCCTAGAACTGCATTGGCTTTTTTTGGCCACCACAATTTAGGACTCTATCAGATAGCCCCTTTTAAAACATTATCTTGCTGGCATAGAAAAACCCATTTCTATGCCAGCAAAGGAACGCTCCCCCCACACTTACCTTCCTTTCCTGGCAAAGGCTCCCCAGCAATAAAGAGGAAGTGAACAGAGCCCTGTTTGCTTCCTCATTGAAAATCCTGTGAGACTTTGTTGTGCAGGAAATTTAAAAACAAAAAAATTAAACAAATCCTTAAACATGACACCAAACACCTACGCACACTTTAAAAGTCCCAAGTAACCTGGGGAGGGTCATAAAGAGAGCAAAACTTACCTGGATGTCCCGATCTCACCTGGAAGTGTTCGCACTGCACTGGCCACACTCACTGCAGTGACGAGAGTTAAATGGCCCGAGGTTTCGCATGGCACAAAAGTGGCAGGGGGAAATCTATTGACGGCTTAAACTGTCAATTAAAAACTATGAGATTTTGACAGGACATAACTGTGAAAGGGCAGTATCGTCCTTTCTGTGAAAGGACAATATCATCACCCATTAATTGGAGCAATGTATTTATTGCTTACATCCATAAATAATGTAATTTGCTTAAACAGTAGGTCATACCAATTGTAGCACAACTACAAGTCAAGTCAAACAAAACAAAACAAAACCTTACCAAATCTATAAAAATATATAGGAAAGCCAAATGTTTATATATGAAGAGGTTGAAAGGCCATTGGAACATCCCTTGTATAGTTGAAGAAGAGCATTTTTCATTTTTTAAAAGAAGAATTTTCATTCTACATTGCTCAACAACAAAAATAGAAAATCATTCTTTACTATATTAAATCATTAATTTTTGATCCACTGTTGCTGCATATTGTAAAAGAAATAAACAACATACTTTAACAGATTACAGTTATCTACCCTGAAAGATTATTCTTTTCTGATTATGCTACTGAACCAAAACGTGCTAACAAAGCCAATTAAATTGGTATCTCAATTCTTCATAATTCCTGTAATGTTCTTTTTGTTCCTGTTACTCCTTATAAGAGGCTGCTGGTGGAACTAACTCAGCTGTGATTGAAGATTTGATTCACTGAGGAATGAGAGTGGAAATTAATTGGAGGCCGATTGCCTATTCCATCATTTAAACCAGAAGATTGGTCTGTCTTAGCTCCTGTTCTCAACAATTATTCAGGACAGACTTCAAGGAAATTATATTTGCACATTTATTAACATTAAACCCTGACTTTCTGTCTCCCCTCCCACTAATTCCACACAAATATTTTTTTAAAAAATAAAATGTAAGCAAATAAAAACATAATTTAAAACACAAGTAAAAAGAAACAGTAAAAAAGAGCAGCATCCAACTTGTTAACTACCCCACTCTTCCATTGTAACCCATTTTAAATTGCAGAAGCAATTCAATAAGATGGTCTTTGTCTTTTGGCAGAAGGACAACAGAGAGCAAAGTAGCCTAGCCTCTCTGGCAGGGAATCCCAAAGCCCAGGAGTGGTCACTGAGAAAGCTCTCTCTTGTATTAATACCAAACTATGAATAAAAAAAAATATTCATAAATTCTCAATTAAGTCTTCAAAAACAAACTAGAAATAATTCTCCCTCAGCTTCACTGGCCAAGTGGAATACACATAACTGTTAGTGACATGGAGAGAACTTCCTACCACTTTCAGTCTGGATGAAGGATATTCAGAACATTTATAATTATTCATTTTTAGCTAGAAAAATGGGTTTCTCAACAGCTGGGAAGCTCCATCAAGAAACGTAAATAGGTGGGGGTGCTTTAGGGCCCTACTTGTGATGTCAGAACTATATTAATATGCTGGAGAATTATGATTAGCTCAAATGAAAGGCTGTGAGAGGCTGGATAACTTCTGGACCTTTGCACCTGTGTATACCAGTACAAACTGCAGAGAACTCCAATTTAAAGTGAAAAAATGGTTTTTATTGGAAAGTAACCCCAAAAATACTTACACATACAAAACACGCTCACAAGAACCACACAAGGCTATCAAAGGGTTAAGGTAGAAAGGGTTGGATAGAGGAATAGATTTGGGAGATAAAACTATAGTTACGAATCTTGAGAGTAGAGAAGGATTCATACGAAAGTCTGAAGGTGGCATTGGAATCCAATCCTGAGGCATGCTGACAGAGATAGTGGCAGGGTGTCATCCACAGTGGCACACTTTGCTATTGTTTGGGGACTAATATACTGTATTTTGTCTCTTGAAGGGTGTTTGGGCTTAGAACAAAGCTTAGATGAGTTTCCCACCATTTAAACAAAGGAATTCAAAACTCTGTTGACTGCTGTTAATGGCTGAGAGATAGGAATTGATAGCTTTATGACAACCTTGCACTGTCAGCCAGGAGGAGATGGCGAGGAACATTTCCTGGGGATAAAGCTTGCTTTGGTCACTTTGTGATGTGTGACTCATTGCCAAGAGTGCCAGCTTAGCTTAATCCTATTTTGGGTGTGCCTGCTAGTATTTTTCCATGACACTATTAATCCTTGCCTGTGAGTATGAAACAGTGGATGATTTTCATCTCTATACCAACACTTCAAATATGGAGAGGTCTAAGAGACAGCCCTCTGCTGAAACTCTTAAAGCACAGGCAGGTTTGTATGGGAAAATGTGATCTTTCAACCTGCTCTTAAACTGCATGGAGCTTTATTGGTCATATAATCTGCAGTTTTAACTGTGCCTGGAAGGAGACTGATGGTCCATGAAGTAAGTGGGTCACACCCACCTTGCAACTTCCACTGGTCAAACATCTGGCCTTGAAACATTTTGGATCAATCATCCTAATTCATGAGGAGAAAGCCAACCTTTCTGGTCAACTACAAGAGCTCCTTTTTTAAAAAAGGTCTTAAAGGCCATTATGATGTCCTCCTCTTCCCACACTATGGACAATGGTGGTGTTAGAATGAGTAGTGCAACAAAATGTTTTATATACATTTGGAATTAAATTAGTACAAAAAAGATACTTGGTGCACAATGAAAGAATGAAAAGAGAAAGGTCTTTCTTTTTAAATGTCTTTGATGTTTAATTGTACCAAAAATGTTTTCATGTTTGCTTTCAAAAGCCAGGCATTTAATTGAGATACTACATTGATCTGCAGTAACCTTGAATTAATGCTCACCACTGCAGGTACACATATAAATGTTACAAAATCTCATCTTGATGTTCTATGAGTATTCTCTCCAAATCAATGAAATAATTAGCACATTTAATTTAAAGCCTGTATCTTAAGTTGCATTAAATTACTTCATTAGATGGTTCTAGAAGATGTTTTTTTCCCAAGAAATACCAAATAAATGCTTACAAAAATCCCTGTCTCTCCCTTTGGTACCTCTTCTTGAAAAGTGTATATAACTGAATTGATATAACTGAGATATTGTTAGTGTCTCTTAAATACTAGCATCAAATGTCACTGATGTATTTGTTGATCAACAACCTATGTTCTGAGAACCAGAATAAACCTTGGAAGAAGTTGTGTGTTGCTAGTGCACCTCAATTCCCTCTCTCCCCATATCCTCCAGTTTTGTCACTCATACTCCATTCTATCCTTCTATGCTGAGTGAAGGTGGTTGACTCAAACAGCAGGGTGCTGGGATCTGTAAATTCACCACTCCCACAGTCACTCTGGTGATTCTGAAGACCCCTCACAGCCAGGCATTCAGGAAATAGCTAAGTCTGTTCAGTTTACATGGCCTCTTGTGGTGTGTCCTTTTTCTCCTCCATCCTGGGAGGAGTCGTTATCTGGTGCAGACATGCCGATGTTGCTACATCCTCTCCTTTCTCTGGCAAGGTGGGGGATGTGGGTACCACCTGATCATCTACTTCCACATTGTGTGGTAAAGGGAGATAACTACCACAGTGGTTGCCTTCTCCTCCATCTTCTCTAGTGGGGGTCTGTGTGTGCTGCCACCACAATGTGATTCAGCCACCATGGTATGTTGTGTGTGTGTGTGGAGGGGGAAATGGAATTTCCTTCCTTTTCAGGTGGCAAGAGTTTGGGTTGTGCCTGCAAAAATGCAAGGAGACTAGTCTCTAGAGCAGCGTTTCTCAACCAGGGTTGCGCGGAACCCTGGGGTTCCCCCAGAGATGACCAGGGGTTCTGCAGAAAATAGTAATAAATTAATAAATCACAGAGAAATGGTGAGCTGAAACAGCTTATCTCTTTCCTCCAAAACAGAGAAAGCCAGGTGAGGAATAAACGTTTTCACACCAATGGAGCCTCAAAGGGTCCTCTTATGAGTGTGTGTGGGGGGAGGATGTTTACATGCCAAATACCTTGCTCTCCCTTCCAGCTTTTGATCTGTTTTAGATATGCTAATGGAGCTTCTGATGGCCTGGGAAGTGGAGGAGGCAAAGAATGAGTGTATGTGTGATTTGCTTCCTGCAAGCAACCACAGACCCAGAACTGAGGCAAAAGATCTCAGTTTGCCTACAACTGATTTAAAGGTACAAATGCAAAATGGGGTGTGTGTTTTTTTAAATCAGAAGAATAGAAAGAGAATTGTAATACTGTACAGTTCTTAGCCAAAATTGAGGGAAACTGACTAAGTAATCCAAGTAACCCCCTGGTCAGTCAGCTACTCAGGTGCCAGCTGTGGATGGGAGAACTCTGATAAAAGTGACTTAGGGCTTATTCTTTTTAAACCAGATATGGAGAGGACAGAGCCATTACAGTAAAGGAGTGAATATAGATAGAGAAAAGGTTCTTAAACTGTGGATCTGGTAACTGAATGTGGGGGTTACAAATAGACTGACCAGCTCCCATACTATTGAAAAAATCCTTTCATTTACCTTGGCAGGAAGCTACAGCCTCCCTCTCAGTCTGCACCTGTGATGTAGCCATATTTAAGTATTTGAAGGGATGTCATGCTGAGGATGGAGCAAGCTGGTTTTCTGCTGCTCCAGAGACTAGGGCACAGAGCAATGGGTTCAAACTACAGGAAAAGAGATTTCACCTAAACATTAGGAAGAATTTCCTGACAGTAATATAATAATAATAAATAACAATAAAATTTTATTTCTATCCCGCCCCTCTGCAATGCAATCATTGTTTGGTAGTGGAATGCACTGCCTGGGAGTTGGTGGGGTCTCCATTTTTGGAGGTTTTTAAACAGAGACTGGATGGTCATCTGTTGGGAATGATTTGATTGTGTATTCCTGCATGGCAGGGGGTTGGACTGGATGGCCCCTGTGGTCTCTTCCACAATATGATTCTATGTTGTTCCCTTAGCAGCAGATCATAGTAACCTGAACTCTCCCTAGAAGCCAAGATGAATAAACCGAGACTGTCTTACTTTGGAGAGAAATATTGGAGATAATATTTATATTTATATTTTATATTTTATTTGTGTTATAGAAATTTCTGACCCTGCAAGTATCAACTATGTATTGGTAGCAATGTGGAATATAATAAGCACTAGCTGGACCCAGCGTACCATATGCCATTAAAAAACTCTCCCCAAATGCCCAGGAGACCTCATGACAACCGTTTGAGGTAGGCTGGTGGGTTTAACTCGCCCACCTGCTGCTCGTTCTGCCCCCTGCTGATCCCCACTGCTCATTCTGCCCCCCACTCATTCTGCCCCTCCCCCCACTTGTTTTGCCCCCACTGCTCGTTCTGCCCTCCTCCCACTCATTTTGCCACTCCCACCTCTCGTTCTGCCCCCCCCACTAGTTCTGAACCTCCCACCCCACCCCCTGCACTCCAGAACACACACGCACACACCACATCCACCCCATGTTACTCACTCTCCAGCTCCAGTTGCCATGTTTCAGATCTACATGGTGCTGCCCTCAGTGTGCTGATTGGCTGCCCAACAGACCTGTGATTGATTGGTCAGTTCCCTAAGCAGGCAATGAGCACATTGGAAATGGCAACATACCCAAGAGAATTTTATATATATATATATATATATATATATATATGTATTCCAGTTTTAAAATGGATTATTTGTATAGTGTGGATTTGGCCTTAGTCAGTAGTGATAATCAAGGGCTAAATGGACCAGTGATCTCACCCAATAAAAGGCAACTTCCTATGTTCCTTATGGAGAGGCTTCTCTGTATACTCAGCCCAACTGTTAGTCCCAACTAGCCCCACTGAATAAATTACAAGCATTGATTTACAAAATTCAGATAGATTGAATGGGTCTAACAGTTGAATTTAGGCCTAAATTTCCACAATCAGTCATTTTGTGATTGTGGAAGGCTGTGACACAAACTTATTCTTTGAGCATGAAAATAAGTGCCAATGCACACACAAAGTAAACATGGTAACATATTTGACAGTGAATGATAATCAATTTTATTTTGTAAAAAAAGAATGTACATATGTTCACCCTAAGCAATTCAAAATTGGAACTATAAGTAAACTTTAAAATTAGATAGAATATGTTGCCATGCCATTCCATGTATATTTTATGAAACCATAGGGACTGTACATCTTTAGTCATAAAAATTTAAGTGCTTACAATTTTCTAGTCCAGTGATTTCAAATGAACAAATATTTTACCTTTACAGAAAGTAAGTTGGAGAGGTGAAATTCATCCTTAAAAACATCTCCTGATGGATCTGGACTGATACCTCACTGTTGTCAGCTAAACAGGCAATTAATTTATAATGCAGATCAATTGCAACCTGGGGAAGATACCAGCCTAGACATGAAACTAATGGTTTAAAATGTTTGGACAATTTCCCCATGCTGATTGGAATTTCAAATACACTAAAACTGTCCACACATAAAACTGCTCAATATGGTGATGGAGACACATTTGACCTATTTCATAGAGAGCTTTGGTAATTTGAATGGATACAGTTTGAGAGGTAGACAGGACCTTTTAAAAATTCAAAGCAGAGCCCACCTTTTTTTATTCTTCTCAGCTATCCTATTTGTCAATGTTCATGTAAATCCCTTCATCAGTGGAACCTAGATGAATCATGCTTATTTTTTGCTCACTGAGGGGGACCTGATACAGACCCACTTGGGCATATGGTATTTTGAAGAATGAAGACATATGATAATTACTTCTCTGAATCCATCTCACCTGCCAGGCTGCACAGCATCATAGAAACATAGAGTTGGAAGAGACCACAAGGGCCATCCAGTCCAACCCCCTGCCATGCATGAATAAACAATCAAAACAATCCCGACAGATGGCCATTCAGCCTCTGTTTTAAAACCTCCAAAAAAGGAGACTCCACCACACTCTGAGGCAGTGCATTCCACTGCTGAACAGCTCTTACCACCAGGAAGTTCTTCCTAATGGAATCTCTTTTCCTGTAGTTTTAATCATTGCTCTGTGTTCTAGTGTCTGGAGCAGCAGAAAACAAGCTTACCCCGTCAGGAGTTAGAACTCCATTTTGAAATGACCAAACAAACTGCAGAGTCATGCCTAGTCAAAATGGCTAACTCCATGAACTGCCTAGTCTTCCTTAGCTACAGAAGGAGGGTTCTTATTGGTGTGTAAGATCATGTGATTGAGTAAGCCAATGCCCTGTTACTGTGTATATGGGAGGGCTCAGAGCACAGCTCACTCTTCTTCCTGCAAGTGCTGAGGCCTGGTGAAGCAGTTTCTTCTGGAGTTGTAAATATTTGTATATATTACAACTGAGTTTGAAGATAAATGTGCCTCTTGCTTATTTGGACATCAAACACTCTGTGTGTGAGTATTCTTGGGAGCGGGTTGCTACTGAGTCTACTGAGACAGGCTGTTTGGGCTTCTGCTGGGGATTGAGTGGCCTATCATCCCCTGACAGTGGTTATGGACTCAGCTGATTGATCTCAGATTAGATAAGGTGCACTCAGAAAACTTCCCAGAAACTCTTTTGTCATGAGTGTTTTTGCCTTGCTGGCTGAGAAACAGTTACGTTTTAGCCAGGCCCTGTAATATCTTCCAGCAACCTTGAAGTGCTGCCAGCTGCCAGCTGTTTGTGTTTTCATAGCTGGAGAATGATTGACTCAATCAGCAGAATGGCAGATAATAGTCTCATCTGCTTTGAAAAGCTGGCTGATGGAAATTATTCAGCATGGAATTTATACATGGAAGCATTATTAATTAAGGAGAATTTGTGGCACATTTTGGAGAATGAAAGTGTGATCCCAGAGGGTTCAGAAGGTGAAATAGTAGCATTCAGACTAGCAGACCAGAAGGCTAGAGCTGCAATTTTCTTATCACTCAGCCTCTCCAAGTTAATACATGCGGTCCCAGCAAGGACAGCCTTTCAGCTTTGGACAGCTTTGAAAACAGTTCATCAGACTTCGTCCTGCCTCTCAAAGATGATATGGACTAAGAGACTTTATAACACAAAGCTGTCTATTGGAGGCTATGTAAAAGCCCATTTGGAGAAAATGAGGCAGCTTTTTCAAGAGGTGGCCAATAGAGGGGGGACATTCCAGAAGCTCATAGGTGTTTTGTTTTATTGGGCAGTTGGCCAAAGGAATGGGATTTCCTAATGTACAGTCTGCAGACCACCAGGGACAGTGACTTGTCTGTAGACCTGGTAGCTAGGTGTATTCTGGAAGATGTCCAATGCAAGCAATTTTATTCCCGGATGGAGGGGAATACATAGCCACAAATTACCAGAAGCAATCAGGAGAGCACTGAAACAGAGGCACCTGTGGAGGAGGGAGCCTGCAGCTCTGTGAAACGCTGTTTCAGATGCAAAAGGCCTGGACATTTTCAGAAGGACTGTAAGATGCCTGCACCGGATAGGAGGGGTGCATCCTCTCAGGCTGCAAGCCATGCCTTCATAGCACAGCACCATCCTGATGGGACTGAGGAAAGAATTTGGTTACTTGATAGTGGGGCCATGCACAATATGGTTAATGATTTACAGTTGTTAACCAATGTTAAAAATGTTTCAATAACCAATATTACCCTTGCAAATGGTGCTCCCAGCAAGGTGCAGAAAATGGGCACTGCATATGTGCCATCTTTTGGTAAATATTTTGAAAATATGTTATGTGTTAACAAACTAGAGAATTGTATATTAAGTGTGTCCCAGATGAGTACTGATGGTTATAAAGTGGTATTTGAGGGGGATCACTATACAGTAACAGAGAGGCATAACATGAATAATGTCTGTGCAAAAGGGATAAAGAAACATGGATTGTATTACATGTTGCCTAAAGGGAAGGTGGCAAATGTGAACCTGCAGACAATGTGTCCCTACATGATAAGTGTGTTCATTACTACCACAGGCCAATGGGCCATGCTAGTTACAAAGTGTTAAAGGAGCTAGCAAAAGTGTGCCCTGGTTTAAGCATGAAACACTGCCCTAGGTTCTTAGAATGTGCAGTGTACAGGAAAGTTAAGGTGAAGGTTTTCCCTGTTGCCAAAAAGACCAAGTGTGTAACCAAAAGACCCTTTGAAGTTGTCCATGCTACTTGGCAGGCCCCTATAAGCCCACTGAAGGGGGTAATCATTATTTATTTGTAATTGTGGACAAACACACTAGGTACACCTACATGTATTTACTAAAGGAGAAAAATCAGGCTGCAGACAGGTTCCATGAGGGGTGAGCATGGTGTTATGTGTATTTCCTTCTCATAAGGTTTCCAGTCTGGTGACTGATAGGGGAGGGGAATTCTTATCCAACAGTCTGCAAACCTGCATGCATAGGAGGGACATTAGACACAAGACCATAAACCCAGTGTCTCCAGGGGAGGATGGGCTTGTAGGAAGGAAATTGGGATGTTGAAGTGAATGGAGTGCATGATGGAAGATGCACAAGCCCCAGCTGGGCTGTGGGGGGAGGAAGTGAAGACTGCTTTTTACCATTTTAATAGACTGTGGATGTCTAGTGTCAACCAGACTCCATATTGTCCATTGTATGGTAGAGCACCAAACCTCAAGCATCTAAGGGTTTTTGGACAATATGCAAATGTACTGATTCACCTGAGCCTAAGGAAGCCTGGGCAGCCCCAAACCAGGAGACTGAGCTTCCTAGGCTATGAGGGTAATGTGTTTTCTCTTCATCCTGGAAATGTTACATTCTACAGGAGTGCAAACTTTGAAATACACTCAGGGTGGGACAGATTACATGGCAGTCAGGAGGTGTTTGTTTCCTTGGGGAGGGATGTGTCAACAACTCCCCAAAGTCCCACAAATGGAGGGATGGTAATGCCTGATGATGAAGGGGAGGTATAGGAAGAAAAGCCTGAAGCTTCACATGCCACTCGAACACATACACCACCACAAACAAGCAGTGAGCCAGACACAGGGAGAGATAGCAGCAGCACTGCAAGTGAGGATGTGTTGAATAGAACTAGGATGCTCACCCTCAGAAGGTCAACGAGAGTCAGAAAGGCTCCTGACAGATTTGTTGTTCAGGAAGCCAGGCTATGCAATGTCATGGCAGAAGAGCCTGCAAGTTTTCAGGATCTCCTAAAACTTCCCCAGGAAGAACAGGAGAAGTGGAACACAGCTATGGACTCTGAGTTCAAGTCACTAGTTGAGAGGAAAGTGTTCCAGGTAATTGAGAGGCCCAAAGACCAAAAGGTTGTTGGTTACAGTATACAAGCTGAAGGACATGCCTCATGGGACACAAAAGTGTAAGGCACACTTAGTTGCGAAAGGCTTTTTGCAGGAGCGCTACACCAATTTTGACAAAACCTTTTTACCCACAGCAAAGCCAGAAAGTCTTAGTGTTAGCTGTAGCAGCCAAGAGGCAGATGGTTGTGCAACACTTTGACTTTGAAGCAGCATACCTGAATACTGATCTTGAAGAGACAGTTTTCATGGAACAGGCCCCAGGGTATGACAGTGCAGGTGAGAGCAAGGTGTACTTGTTATGCAAAGCACTCTATGGCATAAAACAAAGAGCACATTGCTGGAACAAGTGCATACACCAAGTTTTTGCTGTGTGTACACCAAGGGGGGCAGGTGACAGTGCTGTCATGCTAGTTATTTATGTGGACGACCTTTGTCCACATAGCAAAGAGTGCCAGTGACTGTTGTTGTTGCTGTTGTTGTTGTCCTTGAACATACCAGATGAAATGTGTGAGAGGAATGTTTTAACCTGCCTAACTTGCTGGTTTTGTGATATATCCAGGGAATTATTTAAATAAAGCCAACACACAGTTACATGAGTTCTCTCTCACAATCTTAAGTATAGTTCATGGAAACAAGCTACCATCAGTATGGTAGCGTATATAGATGCCGTCGTCTTCTTCGAGCTTTGCCGAAGCCCTTTGGAGCATCATGCTGAAGAAGCCGTTTGAGGGCTCACACTAAGACTCTAAACTATCTAGTCTGTGAGCTGCTCTTTGCTGATGATGCTGCCCTTGTTGCCCACACAGAAGCAGCTCTGCAGCGCCTAACATCCCTGCTTCGCAACAGCTGCAGAGCTGTTTGGGCTGGAAGTCAACCTGAAGAAAATGGAAGTTCTTTACCAGCCTGCACCACAGGACGAACACCACCATCCCCACATTGCCATCGGCAAATCAGTGCTTAAGCCCATTCAGCAGTTCACCTACCTGGGAAGCATCATCTCCTCAGATGCCAAGATTGACAAAGAGATCGATCACAGATTAGCAGAGGCACATAGCGCATTTGGAAGACTTTACAAAAGAGTCTGGAGTAATAAACACCTGAGGCGAAACACAAAAATCAGTGTGTATAGAGCCATTGTACTGTCTATTCTCCTTTATGGGTCTGAAATATCGGTCACCTATCGCCACCACTTACGACTCCTCGAACGCTTCCATCAGCGCTGTTTACGCACAATCCTAAATATACACTGGACTATGTGACAAAGGTTGCTGTCCTTGAGCAAGCAGGGATCACCAGCATTGAGGCCATGATATTGAGAACACAGCTGCGCTGGGCTGTGTTTTTAGCCCCCCCCCAAATCGTATTCTACAGTGAACTCGCCACGGGTCAGCATAAGAGGGGTGCTCCAAAAAAGCGATACAAGGACTCCCTGAAACAACACCTCAGGCTCGGCCAAATTGATCACCAACAATGGTCTACCCTGGCCTCACGTTGGGAGGCATGGAGACATACTATCCACAATGCTGCAGCCTTATTTGAGAATTCACACCAAACAAGTCTTGAAGAGAAATGACAGCGCAGAAAAAATCACAACCCAGAAACATCACCCAAGGAAACCTTCTGCTGTGCTTTCTGCAACCAGACTTGTCTATCTCAGATTGGCCTTTTTAGTCATCAGCACGCTTGCAGAAAGCACAGGATGAGTCCTTCCTGAATCTTCGTTTGCGAAGAGAAGCCAGAGAGAGAGAGAGAGAGAGAGAGTTCATGGAAATATGCTAGGTAACTACTACATCTGCTGTGTGTAAGAAAAAGATCTGGGTCTCATTGATTTCAATGGGATTGACTTCCAAGTAAGTATGTCTGACATTCTGATTCTAATCATTTGTGTCTAGAAGCAAGACTGATTTATTTAAATAGAATTAATGTTCAGGTTTATAAACTAAGGACTGTATAAGCTGAGGGGTCTTAGGCTGCTGATACACTGCAGAAATCATACAGTTTGACACCGCTTTAACTATCATGGCTCCATCCTATGGAATCCTTAGATTTGTCATTTGTTGTGGCACCAGAGCTATCTGACAGAGAAGGCGGAATATCTCACAAAACTACAAATCCCAGAATTCCATAGCATTGAGCCATGGCAGTTAAAGTGGTGCCAAACTGGATTATTTCTGCATTGTGTCAGCAGCGTTAGTCCCTTTGGGACCCACTTCACTTCTCATGTACATCTCATTCATCCCCCCCCCCCAGAAAAACATCATCCTAAAATAAGATTCCTGCCCCCCTTGTAGAGAGAGCTCTTGATTCAGGTTTGTAAGAATTCTATTGGATTTAATAATGAGTTTGTTCACATGGTAGTCACTTATATTGTTATACAGAATGGCATTTAAGGTTTCTAATATATTAACCACAGACTAAATATTCTGATGGCTGATTTGCATCTTCCTGACTTGGGATGTAATGATCAAACACAAAGGCTGACAATTTTAAAACTGGTTTTGAGAGTACTGTGAAGCTGTGCATTAAGCCTTCCTTCACTTTAAAATTAATGATGTACGAGGTAAGTCTACATGAGCGTTAGAGAATGAGGTGCATGGGAGAACACTATGCCATCAGAAGAGTTGAAAGAAGATCCAGCTGTCAGTCCTCTTGTAAACTGAAGAAAATAATGGGAACAGAAAGAATTCTAAGCAACCAATTATGTTTTAAAGTTGTTAATATACTGATGTTTTTCATTCTTGCCAATTGCCCAGAGCACAAGTTAATTAATCACTTATAGGTTTAACTTGAGTTGTAGATGAATAATGGCATTTCTAGCGTTGCAATCAAAGGCTTTCCCAATAAGCATATATAATCAGCTTTATAAAAGGGCATTTTTACCTCCCACCAAAAAAACCCACTTTAAACAGGCAACTGTCATAGACAACAGCTCTTTTCACAAGAGCAAACTAGGAAAACAGAACACACAGGAAAGATGAAATGCACAGTCTGTCTATTAAATAATGAGACTGATACAATAACCTGTCTTTATTTACATGTATTACAATTCTTATGCTTGCTCACTTCAATATACTCCCTGTTCACACTCATGCACAAATGCAGTCTTGTTTTCCACTGGTTGAAGGCATGGAGCAGATCAGTTTCTGTCAGTTGTTTCAACACATCTGCCATTTTCTTCTTTATTGCATCAATTGACTCAAAACATGTTCCTTTAAGAACTGATTTCACTTTAGGGAAAAGAAAAAAGTCACATGATGCCAAATCTGGCAAATATGGAAGATTTATGTGTTTATCAGCCAAAAACTGCTTCACAGAATGTGCTGTGTGAGCAGGCACGTTGTCTTGATGAAGAATGAAACAGTTTCCCCACAGTTCTGGCCTTTTTTTTCTGACTCTCTCTCAACGTTGTCAAAACTTCCTTATAATACTGCTGGTTCACTGTTCTGTTTTCTGGAACCCACTCTAACAAAATTACACCCTTGATGTAAAAAACAAACTCCAAGCATGGCTTTGAATGTGGACTTGTTTTGATATGCTTTTTTCATTCTTGGTGATGATGGTGTTTTTCAGTGCATTGACTGTCATTATGTCTCAGGATCATACTTGAAGATCCAGGTATCATCACAAGTGAAGATTTTTTTTGAAAAAGGTTTGGGTCTGCCTCAAGTTGCTGCAGAATGTCAGCACAAATTTCCTTGTGGCCCTCTTTTTGCTCCATTGTGAAATCCCTAGGGACCATCTTGGCACAAACTTTTCTCATGTTGAGATCCTCATGCAAAATTTTCTACGCAATGTCTTTTTCAATGTTTATGGCTTCAGCTATCATTTGGACACTGAGTCCGTGGTCTCCTTGAACAATCTGGCTGATTTTTCCCACAATTTCTTCAGATCTTGAAGTGGAAGGTCATCCAGGGCATTCATTGTCTTCCACATTCTCACGCCCTTCTCTGAATCTTTTGCGTCACTCAAACATATGTGCACAAGACATGCAGTCTTCCCTGTAGGCTTCAGTAAGCATTTGAAAAGATTCTTTTGGTGTTTTGTTCAATTTTACTACAAATTTCAAATTGACATGTTGTTCGACTTTTAAACTTAGCATTTTCCCAGCACACAACAGACAACACAGCTGTTTTAAACAATAACTGACAATTAACTGAATGGCTGAGAATGCTGATGATCATCATGGAGGTTCAGACATGTTCAAGGTCACCACCCAAGCATTCACAATCAGTTCTCCCCAATTTGTCTGAAAGGTAGAAACACAGTCTAATTATTTAATAGACAAACCTCGTAGGTCACAACTTGTAGTTTGGACTGTGCTCAGAAATGGACCAGTAACTATTGATGTGCAACCTTTGCAATAGGAGACTTATATGTTCCATGTAACTAGTCCCAGTTAGAGAAACTAGTTTTGCCACAATATTTTGACCAGCTGCATTCTTCAAAGGCAGACCCCTATGGAGCATTTTACTGGAGTCCAAATAGGATGTAGCTAAGACATGTGTTGCCATGGCTAGACCAGACATCTCCAGGAACAGGCACAGCTGGCACACTAGTTTTACTTGTGTAAATTCACTCCTGGCTACTGCTAAAACTTGGAAATCAGGGTTCAGGGTTGAACCCAGAAGTACACCCAAACAATAAACCAGGCTCTTTGGAGGAAGGTAACCCCATCTAGCACAGGCTGGATCCCTATTCCTTTGCAACTGACCAGGAACCCCCCTATCTTAACTAGATTAAGCTTCAGTTTGTTCACCCAGATATTGGTTTATAATATAAACACCTTTCCTAGGATTTGAGTGCAAAGAGAAACAGATTTGGGTGCCGCCATTACATTATTAGCACCAAGCATCAAATCTTCAGGTCACCTCTGCCAGCACTGGGAAGCATTGTTGAAACGTAGTAACAGGGACACCAACATGGCTCATCTGAGAGACATAACATTTTGACTGCAGAAGGCTCTCATGTAAGGTTAGGAAGGGGAAAACATATACTGTATTAAAGGCTTCTTTGATTCCTAGATTCATTGATTCTGGGATTTTGACTGAATAAAGAAAAAGAGACATGGACATTATCCATGACATAATGGGAAAGGGAATACATAATTTGAGCCACTAGATCAGCTTCCTGTCCCTTAGAATTACCGGTAGAAGTTGTCATTGCCATATTATCAGAGCGACACCCCCCCCCCAGGTCCTTTTCATCTGGAAGATATTTGTTGCTAATTAATGTCTTTGAACAAGGTAGAGAAACAGGATGAATGAGCTTCATTTCAGTTTTGTTTAACATTTGTTTCCCAGCTTCAGCAAGGCAAGCCCTCGGACCCCCTGTGATGGGGCAGTTACTGACAAATTCAGCAGCAGGATGGGGTAGGCATTAGCTGTTCAAAAGAGGTTTGTCAGCGGAATGCATATTAGAAGAGAAAAGCAAACAATCAGAGGTCTTATATATTTCCAATATATGTGCAGCCATAGCACCAGATATAGAAGTTGCCATAGTTACTGTGTTGCTTCAAGGCTATAGTAGGAAGCCATGGTGTTTAATATTGTCATAACTCCTACATACAAATGTGGAAATATGTGATTCTCATCCTCATTGAATCCCTCAGTTTCCAGCCTGCATTCCTGTTCCATCAAGAATCACTCCATTGTGGACTGGGAGATCTTAAAAACCTCATAGGAATTTGTACATATTTCAGTGCAGTTTTCAAAATATATGCATATTTCTAAGCATGTTTCAATGTACACAGTGTTTCTTTCTTTCTTTCTTGTTTTGGCTGTGATTAAAGTGTGTTCATCTGCATTTTTTTCAATTAATGCACATTTTCAAAACATAAGTATGGTTTTGTATGCATGCCACCAGCAGAAAATTCATATGCACATTCAGATTTTTTTCAGGAAAGATACAGTCTATTTAGCTGTTAATCTCAAGAGATGCAAAATGAGTATTTTTCATTTGGAATGCAGATCCAACAAATGTCTTCCTTGTCCCTACATCTTAACAAGGTTTGTTTTTGACATGAAAGCATTTAGCATGGGGGTGGGTGGGTAAACATGACTACATCTAATATACTAACATGATTGCTTTGTAAAATTAAATTCAAGCCTTTCTCAGAATTGCCAGTTAAGTCAGAAACCTGGGGAAGACTCAAGCTTGGGAAAAGTTGTGCATGTAGGTGGATTCTGGGAGTTATAGCTCAAAGGTAACATTTCCATGATTTAGGGGAGATTTTGAAGGTCATCTGGTCCAATCCTCAGCTTGATACAGCAAATCAAGGAGCAAGGCATCACCAACAAATCACTGTCCAGCTTGTCCTGGAAGACACTTGATGAGTTGTAACCTTTAAACACTTTAAATACTAAACTTTTAAATACTTGATGCAATTGCCAGAATCTGCCAAAGTTTTAAGATCTTCAGGGGAAGGCTTTCTCTTGGTTCTGCTACCATCACAGGTTTGCTTGGTGAGGACACAAGAAAGAGCCTTTTCTGTGGCTGCTCCCATCCTCTGGAACTCCCACCCATGTGAGGCTAGGCTGGCTCCATCCCTGCTTTCCTTTCACCAATAGGCAAAGCCTTTTTTGTTTGTTTGTTTAAGCAGGTTTTTAATGTGTAAGCAGGGAAGCTTTTATGGGATCTTTTATTTAACTTTTTAAAACTGCATGTTTTACAATAATTTTATATTGTTTTATATGGGGATTTTAATTTCTTTTAAAAATTTCTTGGTCAGTTTTTTTAAAAAACCCTGACCTCTTTTGGGAGCTGTCTCTGGGAGAAAGTGGCATATAAATGAAATAAATAACATAACATAAACTGCATTTGCTGTAAAGAAGTTTCTCCTAATGCTTAATTGAAAACTACCTACCTTTAACTTAAGCCCATTAAATCTACTCCTTTCCTCTAGAGCAGCAGAGAACAATTTTTGTCCTTTTGAAAGGACATGTCTCCAAGTATGCCTTTGCAGTTTCATTCCCATAAATGATAACGTTCACTCTGCCCATTAAGTTAGATGTTTTATAGTGTTACTTAATTTTTTTCTACACAGCAATAAAACCTAATTCTTGGGTGGCTGTAAATCACTGAAACTTGAAAGAGAAAGGTGAATTCCACTCTGAAAGTGTGCTGTTAGTTGACACTATGGTTGTTTATTGTGATTTTAAATTGTCAAAAGAACTGTAGATGAACCTTCTATAATGGAAGAGATCAAAGATGTATTGTTCAACTAATAAGTGCCCAGGAAGAGATCTAAACAAACATGGTATACATTTTGCCCTTAAACTTTATTTAGAGCATCTCCACAGAGCAGTAATGAGGCACTTCTCTATCTCAAGCAACAGTATAGTAAAGCTGCCACAGTAGACAAAAAAAATTCTCATTCTCAGTTCTAACCTACTCTTGATGTAACAGAACTTTTGCTAATTAGAAGAGCTCTGCTCGATAACTTTTCATATTCAGTTGGAGTGGAAAAGCCTGGCACCATCTGATCATGGAAGCTAAGTAGGGTCAGCCATGGTTAGGAGTTGGATGGCAGACTGCCAATGAATACCAGTTGCGATAGGCTATATTTCAGAGGAAGGAAATGACAAAACCATCTCTGAGTATTCCTAGTCTAAGGAAACCTTCTCAAATTCATGGGATTGCCATAAATCAATAGGTGACTTGAAGGTACATACAATACTTTCTCCTGCTTGTACTTAAGTCCTCCCAGAGTGCATGTCTATTTATCTGAGTAGTGTTTGGTGGAGGACCGTCTTGGTTTGACTATCCAGATTCTGGAATATTTGCCACTATACTTTCAGGTGTCAAGCAAATCCCTTTTTACTCAAGTGAGTTTTCAGTTATTTCCCATTTCTCCTTCTGTAGGTTGTCTGCTTGTATACTTATTTCTCAAATATTACACAACTGCTGTATTCAGTTAATACGTTTTCCACTGAAGTTGTTAGGTGCCTTAGGGGCTCCACTGTGAAGCTGAAAGGGAGGATGGATTTATTTCTATAACTATATAAATTATAAATACATACGTGGATGCATTATTTAAAATGGGGTTTATCATTATGCAAAACTAGCATTATCTTATTCAAAGTGGCTTCCCTTTTGTGTGTTCTGAATGACATCAGCTTCCTTAAGTCACAGTTCTTCTCATCCTTTTAGATCAAAATGACAACAAGGGGGGAGCCATCCTAGCCTCCTTAGGAAGGGAGTTCCAAAACCTGGGGGCAACCACCAAGAAGACCCTCTCACATGTTTGTGTCAGTGAAGATTCCACAACTGAGTGAAGGGCTTCAGTTGCAGAACTTAGAACTTTATCAGACCACCCCCATTAATGTTCTTTTGCCATCATATTTTAAAATGTTTTTATGCTATCAGAAGACCCCCACCCCTCCTACCAGACCTACCTTTTCCAGCATCAGTGAAGCAGCCCTGATAGTAACAGAGCATGAATGGAGCTCCATTTACTTCTGGGGTTGAAATCTCACCGATTCTCGCGAGAAGATGCTAGCACAGGAAATTCAAAAATAAAAACAAAATAAACATATAAAACGTACAGAAAAGCATAGAAACACACTTTACAACTTACAAGTAAACAGGGGGGGTCATAAAAAAGCATCTCCTACCTGGCTGTCATGATCTCACCCAGAAGTGTTCTGTCACTGATGATGTAATGTAATCACATGAGCACAATGGTGTGTGGATTCAAATGCCAGCAACAAAGGACTTTTTCGGATGAAGAAAAATAACGCAAGCAGCCTCTCCAGTTTGCGAGGCTGCTGCACTGCAAAGTGTCAGTTTCAGATGACGCTGCCCTCTAGCGGTACTGTTGTGGTACCCCAGGGAGAGCTGAGCATCATATTTTGTTGATTTTTTACTCACGAAAGTTGATCGTGAGTAAAAATCAACGAAATATGATGCTCAGCTCTCCCTGCAGTACCGCAACAGTACCGGCAGGGGCAAGCATCATACGAAAGGGGCGCTTTGCAGCGCAGCAGCCTCGCAAGCTGGAGAGGCTGCTTGTGTTATTTTTCTTCATCCGAAAAAGTCCAAAGTGCCACGGCTGCTCTATTGATGGCTTGGCCCATCCATAAGAAGGAACAAGTTTTTGACAATGTATGATTGTGAAAGGACAATGTCGTCTGGTATAGGCACCCTTTCGCAATCATTAGGCATCCTTACGGCACCACATTTGCCTGGTCTGATAAAGTCCTTAGACTCTGGGAAAGCTCATATATAAAGATGTGGTTCTTCAAGTAGTGCATGCCCTTGTTTGAGGACTCTTCATCAAATGAGGAGTCAGATTTACCCTACCAGCAGGAAAGCGAAGAGATCCAGTAGAAATCTCCTCAGGCAATCAAAGACTGACCAGGCCCAGTTCTGTCAGGCAAGCTAGCTCAGGATCGGAACAGGAGGGGAACAGCTACCCACCCCCTGAGAAAGGTACAGAAAGAAGTTTCTAGTTAAGACTTTTTCTCTTAGACTCATCGTGCAACAGTCAGTGTCTTCTCAGGAGGAGCCCATCTAAAAATGCTGCAACTAAATGCATCTGGGAAGCTGGATGTGGTTGGGAACCTGCAGCATTATAAGCTGCGCAGTAACAGCCTAATTCCTGGTGGATGCCTTCCCACAGGCTTCTGCTGAAGTTTTAGGACTTTGAACTTCATCAGCTGCAGCAAAAATTGCACGATTACAACATTACAGTAGTGTGAATGGTTTTTGCTATCGCACAACATTTTCATGTTCGCATGGCCAATCTGTGCTCCAGCTGAGAATAAGACATTGCTTTTCATTGACAGGACAAGCTGTCAATAGCCCTCAAAATTGCTCTTTTCATGATATTGAAGAGTGTGTGAAAACACATCCCACTGTAACCACGAGATTACCACATAAATGGGTGGTCCTTTTTTGTCCCCTCTCTGTTACCAGCGAGAAAACATCCAGGTGAGAACATGAAAACTATCCACAGGATGCTCTTTTTTATGAAGTATCCTGCTTTGTTTGCATATTTTAAGATTTGCTTAAGTGTTTGTGTGTTCGTTTGCAAACTAAGGCACTTTTGGTGTTTATAAGCATGCTCACATCTTCTCATGAGTACTGTGTCTGCCTTATTTGTGTCTGCCTTTTTGTGGTCTGTTTAATAATGTTTTCTTTTGACACTAAGGCTGCATCTGCCCTGAAAAATAATTCAGTTTGACACCACTTTAACTGCCATGGCTCAATGTTATGGAATCATGGGATTTGTAGTTTGTTGTGGCACCAGAGCTCTCTGACAGAGAAGGCTAAATATTGCACAAGTATTTGAAGGGGTGTCATGTTGAGGATGGAGCAGGCTTGTTTTCTGCTGCTCCAGAGACTGGAACACGGAGCAATGGATGCAAGCTCCAGGAACAGAGATTCCACCTCAACATTAGGAGGAACTTTTTGACAGTAAGAGCTGTTCAGCAGTGGAACACACTCCCTCGGAGCGTGGTGGGGTCTCCTTCCTTGGAGCTCTTTAAACAGAGGCTGGATGGCCATCTGTCAGGGATGCTTTGATCGTGATTTCCTGCATGGCAGGGGGTTGGACTGGATGGCCCTCGTGGTCTCTTCCAACTCTGCAATTCTAGGATTCTATGAAAACTACAAACCCCAGAATTCAATAGCATTGAGCCATGGCAGTTGAAGTGGTGTCAAACTTGATTATTTCTGCAGTGTGTCAGCAGCTTCCAGCTGCATATGGGCTGTAAGAATAGCCCCTAGGGTGATGCACTTAAGCCTTGGACAAAGCTGCCAGAGTTTTATTGTAGTGTTTTTAGTGGTTTTATTCTATTATATTTTAAGTGTCTTTTAATAGTGTTTTTAACTTGCTTTTGATGCTGTTTTTAACTTGTGTTTTTAAGATAGAAATGTAGTTTAATTGTGTTTTAACTTTTGTATTAAGAGTTCTTTAAACTGAACTGTACTTTTAAAATGTTGTACGCCACCTTGGATCCTGTGTTGGAAGAAAGGCAGGATATTAAATAAGTAAAATAAATGAATATGCATTGTGCCTGCCTTGTTGGCATGAAACCTTGACTGTTAAGGTTTAACAGTCTTGTTGGCATGAAACCCTTAGACACAGCAGTAGTCATGCCTGAGGGGTCTGCACACTATATGCTCAGGGAGGAGTGAATGCTCTGCTACCCTAGAGGTAGGGGATATGTTAGTGTCCCACCTGTGATACCAAAATCTCCTTTAATATTTGGGAGAATTATTAGCTCCAATAGGAGTCCTGTGAGAGGAGGGTAACTTCAGGGATCTTTTCATCTATGTACACCAGTACTAACTGTAGAGAGCACTCCAGTTAAAGTGAAGTAAAATAGTTTATTGGAATAATACAGAAAATAAATTCACACACATATTTACAAATCATACTAGGCTATAGCAGAGTAAGGCAAAAGGGTTGGATAGAACGAAAGAGAGATCCAGGAAGACAGGGTGATAGTTACCAGTCTTGAGGAAAAGAGTATCTTCATGCAGCAAAGATACTCAGACCAGCATCTCAGGGTGGCACAGGAGGTTCCAATCTGTGGCATGCTGAGAAAGAGAGTGGCTGGGTCTGTATACTGTGGCACATCTTGCTATTGTTGGGGGGGGGCTAATATTTATACTCTATTCCCAGCTTTGGAGGGACAAGTTAGTTATAACAAAGCCTGGATGGCTTTCCCACGGAGTAGACAAAAGAAACCAAAACTCAACTGATTGCTTTTATTGCAGAGAGACAGAACATTGATGGACTTGCAACAACCTTGTCAGGTTGGACAGGAGGGCGTGTGAGGAGAGATTTCTGTAGGGTGTAGAATGAGGAATGGACACTTGATTGCTTGATTGAATTATTGGTTGAAGCACCCAGGGCTGTAAGAAAGGATTAGTAAATACCTCTGAATGAATGGGTTGTTAGCATAAATTACAGGGGATGATAGGACACTCAATCTCCAGCAGAAGCCAAAAACTATCTCAAGAGACTTAATAGCAACCCATTCCCAAGAATACTCACACACAGAGTGTTTGATGTCCACATAAACAGGAGGCACTTTTATCTTCAAAGTCAAGCAGTTGCAATATGTATAAATATTTACAATTGAAGGACTGAGCTCCCTTATATACACAGTTATAGGACATTGGCTTACTCAACCACATGGGTTCATTACATCAGATCTTGCACTCCAGAAGCTATGCCCTCTACTAACCCTCTTTAGCAGCTGTGGCTCCAAGCTAGCATGACTTGGCAGTTCTTTGGCTTTAGCCATCATGATTCAACAGTTGTTTGGCCATTTTCAATGGAGTTCAGTTTCCAACTCCTGACAATAAACCCATTACTATGGAGGCTTTCTGCATAATCTAACTTGGGCTTTCCCACCAACATATTGCTAGACATGTCTCAGGTCATCATGACCTTTGACTGACCTTGAGTCTGCCTAAGCCAACATGACCCTGAAAAGTGTTCAATATGTCCAGTTATGGAATCTCGCAGGAAGGGGTAGTAGGGCATGCTAACAACTATATAACAGAAGCAAGGGAAAGCCCTGTAACTCTGTGCTTCAGACTTCTTACTCATTTCAGATTTTAGCTACTGCAAAGCTAGTAGATCGGTCACCATCTGACTGAAGTTGATACTGTAGGCTTCAAATACATAGACACTGGAATTAATTAAAGTTAATTAATTAGTTAATTAAAGTTAATAAATTAAAGTGTGTGCTAAACCCAATAACCCCCTGGCACACAACTCTCAGGGTACCTTTAGTGTGCTTGCCTTGGGGACATGGCTCAGACAAATATTCTCTTACATTATTATAAATATGATTTGAATTAATATAGACTGCTCCAAGTAAAACACTGCATTAGAAGGATGAGTAATTTCTATGTAATAAATAAATAAAGCCACAAAAGACTTTATGGGCTTTGAACTGGGCCCAAAGACAAATTGGGAGCTAATGAAGTTGCTGCCACAGAAATGTTAGACCTTCAGAAAGCAACCTCTACTAAGCAATCATGTTGCATTCTTCATTATTAAAAATACAATACTAAGAGTAGCCCAATATCTGTGCAAAGTATATTTTTCACCCTTTTTCTTTAAACCAAGATTTAAAATAATTGTGAAAGCTAATTTATGAAGTTCATATGATATGTTTTTCTCTTTTGCAGTGCAAGCATTGCACAGAGCAAATTACATGTAAGGATTATTCAGATCCTTACCCTTATGAGAAATGGGAATCATTAGTGATGTTTAGAATGCTGCTTTCTATAATACGAGCATCGCAAAATGAGATCTTTTATAGCAAGTTAGTTATAGCCAACCTTGTAGGCCTAATTATTAAATAATGGAAAATGAATGGTTCTCACCCCTGTTAATGGACAAATTAAACACTAATTGGAATCTAGACTGTTTTACATGTCAGCTCAATAGCACTCATTGACACAGTCTTTTCCCACCAATGTTAATTTCCATGTGTGCTCTAAGGGGGCAATGTGAGAATTGAATATTATTTTTACCTTATTAAAGATAATGAATTTCCCATCCTTTGCAAATATAACTTCATCATCTGCATTCATCATTTATCTCAAAATATAGTAGTTTGTTTCCTGCGGTGTTTGTTTACTTAACATAATCAGAATTGCTAACGATTTAAAAAAGAATTATTATGCCCATTAGCATGCATGACACAAAGTATAATTGGCTTTAACCAAAGTTTCAACTGCTTGGAGAAGGTTCATCAAACAATGTTTTTTTTTACTGAAATCTTAACAGAAGCAACACAGAGGCTAGCTAGATACACATTTCAAAACTGAAAAGAACGAATATTAGTAAGATTCTTGCTTCTTGGATAATAAAGTTAAGAAAACTGGAACAGGGAATATAAGAACACACAAAATGCCATGCTAGATCTGACCAAGGTTCATTATTTATGGCCCAGACTTACCATCAGCGAAATGGTTCCCTCAGACAACAGATGGTGTGTGTGCAGGTATACACATGTGTAGAAGAGAGTGGAAATACTCCACTACTAAGCCATGTCTCCTATATCCAGCTGTCCCCTGGTGGAGTAGAAAGCTGTGTGTACTACAGAATATAGTGCACCTGCACTTCATAATCTAGCCTGATCTCCCCAGAGGTTGTGGGACATGCCATCCACTGCAGTGGAGGATAAATATGGTAGAAAACATAGCCAGTATTGAAGTTAAGTTTCAACTGCCAGTCCAGTCAAAGCCGGTGCTGCCTATTCATGAAGAAAGGTAGGTCTGGTAGAAAGGGTACTTTTGCCTGTATAAAAATGGTACAAAATATGCAGACAAAAGAACAATTGTAGAGGCTTGTCTGATAAAGTCCTCTTTTTCATTGACTTCAGGAAGCAAAATATTTTGGGCAAAGCTTGAATAGCATTCTGTTTCCAGCAGTGGCCAAGGGAATTTTTTTGGATGTATACAAGCAAAGTACGTTGTCCCTTCACATTCGCTGCGGTTAGGGGTGGAGCACCGCCGGGAAAGTGAAAAAACCTTGAATAAATCAAGCCCTGCCCCCAACATATGTTCTACACTACAGTATTGTAGACTCCTCTCCTGCCAACAGGACTGCCGATACCTGTTGGTGGGAAGAGGAGGAGGAGGAAGGTGAGGTCTTGGAGTTTGAGCTAGTTGAGCAGCAGCTACAAATTGTGAATACACAAAACTGTGAATGTGAAATACACAAATGTGAAGGGACAACTGTATATATTTGAATTCATTTTACTGCTTTCATAGATCTAAATTGAATTTGTGACTACAATACTACAACTACAATAACCCCAACGAAACAGTGAATCTAGTATAGTTGCTGAATGGTAAGTCAACTCTTTAACCCACTTTTTCTTCCACCAACAAAATAATCTCCATATTGGAAACAATTATACCTACATTTATTACATTTTTAATCCACTCTTCTTCCATCATGGCATAAAACATGAGTGGAGAACAGTAGGCTCTGGGAATTAATCTGGCCCTTCTGAGATCCTAGTCCAACCTCTGGACTTCTGAGGGCAGTCATATCTTCTTCCCTAGGATACCATTCCTTGATAATATAATTATTTTTGTGTGTCCTTATGTTTCAGATGCCTCTCCAAAGACTTAGGACATTATTACACGAGGCTGAAATCATGTGTTTATGACAGGATAGCAGCACAAATGGGTTCCCATCATCACATTTCATTGATGGGCAAAATCTTCAATAGCCGTCAATATCATTCTTTTTGCAGTATTGATAATCTTGTGATAATCACATGCTGCTTTAATCTTGGGATTCCAGCATGAATGGACAGTTCTTTCCCACACCACTTCTCCCTGTACTGACTTCTTTTCCTTCCAATAGAAAGCAATGCTTTAAGTCCTTTCTTTCCCACCCCACTTCTCCCCCACCAACTTCTTTTCCTTCCAACAGAAAGCCAGGTTTTAATGCTATGGAACACTGGGATTTGTAGTTGTGGTGCCAGAGCTCTCTGACTGAGAAGGCTAAATATTTCACAAAACTACAAATTACTAAATATTTCACAAAACTACAAATCTCAGAATTCTATAGCATTGAACCATGGTCATTAAAGCAGTGTCAAACTGGATTATTTCTCCAGTGCACACTGCAGTGCACACTGCAGGCCTAATATTGAATTAGTCATGAGTAATCAAGATTTGCTATTTCTTCCAAATCTATGAAAAGTGTTTTGCATTGCTTTTCTTTATGAAAGAAAAGTACCTTTATGTGTTCCCTTCCATAAGGCTTTTGCTATGAGAATAAGGCAAGTTATATATGAAATCTGGGCATGAATAAAAATTACACCACCACCACCCCTTTAGCACTGAACTCAAACAAAAAAGAGCAATACATCACTTCTCATCAGCTAGCGAACAGGAGAGTTGGTAGGAGGAATATTTTCATGCTCCTAATAAAAATCTAATGAAGAAAAATGGACCAGACTGTCAGAATGTGTTTGGCAGAGAGTGAAAAGGTGCAGTCACAGCCTTTGTGCAGATATGAAAAAGTTACACTGAAAGGAAATGTGAATGTTTGTACCAAAAACAAAAAGATCCATTAAACAATTACAGTTAAAATTAATGAGCCAGTTTCCTAGGAAATGACAAGTCCACAAGGGAGAACTTTGTAGGCTGACCTAGGTTCTCATTCAGTTTTGGAAGCAGCAACTCCACATGGTCAAATATAATTGATAACTCTTGCTGGCCCACAACTCTGTGCCAGTTTTGTTCAATTTCATACAATTAGTTTACAAGGGCACTACCTAGTAAATAATTGTCAACTATATTCACCTAGTATGGAAAGATATTGGAAGAACCAGGCTCCAAGAATGTGTTCCGCTTTAGCATTTTTTTAAAAAAATGTAGGCTTTTGAAATGTAAAATTAAGATGTCAACAAAGTGAAGACTGTCAGATGAGAGAAAAATTAACAGTAGTCTAGCAAAAAATGTCTTGTATAGGTATAGCTATCCAAGAGAAACATATTCCAAGGCAAAATGGACTTTGTGTGAGCGCATTCATGTGCACACAAACTATCTGGAAGAGTCATATTCTACAAGTGAAAATGGTCTGTAATAACAGTTGGTGAATTTGCCAGGGAAGCAATCATGGTTAGACTCTGCTGGAAATTACTGTATCATGGGTATTACTATGAGGGGAACACTTCTAGTCTCATTAGCTGCAAAGAAAGTATAGAGTTAGAAGGATACCTGGCCTTCTCCATGATCTGTGACATCTTATTTGTGATAAAATGAGTGCAGCCTCATCTAATGTGTGAAGCCTCATTGAATAACTCAAGTTTGCCACAAAGTGTTTGGCTATGGCATAGTTTGCTTTGCCTTTAGCTTCTTATGAAAGCTATGCTATGGTTACAGATTTCCCCCTCCCTTAGAATATGAATTTCCTAGTAGACGTTTGTTCCCACATGTGGTGTATCTTACAACATTTGCAAAGTGAGAATACATGAAATATTAGAATGTTTTGATTTCTTGTTTACAGGATTCCACCTCTGACCTGGATAATTTCCTCTATAAATTTTCTTTTTCCTTAAGGCAAAAAATCTATTGTAAACAAGAATTCAGAACTTTGTAATATTTCATTCATTTCATTCTTGCTTTGCAAAGGCTGTAACATATATATCACACATGGGGAAAACTTTTTACTAGAGAACAAGGAATTAGATATACATCTGTAATCATAAAATATTTTCATAAAATATAAATCATAATCATAAAATAGCCCAGAAAAAAACCAAGGAAAATCTATAAAACATTTTCACAAGAAGCTAAAGGCAAAGCAAACAAATCCTACCAGTAATTCTTATACATTGTCTCTGCATCACCTCCATGCCAGGGTTGGCTCAGGATTCACAGACTCCCAGGAAACCTCTTTCTGATGCTAAAGAGTGGGTCACTTGTATGACCATATCACCTTGCCTGTAAGACATCGAAGGCCTAATGAGGATAGCTATTATTGGGAAGATCAAGCTGATACTGTGCTGAAACTGTTGGGAAATGTGACAGTACTGGATCTTTCAAGCACAGTAATGAACTTGGCAAGCTGAACAACAACCAGACCCACACCCACCCACCCATCTGCTCATGGAGTCTAGCAAAGAGAATCGATAAGCTTAGTATTCTATAAAACATATAAAAGTAGCTTTGCTTACAAATTACTTCTGCTAAGTCAAATACAGGGCTTTTGGGAGGAGAGAGGGAGGAGAAAAATGGCAGCAGATTTTAGTGACATGGAAAGAGGAACAATCAAATAGGAAATCAGAAAACATGCAAACTAGCTGTTAGTGAGTATGATGTACCAAGACTGCTAATTCTAACAAAAATATGTATGACAAACAGCATATGCTTGCAGGCTATCTGAACATCATCAAGTTTTCTGCTTCTTTATGGAAGTTGGGTCCCTCTCTCTGGAAGTACTGTAAATGCAACTCATGTCATTTCCACATTTTTCAATGAACGAAATGAGCATTATGTGTTCCAATATGTTTGGGCTTTGGGCAAACTCCCCCTTTATCCTTTTTTTTTTTTTTAATTGAATTGTGCAAAATTCTTAGGCTTTTCCCAGCTAGGTTCAATTTGTCCTAATCCATTCCAGTCTGAATTGATTTTGGAGTGCTCCATTTCTTTTGATTCTAAGGAGATTATCAAACAGGAATGCAAAAAGCATTCCTGTCCCACAATGTCCACTCCCACCCCTGTTCTGCAAAACCCCTCCCCACTGCACTTACCTCCTGTCCTGTCGTTCAGGCAGCCCAGGAGTGAATGGAGCTCTAACTGAGCTCTGTTCAACTTCTTGGATCAAAATCCCACCCATTCTCATGGGAAGAAGAACGCGGGAAATTCAAAAATAAAAGCACAAATACTCAAAAACAAGTTTCAAAAAGCACATACACACACTTTAAAACTTTCAAATAAACCACAGAAGTTTTTTTTAAAGTGTGTCACTTACCTGGATGTCCTGATCTCACCTGGAAGTGTTCTGGCAGGGACTACCCATTGATGCTGGAATCTCACAAGTAGCACAGGGCACTTTGTTGCACACAGGCAAGTCCATAACAGAAATGGAACGAGGGATCTATCCAGCTTCTCCCTGTCGATAAAAAAGAGCACCCACAGAATGGCAGCATAACGACTACATAATGATGGGGGATGATGTCATCTGTTAAGGAAGCCCTTTTGCGCTCTCCTGGCATTTCTATAACACCACTTTTGACATGTCTGATAATCTCCTAACTCTTCTTGAGCTCATGGTCTGTTTTTAAACACATCCTCCTCCCTCAACTGAACCTGAATTTGCCCTATCCTTAGCTGGGTGCAGGTTCATAGAAGAGCAGCAGTGACAACTCCCTGACCATTTTTTCTGTTGGAAGGCAGAGCTGCAAGTTCTGCAAATAGTTTGCTCCCTTTAAATGACAATTTAGTCAGCTTCTGTAGAAGCTGTGGAACTGAGCAGTGGTATAAACCTTCTTGTCCTTTGCCTCAGGCAGCATGATGTATTGAGTTGATAACGGACTGAATTTTGTTATTATTCTTCAGCTGGCCTTCCAACTTCTCTTTGCAATTTTACAAAGCAGACAAGGCTGAGGATTCTTAAAAGCCACCCATAATCATTTCACACAAGGTTCTAAATGTGGCTATCTATCTCTTTAATGTTTTATCTGTAGTGCACTAGGAAAGAAAAATGTGCATGCATACAATCAAAAATACACATACAAAGTGATATAAAACCATGTAATTAGGACACAATGATAGCACAAATAGCAGAAATTATCTGACAATGTTGTCACTTAGCTGTTCCCGCTTCATCATGCTGGCTCAACTGAGGCATCACTTCTTATTGACAGTTTAGCTCATCAATAAAAAGTGACAGCTCATTTGCGCCAGTGCAGTGCAGCGGGAACAGGTAAGCAACAAGGATGTCTGATACTTTTACCTTTTTGGCTATTGTCACATCCTAAATGTCACAGTTTTTTTGCCAGTATTTGGCTGGTGTGATAAAGTCCATAGACTTTATTGGTTAATTATATTACATTATATTATACAAGTATATGAGTCATACAGTCCATTGATCCTGCCCCAAAGTCCCAGCACCCCACCAAATTTTGTGGCAAAAAAATAAAATAAAAATGAAAAGGGTTTTTCGAAAATCAAAAATGCTTGTTTGGGGATCCCAAAATTAGATCTTTTTGGTCAGATCTCTCTCACAAATAACCAAAAAGAAGATCTAGAGTGACGTGGCATTATTTCTTTGCCAAAATGGTGTCTGGGACTGCACAGCTGTGACCTCCCTACATGAAGATTTATGCTATATAATCTAGACTGAGCAAATCATCTAATCTATGTGAATGTTAGTAACAGCCTCCCCTGAGCTTCTGCTCTCTAAAACATTGGCATCACAACTCCATTGTAGAGTAGATTGTACTAAAAGTACATCTCCAGTCAGCAGGACAGGAAATTTGGGTAGGTAGTAATGGGAGAAGAATGTGGGGTGGGAAAGAGAGGAAAGAGGAGCTCTTCAGAAGAGGAGAACTGGAGAAGTTTGGGGTGAGGTGATCTTAAAAGGAGGCTGGAGGAACATTTAGCAGGCATCAGTGCACACCCTTTTTAATTTTTCATAGATAAAACCTAGTTCCTAGCTATATGATGAAGCACTGTTGTAATACATTTCTGGCATGCTGTGGCCTTCCATAAAGCTGCATCATTTTAATACCGTACTCTTCCAAGGCAATTCCATGTTACAAAGGATGAATGTAAAAGAAGAGATTGGAGCATTGCTCCCATACTAAATTTACCAGGACACAAGACTAATGTCAAGAACACAGTTAAGAGCATATAACATTTCAATTTCCACTGAGAAGTGCATTCAAGTATTTTACTTTCATTTGTAGCAGAAGGTTCAGGACAACTGATTAAACTGAAAATCAGCATAATAAAAATGGATCCCCCCTCCCCTACAATGGATAATGAACTGTGTAACTTGCTTTCCTAAGGCACCATTAAACTAAGAAGTGATTCAAAAGCCAGATGAAATATACATATGAATGAAGCCTTCTGTATTACATTTGCTCAGAGAAAATTAATGCATGTGTAGGCCCAGATCCTGCATAATGCTAGTGGCACATGAGCATGCAAATACTTGCTTGTTATACTTTTGCATGTATACCTAAGAAAAACAACACATCAGTAATGGAATGAAAAGGAAATAGATTTCTGTGGGTCTCAGAAATTAAATGAGATATTGTTCTTTTTTATTTTCTCAACTGAAGTAAATGTCTGGCCTTTGAAACAGGAGAAAATGAACCATCTTGTTGTAGGAGATTATCAGACAGGCTAAATATGGCATGACAATGACGCCAGGAGAGCACAAAAGGGCTTTCCTTTCAGCCAATGTTGTCCCTGAGTTCTAGTGCTCCTATTCTGCTTCTGTTTTCCCCACACACCTTTTTATTCACGAGCTAAGCCATGAATAGATCACCCATTCCATTTCTGTAATGGAACGATGGGTGAGTGAAAAGGTGTCCTGTTAAACGCTGGCGCGATGCCAGCATCAGTGGGAGGTCCGTGCCAAACACTTCCAGGTACGATCAGGAAATTGAGGTAAGTGACACACTTTTTTGTACCCTCCCCAGGTTACTTGTATTTTTTTAAGTGTGTTTTTTGTGCTTCCTGTCACTTTTGGCTCTTTCTTTGACTTTTTATTTTTGAATTTCCTGCACGCTTGTCCTCTCACAAGAATGGCCCGGGATTTCAAACCAGGAAGTGAATGCAGTTCCATTTGAGCTCCATTCACTCCTGGGCTGCCAAGGGGAGGGGACGGATGTGCTATACAGTAAGTCTGAAACTTTTTGTTTGTGTGCCTGGACCGGGATGGGATAGGGGCAGGAGAGAACATAGCGAGATGGGGACACTATTTTTGTCCCCATCTGATAATCTGCGTAGTGTAGGGAGGAAGCCCTTTCTGAATATCAGCATCTTAGCAATTGAGTACATTTTTCCTCAGAGGAGTTCAGTGGGGCTTTTCTCTGTATAGGTATGTATAGGGATACAGAGTAAGGGGTAGTCCAGATGGTGAAATAAATCCTCATGGAATCCACAGGAAATCCCATGTGTCCAAATGGGTTCCTGCAGCTTTCCATCATTTTCAGGGGGAAGGGGAGCAAAATTCGGGGAAAGTCCATGGCAAAAGCCTCTAGGGCTTTCCTCAAGTTTTTTGACAACTGTGGGGGAAATGCACACTCCCACATGTTAGGACAATCAAATCGCATCACAGCACATTGCTGAAAAGAATAACTGATTGGTTTGATGTGCATGGGGGGGCAGAGCTTGCTAAGAACTCAGAACCCAGAACTGCCATGTTAGATTGTCGCCGGAGTGATCATGGGCTGAGGTGATGAAACAGCCTTTATTCCCCCCCCCCACTAATTAAGCAGAAGATCACTCTTCTGCACCTTGGATTTAGTGTTTTTTTTAAAAAATACTGTTTAGCGGGGGCAATTTGGGGAGGATAGAACCATGAATAATTCACTCATGCCTGCCATCTTGATTCGCTGGCTTGCCTCCATGTGAACAGCAAACATGGACAGCTTTGCACACCAGTGACCTTGTAAAAAAATAAAACAGATGAAAGCTGCTGTAAAGTGGCATACATGTGCACCAATCCACATTTTATTCCCTCATCTAGACCAGCCCTCAGACTGCAATCCTATCTGCCCAAGATGATCAAGGACCAGCTGAGCTGCTACTTTAGATGTTGATGGCTAAAGCAATGCTGAATCTACTCCACCCCCCATGGCCTACAAGTGACTATCCTTGTGCATTGTGCTGTGTCCCAAATCTGGAAGATGTTTAAATCTGGCTTAACTCAGTTTATTCCTTATCATGTCTCTTCTCTATCCATCTTGGTCTCCTATAGATACTACTAAGGTGTCTCCAACACCACACTATCTTAGTTTCAATGATGCAGGGTGCCTTAGGGAAAGGGGAATACAGTCGTCCCTTCACATTCGCGGGGGTTACGTTCCACGGACCCCCGCGAATGTGAAAAATCCGCAAATAACGACTGCCCTCCCCCTCCCCCACCATAGCGACCATGGGGCCTCCGGAGGCCCCATAGTCGCTTTCCCCAGCCTCCCCACTCCCTTCCTAGGCCTTCCCGGGGCCTCCGGAGACCCTCCCATGGAGGCCTCCCTGGCCCTCCCCACCCCCTCCTCAGGCCTTCATGGGGCCTCGGGAGCGTCTCCAGAGGCCCCATGGAGGCCTCCCCGGCCCTCCCTGCTCCCTCCGAGGCCTTCATGGGGCCTCTGGAGCATCTCCGGAGGCCTCGCGGAGGCCTCTCCCAGCCCTCCCCCTCCCTCCCCGGGCCTTCGTGGGGCCTAGCAAGGCCTCGCAGAGGCCTCTCCCAGCCCTCCTCCCTCCCCCCCGGGCCTTCGTGGGCCTAGCAAGGCCCCACAGAGGCCTCTCCCAGCCCTCCCCCTCCCTCCCCGGGCCTTCGTGGGGCCTCTGGAGCGTCTCCGGAGGCCCCATGGAGGCCTCCCTGGGCCTCCCTGCTCCCTCCCAGGCCTTCATGGGGCCTCCGGAGCGTCTCCGGAGGCCCCATGGAGGCCTCCCCGGCTCTCCCCAGCCCTCCCCAGGCCTTCATGGGGCCTCCGGAGAGTCTCTGGAGGCCCCGCGGAGGCCTATCCCAGCCCTCCCCCCTCCCTCCCCGGGCCTTTGTGGGCCTAGCAAGGCCCTGCGGAGGCCTCTCCCGGCCCTCCCCCTCCCTCCCCGGGCCTTTGCGGGCCTAGCAAGGCCCCGTGGAGGCCTCTCCCGGCCCTCCCCCCTCCCTCCCCGGACCTTCGTTGCACCTCTGGAGCATCTCTGGAGGCCCCATGGAGGCCTCCCCGGCCTCCCCACTCCCTCCCAGGCCTTCCTGGGGCCTCTGGAGCATCTCCGGAGGCCCCATGGAGGCTTCCCCGGCTCTCCCCAGCCCTTCCCCAGGCCTTCATGGGGCCTCCGGAGCGTCTCCAGAGGCCCCATGTTTGCCTCCCCAGCCCTTCCCACCCCCTCCCGGGCCTTCATGGGGCCTCCGGAGCGTCTCTGGGGGCCCCGTGAAGACCTCCCCAGCCCTCCCCCCTCCCTTCCAAGGCCTTCGCGGGGCCTCCGGAGGGTCTCCGAAGGCTCCGTGGAGGTCTCCCCGGCCCTCCCCGCTCCCTGCCAGGGCTTTCACGGGGCCTCCGGAGGCCCCGTGTTGCGGTTTTGGGGGGCCCCGGGGGGGCCCTCCCAAAACCGCGAATAATCCAAACCGCGAATGTCAGGTTCGCAAATGTGGAGGGGCAACTGTACTTTTTCTCTTAGAGGGTCTCCAGAATAGTCTTTCCATAGATTGAATTTGACTCTACTCGAACTAGTCTAAATTAATCTAAACTGGATCTAAGCTCCAGCCCATTGTTCGGTTAAATGCAAATGTAGAACTGAACATTCCTGAGGCGATTCATTTTCTATCTGAAAGGATGAATAAATTAGAACTTAATCCAGACAAGATGGAGGTGTACCTGGTCAGCTGAAAGGTAGATGAGGGAACAGGGATTCAGACTGTGCTGATAGGGTTACACTCCTCCTGAAAACACACAGGTTCACAGCTTGGATGTGCTCCTGGATTCAATCCTGAGCATGAAAGCTCAGATTGTAGCATAGCATAGCATAGCATTTACAGTTCAGTGCAAAGCACTCCCCAAGCAGTTTACAACGTATTAGCTAATTGCCTCCAACGAGCTGGGTACTCATTTTACTGACCTATGGAACGATGGAAGGCTGAGTCAACCTTCGAGTTATGTAGGATATAACTTGGAGCTGACTGTGATGTACCAAGCACACACGCTCACATGCAATAAATAAATTGCTTTATTGACATGGATTCATATGTCAGGAACATAGAGCAAAGCCGAAACTGAGTACAGCCAAAGCAAACCCCCAGATAAACCCCACAGCATGAGAAAAGCATTTAGGGTGGATTTCTCAGGGTACCTTGCACCTGGGAATGCTGACCTTGAGCTGCTGTGGTGAGCAGCGTTCCCAAGCCAACCAGGCAGGTTGGCCTCTCTCCAAAACCTTCAGGGGCATAGGCAGGGAACCAGGCCAGAACCAGCCTCATGTTCCTCCATGAATTCTACTCCAATTCCCAGAATTCAGGGACAAGCCTGACATACCGCCCACCCAAAGACAAACCTCCCTTTCAGCCCAGCTTATCAGGAAAGTGGGCATGGAACTTTCGCAATAAGCGCTGAGCATTCACATGATCAGAATTAACCCATTCGGCATGACCCAAAGGTAAATTTTTCCATTTCACCAAGTATTGTAAAACACCCCTGTGAACCCGAGAGTCCAACACTTCAGAAATTTCAAAATGTTGATCTTGGTTGACCAGAATAGGACAGGGTGCAGATCCTGGGTCTGGATGGTGACGGTCTGGAGGGCACGCTGGTTTGAGCAAGGTGGAATGAAACACAGGGTGAACATTTTGGTACAGTTTTGGTAAAGACAGTTCAAAAGCCACTGGGTTTATTACCCGAGTGATAGGAAAGGGACCAATGTACTTGGGCCCCAACTTCTTTGAAGGCTGGGGACTTTTAAGAAACTTGGTGGACAAAAAGACTAAGTCCCCTACGGCGTATCCCGGGGTGGGATCCCGTTTTTGGTCCGCATGATGTTTGTAACGTGCTTTGGCAAAGTCTAAGGCTAAGATAACATTTGGCCAGGCATCTCTAACCTTTTGAATCCATTGGGTCACTGAGACTGGGTCCTTAGAAGTCCCCTCCCCTAGAGGCAGAGGATTGAAATCTTGCCCTGAAACAACCTTGAAAGGTGAGAGGCCAGTGCTCTGGTGAGTGGCATTGTTATAGGCAACCTCCGCAAAAGGCAAGAGGTCTACCCAATCAGATTGGTGGAAGTTCACATAACACCTCAAATACTGTTCAAGAATCTGATTAGTACATTCGCTCTGCCCATCACTCAACTCTTATCCGACAGGACTCGTCATAGGAACTTTCTTTGGTCCTATCGAGAGGCAATATGTGCAGCGCAGAGATCCTTCTCCTCTGCACGTATTGCATCTGCAGAGTCCCGTCCAGCAGAGCTGTTTAGGGTGGTAAGGGAGTTGACGCAGGTTATTCCTGCGCAGAACCCGTTGCTTAACCCAACGACAGCCTGCTGTGACGCGTTTAACAATTTCTTTGCAGACAAAATCTCACGGATAAGAGCCGACTTAGATGCCAGTAATTTGACAGAAACAATTGACGAGGTGTCCAGCAACTCCGTTGATGTAAGTTTAGTGGATGAATTTCAATCCATGAGTACCGAGGACGTGGACAAGCTACTTGGTAGGGTGAAGAAGATGACCTGCACGCTCGATCCTTGCCATTCATGGCTGGCCATCCAGGGGGGGGACTGCCTTGATGGTGTTCCTTAAGGACATCATCAATGCATCCCTCAGAGAAGGGTGTGTTCCATCTTGTTTAAAGGAAGCAGCCGTTAGGCCGCTCCTGAAAAAAATCTTCCCTTGACCCCCTGGTCATGAACAACTATAGGCCGGTTTCCATGTTACCATTCTTGAGCAAAGTGATCGAGAGGGCAGTTGCGCTTCAACTCCAAGTGGTCTTGGATGAAACCGATTATCTAGACCCATTTCAAACTGGCTTTAGGACGGGATTTGGAGTTGAAACTGCCATGGTTGCCTTAACCAACGACCTGCGTCTAAGCATCGACAGGGGTAGCGTGACCCTGTTGGTGCTTTTGGACATCTCAGCGGCTTTCAATACGATAGATCATAGCATCCTCTTGGATCGCCTGAGAGGGTTAGGAATCGGAGGCACTGCGCTCCAGTGGTTCCAGTCCTTCCTCTCGGGCAGGTCCCAGAGGGTGTTGCTCGGTGACAGTTGCTCCAGCAGAAAGGAGCTTACTTGTGGTGTTCCGCAGGGCGCCATCCTGTCCCCGATGCTGTTTAACATCTATATGAAGCCGCTGGGTGAGATTATTCGGAGTTATGGGGCTGGGTGTTATCAGTACGCTGATGACACCCAGATCTATTTCTGCTTTTCCCGATCGTCAGCCTCAAATTCCGATGGTGTCTCTCCTCTTAATGACTGTCTTAAAGCAGTAATGGGCTGGATGAGGAAAAACAGATTGAGATTAAATCCAGACAAAACGGAGATGCTCACGGTAGCGGCCCTGAAACCAGGAGTTGGGTTGCAACCTCCAGTCCTGGATGGGGTCACGCTCTCCGTTAAGGACTGTGTTCGCAGTCTGGGGGTGCTCCTTGATTCATCGCTTCAGATGACGAGTCAGGTGAATGCGACAGTCAGGAGCGCCTGTTATCAGCTTCGGCTGATATGCCAGCTGCGCCATTTCCATGAAGGCCTGGGAGGGAACGGGGAGGCCCGGGGAGGCCTCCATGGGGCCTCCGGAGACGCTCCAAAAAACAGACCTCGAGACTGGTGCATGCGCTGGTAACCTCTTGTCTAGATTTCTGCAATGCGCTCTACATGGGGCTGCCCTCATGCTTGGTCCAGAAACTTCAGTTGGTACAAAATATGGCAGCCAGAGTGGTCTTGGGAATATCTCAGAGAGACCATATAACTCCAGTGTTAAGATCTCTCCACTGGCTGCCTATCAGTTTCTGGGCCCAGTAAAGTGCTGGTTATTATCTTTAAAGCCCTAAATGGCTTGGGTCCAACTTATCTCAGGAACCGCCTCCTCCCATAGAATCCTCCCCGTGCACTCCGGTCCTCTGGGAGGAATTTGCTTCAGCCACAAAAATCTAGGCTGTCTGCAACCTCCCAGAGGGCCTTTTCGGTAATCACCCCCAAATTGTGGAATGACCTGCCAAACGAGATCCGTCAGATAACAACCCTGAGTAGCTTTAAAAAAGCACTAAAGACGGATCTCTTTTGGCAGGCCTTTCCTAATTAGATCCCGGCCTCAGGGGATCCTGGCTTCTTTTAGTCCGCTGGCCGTTTATAGTATTTTATTGTATTTATTGTTTTTAATTGTGATTTTAGATCAGTTGGTTTTAATTTATAATTGTTTAATATTTTTTTATGGGGGAGGGTGGGGTGGGTGGTGTTTAGGGATTTTATCTGTATTGTATTTTAATTTTTGTAAGCCACCACGATTGTTTTAACAGAGGGGCGGGGTATAAATAAATTTTATTATTATTATTATTATTATTATTATCAATCTGGGGATGATGGGAACTGCTGAGCCCTAGTTCGACTCCCAGAAGGTTGGTGAATGCCTTCCAGAACTGGGAAGTTAACTGAGCCCCCCAGTCAGACACAATCTTAGCAGGAACCCCATGTAATCTGTAAATGTGTTGAATAAACAACCTGGCTAACTGGGAGGCTGTTGGGAGTTTCTTGCAGGCCACAAAATGCGCCTGCTTTGAAAACATGTCAGTCACTATCCAAATAACAGTCTTTTTCCGACTTTCTGGCAACTCCACTATAAAATCCATACTGATGACTTCCCAAGGCTTGGTCAGGGTAGGCAAAGGTTGTAACAGGCCCTTTGGCTTTCCTGCCCCCCTTTTTGCCATTGCACACGTGGAACACCCTTTTGCATACTCCTCCACCTCCTTTCTCATCTTTGGCCACCAAAACTGTCTCCAGGCCAAGTGCAAGGTTTTTATATACCCAAAATGCCCAGCACTTTTAATGTCATGGCATTGCTTGAGGATGGACATCCTCATGGCCTCTGGGACATATAGATGCTCCCCGTTCCAAGCCAGGCCCTCCCGGAGGGTCACCTCCCTGGGGTGGGCAAAAAACCACGGGTCCTTGGGAAGGACCAATGCCAATTGGGATTGCCATCCACCCCTATCTCCCCAGAAGGGGGGCTGAGGAGCGAGCTCCAGCATGGTTGGGGCCTCACTGGGGCCAGCGTCTACCAGTGGTGGGACGGCTTCATTGGTTGCCTTATGATCAGGCCCTGGCTCCAAAGAGGGGCTGGCTTGGGCCTCCTGACGCTTGTCCTTGCTACATGTTAGGACTGACAGTGCCAAGTGGGAGGGGAGAAGACTGTGTCAATAACCTCTTTTTGTTTGCTGTCATATTGTGGAAGTCTGGACAAAGCGTCAGCTAGGAAGTACTTTTTTTCCAGGGATAAATTTCAGGGTGAAGTTGAACCAGTAGAAGAAACTTGCCCACCTAACCTGCTTGGGGCTCAACCGCCTCGGGGTGACTAAAACTTCCAAATTCTTGTGATCTGTCCAAACTTCAAAGGGTTTGGGAGATCCCTCCAGCAGGTGGCACCAAGTTTCCAAAGCCAGTTTGATTGCACCCGCCTCCTTTTCCCACACAGACCAATTTTGCTCTGTCTCATTGAATTTCTTGGACAGGTATGCACACGGCCTGAGATCTCCCTTCTCCCCCCTTTGCAACAGTACCCCTCCCATTGCAACATCAGAAGCATCAACTTGGACTACAAAAGGTTGGGAGGGGTCGCGGTATTTGAGAATTGGTTCAGATGTGAAAAGTTTCTTCAATTTATCAAAAGCTTGTTGGCATTGGTCAGACCACGCTATCTTTTGGGGAGGTTTTCCCCCCTTCCCCGTTCCCTTTCGAGCTTTCTTTCCCACATCTTTGGTTTTTAACAGATCAGTCAGAGGGAGGGTTACCATCGCAAAGTCAGGGATGAAGGACCGGTAAAAGTTAGCAAATCCAAGGAAGCTCTGCAGCTGCTTCCTGGTTCTAGGGGCCTCCCATGCCAACACCCCTTTGACTTTTTCCAGGTCCATTTCTATCCTCTTATTTGAGATGCAGTACCCCAGGTAGTCCAAGCGGCTTTGGTGGAATTCACACTTTGGCATCTTATCATACAGATGGTTCTTCCCCAGTCTAGCAAGCACCTTTTTCACCAGTTTCACATGGGACGTATAGTCCTCAAACTAAATCAATACATCACCCAAATACACCAAGACCCCTTTGTACAGAAAGTCTCTCAAAACATCATTAATCGAGTTCTGAAATATGCCTGGAGCTCCACTTAGTCCAAAAGGCATTACTAGGAATTCGAAAGCCCCCAGGGGGCAATTGAAAGCAGTTTTCCATTCGTCCCCCTCCTTGATTTGCACCCTGTAATAAGCCTTCCTTAGGTCCAATTTGGAAAATATCTTCCCCTTGGACAAATGAGTCAGTATGTCCTTCATCAAGGACAGGGGGTACTGATTTGAAACACTGATTGCATTTAACCCCTGGTAGTCTTGGATCAAACAAAGACCCCCATCTGATTTTCGCCTGAACATCACCGGGGCCCCCACAGGTGAGGACGAGGGCCTAATGAACCCCTGCGCTAAGTTTTTGTCTATAAACTCCCAGAGGGCATCCATTTCAGCTGGCATCATGGAATAAATTCTGGGCTTGGGTAGTTTAGTCTGAGAAAGTATCTCAATGGCACAATCAAAGGCCTGTGGGGTGGCAAAATGTCGCACTCCCTCTCTTCAAAAACATATTGCCATGCCTTGTATTCCACCGGCAATCCTTTCAGCTCCCCTTGGACTAAAGCAGTCATGCAGTTCTGTGAATTGGCCTCTAGAGGGACTCCTCCCCCTGGGGAAGCTTCCCCCACCCGGTGCTCCTGCACACACACAAGATCTGCAAAAGTCATTGTCTCTTTTATCCAGTCTATGGTGGGATTGTGGAACTTTAACCAGTTTAGGCCCACCACTGCAGTGGGAACTAACTCTGGGGCAATCACAAATTGAAGTTCCTCCTGATGATTCCCCATTCTCATGCATATTGCTCCAGTCATTCACCTGGTGCCCCCCCCCTTCATCATTCCCCCATCCATCTGTAACAGCCACACTGGCTTGTCCAGCTTAATAGTACTAATGTCCAGTTCACTGACTAGGGAGGGATGCATTAGGACTTGGGTACATCTGCAATCAACCATTAACATTACTTTTCGGGTGCCCCCCCTTTCCAACCCCTAACCTAGCTTTTATGAAAAAAGGGCCTTTCACTCCACTCACCAGTGCCTCCGGGCACGCTTTGGGGTTAGCCCGCCCTCAGGCGCTTAGTAGGGTGGGCTGGAGCCGTTTCCTGCCAGCTCTGCGTCGGAAGAATAAGATCCACTGTCATCTGGGTCATCCGAAGACTCCCCCGCTGCGTGGCCTGGTACCAAGGCCTGTACTGCTGCTTTAGGCTTGGGCTTGAGTGGGGTTCTTGACGACACCGACCTCCCTTCGCTCCGCTGGGGCTTTTCGGCTGCCACTGGTTCCCGAGGGCTACTTTCTGGGCATTCAGCTATGCGATGGCCTCCTTTTCCACAGTGCAGGCACAAGCCCTTTCTCATCCTTTGCTCCCTTTCTGACTCTCCAGCCGTGGTTCCACCTGGGCGGGCCGGTTTACCTTTCTTTCTGGTAGACCCGGTGGTCTTCCCCTCGGATCCTTGCTGGAGCCGAACCAGCTTGACACTCCATCTCAGCGCCTCCACTTCTCCAGCAAGCCGTACCCATCCCAAAAGGGTCTCGGGGTTCCCCTGGAACAACGCCCACTCGAGGATGTCTGCGTTCAGGCCATCCTGGAAAAACTGCACCTTTATGTCCTCCGACCATTCAGGCACTTGACTGGCAGGCGGCGGAACTCAGTGGCATACTCTCCCACGGTTTTCGAACCTTGCTTCAGTTACCTGAGATCTTCCCGGGCCCGTCTCACTCTCAGCAGGTCTTCAAATTGGGCCCGCAAAGCTAGCAGGAACTCATGGAAGTTTCCTATCTCTTATGTTCCAAAAAGACTTCTAAAACCTAAGTGGTTTTTTCTATTTTATAACAGCAATGACAAACTTAAGCAATGCCTCTCTATAGCACCCTACTTCTGAGGAAAGAACTGGCTTGTTTTGAGAAATGGACCTGAGGTCTCTGAACACGTGCAGCAGGGTTTCCACATGTGACAGAAATGTTAGTTCTTTTGTAAAAAGTAAATTAACAGTTAATTTGTTAATTCAAATGTTGGCACTATTGAATTTAATGGGCCTTACTGTGAGTAAGATGATAGAAGATGGAGTGCAGTCTGAAAGGCAAAATTACTTTGAAAAGAGAGCCCTACCCCATATACTGTCTCATTTTTATTATTTCCCTCTGATACCTGAATTAGGAGCCCTGGTGGCACAGTGGTTAAATGCCAGTACTGCAGCCACAATGTTGCAAGTTCAATTCCAAGGGCTCCAAGGGTCACTCAGCCTTCCATCCTTTCATAGGTCAGTAAAATGAGTACATGGTTTATGGGAGCAATTAGCTAACACACACTGCAAATCGCTTAATACAGTGTAGATGCGTAAAGCACTATTGCTTAACAATTTGTAAGCCACTCGGAAAGCGTTTGTGGCTGAAAAGCAGGGTATAAATACCTAAATAAATAATTTTAAAAATAATTACCTCCCCATCCCAATGCGGGGGGGGGGGAATCGGTAAAAGAAAAAGCTGCCATTCAGCCAAGGCTGAGAAAACATATACAGTTGTCCCTTCATATTTGCTGGGTTTGGTTCCAGGACCCCCCCGTGGATACCAAAATCCGTGAATATTCAAGTCCCATTATATGCAGTGGCATAACAAAATGGTGTGCAGTGGCATAGCAAATAGCAAGATGGCAAAATCAAGGTTTGCTTTTTGGATTATTATTTTTTAAAGAATATTTTCAAGCCATGAATATTTAAATCCGTGGATACCAAATCCATGGATACAGTGGGACAACTGTATCAGGTTGCAGAAACTCTTGCTGTAATAAGTACATATGTTCACATACATACACACACAACTTCCACACAGAGTTGGATATTTGGGAGAAAGGGACAACCAAGTTTCACCAGGCAGCTTCATTATAGTGTGAATTGTGTTCCAACATCTAAAGACCAGAAAGAATGCATTTTATAGCATGATCTCCTAAGCCCACAAGAAACCACTGAAAAGTGTTTGAACCAAACCTGAAGGCTTTCTGTTCTTGAGAGAAGCCTTCCAAGAATGCTTCTTACCCCGATGAGCCTGGTGTCTGCACTAGTGACCCAGTATTCAATGTCACTTAATGACTTAATTTTGTAGGCAACAGATTTAATGTTCTAAAAACACACAACTGGAATTATCCTTAGGTGTGAACTCCCAGGGTACTCTTAGCATTCTTGCTAAAATTTAGATATTTACAGTTCACTGTCTCAGAGCCATGGTGGAAATATGTACAGACAGGCACTTCTTTACCATTATAATATGCACACCCAAGACACCTTTATCTCTCACTCACTCTGGTGATACTAAATATGTAACTTAGACATGTAGAGGAGAAGAAGCACCATTCAAAAAAAATGAACCATCCTTTTCAATTCACAGAAGGACCCATTCTCACTTTTTCAGTTCTGTCTACAAAAAGTTATTTGATGTGTCATTGAAAGCTTTTAAATATGCATGTTCCAAAAATACTACATTACACAAAGAGTATGATATCTGATAGTTTTGTGTCATTAGAAATGCTTAATGGAATTCTTACCAGAACAGAAAGTGTGGCATGTTATCACTTTTAAAAATGTTACACAGAACTATACCACATATTTGATTAAAGGAGTAAAGGGGTGCTGCATTGTGGCATGGACTGGTTGTGTCCACCCTCAGGTTTGAAAGGGGAACACACACACAAAAATCCCCAGCAGTCCCAACATTTCCTGCCCGCCCCCCTTTGCTTCCTGAAACCTTTTCTCCTGGGGTTCATTTACACGGCAGATTTATTGCGGCAACTTGCACTTTAATTCTTTTCCGCAGCTTTGCCTATCAGATTTTTGTGGTAATTATGCTGCTTTTTCATTCAGACATGAAAAAGTGTGGGGGCGTGGCCTTCCAAGCAGAGGAAGGCTTTATGGGGAAGAGATAGATCCTACGTGACTGCCAAAATAGCAGGGGGGAAGATCAAAGAAGTGGCTTTGTCTCTGTGTTCGTTTGTCTCTCTAAATCTGCCGGTAAATGAACCCAGTCACTCCACGAAGCAGAGAGACAGCAATCAATCGCAGCTGAGGAGAAGAAGGAATTCCTTTCTTTATGTGGGGAACAGATGTTCCCTGACTGAAAATTGTTGGGAATCCTTTTTCTTGGCAAACTGCACACAGACTTACAAAATAGCAGAGAGGATTTTAAAGTTTCCTAATCTCTACTGAATCTCCCTCCCTCAGTCCCCCTCTTTTAAGCCTACCCCTTCATCATAGCAACCAATCACAGTGCAGCTCTGCTGCAGCCCTTAGTGGAATGGTTGTTTACACTAGCAATAATGCGCTACTTTGCAAATATACCAGCAAAAGTAGCAACATCCCTTGCCACGCTATATTTGGGTGCTTTACCTTCCCCCCTTCTGAATGAGGTAATGCTGTGGTGTGATCCATGGGAACAATGAACTATCTTTGCAGTATATTTAGGGGAATATTTGTCCATGTAAACGAACCCCTGGTTCCCTCCACCAAAACTTATTTCCAGCTCTCTAAGCCTGAGGTAGCTACTTCAGATAGTCAGTCAGTTTATTATGTTTCAAGCAAGTAGCCAGTTTACATCAATATTTTAAAAAAAAGCCAAGTAGGAACAACTTACAATAGAAGTAGTTATGCTTCATGGGTAGGAACATTTCCCAAACTCATCTTAGACTGTATAGAGTGTATTTGCATAGCCTTAACTAAGAATTTAGAGGTTCTAAAAGATACATATTTTTTCACATCAGATAACAGAAACAAACCATGGCATGTGATGAGAAGCCCTTAAACAATTTTTAAAAAGGAAAAATGGCATTTTGTGTGCAGGTTGGTTTATAACATGTTCTGTGAAAACACAGAAATTCTAGACCAGGCCAACAACTATCATGTCAGAATGCACAGAGAAGCTATTGAAATCCACAAACACCTGGACAACTTCAACAGGAAAGAAGGAAGTAAACAAAATCTGGCTCCCAGTTTTGAAATACAATAGAATCAAAACTCAACACTCACAAAAGAATTCCACCCAGGGGCAGAGGGGTTCCCAGCAGATAATGGCCCATCAACCAATCATTAGCCAAACAGACACTAACAAGCCTTGCATTTCTATACCCAGAAACTAACCATTCAATTACACAAATTTACATATACTCCCCAACAGGGGTTCACAACATATAAACTCCACACACACACCTACCCAACCATTCTCTAAGGATGCCAGCCACAGATGCAGGCGAAACATCAGAAAGAAACTATTCCAGAACACAGCCTCACAGCCCTGAAAAAAACCAAGGAAAATCTATGGAAGCCAGCTCTGAAAACTTTCAACTTCACAATAAAATTTTGGCTTTATCATGATCTTTAGACATAAGAAAGGATACTGAGAAGCCCAGATTCATAACAACCTCCTGCATTCTGTGCATCCATGAATGAGGGCCTTCCATGTCTAAGATGAACAAAAGAATCTCTGATAGTTGCCAAAAAATCAATTTTAACCAAAAAAGCAGGGCCAATATGAGAGCTTCTATTCTAATTGTCATAACTCATGATTCTGCACAAAAGAGAGCCAATTTTGTAGAGATGCACACTATCAAAAGTATGTGCCAAAATTTATTTTACATTTTTTCTAATTGGTCTAAAATAATTAATTCCCACTGGGATGGGTTGATATAACAACATAGGCAGAACCCTGTTCTTGTAAAGTCCCAATGTGGGCTGAATCAAATGACCCCCTTTTGTGTGATAAAATCTTATCATTCCATTTAGAGTTATTTCAGCTAACAATGTGCTTGATTGGATCTGGAGACCAATTGCCAGTCCAATGAAAGACCACACCAAGGTATTTGTAGGAGGAGACTTGCTCTAATTTGTTCCCATCAAGTTGCCAGTTATACGTTTTTGTGGATTTACTAAAAACCATACTTGTTGTATTTTCATAATTGATGGAAAGCAGTTCGTTCTTGCAATAGGTACTAAATTGGTTCAGCAATCTATGAGGGCCAATTTGAGTATATGAGATCAGTACAGCATCATCTGCGTACAGAAGAATGGAAAACCTCTGATTGCTAATATTAACAGAAAAATATTGATCACCTCTTAAAAACTCAACTACATCACTTATAAATAGGTTAAAGAGGAGGGGGGCAAGTAAGCACCCTTGCCTTATACCTTTTGTAACTGGTATTGAATCTGTTAGGTGTCCTCCATCCAGTCTAATTTTCAAAGAAATGTTTGAGTAAAGAGCCTTTATTCATTTTGAAAACTTCAAAACAATACCTAAAGACTGTAGTTTGGTCCAGAGGCATTCCCATGAGATGGAATCAAAAGTGACTTTGAAATCAATAAACACCACATAATACTATCTTATTATTCCAGCTAAGTACTTATTGACAGCAAATTTTAACATAAAACAGTTAGCAAGAGTTGATCTGCCTGAATGAAAGCTGGTCTGTTCTGGGGCCTGCAGAGTATGTTCCTCAACCCACCCCTCCAATTTATTGAGTAGAAATCCGTTGTAAACCTTCTCTGACACATCTAAAAGGCATATTGGCCTGTAATTTGATGTATTATTTCTTGGATGAATAGCGGATGATCAACTAGATGGTGTAATTCCAGAATCGCTAATTTGGGAAAATAACAATGCCAAAATCAGTGCCCACCAATGATGGGAAAGGTCAGGTAGAAGACCATCTCTGCTCAGAGCTTTGCCATTTTTTAATGTTAGAATTAAGGATTTAGCACTCTCTACTGAAATGTTACCCCAATCATGCTCACAACTACAATCAAGGTACTCCTTGGAAGGGGACCCAGGAATGTCAAAGTCATTAAATATTTTCCTAAAGTGGCTTTCCCACTCAGTCTTAGCAATAAAACCCTCTAATATAGGTTGCAATCTTTCTTCTAGCCTTGCAATTGTACTCCAAAATTCAGATGGATCTTTTTGGAGAAGCACTAGACCTAGTTCCCTCCATTGCTCCTTATAGTAGCTTATCCCCTCCCCTCTCTAATTAGATTTTTGTATTTCTTATGCATATCATGAAATTTTGGTGAGGACTGTGGAAAGATTTTTTTTTTTTTGAGCAATAGTCTTTAATTACTTTCCCCAATTGCTTTTTTAGGGTCCTACAATTCTTATCATAACAAGAATTTTCTCTTTTACTCTGATGAATACCTGGTAAAGGTCCCCTTTTTATTTCAAGAAAGAGCAGTGTTAAGAGCATTCATTAGTCTTTCAAATAGCCTGTGCAATGGATTTTTCTGGTGGAGTGCAGCGTGCACAGAACTGGCCTCACCCTTTAAACCAAAGGTTCATCTGCCGTGGCCTTGCAAGCATGGACGTAGCAGTGAGGTCCTCGGGCCATAGGTTTGATTAGAGTTTCCTTCTCTTAGATGATGACCTTACAGGGTTGGACAAACACCATCTGCCCAGGTTTGGGATTAGAGTTTTCCTTCTCCTAGGACGGTTGCCACAAGGCTAGAGAGCCCATCCTGCCCTTTGACGCTCTTTGTCAGACCCTTCGGTTTTGACCTGTCTGGCATGGGAGACCCTACCGGTGGCTATTATGCCACCACCAGCATAGCTCAAAACATCATTAGGGTATGCAAGCCTCTCTCCCACGACAAGGGGGCGTCAATGCTAACTCAATGGAAGATAATTGAAGCAGATCATTTCTTAAAGTCAGAAATTTGGCTGAATGAAGCCTCTGCTGAAGATCTGCTTGTAGTAAGGTAGTCCATTTAATCCTTTTGTCTAAGGTCAATTTTATTTGCTCACTATTTAGATGATAAGTGGCCTTGGTATATATAGTCCCTTAGAAGAAAATCTAAGTGGCTGATGGTCACTGCCAACTATAGAATCAACAGAGAAAGTGGAACATGAAGATTGAAAAGTGAGGGAAAACATTACATAATCAACTGTTTAGGTCCTTCACATACGGTGAAAAAAAAACAGCCATGCAAGTAGGACAGAATAATGTTCAGCTATGCACTAGCACCACAGTTGTTTATATAGGTGAATTCTCCCTCTGACTGATCCAGATTGGAGCCATTGATTACCATTAAACTTAATTTTGATGCTGATATGAAAAAAGGCCAGAATCATTATTCTATCTTAGGAACCTTCCCACAATTCAAATGGGCTACCTATGGCCTTAGCAACAGCTACTTCAGATAGAATAGAAATGGCTCTTAGACTCATGGTAGATACTGAGAAAGAAGGGATACCACAAAATTTCAAATACTGTATCATGATTTAAGGCTTACTGAAAAAAATGTGTAGTGGAACAATTTTGAGAGAGAGAGAGAGAGAGATTTTATCCAGATTGTGTGTCCATGTCATAACTTGCTGCTAATGGCACAGGCTTCCTAGCTGTTTCTCTTCATCCATCAACATTTTCTTTTCCCCAGGACATTAAATAATTAATTTCACAATTAATTTCAGTTTGATCCCACTTTAACTGCCATGGCTTCACCCTATGGAATCCTTGGATATGTAGTTTGACAAGATGAGGTACATAGATTTCTTTGCTAGAGAGCTCTAGTGTTGTAGTTCAGGGGAATGCCCTAGCATAGGACTTTAAAATACCTCACCATACTTCAGAGCCTAGGGTTCTCTAGAAGACAGCTATGACAATTAAAGTGGGTTGGACTACTATAATTTTGCAGTGTGGTTATACCCATTCTTTTTTTCCTCTGAACCTCTGCTTCTCTTTGGCTGCATCTCCACTACAGAAATACAGTCGGCCCTCCATATCCATGGATTCTGTATCCACATATTCAACCATCCATGGCTGGAAAATATTCCAGAAAAAAATAAATTCCAAAATGCAAACCTCGATTTTGCCATTTTATATAAAGGACACCAATTTACTATGCCAGTGTATGTAACTGGACTTGAGCACCCACAGATTTTGGTATCCACAGGGGGTTCGGGAACGAAATCCCAGCAGATATCAAGGGCTCACTGTAATTCAGTTTGAGGCTGCTTTAACTTTCATGATTCAATGCTATGGAATCCTGGAATTTGTAGTTTCTTGAGACACCTGACAGAGAAGGCAAAATATCTCACAAAATTATAAATCCCAGAATTCCATAGCATTGAGCCATGGCAGTTAACGCAGTGTCAAACTGGATTATTTCTGCAGTGCAGATGCAGCCTTTGTCTGCTTTTTAAATCTTTTCTTTCCCCAACTAGAACCAATTTGAAGGAAGGTTTCTTACTTCCTGCTGCTAAAGTATTTTCTGTTTCCTCAGATAAGCTGTTGTGACATTTAGGACATTTTCAGACAGGGCCAAAATGCCCACTGCCCCCACTCCCATTCCTGCCATGGAATCAAGGAAAATCTTCAGACACTTACCTTGATCCCACAGCAGGAACATCCTCCTCCTCCCCTCGCTGGCCGGGAGTAAATGCAGCCTTACGACAGCTATATTTACAACCCAGAAATGAAATCCTGCTTGTTCTTGTGAGAGAACGGTGGTGCAGGAAAATTAAAAATAAAATTAAAACAAAACAGCAAAATAAAAAACCAAGCCCCAAAACAAATAATTAAAAAAAACAAGTAACCTGGGGAGGGGGAGGGAAAGGGTGTCACTTACCTCCTTGTCCTGATCTTCACCAGAAGTGTCTGGCATGGACCTCCCCCCCCCCCGGCTGGCATCGCACCAGCATAATGGGAGAGGAACGGGGTACCTTTCGGACTACCTGTGATTCCATGACAGACACGGAATGGGTGGTCTATTCATGACTTTTCATCGTGAATAAAAAATTACTGTAGCAGCACGGGAACAACACAAGAACAGCATGGAAGGGGGTGACGTCGTCTGAAAGTGAAATCAGCGACCCTTTTCCATGTCTGCCATGGAATATATAGGCAGTCTGAAAAAGTCCATAGCTGAACATTATTCGTTCCTGCTTGCATGGCTGGTTTTTTCACCTTATGTGAAAGACCTAAACTAAATTTCCTTATCTCTGTATCCCACCCAAAATTTTGCCCTCTAAACTATTATTAGCCTCTGGGTTGAAATTGACTTGTGTATGCACATGTGCGCACGCACACACAAATGTAACCCTATTTTTATAAAAACATGAAACCAAGTCAAAAGCCCAAATTGAGGACAGTTCTATTCCTTCACATACAGTTCATACAACCACGTATAAATTGTGAGTAAAACAGCTCTTTCTCTTTCACTTAGTAAATTACATTCCAATTGGTCAATATATTGCTGTATTCATACATGCATTATATTGTCATTGTCCTAGATAAAATGAAGAAAAATAGGACACATCACAGGAGCTCTGTGGCTACAGCATGGAGTAGTGTCCATGACACATTTTCAAAAGCTACACATAGACAGAAGTGGATTAAAAATGGCCTCTGTCTCTATTCATTACACCTAACAGACATTGACATGGCACAGGAAAAGGTTCCAGTCATCACTAGAGAGCCCACCTGCTGGGTTGACTAATATCACTATTCATCTCTCTCGCTGGGAGAACATCAGTTGGCACTGGAGGATTATCAGGAACACAATGGCATGAACCAATATTGTAATCCATTCTGGCAGTCTAAATTGCAAAACAAACAAACAAACAAACTAAAAACCCATGGTAGACTCCAACATGGGCTGGAGTCTTAAAGTGATATCCCAAGTTCTCCTCAGGAGGTCCCTTAGTGGGGTGCATAGAAATGACACCCCCAATCAGGCTTGCCACTGCCTTAAGTGCATGAGATGAAAAATGATGGAAATACAAAATACTGAAATGAAATGATAAACAAGACACAATGCTATGAAAAAGGAAAAACACACTGCACTGCTGCAGCCAGTTGTGAATGTGGATGAAATTCATTCCCACTCCCCTCAGTTTTTTCAGTAACAAGGTAATGAGTATGAAACAATGGAGAATTCCGTGACAACACTGCCAACATTTTAGTGCTTAGGAAGAGAATAGAGGGAAACAATTTTCTTTCAGGTCATGTACTATGTGCCACCCACTGAAAACAATCCATGCAGCTAATTGACTTCAAGGTAGGACTTGAACTACAGTGAAGTCTGATGGCAAACATATCGAGCACATTAACAACCATGCAAGGGGGAAAGATCCTCTTTCTCCATCTCATTTTGTTCCTCTCCCATATATGCAATAGGTATTAGGATACCTGGTAAGCAATGATTCAAAGAATCCAGACAGAAACATGAATGGAAACTTTTAAAAGCTGCATAGGCAAACTTTTTATAAAGCATTTTATGGATCACCATGAATTGTGTAGTTTTGCTGGCCTGTCCAATGGTTCCAGCATTTGACTTAATCTCTCAGAGGCTATAGACATCTTGGAATAGCAATAAATAATTTTAAACAACACAATACAGCTACTATGACTACCTTGAAGTAGTGGACATAGGCAAATAACTCCCAAACAGAAAATAAAATCTGAATCTAATAAAACTTTTCTACAATATACTTCCAGGAAAGCAAAAGAAATAACAGTGTATTAGGTGACAGAAACTGATCATCAGCCTTTGCTGACCAACCATGGAACAATAAAAAGAGACAAAGAGAATTGGGTTGAAAAGGGCCACTCTATGATTTCCTCCTCAGTGTTCCCTTGGGTGAACCACCTGAGTCCTAAGGGAAACTCAATAACTGGGTGCTCCCTGCCTGGCCATCTACTGGAAAGCAGACCAAAGGAACCCCACCCCCAAGTTGCAGGACTTAAGTGAGGACCAATCCCCCAGGCCAATCCCAAGGGTAGTCTCCTTACGCACCCACCTTGGCTTCCAGGACCTAAAGAGGCAGTTCCAGAGCCCTCCTATTCACCCAAAGGATGCCAAGATGTTCACTATAACTCTTATATTCTCTCTGCACTATCTGCCACAGACAAGGGGTAAGCATCTGCTTAGTCCCTTTCCCCCACCAGGCTGGCTAAAAGGGTCTTCATCCCTTGTTGCAAGTCCCCCAGGAACAACATACAGTGGATCCTTGGTATCTACAGGGTTTGATTCCAGGACCTCCTGTGCATATCAAAGTCTGTGGATGCTCAAGTCCCATTATATACAATGGTGAAGTAAAATGGTGTCCCTTATATAAAATGGCAAAATCACGGTTTGCTTTTGGATTAAAAAAAAATCAGACCATGTATGGTTGAATCTGTGGATGCAGAATCCATAGATATGGAGGGTCGACTGTATTACCCTCCTCAGATAAATGGAAACTATCCACTCAGAGCACCAAAATACTATATTGGGATATGGGAGGAAGTGGCCCAATCCTCTGTTTAGGGCATTGTGGATTTCCCTGTCAACCCTTCTGCATGCTCTATCAACACAATGTAGGCTACCCTCATCCCACGAAAGTTGGCTAGGAAAAATGGCAGACCACAGCAAGGTTACACCCAGCCATTTTGTCTGAATGATCATAAAATCATGCTGAGGCTGTAGAACAAGGGCCTTGCCCATCAACAAACCCAGTTCATTCCCACCCAGGTGAATGACCAGCACATGGGGTGGGGTTGAGGAAGGATCTTTGTACTCCCTAAACAACAGAGGTAACAGGCCACTTCATTGTGGCCTGATCATTCAAGTCCAGTTGAGCCCCATAATGGCAGTGCCAGGCTTGGTGCACCAACCAGTAAACCATACTATGGCTGAAAATTAGGGCCTGCCATCTCTCCATAAAAAATTTAGAATCTGGAAAAGATCATAACATTAGGAAACAACAAATTACAATTCAACACTAAAGAGCCTGAACATATATCTTGAATGCAAAGGATCTCCAATGCCCAATACACTGGATAGACCCTTCACACAGACCCATAATAAAACCTGTTGAAGTTGCCCCAGTCCAAATCAAATGGATCCCAAATTTAATGCCTTGCAGACCTAAATGTTGTAAAGCATTGGAAGTAACAGTTCAAAATTAGTATTTTGTAATGGGTGAAAAATCTGCATGAGAAAATAGAGGACCTGGCCTAGGGCCCCACGCCTTAAGGTAATTCTGCAGTGCATGAGCATAAGGCCTAACCATGACAAAGCCTCAACCTTACCTTTGCCCCTGCCGCTTCTGATCCATCTTAGAGGTATGGATCAGCAATATGGCTTGTTGCCCAGTAAGCGTTGCCATGCCTCCAGTGCCTTACAAATTCTGAAATTGCTCATGTTATCCTGGTATCCCTGCACACTGAAGGTAATGGCCAATGCTGACAACCTAGTCTGAATAGACTGAGGAGCTAGGCCCCTACCCCTAAGGTGTACATAGAATGGTAAGAACTGTAAAATGTGGGGAACATGGATTGTCCAAAGAACCTGAATCCCCCCTCCCCAAACCTAAACCCTTTAAACTCCAAACTGACTTCTTATAACTTCTCCTGGTACTGGGAGCCATTGTTAGCATGCCCTACTACCCTTCCCTGTGAGATTCCATAACTGGACACATTGAACACTTTTTGGGGTCACATTAGCTTAGGCAGACTGGAGGTCAGTTGGAGGTCATGATGGCCTCAAACATGTCTAGAAATATAATGGTAGAGAAGCCCAAGTTAGGATTAAGAGGAAAGCCCCCATGATGGGTTTATACTAACAACCAAGTTGGTTAAAGGGGTATGTGCTAATCCTTTCTTGGTACTGGATGTTCCAAGCAATAATTCAATCAAGCGATTAAGTGACCATTTCTCATTCCACACTCTATGGAAATCTCTCCTCATACCCCTTCCTGTCCAACCTTACATGGTTGTTGCAAGCCATCAATGTTCTATCTCTTTGTAATTAAAGCAATCAGTTGAGTTTTGGTTGCCTTTGTCTATTCTGTGGAAGAACCATCCAAGCTTTGTTATTACTAACTCACCCCTTCAAGGCACATAATAGAGTATAAAAATTAAACCCCTAACAGTGGATGGACCAGGCCAATTACTTTCTCAGTACACCCTGGATTGGAACCTCCTGTGCGACCCTCAGACACCTTTCTAAGTATCTTCACTGCTCTTCCAGACTGGTAACTATCATCCTATCTTCCCAGACCTCTCTCTTTCTATCCAATCTTTCTGCCTTATTCTGCTATAGCCTAGTATGGGTCTTAAGAATATGTGTTGTGTATGTTGGTTTACTTTTTGAGCTATTCACATAAAATACATTATTTTACTTTAGCTGGAGTTAATAATGGTATACATAAGTGAAAAGATCCCATAAGTGAAGTTACCCTCCTCTCACAGGCTTCCTGTTGGAGTTAATAATTCCCATAAGTAGATTTTGGCATCACGGGCAGTACTCTAATGTACCCCCATGTCTTAGGGTAAAACCACACATAAGATGCATATCTCTCCATTCTAAAGCCCTACCCAACACTCCAAAAGGTGTATCAAAGAAGGCAGTTAAACTAGCTTCATGAAACAATAAGGGTTCAAAGAGCTGGTTTTAAGTATCTGCCATGTACCCCCGGTAGGCTTCTCAGGATGATAACTGAAATATGTTCCCATGTGTTCGGGAGTTTGCCCTCCAGCGTCTTCTTCAAACAGAAGTCATTAGCAGAATCAGCATACCTCTGCAACTTAGTTCAACAGGCCATAGTAGCAAGCTACCTTAAACTGAATTACTTTGTAGACTCTTTGCCCTTCCTTCAGCTGGGAAGTTATAGCTATTCTTGGTTCTTGGTGCCAAAGACAACTCCATAGACCTCATGGCCTCACTCCAGCAAGTGGCCACAGTCCTGCTGAAATCTGCTCTGATACTAACTGGACCATCAGAGCCAGCTGATGAAACTGCTCCATCTGACTGTGAACAACTGCTTATCCCAGTTGTATGTCTCACAGTTACCAAGACGTTACACTGGAGACCTCTAGCCATGAAAGCTTGAATCAGGCACATGGCATGAGAGAATCTAGAGAGGAACAAATTAAGTAATCAAGAACAGAGTGACAAATTGTGAATTCAGCAGCCCACAACCAAATTGTCACCACATTTGGAAAAAAATCCAAGAGCTACCTCACATGCCTGACAGCAAAGCAAAGCAAGCAAACAAACAAACCCCAACACCATTTCCCTGTAAAGTAAACTGATGTGTGAAGGTCTTCTAAAGCTCCCATTTTACATTCAACATTCTCCCTTCAGAATGACACTCCATTAAAATGGAGTATAAACTCACTCTAAACTTCCATGTTGGCTGTTGCCTCAGCTACAACCCTAAGCCTATGGTGGAATTTGTGCAATCCTGGCCTTGTATCATGAAAACAATACAGGAAGGTCCCACCAAGGGCATGCAAAATTAAGACGACCAACTGGCTCCTGTAACGTGACTTTCCTTAGTTCCTACAGTTTGCCAGTTGTGAGATGGCAACATTGTTAAATCATATCAGTTTGTATACCTAAGCAAGCAAGGTAGGTGGGCAGTGCAATAAACATTCCGAAAGCAGAACATGAGGCCAAACAACCTGCTAGGGTGCCTGGTCCATGTAGAATGCCCAATAGTAAAAAGGCCCACTTAATGTCACCTTTGGCAGTTCTGCCTCTATGACACAGTGCCTGGTAATCTGAATAGCTGTGTCTAAGGAGGTATAGAAAACCTAACAATGTTCCTGTGTGGTGGTGTAATTTACCAAACTTTCCTTTTGGTAAGACAAATAATGAGTAGATCTACATTCACCAGGAGTCTTCTCTAGCCAGTACCTAATGGAGAAACTCTCAAACAGGGAATGAAGAAAACAAGACAGGGACCTACCGCTCTTCCCTCATGAACTTTTGTGCCAATCTGCTTTTTAACTATGGATTCCAAATGCTTAACTGCACCATAGAACTAGCATGTCTAACCAAATTGGACCTGGCACCTTTAGGAGGTGGCTATCAAACCCCTGGCTCTTGCATCCTAAGTGCTGGTCCCTACTGTTAGCTCTCTGGGTCTTTCTTTGTTGGCAATTCCAAAAGGAATGAGAGCCACTACAACTGGAGCACTCATGCTCAAATTTGTATGGGTGTTGTGAGTAGAAGCCCCTGCAAATTAAATTGCCAATACAGAAGGCACTGTTGTAAAAGCTGTATAGGCTTCCCAGCCTGGCCTCCTGATGTCAGGGTCCTATTAAGTATATGTCTGTTGTGAGATGTATCATCTTTTATGCACCTGACTGGGTAATAGTCTGCAAATATAACTGGGCTTGCAGCAGATCCCATTAAACAGAGGGGTTGATTACAACCTTATACTAAATGATTCATCATAAAAAGCCATGCAGTACTCAATGAAGTATTCCTCTTCACTCTTGGTCCAAAAGGCCTGGCTGTTCCTGATGGGGGAGGGAACTCTTTGGGCAAAGAAACTCTATCTTTGCCCACTGATTCAGAGTTCATCTACAGCTCACAAATACATCTAGGGTTTGTGCAGCAAGTCTGAGATTTCAGTACCTTCCCCAACTCCAGGGGGGTATATCCAAACCACCCAAATCCTGAAGGCAGGTGGCAGGTCTGGTTTACACCTGAGCCAATACCACCCCAACTTGCTCCAAATGGTGCTGAAATGGCTTGACTAGGCCTCAGGGCCCAGCCCTCTCCCAAAACCTCTGCTACTCAACCTCCCTTTCTCCCTATTCCCCATATACTTGCATGTGGGTATGAGAGGCCAGCAGGCTCTCTTCCTTGCAAACCTCTCTGCTTCTGAGCTCTTGCTGCCACTGCCACGACTGCTAAAATCTTCTAGCCTTCAGAGGAGGGGAATGCTGACAAGGCCACTACCATGTTTGAAGCAACATCCAAAGAGAAAGCAAAGAGGGGCAGATGGAGCCAGTTCTGCCCCCTAACACCTGACATCATGGAACATTGTGCCCGACACTGTTAATCCTGGCTTGTCTTCCATTAGAGGCCAACTAAAACAGATCCTACCCCATCGCACCTCATGGGCCGAGATCTACGGTATATAGGTTTTACAAGGAGTTGTTGAAAAGTAACTGCTAAAAGGGAAGTTCTAATGTATTTATATACAATACAATGTATTGTATTCATAGATGCTTGAGCAAGCTGCACTCTGCATTAATGATTATAAAGGCATTACATACAGCATTTTATGTGTGCCAAATATTTTTATTTTTTAGATCATGCAAGATAATAAAATATAACCATATAACAAAAAAGAAACATTAACATATTAAATACACAAACATTAACAAGAAAAAAACTAAAAAAGAAAAATATAACAATACAGATATTAAACAGCAATTACTATTCATTACATACAGCATTGAAAAAGTTTTTATTTTCGATTTGTTCTTACCAATGAGAATAAGAATTAGAAGGTTGCATCCCATCCCATAATAACACTGAGAGAAGGAGAGAAAATATTAGGGAAAATACAGACTGTTTTTCGTGTTTCATTAAACTGGCTTTCTCAAAGCAGGCATAGAACACAAAACAGCCCAAATACAAGCAAGTAACTAAGTTCAATTTCTTTTACTGTAATATTACAGTTAGCTTAAATATCTTCCAATGAAATAAAAGGAGCTAAGAAGTGCCAACTTTGCCTCTTGATTATACTCTGGAGTCTTTGATGAAGATGGAGCAATTTATCCCATAAGGACACATATTTTAAATGATATCTATTAATCTATACTGCTGTATTTATTCACCAGTAAACTTATCTGGTATGATAAAATGTGTTCCTTAAAGAATGCCTGTGGATGATTACTGGAAACTGTATATTAAAATAGAAGCAAATATATTTAATTATTTTAAATATTTTTATGCCACACTTCTGCCATTCAGATTTCAGGGCAGCGTACAGAAAATATAAAGAAAAATTATTTATACAACAATACCATACAATAATAGCATGCATAACAATGAGAGCTAACACAAAAAAATTATAAGCAAGATTAAGACTGTAGTACAATTGAAATGCCTAGGCAAATAAGAACAGCTTCTTCTGTTGCCAAAAATATTGCAATGTAGTGAACATTCACTGAACAATTTGTCGCTTTATGTATTACTCATCTTTATTGTAATGCATCTTGAAACTAACTGGATGTACGTAATTGGCTAACATTACTTATTAACCTAATCTAATTCCCAATGGAACAAGTTAGCATCTCTTATACCATGTTGTAGAGGCAGGTGACACCAAGGGAGTCGGGGGGGGGGGGAGTTGAGATGAGAGAGAAAAAGATCTGTAGGATAAGGATGAGGAACATTTTTGCTTCAAAGGCTGAATTCCAATTTGGGAAGGGTCTTGGTGGCTGCAAGGTAGTAGGGTCAAAGCAAAGTGGGTGGGGTGTACATCTTCTTGTTTTGCTCCAGTACAACAACTTTTTAGGCTGCACACCAGAACTCATTTCAATGGAACACCTTCCCAGTCCAGATGGTTGTTATAAATGGGTATCAAGATTGATTTGACAAATCCCAGAAACAATACATTAATTATTGGTACTATACAGTGCAGGGCTTAAAAATTCTGCCTGGCATATGAAAGTTGGGCCATGGCTTAGTATCAGAGTACATGTTTTATATGCACAAGATTCTGGGTTCAATCTTTATCATCTCCAGGTAGGGCTAGGAAGCAATCCTGCTGAACTGCTATAAGTAAGTGTGAACAATCTGGGTTAGATGAATTAACAATCTGACTCAATAAAGGCAGCTTCCTATATTTCTTGGAGAAATTTGTGACCCTTGTCCTGTGGAATGAGCCCAGAGGGAGTTACACAGTGACATCACAAGAATCTTTTACCCTAGACTGAGGGGAAGGAGTGACTGAGAGCTAAACTAGATATGATATTAACTGTATGAAAGCAGCTAGCCTGCTTCCTTTTTTTCCTGTAAAACCAGCCATAAGGCCTCTCAAGGTAGGCAGTGGGACTTTTGCAATTGATCTAACAAAGGGGGCCTCTGAAGCATTTCAAGGGATGCATTTCAATTGAAGCTCCCATAGAAGCCAAAGAAAGCTTCTCTTGAAATGCAAACAGGAATTTTGGGGAAATTATTTTTACAGAATCATGGTGGGAAGAAAGTAAAAGGCTGAGATCCATGGAGATCTATCATCATAGATACTTCTGCCAATGCCACCTGTCAAAACTACCTCTTAAACCGGGTAACATCCCAATCATTTTAATTTTTTAAAAAAATGTTTAATGTTTTAATATATAAATTCTCCCCCTAATTTTATGTTTATACCATTATTTTTTTACTTTTGTATTGTCTTTACCTTGTATTGTTTTAAATATGTTGTTAGCCACCTTGAGTTCCCATTATTGGGAGAAAGGTGGGATATAAATGAATAAAATAAATAAATAAAATAAAACCAAATGGTTCCAAAGCTATCTAGACTGGTGGTTTAGGGAATGATGACTGCTGTGCTCTCCTCATCATGAGGCACATAGAGACAAACAGCTGCATCTGGACCAGCTGCCTGTCTCAATGTTCTCCTTGACTGGAAGAGCACTGCGGTCATCATTTCCCAGTGCCCCAATCTACAGAGCTATGGAAATCCTTTGGTTGGGGTGGTGCCTGTATTAAGAGGTAGGATTCTTGGGGCAGGGGTGTTCATGGGCAGTCATTAACAACCATAAATGTGAATCACAAAAGTTATGAGATCATAAATCCAATCTCATAAATACTGAACAGGGTGCTAGCCAGAGTTTATTCCCACTCTCTATTTCCCATGGTCACAAGGGTGTTTTGCCTTCCTACAGCTACTGTACATTGACTGCATTCACACACTCTCATGCCTGGCTTCTTACAGGCAGTGTAACAGATTTATTATTACCTAGCCACTTTCTCAGATAAGGGATATTCTTTTAACTAAAAGCCTGCTGGTACTGTCTTGGCTGGTTGGCTGACTTCTCTCTTTCACTTTATTTGCCATGTCTCTGCCAGGTGTATACTGCACAAAAGGCTTACACTCTGACCTATGTGGGTTTCTTCAGAAGAATGTGTCGTCAAGTCCAAAGAGATATATTTCTGTACAACTGTGGCTCACATTGCATTCTGTGTTTGCCTCCTTCTCTGCCTTGGATGGAAAAGGAGAAAAAGGTGCTACCCCACTTCACATATCCTCAGATGCTGTAGGAAAATTGAAGCTATTTGTCATTTATGCTTCCTAAAGTGACTCTGAAGGCTGCTGGAGAGGAAGAAATGAAACAATGGCTTCTTTCCAAAGGCAGCTGCAACTGCTGAGGTGTAGCATTGATATTTCCTTTGCTTTTTGATTATTAAGAGAATATAAGGTGGACAGTGATGAGAACTTGATGCATAGTCCCACAGGAAAAAGCCACAGTGAAGTCAAGAAGACTTAAATCTAGGCCAGAAGTTGGAAGCACCTGGCTCTCCAGATGTTGTTAGACTGCAAGTCTTAGCAGCTCTAGCCAGCAGAGAGAGTAGTGAGGAATGCTGAAAGTTGTAGTCCAACAATATTTGGAGGGCTGTATGATTTGCACCTTTGTTCCACATTAACATGTATAGGATCGTCCTGACATTAGGTGGATGTTGGAGGGGGGCCAGCATCATCCCCTTGGCCATGCTTTCTGAACATGCCCCCCTTCCCTCTGTTGGAGGGCAGTGCCATATGGCCTGTCCTACAAATCCTAAATTAGCTTGGTAGCTTTAGGTTTGGTGGGGGGGGCACCCTCTCAATCCCAGTGTTGAAGTAAAATTCAACTGCCAGTTCAATTCGCTCTTCTGTATGGAATAGGTAATGGAGTGACATTTTGTCCTTTGTTTGATGCACTAAACATCTCAGTGCAGAGACATGTAGATTCTGGTGGCAATTGAAATATTTGTCTGTCTCTGAATTTCTCTCTCTCCCCCCCCCCTCTCTCTCTCACACACACACTAATCTCCCTTCACTTTGTGCTTTCCTTCCTCTTCCCATGGCAATTCTTAAGCCATTTTTGGAGAGGCTTCAGTATCACAAACACAATGGAATAAGTGTAGGATTCCATTTCCTTTCCTGAGGGAAGACACTTCTGAAATATATTTGACCCCATTTAGATTGTCTAATTGAATTGTTAGAAGATTTCCCAGTAGAACAGCAGTAAAGTTTCAGCAACATAATAATCTAACCTCATCTAAGAAGTTTGAGAAAGGCAAACACTTGAAAGCCAAGGCCTTTGTTTCTTCCCTTTAATATCTAGGATAGTCTGTTAAAAGTAAAAAGGGGGAAATTTCACAAACTTTTCATGTTTATATAAGAAGCAACAGGTTTTTTTTTTAAAAGATGTCAGAAAATGGGTACTTTTGAAAGTCATCTTGACATTAAAAATATGTTTAGATAGTGCTTTGTTGGCTACATTCAGTGATATGGCTCTCCGGGTGTCAGTTCAAACAAACAGAAGTGCAATGCCATGGTTATACTTCTGAAGTGGGTGTTTTGTGTGAATATCCGACTGTTTACCAGTCCAACTCATATTATATTTAGTGGAGAACACTCAAAGTGAATCAGTCATTTACACAATTGGGCACTCACATGCAACACAAAGTCCGTAACTAATCTCATCTGTCTAGGAGGGAGAGGCATCCATGCTCTGCCTTCCTACGCAAGTGGTAGTACCACTGTAGGTATGCATTACCCAGACTAAAGGGTAAAAACCCAGACTAAAGGCTAGTAAATTACATCTAAATATTGTATTCTTGTATTCTTCATTTTCCAAACAATAGATGAATTAAATGACTGTAAATGACTATGTTCTTCAAATCAGCGACTATTCATAAAAGTAAAATCTGCAGTATGTGTGTGTGTGTGTGTGTGTATATATATATATATATATATATATATAAACCCACATTAAGTCTCACCATGTATCTGATGCAGCCAAATTATTACTTCATCTAGATGTATTGCTAGAGCCATACTACACTGAAAACACAAACTTGCTGACAAAACCTTCAGACAGGAGGTAATAGTAATTCACAAAAGAAGGGGAAAGTTGTAAGATGTAAGCATGCCCAGTGATCAGGCAACTCAGTGTCAACAACATATAAACTTGGCTTAAAAACAAAGGCACATGTATCCTTGCTCACAGATATTCAAGGTCAACTGAGATCCTTCAAAATGAAGTCAAGAAAACTGTTGGCAATATTTTTGTTGCTAGTGATTTGATAACATCAAACAGCAATGGCAGATGTGGGTTTCCCAGGGTGCCTTGTAAGAATCAAAGTCATATCACAGACACTCATTTGTCATTTAGGGACAGGCATACCTCCTTTGCTAGTCTTCCCAAAGAACTTCTGCCAACAATTTTCCATATTCAGAAACATTTCATGGCTTGTGTTGACCACATATTCTAGCTACTCTGGAATATCTGAATAAGTTTCAGGAGGGAAAGCATGAAACAAACACACACACAAACAATAATTACTAGACCATTTCTAGAACCAATTCAAAGTGATGGTTTTAACCTCTAAAGCCATGCATCACTTGGGACCACAGTGTATGAAGGGACATCCCCCCCCCTATCTTCCTACCCATACTCTGAGACAATCATATAAGGATCAAATCAGTTGTGAAGAAGAATGTATATTCCCAAGTATTAATTCCTTTCCCCTCCAATATGTCTTAGGGATGCATGTCACAGAATTCAGACTTGAAAATTTAGCCTGTGCTTAACTTCCCTTCAGAAAACAAAGCATACTAAATACATGATATGTAATTTTCTTTTTATTCCAGCAGGACTTAGATAATAGATTTTTTTTAAAAAAAAAGAGAGAGAGAAACAGGCCTTGTATAATATGCTGAACTTTTGTTGTTGCTGGTGGTGCTGTTGCTGCTGTTTTCAATGGTTTGTGCTTTAAACTGATTTTAACTTTATGATAGTTTAATTGCTCTTTAACTTTTCTATCCTGTGAATTTTTAACTATGTTTATTTTAATTGTTGTATGCTGCCTTGAGTCCCATACTGGGAAAAGGCGAGATAATAATTACTGTACACCTGTGCTATTACAAACATGTATTTCACCACTTAAGAGAGCACTACTTCTAAAAATGTACTATTTGTATTATCAAGTTTGATCAGGTTCCCTGCTCCAGGTGTCATTGTATGCTGGTGTACATCAAGTGGACACACAAGGAAGGACTTTTTCAGCAGTAGCTGCCCAGTTATGGGATGACTTCTCTAGAAAGATCTGCAGCCATATATTTTACATCCCTTTTGCTCCAAACAAGGACCTTTTAACAAACCCCACTAGCTTGTTAAACTCAGATTAATTGAGCTACCAAGTGTGCTCTATGGTAGTTTAAAACAAAATAGAGATTACAATTATAATGAATAGTAGATAGATCTTAAAATAAAATAAAATGAATATTAACTAGGTAGCACTTACCTCTAATCCTGGCAAAGGCTTCCCCAGCAAGGAAAGAGGAAGTGAACAGAGCTCTGTTCACTTCCTCCTTTGAAATCCCATGGATTATTGTGAGACTTCATTAATGGGAAAATGTTAAAAAAACAAAAATAAGTCAGAAAAACTTTTCAAAAGCACATACACACACTTTAAAGATCCCAAGTAACCAGAGCAGGGTCATAAAAAGTCTGCTATTTACCCGTCTGTCACGATCTCACCTGGAAGTGTTTGTGCTGGACCAGCCATTGACACTGAATTGACGTGAGTACAATGGCGTGAGGTTTCACATGCTGGCAATGCTGGCCCAAAAGCACCACAGGGGATCTATTGATGGCTTTAGCCGTCAATAAAAAACTACAGGGTTTGATGGGGACATTAACATGAAGGGTGACATCATCTGATATGCACACCCTTTCATGGTTATGTGGTGTCATTATGATGCTGTATTTTATGCATCTGATAAAGTCCTGAGTCTCTCAGCTTTCCTGCCTAGCTGTTGGCCTTTCTTTCTCTTGTCAATGATTAATGAGATTTGAGGGGGAAAGCAACAAGACAAATGAGGAAAAAGCTGAAATAGCAGGAGCAGGCTGAGAAGCCACTGAAACAATACTGGCATTTCTTTGCAGTCTGGCCAGGAGGAACCCAGACTGAATGGTAGAGCCAGCCATGCTGAGACCTTCAGCAGCAGCTTCCAGTGATTCACCAGCAAAGAGCTCCAATCTATGTATGTATTCAAAATATTTTCTATCATACAGTTTTTAATATTTTGGAAGATCACATCAGTCTTGTCCCCTACACTATTTAACATCAACATGAAACCACCAGGAAAGGTTGTCTGGAGTTTTGGAGTCAGGTGTCACCAGTATGCTGATGATAACCACCCAGCTCTAATACTCCTTTCCACCTAATTCAAAGCAAGCTGTTCCTGTGCTAAACCAGTGTCTGCCAACTGTAATGGACTGAGAGTAAACAAATTAAAGCATAATCCAGACAAAACAGGAGTGCTCCTGGTCAGTCAAAGGACAGATCTGGGAATAGGGATTCAGCCTGTGTTAGATGGGTTACACTCCCCCTAAAAACACAGGTTCACAGTTCGGGGGTATGCCTGGAGGCTCAGGTTTCAGCAGCGACCAGGAGTGTTTTCACACAGTTAGAGCTAGTGCACCAACTGCACCCATTCTTAGAGAAGAAGGATCTGGCCATGGTGGTACATCCCTTGGTTACATCCCATTTGGATTATTGTACATGGGGTTGCCTTTGAAAAGTGCTCTGTAACTTCAGTTGGCCCAAAGAACAGCAGCCAGGTTGTTAACTGGGGCTGGCTACAAGGAGCACACAACTCCCTTGTTGCAACAGCTCCATTGTCTGCTGGTACATTTTTGGACGCTATTCAAACTGCTGGTTTTGGCCTATAAAGACCAATATGGCTTGAGTCCACGATATATATGAAGGACTGTATCTCCCTTTATGAGCCCATTAGAGCTCTAAGATCATCTGGAATGGCCCTTCTCTCTGTCCCACAACACTCTCAGGCTCATTTGATGGGAACAAGGGAGAGGTGGCTGCTACCAGACTTTGGAACTCCCTCCTTTCCTAAATGGGCCAGGATTGCCCTGTCTCTGCTCTCCTTTCATCAAGAGGTAAAAACATTTTTGTGCCATCAGGCACATACAGGAGATTTTCACACGGGCTACATATCCTGTGGCAGGAACAGAACTGGGTTGGGAAGGGTTTTCCCTTTCGGACGACGTTGACCCCGTTCTGTCCTGCATCCATCCTGCTCCCGTACTGTTCTGGAACAATATAATCATGATTCTTCATCGTGAATAGACCTCCCGTTCCGTCGCTATCACACAATCACAGGTGTGCGAACAGGAGCCCCGTTCCTGTTCTGAAGTGACAGCCATGGAGGGGAGGTCCGTTCCAAACACTTCCTGGTACGATCTGGACATCCTGGTAAGTGGCACCCTTTATTTTACCCTTCCTGTTTCAACTGTGTGTTTTCATGCTTGGTGAACTGATTTTATGTTTGGGGGAGTTTTATTTTTTAAATTTACCACCCGGCTGTTATCACACAATAACGTGATAACATTTCAGACAGCCAGTCATAAAAGCAGCCTTACGACAGCTGCATTTATGGCCAGCCAGCAAGGGGAGGGGGAGCCCGTTTCTGCCACGTAATTAAGGTAAGTGTGTGAAAGATTTACGTTATTCCGTAGCAGGAACGGGAGAGGAGGTGGCGGGGCAGTAACGGGGCATTTTGGCCCTGTGTGAAAATCTCCACAGTCTGATGAGGGCTGGGTTTTTAAATGGTGTACAATCTGGATTTTAAAGTTCTTATATAGGACATTATCAGAATGGTGTCTAAAAATGCAATAATTCCATGAATGAGGATAGGAGAAACATCATGGCATTATCACACCTATTATTGCATGTTGCTTTAATTGCATGAAAGAACCACCATGGAATTATTGCATGATGACCACTAGTGCTTTAAGAATGGGGGTTTATTTCTGTGATTTAGTATGGGTGAGATTCGGTGGTTCTCATGAGAAGATGTGAACACACTTCAAACTCCAAAAACACCTTAATTTACAAAGTAAATGAACACACAAGCACTGAAACAAACCTAAAAGTGTGCAAACTAAACAGGATAGTTTATAAAAAGAGTGTCCTGTGCTTCGTTTTCATGTTCTCACCCAGATGTTTTCTCAATGAGGACCACCCATTCACGCTGTAATCTGGCAATTACAATGGGCCATAGTTTCACACACATTCAGTAGTGTGAAAAAAAAATGATATTGACGATCTATTTACAACTTGTCCTGTGAATGAGAAGAACACTTTGTTTGCAGGTGCAGCACACTGTAACAATGTGAAGACAATGACACTGTGTGATAGCGGGACTCATTTGTGCTACTGTGGCATTATAATCCAGCGAGTTTTGCCGTGTCTGATAGTCCATCGTTTTTAATACATTTTAATATTTTAAATGCTTAATGTTTTTTAACTGCACAAACTGTTTAATTTGTTTTAAACATTTTATATTTATACTTTTAATGCTTTTGTGTTGTTTTTAATTGGTATTATTTTTAACTTATTGTTAGTCACCTTGAATCTCTATTTTGGGAGAAAGGCGGGATAAATAATGGAACAACTTACTTGTTGGATTAAACAACAATCGGTAAGTGATTTCAGAAAAGAATGGAGTAGTGTAATTGAGTTTTGGAAAACCGAGAAAATTGGGATAAGAGAATTTTGGTTTGTAGACTAATTGAAGCATACTTAAGATGGATCAAATTTGTTAAAATTCATAGAATTTAATAATTAATATATGTAAACTCTCTGTCGGAAAAACAGGAGGAATGTTATATATAAAGGAATATAATAGATGTAGGGGTATGAGGGGTATGAGATTCCTGTTAGTAAGGACTTAGAAGTATAAAAAACAACTGAAACGGGAGATAGAAAGTCAATGTTAGAAAGAAATCAAATTCAGACAACAATGTAAAGGAAGTAATGAAATTTTTATTGTTTGGATAAAGTTGTAAAGATAATGATAATAACAATGTGTGCAACAATAAATAAATAAATAAATAAATCCAAGCAAAAGAAACTTCACCAAGGAGTTGAATCACATCTAGAGAAAGTCAACTAATCTTTACTGAGTTCTTAAATGACACCAGCTTAGCTACCAAGTGAACATCTCAGTTTATGCTCTAAGGATTTTTTAATTCCCTATATTACAGCTCTGCCATCAGCTGCCACCCATCTAGCCTCAGAAGGCAGGGTCATAATGTCAAGTTATTTGTTGTTTGAATATTATTTTAGATCATTTGTTTATTTTTTAAAATTTATACCCTGCTTTCTCCCTGCCTCTTATAAGTATGGAGCCTTCCCTAGACAGCATACAAGATAAAAAAAAAACAGTGCAAAATATTAACCATACTATATGTGTCGAAGCAGGTGTATATGGGACAGGAAGTTCTTCAGATATCCTGGCTCCAGACTGTTAGTGTTTCATAATGAGTACCTACAGATGTCCAGTTCAGAAAGTCCATGCTTAAATCACATTTGATTTTGATGTTTAGTTTTCATAAACTGCATTGACATAACTGATTTTTGTTACAAGTGTAGTTAACAAAGCACTTGGCACTGCTGAAATGACAGTCTTCACTGTGAGGTTTATAACTTTCCTTATTATATTTCTGTAGACATATGGTGATTTACAGCGGGACAAATCATACCTTCCTCATTAGTAAAATTCTTAATGGTCAAGATATCCTCTTGAGGCTGGGATTTGGCTGCTTTAATAACACCAACAGGATGTGCTTTATGTTAAGTATGAAAATAGACTGCTTTGTTGCCATTTAAGTCAAAACAGCAAGTCATTTCATTCTAAACCATGATATGTTTTAACTTTCCATACTGTCAACACCACTGACTTTTATTTGCACAGTAATCCTTCTCTAGCAATAACCCTAAGAGGGAGGGAGAAAGCTACTTCTAACAGCTAGCTGATAAAATGGCTGACACTGCAATTTATTTCACCCAAGTGGTCATTTCCAATTGTTTTCACCAAGCTTTTCATTTTAATATTCATTGACATCCTTCTCCACATATGCTTTGCCTCCATTAGTGTTTCATTTATCTGAAAGAAGATGCAATAAATCATAGGGTTTCTGTAATTCAGGGTTGTTCCACCCAAGACCACAGGTTGTGTACAACTCTTCCTGCTCCTGGTAAGGTTCACAAAACTGGAGGGATCTTATCTGCTTTTCCCACAATCCAGTGGCCAGCTGACTTATAGAAGGACACCCCCACACACACACACTGTTCTAGCACTACTGTTACAAGCACTGGAATATCAATCTCATTCTGGATCACTGAAAGATGAGGGAGAAGAAAGCTTCTCCAACCCTCCAATAACCCCACATATAAGTTCCAGTTTTCCCACTGCTAATAGCACAAGGAAAGACTTCTCTTGTTATCAGTTCTGGGAGGTGGCAGGGGCTTTTAACTCTACCTACTTCCTAATTACTGTCAACCTTCTTATCCTTGCATGTCAAGATGTGTATAGGACCAGCCCATGAACGTTTTCTTTCCTGTTCATCAAATGACACCCCCATTAACCCAAGCTAATGTTTGTATTACCCACAGCCAGCTAAATGCTCTTGGTGCATGAAGCAGAAAATTCCACAACTGCCTATTCCCATTCCTAGCAGTAAAAATACAACAATGACAACATAAATAGTACACTAAAATTTCATGAAATCTGCTGCCTGAGGCAGTTACCTCATTCTTCCCAATGGGAGGGCTGGCCTTGAGTATGTGTAATCATGTATGTGGTGTGTGTGTGTGTGTGTGTGTGTGTGTGTAGTTTGCAGCTCCCCAGCCCAAACCAGGTGCTCCCCCAGGACCATACTCAAGTACGAAGAAGCTAAATTAAAGTATTCTGTAGTTTGCAAAATCTTCTTCTTTCAATATTCCAAACAGTGAGATTCTCCAGTTTGTAACTGGTTCACACCTGCAATGGAAACCAAAATTGGTGAATCTACACTAGGCATGCTGAAAACAATATCTTTGGAAATGTTTGTGTTACTTATTGATGATTACTCTGAAATAAGTGGTTTTGTGAGAGCAGCTGAAGTGTCTGTTCTACTTTAGTAAAAGTTGCTGAAGCAGACTAAGCGAAGTTGAGAATGCCAAAGAGAATTATTTGAAGAGAAGGTTCTTGAAGAGTGTGAACTGTGATTTGAGTATTTGTCGGAGGAAATAAACTCTTGAATTCGTTTAGTGCATTTGAAAAGTGATATTTATTTCTCTTGTACGTTCTTTGTGAGGAGAACTCATTTTGTTTTCACTTCTGATTCATGTTACTTTCAACCCTCACATGAATGTGAATAGCACTTACATTGACCCAGTCTGTTTACCAGTCTGATACTTGCAATGGCAAATATTTTGACAAGTGACTGCAACACTGAAATTCTCTACAATTGAATCAATTGGATCTAATTAGGCTTAACCTTGGACTATGCCTAGGTAGATATCTATATCTGTATCTGTATCTATATCTGTTATATCTGCATCTATAGCTAGCTAGCTAGAATCTCAATATCAGAAACAGCACTGTTGCAATCACTATGTGAAAATGTTCATTGTGTTGTGATGCTGCAGGTAAATGGACTAGATCCAAACCGGACTATAAATAACTGAGCTATTTTCTAATGTTTTTTAACACTAGTGTGGCTTTTATTGGCCCAGTTCTGAATCAGACTAGAAGGTAAATGTCTCCCATTACAAGGAAGGAGGGACATCACTACACCTACAAAGTGAAATAGGTACATGTGTATGCGGGGAAACCAGAAAGATTTTCAAGGTCTGTGTTCAGGGCAGAGGACAGATTCAGGGTGGTCCAATATTAAATTAAATTAAATTTTCATTTCAAAAGGAGTGACAGATATACTAAAAAGATAGAATTCAAGAATATTATAGGATGGTAGAAGATCTAGTTTCCTGGTTAAGGCCTAGTTCTTTAAGCTTCAAATGCTACACTGTTCCCTCATGGCAAAAGACATCTTTCCCATCAAGAATGCCTACAGCACCACCTCTACAGCAGGATCATTTCCAGGTGGTGTAGGATCATTTCTAGGTGGTGTGCTGTCCCCAGGAATGCCACAGGACAGATGTGGCCAGCCTAACTACTATTTGAAGAATTCACAAAGTGCTGTGTAAGGACTACAGTGGCTCCTCCATATCCGTGGGTTCAAAAGCTGCAGATTTGGGCATCCTGGGATCGTCACTACATACCTAAAATGGCAGTCTACATACCTAAAGCAGTGCCGCCACATATCTGAAATAGCAGTGCCCATACTTAAAATAGCCATTCCCATTGATTAATGTGGGACTCTACCATCCACGGTTTTTGCTATCGTGGGGGGTTTCAGAATCAAACCCCCATGGATACAGCCCCCCCCCACTGTATTTGAATAGTAAAAGAAAGGGCAGGTGAAGAAAGCCATTCTTGACTTCATTTTGTAGTATGCAATGATATTATTCTACTTCAACAAATAATATTGCACTCAGAGTCAAGTTCGAGATCAAGGGTGGCTTCAAGGCCACGTGTGCCTTCCAAGGCTGTTTTCCCACCTAAAAGGTCCCTGCACCCCACCAAAATTTGGGCTTTAAAAAAAGCCCTATGTGGGCCTGGAATATATAAGGGAAAGCAAAAAGCTCCCCAAACACATCAAACATATTGGTGACACTTCCCCCCAGAGCCTTTTAAGAGCATTACTTTTTGAGGTGATTTTACTTTTTACCCTCAAGTTGGGGTGTGTGGAGTGCAATTGGAGGGTGCGGACCACTTGGCCTCTTTAGGGGGGCAGTGGAGTATGGTTTCTAAGCCATGAAAGTTGCCCACCCCTATTCTTAAGTATACACAAGACAGGGAAGGCAATACAGTTTCTAATTGTACAACAGGTTACATAAGCAGTTGTACAAATAGTTGCACAAGCAGCAGCATGCCTAGAGAAAACAAGAGCATGTGTACTACTCCTTTTCCCATTGGAACTTACAGCTAAACTCCATCAGCAGACCTTTTTTTTTTCATTATTAAGGTTAGAGTGTATTGGATGTTGGCCCTTGTATGAAAAAGGCAAGAAAGATCTTAGAATTCCTCCCCCTACAACCCAAAACTTTATGTTGAATCTTATGTTTATTTCATATTCAATCAGTCTTTATGTTAATTTCCAGCCCAACTCCATGAAATGTTGAAAAATACTCATCTGGTAACATCACTAGTCATTGTTACTGAAATGTGGGAGTGTATTTGTACCTGAGGGAATGGGACGGATGAGAGTAATTGGTTATTGAGGGGACATTATGCAAATCTGGCATGCTTTTCTCTATTACAGTCATGTTACAATATATCATGAAGGCTAGATCATTCCAACTGCAGCTAAACTATGTAACAAAGCTTTTTTAGTACAGTATAAACTCAGAGTCGCCCCCACCCCCAAAGCCTAGAATGAGATACTAGCTTGTTTCTCATTCTGTCTGTGTAATACTACATCTTCTGACATTTATTATTCCCTACTGTGTTTCTGCTACCTCAGGTTCACTTCTCCCTTAAAAAAAAAAATCCTTTATGGTTTTCTGTCCTGTCTTTCCAACTAAGCTTCATTTCAGATGTTCCTGTTATGCATGTATGTGTGGTCTGGCCTCTAGTTCTGTTTCAACACCAACTTGGTTTCTTAGGTTGTCAGGTTTTCTTTAAAACTTCAGAAACTTAAAGAGTGACCTGCAACCTGAGGTCCTGCTTTCTTGAGGATTGAAAAAAAATTGTAGGTTTAAATTAATCTCAAAGGGTGCAGAGTTCAGCTGCAGTTCCATGAAACTAGATGTACAACTCCAATACCTTTGTGTTTTCTGTTCTACTTGCCCACTCAATTATCACCAAACCTGTGGTAGCAGACATGGTAGGCATTAAGGAATCCTTTCTTAGAGGGCCAGGCTATTCCTCTTGCAAAATACATGAAACACATCATGGGGAAAGAGCTTGGAAAATTTAGTTTGATGTACTACAACTCCCCAAATGAACCAGCCACGATGGCCACTAGCCATATTGCCTGGGTCATTCTGGGAGTTGGAACCAAAAAAGTAATTCTTCCCAACTCTGCATGAGTGTCAGAGACAGCTTAGCACCTTTACTTTATCTAACATCCCCTTAATATTCATTTATAGAAGTCTATATTTATAGTAATTATTTATAGAAGGAAACTGTTAGGAATCAGGGTGTGGAACATATCAATTACATTAAAAGCTGCTTTCCCCCATAGTTCCAATGCTGCATACATGTAAGTTTCCCATGATTTCGGTGAGGGGGGGAGGAGGAAGAGGAATTCATAGCTGGCATATCCTTCCTGATGAAGAATCTAAAGTAGTCACACAAAAAATGCAGTAGGAGCTTCACCTCTGATTCTGCCTACAAAGAGATCTGTCCCAGAAGTGCCTGCAACAAACACAAACCCTGCAATAAACCCTGAACATTTTGTTTTAGTGCATTTAAATGAAGTTAGTTTAGAGTTCAAGCCTGATTTTGGATTATTTCCCCTTTTCCTGGCAGCCCTCCATACTCTATCTCCCAGGAAGTCCCCTGATATCACAAGGAAGAGTTTTGTTTTGTTTTTTGAGGGGGGATGCATGAGATTTCAGCCTGGAGCAGATAGAAAACTTTCTTCATGTAAACTTCCATATTTAATCTTAGAATCCAAGCCATTATAATTTCATTACACCATATCATGAAAGAGTTTTTTAGATATTTAATTTGAAAATTAATGGAGAATAAATTAAGGAACATGAAGCAACCCCTCTGCTCTGATGGTTGGATAATTTTATGCAATTTTTCATGGGAGTAAACACTATTGAATTCAGTGGGACATCCTTACCAGCAAACATACACTTAGGATTGAATTGTTATGAGTTGGAAGCATCAGCTTTTGAAGGATGCCACCTTTTAAGAGCATTTCTGATGCCTTTACTGTCACTTGTTCAACCTCTTTGCTTAAAATGCTGAAGATGACCAAAAAAAAAAAAAAGTGTGACACCAAAACCTTGCTGTCAAGGACAGAATGACCATATGGTCGTTGAGACGGGCAACAAATGAGAAATCTATAAAAGTTCTACTCAGCTTCACAGAACATTTGATCTGTGCCAAACAGATCAAATGCGCAGGCAAAATTAGTTTTCAGCACACCTGTCATATTTTTTTGCAATACACGATCAGCATATTTACTACACAGGTGCAATAATAAGCTATTTACAGCAGCAGACACAATTGCATTTGGAATAATAACTGTCCATTAATGCAGGTGTTCTCATTCCTTAGGAATGATGAATGGTTCCAAGGTTATTTAGCTCATTCAGAGCTTGGATATTCATTTTCTTGTAAGCTCCTCCTCTCTGCAAAAAGGAAACCTGGTAATGACAGGTGATATAATAATACCCAGACAATAGAAACATTGTGGAGAGTTGGAACATTATGACTTCATAGCATGTGGGGTGTATGTGACAAATACTGCAAAAAGTCTAGACTGATGCTTAAATTATCTGATGTTATAAAGTAAAAGAATTATGCCCAAGATCATATTTGATGCTCTCAGATTGTAAAGCTCCACCAACAAATTTATGCTGGGGATCAGGAGAGTGATGGCTTCAAGCTCTCCTGGTGCACCTCCACAACTGTTTGGGTCAAGAGTGGAGCTGCATCTATGCACTATCCTGCTGCCCTTATGCAGCCTAGGGGAAAGTGATGAATAAGGAAATATGGAATACCTCCTTTAGCAACATTTTTTAAAAAAATACTTATAAAAAAAGTACAGTGCCAGAGTAATTCATTAAGATGATTCAGACCACAATATGCATCCTGTCCTGCCATTAGAGAGAAGCCTTGTCTTCTTTGCAGGGCTGGTCAAGAGGTTTTGCTTCCTGAGAAAAAATACAAAATACTGACCTTTGCCTTCAAAACATTGTTTTGTTCAAAAGGCAGCTAGATGACAATGTGAATCTTACTGCACTACTGGAGATGGGGTATTGTTCTATGCCACGGCTAGTTAATTTAGGGAATGAATGATGTCTGGGTTGTACATACAGCTCTAACTGCATCCACACCTATAAAATAATTCAGCTCCAGTGTGCAGTATCCTGCCCTGGCTTGACCTGTGTTAGCATCACATGCACCCGTTATAATCTGAACCCAATGTGTATTGACAGCCACACATTTCCCCCATCTGATGTCACATTGGCACAAAAGGGAGTGTCCTACAATATCCGTGTGTTCACTGCATTTGGTTATTTTGGGTCACATAACCACAGTGGCTGGCAGTTTACATTTCTTCCTGGCATGTATAAACCTATCAATCAACATACTTTCTTGGTTTTTAAAATGGCATTAAAACTGGATGTGAGGGTGATCTGCCTTGGACATCTGTCACCCCATTGATCACCAGGGTTGATTTGGCTGATCTGGCTGGCTAGGAGATGTCCCCTTCCTCCCTCACCACTCCATGTGCATCCCTCCTGAAGCTAAGCACTCGGTGGAAGAGGACGACCATCCCAGATAGAAGGAAGGTACCGTTCTTCGGTGAGGGGTATACAATAGCTACGCTTTCCTGCTAGAACCTCCAAACAAGCTCAAGGTCCATTTGTAGGAGAATGTAGGGTAGTCAATGGCATTAAAGTCTAAAAGAAGCACTTTCACTTGGAAAACAGAGGGACATCATGTGTCCTAACAGCACTGGGATCGAGGTAAGGATGGATTTTTTTGCAGGTGTGGATCCAGCTTCTGTCCTCCAAAAGAGGGAATGGAAAAAAGGGGGAATGGCTGGAGTATGGCTGCTGTCTACCAGCATCTGCTGCCTGAGGTTGTTGCATCAGTCTGCCTAATGACAGGGCCAGCCCTGCTTCTTTGAACACAGTAGCTGCTGTTATGTTCATACGGCACAAGATAACTGTTTAAAGGAATCAGCAATGATATGCATGGTTCTACTTATTTTAGAAATGTACAAACGATTTTGCATGCATTTATTTCAGTGCAATGTGCTACAAGGCTCAGAAATGTATGGATTTCCAAGGGAAGATGTGCTCTGTCCTGCTGCTAGTATCAGGAGTTGTAAAGATGATATTTTTTGAAGGAAAATACAAAGCCACCCCAGCTGTAAATGGGCATATCTGTTCTGGAGGTTACAAAATAGATTCAGCATCTTGTATAGTTCCTTTAAGCCTAAAACACAACATGGATTCAGTTCCCCATTATTGCAGAAGCTACTAGCAGCCACTACTTCATGTTCTGGAGAGAAATTGAATGCTCTAATGGCTGAGACTATAATCATATATAAGAAATTATATGGGCAGAAGCCCCCTTTAGTTCAGTAATTCTTATTTATACATAGACATGCACAGGATTACACTGGGTATTTGGTTGTCCTTCCTAGCTATCTGGTTGGCTCCCATAGCAATGTGACTTGAGGGCTAAGGAACTTTAGGACTTATGGCTGTTTCTAGTGTTTCATTTTTCAGATTCATGATACAGAGTGCACTCTTCTCCCCAGAAGTGGTTCCTTGCTGTGGTGTCAACTTTAAGGCCATAAGGCCACAGCCTATCATTTCCTTACCCAAAATGGAACCAGACGCAATGTCATTGATGGGCATAAACTTGGATTGCTTTGCAGCTGTTCTCACTAAATGCAGCTGCTAATTGGAAAACTATGACTTGACACAATCTGGCTGGGAGGCATATCCTGCTTTTAGGAGACTAAAACTATCCTGGCACTATGGACCCAGGTGCTGACAATGTGTGAGAAGTGATCCATGCTCCTGGAGGCATATTTTATCCAGAGGGTGCTTTGAAAGAACCACTTAGGATTCTGGAATTTCAGAAGTGATAACACTCATCTCAGCTTTTGGAAATTAACTATTCATTGCCAGATTATAAATACCCTTCTTCTCATAACTGAGGCAAAGAAAGTCAAGTATAATTTATGAAATGTGCTGTTCCAGCCAGATGAACAGTAAGTGACCCATTGTGGTTTCCTGTTTTCTTTCTAATTACAACCTTTGTTTGTACAGCCATGTTTGTACAGTGAGCATTATCTGCATCCTAGAACCTCAGGCTTATTTCAATGTAACCAATGAAAGTTGACATTCCCTGTACAACTATATTAGTCTTAACATTGAACGGTATACATATTTATCACTGTAAGGGCTTTATTCTATTTTTTGCATTTTAATCTATGATTTAATTTAAAAGCTAAGTTTAAGAAATATGAATCCAGACCATGAAGTTCGTGGTCCCTGTGCATACTCTGGAGGTAATGCATTGGTAGCTGGTGGCTCCCAGGTCAGTGGATTGGTGAATCCATTCTGGGTTTTAGTCACAGAATCATGGAGTTGGAAGTCCATCCTTTAAAGGAGCTGTACAAAATGCTGATACTATTCTGCAGAGCAAGTTTGGCACTTTGAATAGCTCCTTCAAAGTTTTGCCACAAACATGGAGTGAATTCACCACTCCACTGTCATGGAAGTTACCACATGATTTTTGTGTGCCCCCTGAGCTTCAATTGAGCTGGGCTTCATCCCACCATTCAAAATTCTCTTGAGATGCATAGATACAGTTTGAGGTGTGTTTTGATATACTGTTTCCTAAGGGCTAAAATATGAGGTGTGTTAAATAGTATCTAATATTTAGGATCTCTTCCTTTATTTTACTCACAAAAAACATATCCAGCCCTGATCTGGATTAGGATTACTGCACATTGTTGTTGTTGTGCCCTCAAGTCATTTCCAGTTTACGATGACCCTAAGGTGAACCTATCATGAGTTTTTCTTGGCAAGATTTCTTCAGAGTGGGTTTGCTTCCTCTGAGGCTGAGAGAGTGTGACTTACCCAAGGTCAACCTGGTGGGTTTCAGTGGTTTAGCAGGAATTCAAACCCTGGTCTCTAGAGCCATAGCCCAACACTCAAACCACTACACCACACTGGATTACTGCACATGGGCAGTATTAAATCTCTCCTCTGCCATTTTTTCCTTCATTTCCCCCAGGGGGGAGAGAATTTAAAAAGTTAAAAGCCCCATATTGCAGATTTTTTAAAAATCAACCTTCCCTACATATATGTGGATTGTTTTTATTGAGCTCAGGACTGCATGCACTTCCTTACGAAGGTAAAAATATAACCCTAAACAAGCATGCTATATATTTAATATATTCTTGTGTAAGAGCTATCACTGAATTTTGTCTGAAACAAAAATGGAAGGCAAACAAGAAGTTTATGGTAGGCATAATATCTTATTTATTTTGACTACTTTTGAATTTTATTGTGTTCCATGTGTTTCTATTTGTTGTAACCCGCCCGGATTCCTTGTGATTGGGCAGGCTATAAATAAATAATTTATTATTATTATTATTATTATTATTATTGGGAATTATAGATTATTTCATTCTTTTACAAAAATATTTGAATGAGGAAGGGGTTCTTATTGTTAAGGATGTACTCTCATGCCCACATATCAGAACATGATGGGACTTGCTTCTCAATAGATGGATTACACTGTTAGTTCCTAGAGAAAAGTATCTGAGGCATATTTGTGGGTTGGGGATGTTGCTTAATTCAGTTCAGCATCTGATTAGTTAAAGAAAAGAAAAACCATTATAGGGGGTCAGTGAAATGGGGGATTTTTTGGGTGGTCGGTAGGGGGAAAATGTTGGCACAGTCCTTTTTGACAAACTGACCTATTAAGTTTCCTCATAATAACAATTTCTTTAGTGGGCTTGTTCCCGAAATTCATTCATTTGTTTATTTTTCATTTTAATTTGACACCCATCCTATTAAACTATTTGTGCTTTGCCTAGGAGAGCTGAGATAATGATCACAATATCCTACGTTTTATCTTATGGTCTTAGCATGTAAATCACCACCTCACACACACACACACACACACACACACATATATAAACCAAACCACGGCACAGTTTTTCTTGTCCCAACAGGTATATATGCCTAGTAACTTCAAGGACTTGTTTATGCATTTGTTGACTCTAGGGGCTCTAGATCACAATGTAGACATTAGGCTTTATGTTACCTCAGAGCCAGTGGCAGGAGGTGTTAGTGGGACAATAAATCTGTTCCAAGCTTTACTCTGAACTTTAAATGAGCTATTTAAGGTGTTGAAGTTATTTTTTGGATGTAGGAGTTAATGCCTAGAGGACTTCCCTGTTCTTCCTCCCCACAACAGCCCTGTAGATCCCTATGCAGAGAATCAAGGGACCCAGGTAAGTTGAGCAAGTTGTGGCACAAGGGGCAGAGGAATCCCTGATAAATGAATGGAGGCCCTTGCCAGAAGCAGAACCCCTTCTATCAGTGGAAGGCAGATCCAATGTCTCTCTTTTTGTATTTAATCCTCTACTAGATACAGATGATTGTGCTCAGCCTAGGCATTTATATGTCCCATTGACTGCTAAGGAAGGTTAAGAGGTAAATAAGAGGTTAGGTAGCAGACCATGATTTAGGAACTACCTGGAAGCTTTAAAGTGCTTAGGGTGACCTAAATCCCACTTCTAGTTACAACTAAACTAAAGCCATTGAAACAATTTTTGAAATGTAAGTCAATGTTTCTGGAAATCCCATTGATTCATTGAGTTGCTAGCTGAGACTAGCAGCTAGATTCAGTCCAGAAATATTTTCCCTTGCTGTTTCTATCTGCCAATCAGGATCCATCAATCTGGAACAAATAAGCTTATTGGACTGCTAGTGAGGGGAAATGCAGCTGGGGATAGGAAAAAACATACTGTTTCTCCCTTATGTTCAAACCCTCTTCTACTTTTCAGTGTTGATCTAGTTTCCCAGATATCTATACTGGCCCATAAAGACATACTTGGGTACAAATGCAAACCAGTTTCTTTTCCTCTCTTGAATACAAGATTATGCTGAAAGCCTCTACTGCTCTACTGCTGTATTTTGTTATTACAGTAGTTCCCAAAGGTGTTGCCGCAATGACAGAAATAGCAGAAGAAAACATCTGTGTAAGCCTGGTCCACTAGCACATACACATGGGAAGAATTTCATTGCAGCAGATATTTTCAATTAGGGTATTCATTCAGTATTTCACCAAAGAGACACCACACACCTTCTCTTGAGAATCTGCACATTAGGCAGTTGGGCTGGGAAGACTCATGTGGACAGTGGTCTCTAGGCTCCAGGTAATAGAATAATAGAACAGATTTGGAAAGGATTCACAGAGTAACTTAGTCCAGCCCTCTGCCACTGTAGGAATCCACACTAAGGACTTTATCAGATAACCCCCCATTATTGTTCTTTTGCCGACATATGTTCAAATGTTTTTTATGCCAGCAAAAGAATTCCCACCACCAGACCTACCTTCCATAGTGTTAAAGAGGCAGCCCAGACACTAACGGAGAGTGAACAGAGCTCCATTCACTTCTGCAATCTCACAAGAAGACACAAGCATGGAAAATTTAGAAGTAAAAGTAAAATAAAGACATAAAAAGTTAACACAAGCACAAAAACACACTTAAAAAGTCCAAAGTACATGGGGGGGGTCATAAAAAGAGCGTCCCTTACCTGGCTGTCCTGATCTCACCCAGAAGTGTTTTCCCATTGACGCAGCATTCACATGAGCACAATGGTGTGAAGTTTCAAACGCCAGCAATACCGGCAACAAAGCATCATGGCCAATCTATTGATGGCTTGGCTTGTCAATAAAAAAAGGTACATCTTGTTGGCAAGATATGATCATGAAAGGATGATGTCATCTGGTATGCACGCCCTTTCGCGATCATTAGGCATCTTATGATACCATATTTGCCACATCTGCTAAAGTCCTAAAACATTCTGGACAGGTGGCCATCTAGCCTCTGTTCATCAGAATGTTCTTCCTAATGCTTGAATCTCCTGTCTTGTAATTTGATAAGTTTGCATTTTTTGGTTTGGGTCCTTCCTGTGCAACAAAATAAACATACATATTTCACCTTCCTTCCACATGATATGTCAGCTTTTCAGAGTGCTCTCTCTCTCTCTCTCTCTCTCTCTCTCTCTCTCTCTCTCTCTCTCTCTCTCTCTCTCTCTGCGTGCATGTGTGTGTGTAATCATACAAAATACAGGTTAAGTATTCCTTACCTGAAATGCTTGGGACCAATGGTATTTTGGATTTTGGAGTACTTCAGATTTTGGAATACTCACATATACGTAATGAAGTATCTTGGAGATGCGGCCCACACACACAGCGTTCAAACACAGCGTTCATTTATGTTTCATATACATGTTATACACAGAGCCTGAAGGTAATTTTACACACAATATTGTTTATAATTTTGTGCATTAAACAAAGTTTGTGTACATTGAACTATCAGAAAGCAAAGGTAACACTATGTCAGCCACCCATGTGGACAATTTTGGATTTTGGAACAATTCAGATTTCAGACTTCAGGATAAAGGACACTCGACCTGTACATACAAAATATTCTACCATTGGTATAGGGGAGAAGTATAGGTGTAAACCACAGAAAATGTAGCAAAATGAAGGTTCTTATTTATCAAGCCTAAGATCCAATGAATCTGATGTTTGTTTGCTTCAGCTGGAGATCCTGCATTGAGCAGGAGGTTAGACTAGATGACCTATGGGACCCTTTCCCATTCTACAAATCTATTCTGTCTTTCCCCCTACAGAATCACAAGGCACTCCTTGTATTCAATTTGAGTAAATAAACAAAGCTGCTGACAGCCCAGTAAAGGGTCTTATATTGTTTCAAAGCAACAGAAAAGATTTTACATAATTGTCCTTTTTTTCTTCTTCTAAAAATGAAGGAGTCCATTAAAACAGCAGTATTGTCAAGTAGGGAACAACTTATGTGTTTCATGAAAATTGAAAATGTATTAGCCAAATCCATTTGACACACAATATTTGGCTTTCATTTCATGCACACTGTTTGCTTTTGACAAACACATTGTGCTGGGGTTACTTTGTGTTAGGACAGTCACTTTGTATCATCCAACTGCTTGGCTTAATGATCTGTGAATATTTCTACTGCACTTCTGTCTTTATTTTATCTATAATTAATGCCTTAGCTCCTGATCAAACAACACAAGGTATAGAATTGACATAACACACTGTGGCATGTAGAAAACCTAGTAATGCACAGCAGAAAACTTGCAGAAGTGCAAGTACCACTATTGTACAGTTGACAAAACTAGAAGTCTAAAATGTGTGCATCAAAAATGAGCTTCAGTTCTTCAAGCTGGTGGAAGACATCTATTGAAAATAAAACATGAATCATGAAGGTCTTACAATGGAATTAAATTTGTCTAGAACTCAGGAAAAGTTTTCTATTTTAAAAAATGGGAAGATTGCTGGGAGATTTGTGGAATTTAAAAAAATAGCTTCCCCAAGCTCTGGTTTTCACCATTTTATGTAATTTTCCTATGTATGGAGGTGCAAGCCAGTCCAAACTACCATTTTTTAGGTGCTATCTCAAACCCTTTTACTTGCCAAAGTATTTCAGTGGGTTGATATTGTCAGTTTTCTTGTATCTGCTATTTGTTTGTATTATGCTGACACGTTTTGGGTGCTTTTATTGTTTTAACTCCATTTCTGCATTATTCTGATACTGTAAGGATAAAGGCTGAGTTAAAAAAATAAATAAAACACATAAGCATAGGCAGAATAACATAGATTCAGCACCATGGAGAGTCCACTGGTGCAGTCTTGTACAGTTGTCCCTTTACATTTGCGGCTTTGACTTTCGCGGCTTTATGTATTCGTGGAAATTCCTTTCCCCCTCCCCCTTGCTCTCCCCAACGCAGCCTCTGAGCATTTAAGGAGGAAAACTTCCTGCACACATACACACACAGGGAAGATCCCAGCAAGCAAGCAACCCCCACACCAGCCTCTGAGGGTCTAAGGTAAAAGAAAAGCACAGCCCCATGCCGTGAGCACGCCAGCAAAGTCCCCCCCTTGCCACTCCCCTCTCTGTGTTTTAACAAACTGAATTGCTTCTTTAAAACTCACATTTTGAACCTTTCCTACACACATTCACACACAGGGAAGGTGCGGGCGGCATTTCCCAGCAACCCAGCCTCTGAGCATTTAAGGAGGAAAGCATGCTTACAGTATGGGGCTGTGCTTTTCTTTCGGCCAGCAGGAAGCTTTCCTCCTTAAATGCTCAGAGGCTCGGTCTGGTTGCTTGCTGGGAGATCCCACCCGCACCTTCCCTGTATGTGAATGTGTGTAGGAAAGGTTCAAAATATGAGTTTTAAAGAAGCAATTCAGTTTTTTAAAACATAGAGAGGGGAGTAGCAAGGGGAGGACTTTGCTTGCGTGCTCACAGCATGAGGCTGTGCTTTTCTTTCCTCCTTAAATGCTCAGAGGCTGGTTCAGTTTCCGTGTGTGTGTGTGTGTGTGTGTGTGTTTAGGAAGGCTGCTTTTATTTGCGTTTTTTTCACTTTCGCAAGGGTCTTGTTCCTGTAACCCCTGCGAATGTGAAGGGACGACTGTATTCACAGAATCATAAAATCTTAGAGAGTTGGAAGGGGCTATAAGGGCCAATTAACCCAACTCCCTGCTATGCAGGAATGCACAACTAAAGCACTCCCATAAAATGTCCATCCAACCTCTGCTTAAAGACTTCCAAAGAAGAAGAGTCCATCTCCCCATGCCCTGAGACAGTCAGTTCCACTGTCAAACAGCTCTTCCAGTAAAGAAGTTCTTCCTAATATTTAGGTGGCATCTGTTTTCTTGTAATTTGATTCCATTGGTTCTTGTTCTAGTCTCTGTGGAAGCAGAAAATAAGTTTGCTCTGTCTTCTACATGACATGCTTTCATGTCACCTCTCAGTCCTCTCTTTTCACAGCTGGATAGACCAGACTCCCCAAGTCATTCTTCATAAAGCTTGATTTCCAGACCTTTGATCATCTTTGTCACCCTTTGTCATCCTTTTCTGTATATGTCCAGCTTGTCAATATTTTTCTTGAAATGTGGTACTGGACGCAGTATTCCTGATTATGTCTGACCAAAGCAGAATCACCTGGACACCATGCTTCTATTGATGCAGCCTCGAATTGTTTTGTTGTTGTTTTGCATCACACTGTTGATTCATGTTTAGCTTATAGTCTAGTAAGACCCCTAGTAAACCACATCTACTACTTTCAAGCCAGGTGTCACCCATACTACATCTGTACATTTCATTTTTGCTGCCTAGATATAGTACCTTACATTTATCCCTGTTGAAATTTATTTTATTAGTTTTCGCCCCGCTCTCAAATCTGTCAAGATCATTTTGAATTCTTATCCTGTCGTCTGATACTCTCCTCTGAGGTATTCGCTACCCCTTCCTCCAGTTTGTTGCCATCTGCAGTGCCTTCTATTCTATCGTCTAAGGGTGCATCTACACTGTAGAAATAAAGCAGTTTAACACCACTTTAACTGTGCTGGCTCCAGCCTACAGAATCCTGGGACTTGTAGTTTTGTGAGGCACAAGCACTCTTTGGCAGAGAAGGCTAAGGAGCTTGTAAAACACCAATTCCAAGGATTCCATAGGATGGAGCTACATAACTTAAAGTGGTGTGAAACTGTATTATTTCTACAGTGTAGGTGAAACCCAAGTCATTTATAAAGATGTTGAACACTGGGCCCAGGACAGTACCCTGAGACATCCCACTAATCACTGATCTCCAGAATGAAGAGCTATCATTGCTGAACACTCTCTGGGTTTGCTCTGTCAACCATTTATGAAACCATCTAACAGTCAGAACTGTCTAGCCCACAACTCACCAGCCTGGCTGCAAGAATATCATGGGAGACCTTGTCAAAAGCCTTGCTTAAATCAAGATATACTACATCCATCACACTCTCATGGTATATCAAGCTTCTAACTCTGTCACACACAAAAAAGAAGAAGAAGAGAGAGAGAGATAAGGTTAGTTTGGCATTACTTGTTTTTGAGAAACCCATGCTGTCTCTTAGAAATCACAACATCCCTTTCTACGTGTTCACAGAATGATTGTTTAATGATGTTCTAGAACTTTTGCATGGGCCTAGGTAAGTCTCAGAAGTCCTATGTAAGTGAGAAGAGGATTTCCTAAATAGTCTTGTATGGCCCTCATCTTGAAATGGAAACACACAGTACTTCGTTTACATCAAAACAAGGTAAGTCAACCCTGCTACATATGAGGGTTCATCTGGTAATTCTGTGGCCATATCCAGTACAGTATATATGTATTCATAGTATATGCAAATGTACCATATATTCTTGTTACTGAATTGAGAATGTATGTTATTAAGAACATATTGCAGTATTTAAGCTTATTTACAGTTAGCTGGCCAGCAACTGAGGGCAGATTAGGGCTGGCTAGATGGAAAGCTGGAGAGGGCTCCTGTATGTTTAATGGTTGGGTAGAATAGGGAATTTCAGCAGGTGTAGCTTGTTATCTGGTATTGTGACAAGCAACACCTGCAGAAATTCTGTCTTCTACACAGCCATTAATGGTACACAGCAGCACTCTCCTATTGTCAGTCTGGCAGCCCTAGGGCAGATGTGCAACTGGTCTCTTAATGGTATCCACAATAAACACATTTTATTATGCATTTATTAAGACTCTTCATTGTGCCTACTATGCAGCAGTTGAGGCAGGGCAAAAAATTATATTACACCACTAGGACTGCAACCACAGTCTACCCCCCAATAGGATTACTTCAAGTGGTGAGGAGTTTTTGGATACAGGCCCAGAGAGTTCAGGTATGCAACCACAGCCACGTGCTATGAAAAATTTGCCAGGAACTTTGAGGAAAAAGTTGCCTGCTTTCACTCAGAAATTTATGCCACACTTGTTACAGAGCCTAGGGAGATGTCTAGTGCACTGTCTGGTCAGTGTTCATGAGATCAGTTCAGTTAACTTGATCTGAGTTAGTTAGTTGATTTAAGTTAGTTACTGAGACTGAGATGATGTGGACAATATGCCTGAAGCCATTTGGTCCACCACATGTAAACTCAATCCTTGCCCATCTTGGCAGGTAAAATCAATAATAATAATAATAATAATAATAATAATAATAATAATAAATTTATACCCTACCCCTCTGTTAAAACAATCGGGGCGGCTTGTGGACTGGTCTAGTGGGTCTAGTGGGTGGTAATGCCTTGTTATATCAGGGGGAGGTGCCTGACACCTTGAAGGAGGCAGTGATGTGCCCATTCCTAAAGAGGACCTCCCTGGACCCAGAGGTAGATGAGAACTACTGCCAGATTGCAAATATCCCTTTTTTGAACAAAGTTCTTGAGCATGTGGTGGTTGGACAACTTCAGATGTTCTTGGAGGAAACAAATTATCTGGACACATTTGAGTTTGGTTTCAGGCCAGGGTATTGCATGGAAATGACCTTAGTTGCTCTAACTGGTGGCCTACTCCAAGAGAAAGATGGGGGAGTACTGTTGATCTTCCTGGATCTCTTTTCATACCATTGATCATGGTATCTTCCTGGACCAGCTCTGTGAGATGGGAGTAGGAGGCACTGTCCTGCAGTGGTTCCATTCTTACCTGGAAAGCCAGCTCCAGAGAGTAGCATTGGGGGATTCCTTTTCAGCCCAATGGAAAGTAAGCTGTAGGGTGCCACAGAGTTCCATCTTATCCCGCATGCAGTTCAATATCTACATTAAGCCACAGAGGGAGATCACACGGGGTTTGGAGTGTGGTGCTATCAGTATGCTGATGACATTCAGCTCCTTATCTCCATGTCATCGAAGTCAGCTGGTGCTGTGCAAGTGCTGGACCAGTGTCCGGATGATATAATGTACTGGATGAGGGTCAATACACTGAAAATGAATCCTGATAAGAGGGAGACCTTGTGGACTGGTGGTTCTCAGACCCAGGCCTATCCTAGATGGGGTTGCTTTTCCATTGTAGGAGCAGGTAGGTAGCTTGGGAATGCTCCTAGATCCAGCCTTGTCACTGGAGACCCAAGTGAATTCTATGCCATGGAGTACTTGGTGCCAGGTTCGACTGGTATGCCAGCCATGACATTTCCTGGACAGAGGTAACCTAGCCACAGTAGTCTATGCACTAGTAACCTATCTGTTAGACTACAGTAGTGTGCTCTGTGTGAGGCTGCCTTTAAAGAAGACTCAGAAGCTGCAGCTAGTGAAAAATGTAGCAACTTGACTGGTGGCTGGGGTACCATTTAGACAGCATATCATGCCAATCTTAAAACAGCTTTGCTAGCTGTCGATAGATTTCCTGTCTGGATTTGAGGAGCTTGTGATGGCATTTAAAGCTCTAAATGGCCTGGGACCTTGATACTTGGAGGAATGCCTTTCTCTATATATTTCTGCCTGAAGATTAAGATCAGGTGGGGAAAGGGTTCCTCCATGTCCCACCAGTGATATCTATACACTGTGTTGGGACATGAGAGAGGGCCATCTCATCTTTGGCACCCCCAACTGTGGAATGCCCGTCCCCTAAAGACCCGACTAATTTGGACACCAAGTTAAAACTTGGCTGTTCATCAGAGCCTTTGGGCCTCATTAACTCATCCCAAATATGGTGTACATTGTTTACTTTTTTAAAATCTTTAAAATCTGTTTTAACAGTTATGACTGGAGTTTAATATGTTTTAAATTTATTTAATTATTTTATTATTTAAATTGTGCAACTTGTTTTAATACTTTTTGCAAGGTGCCCTGAGATCTTAGATGTAGGATGGGATATAACTGTTTTAATAAATAAATAATAATAAATATTTATGCACATTTCAGCTTTCATAACTAAATAGTTATGGCTGCCACCATTTCAGTCTTTGGGTTCTTTTTAAAAACAACTTTCAGCAAGAGTATTGCAAGACTCATTAAGCAGTCACAGAAGGGGGGGGACTTTTAATTCTTATAAGAACTAATAGTAACTCTCTACAGCCCTCTACAGTGCTTTTTCTGCTCTCTTGATTAGATAAAGGTGGTGCTAATCACTTTGAACAGTTACAATGCATTTCAACACCCTCAGGGTAGCTGAACATTTCAGGGCTAATCCTCCTGCCCAAGCAAACAGTTAAATTTTTAAGCTTGTCTGTGAGAGAATAAAGGAAGCAGAATCTTCATTGCTGCCCTTCCTGCCTGCAGAACATGCTCAGCTCAGCAACCTCAGAACCCCTCAGGCAATGATGGTTTCAGTTTCATTTAACTTCCAAAAAGCCAAGGAGCTCTTTCTCATTAACATCCCACAACTGCGGCTTCTACTGTTAAAGGAAACATGGGTGAGCTGCAACAGAACATTGCAGTGTGAAGTGGTCCTGTTCAGTGTTCCAGTCAATCATGTTCCAGGATGCTTCATTTGATTCCTCATCTCTGTTGTGTTTCTAGTTTTCTCCTAACAGTCAAAATTCTATGATCACTGAACATGCAGTTTTTACTGAGCTGTTTGGGAGAAGTGATTTCCCTCCCCTTTATCTTCTGTTTATTTTTAATTGCATTTCTGAAAAGCTTGGGTTTTCCTCGAGTCTAGTGCTCCATCTGTTTTGTGCATGGATGGTGCCATTTTGACTACAAAAATAGTGACACGTGAGAAAACTAGGACTAAAACAAATGACACTGACAGTCTTTCATCTCCCCTCATAGTCTATGACTTAGCTGAGAGACATATAAATGTTTCATTCCTCATCCCTTGCTCAAGGTATGACTTAGGTGAAAGAGACAAATGAATTTTGTAACCTGAATCATGTCCCAGCTGGCATGTTGGCACATGTTTGAGATTATTTGTGGTAAATTTGAACCATTGTAGGCTATGAAAATATGTCAGAAGCTGATTATATCAGATTATATACACATGAAAATCATGGCCTAAATCCAGTTGAACTAAAATAGACATATTGAATAAATGGGAACTTGGTATGGTAACACGTATATGGGTTCCATTGATTAAATGAGCTTACTGTAACTAGAACTAACAATTTTATTTAAGACCATGTTTTCTGAAGCATATGGTGTGTATATCCTAGATGGGCTTTCTGTTTTTCTTCTTTTAAAAAATTGAGAACAGTCTTATATCACAGCAGTCATCAGACCTATGCCAGGAAAAAGTAGGCATGCATATAAATCATTCACTTAGTAAGAGATAAAATGAAGTGCAGTTAAAGCTCAGACAAGTGCATCAATGAATAAGCTTCCAATTGCATGCATAATGAAAATGAACATTTGATCTGAAAATGTGTAGTTATGATACACTATCTGGGTAATGAAGCATCCTCCTTTGGGAACTACTCATGGGGGTACATTTCCTGATTCTTACAAACATTTTCTACACTAATGAGCCTTAAAGATTTCTCATCAAAGGATTGTTAACTAAAATGCTCCTGCTTTTTTTATCTACTCCAGTAATATATTCATAATAGGGTTATCAACCTGAAGATTTGAATTAATCTGAAGCACATACCTAAATGCAAAGTGAATAGTGTAATCATAATAATGTTTTGTGGAAGGAAGGGAATTCAGACTTTTGGAGAAAGACAATGTAGAGGACAAAAGAGGAAAGAAGTAGAAGATCCCATATGTTACTCATGATTATGGATAGGGGAGATACCACCAATACACACACACACACACACACACACTGTTATATCTCTGGCTTTTCTTCGCAAACGAAGATTCAGGAAGGACTCACCCCACGCCTTCTGCAAGCGCGCTGATGACTAAAAAGGCCAATCCGAGATAGACAAGTCTGGTTGCAAAAAGTGCAGCAGAAGGTCTCCTTGGGTGATGTTTTTGGGTTGTGATTCTTTCTGCGTTGTCGTTTCTCTTCAAGACTTGTTCGTCGTGAGTTCTCAAATAAGGCTGCAGCATTGTGGATAGTGCGTCTCCATGCCTCCCGATGTGAGGCCAGGGCGGACCACCGTTGGTGATCAATCTGGCCAAGCCTGAGATGTTGTTTCAGGGAGTCCTTGTATCGCTTTTTTGGAGCGCCCCTCCCACGCTGACCCGTGGCGAGTTCACCGTAGAGTAGTATTTTTGGGAGGCGATGGTCCTCCATCCTAGAAACGTGCCCTGCCCAGCGCAGCTGTGTTCTCAATATCATGGCCTCAATGCTGGTGATCCCTGCTTGTTCAAGGACAGCAACATTCGTCACATAGTCAGTCCAGTGTATATTTAGGATTGTGCGTAGACAGCGCTGATGAAAGCGCTCGAGGAGTCGTAGGTGGTGGCGATAGGTAACCCATGTTTCAGATCCATAAAGGAGGATAGACAGTACGATGGCTCTATACACACTAATTTTTGTGCTTTGCCTCAGGTGTTTATTGCTCCAGACTCTTTTGTGAAGTCTTCCAAATGCACTATATGCCTTTGCTAATCTGTGATCGATCTCTTTGTCAATCTTGGCATCTGAGGAGATGATGCTTCCCAGGTAGGTGAACTGCTGAACGGACTTGAGCACTGATTTGCCGACGGCAATGTGGGGATGGTGGTGTTCGTCCTGTGGTGCAGGCTGGTAAAGAACTTCTGTTTTCTTCAGGTTGACTTCTAGCCCAAACAGCTCTGCAGCTGTTGCAAAGCAGGACGTTAGGCGCTGCAGAGCTGCTTCTGTGTGGGCAACAAGGGCAGCATCATCGGCGAAGAGCAGCTCACGGACTAGATAGTTTAGAGTCTTAGTGTGAGCCCTCAGACGGCTTAAGTTAAACAAGCTACCATCAGTACGGTAGCGTATATAGATGCCGTCGTCTTCTTCAAGCTCTGCCATAGCCCTTTGGAGCATCGTGCTAAAGAAGATTGTAAATAAAGTTGGTGCAAGAACACAACCTTGCTTCACTCCATTAGTTATTAGAAAGGGCTCTGAAAGAGCATCGCCATATCTGACTTGACCACGCTGGCCCTCGTGTAGCAAGATAATCATTTTAAGGAATTTGGGGGGACATCCTAGTTTTTCCAGGATCTGCCACAGACCTTTTCTACTTACAGTGTCAAAGGCTTTGGTGAGGTCGACAAATGTTACATAGAGACCCTTGTTCTGCTCCCTACATTTTTCTTGCAGTTGCCTAAGGGCAAATACCATGTCTGTAGTACTCCTATTGGCTCTGAAGCCACATTGGCTTTCAGGGAGAAGTTCTTCTGCAATAGCAGGAACTAATCTGTTCAGGAGTATCCTTGCAAGGATTTTTCCAGCAATAGAGAGCAGTGTTATGCCTCGATAGTTTGAGCAGTCGGATTTTGCTCCTTTTTTCTTGTACAGGGTGATGATGACTGCATCTCGGAGGTCTGATGGCAGTTCCCCTTTTTCCCAGCAATTCACAAGGAATTCGTGGAATTTTTCGTGGAGTGCATGACCTCCGTGTTTCCAAACTTCAGGTGGGATTCCATCAATCCCAGCTGCCTTGCCGTTTTTCATCTGCTGTATGGCCATAAGGGTCTCTTCCAAAGTGGGAGCTATGTCCAATTCATTTTTCATTGGTTTTTGTATCATATATTGGATAGCTGAGGCTTGGACTACTCGGTTGGCGCTAAAGAGACTTTGAAAATGTTCAGCCCAACGATTTAGGATGGAGGCTTTATCAGTAATTAATGTTTGACCATCTGTACTGTATAAGGAGCTTTGGACCTGATAAGTAGGTCCAAACACTGCTTTAAGAGCTTCATAAAATCCTCTATGATCACCCAGATCTGCACAGCGTTGTGTCTTTTCTGCTAAATTGATCCACCACTTGCTCTGCATGTCTCGGAGTTTTTGTTGTAGTTTGCTACATGTGAGGCGGAAAGCTGCTTTTCTTACACGACAGGTTGGCTGGGCGAGGTATGCCTGGTGAGCAGCTCTCTTCCTTGCCAACAGCTCCTGGATCTCTTGGTTGTTTTCATCAAACCAGTCTTGATTTTTCTTGTGGGAGAACCCGAGGGATTCTTCTGCAGACTGGAGGATACTGTTTTTGATATGTTGCCAAAGCACTGTAGGAGAAGGATCTGTAGGATGGTCTTCAAGTTTCGTTTGTAGGTTTGCCTGGAAGTTGTCTCTCATGGTAGCTTGTTGAAGATTGTTGACTTGGAGCCTCTTCTTTAAGATGCCACCCCTCTTAGGTTTGAACTTAAGATGAAGATTTAGTTTACATCTGACGAGGCGATGATCTGTTTGGCATTCTGCACTGGGCATCACTCGGGTATGACAGACATCACGAATGTCTCTCTGACGGACTAGAACGTAGTCAATGAGGTGCCAATGTTTGGATCGGGGATGCATCCAGGTTGTCTTCAAGCTATCTTTCTGCTGAAAGATTGTGTTTGTAATAGTCAGCTGTTGTTCTGCACAGAACTCTAGCAGGAGGTGTCCGTTATCATTGCAATTTCCAACACCATGCTTGCCTAAGACACCTTTCCAGGCTTCGGAATTCTTTCCTACTCTGGCATTGAAGTCACCAAGTATAATAATTTTATCTTCTACAGGGACTTTTTGTATGAGTTGGCGTAGGTCTGTGTAGAATTTGTCTTTCTCTACAGGGTCGGCTTGCATAGTTGGGGCATATACACTAAAGAGAACAACATGTGGGAGGCGTAAGGAAATAATGCGATCAGAGTGTCCTGTTGGCAAGGTTTCGAGTTTGGAGGCAATGGAGTTTTTAATCATGAAGCCTACTCCTGAAAGATGTTTTTCGGTTTTGGGTTTGCCAGACCAGTAAAGTGTGTAGCCGGCGCCATGTTCTTTAAGGCTGCCTTCCTCATGGAAGCGAACTTCACTAAGAGCAGCGATGTCAATATTAAGCCGTGATAGTTCAAGGGCTATTAGGGCAGAACGACGCTCAGGCCGTCCACTATCTTTAGAGTCTTGCATGGTTCTGATGTTCCAGCATGCAAGTGTCAGTTTATTTACACCTTTGGAGGCCGGTGTGTGCCTTTGTTTCTTTGCCTTGGTTTGACCGCATCAGAAGATTCCCGTTGGCCGCGGCTAGCCAACCAGGTAGTTGGGGATGAGCTTTCTTTAGGCCACCTTTTCTAGGCCCCTCTCCATATGGAGCAAGCAGTGCTCTCCTTAAAAAAGGCTGCTTGGTCGTTCAGAATGCTGCCGAACAAGACTGTCATCTCCCGGGTCAGGCTTGAGCGACCAATGTCCTGAACCGCCTGCATGCAGGGTTGGGGCTGCGGCTTCCAGTGCATCTTTACACCTGCCGGTTTCGTCCCTCGCCAGTCGCTACAGGGCTTTTTTGGAAATGGATTTGTCCTTCGAGCCTGTGCAATGGATTTTTCTGGTGGAGCGCAGCGTGCACAGAACTGGCCTCACCCTTTAAACCAGAGATTCATCTGCCGTGGCCTTGCAAGCATGGACGTGGCAGCGAGGTCCTCGGGCCGTAGGTTTGATTAGAGTTTCCTTCTCTTAGATGGTTGACCTTACAGGGTTGGACGAGCACCATCTGCCCGGGTTTGGGATTAGAGTTTTCCTTCTCCTAGGACGGTTGCCATAAGGCTAGAGAGCCCATCCTGCCCTTTGACGCTCTTTGTCAGACCCTTCGGTTTTGACCTGTCTGGCATGGGAGACCCTACCAGTGGCTATTATGCCACCGCCAGCATAGCTCAAAACGTCATTAGGGTGCGCAAGCCTCTCTCCCACGACACTGTTATATATATTATATTATATTATATTATATTATATTATATTAATATCTCCTAGGGTATATGCAGTATATACAGAAGTCTTTTACACATCTGTTGCAGATTTTTGCCTTCAAGGGTCTACTTTCTGTCCTCCTGCCATCACTCAAATAGAAAACCAGATGTGAGGGTGATCTGGCTGTGACATCTGTCACCCCATTGATCACCAGGGTGGATTCAGCTGATCTGGCTGGCTAGGCGGGTGTCCTCTTCCTTCCTCACTGATCCAGGTGCATCCCTCCCAAAGTTCATACTTGGTGGAAGAGGATGACATCTCAGAGTGAAAGAGTGTACCATTCTCCAGTCAAGTGTATATGACAGCTGCGCTCCCCTGTTAGAACTTCCAAATAGATTAACTACCTATCTGTGGGACTTAATAGCAAACAAATGTTTGTACAGAGAGTGAGGGAAGTTTAGTCTTAGACTAGACCTATTGAAATCAATATGTTGCAAGTTGCATCCAGGATTTACCTACTGTGGTCAGAAATTAAAGCCATGGTCATATTAGTTTTGGTTTCCGATGTATGGAGAAAGTAGACCAAGTCTATGAAAGCTTATGCTACAACTTCTTTCTCTTGGTTAATATCAAAGGTGCTACAATATCCCCTTGCTTACTGTGTTCAGAAAGTCTGGATCCATGATTTTTTGGGATACCTCCCTTATCAGTGTGGTATAGTGATTTGAGAGTGGGACTAGGACTCCTAGAGACCAGGGTTCAAACCCATTCAGCCATGGAAATCCACTTGGTAACCATATGCTAGTCACACTCTCTTAGCCTCAGAGAAATGAAATGGCAAATCTCTTCTGTCTAAATCTTGCCAGGAAACCCCTATGAAGTGGTTACTGTAAGTCAGAATTGACTTGAAGGCACATACCAACAATTCCTTTGCCTTTGCTAGTTCCTTCAGCATCCAATTCAGCAGTGGGTCCCTGACCCTCTGAGATTTTTGCACTACACTGTTATAGTGTTTCTATTCCACTTTAACTGCTCTGGCTCCTCCTGTGGAATTCTGGGGTTTGTAGTTTAGTGAGGCCTAAGAGCTCTTTGGCTGAGAGTTGTAAATGCCCCTCCCTAAACTGCAAATCCCAAGATTCCACAGGAGGCAGTCATAGCAAATAAAGTGGAATAGTAACACTATAACAGTGTAGTGTGAAAATCTCCTCTGTGTGACATTTTAAGGAGGCTGGAAAGCCGCAATGAGGAGGAGGGGGTGGGGATATCTGCATCCGCCAGCCCAATTACACAAGTCTCAGTTTGGATACAATCCACTTGAACAGGTCAAGGAAGCAGAGTACAGAAAGTTATAAAATAATTTCTTAGGAGTGTTAAGTGCCTGATGAAGTCTCAGGAAATAGAGGTGAGCCTGAGGAGAACATCTAGGACAAGGAAAGGATGGAGAACTGATGATCTCCCAACTGTTTGAGAGCTATTACAATTGGAGGAAATTGTGTGGCTACTCAGCATTCTGTCCAAGTGCTAACTATTCAGCAGCAACTTCAAGACCCCCAGTCTCCTGACTTGTGGTTCTTTGACTTTAAATATTTTTATTGAAAAGCAGTTATCAATAAATAAAATACATAAACAAACAAACATTTTGTGGTTCTACTTGGCATTTCAAATAGTGGGTGATTTTAAATATAGGTCTATTCTATGAAACAAGGACAAAATATTTACCAGTTTTGTTGTTGTTGTTGTTGTTGTTGTTGTGTAGCTCCTTGTCATTTGGGGCCTATCTGGTATCACCTCAAAACAGACCTTCTGTGAGAAAAAGTGAAGACATTACTGTACTTGACAACCAGGAAGCAAATGATTATTTTATGCTATGGTGGTGATATTATAATTACATTATCATAATGCAGGTCATATAACAGATAATATTAACTTAAATTCTGTTAAGCACACATTTTGCAAGCTATAATGACATTAAACTTGCAATAAAACAGCCAGATATTAAGCATTACTATTTTGTCCTCCACCTTGGAGTTTCAAAAAAGCTGCTGCTATAATTAAATCAGTTGCTCTGCAGCATTTGACTAAACATCCAATTTAATCTGGTCCTATAATTATTTTAAGTGATTTTAATTAGTACCATCTGCAATACAATTTACAAACAAATTACTTCTGTAAATATACACATATTAGATAAGTAGATTTTTATCCAATTAAAAAGTTACTACTTTAATGCTTTCTTAAGTGTAGTTCTATGAATTTTCCACAAATCAGAGGAATATTGTGGATAGAAAAGAAAACTCTTACAAGTTACAATCTTGCTATACAGTTTTTTTCAGACACTAAATAGGAATAAACAAAGAAAACAATGGAGTAGTTTAAATAAAAACAAACTATAGAAGAAGTCAGAAGACCCCAGTCTTTTGTTTCCACCCTTGCTTTGAGTTATGGTTATCATAATGTATACCTTGGGTAGCCCATGGTTGGAGTAGGGGCACACTTTCCTTTACTTCCCAACCATATAGGACACATTTTTCAAGTGCGCAGGGACTATATGGGGAAGGGAAGATCACCAACCTGCAACTTCTGCTGGACTTCCTTGTTCTAACAGCAGAAGTCCATATTGGATCATGCTTTCTGCTTAACAGAGTATAAAAATGACCTGAATCTAGGCTATGTGGATCTCTTCAGGACCACATGGAAATTCTTTCAGGAATCATCACAATTTTGTCAAACAAATGTTAGCTGCACAGCTTATATGAGATGCAAGACTTATATGAGATGCAAGCTCTGTTTCTATGGTTAAATTATCTGTATTCTGATATAGGAGTGTATATAAAATACTGTCTGTATCATACATGTCCCAGCCCTGCAGAATTTTCATTTCTTCAGCATCTCTCTGAGGAAGCATAGAAGTCCACCCACACAGAGCAATCTGAAAGCATGAGACCTAATTGTTAGCCTGATGTGTGTAGTGGTGAAGAAACAATATGAGGGAACAGATAGTTGCCTCTAGCTGAAGCACATTCATAAGGGCATGGGTAATGTTTGCATGATCAAAACACTACTGTTCTAATTAAAGCTCAGATAAATACATTTTTTTAAAAAAAAGCTATTTACAGTGGACTCAAATTTGGCTAATAGGTAAGAAGCAAGTAGTGCAACATTTTAACAACTTAATTACCATTATCCTGATGCTACATGATAATTCCTATAATTATTCCTTTTAAAGGAAACAATTGGGATTTAGACTGAAAGCATATTATCTATTATACTCCAACAGCCTATTCATTACTCCATCATGTAAAATGTGTTTATATTTAATCACATTACTTATAAATATTATGTATATTAGTACAAATGATTGGTGAAATCACTGGAATAGATGAGGTATGAATAATGACTACACCCAAATATGTTTGGGATATACATCACTGAGAGTGATATCTGTTTTGTGACTTTTCTTAACAAATATTTAATACTTTAAATCTCTCTTTAGATGAGTTACTGGAGATATTTACTATACCATTCATTGAGGCTACATCTTCTGACAGTAAGAGCTGTTTGGCAGTGGAATGCGCTGCCTGGGAGTGTGGTGGAGTCTCCTTCTTCAGAGATTTTTGAACAGAGGCTGGATGGCCATCTGTCAGGAGTTCTTTCGGTATTCCTGCATGCCAGGGGGTTGGACTAGATGGTGCTTGTGGTCTCTTCCAACTCTATGATTTATAATCTTATAACTATAATAAATAAATAAATAAATGTTGCTGGTATACACACACACACACACACACAAAGAATGCAATTGTCATTAAGTTATACTCTCAAGGTCATGTTTGGGCCTATGTTATGGGGAACTTAACAGTTACAATTATTTATAATTGGTATTTCCATGGAGTCAGTATGGCATAGTGGTTTGAGTATTGGACTGTGACTCTGGAGCCCAAGGTTTGAATTCCCATTTGGCCATGAAAACCCACTGCAAAGCACATACACTCAGCCATCAAGTTTGCCTTAGGGCTGCCATAAGTCAGAAACAACTTGAAGACACACAACAGGAGCAGCAGCAGTAGGAGGAGCAGCGGCGGCGGCAACAACAACAACTTCCAAGTTCTGGTTATTATCTCTGTGTTGAAAAAAACAAGAGGAGGTTTGAGGGCCAGCATAACATGTAGACTTAGCGCTATGAGCTGAGGGCTATATCCTCCCTCCGGCTTTTCTTCGCAAACGAAGATTCAGGAAGGACTCATCCCGTGCTTTCTGCAAGCACGCTGATGACTAAAAAGGCCAATCTGAGATAAACAAGTCTGGTTGCAGAAAGCACAGCAGAAGGTCTCCTTGCGTGATGTTTCCGGGTTGTGATTCTTTCTGCGTTGTTGTTTCTCTTCAAGACTTGTTTGGCACACAGGACCCCTAAAACTGTTTCTGTCCCACTACCCCCCCAACTGCTACACTCCCACCCCACTCCCACCCCTGTAATGACATTTTTTAAAAATGAAACCCTTCCCTTGCCATGCGATCTGGAGCGCTGCACCTCCCTTCGACAGTCCAGGAGTGAATGGAGCTGTCATGAATATTATATATTATAGCTAGGCAAATTCAGCCCTCCTGTCACCAAGCTACTGTAAAAACTGCAGTTAATCTTTCAGGAAATATGGAAGCCTTGGAGGTGGCAGACTAAATCATTCTCCATGCTAACCAAGAAGTCATAATGCTCTTTGACCCTATCATCCCTGACTCCAAAACTCCACTGCTCAGTTCTACCAACTAGTTCTGTATGTTAAACAACAAAACATTTTTAAAGGAAATCTTGCCATAATCTTTAAAAAAGGGACAAAGAACAGTGTGTGGGGGAAAAACCTTTGAGACTGATTTATTTTAACAGGAAATGTTCTTGTTTATCAATCCATTTCTTCAGACACATTTGAAGAAGTGCACATCAGTTCACCTGAAGAAGTGGTTGATATCAGCCAAAGCTCATGCTAAAATGAATCAGTCTCAAAAGTGCTGCAAGAGTCCCCCCCCCCTTTATTTCCCCCCTTATTTATGTGAAACAGGTTAACATGCTTATTGGCTGTCTCTTTAAAAACTGCAGTAATCAAGCACTGTTCAGAAATAATCATGACTCTGGCATTCATTTATTGGTACAGATCAGCACACCAAATTTAAAATAAAATACACATAGCAGGATTAATATGAATGGTCTCAAACTTGAGGCTCTGATAAGTATCGGGTAGTAGTGGGCAGAAGAGAACAAAAAGTGAAGATGGCATTGAAGGGTGAAAGAGAATTCCATTGCTTATCAACTCATAAAATCTTATGGCATTTAGGATTCCCCAAATGACACACTCTCCCCCCAACACACCTTTGGAAGTGATAGAGCAATATGTTGTTGTTTGCATAAGTAGTCCCATCGTGCTATATTAGTCACAAGCATTCCACTGATAGGGGGGAAAATAACTTGGGTTTTATCACACTACAGTTGTCCCTTCATATTCGCTGGGGTTTGGTTCCAGGACCCCCGTGGATACCAAAATCCGTGAATACTCAAGTCCCATTATATGCAATGCATAGCAAAATGGTGTCCCTTATATAAGATGGCAAAATCAAGGTGTGCTTTTTGGATTATTATTCTTTAAAGAATATTTTCAAACCATGAATACTTAAATCTGTGGATACCAAATCCGTGGATACGGAGGGACAACTGTACATTGTTATAGTGCTATTATTCCACTTTAACTACTCTGGCTACCTCCTGTGGAATTCTGGGGTTTGTAGTTTAGTGAGGCCTAAGAGCTCTCCAGCTGAGAGTTCTAAATGCCCCTCCCTAAACTGCAAATCCCAGGATTCCACAGGAAGCAGCCAGAGCAGTTAAAGTGGAATAGTAGCGCTATAACAGTGTAGTGTGATATTTTAAAGTTTTGTCCAGTCTGCAGATACTACTGTAATTAGTATCAAAAATTATTTCAAGGTAAGTGAAGAGTCTGCTTCCCCAACTGCTACACTCTGAATGTGCTGATGATGTGAAAAATGCTTTCAAATAGATGACGATACATAATCTAAGACTTCAGTTCATTTCATGTTAATGCAAATGCTACTTTTTAAAGCAAGTAGCTTACTGCAAAGTGGGATGTTAACAATCCAATTGTGCAGAAATAATTCCAGTAAAGTAAATGTAATGAATGGAATAGCTCTTATTTGCAGTAGTGAATGAAATCTAGTGCACTCACCTACTGGAGAATATTATTTTGTCCTAGCTTCCTTACAGACCTAAAGTTGCCTCCTGCTCCAATTTGTATTATAATTTGTTTTCCTTTAACCCCCCCCCATTTGGGCAGATCAGACAATTTATTCTCTTAAGAGTCATGTTTCCATTCAAAGTTCACACAGAACAAGATCTACAAGTTCCACTTTACAACATTGTCATCTGAAGAATTCCAAATATGCCTGTGAGTTTCAGCCACCTGCTATGTATTTTTTTATATATATACGCAGAGATACACACATGAATGATGGAAAAATTGTTTGCCAGATCTATGGCATTTGTGTTGGCTACTTATCTTTCCTTTTCCTTTTTTTTTTCCTTTTTGCAAACAAGGAGGGCTGATAGCTACTCAAAACAAAAAACATTCCACTTCATGTGAACAGGCATTTTCTGGCTCTAGGTGTTTAGGTATTGCAGAAAACTCTTGCTCTTATACCCACAGTTTTGTAGGCATGGAAATTTTAACACCCTGCAATACACTAGAATTCTCATTGGGTTCAGAAAATATTGGGATTGTGTGCCTTCAAGTCATTTCTGACTTAAGGCGAACCTATCATGGGGTTTTCTTGGCAAGATTTTGTTTCAGAGGGGTTTTTCCTTTGTCTTTCTCTGAGGCTGAGAGAGTGTGAGGCCTTGCTCGAGGTCACCCAGTGGGTTTCCATGGCTGAGCAGGGATTCAAAACACTGTTCTCCAAAGTTGTAATCCAATGCTCAAACCACTATACCACATTGGTTCTCCCCAGAGTAAGGCCCCTCCAAAAAAATAAAAATAAAATCCCTGGATGAAGATTTAAGTGCAGACCTTTTGACACTTTCTTAAAACATGACAGCCTTTGTCAACGTGTTTATTGAGGAAAATATTCCCAGTTCATGGACCTGCAACAAGACAAGGGCTGCCACATCTCTCCTCTCGCACTGGCCTCCATCATCCTTCCTGCTAAAAAAGAGCTTTTAGCAGGCCTTCAACACTTGATCTTGACAAATTGTTGGTTCATATAGAAAGAGGAGTTAAATGGGAGAGAATTAATGCTTATTTATTTAGTATAATCTTACCTCACTCCTCTGCTGAAATTCATGGGATGGCTTGCAGAAGTGAGAAGCCTGATAGAACTAGTCTCACAGATGACCTGATGGAGAGGCAGGATGCATATACACTCCAGAGTGGTAAAATGCCATAGTCGTAGAGTGGTTTGAGTGCTGGCCTGAGCCTTCAGGAGATTAGGACTGGAATCCCTGCACAGCCATGGAAACCTACCTTGGGTAAGGCATATTCTCTCAGCCTCAGAGGAAGGCAATGGCAAACTCCCCTCTGAACAAATCTTGCCAAGAAAGCCCCATGATAGGTTCCTCTTAAGTAATCATATGTTGGCAAGTACTTGAAGGCACACAACAACTACGTTTGTTGGGAAAGAGAGAAGGTTATCACAAAGCAGTTTTGGGATGGCTACATTTGGTTATTTTCATGCTTGTATGGACACTATGGAGATTATCAGATGGAGATGCAAAAAGTGTCCCCGTCTCGCTATATTATATCCCACCCCCCTCCCATCCCCATCCCGGCATGATAACTCTCTGTTTCAGACCAACCTTTTCCTGCGACCACCCCGCCCCCTCCCCTTGGCAGCCCAGGAGTGAATGGAGCTCGAGCAGGGCCGCATTCACTTCCTTGTTTGAGTTCCCAGCCATTCTCTCAAGAGGACAAGCGTGCAGGAAATTCAAAAATAAAAAATAAAAGATCAAAAAGTGACAGCAAGCACCAAAACACAGTTTAAAAAATACAAGTAACCTGGGGAGGGGGAATAAAAGGGTGTCACTTACCTCCTTGTCCTGATCGCACCCGGAAGTGTTCAGCACAGACCTCCCACTAACGCTGGCATCACACCAGCATAATGGGACTCCTTTTCACTCGCCCGTCATTCCATGACAGGAATGGAATAGGCAATCTATTCATGGCTTGAGCCGTGAATAAGAAGAAACAGGAGCATCACAGAACCAGTGTGGGATGAGGATGTCATCTGAAAAGTTGGCCCTTTAGCGATCTCCTAGTGTTTGTGTAACACCATATTAAGGGCATCTGATAATCTCCTATGTGCATGGATAGTATGGTGTCCATGGACTGCTCTGCCTAAATCCAATTGCTAGTCCCACTGAATTGATGTTTGAATGCTAAGTCACCTTTTTTGACATCTACATGGATTCAGTTAATCTTACCTAGTCAGAACTAGTTATTGGATTTAGGCCCAAATGAGTACAGTAATCGAGTTTTCTGTATGACCACCATGAGGAGTATATAGGAAGGTATACACACCTGTAAGCAGAATAATGTATGTCCAGAGCATACTAGTGCACACAACCTGTTGATCACCTGCACATTCTTAGTATGTAGAAAAAAAGTGGTGGGTAGACAAAAAATGGATCATGGTTAGCTCTGGGGCAAGTCTACAGCTATGCAGCAGAGCATCTTTGTTATAAGCAAAAGTCCTGGGTTCAATTAATCACATTTCCATTATAAAGGAGATAAGCTTGAAGGAACTGAAATAACATGTTTGAATCCTTGAAGATCTGCTGTCTATCACAGTAAAGAAGATAGATAGATTATATATATATATATATATATATATAGAGAGAGAGAGAGAGAGAGAGAGAGAGGGGGGGGGGGAGATGGTAAGTTACAAGGACCAAAGCTCTGCCTTCATATTGGTTAGAGCTTGGGAAAATACACTCTTTTTTGGGCTGCAGCCCTCAGAATCCTCCACCCAGCATGACCAGTGGGACACTAGTAGCTTGTCATGTATCCTGATAGCCCCCATCCAGGAATATCAAATAATTAGCTGTATTTTATAATTTGGCTAAAGGTGGCCATCCATGTGGTTACAGGTAAATCAGGGACCCCCTAACACCAAGATGGCATTCATGCAAGACCAAGGGGAGGGCCTTTGGAAATTCCCCAAAACAAAACATTCAAGTAAGACTGAATACCCGGAGGTGAGTCGATCACTAATCCACTCAGCAATAGCAAGAGACCTTATTGCTTGTAAAATAGGATTTTCCTCTCCTGTTCCCTTCCAACAAAAGACCTTGCCTGTTTCCTATTTAATCAAAAGTATTTATCATTAACAATTGTTAACTCTTCCAGAGTACCCATTGTTTTGGCCTGGGAACCTCCAAGAATTATTGGATTTCATTCAAACTCCTCTCCCTTCAGGGGAATTACTTAATATAAATACTACCCCAAAACACCACCAAATTGTGCACAGTTCCACTTCCTTTTGACTCCAATTCACACTGTGTAGCCAGGCCATTGTCCAGACCTCCCCACTGTTGGTTTACTTTGTGATCTCCACTCTGCAGGATTGGTACAGTATAACCCACTACCCTTACTCTATTCTGTAGGAGTAATGAGTCTAAAAAAAATGCATTAAAAATTCTAGGATCTAGTCCTTCTAAAAAGCAACAAGAATTATTTTCTTTTAAAAAGAGTTTAAAATTCATTTACTTTTAAATTCATGCAGAGTGCAACTTAGGAATGCAGACTGGCAAAGCTCAATTAACATTTAAAAAAGTGTGTTCAGAGGTCTGAGATCACCCAGTTAAATTAGACTCATTACAAAAACAAAGGAGTCAGTTTAAAATGCAAATCAAAAGTTTACTGAAGGTATATCAATCTCAATCTACATACTAAAACAAACTTTTAAAAGAGGTTCCTAACTAAGAGAATTTAGGGTAGAAAAAACTCACCCAGCCTATAGCAGTAAGAGGCTGCATGGTGAACATCATGGCATGGTTGCAGGAAAGATGGCTAAACAAAGATAATATGGCTTAAGATGCCTACAGCCTCATGGAGACTCTAACTTAAAAAGATAACTTACACAGAGCAATAAAATAACACATGACATTAGGTCATGTGTTGAATGACCCAGCACTCCAGTTGGCTGGAAGTGCCCAGTGAAATAAGAGAAAGGGAATTTGGGAGAACAGAAGCAAGCAGGGGAAAGCCCTAGACTTATCTTAGGATGTGAATGAGGTACACAAGATTGCTTTTACATTACAATGATTATTTCCCCACATACTACATATTCCTCTATCCAAATACTTCCTACTCCTTTCATTAGCCTTGTGTAAGTGTCTGAAACCTGTGTATATGCATGAACGTTGTTACTGTTAATTTCCAATAAAGATAATTTAATTGTACCTTTTGGCTTGAGTCTTCTCCTTAGTACCTAGTTTAAAGGTCCCGCTGTTGCCCATCCTCTCACCATCATAATTGAGCTAATTAAACATTCCCCATTTTGAAATGAAATGATATGAAATAAATCTTTATTGCTAAAAGCTATAAGCCATCACAATGCAATTACTTTAAATAAGTTAAAACACACATACACAAACAATTATAAAGTCATACAGTTTAACACACATGCAAATTAAAAAAAACATGTATATGCAGAATATAAAAGTATGAGGAATTAAAACATTATTGTAAAAATCCATTTACATAGCAACACAGTAAAATTCTTATTGATAGTTTTGATATCTGGCTCTTATCTTATTAGTGGCCAAAGCAAATTTTGCCACCATATCAGTGTGGTACATATTGTTGCCAACTAATAGGACACAAATTTGTTCAAGATGCAAATGATTAACCAGGAAATGAAGAATGTAACCTAAAAACTTTTGTCTTGGAAGTATGTATAGAGGGCATTTCAACAAGTAATGTTGTAGGTCCTCCACTTCCCCTGTCTCACATATACAAAACCTTTGAGTTACTGGGGTATTATTGTATCTTCCTTTCAAATAAGCAGATGGCATACTCTGAAAGCGTAGTACTGTATATGCTTTTCTTAATGGAGACAATGGAAGGTAAAAAAAAAATCTCTCCATTACAAAAGATGTTTTATACAATGGGTATAAAATTTTAATATTTGGACATTAGAGGGTCCCCATGGACCCTATGCAATTTGGGTAACAAGTCAAAATAGGTTAACATTTATAAGCCCTGATATTAGGTAGTTCCATCTTTATCTGTGCCTTTCTGTTCACAAGAATATATGCCTAATGAAATCAGTAGACTGTATAGAAAAACAAGCTCCAATTTTGGAAGCAGTCACTTGCAACAGTCCAGTCAAACAACACCTCGGAGCCTATGCCATAAGAAGTGCACTAAAGTCTGTGTAGGCAATTTATCACAATATTGTATTGGGGTAAAAGAAAAGTCTGCATGTTTGTAGAGATATAGAGTTATAGTAAATTGAAGTAAACAATTGCAAAATGGACCTGCTGCAGCTGATGCTAAGAAAAGGTATGGCATTTAGAAGTGTTAAACCTTCACTCTTCCTTTTGTTGAACAGTAGATCTTATGTTTAATGTGAAGTCGAAGGCTTTCATGGCTGGCATCCATAGGTTTTTGGTTTTTTTGTGATTTTTTACTGGGTTATGAGGCCATGTTCTCAGAGAGTTTATTCCTGATTTTTCACCTGCATCTGTGGCTGGTATCTTCTAAGAATGGTGGGGTGTGGGTGTGTGGGGTTTATATACTGTGAGTCCCTCTTGAAGAGGATTAACATGTAAATTTGTGTATTCACTTGTTGGATGTTCAGTTCTTAGGGTGGGAGGATAGGCGAGGGGGATTAGTGTCTATTTACTAATGGTCCATTGTCTGCTGGGAAGCCCCCTGTCCCTGGGTGAAGTTCATCTGCATGAGTTTTTATTTTGGTGTTTTTCAGGACTGGTAGCCAAACTTTGTTTACTTTTAAGGTTTCCTCTTTCCTGTTGAAGTTGTCCAGGTGTTTGTGGATTTCAATAGCTTCCCTATGCATTCAGACCTGATAGTTGTTAGCCTGGTCCAGAATTTCAGTGTTTTTATGCTTGTTTCTTATGTTTGTTTCCATGGCAACCACAATCCACAGTATAGTTATGCATTGTTTTGTTGACCAACCCATATAGGAGATTATCAGATGTGGGTGAACATACCAAAGAACCACATCCCCAACCATGTCAGAAGATCGCTACAAGAACAGAAAGGATGACCTTACCAGACACCCACATCCTTCAGCCGTTTTGGGGGTGTAGCACTGGCACAGATGAGACTTCCCTTTTGCATTGATGGGGACAAGCCACCAATAAAAAGGGACACCTTACTCATGGCTGTGTTATACCCCTGGGATGCTGGGGATGACATAAATGGGTAATTTCGCCCCTTCCCATTTTCGTCGTAATTTTTTGCCATGGTTCTTGCCATGGTTCTTTGCCATGACTCTTCAAAATAATGAGTCCACACAATAGAGCTTGGATTGAAATATGGGTCACTTTCAGCTATTTATAGTTGTCCCCTTAGAAGTGCAAGGAGCAGCTGGGGCAGTCATCTCTCCTGGACCTCTACCCCAGCTTCCTCTGGGTGAAATACCTGAGCCCCAGGAAGAATTCAAAATCTGGGTTGTTCCCTAGTTGCCTATCTGCTGGAAGTCCACACTGAGGATAGAACTGAGGGCTAAACCAGCTGGCCAGTCCTAAGGACAGGTGACATCTGAGGGCAGCTCCAGAGAATTAACCTTCACCAAAAGGGTGCCATAGGTGCTCACTGAATTCCTACTTTCTCTTCCCTACTACCTGCCACAGATAAGGGCAAGCATTGTCATAGCCCCTATCCCTCACTAGGCTGGCCAAAAGGGCCTGGACACCCTGTTGCAAGTCACTGAGGAATAACTGGTTCCCTTCTTCAGATAAGTGGACCACATCTGCTCTGTAGAGCTCAGGTTATTGATAAATTAATTATGAATTTTGGGCTTTTATATTTTCCCTGCGCATGAGCTTCTGCATTCAAGATTTCAGATACTGTGAGGGCAGGCATATAGATTTAGCCATTTACATTCATTCCCCCTCAGTATCAACTTTAATATAAAAGAAGAGTCACAATCTTATACACAGTTACCTGGGAGTAAACTCTATTGAACTCTTTAGGGTTTATTTTTAAATAAACGTGTTTATAAGTGCACTATGCTTCTAGCTCTTTTATCTGCACAGGAAAAAAACACATGTGAGCACGATTATCTCCTATAGTTGATTAAAAGATCACTGATTACGTAAGTATAAATATACTAGGTTAACTGTATTTCTGTTCAGGTTGTTCTATAACAATTCCAAACCTCTAACTCTTCCCTCTATTCATTACCACAAAATTCAGTGCCCTAGATTGAAGTAATCTATTTATCTATCCATACATCTATTTATGAATCCACCAAAGAGAGAGAGACAGAGAAACCCTTAGTCACACACATACACTATGATTAATTTATACTCTCCACAAATTCCTTACAATCTCTCTCATAATTTAATAGCTCCTGCTTCCCTTCAGTACAGTTTCAGAGCTCTTAACATTTATTTTATCTGCCAAGAATTCTGACAAAAATACATTTCTTCATTTGAATCAGTAACTTGTTCAATATATAAAAGTTAGGATCATTTTTTAAAAAACCAAAACAAAGAATTGTTGCTTTACCAAATTGTTTTTATGGCTTAACATTTGATATTTATCAGTTTCTGAAGATGTAATACTGGTACTATTTATCATTTCAAGTGACAAGGCAATATATCTTGTACACTGATTTTTTTTTTTTTGTTAGAGAGAGAGGGGGAGAGGAGAGAGAAGCAGATACAAGATGGAGAAAGTTAATCATACTTCAGTTCATCAGAGGAGTTAGCCATCATAACTAAACACCCAATAATTTTAGCAGAGAATTATTATTTTTTTGAGGTTGATGCAAAAGATTGTGTTTTGATCAAACTTTACTTTGTATACCTGGCAGCTAGTGAGAAGATGCATTTTAGGAATGTAGGAGAAATTTGGCTTCTTCAAAAATGAGTATATTTTTATTGTACTGCTTCTCTTGTCTTGGATTGCCCGAAAACATTTTCCCCAAAAACAATGACAACAACAACAACAAATACCCAACATAACAAAATGTAGGTTTGTACATCAAGTGCTTCTTTACATGGACGTCAGGGAGGCAGACCAACTTGCAAGCAAGCAAGTTGTAGCTGCAATGAGCCAAGGTTCTGTTCAAGGGATATGTGGAACTGGGTGGGTGGGAGAATGGGCCAGTGGGGCAGTAAGCAAAGCAAGCTATGGGAGAGAAGGAGGCAAGGCAGCAGCAAAATCACATTTAGGAAGCTGGAGAAGGTGAGAGGGTAAGAGGTAGGTGAGGGATCCTCAGTTATCTGAATTGTTTGGGGTCCATAAGAATCCCACTAGTGTTCAAAATTAATATGGGGAATATTTAATTAGCTCAAAATGGCAGTGAGGGGCTGGGCAATGGCAGAATCTTTTGACCTGTATATCAGTAGTAATGGAGGAGACTCTAAGCCAAAACATACAATTAAATGATTTTATTGAGAATTAACAGCAACAGAATTAACAGCATCCACACAAAAACTCAGGCTTTAGGCAACCACGCAAGTCTATTGAAGATAGTGGGAAGTATTTGGATAGAGGAATAGAGTAGGGGGTTCTCAGGTAATATGATACCTATCAGAGGAGAAGATATTCATGCAGCAGAAGGTTCTAAGAAATGCATTCTGAGGGTCTCACAGCAAACGAGCAGCATGTATTTAGGAAGAGGAACTGTGGACTGGTTACACAGACTGACAAAGTAACAGGAGGACAATGATGTGTGGGCATCTTGGTGGTGTTTTAGGGTAATATTTATATGTGATAATTCCCCTGAAGGAATGAGATTTAGAGTAGAATGCAATGTCTCTTGGAGTTTCCCAGGACTGGACAAAGGGTCCTCCAGAAGCAATAATTGTTAATGGATGATATATTTGGAACTGAATGGGAGCAGGCAAGGTCTATTGTTGGAGGGAAAGAGAAGAGGAAAAACCTGTTTTGCAAACATCAAGGGCTCTGCTATTATTGAGTGGATTAGTGGGTGACTCATCTCCAGGTGTTAACTCTTGAGCAGAGTATTATTCAATTGGGAAATTTCCACAGGTTATATGTAACTCCAGCCTTAGTATCGGTTTTACCTGTTAACCATGTGGAAGGCCACATTAAGCCAAATTATCAAAGATTACCAATTATGTGATATTCCAAGATGGGGGCTATCAGAGTAGGTAACACCTCTGTCAGTGGTGGAGGTAGATATCACATTTTTCCTAATATGTGCTATGCACACATGCACATACATATTGACAAAATATAAAAGAATTAAAATGATTGTTGTATCTGCTAAAGTTTTGGAAATATTAAAGATCTGTATGAAAATGGAAAAGATTAGTTGATTTAAAACACACACACCATACAAACAGGATGATGAGCCCATGCTGATTGCTCCATTCTGTCATCTACTGTTTGTACTTGTATCTTTCATCTAAGGAAACTTTATACCAGAACTTTCCACAAGGGTGTGATCTCTAACCAAGGTCGAGAGCAGATATCTGGGAAAACATTATTCATGGCTTCCCCAATGTAATCATATCATTGTCATTTTATACTAACCCCCACTAAATACTAGAACAAAGACATCATTAAATAATACACTTTAAAAAGAGAAACTGTACTTTGTGGGAAGATTTTCTGAGCCAACTTTCTCTCTCTCTCTGGCTTTTCTTCGCAAACGAAGCTTCAGGAAGGACTCATCCCGCGCTTTCTGCAAGCGCGCTGATGACTAAAAAGGCCAATCCGAGATAAACAAGTCCGGTTGCAAAAAGTGCAGCAGAAGGTCTCCTTGGGTGATGTTTTTGGGTTGTGATTCTTTCTGCGTTGTCGTTTCTCTTCAAGACTTGTTCGTCGTGAGTTCTCAAATAAGGCTGCAGCATTGTGGATAGTGCGTCTCCATGCCTCCCGATGTGAGGCCAGGGCAGACCACCGTTGGTGATCAATCTGGCCAAGCCTGAGATGTTGTTTCAGGGAGTCCTTGTATCGCTTTTTTGGAGCGCCCCTCCCACGCTGACCCGTGGCGAGTTCACCGTAGAGTAGTATTTTTGGGAGGCGATGGTCCTCCATCCTAGAAACGTGCCCTGCCCAGCGCAGCTGTGTTCTCAATATCATGGGCTCAATGCTGGTGATCCCTGCTTGTTCAAGGACAGCAACATTCGTCACATAGTCAGTCCAGTGTATATTTAGGATTGTGCGTAGACAGCGCTGATGAAAGCGCTCGAGGAGTCGTAGGTGGTGGCGATAGGTGACCCATGTTTCAGATCCATAAAGGAGGATAGACAGTACGATGGCTCTATACACACTGATTTTTGTGCTTTGCTTCAGGTGTTTATTGCTCCAGACTCTTTTGTGAAGTCTTCCAAATGCACTATATGCCTTTGCTAATCTGTGATCGATCTCTTTGTCAATCTTGGCATCTGAGGAGATGATGCTTCCCAGGTAGGTGAACTGCTGAACCGACTTAAGCACAGAATTGCCGACGGCAATGTGGGGATGGTGGTGTTCGTCCTGTGGTGCAGGCTGGTAAAGAACTTCTGTTTTCTTCAGGTTGACTTCTAGCCCAAACAGCTCTGCAGCTGTTGCAAAGCAGGACGTTAGGCACTGCAGAGCTGCTTCTGTGTGGGCAACAAGGGCAGCATCATCGGCGAAGAGCAGCTCACGGACTAGATAGTTTAGAGTCTTAGTGTGAGCCCTCAGACGGCTTAAGTTAAACAAGCTACCATCAGTACGGTAGCGTATATAGATGCCGTCGTCTTCTTCAAGCTCTGCCATAGCCCTTTGGAGCATCGTGCTAAAGAAGATTGTAAATAAAGTTGGTGCAAGAACACAACCTTGCTTCACTCCATTAGTTATTAGAAAGGGCTCTGAAAGAGCATCGCCATATCTGACTTGACCACGCTGGCCCTCGTGTAGCAAGATAATCATTTTAAGGAATTTGGGGGGACATCCTAGTTTTTCCAGGATCTGCCACAGACCTTTTCTACTTACAGTGTCAAAGGCTTTGGTGAGGTCGACAAATGTTACATAGAGACCCTTGTTCTGCTCCCTACATTTTTCTTGCAGTTGCCTAAGGGCAAATACCATGTCTGTAGTACTCCTATTGGCTCTGAAGCCACATTGGCTTTCAGGGAGAAGATCTTCTGCAATAGCGATAGTTTGAGCAGTCGGATTTTGCTCCTTTTTTCTTGTACAGGGTGATGATGACTGCATCTCGGAGGTCTGATGGCAGTTCCCCTTTTTCCCAGCAATTCACAAGGAATTCGTGGAATTTTTCGTGGAGTGCATGACCTCCGTGTTTCCAAACTTCAGGTGGGATTCCATCAATCCCAGCTGCCTTGCCGTTTTTCATCTGCTGTATGGCCATAAGGGTCTCTTCCAAAGTGGGAGCTATGTCCAATTCATTTTTCATTGGTTTTTGTATCATATATTGGATAGCTGAGGCTTGGACTACTCGGTTGGTGCTAAAGAGACTTTGAAAATGTTCAGCCCAACGATTTAGGATGGAGGCTTTATCAGTAATTAATGTTTGACCATCTGTACTGTATAAGGAGCTTTGGACCTGATAAGTAGGTCCAAACACTGCTTTAAGAGCTTCATAAAATCCTCTATGATCACCCAGATCTGCACAGCGTTGTGTCTTTTCTGCTAAATTGATCCACCACTTGTTCTGCATGTCTCGGAGTTTTTGTTGTAGTTTGCTACATGTGAGGCGGAAAGCTGCTTTTCTTACATGACAGGTTGGCTGGGCGAGGTATGCCTGGTGAGCAGCTCTCTTCCTTGCCAACAGCTCCTGGATCTCTTGGTTGTTTTCATCAAACCAGTCTTGATTTTTCTTGTGGGAGAACCCGAGGGATTCTTCTGCAGACTGGAGGATACTGTTTTTGATATGTTGCCAAAGCACTGTAGGAGAAGGATCTGTAGGATGGTCTTCAAGTTTCGTTTTTAGGTTTGCCTGGAAGTTGTCTCTCATGGTAGCTTGTTGAAGATTGTTGACTTGGAGCCTCTTCTTTAAGATGCCACCCCTCTTAGGTTTGAACTTAAGATGAAGATTTAGTTTACATCTGACGAGGCGATGATCTGTTTGGCATTCTGCACTGGGCATCACTCGGGTATGACGGACATCACGAATGTCTCTCTGACGGACTAGAACGTAGTCAATGAGGTGCCAATGTTTGGATCGGGGATGCATCCAGGTTGTCTTCAAGCTATCTTTCTGCTGAAAGATTGTGTTTGTAATAGTCAGCTGTTGTTCTGCACAGAACTCTAGCAGGAGGCGTCCGTTATCATTGCAATTTCCAACACCATGCTTGCCTAAGACACCTTTCCAGGCTTCGGAGTTCTTTCCTACTCTGGCATTGAAGTCACCAAGTATAATAATTTTATCTTCTACAGGGACTTTTTGTATGAGTTGGCGTAGGTCTGTGTAGAATTTGTCTTTCTCTACAGGGTCGGCTTGCATAGTTGGGGCATATACACTAAAGAGAACAACATGTGGGAGGCGTAAGGAAATAATGCGATCAGAGTGTCCTGTTGGCAAGGTTTCAAGTTTGGAGGCAATGGAGTTTTTAATCATGAAGCCTACTCCTGAAAGATGTTTTTCGGTTTTGGGTTTGCCAGACCAGTAAAGTGTGTAGCCGGCGCCATGTTCTTTAAGGCTGCCTTCCTCATGGAAGCGAACTTCACTAAGAGCAGCGATGTCAATATTAAGCCGTGATAGTTCAAGGGCTATTAGGGCAGAACGACGCTCAGGCCGTCCACTATCTTTAGAGTCTTGCATGGTTCTGATGTTCCAGCATGCAAGTGTCAGTTTATTTACACCTTTGGAGGCCGGTGTGTGCCTTTGTTTCTTTGCCTTGGTTTGACCGCATCAGAAGATTCCCGTTGGCCGCGGCTAGCCAACCAGGTAGTTGGGGATGAGCTTTCTTTAGGCCACCTTTTCTAGGCCCCTCTCCATATGGAGCAAGCAGTGCTCTCCTTAAAAAAGGCTGCTTGGTCGTTCAGAATGCTGCCGAACAAGACTGTCATCTCCCGGGTCAGGCTTGAGCGACCAATGTCCTGAACCGCCTGCATGCAGGGTTGGGGCTGCGGCTTCCAGTGAATCTTTACACCTGCCGGTTTCGTCCCTCGCCAGTCGCTACAGGGCTTTTTTGGAAATGGATTTGTCCTTCGAGCCTGTGCAATGGATTTTTCTGGTGGAGCGCAGCGTGCACAGAACTGGCCTCACCCTTTAAACCAGAGATTCATCTGCCGTGGCCTTGCAAGCATGGACGTGGCAGCGAGGTCCTCGGGCCGTAGGTTTGATTAGAGTTTCCTTCTCTTAGATGGTTGACCTTACAGGGTTGGACGAGCACCATCTGCCCGGGTTTGGGATTAGAGTTTTCCTTCTCCTAGGACGGTTGCCATAAGGCTAGAGAGCCCATCCTGCCCTTTGACGCTCTTTGTCAGACCCTTCGGTTTTGACCTGTCTGGCATGGGAGACCCTACCGGTGGCTATTATGCCACCGCCAGCATAGCTCAAAACGTCATTAGGGTACGCAAGCCTCTCTCCCACGACAAGGGGGCGTCAATGGAGAGGTGAGCCAACTTTATTAACTAGCTAAAGGCCATCAGATTAACACAGTAAAATTAAATTACAAAAATAGAAATGATCTCACCAAATTGCAATATATAATAATAACAACAACAACAACAACAACAACAACAAAATTTTATTTCTATCCTGCCCCTCTGCAATTCAATCAGGGCAGCTTACAATATAAAAACTCCATAATTACAATTACCCTAGCCCACCCACCCCTTAAAATAATATTAAATTATAAGGGATTAAAAACATACAATAATTAAAACTATATTAAATTAGGAAAAAAATTAAAACATACAATAATTAAAAAAAATCCAATTACAGCTCAGAGGGAAAGGACAGCTGAGTCTTGGGCCAGGATAGTTATTCAGGAAAGGCCTGCTGGAAAAGATCCAGCTTGACAGCTTTTTTTGAAGCTGTCTAAGGTGGCAATAAGATGGATCTCGTCCATCAGGCCATTCCATAATCTGGGAGAGGCAGCAGAGAAGGCCTCTGGGAGGTCACCGACAGCCTTGTTTTCATAGGTTGTGACAGATTCCTCCCAGAGGACCGAAGTGCGCAGGGAGGGTCGTATGGAAGGAAAATATTGACCCAGCGAGAAAAAAAGTTGTTCAATCTATGAAAGGAATGGTTACATTTTATTAATGGTAAAGGAGGCCAACTAGTACATTTAAAGCACATCAGATAAAAGTAGTGGAGTAGCTGCTTTCTGGAGCTGAGCTCTGATACATCATGGGTCTGCAAAGCTTTGGAAGAATCTAATGCTTTAAATCACTTAAAGTGCTGGTAATCCAGTCTTTGAAAAGTATGACATAAACTGGCTTGATCCTTGCCTCTTAGACTAATGTGTAGACTGAAACACAGATATCCACCAATGTATGCATTTCCCAAGTGTTTTAATACTCTTCTACACAATCATCATCATCCTTCATCCTTTAAAAGTATGGAGGATGCGCGTGTATGTAGGCTGAAATTCTGTATCAACCACTAAGTATAGTTACAGTATACGTAACAAAGTAACTTCCCCTGGCCTGACCCCCACCCCCATCATCATTTACCAGTGTTTCAATCACAGGCAAAATGGACCACCTTTTGTGGAAATAGTTTTACAATCCTGACTAAGTAGTGACCATGAATATGAATAGTTACACATGAGTAAATTAGTTAACTGTTTCATAGTCATGATTGCTACTTAGTCACTATTGTGCAACTACTGGCACAATCACATCTCTCTCCCAATCCACTTTACTGGTCATCAGTTGCATAGGGAGAAGGAAATTCATTCTGCCAGCAATAATCCCAGTCTCAGTAAAGTGGATTGGGGGGTGAATGACATTTCCATCAGGTTTTTTGCGGGGGGGGGGGGGCACACCAGGAGAGGTTATTTAGTTATACTTAACTAAGTGGTTGATGCAGAATTCCAACCTATGCTATTTAAATGTGAATTTTCATGCAAAACTTTTAAAAATAAAGATTGGTGAGATTTGTAGAAATGAGATTCATGAGAGAACACATACCTAGATGTGATCCTGCAACCAATTGGGTTTCAATAGGATTTAAGCTTAAGATGGAGGAGAAATTCATTTGTTGTCCATTTTCTGAAGAATATGCAAATACCAGTTATTCTTCAAAATTCAAAGTTCTCTGAATTTTTCAGCAGCATTCCCCAATCAAAAATGCCTGCAATTTGCATGTGTTAGTGCAAAGAACATCCACAAATGTATTATTTTAGGAAAATTTCAAAAATGTCTATGATAAGGAAAATAGCACACAGGAAGCAAGCCTTAGGAGAAACACATAAAAAATAATCTGTACAAAGTTTCATGTGATCCTCACAGTACAGGATGGACCAAATGTAAGAGTAGGAAAAATGAGATCGAGAAAAAAAAAATTGAGTAATTTGTCCATTCCTAATTAAAGTAGGCTAACTTTAAGTAGCAATGCTATACAATTGTAGCATTCTCCTCTCTCCATTTTGAAGTTGACACACAGTTATCCTCTATATATTTTTGGACTTTTTCTCTCCAATCAGAACTGAAATATGTATACTAAAAGTGTTGCCCTATGAAGAAGGTCAGTTCTCTCCAAAATATATTTCTGTCATGCCAAGAGCAGAGGAGCTTTATGTTTCTGTTTGTTCCATCTTTCTAAAGAAAAAAAAAGTCTTCATGACATAATCCATTATGAAGCATTGTGTTGTTAAGGGTACCATCAGCTTGCATCAGTCACAATGCATTATACTACATGTCTAGAATTAAGTGGTGTGCACACATACACTATGGGACACCAACTGAGAACTAAAACTGAAAATCATGGTTTCTGCCTGACAATTTGATTAATATTTTCCCATTTGTTTGCAACAGCAATGCCTCAGTAGCCTTTCTAAACGATATCAAACTTTTGCTCTTTTAAAACCATCAGGAGGGGGAAGTGGGGAAGAAAACAGCAAGTCAAATCTGTAGAACTCAAGGCTGATTCCTTTATGTATCTTCCAGAGCACTATGTACTGAAGTGTTGCTAGCCCTGTTCAGGTCTCCAGAAACTTACACTGATCCACGAGGAGAGGGAAAAGCACACAGATCAGCACACAGGCTCCATTCTTCTCTGTCACTTTTCCCATTTCCTGCCATATGTCTGAAGAAAGTACCCTTTTTTATTTCTGTACATCTCTTTGATGGTGCAGAAAGACTCTACAGAAGATGTAGGATAGAAAATTGTTGTGATACTACAGCAGTAGTGGCTAGAGGAGAAAGGCTGTGAGCACTGTGCCCATGAAGGAAGCCCTTGCATTGTTGCATGAAACTAACCACTAGTGCAGTACACCAAAAGGGCCTCATTGTCAGATAGGGATGGTTGTTAATGTGGCTTCTTGACAAGAAATTTCCAAAATTCACAAATTTACTCACAAATATAACATAAACAAATTGAGATCTTAAATAGTTCAAATGTGTGAGAAACGGAAACAGAGAGAGGCCTTGGGAGTTGGAATATTTATCTCTTAAGAGTCTAGATTTTAATCTTTACATATTATTAATCTCTATTCTTGCTATCATCTGTTTCCCAATAGGCTGTGACATCACTAAGGCTGGTGTCATCCCTTCCCCAAAGGTGATACCAGGTGTAGTTTGGCCTCTCCCCATCACCCTACTGCCACCCTGCCAGTAGACTCCTATGCCAAGATTCTACTTTGGCTACTTAATTACATATGCATAACTAAGTAATGTTTTGTGGCCTAACTTCTCTCAAACCCACCTTCCAGATGAAGAAGCCAACAACTTCATTGAGCAAAGGAGATCTGTTCAGCTGCCAATTGGGGTGTGAGTGTCCAAACAATGTCTGGGCAACCAGCCAAAGCCTGATTACTACACAGCTGATACCAGAGGCACAGCACAGTCAAGCTAATTACAGCAAAGGAATCAAGGCAATGTGAAATCAGACACTTACTTTACTAGCAAGCAAAACACAAGTCCACAAGCAAAGTCCAATATACAAGGTCCAGGTCCAGCAAACAGAGTTCAGGGTAGTCCAGCAGAATCCAGGTCAGGCAAACAGAATCCAGAGTAAATAAACACAGTCCAAGTCAAACACAGTGAGCAGGAACACAACAGATCACAAGATAGGTTAGATAATCTCCGACAGTCCATGGAGGGCAGCTAATACAGCTCCTGCTTAACTAATTGCTGCTTCCTATAAATATGCTGAGACTGCCTCAAGCCCTCCCTTTGTTGTCTCCATGCTGTGAAGGTAGGTATAGGTAAGTTGTCCTCTGTATATGAAGGGGTAAGACCCTCTGCCAGAGCTGGTACTACACTGTTGTCTGTGTCTGAGGTCTATGGCTCTGAAACATCCTCCTGCTCTGGTTCGGCATGTCCTGGCATGTCCACTGCTTCTGTCTCTGAATCCAGAGTTCATTTCATTTCCAACATCTGGAAGCAGGGCATGACTGTGAGGAAGATGGTAACTTAAATCCTGTTGTCTGATTAGAATAGAATAATTGAATCAGCCATATTTACCTACATATTGACTCACTATTCATCAACTGGGTTTACTCTAATTGGGTTTATCCCACTGGATTTTAGCCACTGTTTCTAGTCCCCTTCTGTCAGCAAGCAAGTCTGCAACGAGGAATTGTGACATGGGTCCTGCTTCTGATTGTTGTAACCACACTCTTGATGGAAGGGGGCTGCAGACTTCATCTTCCTCAACTGAAGAGACCTCCTTCACCCAATGCACTGGCTGGCTGATAAAGTTGGCTTGGTGAGGGGGATTTATGTAGTCTTACAGTAACACTACTTAGTCTTACTGAATACAGGGCACTTACAGATCTGTAACTTTAGGTAACAAATCCATAACTGTAATACAGAATGGCAGCCCTAATCTTTAACAGCTGCATGGCAGGCAAGTATACATCATCATTTTCATATTGGGATTAGCTGTACTTATTAAATTAGAACTTCCTAAAAATTGTCAAATTCTCCATAAATTCAATAGAAAGATTGAGATTAAAAACAATTGATTTCAAACTAACATATAAGTCAACCTCAATATCCACTGACTTGGTATCCATGGTTTCACTTACCCACATCTGAAAAATATGTTCTTTCTGGGCACTTCTAGGTCTTCCAATGTGATTCAATGGTCAATTCCTGCTGTTTGTCTCATTGAAAATGACAGGGTTCTCTATTATCCACTGTTACAGGAGTCTACAGTGGATATTGGAATGTATCCTCCATGGATACGGGGGCTGACCTGTATTTATCTATCATTACACCCAGGTATGTATGTATTAGACAACAGTTTAAGAGTTAGACAAGTGGTCAGCACTGAATCTTATGGCAGCGAATTTCACAGAGTGTGTGAAGAAACACTTTCTGTCCTGGATCTTCTGCCAAATGATGGTTGCTTCAAGTTCTGGTATTATTGAAGGAAGAGAAAAATATATCTCTGTCTACACCAAGGTTGGACAGCTGTGAATGACCTTGAAGCCACTCTGAAGGGAATTTTTAAAAATGCTTTAAGGTTCACAAATACAGTTTAATATTAGATTAAATTTAGTAATTTATTTAAGGACACAGGACTGGATGGTGTTTGGCTTGGTAGCCCTGGGTTCCAATACAAAAAAACCCACAAGCAATTAAACAAACTTTGGACTTTTTCAGACAAAGAAAAAACAACGCTAGCATCCTTACCACGTTGCGAGGCTGCAGCACTGCAGGGCGTCCGTTTCGCATGACGCACGTCCCTAGCGGTACTGTTGCAGTACCGCTGGGACATTTGAGCATTATATTTAGCAGATTTTTACTCACGATCAGCCTAAGAGCGTCTGAAGAAAAAGCCATCAGGATTCAAGCCATGATTCTCTCTAATTTATATCCCTTTATAACATTCTAGCAGGTCCCGTTTAGCACAGGGAAGGTGCTCCAAGTTTACTCTTCTTTCAATGTTCATCATATACTTTTTTATTATAAACTTTTAGGGGGGCAATTGTAATTGAAATATCTGTAAGAATACAATATAATATGAGTACAGCCAGATGTAAATACCACTGATTGCTTTCAGTGGAGTTTACTTTTGAGTAAATGTACCCTGGATTGCAGCTGAATATCCAGTTCTGCTTTAGTGCTTTTACTTGATTTTGAAAAAAATCTTATTTGTGCATACATGACGGGATTTTATTTTGATCAAAACATTTCTATACAGTAGGACCCCTGTGTCCACTGGGGATTGGTTCTGGGAGGTCCGTGGATACTGAAAACCATGGATAATAGCAAACAACATTGAAAATAATGGGACTTCTGGTTTAAAATACCATAGAGTTCCCTTGGAGGACCTAGAAAATGGCTAGAGAGGATATATTTTCTAGAAAGGCTCTATGGTAGGTGTGCTGTTTTGTGTCCCATGGATAATTGAACCAGTGGACAATGAATCATACAGGGGTTGTCTAGCCATTTTGATCAGCCCCAGTACTGTCTACCTTTCTCTAGAAATATCAATGCCATTGACAAAAGAAGACGAGAGATGAATACATTAACTTGCTAAAAGTCAAACATGCAATGTTAATTTAGTTAATGGCAAATCTTGCAGAGAGAAGTAGAATAATCGATTTAGGACAACCACAGTTTAGTATGTGCGTATATAGTTTGTGTACATCCATGTGTACTAGGAATGTAAAGAATACAGTAAGTTCTGCTATAACGTGCTTTACAATGTGAACTGACAATAACATGATTAATTAACGGAGGAATACTATTTGCAGAACATTAACTCTTAATTGGCTATAGTGCAATTCTATCTTGAGCATTCAAAACGGGCAAAGTACCAACTCCCTACATCTCACCTGTTAAGTGGCAACCCGGTCTTCCCTCATCTTAGCTGTTCAATTCATCAGCCACATGCATTTGAGAAGTGATTCTGAATCACCTTTTCACTGTGTTTTCCTAAAACAATTCTGTTTTGTGCATAGGGTGGTAAATAAGAGTGCTTGAAAAAACATGCCTTGGTGATAAAAATGTCTGTGGCAATTGCAAAAGAAAAGCAATAACACTAGAAGATAAATTTTGATGTTATAAAGCGTTTTGAATGAAATGAACATGCATGTAATATTATTCATGCAACTGAGAGAAAGGAATCCACATAAGAGATATGCAGAGAAAATTAAAGCATGTTGTATTTCAGGGACTAAATTGAATGCAAGCAAATCTTTTAGATAAAGTGTGAAGGAGACAGAAGAGATGGAAAAGCTGACACAAAAAGTGATTTGGGACCTCATATCTAACAATAAAAAAGAAAGTGTTACCTATTTACAGTGACCTCAAGAAGTCAGAAAATCCTAGTGATGTCCCATCATTAATGCTAGCAGTGGTTGTTTTGCTGGGTTCAAGAGCCAATACGGTTTTTATAATGTTGAGTTGTGTGGTGTGGCTGCAAGTTCTGATGAAGAAAGTGCAAAACAACCCCATTCCCTCCTCTAATAAAGAAATTAATTGAAGAAGGTGGCTATAACTTGGATCAGATTTTTAATGTTGGTGAAACAGGGTTATATTGGAAATGCATATTGTCCAAAACATATATCTTTGAGAGTGAAGCCCATGGCCCTGGCTGTGAAACTGCAAAAGATAGGTTGACTGTGTTGCTTGGTTCGAATGCTAGCCATGATTTGAAGTGAAGCCTCTGGTTGTTTACCACTCTGTAAACATGCATGCTTTAAAGGAATAGTTACAGTTGACTTTAGGTTGTACATTTTAGATCAAGTAAGATTAAGGATGGATGACAAGCAAAAAAATTTCAGATCTCTTAATGGATGTTTTGGAACATGTTATTAGAAAATATTGCAAGAAGAACAAGGATTTTAAAATTCTGCTTTTGGACTATTCACCAAGTCATCCTCCTATGATTGCTGGGATTTCACAATACATCAAGGTGATATTTTTATCATGAGAAACAACTTCTCTACTACCACCTGTGGATCAATGGGTTATATCAGCTTTTAAAGCCTGTTATTTGAGGCATACATTTGCAAAGTTGCTTGGAGTCACAGAAAGTGACAAAGCAAGTGTGGTTGAATACTGGAAGAGTATCCTCCTATGAATGCTGGGCTTTCACAATACACCAAGGTGATATTTTTATCACCAAAAACAACTTCTCTACTACCACCTGTGGATCAAGGGGTTATATCAGCTTTTAAAGCCTGTTATTTGAGGCATACATTTGCAAAGTTGCTTGGAGTCACAGAAAGCAAGTGTGGTTGAATACTGGAATAGTTTTGACATAAAGAAAGGCATTGATATCATTGTGAAGAATGTGTGCATGCTTCTTGGGGAAAAATAGTCCCCAATGGGTGTGTGCTTCAGCCTTTAAGTCATCAAAAGAGCTTTCAGCAATCAAAAGAAGTTATGTTGCACTTGCAAAGCAGATTCGATTTGAGGAGGTAGAAGATGATGGTGTTGAACCCCACCAACAGCTTCTTTGTGAATGAAGAAGAATGTCAAAGAAATAAAAATAATTATGAAAAGAATATTCAAATATATTTTTAAAATGGCAAAAAACCCACAAAACAAAACCCCAACACCCATGTTTTTAGAGTGTTGAGAAACCTTGATGAGAAGAATCTTGGCTGATGAGATTCTTTTGTGCAAAATTCTCACATGACTGTTTTGTACAGAAAATAGCATTTTCTGCATGGGAAATATTTCAATGCAGATATATTAATTCCTGCACAGAAATTCTGCTTTCTGGACAGAAAATGCCCTAATTGGGAATTTATTCTATGTAAAATTTGCACATGCTTGATTTGCATAGAAAACATTTTCTGTGCCTGAATTAATAATTCTATGTTGAAATATTTTCCATGCAGAAAATGCACATGCAAATTCTGCGCAGAATAAGATCTAGATTGTGAATAGCCTTCAAAAACTGCATTGTTTTCAAATACTTTCTCACAGAGGGAAATAAATTGCTGAAATTGCTCATTGCTACCTTCAAGAAGAGGTGAAGAATTACACCCCTAAGCAAAAATTAGACATTTTAAAAGCCAAATGTTAGCATACCCTACTACCCCTCCTGTGAGTTTCATAACTGCATGTACTGGACACTTTTGGGGTCACACTGATCAGGGGTATTTGAGGTCAAGCTGACCAGAGAACAGTCAAGGTCCCAATGACCTGAGACATGTCCAGAATCATGATGGTGGGAAAACCCAAATAGGATTATGTGGAAAATCTTGTAGTTAATGTGTTTAAGCTAATCCTTTCAGTCATGCAATCAGTGATCATCCATCACCCATATCCTATGGAAATCTTTCATATACACCCTACCTGTCCAAATATTAAGAGGTTGTTACAAATTCCATCAATGTTTTGTCACTCTGGAGCAAAGGCAATCAGCCCGTTCTGGACCGTTTTGTTCATTCTGTGAGAAAGCCATTCAGGCTTTGTCATAACTAGCACATCCCTCCAGGGTATGAAATGGAGTATAAATATCCTAGTTCCAACTCTAGCTGGGTGTGCCACAGTCATTGTGTCACAGATGAGTCCCACCATTCTCTTTCTCAATGGACTGGATTCCCCTGTGCCATCCTCAGATGCTTTCTGAGTCCTTCCACTGCGCAGACCTCCTTCTTCGAGACTGGTAACTATCACCCTTCCACCCCTGACTTATCCAACTAACTCTTCTTGTCTTACTCCTCAATAGCTTTGTATGAGTCTTAAGAGTGTATGTTCTTATATGTTAGCTTATCCCATGTTAATTCAAATAAAATACTTTATTTCATTTTAACTGGAGTGCTTTCTTCTTTTTGAGCTAAAATTCACCCAAATTTCAAGGAGACACTGATATTGTGGGTGGGACTCCAATGTCCCCCCCCCATCTCTTAAGTTAACACAACTCCCAGGGCAAAGGCAAACCAAAACCATCTACCTGATCTGCAACTTTTTTTGTTCAAATCCTCCAACAAATGCAGCCAAAATTTATGATATTGAACACTGTAACATTCAGCATCTGTCTTTGTGATTCTTCCACCAACCGCATAAATACTTATCCTCATGTTTTTCAATTGCCATAGTAACACTTTATGCTCGTAAGTAAAATTTATTAATTAAAATTTGTGGCAAGTTAAATAAATATTAGCTATGACTATTTTTTTTTTTTAGATCTGCACCTCACCCTATTTCCCCCCATAAGTCCTGTTATTTTTAGAACATAAATTACTACAACATGAACTTTTTAAGAAACACAGCTATCACATTATAGCAGAACTTACTGTACTCACAAATTTTCTCATCCTCAAAGGACACACCGAGAAACTTCAAGACACTCTGGGTTTTATCAGACAGGAAAAATACGGCATCATCACAATTCCACATAACCATGAAAGGATGCATGGATCAGACAACATTGCCTTTTCATGTTTATGTCCTGGCCAAAACCTGGGGTTTTTAATTGATTACTTAAGCCATCAATAGATCTCCCTGCTGCTTTTTTTGCCAGTGTTGCTAGCATGCAATACCTCGGGCCATTTAAATCATGTACTTACCCTGACAATGCCCACTCCAGCGTGAACACTTCCGGATCAGATTGAGACGTCTAGGTAGGTTTCACTTATTTTATTACCCTCCCTTGGTTACTTGGGACTTTTTAAATGTGTGTATGTGCTTTGCTTCACTTTTTGATGTTTATTTTTTTTATTTTTATTTTTATTTATTTTTTTTCATCGCATGAGATTTTGAGTGAGGAAGTGAACAGGGCTCCATTCACTTCTTTTTTTTATTGCCGAGAGCCTTTGCCAGAATTAGAAGGTAAGTGTCAGGGGGAACATTCTTTTGCCAGCACAATTTTTTTTATGCTGGCAAAAGAACATTTACCAAGGGATGTGTCTGATAAAGTCCTCTGACAGAAACTGCAGAAGAAAAAAAAAATTTAAAGTACCAGAATACAAAATAAAATAAGATGAAGTAAATATGGATAAAAGCTCAGAAACTCTTGTAATCCCACTTAACAAGGAGAAAACTTTTCACATTATTTCATTCTTATATGTGAGAACAAAATAAGCAAAGCTTTACTTTCTCTTGTGTGAAAGAGCTAATGACCATGAGGTCATCTCTTTGTAAACAGAGGTAATGTGTCATAGTGGTTACAGTGCCAGATCTAGACTGGGGAGACTGAAGTTCATCCCTACTGATCCATGAACTTCACTGGTAACCAGGTCATTTTCTCACAGCTTGACCTACCACATAGGTTTGTTAAAGTGGAGAGGAGGAGGAAGGTTTGGGGCTTATTGGAAGAAAAACATGAGATAAATAAAACAGGTAAATGGAATCTGAAAACCTCATTTGTATGAGGAGTGCTAATGCTAATACTGAGAAAATGTACACCACTTGGGGACTGCTGCTGCTGTTATGTGCCTTCATGGTGAACCTATCCTAGGGTTTTCGTGGCAAGATTTATTCAGGTGAGGTTGGCCTTGTCTTCCTCTGAAGCTCAAAGAGTATGATTTGCCCAAGGTTACTCAGTGGGCTTCCATGATTGAGTAGGAATTTGAACCTTGGTCTTAGACCAACACACAAGTCACTATACTCTGCTGGATGTAAATTTAGTTACTAAAAAAATAATAACTATTTTTCTAGATAGTGCAGTATTATTTTCAGTATTAAACAAAGAGAAATAAAAAATATATACTTAGCTTTTTTCTCCACCAGCTTATCTAAATGTTTAGAATTCTGACGATGTACTAGATTAATTAAACTTCAGGTTATTAGGCCCTTGGCCAACAAAACAACCTTCAGAAACCATTTTTTAAAAATGTATTGCTGTGATTCAAGGACAACAGCAAAGGACAGCCTTCCAAAAGTATTGCCCTCTGCCTCATCTCCTCCAGTACAGATCTTACCAGAAAGGTAACATAGCTCCATGAATCACAGCATATTAATTGTCAAACAATCACAATAGATTAATGTCTGAATCTGAATGTTAAGAAAACATTTTAATAGCCTTCCGGTGGTTAGAAATGGAATCTTCCCTCTCCCCTCCTGAAAAGTTCAGCCCAGAAAGCTAGTGTCAAAGAGTTAGTTGGTAAGACCCAACTCTCCAGAGAACAGAGCCAATGCTGAGGACATGGACATCATCATCATCATCATCATCATCATCCCTGCTCCTCAGCTAAAAGTTTCCTGGAACAGCTTGCACACCATCCATCTATCCATTCATTTTATTTCTCACTTTTCTCTTGGGATAGGATCCACTGAAAAAAGCATGAAGACTTATAGTCTGAAAGGACGTACCAGAACATGTAAAGGGGAGAGGCATAAAAGGGGGGCAATTCTGTTGAACAGACTATGGTGCAGGTGAGAGCAGTAACAAGAAAAGATAAGTTTCCCAATATAGAACAGGGGTACTTTCTGTGAGCAGGAGCTCTGCTCATTGAAGTTTATTCTGTACTGTACCCAGCACACATCTCAAAGGCTATTCATATTGAGAGACCCTTCTGAATAGTGTTACTGTAGTACAGGGGGTTGCTGGTGGAAATAAACATTCTGGGCTCTCTTTCAAATTACAGAATTATAGTGATAGAATACCACTTTAACAACCATACTTACCCCCCATGGAATCCTGGAACTCATGGTTTTGTGAGTTATTGCAGTTCTCTGGTTGAGAATTCTAAATACCCCTTCCTAAATTACAAATTCCAGGTTTCGATGGCATGGAATCATGAAAATTAAAGTTGAATCAAAATGGTATGATTGCATAGGGTGATAAGGCCCCTGAATTCAACATGAAGATTGCCCATGGCTACGAGTAAAATACATTATCAAAGTTGGATGCCACACACAAAGAAAGGAACTTCTTTTGTTCGCAAAAGAAATAGATTGGAGTAAAGCCAGTAAGATTTTAAGCCTGTAGACCTGACCAGCTGTGGCTCAAGTTTTTCCCTCACCTGGGGTGGGAAGTGAGGCTTCTCTCCACATTGCGACAGACCCCATGTTATCCTCTAAATGGAGGAGGACCTGTCAGTGCTGATTCTGGCTCTACTACAGATCTGTTCATTTCAGAAATCAGCTGGCTCTGTGGACAGGCAGCCTCTGGTGCACAAGCCCAAAGACAATGCAGTCATATCCTCATCTTTCTTTGGTTGCTGTTCCCTCTTTCTCTCGGGAGAGGGATAGCAGTGCTGCTGCTGTGTCCCGTCTCCTCTACCTGGGGTAGGGAAAGGTGGGCAGCAAATCATAGGGGGGTGGGCAAATGAGCTGCCACTCTGACATGTTTGGGGAAGTGTAAATTTGTGGCTGCTAGCACCTTGCCATCTAAGGCAATAATTCTGTGCAAGTTAAAAACAGTGCCAGCCCTGGACATGCCAAACGGTTAAATGAACTACCTAGCCTTCAGTTTCTGGTGCAATAAACATACCTGTGATCTTGGATCCAGTTCACATTTTGGGGCAGGTTTAATGGGACAGTAACCATAAGACAAAGTAGACCAGACTACTGAAGGCATGAAAACTGCAGGAAGCACAGATGTCAATCTTTGATAATTTCACTCTTTTCTGCAAGAAGGAAGAATGCCAAGAGTTTCCTTCCACTTTGAGTCAGAAGACAGGAATTTCAGTACAATTTTTGAAGATGTTTTTGCATTTCAGGGCTTCCCCCTCTTTCCAAAAATGCAAAAACACGTTATTCTGCAAAAATAATGTTTTTGCATAGAAAGTGTCATTGTGCAAAAGAACCGGTACTCTGCACAAAATTTGGGTGAGGGAATTCCCCAAAAGCCCCATTTTTTGCACAGAAGACACAACATTTGAATGTGTTGAGACATCCTTCCTATCAAGGACATGAACATTAGTGAATATACTTTAAAACTCTAGTAGAAACTAACTTAACTGAGAAGCTAAACTAAAACATGCCATATGAAGTATTACCTATTTTGCCTATTTATATATCAAGTATATGAAAGGATATTATCTCTTCTTATATGAAAACTATTTTCCTCTGTTTGCTAGATGTTTTAGAATATAGTGGTACAAGGAATAAAGCCATGAAACCACACACAAACATATTGCTTAATTATCTATATACTATACTATAAGAAATATATGAAAAATTGATGTGTAGCAAATAGAGGCTATGTTGTCTTTCTGTATAATATGAACACTTATCATTTATTATTTATATTTTGGAAGTGTCTATCAATATAGTTGGATCATAAAACATAACAGTGTGCTTTTAAATGAGTATGAATAAATTAATTGTAGACAAACCATTATATAATTCTTCTTTTCGTTATTGTTTAAACAACATTCTTATGTAGTTGGAAAATATTTGTAATTTTTTTGGATTTATGAACATACGGTATACAAATTAACTTTTATGATAGTTATGTAAATACACTGTATTCTGGTCCCTGGGTAGAAAAATATTAAAGCAGCCTTCATCCATGTGATTCCTTCAACATTCAGCACTAGGTTAAGCTCAGCTTAAATGTCTATTCCCCCCTATTACATCAATGGATAACCAAGGTTTCCAAGTAACAATGTCAGCCTTCTGAAAGAAGTTATGCCATTAGATCCTTGTTATCCTTGTTTTTCATTATCATAGACAGAAGTTATGAGTACCAAAGGTTTCAGTTCTGATCCCACTGTTGTTCAACAGCTTAACAAATGGCCTGAATAAGACAATAGAGGGTATGCTATACAACATCAAACACCCAATAGCTCAGAAAACAGAATCAGCATTTGAGATGACTTTAACAGATTGGAGAAGTGGAATAAGACTAACAAACTTAATTTTAACAGGGGTAAATGTAAGGCTTATGCAAAAAACACACACACACACACACCCAGATACCGAAGTATAGGATATGTAGCACCCAGTTTGAAAGCAGTAGATGTGGAAAGGATCTTGGTGTCTTGATAGACTGCAGTCTTGACATGAGCCAACAGTATGATGTGGCAACAACAAAACAATTGCAATTCTTGACTGCTTTAACAGAACTGTTGTAACCAGAATCAAGAAAAGTAATAGCATCACTCTATTTTCCTTTGGCCATTTCTCACCTGAGCAACTGTGTTAATTATGGGTGCCAAAGTTTAAGAAGCATACGGACAAGATGGAATGTGTCCACAGGAAGCCCACCAAGATGGTAAAGGATCTGGTAACCAAGGCCTGTAAGCAGAGTAAGCCCAACATTCTTTAGCCTGGAGAAGCAACGACTGTGCACTAATAAAAATTGTGCATCTTCTTTAAATATCTGAAGTTCTGTCATGTGTAAGAGGGAGTGAGTGCATTTTCAGCTGTTCTACAAAACAATGCCCAGACCAATGGATTAGAACTACAAGAAAAAAGATTCCAACTAAACACTAGGAAGAACTTTCTAATGGTAAATGTTGTTTGACCATGGAATAGATGGCCTTGACTGATGGCAAACTCTCCTTTACTTGAGGTTTTAAGGCATACATTGGATGGCCTTCCACCAAGGAAATGTTATCTGTTCTGCATTGTCAGGGGGGTAGACCAGATGACCCTTTGGAAGCTATCCAACCCTCTGATTCTGTGAATCAAAGAATGACCATGCCAGTATACTTCTACTTAATGCAGCCTGTATTTTCCTAACTATTATTGTACATTGTGAAACTGAGACATACTCAGTAAGTTGGGAATAAGATTTATGCAAATTAAGAAGAATTAATCTTCTGCTAAAATTCATGTAATCCCAATACACTCTCCTGAAGGAAAAAAAAAAGAATAAAAACCCAAACCCTTTCTTAATCACCACCATTTGTGATTCTATTCCTTTGGGCTGTTTATCATTAGAGTGAGAGGGGAAAGGTAGTGTAGAATTTTACCTCTAATGAAATTGGGAGCAAGGGACTGATTGCTGCTGTTGAAAATGCTCTCAGGAGAAAATTCAAAGATTTGTTTTTAACAAGAAGCAACCTAATATACATCATGCATGTAGCGCATCTGCAGACAGTGCTTTTAAAGGCAGTGTTTACTCCTGGGGAGATAATACACAAATAAACAGGAACACTATATTACATATAGACGTTTATTCTATATAATTCAAAGAACTCAGAAAAACTAGTTTTTCTTTAACCAATCAGGTGATTTTGAGGCTTAACTTCATGGTAAAGGTGAGTATGTCAAGATGTAGGCTGTTGATTGGACACGCAGTGATATATATGTACATATCCTGTCTCTGGAAAACCAGAGTTTAAGACTATATCATGTTGACTCAAGCTTCACAAAGCCAGAAAATCTGAGCTAAGACTGATGTCTTAAGAGAGGTGCTGTGCAGGCATAGTATTGTGCAATGTTTCCAACTGTGGTTGTTTACCTTCCAAATATCCCCACTTTATCTTGGTCTTTCAGGGGCACATCCAGGTCAGATAGATGGAGTACCTAGGGCTAGCAAAGATGCCTTATCTTGTCCTCATCCTGTATTGCCTAAAGCAGCTGAGGTTTCTGTATTATAAGAGGAGTCCTACTGTAGAGGTAAAAAGGAGGAGTGAAGCCATGTCTGTTTGCTGTTTAAATCAGTAGCCAGCAGCAATAATGACCTGCACAAGGAACTTCATTGACAGGAGGTGCATTAACTAGGATTGTTACTGCTAAACCATGTCTACTTTTGGCTAGAAGTTTTGTACTTCAAGAAGACAACAGAATGAGGAAACCCAATCTAGTTAAAGAATCCAGGTTTTATTTGATCACATTTCTTGAAGCAAGAAAACATATTCTTCTTATGGATAAAATATGCAACCTGGATTTTTGTTTTGTTTTGTTACAATGGATTAATTAATTTTATTAAAATCTGTTTGTAGGCTGAAATATTATCTTCAGTCACTAGGGACTTTCTCACACAAAGCTGAAATTGCGAAATTACACTTGTATAGCAGTGGTAATGACTTCCTGTTATTGCACAATGTTATCTTTATACCATGGTTGGTAAACTCTGTTAATGTGGTGCAACTTTGCATTCATGGGCAAAACCCAAGAATAGCTGTCAATATTGCTATTTTCCTGGTATTGACGAGTGTGTGATAATTCATTCCTGCTGTAGTGCTCATATTATGGTGTGCAAGGGCATTCTTCCCTCTATTCCCCTCCCCCCTCTTTTCCCCTCCCCATTTCTAATGATAACACATAATTAAACATCAGGTGGAGAGCATGAAGAAGACCTCCATGATGCACTTTTAATGAACTGTCACCTTTTCTTGGTATGTTTTTTGTTTGTTTAATTTATTTATTTATATTCGTTATTTATACCTTGCTCTTCAGCCACAAGCAGCTTACAAATTGTTTTTTAAGCAATAGCAATTTACACATCTACACTGCATTAAGCAGCTTCCAATGTGTGTTAGCTAATTGCCCCCACAAGCTGGGTACTCATTTTACTGACCTACGAAAGGATTGAAGGCTGAGTGAACCTTGGAGCCCTCTGGAATTGAACATGCAACATGGTGACTTGCAGTACTGGCATTTAACCACTGCACCACCAAGTCACATTTTAATTGAAGTGGTTTCTAAGCATGATAATGGTTAAAACCACATTCTTAAGATATTATGGAAGGAGGAGAGGCAAAAAATTAAAGGTGCATGTGTGGGCCAAACAAGTGTTACAACAGTGTAAGCTTCAATCCCATTTGTAATGCATTAGCGGTAGTATTGCACAATTGCAGCAAACTGTGATAATTAATGTAATAATGCCTCCATGCTTTTGCTATTCTCAGTTGCGGAATTATAGCATTTTTACACACTTATGTGATAAAGTCCTAGGTGTAGACATCCATAAATTTCCTTAAAGATGACACTGGAGTCGGACGTGTGACATTCATTTCTCCCAGCATTTCTCTAGGCAACTTCATCCGACCTTCATTCTGTAGTGCTCCAAATTCAGTTAAAAGACAAAAAGAAGGAGAGATCATTATGCTTAGTCAGGGTAAAGAAAGCAGTGTGAGAAAAGGGGAAATAACATGGAGTGAGAAATAAAAAAAAGGGAGAGGAGGGTTGGGGTAGAGAACAGAAAGTGCAGTGGGAAAGCAAAAGAGTATGGGAGTTGGGTAGGTTGAAACTAAAGAGTTTCAAATTGTTGTAAAACAGCAGCCAGAAATCAATGGAAGTGGTTTAAATGAGCTGGGTTTTTTTTTTTCCCTTTTAGTTTTATACTCAAATGAAGGAGTCAGTCCCTGAAACAGTATCTGTGAAACCAGAGGCTTAACAGTGTCACATTTGTTGAACATCATAAACCTAATTTGCATCTGAATGGCTAAAATTAATATTGGCATCTTAAGTGACCTGGCAGGTCTGTGAAAATCCTTCTCCAGCTTCCGTAAAAGTCAATAGAAATATTCTCATCAACTTCATTGATGCATCAATGAGCTCTACTTACTTATAAAAATGTTCACAACTATAGCCAAGCCAGCTATAGTTTTGTGGGACATTTTTTGCCAATTAAGATCATTTTCCATATCCATGCTGCTTTCTGAAGGTTTAATTCTCATCATTGGTTTTCTCAATGCTGTTTCACATTAAGAAGCAAGCTAAATGTTCTGCAGGCTTAAACAAAGTGCTAAAATTCTAGAAAAACAATACCACTGAGTTTTAGTAAATCCATTTCAGGCTAGGTTCTTCAATTAAAAATTAGATTTGTTCCACTTGAGTTTATTAGGTTTAGTGCTGACATTTGCAATCTCTGTACAAAAATACATAATAAAATATCTGTATCCATTTTAATTGATTTTTGAGCAAATAAAGTAGTACAGCGTGGAAGTAAAGCCCCTTCTCATTAAAAAGAAATTCAAAGTGATGTTGTGTTACTTCTTAAATAGGAGGGTTATGCAAATTAACGTCTTGTGGGATGGGGTAGATAAGGCAACTACTCTAGTTCATTGCTCGTAAAAATAGGGTTATTTAAATAGAGATTAGTGTTATCTTTCAAACATCTTAGGGCAGTCTGAAATGTAATCAAATATTTCTGATAACAGATTCTGGTTGTAAAAAAATGTAAAGCCAGGAATGTAGAACTAATAGTCTGCAAAATACTAGAATTAGTATTTCTAGTACAATCTGTTTTGAAGACATTGTATTACTTGTATTTCTACTAAAATATTTTGGAAAACATTTTTTTAATAGATCATATGAATCTCAGGGAGGTTAATAATGTTAAAAAGTCAAATAAATGTTATTAAAATATAGAACACAACACACATTATCAACCCAATAACAAGCAACAGAGAGAAACAAATATGCAATAGAGAGAAAGGAGATTATCAGACCAGCCTCTAAAAACATTCCCGTCCCAATATATTTTAAAGCACAAGAACCCTTTTTATCACAGGTCACTTTATTAATGAGAAAGAGCAGCCCCAGCATTATCAGAGCACAAATGTTAGCACTGTTTACTCGCTGGGGGTGCGTGATCTTGGCAGTTCTCATGAGAAGCTGTGAGCCTGCTTAAAAGTCTAAAAACAACTAAATTTAAAACAAAATAAACACACAAGCACAAAAAAAAAACACTTTAAAATGTGCCCACAAAATGGGGAGTTCATAAAAAGAGTGCCCCATACTAGTTTTCACATTCTCACCTAGAAGTGTTCTGGCAGAGACCACCAATTGATGCTGTATTTATGAGAGGAGAACAGTGCATGGTTTCAGACTCTTGCAATTCCGTGACAAAAATGCCACAGCAGATCAACTGATGGCTTTGGACCATCAATAAAAAAAAAAAGCCTTATTAACAAGTGCATAATGCCATAGCACGACATTGTGCGATATGGGCACCATTTAGCATTCTTTTGGCATAGTTATCACACCATATTTGCCCTGTCTGATAATCACCATAGGCAGATTCAGGTGTCTGGAAAAAGAGATAGATCTTAGTTAGCATGGCATTAAAAAAATGCCAATAATGTTAGTACCAAGCATACTGGTTGGGGAGGGCATCCCAGAGTCAGGGCACCATTATGGAGGAATCTTTATCTTATGTCATCCTCTAAGGTACATTCCTCACATCTAAGGGTATGAGTAGGCTGGTTCAGAGAGAGGTATTTCTTCAAATATCTAGAAACAACAGGTTATCCATAAGAGCTCCTTTTACCTAATTTTAATTTTGCATTATTTCAAAGTAAATCAGATAGTTACTTAAAACAAACACATCATGCTACTGCAGGCCATTGGCTTGTAGTACTAAAGCACCTAAATACTGAGCCCACACACCTGTAACTACAAAGTAACTAAAACAATTACAGCTAAACTGAAAAGAGGCAAAATTATTTCTGATTATATTGTAATTTTAATATACAGGTTTATCGGAAACGGACCAGAGATATTTTGCATTTTGGAATATTTTGGAATATTGCATATACATAATGAGATATCTTGGAGACTGGACCCAAGTCTAAACATGAAATTCATTTAAGTTTCATATACATCTTATACACATAGCCTGTTTTTTTATAATTTTGTGCATTAAGCAAAGTCTATATACATTGAACCATGAAAAAGCAAAGGTATTATTATCTCAGCCACTCATGTGGACAATTTTGGAATATTTCGGATTTTGGATTTCGGAATTCCAGATCAGGGAGAATCAATCTGTAATATAGTTATTTCTTGGTTGTTGGGGAAAATAAGAATTAATTAGAAGTAATACATGCCCACTAATGGCACTACTTTGCCACAGTGGTGGGATTGCATGCTCCAGTGAGGTAAGAGGCTACACTGCTTGTAGCAGTGCTGCTGGTAGGTATCCCGTGTCAGACAGGCTTTTACTGAGGCACCAGACTAAATCTGCCACACAACTGCTGGACAGCAGAAGTAGTGGGGAGTGACACTGGTGGAGGATATCTCAGAGATGATGGCAGTGGCACCATAGCTAACACTTGTTAGTACTGTACAGAAGGAGCCATGATAAACCTGTTTTTAACATCTTTACCACACAATAAAACCTATGAAGAGGCCATCAAAAATGAAACAAGAGATAGTGCTAGAAGATGAAACTCCCAGATCAGTGGGCTACTGGGGTACAGCAGAGGACAAGTATGAGTAACACTGTGGCTAATGATGCAATGAGACTCAAGTTGAAAGGACATTCAGCTGTTGATGTGCTCAGAGGTAAAACAAAAGTACAACACTGCACACCACATATTATAGGAACATGGAAAGTGAGAAGTATGAATCAGGGGAAGCTAGACATAGTATGAGATCTGTCTATTAAATAACAAGACTGTTTTTAACTTTCAGACAAATCAGGGAGAACTGATTGTGAACACTTGAGTGGTGACCTTAAACATGTCTGAACTTCCATAACAAAGATCAACACTCTTGGCCATTCAGTTAATTGTCAGTCATCATTTAAAGCAGCTGTGTTGTCTGCTGTGTGCTGAGAAAATGCTAAGTTTAAAAGTTGAGCAAAGTGTCAATTTGATGTTTTAATAACATTGAACAAAACACCAACAGAATCTTTTCTTTTTTTAAATTATATATTTATTATTTTCCATATAAAACATACAATCCACACACACAATTACATCCAACCTTTCTAATATGTATCCATTCTTAATCCTCTTCCAGACTCCCCCCTCCCAATCTACCCTCCCCCTCACCTTCCCTACCACTTCTTCTCTCTTCCTTCCATCCTCTCTCACTCTACCTTTTGCATATTTCACCCTCTATCTCTTCTTCTTCAAACTTTCTTCCCTCTCAATCAGTCTTGACCTCCCTCGTCTCCCCTCATTTGAGCACGGTATCACCGATATATAACAGAATCTTTTCAAATGCTTACTGAGGCCTACGGGGAAGACTGCATGTTTCATGCACATGTTTGAGTGGCACAAAAGATTCAGAGAAGGATGTGAGAATGTGGAAGACGATGAACGCCCTGGATGAACTTCCACTTCAAAAACCGAAGAAATTGTGGGGGGGAAATAGCTAGATATTTTGAGAAAACCACCAACTCAGTGTATGAATGATAGCTGAAGCTGCTAACATTGACAAAGACACTGCATGGAAAATTTTGTATGAGGATCTCAACATGAGAAAAGTTTGTGCCAAGATGGTCCCTAGGGTTCTCTCTTCAGTGCCAAAAGAGTACCGCAAGGAAATTTGCACTGACGTTCTGGAGCAACTTGAGGTGAACCCAAACCTTTTTCAAAAAATCATCACTTGTGATGAAACCTGGATCTTCTGGTATGATCCTGAGACAAAACAACAGGCAATACACTAGAAAACACCATCATCACCAAGAATGGGGGAAAAAATCAAAGCAAGTCCACATTTAAAACCATACTCATTGTTTTTGGGGTTTTTTTACATCAAGGGATTAATTTTGGCAGAATGAGTTCCAGAAGGCAGAACAGTGAACCAGCATTATTATATGAGGAAGTTTTGACAAAGTTGAGGAAAAGAGTCAGGAAAAATTGGATTTGTAATTGGTTGACCGGCCGAACCCAAAGGGTGCTCAGCAGTGGCTCCTCTTCGTCTTGGAAAGATGTGACCAGTGGGGTGCCACAGGGTTCTGTCCTGGGCCCAGTGCTATTCAACATCTTTATCAATGACTTGGATGAGGGAATTAGGGGCATACTTATCAAATTTGCAGATGACACCAAATTAGGAGGAGTAGCTAATACCCTAGAGGACAGGATCAAAATTCAGAATGACCTGGATAGACTGGAGAGCTGGGCCAAAGCTAACAAAATGAAATTCAATACAGAGAAATGTAGGGTACTGCATTTGGGGCAGAAAGGTGAGATGCATAGATATAGGATGGGAGAGACCTGGCCCGCGTGCGGAGGGGATCTAGGAGTCCTAGTGGACCACGGGTTGAACATGAGCCAACAGTGCGATGCGGCAGCTAAAAAGGCCGATGCGATTTTGGGCTGCATCAATAGAGGTGTGGTGTCTAGATCAAGGGAAGTAATGGTGCCACTCTATTCTGCCTTGGTCGGACCTCACTTAGAAGACTGTGTCCAGTTCTGGGCACCACAATTAAAAAAGGATATTGACAAATTGGAGCGTGTCCAGAGAAGGGCAACTAAAATGGTGAAAGGTCTGGAAACGATGCCTTATGAGGAGAGACTTAGGGAGCTTAGTATGTTTAGCCTGGAGGGAAGACGGTTCAGAGGCGATGTGATAGCCCTGTTTAAGTGTTTGAAGGGATGTCACGCTGAGGATGGAGCAGGCTTGTTTTCTGCTGCTCCAGAGACTGAAACACGGAGCGGTGGGTGCGAGCTCCAGGAACAGAGATTCCACCTCAACATTGGGAGGAACTTTTTGACAGTGGGAGCTGTTCGGCAGTGGAGCGCACTCCCTCGGAGTGTGGTGGGATCTCCTTCCTTGGAGGTATTTGAACAGAGGCTGGATGGCCATCTGTTGGGGATGCTTTGATCGTGATTTCCTGCATGGCAGGGGGTTGGATTGGATGGCCCTCGTGGTCTCTTCCAACTCTGCAATTCTATGATTCTATGATTCTATGAAAAAAGCCAGAACTGTGGAACGATGGTTTCATTCTTCATCAAGACAATGTGCCTGTTCACACAGCACTTTCTGTGAAGCAGTTTTTGGCCAATAAACACATTATTACACTTGAACATCCTCCATATTCACCAGATTTGGCACCATGTGACTTTTTTCTTTTTCCTAAAGTGAAACCAGTGCTTAAAGAAACACATTTTGAGCCAACTGATACAGTAAAGAAGAAATGGCGGATGTGTTGAAACAGCTGACAGAAACTGATCTGCTCCATGCCTTCCACCAGTGGACAGGAATTGGGCATTTTGAGTCAGATAATTACACGGTGTTATAGGACAATATCACACTACACTGTTACAGTGCTATTATACCACTTTAACTGTCGTGGCTGCTTCCTGTGGCATCCTGGGATTCGCAGTTTAGGGAGGAGCATTTAGAACTCTCAGCCAGAGAGCTCTTAGGCCTCACTAAACTACAAACCCCAAAATTCCACATGAGGCAGTCATAGCAGTTAGTGGAATATAAAAACTATAACAGTGTAGTGTGATAATGCCCATACTCTGGTAATGAAAATATAAACAGAAATAGGATGGCATTAATAGTGAGCAGATATGCAGCAAAAGCAGTCAAAGGATATAGTGCAAAGGACTGAATCATATTAATAAGACTTCAGGGAAAACCCATCAATATAAGCATAATCCAAGTTTATGCTCCAACTACACAGGCAGAAGAAGAAGAAATGGAAAGATTCTATGCTGGAGTCCAAGAGGAAACGATCATACACCAAAACAGGAATTTTTTTTAATCATGGTGATTGGAATGCAAAATGAGCTGTATCAAGATTGTAGGAACATCTGGCCTAGGATGAACAAATGAAGCAGGAAAGTGACTGATTGGGTTTATGGGGCCTATATTTTGTTTGCTGTAAACACATTCTTCAAGCAACAAAAAAGGCAACTGTATACATAGACCTCACTTGACAGCGAATATAAAAACCAAATAGACTGCATAGACTAAATAGACTCCGAATAGAGAAACTCCATTCTCTCTGAAAAAACCAAGACCAGGAGAATATTGTGACACAGACTGTGAATTGCATATATATATATATATATATATATATATATATATGAGAGTAAAGCTAAAGAAGAACACTAAACCCAGCTGTCATGCAAAGATGTAACCCGAAGAACATCCCCGCAGGATTTAAAAGTAATGTTTAAAAAGATTTGCAATATTAAGCCTAATTGACCAGGAGCTAGAAGAATTCTGGACTACAGCTACAGACATGATCAGGGAGGAATGCAAAAAGGCAATACCTGCAACCAAAAAGAAAGAGAAGTCTCAATAGATGACAGATGAAACTCTTCAAGCAGTTAAGGACAGTGGAGAAGAAAAAGTAATAGAGTCAGAACCCTGAATGCAACTCTTCAATGACTGGTGTGCAGGGGCCAGGAGAACTACTATAACAATCAATGAAGAAAAATAGAAGATTACGACAAAAAAGGAAGAACAAGTGACCTTTTCCACAAAATCCAAGAAATCAAAAGGAAATTTAAACCAAGAAAGGGAAGGACCAGCTGAGGAGCACATTACATGACTAAGTAGAAATAAAAAGATGATGGAAACAATACACTGAAGAACTATACAAAAGAGATGAAATAATGAAGGATTCACTCAAGGGAGAACCATTTAAAGATGAACCTACAATTTTAGAAAGTGAAGTGGAAGCTGAAGGCAGAGCACTTGAAATAATAAATTACTAGGAAGAGATGGCATACCATTAGAGCTGCTTCAAGCTACAGAGACAGAATTTACTCTAGTTTTAACTAAAATCTGTAAACAAACATGGAATTAAAAGAATGGCCCACAGACTAGAAATGCTCAATATACATTCCAGTTCCCAAGGAAGGGGACATCAGGGATTGAAATAAGTACAGGACCATTGCATTAATCTCTCATGCAAGCAAAGTGATGCTCAAATTCTACAACAAAGACTTTTACCATATATGGAGTGAAAAATGCCAAATGTCCAAGCTGGGTTCAGGCACTAGGGATCAAATTGCAAACATATGTTGGATAATGGAGTTCACCAAAGAATTTCAGAATATGAGTCTGTGCTTTGTAGATTGTAATAAAGCCTTTGATTGTGTAGATCATGAGAAGAGATATGACAGTTGAATATGCTGTCTGAATTTAAAGCAGCATTAAAGACCAGTCTCTTTGGCAGGCCTATCCAGATTATTTTAAATTGTGAATTTTAAATAGTGTTTTTTTTTTTATGTCTTGGTCTTACTTGATCTTTTAAATTACTTTTTTTAAACTGATATGTGTTTTTAACCAATGTTTTGTTTATATGCCAATTTGTTGTTCTGTGCCTAGATGAGTGAGGGGCAACCTTTTGAACTTGGTGTGTCAAACTTTGCCAAAAAACTGAGCATAACTCAGGTGGTGTGTCACTTTGAGGAAAAAACATTATTTTGCGATATTTATTGTTTAAATAACGTAAATGTATACAGTTGCCCCTCCACATTTGCGGCTTTCAGTCTTGCACTTTTGATTATTCGTGGTTTGCTCAGCAACCACTCCATTTAAATCAGCTTCTCTCCCTCCCATTCAAGGGAGAGAAGCTGATTTACATGGAGTGCTTGCTGAACAAGCCAGGCGTTCAACTCCCCGCTCTCCTGGGGCATGGCTTCATTTGAGGGGGGGAGAGCCAAGCCCTGGGAGAGTGGGGAGTTGGTGGGAAAGGTGCTTTTTAGCCCCCCCCCCACCCTTCCCAAAGTCTCTATTGAGCTTTCTAAGCCTTGTTGCAGCTTTGGGAGGGTGGGGGATGGCTGAAAAGCCTCTACACCATGCTCCCTCCACCCCTCCCAACCTTCCTGAAGAGGCTATATTGGGCTCGCAATCCCCATAGCCCCTTCCTGAAATGAAGATTCAGGAAGGACTCATCCCGCACTTTCTGCAAGCGCGCTGATGACTAAAAAGGCCAATCCGAGATAAACAAGTCCGGTTGCAGAAAGCACAGCAGAAGGTCTCCTTGGGTGATGTTTCTGGGTTGTGATTCTTTCTGCGTTGTCATTTCTCTTCAAGACTTGTTTGGCGTGAGTTCTCAAATAAGGCTGCAGCATTGTGGATAGTGCGTCTCCATGCCTCCCGATGTGAGGCCAGGGCGGACCATTATTGGTGATCAATTTGGCCAAGCCTGAGATGTTGTTTCAGGGAGTCCTTGTATCGCTTTTTTGGAGTGCCCCTCTTATGCTGGCCCATGGTGAGTTCACCATAGAGTTCTATTTTTGGGAGGCGATGGTCCTCCATCCTAGAAATGTGTCTAAACCACACAATGTTTCATCTAGTTCATGTTTGTAAATTATGATCATTTAGTTCATGAAGGATTCAAGTTATAGTCTATCTATTTTATTTAAAAAAGCAGATACCCCACTTTAGTGTGCAGGTCCACAAAATAAGCATCTTTGCTCTTTTGTGTTTGCTGACTAACAATGGAATAATGAGACCAGATACAGAGAACTGGGTTGAAAAGGGTCACTTTAACTGAGAACCTATTTAAACCAAGTTGAACCTGGAAAATTGCAGGGGGTGGGTGGGTGTAACCCAGTGCAGGATCAGCTGAGGCCAGGCATTTTCTACGACTTCTGCCTCAGCCTTCCCCTGGTCAAAGCACCTGAATCCAGAGGGCAAACCAATAATTGACAAATGAAAAAGATATTTTGATCTACCTTAAATAAGGAAGTTTTCATGAATTATTGAAAGGTGGTCTCCATCCAGGCAAAACAGTCCTTGCTTTTAAATTACTAAATAGACAGGATGCTTTCTTAATTCATCTATCAGACAATGGTGTTGTCTATTTACCTTCCAGAATGGCAACTTGCTTAATTCACACACAGAAATATTCCCCTAATTTCTTGGCTCAAGCTGACTGGAAATTCTAATGTGAAGAATGCCAGAGAATAAAAAGTTATCAAATGAAGGAGGAGTTAAAGAATCCAGCCAGGGGAGTCTGAGGGCAAGAAATGTTCTCTGCTGACCTCTTCTGCCATCTTCCATCATAATCAAGCAAGTACATTATTAGCAGCTGCAGTGCTGTTGACTGTGTTGTACTAGGTTCATGATGAGGTGATTAGTTTCAGACTGAAGTCCTCTGAAGATGCTGCAAAGGCATATATATAATATAACCTGCAATGATGGCACAACATTGGAACAAATATAGATTTCATCAAATGGTATTTCCCCCCGTGCAGTTATATGTACATTTTTGCTGCCTGAGATTGGGACCAAGGAGCAAGCTGAATTGAGTTCAGATAGACCAGGGTATCAAGCACATAAAATGGTAGCTTTTTCTGTAGTGATTACTTATAAAAAACTTAAACAAGTTCATTTCTTTTCTATAATATTACTCAAAAGACAGAAGAGAAAATATTTTTCATTTTCTGTACATAGTGGCTGCTGCACCTGAGTTTCATCAATCGAGCCAGTGTGGCCCACCTAAGAAAATGAGGCCCCCTCATGCTCTGCCGCTGCTTGTGTGGTCTCCAGAGAGCCTGTGAGGGACCACTGGAAAGGACAGGCAGCTCCCTTCCAGCCATCTGTCCTGAGTGTGGCAGAAATGTGGTGATTCATGAATCCTCTTCAGAGGACAGGTTGGAGCAATGCAGGCTATGATTAGCCATTCTCTTGAAATTCTATTCAGAGCACTGGAGCAAGGCCCAAGCCTGTCATTCACCTTTCCAGGCAGGAAAGAATGGAGTAGAATGAGCCTGAATCCCTCCAAGGACAGTCAAAGAACTATGCACATATGCCACTTCAATACAGAGGCATAACCACGTGCTGTGGAAGAGAGAGAAACCTATTTTTTTTTTCAGTCTAAAGGCCCACCACCATTTTTTTTAAAACATCTGAGTGATTAAAACAAAAAAAAAGTAGGGCCACTTCCTGGACCTTATCAAAAAACAAATTAACTTTTGGAATAAAGGAAGGATCTAAACAAAGAACCACTGATTCTTTACATGCTCTTCCTCTTCATTCAATACATATTTGCAAAAGTTTTCTCTCTGCTGGTCAAGATTACATGAGTATTTACACATTTCTTCTTCTCTTGGATTTCAGGACATTATTCTTTTAAAAAAATCCATGTAAAATTACTTCTACACAAGTGTGTGTGTGTGTGTGTGTGTGTGTACTAAAATATTTTTGCACAACCAGAATTTCCCCAAAAGCTGCCAAATGTGAAAATTTCTTTGGCTGTTGACCAGTTTTGGATTAGTGGGGTGCAGTCTTGTTGGTCATGTCTTTTTTCTTCTTGATGATAAGAACATTCATGAGTATACCTTGCACCTTTATCTCACATCCAGATAAGCCAGCCTGACACATCTAGTTTCCAAGGTCAGGTGAGACTGAATATCTAAGGTATTAAAGTGGTATATACACAGAGTATAATGTTAAAAGTCATCTTTCACTGATGGCTTGTAGTCCAAGAATGTAAATGCCTCACCACAGTTGGATGGGATGTCCTCCCTGCTTGGACTATGGGCTACCCAGAAGCATCTTACAAAAATATGGTAAATAAATACTATTGTGGCATTATGAATGATAAACTGGTGTGCTGGTGAACCTGAACTCTTTGATGCATTTTTGTGTATCACTCTTTCTACTGAATTCTGTCATAGCATTGTCTAACAGTAATCCAAATGTGAAATCGGAGGCTTTCATGGCTGGCATCCATAGATTTTCCTTGGTTTTTTTCTGGGCTGTGAGGCTGTGTTCTGGAATAGCTTCTTTCTGACATTTCACCTGCATCTGTGGCTGGCATCTTCAGAGAATGGTTGGGTAGGAGTGTGTGGAGTTTATATGTATATATATATCTTGTGAACCCCTGTTGGGGAGTATATATAAATTTGTGTAACTGAATGGTTAGTTTCTGGATATAGAAATGCAAGGATTGTTAGTGTCTGTTTGGCTAATGGTTGATTGATGGGCCATTATCTCCTGGAAATCCCCTTGTCCCTGGGTGGAATTTCTTTGTAAGTGTTGTGTTTTTATTCTATTTTTTTCCAAAACTGGGAACCAGATTTTGTTTACTTTTAGGGTTTCTTCTTTCCTGTTGATGTTGTCCAGGTGTTTGTGGATTTCAATAGCTTCTCTGTAGCATTCTGACATGATAGTTGTTGGCCTGGTCCAGAATTTCTTTGTTTTTAAATAAATAAATATGATAGTTGTTGGCCTGGTCCAGAATTTCTGTGTTTTTAAATAAATAAATATCATGTCAGAATGCACAGAGAAGCTATTGAAATCCACAAACACATGGACAACATCAACAGGAAAGAAGAAACCCTTAAAGTAAACAAAATCTGGCTCCCAGTTTTGAAAAACAATAGAATAAAAACCCAACACTTACAAAAGAATTCCACCCAGGGACAAGGGGATTTCCAGGAGATAATGGCCCATCAACCAACCACTAGCCAAACAGACACTAACAATCCCTGCATTTCTATACCCAGAAACTAACCATTCAATTACACAAATTTACATATACTCTCCAACAGGGGTTCACAAGATATATATATATATATATATATATATATATATATAAACTTCACACACTCCTACCCAACCATTCTCTGAAGATGCCAGCCACAGATGCAGGCAAAATGTCAGAAGGAAACTATTCTAGAACACGGCCTCACAGCCCGGGAAAAAAAACCCAAGGAAAATCTATAGTAATCCAAATGTTTGGCTTTTTCAAATTATCTGGCCAATAGAATTATTTATTTGACCATTCAGAATTCTGATCCTTCTCTAGATTCTGCCTTGATACTGGAGCTAGAGCCATGAAGATTTTATAAAGGAAACCTACACCACCAGATTATTCAGGCTTTTGTCAATATTTGATTTCTCTCCACATCTTCAACACTGTCATCCTTACATCTGATGTACCGGCTTTCCAAAGGGAGAGTTTACATTTTTTAAAAAAATGCATCTAAAAATATAACTGCATTCACTGGGTTTTCTTTTTTAAAAAAATGCCAAGGGCTGGAAAGTGGGGGTAGACAACAATAAATAATTTATTAATTGACCCATGACTAGGCAAATATATCAAGTATTTGTCAGCATAGATGGTGAGTTTGTGTTAAAATTAAATGAACTGTTTCAAGGTGCTCAGGTGCATGACTTATTAATAGAATAAAAGAAAAGGCCAGGAAGGAAGAGAACCAAATTTAGATCCAGGCTTCTCAAATCAGTGCATACTTCATAAACCCATCTAAATCCTGCACTAAACCTTCCCATGCTGAGTGTACTGGATAATTTCAAATATTACTGTTATCTTCTGATGAGATTAAGGAGAGAAACTCCTAACCACACAAGCAAGTGCAGTTCAATCTCCTGTGGGGCACTGCTTATGAAGTTGCTTTATGAATTACTTTATATGACTTGCATTTTTATATAAATGAAGGGCTCTTATTTTACAAGGAAATCTGCATAAGTATATAGTATCAATTAAAAATACGCACTGTTTAAGTTTAAAACTGAAGAGCCAACAGTACTAGATGATACAGGAAATGAACTTCTGCTCCTCCAAACAGTGACTGTGTGTTTTGTTTCCACTGCTGCAATATCTGTTAAAATTTGCCATGTTTTGCAGTGCGGAGATATTCCTTTCTTAAATTTTCAACAAACATTGGCAACCAGCAATGTGGAACAGGGGTAGGGAATTGCAGAACACTGTGGTGTTAAGGCACAAGCTAAGTTCTAGCAGACATCATGCAGAATGAGGGGAAGCTAGGTGTGCAGTGACTGTTTTCCGTAGAAGACATGCATTGGTCATAATGCTTAGCATGGCCTTATTATTTAGGTTCTTAAATATCTATTAATTTGAGGAAGAATTTCTGGTCTAGTAATGGATTTATTTATTTTTTTACAAAAAATATATACAGGTTCCCCACACACAGTATGTAGGAACAGTACCTGCAGTTTCAATTGTCTGTTGTCCGAAATATATGGTCTCTCTAGGCATTTTCTAGGCCCTCCATTATGACTCTATGGTAACATAGTTTCACAGGAGATGCACAGAGAGGCAGCCTTTCTAGATATTTCCTAGGTCCTCCAGTGGACAACCTTTATATATAAATTACATTATTTATCTCTGATCTAGTACCAGACTGTCAGGAAAGGACATAGATGTGATCACAAGATGGAGCTGTAAGCTTAGTAATGAAAGCAGTTAAGCTCCAGTGGCAGGTGTGTGTGTGAGTCAGCACTTGAGAGTATGCATATCTGAGATGCCTGATGTAACAGGCATTGTTTAACTGCCTATAAAAAGGAGATGGGAATTATCTCCAGTGTGGGTTTGTTGTGAATGGTGGTTGGTGAAGCAGTTTGTTGGTTAGGAGAAAGATTTATGAGTATTAGAGACGGCTGTCCTATATTCTGTGTATATATTGTAAATATACTGCAAACAAAGATTAACGCCCTCAAGTTGAGTGAAGCCTGGCCTTGTTGCTGTCTTTATTTGGCAAGCCAGAGCTCAAGGCAGTGTGCTGGGGTGAAGGAATTTTTCCTTCTCAGCCTGAAGTCTTTTTGCAGAAGTCTCTCCAGAAACCTTCTACTTGGCATCCTGTCGACATGGAACAACTCTGCTGGTGGTGGTGGTGGACACAGCACATCTTTCTATGCCCCAACAAGGGTTATGGGCCCAGTGTCCGCATGGACAACGCTTGAGAAGCTGTGGGAGATATAGTTCTGCAATTGGTGAGCTGTTTTGTGTTCCTGGAGGGCTGAAGAGAAAAGTCCTGGAAAGGAGTGAGTTAAGTGTGACTACTCACGGACTCTGCTCTTATCTGTTTGCTTTGGAAGCTAATTGTTTTTGGCAGCCTGCCCGGATTGTTATCAGTGTGTCTGTTTGCATCTGTAGACTCAGTGCAAACATGGAAACAGCAGTCCGGTTTGAAAAGCTGTCTGAGAAGAACTATGCTTCCTGGAAAATTTACATGAAGGCTTTGCTAATAAAGCAGGACTTATGGGACTATGTAAAGAAACAACCTGACCCTGCTAATGAGGATGAATTAATAGGTGACGAAAAAGCTAGAGCTTCCATTGTTCTAGCTGTAGAACCGAATCAGCTGAAAAATATCCAAGATAAGAGGTCAGCGTTTGAAGTCTAGAAAGCTCTTGAGAATGTCAACCAACCAGCTGGAGCCTTGTCAAAAATGCTGTGCAGCAGAAAGCTGTATTGTTGCAAACAGCAGGAAGGTGAATCCATGCTTGTGCATTTAAAAAGGATGCAGGATAATTTTACAGAGTGCAGCGAGCGTGGCATCCAAATAGAAGAAACCCAAAAAGCTTTTATACTCCTAAGTAGTCTAAACAGTGAATGGGAGTTTCTAATGTACAATCTTCAAGGAGTAGCCAAAGCTGATTTAAATGTCGACCTCGTGGCATCCAGAATATTGGAAGAGGCACAGAGGAGAGACTCAGAGGAGAACTTCAAGGGAGTGACCAGCTGGAGGAGACAACCAACCAACCAATCCACGTCCTTGTCTGAGGAAGGGAGTGCTGCTGTCTGCAGAACACTGAGATGTTTTTCCTATGGAGAGACTGGACATTTGATAAAGAACTGTCCTAAGGTCTCTGCAGCAAAGAAAGGACAGAACTCACAAAGAAAAAGAAAAGACAAGCCCCAAGATGGTAGGGGGTTTGCTACTACTGTAGAGGGAGCTGTAAATGAGAAAAAGGACCAGTCTGTCTGGATTTTGGACAGTGGGTGTTCTCACCATATGGCCCCTGATAGGGAAAAACTACAGAGCCCAAAGCCAGCACCAGTGGACACTGTGGTATTTGCAGATGGTGAATCTGGCAGTGTAGAGATCCAAGGGTCTGTATTAATCCCTGGTTTAAACAAGGTATTTCATAATGTACTGTGTGTACCAAAACTACAAAATAGCCTCGTAAGTGTGGCATCCCTAACCAGTGATGGATATGAAATCCTTTTCAAAGGAGATGAGGGGATTGTGTCCAAGGAGGGAGTAGTATGTGGTAAAGCCATAAAGAAAAACCACATTTATCAAATGGTAGCACAGGTGCAGTGTGGGAATGTAACAAAGAAGCCACTGCATGATGGGTGTGCTCATTACCGTCATAGAGTTATGGGCCATATAAGCTTCAAAGGTTTGAGAAACCTAGAGAAGGTTTGCCCAGAGTTCAAGGTAGAGAACTGTAAAAGTTACCTGGACTGTGCTATTTGCAAAAAGGTCAAGGTCAAGGCTTACCCTGTAGCGAAGGTGAGCAAATGCATAACCCAGAGGCCTTTTCAGGTTGTACATGCAGATTTATCAGGGCCACATCAAGTAGAGTATAGGGGGTAGCAGGTTTACCCTATTGATAGTAGATAGGCATACCAGATTTACCTATGTGGCAATGCTCAAAACTAAAAGTGAGGCTGCTGATATGATCAAAAAATGGGTCAATTCTGTTGAAAGGAAGTTTCCCTACAAGGTTGGCACTGTTGTGACTGACAGAGGGGGGGAATTCTTAAGTAGTAATTTTCAGCAGTAGTTTGGGCGGAAAGGGATCCAACATAAAATTACAAATCCCGGATATCCAGCTGAGGATGGTTTGGCTGAACATAGGATTGGGATGATAAACCAAATAAGGGATTGTATGTTAGAGGATTCTGGAGCGCCAGCTAATTTGTGGGGAGAAGCAACAAGAACCGCTTGTCATATTGTAAATAGATCATGGTGCAGTGCAATAAATCAAACACCATACTACATATTGTATGGAAGAGCACCAAACCTAAAGGACTTAAGAGTGTTTGGACAATTTGCATCAGTGTACATTCCTCCTCAGTTCAGGAAAAAGAATCAGCCCAAAAGCCAAAGGTTGCGTTTTTGTGGGCTATGAGGGGAATAAATATAGGTTCCTGATGGATGGGAATAGGATTTTGTATTCAAGGAGTGCTAGTTTTGAGACTCATGCTGGGTGAAAGAGAGTATACCCTGACCAAAATGTTGATGTAAAACAGAAAGCCAGTGTGGTAAATAAGAACAACGGAAATGCAGGGGTACATGCATCCAGGGATGTCTTAGATGAGAAACCAGGTGTGTCACAACAGCCTGGAATTTCGAGTAAACAGGGCACTTTGAAGATGCCTTGTACTCCAAAAGAACCTAGCACTTCATTAGACTTGCAACCAAAGCCAGAGATAGTGACTGTGAAACAAGAACAAGTTGAGACTCATGGGCAAGACACTCAGGCCAGTGTTAGTAGCAGTGACACTGAGGGTGGTCAAGGTACATTCCTGATTCCCATGAGGTCTCAGAAAGGAAAGTTCTTCATAGTAAAGCAGGGACAAGCCTCTTCTGTGGCAGCAGTAAAAAGAACTGAAAACACTCCAGAAAGAGCCAGGAGAACATGCACTAAGCAGGAGGGGTGGAAGAAAACCAAAGCTCTGGTGTGTGTGGCAGAGTATAGCCAGGATATGTTTGGTGGGATGGTCAGGCCTGTAAGTAAAAGGAAATTGACAAATGATAGCACCAGGGAAGCCAGAGCTGGGTGGGTCAGTAGCATGGGCTATCAAGGTCTAAGAAAACACTGTGGCATTGTAAAGAATGGGAATGAAGTCGCAGACTCTGGAGATATCAGCGAGTAAGGTCACGGTATATAAAACGATAGGTGTAAATGACACATGGGACACACCACATGTCATTTGGAGGGGAATGTCAGGAAATGACATGGATAGGACCACAAGATGGAGCTGTAAGCTTAGTAATGAAAGTAGTTAAGCTCCAGTGGCAGGTGTGTGTGTGAGTCAGCACTTGAGAGTATGCACATCTGAGATGCCTGATGTAACAGGCATTGTTTAACTGCCTATAAAAAGGAGATGGGAATTATCTCCAGTGTGGGTTTGTTGTGAATGGTGGTTGGTGAAGCAGTTTGTTGGTTAGGAGAAAGATTTATGAGTATTAGAGACGGCTGTCCTATACTCTGTGTATATATTGTAAATATACTGCAAACAAAGATTAAAGCCCTCAAGTTGAGTGAAGCCTAGCCTTGTTGCTGTCTTTATTTGGCAAGCCAGAGCTCAAGGCAGTGTGCTGGGGTGAAGGAATTTTTCCTTCTCAGCCTGAAGTCTTTTTGAAGAAGTCTCTCCAGAAACCTTCTCCTTGGCGTCCTGTCGACGTGGAACAACTCTGCTGCTGCTGGTGGTGGACACAGCGCGTCTTTCTACGCTCCAACACAGACAACAAAACCCTTCTCCCGACACTTTTTAGAAACATTTTACAACTCTCAAGTCACTGCAGTATATCTCAGACTAGTAAAATGTCTGAAACAGAAAGGGAAAAAAAGGCACTTATGTTTGCTCTCATACAAAGATATGGAGAATGGACACAAAGATAAGGTTATGAAATGCCCACTTCAGAAAGGACTTCCTTTAGATGCTTCCTTTAATTGTTTACTTTTAATTAAATTAAAGGAAGTTAAATTACTTTAATTGAGGCATAACACAAAGACTGATTTTAAATTTGTAAAATTCCTACGCATTTACTTTGATCAGAGTCAGATGATAGAGAGAGAGAGAGAGAGAAAGAGAGAGAAAGCTTTTAACTATATATATTAGCTGTGGGTTTCTTTTTGTTTTGCTATACATTTATTATGTACCAATTCTTCTTGTTGCTTTGCTTATGGGAAGAAAAGTATAAATGGCAAGCAGCTGGAATTTGGGGGCATCTTTAACTCTTATTTAGGTCTCAGTGCCTAGAAGGTCTATTTTGCAGGACCACTTCTGACAACATTCTGCAATGAGAGCACATCCTGCTCTTCTGTTTGGAAGTGTTGATAGAAAGAGAGATAGATTTTTCTAACTAGTATTCACTCAAAATGAAATAAATAAATACATATTTTACATTTGAAATAGACGTTAAACACATCTGTTCTATTCACATGAAGAATTCCATTGAGAAATATATCTCTTTTTCTGCATGCTCTACATTGTGAATTTTAAATAACTCAGACAAATATAATCATGAATTATTATTCTTTTCACCCTGCTTCTAGCTACAGACACCATAGTGCGTGTATCATATGTTAGTCATGCTTGGACAAATGGTCTCTGCCTAATATGTCATTGCTTTTCATCTGCCTATTGTATATGAACTAGAATGTACGGCCAAACAATAACTACAATATGTTAAAGAGGTATGATGTGCTTAGTAAATGACAGAAGGTAATGTAAAACTGTCCACATAGTGCCAAAAATGATGCTGATGCCACTCTCTTCATCTGCACAATAGGGAAACACCTGCCTTGTCTCTTCTCTTGTACTGAAAGTAAAGCTGTTAAAATTAAATTGTGTTTTTTTCCTATTATTTTAGAGAATATTTCTCAATCTATATTCAGAAATATTTTACGAGGAGTGGAAATCAGGGAATAAGTTGCACTATTTTATAAGCCTCTATTTCTTTCAGATGAAAAGCATAAAACATATGAAGAAAATGAAGAAAGCTCCAATTGTGTTATCTTTTCTTTTGCTGATGAGATTGGTTCTTCTGGACCATGGCAATTATCTAGATTACACAGTACTTTGAACAATAAGATAAACGGAGAATCAAAATAAGCTATTCTTTAATCCCAATACATTTTATGTTTTTAGGCTTTAAAAAAAACCAACAACCCCAAGAGCATCCCATGAAGGTAAAGGGATGAATAGTAATTCAGAGCCCACCAGCCATCATACTGCAAGGCATCAGCATGACCTATCACTCTGTGCAGTACTGTATTAAGTCTTTAGTTCTCTGACTTCAGTCTACTTCCATTCTTATCTAAACTACAGTTGTCCCTTCATATTCACTGGGGTTTGGTTTCAGGACCCCTTGTGGATACCAAAATCCATGAATACTCAAGTCCCATTATATGCAGTGGCATAGCAAAATGGTGTCCCTTATATAAGATGGCAAAATCAAGGTTTGTTTTTTGGATTATTATTTTTAAAGAATATTTCCAAGCCATGAATACTTAAATCCGTGGATACCAAATCTGTACTTCAGAATATAATGATGAAAATGTCGATCTATTATTTTGTAGCTTACATTACCATGTTCTGTGTTTAAGAATTCAGCAATCTTTCATCCTGTGAAATTGCAGCATTTGTCTTGACTCCATCATTAATTATTGTATGAATCACTGTTGTTGTTGTCATCATCATCACCACAGCATTATCGTCATTGTCATCCAAATCTATATGAATATTTCCCTTGAAACAAGAGAATTTCTCTGCCTACACAGAGTGGCCACAATATCTGAAGCCATTTCCCACTGTAAGGAGTGGTAAATTATAATTGACTTTCATTACAATCACAGAATTCTCAACCTTTTGACATGCCTCACAAGGGTGAACTTTGCCTGTTTCATTAATGTGATGGGGGCAAACCTGGTGTGACATAATTTGACAGTAGGACTCTAACCTACTGGGATTAGGAAAAGAAGGCACCACACATACTTCAAAAATATTTTTTGACTTATTGTGAAAAGAAAATGCTATAGCTGTTTTCTCATCAATTACATTTTTACAAATGGCACCAAGACAACTCACTATTTCTTTCCTCTTCCTGAAAGATTGTTGCCACATCTTTTGTACTAGAGAAAGGTTTTCTAAAGACATGAAAAAATTGAAGACATGCATCTATGCAGCTACACATTACTTCTGTAACAAACTTTAGAGGAAAAAATCCCACAAATCACTCTACAAAGAAGAGAAAGGGTTGGCTACAGACTGAAGCATACTCACAGTAGACACAGTGAAATGGTGGGTCTGACTAGTCACGACAAGAAAAGTCAATATTCAACTATTTCATTCTTGCATGTGAAGATAAATAATTTCCCATTTTCTCCCCACAGTGGGAGAAAATAAATATTTCTTCATAGTTTTCAACTGAAATTCACACAATTCTGTATCAGGAAATTACTTTGTGCAGTATTACACATGGAAGGCTTTGTGTGAAAATTGTGTTTCTTTGTGCAACCTCCTCACACATATAATCACACAAAATATATTTGCTGGCATCCTGTTAGTCAGATGTGCTGGTGTAATGCTGGTGTGTACCTTTTTTATTGTTTCAGAAATTCAACACTTTCCTTGTGCAATGTGCCCCTTCCTCTCAAAATTCACCTGTCTCTTCTCCCTCACTTTCACTGCCATATCTATTTAGTGGCCAGAGGAAAGGAGAGGTTGGAGCTGGAACATCTATGTCCCTACAATTTCAATGTAACTATGTAACAATTTCAAAATCCAGAGGTTGCTTTCTAATCTTTCTGTAGAACTATAGCCAATCAGTTTATCTCCATGAGAGGTTCAAGATCAAAATAACATCTTCATTTTACACAGCATAGTTTCTAATGAGTCAGCAGGAGTACTTTCCTTCTTCCAAAGAGAGAGAGTCTAACAAAATAGTATATCATGTGCAAACAAGCTGCAGAGCTTTGCCAAGCTTTGCCATGCCCCATTCTTTAAAAAATGTTTATTAACTAGATAGAGGTGGTGTGGTGGGAAGGGGAGTAGTGATTCATCCACACGAACACAGCTTATACTGCTAGAATAATCAAGCTAACTAACTGAGATGCCTTATAAAGTATCCATACTGAAAGTAGCTAGTAAGTCATCCATAAGTCTGCCTTGCCAAGAGACTTTCTGGAACATTTGTTAACTTTCATAGTTTCTTAACAACAACAACAACATTTTGGGGTATACAGCACATTCATAATCTACAGAATCCTTGGAGCAAGCATAGCACTTATATCCTATGGATTATTAATTAATGTAGTAAATTTATAAACCCTGTACTACTTTCAATATCTAAAACAGGAGTGGGTAAAGTGTCCCCCTGCAGACAAAGTTGACTAGCTAGCCCTCCAAGGACCCTTTTGGGCTGGCTTGTGAGTGACTTTTTCACCCAAACATGCCCCAAAACAAACTTTGAAAAATGCTGCATTTTTTCTCCAAAAGTCCCTACAAAAGGTATGTATGTATTTGGATGAAGTGCAACTAAACTGGCATGCAAAAGACATGTGATGTCATATTTGGTGCACCATGATGTACAAGTGTGGATATGGGGGGGGGGTATGACTTCTGCCTCATATGCAGTATGCATGTGCCTTCACGTCACTTGTAGGCTTATAGTGACCCCATCAATTTCATAGGCTTTTCTTAAGCAAGGAATATTCAGAGGTGGTTTGCCAGTTACTTCCTCTGAAATATAACCTTCAGCACCTGGTATTCATTGGCAGTCTCCCATCCAAGTACTAACTAATACTGATCCTGCTTAGCTTCCAAGATCAGATAGGATTTTGTGTCTTTAGGGTATTTAGGTCCTTTCCTATGCTGTACTCCACCCCTAATCTAAAAACAATATCTCATGTTATACAGAGAGTAAAACCAATTTTTTAAATATGTTTTTATTAATTTTATAATCATACATTATATTATCCAATCAATACTTAGTATAACACATAAAATTACTATAAACATTGCAATTTTTCTATTAACTAATTTCAAAAGTTAACATAGATTCTTTACTATAATTCTATTCAAAAATATTAATTCCCCTACCCCCCCCCACCTCAGTATTAATTCCCCTACCCCTACCCCCCTTCACCGGAGCCATTATCCCTTACCTAATCTTTCCAGAATCTCATTTCTTCTCGTGGAGGTAACCTCCCATCTTTTGTCTGTAATACTTTTTTAACAAATACTTTCCAAATTTTATCAAAGTCACTTTCTTTCCAACTTCCTTTACTTATTTTAATTCTACATGTTAACTTATCATTTATTGCCATCTTCCAAACTTCTTTATACCACTCCTCCACTTGCACATTTATTTGCATTTTCCAATGTCTTGCTATAATTAATCTTGCTGCCGTTAAATTTGTTATTAAATCCTTTTCTGAGACAGTAAAACCAATTAAAAGTATCAAGGCAATCATTAAAAGGCAAAACAGTAAATAATGATCAATGAAAGCATTGATCATCATCAAAAACAGTGAAAAGGGAGTGAAAGGAAGGGTTCATAGTATAAGTCTCAGAATGGATTGTCAGTCAGAAAAGCCTGAATGAGAACTGAGTCTTTAACAAATACCTAAAACATGCAATGAGTACCTCCCAAATACCAAGGTGACAAAGTAGAGATACAACTACAGGTGTGTGTTTTGGGGTATTGCCCTCCCCATAAAAATTCTGTGCCACAAAGGCATTTTTCCTTTAGAACTTTATCAGACACACAAAATATGGCTTCATAAGGACTCCACATAACGGTGAAAGGGTGTGAGGATCAGATGATGTCACCCTTTCATGGTTATAAAGAGGTAAAATCACGTACTTTTTAATTGATGGCTTAAGCCATCAACAGAACCCCCTGCTGCTTTTTTGCTAGCATTGGCGGCATGCAATAGCTCAGGCCATTTAAATCACGTACTTACCCCAACAATGGCCATTCTGGCATGAACACTTCCAGGTCAGATCGGAACATCCAGGTAAGTTCTGCTCTTTTTATGACCCTCCCTGGGTTACTTGGGGATTTTTAAGTATGTTTAGGTGCTTTGTGTAACTTTAAAAACTTTATTTTTGTTTTTAACTTTGAATTCCCCGCACAATGAAATAGTGCGAGATTTCAAATGAGAAAGTGAACAGGGCTTCATTCACTTCCTCTTAAGCGCCAGGACCCTTTACTCGGATTAGAAGGTAAATGCGGGGGGGGGGGCAGAGGGGAGATGTTCCTTTACAGGCATGAAAATGCTTTTTTTATGCCAGCAAAAGAATGTTTAAAGGGGCTGCATCTAATAAAGTCCCTACTCTCCAGATTTTTAGCATTGCTAAGAATACAATGTTGAAACTCGTTCACACCTAGAACTGCTATTTGCTGTATTCACATTCCCTTGGGAACTTTGTCTGCCTCTTTTTTTTCCTTTTTTTTTTTTGGATGCATGAACTGTTTTTCTAAATGCTCAGCTGAAGTTCCTACTTATTGCAATGTAACATAACTTTTAGATAATGCAACAAACAGGAATGAAGCAAAAAGCATTTTTAGGAATTTTTTTTAGGGATTCTGAATGGAATTTTCCTGGTTTTATACCATTCTCTCCTGAATTGTTACATTCCTCACTACCACACATGTTACATAAGTAATATAAATTACCAAGCAACAAAATTAAAAAGTTGCTTTTTAACATTATAATGAGCAATGACAATGATTTACTTTTCAAATAAAAAAGGAATGGTTTATCTTCTTTATTTTTAAAGGAGCTTACCAAGCTCTGTCCTCAGATGACTGTGACTTTCACTTTGGCAATGAGAACACTTTAAACTGACTGGCATGAACTGAAGTACAGGCCATGATGCTATCACAGCAGATACTTCGTTTAAAAAAATAGCATAAAACTCTTTAATGTTTTCCTGTTAATCCAAGCAAAACTAATAACAGGTTTAGTCCACAAAACCTTTTAGAGACAAATTATCCTTTGTAGAGATTTAGTTGACTTGTTGATTCCACTGGCAAAGATTGAAGAGAAGGTAGGAGAGAAAAAGGAGATTTTCATACAGACAATTTGTCCCGTTACTGGCACGGAACAGGGTTGCTGAAAAATTTTCCTTTCAGACACGTTTACCCTGTTCTGTGCCCAAATTGTCACTATTCAGTTTTCTCCCTGTGATATATTATTCATGGAGAGAAGTCGTTATTAAGCACACAGTTCCATTTCTGTAACAGAACACAGGTGTGTGAATCGGATTCCCGTCCCTGTTCTGGAATGACAGGAATGGTGGAGGAGCTCTATGGCAGTCACTTCCTGCCATGATCAGGACATCCAGGTAAGTGCCACCCTTCCCCACCCGGGTTCCTTGCATTTTTTTACCTTTATTTTTCATTTTGTTTCTTACTTTGACAGCTGGGGGGTGTTAAAGTTTAAATTTCCCTCCTGCTTGTTCTCTCGTGAGAATGAGCAGCATTTCCTCCAGCCGGTCGTAAAAGCAGCCTTATGACAGCTGCATTTACAGCCAGCCAGCAAGACAGCAGGGAGCCCATTCCTGCAGTGGAACGGAGGTAAGTGTGCCAACATTTTCCTCCATTTTGTTGCAGGAATGGGAGAGGACGTGGCGGGACAGAACCAGGGCTTTTAGCCCCGGTATGAAAATCTCCAAAGACAATAGAGAACATAAGAAATAAGGGCTTCAGGGAACACACAGCAGTCTTTTTATGATCCTTAGTTGAAGGAACAAAAAAGCACCACCTTGAGATTTGCCCCTTTCTCATGGTGTTGATATTAGTATTCATCTTTCACATGAAGACTTAAACAAGAAATGGACAAATGTTTCTTGGCTTGGTAGGAACTGTATTTGTCAAACTAAATTATTTCCAGCTGATAAAATAATTGAAAAGAGTTTGGTTCTTCCAAGCTATCTTCCAAAATTTAGATACCAAACTGCTCTTGAAGTCAACATGAACGAAATTTTGTACAAATGCTCCTTTCACACACACACACACCCAAGTCACCTGCCCCCCCAACACGTGTTTCTCTCTGTTCTCTTATGTGTTGGAACTTTATGAGATCTCAGTTTCTGAGTCTTTTATCTTGAACACCAGTGTCACAAAGATCAGAACTCCAGCAAAATGTATGTTACCAGCTGCCTATTTCCTCCATAGGAACATGAGGCTCCCTGGAAAGTACATGTCCCAAGCTTCCTTTCTCCTGAATGCTTTAGAGAAGGATGAGGCAACTTATGCCTCCTATGTTGTTGGAATCTAACTCTGATCATTCTTCATACTCGGCATGAATGGAATTGCAGTTCAACAACATCTGGAGGACCCCAGGTTGTTCATAGTAGCAGCTGGTGGCTTCCGTCTCAGTAGAGTATGGATCTGCTCTAAGTTTTTAAAGAAAACTAAGTTTTTAATGAAATCATGAGCCTTTCAGGGGGACTCCAGAATGGGGATGGGCAGGCAAGGTAAGGCTTGAGTTGAACAGGATTAGGCAGGGGGCTAAACCACCCCCAACTGGTCAGCAAATTCAATCCCTAAATACTTACCTGTGTAGCTGAGTCTCCTTGGGAATTGTCAAACAGAAATGTACTAAATGAACAGGCACACACAAAAATTATTAAGACAGCTATTGTAGTTAAGCTCTTCCAGCAATTAAAAAAAAAAGGCTGTATGCTATCCACATTTACTGGGGAACAAGCAGGTTGGACAACGACTAGAACGCAACTGGCGGAAAACTCGACTCTTATTCAACAGGACTCGACATAGGAACTTTCTTCGGTCCTATCGAGAGGCAATACGTGCGGCGCAGAGATCCTTCTCGTCTGCACGTATTGCATCTGCAGAGTCCCATCCAGCAGAGCTGTTTAGGGTGGTAAGGGAGATGACGCAGGTTGTACCTGCACAGAACCCATTGCTTAACCCAACAACGGCCTGCTGTGATGCGTTTAACAACTTCTTTGCAGATAAAATCTCTCGGATAAGAGCCGACTTAGATGCCAGTATTTTGACAGAAACAATTGACGAGGTGTCCAGCAACTCTGTTGATGTAAGTTTACTGGATCAATTTCAATCCGTGAGTACCGAGGATGTGGACAAGCTACTTGGTAGAGTGAGGAAGACAACGACCTGCCCTCTCGATCCTTGCCCTTCATGGCTGGCCATCCGGGGGGGTTGCCTTAATGGTGTTCCTTAAGGACATCATCAATGCATCCCTCAGGGAAGGGTGTGTTCCATCCTGTTTAAAGGAAGCGGTGGTTAGGCCACTCCTGAAAAAACCTTCTCTAGACCCCCTGGACATGAACAACTATAGGACGGTTTCTGTGTTACCATTCTTGAGCAAAGTGATCTAGAGGGCAGTTGCTCTTCAACTCCAAGTGGTCTTGGGTGAAACTGATTATCTAGACCCATTTCAAACTGGCTTCAGGACGGGATTTGGAGTTGAGACTGCCATGGTTGCCTTGACTGATGATCTGCGTCTAAGCATCGACAGGGGTAATGTGTCCCTGTTGGTGCTTCTGGACCTCTCAGCGGCTTTTGATACAATAGATCATGGCATTCTCCTGGATCGCCTGAGTGGGTTAGGAATCGGAGGCACTGCACTCCAGTGGTTCCGGTACTTCCTCGCGGGCAGGTCCCAGATGGTACAGCTTGGGGACAGCTGCTCCAGCAGAAAGGAGCTTACTTGTGGTGTTCCGCAGGGCGCCAACCTGTCCCCGATGCTGTTTAATATCTATATGAAGCCACTGGGTGAGATTATTCAGAGTTATGGGGCTGGGTGTTATCAGTATGCTGATGACACCAGATCTATTTCTCCTTGTCCCAATCATCAGCCTCGAATTCCAATGGCATCTCTCCTCTTAATGACTGTCTTAAAGCAGTAATGGGCTGGATGAGGAAAAACAGATTGAGATTAAATCCAGACAAAACGGAGGTGCTCATGGTAGTGGCCCAACCAGGAGTTGGATTGCAACTTCCAGTCCTGGACGGGGTCATGGTCTCCGTTAAGGACTGTGTTCGCAGTCTGGGGGTGCTCCTTGATTCATTGCTTCAGATGACTAGTCAGGTGAATGTGACGGTCAGGAGTGCCCGTTATCAGCTTCGGCTGATACGCCAGCTGTGCCATTTCCTGGAAGTAAGGGACCTCAAGACTGTGGTGCACGCACTAGTAACCTGTCATCTAGATTTCTGCAATGCACTCTCTACATGGGGCTCCCCTCGTGCTTGGTCCAGAAACTTCAGTTGGTACAAAATATGTCAGCCATAGTGGTCTCGGAAACATCTTGAAGACACCATATAACTCCAGTATTAAAATCTCTCCACTGGCTGCCTATCAGTTTCTGGGCCCAGTATAAGGTGTTGGTTATTATCTTTAAAGCCCTAAATGGCTTGGGTCCAACTTATCTTCGGAACCACCTCCTCCCATACAACCCTCCCTGCGCACTCCGGTCCTCTGAGAGGAATTTGCTTCAGCCACAAAAATCTAGGCTGTTTGCAACCTCCCAGAGGGCCTTTTCTGTAATCGCCCCAAATTATGGAATGGCCTACTGAACGAGATCTGTCAGATGACGAGCTTAAGTAGCTTTTAAAAAGCACTAAGATGGATCTTTTTTGTCAGGCCTTTCGTGATTAGATCCCGGCCTCAGGAGCTGCGTCTCCTGGCCTCTTTGAGTACTTTACCCTGACTCGCTGGCTGTTGATTGTTGTATTTGTTTATTTATGTGATTTTAAGTTTAGGTGGATTTTAATTTGATACTAGTTTAATATCTTTTTACGGGGTGGGTGGGGCTTAGGGATTTTAGTCTGTATTGTTGTATTTTAACTGTTGTAAGCCACCCTGATTGTTTTTAACAGAGGGGCGGGGTAAAAATAAATATTATTATTATTATTATTATTATTAACAAGCTATATATGGAGGGAACTTCTAAGTACATATTGTGCTGCTAAGAATCTTCATATTTAAGGATGATTGAATGATTATGAATAGGATATGAATTATTATGAATGGGAAAAGTAATTTGCTCTTCTCCTGACTGTGTCCTATATCTGATTTTCTATACCTCAGGTTTGGTAGATATACTGTATATGTCCTTGCATTTATTTATTTATTTTGGAAAGGGTTATGTGTATGACCCTTTATGTTTTAACATATCTCCATAGATTTTGTTTTTAAAGTAGTGTCATGGAAGGAGGGATGCAACAGTTACACCTTATACAGGAACCTTATACACATCTTTGCATTCAATTAATAGGGTATTACATATTTCCCCCTTTGCTTTATATATTAATTATATTTTTATTTACCCAGCATTATAATATTTCATTTATTATTTTGCCATTGTTTTCATGGTAGTCAGATTGTTTCCTCCTTCAGGTTGTGGTGATTTTTTTTAAATTCTGCATTTTAATTCTTTTGTTTAAAAAAAGAAAGAAAGAAAGAAAGATATACCTACAAGTTGGAAAAAAAATAATGACCTACCTGCCACTTTAAAAACAATTCTGGGCCCTCTGGATAAAGTTCAGCTCTTTTGATAGCTCCTTTAAAGTTTACACTAAAATCCAGGGTGAATTCCCAGCCCCATTGATACGGGAGCCAGCAGCTGTCTCTGGAAGAAGGGAGGAGGGAGGCATGGATGATCACATTAAAATTCTAGCTGGAATAGAGTGAAATTTATAGTGCTGGCAAGCAGAAGAAGTTCATATTCTGAGCCAGCTCAGGTCAAACTTTAATGTCACAACTACGGTTAAAGTGGCAGGAGGAAAAAGTTATGGGATCTAGCACAAGAAGTTAGCAAAAATTAGTATTCCAAGAATGCCTTACAAAGAAACATCATTAAGTTTTGCCTCTACTGAATTCTAGAGCTGTATTCATAAGAATTTGCAAGCATATCATGATTTGATTAATTAAGCATGATGTATGGTTAATTAGAATTATGTTCTAATGTTGGACTTTTAGCAATTAGTGCTATCCTTACTGAGCACAAGAAATTTAAATATGCAAATATATATACATGCCAGTGGAAGAAGTATTTTAAGGACATTAATTTCAATAAGCCTGTGCAATGATAAATTTTATCTTAACACATGCTAATTTTATTGATATCATTGTTTCTTTTTAATAGGGGCCAAAGATTAATTATACTTGTAGAAAGAATGATTTCATAAATGTATTCAATTTCTCAGTTGCTGCCATAAATCAAGTAGCCTCTTTTCTTTGTCCAGCAGTTGGATCATTAGTTTTTAGCAGGAAACATGGCTGCATATTAGTCAACAGAAAAAATACTTGCTATCTAGAAAATTGCAGGGTAGACAATAGTGAGCCAGATAGACCCATTCAGATCACTGGTCCATCTGACTTGCTATTACATTGATCGCCAATGGCTCTCCAAGACTACTGAGCTTTTTAACTCTACCTGGAGATTCCTGGGATTGAACTTGGGCTAGGATCTTCTTTATGCAAACCTGGTGTACTATAACTGAGCTACATCTCCTTAGACCAGGGATGAGCAAAGTGCAGGATGAGCAAACCAGCCTTGTCTAACTCTCCCAAAATACAGTTTTTTCTCATCCTGCAGTAGCAGCACTTTGCTTTTTAAATAAGGGAGCTTGTAGGGCCTCTTCACTGTTTAACATGGGGGAAAAAGCTCAACACTTTTTTGAGATGCATATGTGACTTCCATTCATTCTGGGTATGGGGGGGTATTTTTTAAGGTCTGCACATCAGTGGCCCCTGGACCTGCCAGATTCCCACCCCCGCACCTTAAACCATGAACTATATCATAAATCCTGCCAGTAAACAGAAACAAAAACAGGCAAAGATGAAGAAAGTGATATCTTTAAAAAAAAATAAACTGGTGACTTGGGCATAAAGAGCTTTTGCTCTATACAAACATTTTGAAGTTGTCCCTCAAGGAAATCTTTGAACTTATTTGTATTTTCTCTTAATTGCTAATGGCTGAAGCTCTCACCTCTGGTTTCCAGATCCACCTCATATCACCAGCTATTAGAACAAATTATTAATAATCAAGTTCTATTAATTTCAGCACTTCTGCACTAAATATAGGTTCACCCCTGTATCCGCTGGTTCTGTATTCATGGTTTCACTTATCCATGTCTGAAAAAAATATGTTCTCTCTAGACATTTCTAGGTCCTCCAATGTGCTTCTATGGTCAAGTTCCAGTGTTCATCTCATTGAAAATACAGCATTCCCACAGTTTCATGTATCCACAGAGAGGGGGTATTGGAACGTATCCCCCATGGATATGGAGGTCGACCTGTATAGGCCTTATTCCAACTCAAAAACACACACATACAGACAACCATTTCAAAATCTCCGTGGTCCCTTCCCACTCTATGAGTGTATAATACTTATGTGCTCTAAATTTTTATTTCAGCATAAATATAATGGCTAGGATTATGGATAGAGCAAATTAAATGTATAATTATTGAATTAGCTCTGTGAATAAATGCAGTCAGTATGACACAGTGAACCATGACGGTGAACCGCAATAAGTATTGACCTTTTGGCTGTTAATTTCAATATGATTATGACGAGCAATTTGTGTGACCAAAAGCATTTTATGAGAGCACACAGTGCTTGTATACAAAGTGCATCATCTGTGGATTATCAACCTAGTTCACAAAAACTCTGTTACTGTGTAATGAATATGAATTCCAGATGCATAACTGTGTAGGTTTTCGGTAGCAAGAAGACAAAAAAGAACTTTAAAGGATGATTGATTGTGGCATGAGCTTTCAAAAGACATTGCTTACTTCATCAGATACATGAAGTGAACTAAGAGGATAGCAGGTATATTTTAATATATAGAGGAAGGAAGAAAGCAAATAAGGTAAGAGCGACCACCAATAAGAATATACAGTATTTCTCAGTAGATGAATAACTAAGGACATTATCAGATCAGACAAATACAGCATCATAAGGATGCCTAATGATCATAAAAGGGCACGCATACCAGACAATGTCATCCTTTCATGATCTTGTCTTGTTAGAAAGCCATACTTTCTTATTGATGGCCCAAGCCATCAATTGATCTCCTGTGGTGATGTTGCTGTCATTGCCAGCATTTTAATCCGTGTGCCATTGTACTCATGTGAATGCAGCATCAATGGACAAAGATTTCTGGATGAGATTGGGACAGCCAGGTAGGGTCCGCTCTTTATATGAGCCCCCTGCTCCATTTACTTGGGACTTTTAAAGTGTGTTTCTGTGCTTTGCTGTACTTTTTGTGTGGTTTTTTGACTTTTATTTTTAAAAGCTAGTGTCTTCGCATGAGAATCAGTGAGATTTGAAATCAGAAAGTGAATGGAGCTCCATTCACTCTCTGTTAGTGCTTGGGCTGCCTCTTTATCTTGAGCAAGGTAAGGTCTAGTGGGGGGAGTTCTTTTGCTAGCATAAAAATGCCACATTTTATGCCGGCAAAAGAGCTTTTGAGGAAAGTGGTCTGATAAAGTCCTAAATCACTAACAAAACTCACAAACCACAAATGTGATGGAAGTGATAGAAGGAATTAGGGATTTTTTTAAAAAATTGAATGTAGAAGAAAGTGAAACCAGCGGAGGTTGAGACTGTATTGAGAATCAGCAAATTGCAATTGCTATAAATTCATGGGATTGTGGAGGGAAACAATGTGGCTAAAAGGAAAAAGGTGGAGCTGTCCTAGGGCTGCAGCCACACTACAGAAATAATGTAGTTTGGCACCACTTTAACTGTCATGGTTCCATCCTATGGAATCCTGGAATTTGTAGTTTTTTTGGCATCAGAGCTCTCTGACAAGGAAGGCTAAATATATCATAAAACTGCAAATCCCAGAATTCTATAGCATTTAGACATTAAAGTGGTATCAAACTGCATTCTTTCTGCAGTGTGGCAGCAGCCTATGCATCATTCTGGAAGCTCAGTTGACTGCTTGTGCAATGAAAGAGATCCCTTGTGTAAGGACATCATGGAAACTGCCTTATGCAAGTCAGTAAAAAGTCCAACCAGTTATGCAGCTAGCCAGTTATGCAAATGTAAAGTCCTCAAAGGATTCCAGTCAGATCTTCCCAACTGTCCTATTACTCTATTACAAGACCTAATCTGGAGGGGAGGACACCTAAAAAATATCATCAACAAAGAAGGGTCTTATTAGCCAACAAGTTTAATAACAGTTATTGGATAAACACTTCAGACTACTTGGAGTTTAATGATGCTTTCCACTGATGCAGTGTGCTGTACAGACTGAAGATATGGGTTTACTATGAAGAAATTCTCAATAAGTTTAGATTTACTCCCAAGGATATATAAGACTCCAGTCTTTGTTACTGGCTATCAGAATGTCACCTATATTGCTACCACTAAGTGCACTGGTAGAGATTTATGTCTGTTGTGTCATTTATTTCTCTCTCTCTCTCTGGCTGTTCTTTGCAAATGAAGATTCAGGAAGGACTCATCCCGCACTTTTTGCAAGCACACTGATGACTAAAAAGGCCAATCGGAGATAAACATGTCTGGTTGCAGAAAGCACAGCAGAAGGTCTCCTTGGGTGATGTTTCCGGGTTGTGATTCTTTCTGCATTGTTGTTTCTCTTCCAGACTTGTTCAGCATGAGTTCTCAAATAAGGCTGCAGCATTGTGAATAGTGCGTCTCCATGCTTTCCAATCTGAGGCCAGGGCGGACCATAGTACTCCAGGTTAACTCGCCATGGGTCAGCGTAAGAGGGGCGCTCCAAAAAAGTGATACAAGGACTCCCTGAAAGAACATCTCAGGCTTGGTCAAATTTATTTATTTATTGGATTTATATTCCACCTTTTCCCCAAGATGGGGTTCCTCCTGCAGCACGCCTCCTCAAATGAAGAAGAGAAGAGCCAAGACAAGGAGATATAAAGGCACTTCAACCTGTGGAGTAAATTAAAATGCTAGTTTCAGGGGAACTGAAAATGCCCTGCTCCACTTTAAAAAGAAAACACTGAGCTAATTAGGCCAGCTAGCCTGGTTTATAGCTTACTATAAACTAGCTTAGCCAAGGCCATTCCATTGCTGCAGTTGAACACTTTCTTTGTGATTTTGTCTGATGTATTTGGCTCTGTGGATTTCTGCAGTCTGTATATACCTTGAATTACACTCTCTAGTAGTGACTCACACAGGACACACTTGCTTTAAATAGGATTTTAGTCAAAGTTGTCTTTCTTTTTCTCATAGATTCACCTGCTACCCCCACTCTGCAAGACATCTGCTAGATACCTGTGTTGATGTTTTTTAAGGAATGGAAAAATCCATCATTTTCACTTTCTTTTGCATTCATTTTTGTTCTGCTCCTACTTCTTTTTAAATATTCTACTATACTTGCAGTATGCTTCTAGTATGAAATAGTCTTACTAGTGCTAGAGCCTAACTCTATAAGGATAAAATTATTGAGGCCATAATAGTCTTTGACATTTAGAACTAGCAACTAGACAGAGAGTTGGTATTTTTTCCTTACCAGAAACTAGAAAAAAATCCCCACGTACATGCTTCTGTACCTATGATCTTTCAAGCTGACAGTTTTAGAGAGAGAAGTTGTCTTCATCTGATCTTTGTTAATGAGTTGGCAGCTACATATTCATTTTCCAGGAATTTCAGAACCTGAAACATATTGACTTCAGTCCAAGTGGAAAGCATTTTAAAATGATTCACCCACTTTGAAAGTCAACCTCTTGACATCTACGCAGCTTAACAGGAAGAAAGCTATAATGCAATTGACATTGTGGGGAGGCAGTGGCGGGTAGGGGGAGAGATTACCAGGGAAATGTTCTTAGATAAAATAGTCTAGGAACAACATCATACCCTTGGTACAGTTCCCTGTGCAATGGTCTGTATATGTCAATGCCACTGTTTTCCATACAATAATTTCATGGCTCAATTACTGTTATTTATATATCTGTCAAAGACAATGAAATAGATAGGTGTGGATGTTATAAACGTATTGCTCACTAATTAACTACGTAGAGTGCCCTTGCTCAAGGGATTTAAGGATGGGAAGGATTAACAAAATAGCCTCCTGCTTGTTCCCCTCAAATAAGTAGGATTTTACAGCACTCCTGTTGAATTATTGGAACTGTTTGAGGGGGTTTTTTTTGACCATTCAAAAGGAACACTCAGATAGCCCCATCAATACTAACCCTCACAGTGGAGAAGAAGAATGAGGTAGCAAATGTTATGGGATTGCTTCAGAGAAGGTGGAAGAGCTTGTTTCTTCTTTTGGGCAAATGATCTACCAGCATCTTTTATAAATGGGAAGTACAAATCTCATGATGCCTGGCAGTGCTCGGCAATTATTTTATAGAATTAATAAGAAGCCTGGTGGACAGGTTATATATGTAATTCTGTCAGCTCTATATGACAATGTCAGTGTTGTTTCATAGCAGGAATAATTGGTTTTATATTTCTAACTTAGTCCTATGGACCAAAAGACTGGCATCTCCTGTCGTTGGCAAATCCTTCTGTCAGCTGCTACTTTATCATTCTTACATTTGTTGGAACAGGATATCAGGTGGTGGTTTGGGTGTGTGTGAGCAGAATTGTAGCAATGGGATGGCTCAAGCCAGACTGTGCTTGCCTTGTTTTTCACTTGCATGAATTCAAGTAAAGGTGCTCTTATGGTTGTGTTCTCATACCACTCCTAAAGTTGAGCAGACATAGATAAACCTGCTATCCTCATAGCAACCCTCTGAAGTAAGCTAGTCTGAGAGATAGTGGCTGACCCTGAATATTCCATGAGTTTTATGGTTGATCCAGTAATTTTAACTCAGGGTCTAAGGATTTGATCTTCTGTGTCCAGCGGCTCTCTACTGTGGGATCCTATGCATGTCTGCTTGGAAAAGGTTTACAATATAATCATACTTCATTTAAGGAGCTCAGACTCATAACATGCCCCCCTTCCCTCATGCATGATCCTGTCCTTTACATGTAATCTCTTGAATTATGAAAGTTGTAAAAGAAATGCCGAAATTACATTTTTCACATTTTTGGCATTTATGAAGTTATACCCCAAGCATGGACCATACTGGGGCTTTCCTACTATGCCCCAAGCCCCCCCCCCCTTATTCTTTTGCTATTTTTGATTAACACAGCATCCTGCCTAAATAAGAATCCCATAAGTTTCCTGTCTATTTGGCAACTTTTTGGTTAGAGATTACTCTGTTGATATTTTGAGTTTTCCAAAAATTCCAATGGACCAGTATTTTGTTTGTAATGGCTTAAATTCAAAATACTAGGGTATACTCAATCTATTGGATTTATTTAGATGTTGACTCGCCATTCAATAATTGATTGAATGGGTCTACTCTAGGTGGGACTAACCCACAAGATGCCAGCCTATTTATGGCAAAAGTTTCATCCAAGGAACTCAATGTGACATATCTTGTTTTCCCCTTTTCACATTTTATCCTCATTAAAACCTTTGAAATAAATGAGATTAAAAGATAAGGACTGGCCCAAGTCTAATCCAGTACTCTAACCTTTGTACAACATTGGTGGTTAATATAGTTGCAAGCATGTTACGGTTACTGTAAAGCTGTAAATGCTCTTTGAAAATGTAAAATCATGAATTATCTCCCCAAGTCCATTTTGCTTTCAAGTTCACATTTGACAGGCAAAATAGCTCAATGGTGTAAACGATCTTGAGCCCTGGGTGTTAATAAATGGCATCTAGTTGAAATGTCTTTCAACTTCTGCCACAGTTATTAGCAATGTGCAATTTGAATGATGGTGGTGGTGGTGGTGCTAGTGGTGGTGGTGGAAGGGCTATGTAAGCTTCACAGAAACGTAGCTGCTACTATTATTATTATTATTTTATTTTTTTAAAAAAATACAATTTCATAAGCTAAATAGGGACAGTTCATGCACACTGCAAAGGCATAAGTGAAGAATTAATAGGGCTTTTTTGTCCTTTGATAAGCAGCTAGCCATTCTTCCAACCTATGCATAAGGGATTCTGGGAGGGGATCGGAAGTTCTTGGTAATAAGGGTTGCAGCCTGGTTTGGCGTCCTTAGATTTCCAGACCTGAGTAATGTCCCTACACTCTCTGTGTGGCCCTTGTTTCTAGTCCAAAATAAGAGTATAGAGGATCACAAATTTGATTTTTCCATAAAATCCAGTTCGGTTCCTCAGCTGGCATCCTGTTGAGCAGAAACAAATGCATGAACTAGCTGTGTGAATTTGTAACTGCTTACTCTTAATGTTTACAATTGTGGCACTACTGCCGCTATCGCAAATGCTCGCCCAACCTACGTTAATAGCCAGCAGCCGCACCAAGTGAAGAAGGTCTATTGATGGTAGACGCAGGAATAAGGAGACCAGACACAAATAAAGAGAACACACATATAGCTGGGATATAAAGGGCCACTTTTATTTAGCTATAAACTATTTAACCCTATTCTGAGAGATCTGCAATGGGGGAGTAACTTAGTGTGGGAATTGTTGGGGCAGCAGGTCAACTCCAAAAACTCCCCTCCCCAACTTCCCTTGGTCAAAAACACCTGAACCCCAGGGAGAACCAGGGAGAGCTTGGTTGCTCCCCAGTCAGTCTGTGTCTGGAAGGCCGACCCAAAAGTCCCTCTCTCAAGTCACAGGATTTGAAGAGAGGGTTTATCCCTCAGGCCAGCCCCAAAGGAGGTCCCTTTCCCCATCCCTTAGTTCGCAGAACTAAAGGGGCAGTTCCAGCTCCTCCCCTTCACCTCCAAAAGGGGAAGGTGCCAAAGGTGTTCCCCAAACTACCAAAATCTCCCCCTCTACCTGCTAAGTGATTGCCTATTTAAGACACCACCCTAAGCCAATTGTCAAGTCTGTATCCACAGTGTGGGGGTAGGTAAAAAGACCCCAGGTAAAAGGGGAAAAATCCCTACCCGGCCCCAAAGTGACCAATTAAATCACACTGATTCAGTGGCAGGAGGATGGGCTGATCAAAGTGACAAAAAGGAGGAGGCATAAGAGGGTTGAGCTTAAATCCCTTCTAGCCCCACCCTCTGCTCTCCTGGCAACAGCCCAGAGGCTGAGGCAAAGTTACAGGCCTCCATCCTGTGCTCCCTCAAAAGAGGTTCCTATAGTGCAGTTGTGACCACACTGGAAACCCTATTTTGTTAGTGATTAGGGCTCAGCAGGATGACATTTCCAGCCCCTTCTGCCTCTGGTGTGACAATTAGAAGCAGAACCCCAACACAACCCCTCATCACACTACAACTCACTAGTGGTAAGCAGCTGAAAACCTCATCCAAGCTGCACCATGATCACCAGTAGATCAGACCTCCATTACTCAGAGAAGTTCTTGACTGTTAAGATCAGTTTGGGTGTGGGTGGGATGTCAGGTTGTGTCAGAGGATGATACATAGTTATGCATTTGTTGCTATGTCTGTGATGTAGGATCTAAGTCTTTATCTTTTGGATCATAATTTATGTATTTCCTCCACAAATTACCAACTCGTGGATATTATATCTTTGTGTGAGAGCATTTCAAACCATTTAAATTCTCTGTTTGTCACTTTTTACTGTTTTTCCTGCTGTTTTCCTCGATTAATATTATTAGTTAATTACTCGTTAGTTATACTATTGGTTTTCTTCTTTTACATACTATCTTTTAGCAGATAGAGAGCCTGAACTGCAACATCTGTTAAGTGAGATAATTATAAAGTGTCACTCTAAATACTGACTGCATTATAGACTTTCTGACCTCTGTGTATTGAACAGGTGCTTTAATGAAACGGTTGAGAGTGATGATCATCTTCTCCTTGAACTAATTAATTTTTCAAAGGCTATATCACTCTTCAGACCACAACATGAAAATATTCTTAGATTTAGAGCTAGGGTGTGTTGGGGTGGGGGTGGGACTTATATTAGCAATATAAGGAACTGGATCTCATCTCAAAATCTGGACCATGGGAACTGAAAGAAGTGACAGATATTATGTCCTGTCACCTAAACTGGAAGAGCACACACCTCTTCCTCATTTCCTCCATGTTGCCTTCCTTTCAGTGCTTTCCTTTTTTTGGTGGGGGATGTTTCTGTGTTAGAGTGAGGTATTATGGGTGGGGTATCCATGCAGACTGCCTGACCACTGAGGCTCCAACATCACCTCAGTTGCAATATCACACTTTCAGACAGGAATGTTCATAAATATTCAGAAAATGGACCAAAACCACATGGGTTTTTTGAGTATTGGGAAGCCCTAATGAGGAGAATTCTAGACTGATAAGAATCTTTGCTGTTCAGGGCTTATTCTGTGCAAAAAATTGCACTTTTTCTGTGCAGAAAACTTCAGTTTCTGTGCAGGAAATAGGGTTTTTGGGACAGAAAATACAGAAATGCTATTCCCTATGGCTAAAATGATGTTTTCTTTGCAATCCCCACCCCCAAATACATCCATATTTTGTGCTGAATAAGCCCCAGTTACAATATTTTCTGCACAGGAAATACTGTTTCTGTGGAGAAATGTTATTTTATGCACAGAAAATGGTGTTCCTTGCACAGAAAATGCTGTGGCAAGAAACACATGCAAATTTTGTGCAGAGAGAGAACTTTATCAGACCACCCCCTTCAATCTGTTCTTTTGCTAGCATAACGTCTGCTATGTTTTAATGCGGCAAAAGAACTTCCCCTGCCACATTTACCTTGCGTCCACACAAAAAGGCTTCGCTGGCAATGAATGAGGAGCGAACAGAGCTCCGTTCACTTTCTCTATTGAAATCCCATGGATTCTTGTGAAAATGCATAGCTCAGGAAATTCAAAAAGAAAAACAAGAATAAAGTAAAAGTTCACGAATGCACACAAACACACTATAAAAATACCAAGTAAACTGTGGAGGGTCATAAAAATGCATTATCTACCTGGATATTATGATCTCAGCCAGAAGTGTTCTGGCCAGACTGGCCAGTGACACTGTATTCATGAGAGTACAATGACACACAGATTCAAATATTGACAATGCTGGCACAAAAGTGCCACGGGGGATGAATTGATGGCTTGGGCTGTCAATAAAATAGCATGGGTTTTAGACTGGACATGATCACAAAAAGATGATGTCATCTGGTACGCACGCCCTTTCATAATCATTAAGCATTCTTATGATGCTGTATTTGCATGGTCTAATAAAGTCCTAAGTCCTGAACTGTGAACTGACTTTGAAAACTGCACAGATTTCAAAGACTTTCTTGTAGAGAAATGAAAATTACTAAAATTACTCATTGCTTCCTTTGGTAATGAAACTAGTGAAGAATTATGTCCCTACTTGTACATGTAACAAACACCATGCACATGTTACACCTTATTCTGAAGAGTCTTTGAAGACAGGCATTAGGTGGATAGTTAATGCCAGAGAACCAACAAACACACACTTTTCTGAAGTCTTCTGCATAGTATATAATGCATGAGAAGAAGTGGTCTGGCAACTCTGTTAAGCAAGAGTGCTATTTTATGGCTAAAGTGGCAAAACTCCAGATGTCTTCCTCAAAGCCCTAGAATCTAGACTTTAAACTTGTTCAAATTCATCTACAGCATGGTTCCTGCTACTGTAAAGTTTTTTCCTTGCAAGCCACCTTGTGAAGGTAGGGTAGAAGGGGAAAAAAGCTTTTATGTCATTCCTGTCCTACACTTTTCTTCTTCAAGTGACACAGTAATGTGAGATCCAACAGACAGCTGTGAGAGACAGAGAGAGCCTTTTTCATGACAGCACAATAGTTGTAGAGTAAAGGTTTGTTTGATGCCTAATTAGTATATTTCCCCCCACCCTCATGCTCCATGAGAACTTAAGAAAAATTCTCCCAACCTTTTTAGGGGTCCTTTAGGAGCTTTTTAATGGCTTTTGAGGTCTGGGCTTTTTAAAGTTTTAAGGTCTTTGTTGAGTTTTATTGTTTAATATTTGATGTGATGTGTTTTAGACTGTAATATCTTTATTGTTCATGCATTGTTCATTTTAATGTAGAGACTTTATTGTTCTTACATATTAGGTATGTCATCTGAAGAATCTCATTTCATTTCGACCTACAAATACCAGTAGGAATTATTTGTAATATTTCCTTTCCTTCCCTTTCCTTTGAGAAAAAATGACCTAAGCACATAAAAGGGGGGGGGAGCTTGCCTCCAAATGATTTTGTATAGAAGAGGAATTAAAAATCAAAATAAATTATTACATTTTCTCTAGACATTTTTATCACAAGCTATTTATTCTTTAAATTGTCAGTATCTCCTGTTTACACAAAGCAGAGTTCATTATTTATTTGCTAGGAAGAGAAAGGGAATTTTTAGGGTTGTCTTTTGTTTGTTTTCTTTTGAAGATGACTAGACATAAGTTTATCAACTACATAAAAGATTCAAAGTTCCAGAAGTCATAACATGAGAGTCCTATTTCATGACTTTCCTACCTGCCTTTTATTTCTGCAATGCTATGATCCAAAGCTTTAAAGGTTACTTTTAAGAAGAAGGAATATAATGACATACTGAAGTCATCCATAACTGAGCAGTTGTAGGGTGGTGCTCTATGATGTAGACTGATGCATTGTTGGAGGACTACACTTCTGCCTTAAACAGTTTAAAAAGCAATATAATGAAGTTGAAATTCCCATGTTCAAAAGGTTCTGCTCTGATCTATTTGGAAGCTCAAAAATGTAAATGTGGGAAAGGTAATTTATGAAATGTTTTGCAGGACTTTCAAGGTTTGGACTTATCTATAATCATCGCACATCATGCCTTGTTCAAGTCCATCTGACACTTGGTATTTTCTGAATGCAGTTCTTGTGAACCCTTTCACAGCAGTATGTGTCTAATTTCCTTGCATTTCACTGAAAACTCAGAGAAACTGTGTATCAAAACCCATCAATAACTCTTCAGATCATAACTCTGTTCACTTCTACAAACACTACCCCCAATAAAAGTCAAATGGATTCAACAATTGAAGGATAGCCTAATAAATACTGGCTACATGCGTGCCTTCATGCCCCTCTTAAAATCAGTCTGTAAAAATGTTATTTTTTTCCCTCATGCTATTAAAATAGATAACCCACAGATCATATAACCAGAAGCATTTGAATGCCTAAAAAACTCTCACTGTGGCTGAAATTCTGCACCCACTTATGTACGAGTCATCCTCTTTGAACAGGATAAGATTTACTTCACAGAAGACAGGTACAATATTACACTAGTAGTGTTATTTAGAAAGGATACAACAGACTGATCTATCAGAGGAAATAGAATTTGGTTTGCAGTTTTAAGGTTATATTCCAGCCTTAGACAACTAGATAATAATAATAATAATTATTATTATTATACAACTAGATCATCAAGGAAATCGGGCTTTAAAAACTAGTAATTGACAAAGTGAACTAACACTAGGCTCTTTCAGTCTGGTTTAAAGAATCATGACTCCTTACAATATAGCTCCTTGGGTTTTGGCCAGTTTTGCTAGTTGTTGTTACCTCCATGAGCTTTACTACACAAAGGAAGAAAAGCAGAAGTCCAAGAGCAGCACGTGCCCACTTGTCTTACCGCATGACATCTACGTGCTTCACTTGTTCTTCCATTCCAGTCCTGTGGAAGACAGTGGTAAAGGCAAGTATTTTTCCTATCTGGCAAAATCCGTTAGCAAGAAGACTAGCCTTTACCACCCAAAAAGAATAGAATGTATGGACATTGAGCCTTATCACATGAAGAAAGGGAAGTGGAAGTAAAGCCTGAGAGGACGCCTTGCCTTATTACACAACATCGTTGTTCTTCAGCTGTTCTCCTGTTCCGGTCCTGTGGGAGATTGTGGTAAACACTGATGTCATGTGATAAAGCAATGCGCCCTCTCAGGCTTTACTTCTGCTTCCCTTCCTTCAAGCAATAAGTCTCAGTGTCCATGTCCATATGTTCTATTCTTTTGTGGGACTATTTTTTGGACCAGAACTAGGGTTTTCCATGGGATTCCGTGGGATTTTCTAAAGCAGTTGAGCAGTGGCTTTTTCTGGGAAGCTTAGTGAGATGGAAGAAGATGGAAAAACATCTCAACTTAAAAATCTCTCTTCAAGTGATCCATTTAAATCTCTGGCAAGATCAATCTCTCTGTTTTTCAGTAGCCTGCTAGGCAGAAAGAAAGGGGGAAGGAAAATATGAGAGATGCAACCATTGCTTTTGTTTGAGTTCACTGCTTTGCTGTTTCATGTGATTATACCACACACACTAAACAATACTGACTTAATAGCAGCAGCAGCAGTCCTGAAATGTGATATTATATTTCCTAATGGTTTCCTGCATCATAATCTCAAGGAACAGGAAACTGTTTTATTTGTAGCTATTCTGTGCCTATTCTTTTTCTCAGTTTTTAAAAATGTGAGGTATCATATATCAGTAACTTAGATGGCAAATATTCTTGTAAGATATGACAGTATTCTACCTTTGGACCAGTACTGGTTTAGTTTATCCAGCTGTTCTGGAGAAAAGGCATATTGTATATTGAGAAAGGGGATTATGGAGAGGGGGTACTAGTCCCAGAATCCCCCAACTATCTCAGCTAGGCTACATGGTCATTGTAGTCAAAAAAAGTAACTTTCTCAGGCTCTGAGCAAGTAACAGAATAAAAAAGCAACTAGAATTGTTATATTGCTAGTATGTTTATGTGTCCAGTGCTTTACCCAGTTCAACACTATGGAGGATTTCCAATGCAACACAACAAAGGGCATGGGAACATAAAAGTCAGTAAGCCAAAGGTTTCAAAAGAAGATATGAAAAAGATAAAATTGAGGAAATGGCAGGGAAATGAGGACACAAAAAATGGAATGAAAATAAATGTATGAGAGAGGTAAGCAAACGGGGGGGGGGGAGGAAGCAAAAGGAAGAGACTAATAGAATTGAAACAAAAGGATGTTATAAAATATAGATAACACAGAGAAAGTGTATTCAGGGGTAGCCATGTTGGTCATGCAGCAAACCCAACCAAACTCATAAAATAGCAATATTTTTATTGGCCAACTGTCAGCACATGTGCACCTGTGGTCCCGCTCAGTTGGGTTCTTCAGAGCTGTACCCTCCTTGCAGTGTGCAAGGTGCCAAAGAATAAATCTGAGTCTCAACGCTCTATTTACAGAACTTTACTTACAGAGTAGATACAAACAAATGCCTGTCTTATCTAACAATCTGGCAGAACCCCCGACCACAACTCCAACAATAACACCCCACAAAGAACATAGGCTATGCCAACTTATATACATTGTCCATGGTATGATTGCATAAGCCATGCTGTTTCATCCTCTTGTACCAGCCATGCTGTGTCATTCTGGGCATGACCTGTGTGATGTAGTGATGACAGTCCATGTCTATCACTATATAGCAACCTTTGCCTCACATTGCAACATACAGGCTTTCCAATAGATATGGTAGCCATATTCTGTCCTGTGAAATTCTGTTGGGCCTTGGCCCATGCACTGACAGCAACCAAAATGCACAAAACATTTCATGCAAGTTTTCAAAGCTCCCCTGGCTTCTTCATCTGTCAAAAGCTGTTAAAAAATCATCAGGAGAAGAAAAGAAAAGTGACAGTTTTGGAGTCACAGGCCTACATTTTGTATGAGATGTTGTTTCTGCTGATGGTCTGGAGGGATCTCAATGCAAGGAGAGGCCACTCTCCTTTTATGGCCATGTGAGGACCAAAAGACAGTAAAATTTAAATTCCATTAACAGCAGTAAAGTAACTCCTTTTTGGTGCCAGGGTCAGGGGTGGCTCTGTCATCTGTGAAGCCATAGGCACCTTTCCCAGGCAGGGAATGCTGAATTACTCAAGAAAGAATGACAAAAAAGTGGTAAAACAGCAGCTCTCATGATCATGCCAGTTTGCTACCCTGTCCATGCTGGAGGGAAGGGAGGAGCAGAATCCACATACTAAATCTTGCAAGATTTCTGAGCTGGACATGCAATTCTCATAGTCTTGACTTCCCCCTGGATCAGCATTATGTAACAGTATGAGCACTGTGGACAGTATTTCCCAGAGTGGACTGGAACAGAAACACCTCCCTCCCTCAGATTAAATCTGCAGCCAGCCTAAGAGGGCAGAAACATGTTTGGTTACAGAAGAAATTCCAGCGTATAAGACGGCTGGGCGCGTAAGATGACTCCCCCAATTTTTACGTTAAAATATAGACTTTGACCCCCCCATCCAGCCAGCCATCTGGCTGGAAAGCCTGCCCCCCACCAGCCAGCCAGCTCAGTGGCTGTAGATGATGGAATAGTCTGTGAAATTAAAGGACTGAGAACAACTAAAAAAAGCATGGGATACATTGAAAAATCTCTGTGTTGTTCAATCTTTGGAAAGTAAGGTTTCATTAATAATGAAGTTGGTTAATATGAAGCTATCAAATCCCAAATTTTTGAATGAGCACATTAATGATTTTAGAGCCACATTGGCAGACTTGCAAACTCTTGGAGAGGAAATCCCCAAAACTATGCAAATGGAAATCTTCCTGGCAAGTTTACCAAAATACAATCCCTAAATGGAGGGCAATTAACACTTCAAAGGCAAAGTAGTCATTCTCACAGCAGGGGGAAGGATCTGCTGGGGAAACTGCCCAGGGAATTTACCACTTCAAAGACAAGGCAGTCATTCTCACAGCAAGGGAAAAGATCTGCTAGGCATATAAGACGACCCCCCACTTTTAAGGAGATTTTCAAGTGTTAAAAAGCAGTCTTATACGCAGGTATATATGGTACATATCTGATTATCTATTTCAGTCCATGATGCACTAGAAGTAAGTGTCCCATTGGTATAGCAAAGGGGCTATTGGCTACATTAATCAAGGGTCCAGTGACTATCTTCATACAGGAGAGCAGGAAAGGATGCTGTTCAGTTTGTTTGACTCTAGATGCACACACATTGAGTTTTGTATTGCCTCAGATGAGGCAATAGATGAACAAATTCCATTTCTAGTAGCTCTTTGAATCAGTCCTTTGTGCTGGTAGTAAATGTTCAGCATTTTTATTTCAGCAGAAAAGCCTCCAAGCAAACCGCCTTCCCCATCAGTTTAAGAAATGAGTGGCAAACCATTGTTATGGCAAAAGGAAGCCTGATGAGGAAAGTAAGACAGAGAGACTGAACACAGCAAAGATGCACCATCCAGCTGGGTGGCATATTCTGGAACAAACTTGGCCTGTGCCAGGACTTGGAATCTGCAAAGATAGGCTGCTCCAGGTATCATGGTGGAGCATCTGACCAAGGGCAATCTCCATGTAGGTGGATATGCATCACTATCACCCAATAGGATGCTTTGGTTTGAGCCTGGGAGATGTGAATGGAATGTCACCAGTATATCAGGGAAAGTTTGAGATTGCCAGGGGAAAATCAGCAAAAGTTTTGATCTAAGGGAAGAAGAGTTATCTAGCTATGCCTCAGCATTCACCCTAGAATCTTTAGTCAGACTGTGCCACCCAATAAGAAGGAGGCATTTGGCTTGAAGGCAGCAAGTGGAATTTTCTGCAAATGTTTTTTTGGTTCCATAGCATTGTCAGGCAACCTCTTTATCTGTTCACTTTTCATGCAGGGACTTGCATTTTCAGATGGATAGGTCTGGGCAACTCCCAATAACTTCTTCAATCTCTTTATAACACCAAATTAGTGCAGAAATTATTCAAGTTAGGTAAATGTGTAAGAAGTACCCAAGTATCTGCTTTGGAAGAACAAATAATTTGCTGTCCAATTGATTTTTGCCATTTTTCAACACTTTGGGTGCTTTTTGTGAAAAATTCATTTCCCAAAACCCATGTGCATTTTGCGCAATGTGTATTTTGCACAAATACACCATTTTCTATGCAAAAATGTTGGTTTTGTTAATTTTTTTTTTTTGCATCAAAGAAAGTTTTACATAAATGAATCCCCCCCCGCCGCCGCCCAAATCCTGAAATTAACAGATCTTGCAGCAAACAGCCATTTTTGACAGGGTGTCTTGATGTGTTGAGACACCCTTTCTTATTGATGATAAGAGCATTTGCAAATATTCTTTACATCCCTAGAGTGCTAGTTGCCTCCCATCACTCCAGAGTTGGCAGATTAAGCTCTTATGTCTTGGAGCACAAATGCCAAACCAACCAGAAGCACAGCAATAGAATGACTATCTCTCCTTATTCACTCGTCTCTCATTCTTAGATCTCCTATTTCTTCCATTGCTTCCACTTTGGATTCAATTGACATTCCATTCAAAAGATAGGGGGTTGAATGATGAATTGTTGTCCCAATCTCAATCCACAGAACATTCTTCTTAAACAAAATATCCCTTGGTCCCTCTACACAGGCAATCTAGGTGTACTGGCAGATTGTGACAGATGTCGAGAGAGCAAAGAGAACTAGAGAACAGATGTCTGGTTTTCATGCTACGCCTGTCAGCTTACAATGCAAAAGCATTTGACATCACAAAATATGGTAGCACTGGAGGACAAGAGAGATTTATTTGTATCCATAGCTTTAGAAACAAAAGCCTAATATTCTGAGGTTCTCACTTACAACAAACATTCTTACTTAATATACCAGGTGAAAAAAATACTCAAGGAAGCAGTATGATAAACTGTTTCTCGAGTTACTGTCTCCTATGTACATTTCTAAGAAGTATTTACAGAAGCTACAAAAACAAAACATATTGATCAATTTGAAAGCAGTTGGAAGCACATATCTTAGACATGCAGGAGACCAGATCATTGGAGGTTTGCCAAATGTCTAAAACATACATCTATTTGAAAGCTATATAAAGACACCTATTTACATATGTACATAAAATGAGGCTGACTTGGCAAGAGCAAATCTAGTAAAAATGAATTTGATTGGAGCTTAGAAAAGTTACTTTCTGGGCTATAATCCCCAGAACCCTGTAACCAGCATAATATGGGATTCTAGGAGCTGAAATCCAGGGCAGGGAAAGCAACTTTTCAAAGATCTGAAACTGAACTTTGAATGAGTGCCTTGATGAGGGATACAATTAAATCCCAAATATTTACTAACTTGAACTTTAAAAAAATAGTCCAGAATATATGGCTGTTTTAGGGATATATTCCCTGGAGGCAGGTGTTCAAAATATCTGGTTTGTGTGCTTTGGATGTTGATTTAGGGCTTACCTACATGGGTTATATACTCTGGCTTGACCCCATCTCAGAGCCCTGAAGTCCATATGACGGCATTTGCCCTGTTCTGTCCCAGGGCAGATTTGGGGCTGAGACAGGGGCAAGCTGGAGTAGGGGCCTATAAAATGTTATAGCAAAATACCCAGTTTAATCCAGTACTGCTGGCCAAACTTGGATTGGGCCTCCCATGTCCACAGGAGCGCATCTGGCATGCCAGACCTTGCTGCTGCCAGAAGATCCTTGGCTCTCCCAGAAGCCAGGCAGGGGTCCTGCAGCATGTGACCATGGCAGGTCACATTCAGGGGGCCTGCAGTCATGTGTTACAGGTCCCCTTTCTGGCTTCCGAGAAAGCAGAGAATATGGCAGCAGCAGCTGCAGGGATGGGTTTAACTTCCTCTGTGGACTCCAACCTATTCACTCCAGGTAATGGGGGCCGAACAGGCCACCTCTGCAGCTAGGAGATGCTAGTGGGGAGCCTGCATCTCCTGGCTGGTGTAGATAAGCCCTTAGAGATACTGTGAAGCTGATCTCAGGGACTGATGGTATTTTTGAATGCGTTTTCTTTTTTTCTTTTTTTTACATTTACTGCAATATTTAATAAACTGTACACTTCAGTGTTGCTACTTCTCTCAGTTTATGCTCACCATAGGACTATGGCAGTTACCAACCCAATCTTTTAATGTTTTAATGTTGTAAGCTACTTTATATCCATATTCTGAGGAAAAGTGTGATATATAAATAAGGCTGCTGCTCCTACTACTAGTAGTAATTTACATAACCACTTGCTCACCTGGTTAGAGCCACTGCTCTGGTGACACAGTGGTTAAATGCTGGTACCACACCCACAACAATGTGAGTTCTATCCCAAGTGCTCCAAGGTTAACTCACCTTCCATCCTTTTGTAGGTCAGTAAAATTAGTACCCAGCTTGTGGGGAAAATTAGCTAACACACATTGCTTAGAGAGTGCCTAGTGTGCTATAAAGTGATGTAGATGTGTACATGCTATTGCTAAATCAATTTGTAAGCCCCTCTGAGAGTCTTTGTGGCTGAAGAGCAGGGTATGAATACCCAAATAAATAAATAAATAAATAAATAAAATGTTGACTTCCTTTCCTACCCCTCTGATTTCCTGACAGTCAGTGTGTTCTAATGACATCATTATTGGACATCCCTTGAGTGGTGGGGATGTTCAAGTACATTGTGGTACAAAACAAATAAAAGGTTTCCCCCTCTCCCATCAGATATGAAGGATTTTTAAAAAAAACACCTCACCCATATATCCACGTATCCTTCTGGCTAAAATAAAATACTGGGGTGGGGGGAATTGACAGTTGTAGTTTTAAAGGTATTTCTTCACAAGCACTTCTCTGGTGCTGTTCCTGTGACTTCAAGCCTTTGCAGTATTTATTAATTAGTAGTATCAGATTATGGAAACTCACCAAATAAATTCCGTTCATTCCTTTTAACTATACTTGGCCAGATGTTTTGAAATGCTGTACTTTCTACCCATTATTTGTTCTCAGTATATAAAATTGCCCAGCTAATTTTATTGTGTTCTATGTGAAATGGTTGAAAACTGCCTTCAGTTGCCTGCTTTACTTTCTACTCTTCGCTGGAATGAAATCACATTTTCTAATTGAGTTGCTCCTAACCTTTTTCAAGTGACTCTACAAAAATTCAATAGGCCTTTCAAAAGTTTAAATTAAACTAAAGCCATATTGTTGATGCCTTTTATAATGCTTTGCCTTGCAGATTCTCTTTGTCATACAATAATAACTGAACTCTGAGACCTCCATTTTCCTTCTGAAGCATAACAACTGTTCCATTAAAGCATTTTCCATGAAAATATTACAGAGGGTATTTTCTGTATAAGAAAAATGAAAAATATTATGAGACATAGAAGTAATCATACTCCAAATGCTATATAATTAGATAGGGATATTACTATCACAATGAAACAACAAAATAATAGGTCTAGGAGAGAAATCTTTACCTTATTTAGGTGCTATCCAGAAAAAGCTCAATTACTACTTGATTAATGGGACTTAAGTCATTTAAATCAGCTGTGACCACTTTCAGTAGGAACTGGTACAGGTTTCTCCCTCTTTATTTTACTCTTAGAGTCCCCCACATGAAAGCAACATAGAACCATGTATGTCCCACTTTTCCTCACAGTCTTCTGAAAACTATAACATCACATTGCTACAGAATTGGATAAAGTGGCATGATTATTTGTTAGGAGAACAAACAGGAATAAAAGATATATATATATTGGTCCAAAGATCTTGGACCTGCTAACACATAGAAACTAAAATCTGATCTTAACATTGTCAGAGGAGGTACAGGTTGAGTATTCCTTATCTGAAATACTTGGGACCAGTACTGTTCTGTATTTTGGATCCCCCCCCCCCAGGTTTTGGAATACAGTACAGGTACCTGTATATAAAATGGAGTAGGGCAGCAGTAGAGACAATGGTAAGCCCCAAATGCCAGGCATGCACTTAGGGGTTCCCCTGCCTCTGGGGAGAGGAGAGGTGAGGGAGATGGCATGGCTGAGTTCACAGGCCTATTTTGCACAAGTGACACCCAAGATGGCTACTGCTGCTCCTCTGCTGCCACCCCTTCCCAGCTGAACTGAGGGCTAAGGCAGAATGGAACAGTGGTGGCTGCTGGTGACTGTCTTAAACCTTGGCCCTGTGGAGAGCCTCAGACCCAAACATCAGCCCTCCTCTTCTCTCCCCCCTGCTTTCATACCAGTCAGAGCCTTTCTTACCCAAGGTTTCTGCAGATAAAACACAGTAATCACAGCCAACTTTGACATCAGTGGGGCTGCGATCTGCCCAATTCCACCTTTGAGGCAGAATCTGCAGTGCTCCATGTAGAGATATGCGAGGATCTTTGAAAATGGTGGGAGGCATGGATTCCCACTATTTCACAGATTCTCACATCTCTCTCCAGCTGAACAAATGCAGTACAAGAATGTATGTGTTGTAGCTCCAAAAGTTTTGGATTTTGTAGGATTTTGGAATTCTGGATAAGGGATACTCAACCTATTTATACTAACGCATGACTTTAGAGTATACATCACAATAATAATGGAGAGGTAAGGATTTGGGAGGCAATTACAGCTTAACTTTGGTTCAGACAGAGTTCTTAACTTTTGTCAAATATTTTATTTATACTTTGTTTTTATGTTTATTGAACTATAAATCATATATAGTAGATAATAAAATAATTAAAGACATCAGAAGGTCTAGGGAAAAACTTTCTTTCTCAGGTCTCCTTCAGGGGTCATGCAGGCTGTCAAAAGTGCCCAACAACTAGAAGTGGCTGAAAAAATGGGAATTTTTAAAATGCTAAATGCTGCAGCCCCCCATGACCCCCTAAAGATGAATAATCATCTTGAATGTCTCAGAAGAAGCAAGTCATCTTTCTTTTCTTTTGTTTCTTTTTTCTTTTTGCAAGAAACAGTATTACATAGGGGAGTTAGTGGGTGGAGGCACAAAAAAACCCTTGGGGTTATTTCTGCATGTGGCCCCAGTGCCACACTCTGCCCACCCCCGATCTGACACAATCATCTTCCCCTTTCTGCACATATCTTGTCCTGAAATTATGTAGACAGCAATAAGAGATTCCCGTTGCTCAACTGCAATGCCATTACAACTTAGCCATAGCAGTCCATGTGTTGGTAGCTTCCCAATTAGACTTCTATAATGCACTCTATTTGGGGCTGCCCTTGAAGATTATTCAGAAACTGCAGCTAGTGAAAAATGCCTCAGCCAGACTGCTAACTGGAACACCATACAGATACCACATCTCTCTCTGGCTTTTCTTCACAAATGAAGATTCAGGAAGGACTCATCCCGCGCTTTCTGCAAGTGCACTGATGACTAAAAAAGCCAATCTGAGATAAACAAGTCCGGTTGCAGAAAGCACAGCAGAAGGTCTCCTTGGGTGATGTTTCCAGGTTGTGATTCTTTCTGCATTGTCGTTTCTCTTCAAGACTTGTTCAGTGTGACTTCTCAAATAAGGCTGCAGCATTGTGGATAGTGCATCTCCATGCCTCCCAATGTGAGGCCAGGGTGAACTATTGTTGTTGATCAATTTGGCCAAGCCTAAGATGTTGTTTCAGGGAGTCCTTGTATCACTTTTTTGGAGCACCCCTCTTACTCTGACCCGTGGCGAGTTCACAGTAGGGAATTGCACTGGCTGCCAATATGCTTCTGGTCTGTATTCAAGGTGCTGGTGATAACCTTTAAAGCTCTAAAAGGCTTGGGGTCTCAATGCTCAAAGGACACTCAGTACTTGAAGGAGGGCCTCTCTCTATGCCTGACTGAGAATTGAAATTTATTGGAGGTGCCCTCCTCTGTGTCCCACCAGTAAGGGAAAAACATTGCAGAGTGCCTTCTCTGTGGTGAAGGACATGGCAGAGTGCCTTCTCTGTGGTGGCACCCCAGTTGTGGAATTCCCTTCCCTTAGAGGCCTGATATGTGCCAAAGTTGTGATCATTTTGGCACCAAGTCAAAACCTGGCTTTTTATTAAAGCCTTCAGGCACAACTGATTTTAAGCAGGCTGCATATGTCCTGTGGTTGCATTATTTAAAATTGTTTTAAGTGGTTTTAAATTGTCTGGTTTTTAACTTATAATATGTTTAATATGTATGTGTGTGTATGTGTGTAAATTATACATTCCTAACAAGAGAAGAGGGAAAGCAAGGAGGTGGGTCATTATTTTGCCTACCATCTCTGTCTCTCTGTCTCTGTCTCTTTCTCTCTCTCTCTCTCTCTCTCTCTCTCTCTCTCTTGAACTCAGTCATGAGGAGACTGGGAATGAGGGACAGTGTCTAGTTTGCTGAACCTATGGCCAGAACAGAAAAAAGACAATTTCAAAAACATGGTAAATAGAGGCTTTTGAAACAGCTTCTGTTGTATATATCAATAACAGATCTGGAGGCCTTGTACATTTAAGTCCTTTAAAAGAAAAATAGTTCTGTCTAAGCAAATTATGGTCAATCATGGCAAGAATCTGATAAATTTCTTCTTTAGCTATAAGGTCACATTGATTTGAAAGTTTTGACTCTATGGAGATTATCAGACATGGCAAAAACTGTGTCAGAAGATCACGATGAGAACAGCAATAGAGGATATTATCAGACAACATTGTCCTTCAGCGTCCCAGGGACATAGCGCAGGTATGAGTGAGGCAACACTTTTTATTAGCGGCTTGTCCCCATCAATTCAAAAGGGAATCCTTTCCCACAGTAGCGCTATGCCCTCAGAATGGATGAAGGTCGTGGTCATCTGATAGTGTCATCCTTTCTGTTCCCATTGCATTCTTCTGATGCAGTTTGGAACATGGTTTTTGCCACATTCCACCATGTCTGATAATCTCCTAAATCTATACAGCTAAGTTAAAGCAGAGTGCAAGCTTTCAAAAGTGTTTAAACAATGAAGGTTGGGTCTTATATTGGCTTCTTGTTGTTGTGTGCATTTCTGACTTTTGGGACCCTAAGGAAAACCTATCATGGGGTTTTCTTGGCAAGATTTGTTCAGGGTGGAAGTTGCCCGTGCTTAAAATATGGTGCAGCTGCTTCCAGAGCTTCACAGACATGCCACGAAGGATCCCGGAAGAGGGACGGCGGCATCCAAAAATGACCCCCTACCGTGCAAGAGCGGTTTTCCTCTCCTGGGACCTAATCCCATGGTAAGCACTGTTAAGCACTGTCTGAAAATGTCCAGTGTCTGGTAATGTCTCCCTTTCTGTTCTCCTCCCATTCTTCTGGGAGTGCAATTTTTTGGTGCATTCCCCTGCATCTGATAATCTCCTTGGTCAAGATATATTTATACAGTTATCCTTTAAATGTCTATTCAGATAGAAATCTCACTGATTTTGATGGGCTCTAATTTCAGATAAGTGTGTATAGGACGGCAGCCTGCATGGCTGGAGAAAGAAAAAAACAAGTTTAGTGGCATGAAGTGACAGCTGGCTATAGTTTAAAGCAAATAGATGGCCTTTCCCCTAAGGCAGATTTTGGAACAAATGTACAAAAGCAACATTCATATGGCTCTTCTGATGTTATTTTTCCTTTTGTTCAAACAGGCTTGTGATATGCTTGAGGGGTCTACAAGATGCCATTTCCATTCATTATGAGGGATGGAAGGAATATTCTCCATTCTTCTATTGTTACTTATGTTTCCTCTGACTGCCCATTACAGATACTCTAAGGCAGACATTCTTAACCTTGGATTGCTTCCACGTTGCAGGACTACAGCTCCCAGAATTCCCAGCCAACGAAGTCAGTGTTCAGCCTTCAACATCTGCAGAACTAACCCTTGTTATTATATGCTGTCAAGTTGACTCCAAATTATGGCAACCCTATCCTAGGGTTTTCTTGGCAAGATTTATTCAGATAAGGTTTTCCGTTGTATTCCTCTAAGACTTGGGAGTTTATCACACCAGCATCTCCTTCCACTAAAATCATGTTCTTTTCAAAGGTGTTATGCAATTGGGACTACTCTCTTCTTCATTGCACCTTCATAATTTTTCTGGCATTGCAGACTTCGTTCACACTAATATCTTATACCATGTAGCATCTGGCACTGCCCACCCAGTACTGCCCAGTGTGTGCCTAGTTTGGGACACATGTGCACACACACATCAATCAAAATTAATTCATTAGAACACTGTAATGAAGCAACCAAGATTTATTTCATAAGGAGACAGTTCTATATAAATTGTAAAACTTTTCAAGTCATCTCATGAACACTAAAGAATCTAAGGGACAATTGTATGAACTAATTATGTACAAGTCCGTCTAATTTATTTCCCCCCCCCCAAAGAAGCACATGATTTTAGTGCCTAAATTAGATAAGCATATCCTAAAATAAGTCCAGTAGAAAAATGAACAGAATATGGTTCCCTTGGCCGCCCGCGGAGCCTGCAGCCGGGGAACTCTGCTTTCAGGCAGGGAGGAGCAGAGACCACTGTTACGTCACCGGCAAGCGCTGGTGACGTGAAGAGAGGGGCGGGGCCAAGGTATAAAGGGCTGCCCGTCCCTCTCTTCAGCCTCTTCTTTGTTGGGTGATTTTCAGCAGGGGTTGAGGGACCTGTTGGCTCGAGCTGGTGGGGGATTAAGGGACTAAGCGGACACTTGCCCCTTATCTATGGCAGGAAAGGGGGAGGCGTAGATTATGGTGTACACCTAGGGCACCGATTTCGGTGAAGGGACGGTCTCTGGAAGGGTCTCCTTAGATTGTATGATCTGGGAGAACAGAAGGAGACCTACCTTGGGGTTGGCCTGAAGAATAATCCATCACCTTAATCTGTATGGATTGGGTGGGGGACTTTCGGGTTGACTTTCCAGACACGGGCCGGCTGGAGAACAACCCCAAGTACTGAGGTTGCTCAACAGGGCTCAGGTGTTTGCCCGGGGAAGCTGGGGGCAGAAGTCCAGAAGGGACGATCCGCCCAGCTGCTCCCTCACTAGGTTGCCTCCCCCCGCTGAAGATTTAAGGGATTTAAATAGGTTGGGTGATAAATAAACCCAATTTATTTCACCCCAGATTCTGTGTGTGGTCTCTTTATTTCTCCGACTCTGTCTGCAAAAATTTTTAATTCTAAATAACAAGTGATATAGCAAACCTGTTGGTCATATGTTTGGCAATCATCAGACCAGCTGCTGGAAATTGATATTCTAAGCTACCTGTCAAAGGAGCAACATATGGCAGGTGATCGATCTCAGATTGGTTCTGAAAATAAAGTCTTATAAAAAAGAAACTAACATTATTTAGGACTGGCCATGCTTTCTGTACAGCTTTGAATTAACAATCCACACTTGCATACTCTATGCTAGCTGGCATTCCAATTTTTAAAATGAACAGAAGAATTACTTTCATCACTAATACCACTGGCTCGTTTAATTCATTTACAATACTGTAGCTAAACGTAGCACTGTAGCACTAGCAACCCTTAATTCACAGCAGAAACAAAAGCCACACTGAAATATTTTTAACTCTTATAGTGTGGATATAAATTTCTGTTTATTCTCATGCCTTGCTTCTAAACTAAGCTTGCTAAATTTGTGCTATGCTCATAGAATTCTCACACCTACTTCAGCTCACCAGACAACCTTCATTTGCAAAATGCCTTTTGGAGTTGGGAAGGATTCTGGCACTTTATTATCTATTCAATAGTAATGAATAATTAAAAATGTAAGTCCCATTAAATGCAATTTTAAAAAATTAAATTATTTCTAATGATTACCTTTATGTTAATTTTTATCTTGGCAATGAGGGATAAGGCATGCAGAGAGAGACCCTGAAATCTCTAGGCTAGCTTTGAACATTCCTATGGTGGCAACAGCAGCTAGAGACCCTTATCTTGCAGAAGAGAAAGTACTGTACTGTTTTATTAGATTAGAATCTGCAGTGAAAGAGAAGGAGATGTTCCCTGCATGTATTCTCTCCATGCTTCTGTGTCTCAAAATGGGAAGACAATCACAACAGAAAGGTTAAGAGTTCAATTTCATGACTCAAGCTCAACTTACAGGAGACAACTCTAGTGGAAATCTGGAAGTGTAAGTCTGAGAAATTTACAACACAGTCATAGGAATGCTTGCTCAGAAGATGGCTCTCTTGACAGATAATTCACAGGTTGGCAGAACAAGTATGGGAGTCTCTTCCACTTTATTGTATCCCATATATGTTAGAGAATCATATGGGTTGGAAGACAGGAGCTGCTGAAGTTATATCCAGAAATTCATGAGTCTGTATGTTGCTGCCATGTGTGCGGTCAGACTGTTTCCTGGATGATAATATATAGTTCTAGTTTAATAAAGGACTCCACCCATCCTGGCTGGCTATTGTCTTCTCCTGACTCAGAAGGGCTATAAGGGCATTCAAGGTGGGCTTTATGTGGTTAAACATAGTATTATTATGTCTGATTTGAAACTCACCCAATGGGCAACTAAGGCCTAGTACTGCACTGGGTTAATCAAATGATTACTACCTGCCACCCTGATTTGGTCAGACCTCACTTGGAATACTGTGTCCAGTTCTGGGCACCACAATTAAAGAAAGATGTTGATAAGATGGAATGTGTCCAGAGGAAGGTGACCAAAATGGTAAAAGGTCTGGAAGCCATGCCCTATGAGGAGCAGCTTAGGGAGCTGGGTATGTTTAGCCTGGAGAAGAGAAGGTTAAGAGGTGACCCATGATAGCCATGTTTAAATATTTGAAGGGTTGTCGTACTGAGGATGCAGCAAGCATGTTTTCTGCTGCTCCAGAGACGAGGACATAGAGCAATGGAATCAAACTACAGGAAAAGAGATTCCACTTAAACATTAGGAAGAACTTCCTGACTGTAAGAGCTGTTCAGAAGTGGAATACACTGCCTCAGAGTGTGATGGAGTCTCCTTCTTTGGAGGTTTTTAAACAGAGGCTGGATGGCCATCTGTCAAGAGTGCTTTGATTCTGTATTCCTGCAAGACAGGGGGTTTGACTGGATGGTCCTTGTGGTCTCTTCCAATTTCTGTGATTTCATGATTCTATGAGTATTCTCAGGTACTTTGCACCTGCTCATTTGGAACTCAAACAAGGTCTCATCCCTTTTCAAAATGAGCTCTAGCATATTTGTCCATCCATGTTCAATGCCTAGGTAAATGTGTAGCAAATTAAAATAATTTACCACTCTGCCATGGATCTAAGTAGAAGGCAATTCACTGTGAGGCACCCACAAGATTAAGGTGCAGACGATTATTTCATTGCTTGAGGACAGGGATGAGGTTGCCTCTATTGAAACAAAACTCGTGGTTTGTTATGTCTCTGTCTCTCCCCCTCACCCCTGTGCCCAGCCTCCACTGCTGCCAAGTGTTTCCATTAATTTTATGTATTAAAATCATCCTGTTATTAAGAGTTTGTGAAGAGTATTTTAATGTGTTTTCAATTTTATTTCTTTGCACTGGTTCAAATGCTTTTTTGTTGTGCATCACCTCAGGAGCCTTTGTGGGCTGGGAGGCAACACAGAAATGCCATAAATACAAAAATAATTAGTCTTATAAACTTATAAACATTCATGAGGAAAGGAGCAACACTACTGAGGAAATCATGGAAACACAGATTGCATTTTTTAAAAATCACCTTTTACCCAGATCTTGATAATATACTGCTCACCATTATCACACATTCTTCTGCTTTCCACCAGCATTTGTGGATGAAGATATTTACAACTTGATAACAAAGTCCATTTCATTTTAAGAAGTGCTGCTATAGAACTGAACAAAAAAAAATCTGAACAAAAAAGTTCATAAAAGAGCAGGATTTCTTTTGAGAGCCAGAAGCTATTTTGACCCAAGGTTTCTGGGCTGCACATTAGCAGCAATGGACCTTCTGGCTTCAGCAAGAATAATGCATGCTTGTGGCTATCACTTTCAAATAATAACACTTTCCCACCTTTCTTCCCTAAGACCTGGTACTCAACTTACTTTTGGAAGACTAGTCTATAAATAAAAATGTTTTCACAACTTTTTGAGTGAACCAAGTGGATAAACACAAGTGGCTTAGCAACATGACACATTCAATTTGTGTGGACCTCTTTGCAAAGAATTGGACATGAGCCAATGACCACAGAAGCAAACTAAAGTCATCTTACAGCAGCCAGTCCAGCCCAAAGAATGCTCTGATGCATAAAACATACTTATGCATTTGACAACTGAGTATGCCTCAGTGGATTTGCACAGAAGTGTCAGTGCATCCTGTGGAAGAGTACACCTGGTTGTGCATGAACAGAGATATACAATAACATCAAAGAATCACAGGATGGAGTGGAGCAAGGTACACAGTATAGTTACCTTCATCAGGTATTCTTCATGACTGAATGGGGAAAAAATGACCTAGCAGCAGGACTGATTTTCCTATACTGCCAAAAATATTAAAGGAATTCTCATGCTTTTCAATTTAATATTTATCTTGCAAAACATTTGGGTCAAAATATCTATGAATTTGTGATTGTATTGTCATTCTTAGCCTTATGTTATTCTTATACACATTAGCTGACCATAAACTTTCCTCTCATGGCTGTTTGAATACATTCATGCATATGACAGTCTCACATTTAGATAAAATTAAACAATGGTTTGGCAGTCATTAGATTTATGGGACCTACTTTGTAGTTGTTTTTTTTTTTTACTACAACCCTAATATCCACCAGAAAGCCAGTGTAGTGTAGTGGTCTGGGTGTCATACTAGGACTCTGGAGACAATGGTTCAAATCCCTGCTTAGCTAAGGAAACCCACTAGGTAACCTTGGGCAAGTCACGCTCTTTCACCTTCAGAGGAAGGCAAAGGCAAACCCCCTCTGAACAACTCATACCAGGAAAACCCCACCATAGATTTGCCTTAGGGTCTCTCTCTCTCTCTCTCTCTCACTCACTCACTCACACACACACACGTACTATCCACCAACTGAAGCCTGGTGAAACAGATATACACGTAGAATTAAATAATTTTGAGTCAAGAAATCTGTTGTGAGTATTAGAACTGAACGGCACCCAGAGTCTTTCCTTCCCAATTCCAATGTTGTTATCTAAAAATGTTCTTGATTTCAGGAATACAACTAAGGGTGGGTTAGGATAATAAGGTGCTGCTATTGTTGGACAACTGAGAGTCAGCAATGCTTGCCTCTTCTGATCACCAGTTAGATCAGGATTTTGCATCTTCCCAGCTCTGCACTAAGTTGTTCCTTTAATGAGTCAATATGAAATTTTCCATGAGTAAAGTGCTCTTTCCTTTTTGTTTTTTGTTTTTTGTTTCAGATGATAGTATTTACAGAAAAGTTTGAGAGGCAGGCCATCTTCATGAAAAATTATTTTTATTACTTTGTAAAAGAAAACAGGTTATCTACATAAGTATTAAATACGATTCATTAGAGCTTAACATTAATACACAGTTTAAAATGATTAGAGCCCACCTAAGAGGTGGGAGGGTGTTTTAGAGCCCTACACGTGATGCCAAAATCTCTATTATTATCTGGGGAAATTATTAGCTGAAATGGAAGTCTACGAGAGGAGAGTAACTTCGGGGATCTTTTCACCTATGTATACCAGTACTAACTGTAGAGAACACTCCAGTTAAGGTAAAATAAAGTATTTTTACTGGAAATAACACAGGGGATATGCCAGCATACAAAACATAGACTCTTAAGAACCATACAAGGCTATTGGAAAGAAAGGCTGGGAGGTTGGATAGAGAGAGGTTCAGGAAGATAGGGTTATAGTTACCAGTCTTGAAGAGAAGAGTTCTGTGCAGTGGAGATTATCAGACTGGTGTTTGAGGGTGGCACAGAAAATCTAGCAGACTTTACTATTATAGAATCATAGAATCATAGAACTGTAGAGTTGGAAGAGACCACGAGGGCCATTCAGTCCAACCCCCTGCCACGCAGGAAATCTTGGTTGTCCCTCCGTATCCATGGATTTGGTATCCATGGATTTAAGTATTCACGTCTTGAAAGCATTCTTTAAAAAATATATCCAAAAGGCAAACCTTGATTTTGCCATCCTATATAAGGGACACCATTCATTGCATATAATGGGACTTGAGTATTCACGGATTTTGGAATCCATGGGGGGTCCTGGAACCAAACTCCAGCAAATATGAAGGGACAACTGTACTAATATTTATACCCTATTTCATATCTTGAAGAGGTACTCTGGTTTAAAAAACCCTAGATGGCTTTCCCATGGGATAGACAAACAGAAGTGAAACTCAACTGATTGTTTTAATTGATTGGAGATGGAAATGGATGGGTTTGTAACAACCTCGCAAGGTTGGACAGGAGGGCATATAGGAAAGATTTTTGTAGGAATAGATCAAGGAAGGATCACTTAATTGTTTAATTGAGTCATTGCTGAAACACTCAGGGCTGGAAGAAAGGATCAACACATACCTCCTTAATGACTGTGTTTACTAAGGAGCTTTCTGCATAATCCTTTCTGCATAATGGGCTTTCTTAACATTATATTTCTAGACACAGCCCAGGTCATTGTGACCTCCAACTGACTTCTGGTTTGCCTCAGCCAACCTGACCCCAAAAATCATCCAATATTTCCAGTTATGAGATACCATAGGAAGAGGGTAGGTAGTAGGGCATACTAACAATTCCCACCAATAATGGTATTCATGTGGTGAAAATGCATGGTTTCATTTTTGCCATTATACTGCATGATCTGGACACAGGGTTATAAAAGAATACACATTGGGTAGGAGGAATAGGGATGGTGACTTCTAATGGAAAGGTCTTCATAGAAAAAAAAGCTTTAACAAAATAGTTGCTATGGGGTAAGGTCTTCAAAGGGGGCATATATACAAAAATGCTGGCAAAAAGAGAGATACAGATAGGGAGAGAGGGGGATGGATATAGGCATGCATCAAATATATATATATATATATATATATATATATATATATATAGTGGAGGTCCAACAATGATGTCAGGATTATCAGATGTGTAATCACTGTGAATTTTATATTGTAAAGAGCTGCTGACAGCAGGGGCCAGTAGTAAGGGCTAGCAAGACACAACTGGTGTTGACAATGAACTGTTGTTGACATTATCCTGTGTGAGAAGCAAAGTGTGAGATAGAGATACAGCCACTATCACCCTGGGGAAGACTGGATAAACCATGTATGTGGGAATGGGTAACTACACAGCCCATGAATGTGATGTAAACATGTACTGTATAATCCTTTGTCCCACCCTCACTGCACTCTGTCTGTATCAGTCCTCCATCCTAGTCAGTACTGGACATACTGCCATGACTGATGTGCTATGTAGTCTATGTATTTGGAGTCTCAGACTCATTGTATATATTTCTTTAGTATGTTCAAGTAAAGGTCAGTAGTTTAGACATAATCTCTGTGTCTGTGTGCTCATTTCGCCAGCCTGATGTCTGCTGCATCTGCTACAAGATTTATTCACTGCCTGGTCCTCTTAACATGTGCAGAGGAACCAATGTGTGCCCCGACAAACAATTGGGACAGTAATGGTGTTAACTGGCAAAACCTAAACTGCAAAATAGTAGAACTGTAAATGTTACATAGCAAAATGGCATAACAGTGTTCAACAGTAAATACATGGCATGACATGACACACAAGCAGCTAATCTAATACATTTGCAAAACTGTCTACAAGGCTGCTCCAGTGGGTGAGGAGAAAGGCACTCCCTCCCCCCAGTATCCAAAATAATAATAGCCCAAAAATGTGTCTTGACAGCTTGAAGACAACAGTCCAAGGGGGTGTCTGGAAGGAGACATTCTCTTCCCTGGGGGTGTACGGACACATCTGTTGGTCATTGGCAGTCTTTGGCTTGTGGAATCAAAAGTTTGGCTAGCAGTGAAAACTGGTTGCCACGAAGTCTGTCCAAAAGAGGGTTCCTATCTTAGTGGGAGGAACTTAGAGAAATTTTTTATGGGGTTTCTCCAGCCAAAGCTGGGGCCATGGAGCAAAACCTTATTGGGCACTGAATTATGGAAATGAAAATTAATATTTACAACAAAGAAGAGGGCATCTATAGAAAAGGCAAGTGACTCTTGGTGTACTAGCCAACTGATTATTCAGGCACTGGACAGCAACTACTCTACCATGATAAAGAATATGCAGCAAAAAGGGGAGAAAAGAGGAGAGCTTCAATTAAGGGGCTCGGAGCTCCAAAGTCAGGAGCAACTATGTCCGTGGCATTCCTTTCCAGTGCAACTGCCATAGCAACACAGTCTGCTAGCAACTGCCACAACCATTCCCCCTCAAGCCCAAACTGGGAGGGGTTGCCATTCTTGTCTCTTGAGAAACCAGACTATCTCAACTAAGAGCTCCTCGTTGAGTCCTGGGGGTCTCCTGGGCCCCTGAAAATACAGTTAAAAGAATAGACTAAGAAAAATTATTTACTAGATTCTGGTCTTGCTAAGTTTGGCCAATTCACTAGTGGTTTCTAGCTGGATGATTTGTCGTCAGACCCAATAGGTTCAGCCATATTCCAGTAGCACTGGAGAACCACCCAAGAAGTGACTCCCACCATGAGTAGTAGGGTGTCATGCCCTGTGAGCCTGATGATGCTATAGAGTCAGGGGAGGAGGAGGACATGGCAGGGAACAGCCCTAGGGACCCTGGCACAGGTTTAACTACACCCGTGCCAGCAAGGAAGCTTGCCAACCTAGAGGCTCAAGCAGAGGAAGAGCCTGGTCTGAGTGGGCTGGCATCAGTCCCAGCAGAGAGCTCTGTCCACTCAGATAAGGACAAAGAAAAAGAGAGGGACATACCTCCACCATATACCCAGCAGCGAGTTCAAAAAGAAGCTTAAAGGAAGTCACTGAGACTTTATGAGAAAAACCTGTTTGTTAAGAAACACCTGGCAAAGCCTTAATTGCTGGGAGAGGTGATGGAGGCTTTGTTAGAGATCAACTGATCTTCCTGGAGAAAGCTTCCTGCTGACTTGGTTGCCTTGCTGCCTTGACTCATGCCTTGATCTCAGATTGTTCTTGACTACACTGTTGCCTGATCCTGCTGACCCCCGGACCTATTTCTTGACTACACTGTCTTCTATAAGTCTTGACATTTGGACTGTATTGTGGACTCTTCTCTGTGTACCTTCTTGCCTGTATTGCTGCTTCTTCAAGAAACAGAACCTTGACTGTTCTGAACCTTATCTGCCTCTCCCTAATTAACTTTGCTATCACTGGGGGTTGGCAGCTTTCCCAGACCTTGTTTATCCTGCTGGCATTTTGGGCTGCTTTCTTGGACATAGGGCATATTAACACAGTCCAGGCTGAATCCAGTGCACCAGCCATGATTATCCACACATGCCAGCTGGGCCAACACCACATCATCCCCACTGGTCCCTCCCCTGTTTTTGGAGCCAACCCTGCTGCTGCCTCACTGGCCAAGGAGCTCTGTGGAAAGATTGCCCAATCTTCTATCACTTCTGCTGAGAACAGGTGCTGGACATGTGATCAACAAGGAGGGAGCACTCGCCCCCTCCTTGTTGATAGCATGGGCACCCCATGGAGCTCCTCAGCCAGTGAGGAAGTGGTGGCAGCAACTGTGACAGGGTTCCATCCCCTTCCCTGTGCTGCTCAGTACTGGATAAGGGAGATGGTGCTGTGTTTGAATGTGGATAACTGGGTCAGGTTGAATTGGACCTCATTCAGCTGTCCAGACAGCAAAAGACCCCAAGGTCACTCTGAAGCTTCTGGGAAACCCTGGATTTTTCTCTGACTTTACTTAATTTGGAGCTACGTCAGGGTAAGGGCAAAAATTGCAGATCCTCCCTGCAAGTAGCCATATGTTGTCTGCACAAGATTTGCACAAGATTTGGGATGAATATGCTTTTTTTTTTTTTTTTTTGCCAGTACGGAGAAACCCTAAGAGCTCTGGCCCACCTGATAATTTGGACTTTGACTCCTAGAACCTAGTGCATGGCCATTAAAAAAGGATTTGGGGGACCGAAGGTTCCAAACATTTAGTTTAGACATCAGGTCATAATTTAAATATATTATTTCCTTCTCTTATGAGATTATCAGACAAGAACAAAAAAAGCATTCCTGTCCCACAATCTCCTCTCCCATCCCTCTCCCATCCCAGTCCCACCACAATCACTCTCCCCACTGCACTTACCTCCTCTCTGGTCAACAGGGCAGCCCAGGAGTGAAAGGAGCTCTAATGAATCTCTGTTCACTTCCTGAATTGAAATCCCGCAGATTCTTGCCAGAAGATGTGAGAGTGGGAAATTCAAAAGGAAAAACAAAAATGCATACCAAAATATTTTGAAAAGCCCGTACACACACTAAGAAATTTGCAAGTAACCCAGGGAGGGTACAAAAAAGAGGGTAGCTCACCCGGATGTCCCAATCTCACCCGGAAGTGTTCTGGCAGGGACCTCCCATTGATGCTTGGATCTCTCCAGCATAATAGGGCACCTTGTCACACATAGGCAAATCTGGAACACAAATGGAATGGGGGATCTATTGACAGCTTCTCATGTCAATAAAAAGCAGTGTGGGCAAAACAGCAGAAGAATGGGTGCATAACAAGGGGGGAACGACATCATCTGAAAAGGGAGCCCTTTTGCGATCTCCTGGCGTTGCTGTTACACCACTTTTGATGTGTCTGATAATCTCCTTACTCTTACTCTTATAACTATGGCCCATTAAAGAGAATCCCATCTTGGGAGAAAGGCAGGATATAAATCCAATAAATAAATAAAATAAATTAATTCTCTTCTTCATTTAGCATTTCAAAAATAGTAGTAAGGCTGAGATCCTGCATTATGAGATGTATTATGTAGCTACATCTCTGTAGCTATTTCTCCAAATGCTACCCCACAAAAACTCATTTCTATGTTGTTGGATGGTGGGGGATGAGTAGGGAGTTGTCCAACTATCCCGTAGCTGGACACACTGCAACAGGCATCTGCTGAGACCCCTGAGGGTCCTTGTGATCTCTCTGCATATGAAACCATTGCTACTGGATATGTCCTTGCTTATCCCATCATTCTCTGAGAACACAAAAATGGTGATGTTGTAAGATGGATGCACTGCTTATAAGGAGAGATTGGGAAGATTTTTTATAGATCTATGCAATGATCATAAAAGTGAGTTGTGATGGCATTCATCTGACTTATACCATCATAATTTGCCAACAGGATGCCAGCCATAAGTTGCCACAAACAAGACACTTGAACATATTTATCACAGCAAGGGCAGAGATGCTGATGTTTCTGTCAGACTTGCTGCTGAGAAAGTGTTCTAGGATAGTGGCCAGTTTAGGGCAGCTGATGAGTTAAGCCATTCCTCCTGCCAACCTGGAAGTTGCCTACAACTATGGCCCATTAAAGAATTCCCATGCAGTCATGAATGGAAACCACCACCATGTGCCTGATGTGATGGACTCTGCCCAGAGCTCAAGGACATAAGACAGTTTTGACTCATAGGTGGACAAAGCACAGGAAGCTGGCATGGAAAAAAATAACCTTGAAAACACATGGTGCCAGTGTTATTCTTTCCTCTACCTCTTAATCAGCAACTGATAAGAAGAGCATAGCAAACTGTACTGATAGACCATAAAAGAGTATATAGTAAATAATTGTGTGAGGTCATAACATTTTCCAGAACCTGGATTGAGCCTTGATATATAGCCTAGGAAAGCCCCAGAGGAAGAGAACAACTTCCAGTCCTAATCTCCAGAGGAGGCTTGCTGTACATTGGTACAGCAGTACAGGAAAAGTCATGGCATGAATAGCAAGTGGAGCTCAAGGTCAGCCACACTAGCATCTATCCATCCGTCTATCTCTGTATGTTGTACAGGTTTAAAAGTAGCTTCTACATTCTGTGGATTAATTTTTCCTATTCTTTTCCATTGTTGCTGTCTTAAAGCTGAAGTTGTTAGCATCTATAATTATCTTGAATATATTCCAAGAGCATACAGTGTTACATAAGATGTATTCCAAAATATAAAAAAATATATTTATGGATTAGTTATGAAATGTATTAAGCAGAGAACACATGTGTGCTGATAAATTGATGTGTAGGAGCTCTCAAAAAATATCAAGGCTGAACAAGCTCAGAGCTTAGTTCTCTTTTGTCCTTCTTGCTGAGGTAAGTCTAAACTTGGCACTATTAACTTGAACACTTCATCACATGTGTTGGTCAAATATAAAGAAAATCAATGATTACATTAATTACAGCAAAATTAATGAGCAAAACAAGGTCAAGAGCAGAAGGTATCAGACACTATGCTGATCTATCAAACTCTAAATATGTAGTAGTATAGCAAGTAGTGATGGCTGAACTCCTCTTCGCTCCTTTTGATATTTCACTTGTTTGTACCTACGTACTCCATGAGTGCAACTTGGGGGGGGGGGTCACAACACCGCTTTTTTAGAAGCTAAAAAGATGTGATTATATGCCGCCCACTAGACTTTACCATCACCCTTTAAGCAAAGAAACCTCACCTTGAAGTAAAGAGGAAGGTAGTGTGGGAGACTCACTACAGAGAAGAGAGGCCTTTGGGGGTCAATTTCTGACAGTCAGAAACAATGCTGACAGTCAGGCATAGCATGAAATTTTGAATTCCTTCTAGCACTAACCCAATTCACTGTGCCTCCTAAGGCAAAGGGCAAAATGCTGCCCCTTCCTTGTTTCATGTACTGATGGTAATTGGGCTGGCAGTAGCATCTTACATCAACACTGATGATGAGATCATATCCTGCACCATACTTGAGTAGGGACAGGCAAATTTTCAATTTTGCATTCTCCCATATTTGAATTTTGTGAATTTTGAAAAATTCTGCTCAAAAGTGAACTGGACAAAAAAACTCACTCATCTCTATATGTGAGGCCACACATCACTTTAAGGGGTTAACACAGGCTGTGGAGCATACACAGATCTATCTTCTAATGGAAGGGAACAGAGGGGCTACAATAGAGGTTGTGACTATAGCCTTCAGCATCTCCTGATTTTCTGCCTAATGGGAAGGATGGTCTTGATTCCCTCCATTTCACTAACCCAATAGGAAGGTCAAAGGAAACTGGACCCGCTCTGTGCCTTGGAGTCAGAGGAAATACAATACATATTCTCCATAGAAGGAAATTGCATCCCTAATCAAGTTTAGGAGTCAGCCATTTCTGCTCAAGAAAGGTCTGCAAAGGCCTGTCCTGTACTTAATGAGAAGTGAGACTTTCACAGGACTAGCAACCCTCCTTTATAATGAAACAACTGCCCCAAAGTCTTGAATTGCTCTTATAGGAAAAGTAATTTATGCTGGGGTTGGAGAAGCTTTGGCCCTCCAGATATTTTGGACTTCAGTGCCAAGGAACTCCAGCCAGCCAGCCAGCCAGCCAGCATGGCCAATGGCAATAAGCTGCTGGAAGTTTGGCCAAAATATGTGAAATGCCAAAAGTTCTCCATTCCTAATCTATGTGAAGAAGCACAAGTTCAAGATATATAATCAATGTATTTGATACATCAATATACATCTTGTGTATGTGATATATAAACAATTAGGATACATTAAGCACCCTTCCCACCTAAGGGTGGAGTTATCCAGCTCATTACATTAACAAAACACACAAGCCCATTAAAGCTTTGAAACTACTTTAGAGTATGATTGCGACTTACATCCATTACTTCTTTTTATGACTTAACTATTCAGTGTACTGTCTCCTTGACATTATTACAGTCCATTGCCATGTTCCAAGAATCTTGTTTTCTTTATGTTGAATAGCACATCACACACACACACACACACACACACACACCAATGAAATGTATACCCAGTGGGCAAATTTTCCCTTTAGTGTCTAGTGTGATACAAGGGAATGAATGCAGGATAAAAGCAATAATTTCAGTATTCATTGGTCTGCAGAAACAGGAGCTGATCACAAGGTAACTGTGCAGAGCAGCTCAGCAACAACAATGGATTTGTTATTCATGTCAGTGTTGCTAGCTCAAAACCTAAGGGAAGAAATGTCATGGTTGGCTTGCCTGGCTGAAAATATTCATCTCCACAAGCTATATTTTGAACAACTGTCACAACTGAACAAGGACTTCTTCTTTAAGGCCTTGCAGGGGGTGGGTGGTCCCAGACTATTTAGTCTTTCATATCAATTCAATCACGCTTGGGGGGGGGTGGAAACCCAGGCATTTTTAATTATATTTATTGAAATTATGCACATATGGTTTTTAGGTAAACATAACACTGCCCTAAGAATAAACAGTGGTGAATTTATATTGCAAAGATTATATTCTCAGTTCAAGTAGGAAATTGAAAAGATACAATGTACTGGAAAGCAATTCAATTATTTGCTTAAAATGAAATTTTAAACAGATGTAGTTTTCAATAAATGTAATGCAGTGGACCCATGGTATCCATCGGGATTTGATTCCAGGACTCTCCATGGATACTAAAATCTGTCGAAGCTTAAGTCCCATTATAGACAATGGCATAGTAAAATGGTATCCCTTATATAAAATGGTAAAATCAAGGTTTACTTTTCGGATTTTTCTTTTGAATATTTTCAAGCTGTGGATGGTTGAATCCATGGATACAGAGGGCCACTTGTACTGGTCAAAATGGCCTAGGTACTTGATTGTTTTCTATATTACATCTTTAAATCCTCCCTCCCTCATTCTCATCCTAGGATCCCCCCCCCCCCAAATGGAATGAAAGCAGTATCACTGGCAAGGAAAGATAATTACTCTTTAAAAATCTGGATTATCAGCACCCTTGATCAAAGTGTTTCTTTCTTATAGTTGTTAAGGCCTGATGAGAAGGTTCCTCTTTCGTTCTGGGGAAAATGTATAGAAAATTAAGGGCCAAACCAAGGATTGCAGACCTATGTATTCTGTCTCCAGTATTGGTTGCATCTGGATACATTTACTTTGGCATAGAGAGATGTACTTCATTGACTATTTCCCCTCTCTAGGTTTACACCCAGCTTGAAATGAGTTTCAGACAAAGGCTATTTGATTATCCTTTCTACATTTGTTGTGATCATCATCATTTATGTATGGAGAGAGGAAAGAGCACAAAAAACTATTTTGAGCACAAAAAATAGTAGGTGTTTGATCTTGGTCAGTCTGACTGTTGCCACAATTACTTGCACTGGATTTTTTGGTTTAATCTCAATCCTTAGGGGGTTTTTTTTCCTGGATTTCATTCTATATACATTCCAAGACCGGCTTTGGCCCTAGTCTTGACATTATAGCTTCACTACTGGGCTAAATGTCTAACAGTATCCTGGGGCTCAGCTGCTAAGCACTTTAGAATGAAAACTTATAATGGGACCCATAGGACTGAAGCCACAGGCAGACAATTAGAGTAATCATGAGAGCTCAGAAATCTTCATTTCCCTTTCAGCTCCTGTGTTGCTTCAAGCTGGATACCAAACAAATTTAATCCATGACACATTCATTTGTTAGCACCCACTGGTGACCAGCTTTGAAGCAAATGTATATATGTCTTACAGATGGTAGCTTTATTTTTAAACCTTTATTTGAAAACACTCAAACTGCTGTTATTTTAGCTGGTCTGGATCCACACTTATGTTCAGTGGAATTTTGCTCATGTTGGAAAAAGAGATGGCAGAGGTACCATTTTTGGTTCCTTGTACCTTCATGAGTCGACTGCATTTAGGACTAAACATTCAGAGATAATTGGTCTTCAGGTCCATTTAAAAACAAAAAACAAAAAACCCCACAGACTTTCTTTAATCCCCATTCCTGGATAGCTGTTTCTCCTGCAGCTCTTAAAAGCATGGGAGCTCTGTGAGAAGAAAAGTTGCTTAAAAGATGTGGGATTATGGAGTGTGGTCAAAACACTTTCAGCTGCAGGTTATGCATGCCTGCATTGCATGCAAAGAATTAAACCTAGCCTGTTTTCTATCTAGAGAACAATTTCAAAAGGAGTGCTTCTGGGTGGGACATTATCTGTGGTGTGCATGAATGCATGTGCATGGTAGTCAAACTTTTGATGACCCACCACATGATCTGTATAATGAGCAAATGATTTGCATAATAGCCAAATGTGGCTGCCTGGATTTGAGGAATTAGAATATGGCAACCCTAAGGAGAAGGTGGGGGGGGGCTTCTGGAGCCTGATAAGGATTGGGAGGAGAGTTAGGCGAGGAGGTGGCTAAATGAGTAGTGTGGTGGACAATGAAAAAGACCAATGAGAAAGAAAAAGAATTTGGGTGGAGTAAGGGAGAGAAAACAAAGAAAAAGAGAAAAGCACCAGGAGGTTTATAGGGACCCTAGCCAATTTAAAGTTGATAGAGGCTGAATGAGTACTAGACTAGAGAAAGAAAAAGACCAATGAGAGAAAGAAAAGAAAAGAAAAGAAAAAAGAGTCTTTGCTGATTATCAGACACTCTAAATACGGTGTTATCATGACACCAAGGATCACTAAAGGGTTTCCTTTTCATGTGACATCGTTCCCCTCTTGTAAAACACTGAAGAGATTCTGCTTTTTATTGATGGGCTAAGCCATTAATAGATCCCCTGTTCTGTTTCTGTCACAGAGGTTCCTGCAAGTGAAAAGGTGCCCTGTTTCGCTGGCGCGATCCCAGCGTCAATGGGAGGTCCCTGCCAGAACACTTCCTGGTGAGATCAGGACAGCAAGGTAAGTGACATACTTCTTATGACCCTCCCCAGGTTACTTGTTAATTTTCAAGTGTGTTTTTGTGCTTGCTGTCACTTTTTTTTGTTATATTTTCCTTGTTATTTTTGAATTTCCCATGCTCTTATCTTCTCATGAGAATGGGCAGGATTTCATTCCAGGAAGTGGATAGAGCTCCATTAGCGCTCCATTCACTCCTGGGATGCCCTGGAAGCAGGAATAAGGTAGGTCTGAAACTTTTTGTTCTCATGCCGGGACAGGGGTAGGAGAGGAGATTGTGGAACAGTAACACTTTTTTTGTTCCTGTCTAATAATCTCCTTTGCCTCAATCTCATTGCAAGCTGGTTCTAAAACAACTTGAAGTGAAAGAGTGGCAGGGGAAAGAAAAGTAAAAAAAATACCACCAGTGGGGGCGGGGAGATGAGACAGTAATGTATTTTGAACCCAAGAGAAGCTAGGCCTTTTAAATAAAAATGCACAATAGTCTATTGATTTGTATATCATTAAAAGCTCATAACGGGCATTTTCTATTGCAAGGATGTCCTAAAGAATCAGTATGATTATTACTAAAGGATTTAAATTTGTTTTTATTTGATAAATCTAATCTATTTACCAACCTTTAAGGAAACATAGAAAATGGAAGAGAGTCTAATAATGAAGGCAAATATGAGAATGTGTGAGACCATTCTCATTGACCTGTGAGCATGCCCAGTTGAGCTTGGACAGGCTTTGTTTTGCGTAGACATTTATAGAATTTGGCTTTAAGGCAATGTTGCTATATATGCTTAACTCAAAATCTCACTGAATTCATTCTCAGTAGTCATTCATAGCATTGCACTACACATTATTAGTAGTAATTTAATTACCCCTTTTTGTATTACTGAATGTAAACTTGCTTTGATACATGCTCCATGAGAAAGGTTTCATACCCAAAATGCACCTGACTCACCATAGATTGTTTTTCTAGTACCTGTTGAGGATTCAGCTTTTTGCATTTTCCCTCATTTAGTCTGATTTCAGTGACACTCATTTTCAAATAAACATGAAGCAAACATCTATATTTCTTCTTTGAATGTTCTCCTCTGTGCTTGTTATTCTGCATGAACTGCTTTAGGCTATGTATAAAGATATTTTTTATTGGAAACCTTTTCAGTTTCCTCACTGGCAAAACATTCACAGGGAAAGGGAATTTAGAGGTACTAGTAACCTAACCTTTTATGTTTTTCTCCCCAAAATAGAAAAGTCAGTATGGTCAGATACATAGACTTTCAGATCATGAGGGGAAAAAAACAGGACAGGGAATTAATATAGATAAGAGTTATTGATTTACTTTATTTATATTTGAGAAGCTTCTCAAACAGCTATAAATTGCAACACAGAATCCAATATTCCCAGTGTACATTTGCTGAGGAATTATATCTCTCTCCCACTCCCAGCCAATTTCTCCCTTGGTAATGGAGAACTTCTTTCCAGAGTGTTTGTGATTTTCCAATTGCACAGCTAATTGAGAAGATCAGCTTCTGATGAACCTGTAAACTGATGACTTAAGAGCAATGAACCTCAGCAAAGCATTTGTAATAAAGGACCAAACTGTAAACAGCATTTATTTGCTTGAGCTAAGAATGATGCAATCAATTTTGCTTTAAAAGATGGCATGTAGCAAAGTTTTCCCATCTGAATATCTAATGTAACAAGGGCACTTAATAGGGCTCAAATTATAAGCAAAGTTGATACAAACATTCGCAAGGAAGTTGTTTACTGCCAAGTTTTTGTCGTTACCAGTCATGGCTAAGCAGGTAATTATATACTAGGAATCTCCATTTGAAAAATGTGGTTTTTTCATATTGAATTTTCTCCATGATTTTTTTTTCTTTTCATAAACATTTATTCAGTGAAATATTCATTCATATTTCTCTATGCAGGAAAGTATGTAGAGGAAGGAATGAGATTTTCCCCACCTCCAATCATTTTCTTGCCTCTTTCCTTCAAGTCAGTGAAGATGATGATGATGATGATAATAATAATAATAATAATAACCAAATAATTTATTTATGCAGTGCCATCAATTTACATGGCTCTTTACAAGTAAAACAACCTAAAATCATGGGTCCTGCCAAAGGCAGGCAATCTAAAATATATGTGTATATAGATACACACACAGACAAACTGAATGATTATTATTTCTTACCTGCTTCTCCCTGTAGATCTAAGCAGAGAAGAACCATGAGAATTAGATATCAAATACTAGTTAAAAGAGGATATACAACCAACATATATTAAAAACAATCAATACTTATTTTAAAATCATTGATTTAAAAATTATCTGGGTAGATTGCCAGAAGTGTACTTTACTGCTGTTTTAAACTCAGAAAGTGGATCCAGCTGATCAATCTCTTCCCTCAAGTCATTCCACAATGTGGTGGTAGCCAAATGTCATCTGAGTACCAGTTAGCCTAGTTTGGGCTAACTAAAGTAAGTTTCCCACAGAGGGCCTGAGTGTATGGGTGGGTCATATGGGAAAAGGTGATCATAAGAATGCAAGATCATGATAGGAAAAGAAGGAGCACAACAGGTTGAGGAGAAAATCCTATCCCTTACAAAGGATCTAGTTGCTCCAGAGGTCCTTGGTGAGGAAATGATTCCTCTCCCAGCTAGGGGTGAAAGAATATTCAAAAATATTTGAAAACTGGTCAAAACTGTGTTTCTCGAGTGTCAGAAGCCCTGATGAAAACAACCCTGGTGTGTTTGCAAGTCTGGGAGTTATTCTGCACGAAATTTGTACATGGATTTTTGTACAGAAAACAGCATTTTCTGCACAGAAAACAATATTTCTGCTAGAAATATTATTTTTGTGCAGAATATGCTGTTTCTTGCATAAAAAGTCACATGCAAATTTGGCACAGAATGAGCCCTGAACTCCAAAAAGTCTTTGAAAATTGTGCAGTTTCCAACAACTTTCTCACAGTAGGATGAAAATTGCTAAAATTTCTCATTGCTTCCTTCAAAACTTAATTTAGCAATGAATGGGGCACCCCCCCCCCGGGCTACATTGAGGTCTGTAAACTTCCTCCCCTGCACACACACACACACACACACACACACACACACAATATTCCCAAATGAGGACAATACAAATGAGAAATCTGAAAGTAATAATCCAAAAATATTTAATGTTTGTCTGTGAGATTTCATGTAGAGGAATATTCAAAAGTTGGTATTGAATTGGTGTAGAGCACTCTGCCAGAAGAACAAACAAACTTAATTTGGCTTGGTTCAGAAAAGCAAATCTTCTGTTCAGGTTATTCATTTCTTTTTCATGTAAAAGCTAACATTTAATATTTTGTGGTACAGTCCAGAGGCCTGGATTTTTTTTATTTTTATTTTTTATTTTTTATTTTTTATTTATTTATTTTGTCATAGCTCTCTCTCTGGCTTTTCTTCGCAAACGAAGATTCAGGAAGGACTCATCCTGCGCTTTCTGCAAGCGCGCTGGTGACTAAAAAGGCCAATCCGAGATAAACAAATCCGGTTGCAAAAAGCACAGCAGAAGGTCTCCTTGGGTGATGTTTTTGGGTTGTGATTCTTTCTGTGTTGTCGTTTCTCTTCAAGACTTGTTCGTCGTGAGTTCTCAAATAAGGCTGCAGCATTGTGGATAGTGCATCTCCATGCCTCCCAATGTGAGGCCAGGGCGGACCACTGTTGGTGATCAATTTTGCCGAGCCTGAGATGTTGTTTCAGGGAGTCTTTGTATCGCTTTTTTGGACTGCCCCTCTTACGCTGACCCGTGGCGAGTTCACCGTAGAGTAGTATTTTTGGGAGGCAATGGTCCTCCATCCTAGAAACGTGCCCTGCCCAGCGCAGCTGTGTTCTCAATATCATGGCCTCAATACTGGTGATCCCTGCTTGCTCAAGGACAGCAACATTCGTCACATAGTCAGTCCAGTGTATATTTAGGATTGTGCGTAGACAGCGCTGATGAAAGCGTTCGAGGAGTCATAGGTGGTGGCGATAGGTGACCCCTGTTTCAGATCCATAAAGGAGAATAGACATTACGATGGCTCTATACACACTGATTTTTGTGCTTTGCCTCAGGTGTTTATTGCTCCAGACTCTTGTGAAGTCTTCCAAATGCACTATATGCCTTTGCTAATCTGTGATCAATCTCTTTGTCAATCTTGGCATCTGAGGAGATGATGCTTCCCAGGTAGGTGAACTGCTGAACGGACTTGAGCACAGATTTGCCGATGGCAATGTGGGGATGGTGGTGTTCGTCCTGTGGTGCAGGCTGGTAAAGAACTTCTGTTTTCTTCAGGTTGACTTCCAGCCCAAACAGCTCTGCAGCTGTTGCAAAGCAGGATGTTAGGCGCTGCAGAGCTGCTTCTGTGTGGGCAACAAGGGCAGCATCATCGGCGAAGAGCAGCTCACGGACTAGATAGTTTACAGTCTTAGTGTGAGCCCTCAGACGGCTTAAGTTAAACAAGCTACCATCAGTACGGTAACGTATATAGATGCTGTCGTCTTCTTCAAGCTCTGCGATAGCCCTTTGGAGCATCGTGCTAAAGAAGATTGTAAATAAAGCTGGTGCAAGAACACAACCTTGCTTCACTCCATTAGTTATTAGAAAGGGCTCTGAAAGAGCATCGCCATATCTGACTTGATCACGCTGGCCCTCGTGTAGCAAGATAATCATTTTAAGGAATTTGGGGGGACATCCTAGTCTTTCCATGATCTGCCACAGACCTTTTCTACTTACAGTGTTGAAGGCTTTGGTGAGGTCGACAAATGTTACATAGAGACCCTTGTTCTGCTCCCTACATTTTTCTTGCAGTTGCCTAAGGGCAAATACCATGTCTGTAGTACTCCTATTGGCTCTGAAGCCACATTGGCTTTCAGGGAGAAGTTCTTCTGCAATAGCAGGAACTAATCTGTTCATGAGTATCCTTGCAAGGATTTTTCCAGCAATAGAGAGCAGTGTTATGCCTCGATAGTTTGAGCAGTCGGATTTTGCTCCTTTTTTCTTGTACAGGGTGATGATGACTGCATCTCGGAGGTCTGATGGCAGTTCCCCTTTTTCCCAGCAATTCACAAGACATTTGTGGAATTTTTCGTGGAGTGCATGACCTCCGTGTTTCCAAACTTCAGGTGGGATTCCATCAATCCCAGCTGCCTTGCTGTTTTTCATCTGCTGTATGGCCTTAAGGGTCTCTTCCAAAGTGGGAGCTATGTCCAATTCATTTTTCATTGTTTTTTGTATCATATGTTGGATAGCTGAGCCTTGGACTACTCGGTTGGCGCTAAAGAGACTTTGAAAATGTTCAGCCCAACGACTGAGGATGGAGGCTTTATCAGTAATTAATGTTTGACCATCTGTACTGTGTAAGGAGCTTTGGACCTGATAAGTAGGTCCAAACACTGCTTTAAGAGCTTCATAAAATCCTCTATGATCACCCAGATCTGCACAGCATTCTGTCTTTTCTGCTATATTGATCCACCACTTCTTCTGCATGTCTCAGAGTTTTTGTTGAAGTTTACTACATGTGAGGCGGAAAGCTGCTTTTCTTACATGGCAGGTTGGCTGGGCGAGGTATGCCTGGTGAGCAGCTCTCTTCTTTACCAACAGCTCCTGGATCTTTTGGTTGTTTTCATCAAACCAGTCTTGATTTTTCTTATGGGAGAACCCAAGGGATTCTTCTGCAGACTGGAGGATACTGTTTTTGATATGTTGCCGAAGCACTGTAGGAGAAGGATCTGTAGGATGGTCTTCAAGTGTCGTTTGTAGATTTGCCTGGAAGTTGTCTCTCATGGTAGCTTGTTGAAGATTGTTGACTTGGAGTCTCTCCTTTAAGATGCCACCCCTGTTAGGTTTGAACTTAAGATGAAGATTTAGTTTACATCTGAAGAGGCGATGATCTGTTTGGCATTCTGCACTGGGCATCACTCGTGTATGACGGACATCACGAATGTCTCTCTGACGGACTAGAACATAGTCAATGAGGTGCCAATGTTTGGATCAGGGATGCATCCAGGATGTCTTCAAGCTATCTTTCTGGTGAAAGATTGTGTTTGTAATAGTCAGCTGTTGTTCTGCACAGAACTCTAGCAGGAGGCGTCCATTATCATTGCAATTTCCAACACCATGCTTGCCTAAGACACCTTTCCAGGCTTCGGAGTTCTTTCCTACTCTGGCATTGAAGTCACCAAGGATAATAATTTTATCTTCTACAGGGACTTTTTGTATGAGTTGGCGTAGGTCTGTGTAAAATTTGTCTTTCTCTACAGGGTCGGCTTGCATAGTTGGGGCATATATACTAAAGAGAACAACATGTGGGAGGCGTAAGGAAATAATGCGATCAGAGTGTCCTGTTGGCAAGGTTTCGAGTTTGGAGGCAATGGAGTTTTTAATCATAAAGCCTACTCCTGAAAGATGTTTTTTGGTTTTGGGTTTGCCAGACCAGTAAAGTGTGTAGCCGGCGCCATGTTCTTTAAGGCTGCCTTCCTCATGGAAGCGAACTTCACTAAGAGCAGCGATGTCAATATTAAGCCGTGATAGTTCATGGGCTATTAGGGCAGAACGACGCTCAGGACGTCCACTATCTTCAGAGTCTTGCATGCTTCTGATGTTCCCGCATGCAAGTGTCAGTTTATTTACACCTTTGGAGGCCGGTGTGTGCCTTTGTTTCTTTGCCTTGGTTTGACTGCATCAGAAGATTCCCGTTGGCCGTGGCTAGCCAACCAGGTAGTTGGGGATGAGCTTTCGTTAGGCCACCTTTTCTAGGCCCCTCTCCATATGGAGCAAGCAGTGCTCTCCTTAAAAAAGTCTGCTTGGTCGTTCAGGATGCTGCCGAACAAGACTGTCATCTCCCGGGTCAGCCTCGAGCGACCAATGTCCTGAACCCCCTGCATGCAGGGTTGGAGCTGCAGCTTCCAGTGCATCTTTACACCTGCCGGTTTCGTCCCTCGCCTGTCGCTACAGGGCTTTTTTGGAACTGGATTTGTCCTTCGAGCCTGTGCAATGGATTTTTCTGGTGGAGCGCAGCGTGCACAGAACTGGCCTCACCCTTTAAACCAGAGGTTCATCTGCCGTGGCCTTGCAAGCATGGACGTGGCAGCGAGGTCCTTGGGCCGTAGGTTTGATTAGAGTTTCCTTCTCTTAGATGGTTGACCTTACAGGGTTGGATGAGCACCATCTGCCCGGGTTTGGGATTGGAGTTTTCCTTCTCCTAGGACGGAAACAAGGCTAGAGAGCCCATCCTGCCCTTTGACGCTCTTTGTCAGACCCTTCGGTTTTGACCTGTCTGGCATGGGAGACCCTACCAGTGGCTATTATGTCACCACCAGCATAGCTCAAAACGTCATTAGGGTACACAAGCCTCTCTCCCACAACACGGGGGCATCAATGGAGTGTTTTGTGGTTTTTTTGCCATAGCTATTGCAGTACGTTTCATGTACATACTTATTTTTTACTGGCAAAGGCATTTTACATTGTTTGATATTTTCTGTCATATTTCAAGACAATGGAGTAGACTACTAAGGACAGAATGAATTAGCATCTTTTCTTGGTTTGATGTACAGGGCTTTGCTTTTCCACAAGGGTAGCAATGATAACTGTAACCTGCTGCCAGTTAGTATGTAAGCAAATATAAGAGATGCTGCAAAGACCAGTTTTAAGTTTTTCTACTACTATATATCCATTTAGTGTAAACAGAAATCAATCCCCTCATTACATTTCAGAAAGGCACAAAACACAATTCTTGCAGTCACTTTAGAAATGAACAAAAACAAATGGGAATACCTGTGAAGGAGGGTTAGATGATGCTGAAGAAAAGAGCTTTGAGAGATATTGAGACTATATGACCTTTATTCCAGCTCTGGGAAACTTTATTTATTTATTTATTGTAAGGATGCTGGAGTTCAAAGCTGTAAGAGTGAGTGAGGCTTTGGGATATGAATTTTACATATAACACTCATGGATTATGCCAGTATAACGTTGCCATTGTGGTTGGAAGTGGTGGAATGGAAAGCAGGGAGGAAGTAAAGAGCTTCTGACAAGAGTGTATTGAATCAGATCTCTGTTTTTGTTTTTGTTTTTGTTTTTTAAATGCAGTCAAACCCTAAAAATAGAACTTGTGCAGGGTTCCTCTGCCTGTGAGTCAGAATTCCTCTGCCTATTTGAGGAAACAATCAGATTCAGAGCAGCATGTCCTCTCAGAAGGTGAGACAGGGATCTTCATTCTTGATGATGCAGTAAAGCTCATGTGGACCACTGTGAGTAAATGAGTTGCATTCTGCTGACCCCTTAAGAATTCCAGCATTGTTGACTAGTTAAAACATCCTTGCTGTGCTGAGCAGAAAATGGATCCCAAGGAACTTGGAAGCTTCAAGTGCATATTTATTCACTGACCTTTATAACAACAATAACAATAGTTTTGCAGTGGATGCAATAGGTTCTGTTTACAAACTGCAGGAGGATGGGACAGTTCTGATGTCCCCCACCCCAATGTCCAGCTATGTTTCACATGTCTGCATTCAATGCAGAGGTGAACTTCCAGCAGAAGTGTGACCTCTATGAATCACCTGTCAGGGAATGGGGTTTAGCAGTTTGAGAGGAGGTATCCCTGTTACTACTGAACCTAATGAGTGCATGTCACAATGGACTGATCACTGGAGATCCATTTTGATTTTAACAGATGAGTGCTCTACATGGATGCAACACATGGCTAGGATATACAACTCTATTCCTGAATAAATATATACTCATTTTGATCTTGTATTGGATTTTTAGGCATGATTTCAAAGAAAAGTAACAGAAAAGAATGAGATGAGGAGGCACATAGAATCTGAACAAACGCTAGACATATTCAGTACATTGATATAAGCTGTTAATGGCTGAGATCTAAATGTCGAAATCCATCCCTGAACACCCATGTTAGGAGATTATCAGACAGGAAAGAAAAAAAGTGTTCCTGTCCCACAATCTCCACTCCCACTCTTGTCCCATTCCAGTCCCACCACAATCACCCTCCCCACCGCACATACCTCCTCTCCTGTTGACAGGGCAACCCAGGAGTGAAAGGAGCTCTAACAGAGCTCCATTCACTTTCTGGATCAAAATCCCACAGATTCTTGCGAGAAGATGCGAGCACAGGAAATCCAAAAATAGAAGTAAAAGTAACATTAAAAAGTGCCAGCAAGCACAAAAACACACTTTAACATGTTCAAGTAACCCAGGGAGGGTCATAAATAGTGTGTCACTTACCTGGATGTTACGATCTCACCTGGAAGTGTTCTGGCAGGGACCTCCCATTGACACTAGGATCTCGCCAGCATAACAGGGCACCTTGTCGCACAGAGGCAAATCCAGAACACAAAGGGAATGGGGGATTTATTGATGGCTTCTTGCATCAATAAAAAGCAGTGCTGGCAGACTGGCAGCAGAACGGGTGCATAATGAGGGGGGGACAATGTAATCTGATAAGATAGCCCTTTTGCGATCACCTGGCATTGCGGTAATGCCACTTTTGACATGTCTGATAATCTCCTTAAATTCCAGGAAGCCACACTGAGAAACAGAGGTTTGTGGCACAGTCAAGTGGGGGGAGTGCTTCAGGATGACATGGTGAGCCCCCTCATGCCCTGGAGACACAATGCACTGAGGGACTTCCAGGAGTTTAAGATGGGTTTAGGAGGCATGTATGATCGTGACAATAGTACCACGATCATGAATCATAGTATAGCTGGATATGGAGCATTTACAGATCCATAAATCTAGGGGCTTGTCTAAATGGTGAAAATACCCATCACAGAATGCAAAGAGAATACCTGTTGTCCCAATGGGATCCTGAAACAACTCAATGTATTGTGAAGGAGGGGGGCTGAAATAACATATACGCTACAGGAAAAGCCTTCTTGGCTTTTCCTATATTTTTTTGAAAAACTGGAAAAGCACATTCCTGCTTGTTGGGATGAGTGACTGAATTTATTGGCTTTCCCAATAGGCAGATGATTGGCTAGACATGTGTGGAGGATGGAATCTGCTGGTAAGGCAAGTTCCCAGAACCACCATCTTGGATTTTCCCCATAGCAATCATGCCCTATGGGGAGAAAACAGCCGTGTGTGTGTGTGTGTGTGTGTGTGTTTGCTAAAGAGGAAGGTTGCACTTCTGAACCTTGTGTTTTGTTTTCAAAAAAATGTTCAGCAGGGGCAACCTAGGGAAAATAAAATAATGAGTAATTCATTCGCACCCACCATTTTTATTCACAGGCATTCCCGTGGAAACATCAAACACGGTTTGCTTTACATGCCTGTGATCTTGCACACAGACCATCAGGACAAATACAAGAGCTGTTGTGAGTTGGTGTTCCCCCACAGCAATCCACTTTTCCCCCTCTGTATAGACAGCCCCAAAGTTGCAAATCTGTAACTGCAAAGCAAGATACCAACCCATATTTCCAAAAATACACTTTCTTGAATTCGACATCTATCAAATACATATTCAGGCATTGCTAAAGCAGTAAGGTCTTCAGACAATCAAATGATAGATCACAAATGTTTATTTTCCCAACCTTGGAGCATAAATCTTTTTGTAACACTAAAAGCATACAGGAGCCAGCAGCATTGATTCTCAGGTGAACTCCATGCTATAAGAATATACCCTAAAAGAATATGCACCTCTACAAATGCCAAAGATTTTTCTAATACAAAATTATATTTTGAAAGACATCCAGCCAAGAAGGAGTAAGCACTAAACATGGACATCATGTGCCATAAGGAAGCTTTATACTCAGTGTATCACCAACATTTAGTTGAAGCAGACAGTTTCTTTCTAAAAAGGCATAATGGTGTCCAATCAAATGAAAACTTCCATTTTTTGCTGGCCCAAGCATAGTTCTAAAGGTCTAAAGAGATTTTTGATACTGAAGCTAAGGCAGTTTTTCATTGGTTAATTTGCACAGGACAATCTAATTTTGTATTCTACTCAACTCTAACTTCATTAACATTAAATTTAATGCTTCCTAACAAACATTTATAAACTAAATTTCTCAGTTGCATTTTCTCTGAGGATATGATTAATGTTTCCCCAATGCACGGTGCTGAAGCACTCAGTGCTGATGGTTCTTATATAGACACCAAAAAGTATTGCAATGGTAAATGTTGCCACAGTTCATCCATGGGTAATTGATAAGTAGACTGAAATATTAAAAATGGCAAAGATTTTTGGAATGGACCATTCCAATGATCCAAAGTATTGATTGATCCCATGTCAGATAATTTCTTCCATTAAAAAGGTTGTCTTGTGATCTTCAAATTATGGTTATCATATATACCATACAGTCACAGTTCCTCTCAATCATTCCCATTATGGCAGTACCTTGGGCTTACATCTTTTTCCCTAACTCTTCTCTGCACCATCTCTGTTCTACTTAGAACTGACATTACTTGCTGTCTTGGAGAATGTTTCTTTCTTTCTTTCTTTCTTTCTTTCTTTCTTTCTTTCTTTCAACTGTTCTCTCATCAGATAAGTTTTAACACAGCCTCAACAGTTTTCCAACCATTATAAAGTCAAAGGCAGCCCAAAGAAAGCTCTTGAAACTACAACTTCCATGTGTCACAGTTTGAATTTCACTGCCATGCTCTGACATTACAAAGTGCTGATAGAAGATATGTCTCAATTACACAGAAGGTGGTGGTTATAGGGAGAAATCTGATTTAAAGAACAATAGAGGAACAAAAGTGAGGAATGTTAAACTCTCCCCACAGCTGTGATTTATCTCCACATAGTCTGTGGGTGGGGACTTTTTTTTAATGTTGAGGGCTGAATTCTCTCAGGGAGCATGAAGCAAGGGTGGGTGGGACTGGATTTGGCAGTGGATGGTGCTGAAGTCAAAATGAGTGGCACTGTCTGGTTGATTGTGGGCCATACATTACCTCTCTACTGCTACCTCATTTCTCCCTTTTCCCCTGCCACTCTATCTCACCCTCTTTTCTCTATTTCCCTTTCCTTCCCCACTGAAAATCTCCCCTGAACAGCCATTTGGCTTTTTCAAAACCTGGTGGTCATGCATGGGGGAATGATGAAGGGAAGCCATTAGCTGGAGGTTTTCTATGCCTACAGTACTCTTATCACTCAGACATGAACAGTAAACCTAGCTGGGACAAAAGGGGTGAGAGATAGGACATTATCAGACATGGCAAAAATTGCATGATTATGATGTCATGGTAGTATGAACGGGTCCCACTATTGCATGACATTATCATCCTTGCATGTTCAACCTGTGCTCCAGCTGTGAATAAAGTGTCACTTTTCATTGATGGGATAAGCCATCAATAGCTCTCAATACCACTTTTTTTTTCAGTATTGAAGAGCATGTGAAACTACATCCTGTTGTAATTGCTTGATTACAGCATGAATGGGCAGTCCTCTTTCCCCCTTCCTCATTCCCAGAGAGAAAACATCTGGGTGAGAATGTAAAAACTAACCACAGGATGCTCTTTTTATGAACTGTCCCATTTTGTTTGCACGTTTTTAGGTTAGTTTCAGTGCTTGTGTATAACAATGCCACTATGTTTCTGCTTTCCTCAATTGTGGAATTACAGCGTTTTTAGACACTAGTCTGTTAAAAGTCCAGAGGGAGAGAGACTGCACTAAGGTGAATCTCATCTTCAGCTCCCCTCACCTACACTCTTCATACTCTCCAAACTGGACCACACCCTCTTGCTTTCTATATTTTAATGGAATGAAGAACAGAGTGGTTGCCTACATTAACATGAAAAGCTTCTTCCGCCATGTACAGATCCAGGTTTGAAATAGAGCTAAGCAGAGTTCCTTGTGATGGTCACTAAATGCCCAATTTTACCCAAAGCCTCTTCAGAACTATACCGTATGGTATAATTCCATCACCTACTCCATGTATGGTAACAGTCAAATCTTTAAACAACCCAAATAGCTGCTACACCCAGCAGTTGTTGTTGTTTGCTGTCAAGCCGACTTTGACTTCTGGCAAGCTTATGAATGAAGACCTCCATGAGCCCTGGCCATCAACAGCCCTGCTCAGGACATGCAAACTCAGTCCCTTGGCTTTCTTGATTGAGTCAATTCCTGTGTGTTGCCTTCCTCTTTTCCTCCTTCAACTTTATCTAGCATTATCATCTTTTCTAATGAGTCATGTCATCTCATGATATCTAAAGTACAATAGCCACAGTTTAGTCATTTTGGCTTCTAGCTTTGCTTGATTTGTTCTTAGGCCCATTTAATAGGGTTTTTTTGGTGGTCCATGGTATCTGTAGAACTCTTCTTCGACACCACATTTCAAATGAGTTGGTATTCTTCCCGGCAGGTTTCTTTCACAGTAAGTTTGTAACTAAGTCAGTACTGTTGGAAGTAACTTCCCCAAATGATTTTGAAACATTTGCTTTTTGGGGGAATAAGTTCCATTGAGCATAAGGAAACTTATATCTGAGTAAATATACATTAAATTGCATTGTAAATGGAAGTGTGTTACTGCTTCTGATAATTGTTGGCACTGTGGTCTAACTGGAGCAAATTTGATGCACATATGGTGAAACTGTGAAAAGATTAGAAACTGATTTGGGGAACTATCCCTAAATTTGTAGAATGTAGTTTGCTCTAATGTTTCATTGAAAAGGCAAAACAAGAGAAGAACGTTTTGCTTTTGGGAGAAATATAGTAACAGTTGGGGGGTGACTGGAAATGAGAGTAAAGGAAGGTTTTTAAAAAGAGTGATAACAAATGATGATAGGGAATTAGGCTTATGAATAAATAAACATTAAAACACAGAGAGAAAATGAAGGGTTTTCAGTTATTTTGACAGGACAGTGGTGGGAAACCTTTCATTTGTTTCTGGAACATGGGAGTTAAAAGATGTGAGATGCCTCTGTCAGTCTGAGTACTTTACTGTAGGCCAGACAGGATTGGATTGATTTATTTTCTACCTTTCTCTCAGAATGGAGACTGAAGACATCTATCCTCCTCCTCCTCATCATTATTATCATCATTATTTTCTGCCTTTCTCCCAGTATAGCAACTCAAGGTGGCTAACAATGAATCTAAAGCTATACAAGTTTAAAACAAGCATTAAAACATAAATATGAAATTAAAAAAAAACAGATCAAAGAATTTAAATAGTTAAAACATTTTTTAAAAATACAAATATTAAAACAAATATATATATATATGTATATATATATATATATATATATGTGGACCTTAAAATCCAAATCACACAGCACTTACAAGCCCAACCCCCATCAGATTGTAAATGTCTGATAGCACAAGAATATTCTTCCATGTTGGCTAAAGGAGAGCAGAGGTGGGTCCATTCTCTAGGGAGGCAGTTCCAAAGTCTAGGAGCAGCCACCAAGAAGGCCCTCTCCCTCATACCCACCAAATGAGCCTGAGAGGGTGGTGGGACAGAGAGAAGGGCCTCTCCAGATGATCTTAGAGCTCGAATGGGCTCATAAAGGGAGATGTGGTCCTTCAAATAACTTGGACCCAAGCCAAATAGGGCTTTATAGCTCAAAACTAGCACTTTGAATTGTGCTGAGAAACGGACTGGCAGCCAATGGAGCTGTTGCAACAAGGAAGTTGTGTGTTCCCTGTAGCCAGCCTCAGTTAACAACCTGGCTGCTGCTCTTTGGGCCAACTGAAGTTTCTGAGCACTTTTCAAAGGCAACCCATGTAGAGTGCATTATAGTAATCCAAACAGGATGTAACCAAGGCATGCACCACCATGGCCAGACCCAACATCTCTAGGAACAGGTGCAGTTGATGCACTAGCTTTAGCTGTACAAAAACACTCCTAGTCACTGCTGAAACCTGGGCCTCCAGGCTCAGACCTGAATCCAGGAATATTCTCAAACTGTGAACCTGCATTTTCAGGTGGACTGTAACCCCATGCAGCCTAAACACAGGCTGCATTCCTTTTCCCAGAACTGTCTTTTGACTGACCAGGAGCACATCTGTCTTGTCTGGGTTTAGTTTCAATTTGTTTGCCCTCATCCAGCCCATTACAGTGCCAGGCTTGATTTAGCACAGGAACAGCTTCCTTGGAGTTAGGTGGAAAGGAGTAATAGAGTTGGGTATCATTAGCATTCTGATGACAAATGGCTCCAAAACTCTGGACAACCTTTCCCAGCAAAATGTTAAATAGCATAGGGGACAAGACTGATCCCTGAGTGACTCCACAAACCAATGGTGAAGGAGTCAAGCAGGAATCCCCCAGCACCACCTTCTAAGAGTGCCCCTCCAGGAAAGAGTGGAGCCACTGTAGAACAGTACCTCCAAGCCCCATCCTAGAGAGGTACTCAGAAAGACACCATGGCCAATGGTATCCAAAGACACGCTCCCCCTGTCCAGTTCCCTGCGTAGGTTATTCACCAAGATGACAAAAGCTATCACCATCCCATAACCAAATCTGAAACTAGACTGAAATGGTTCTAGATAATCCACCTCATCCAGGAACCCCTGGAGTTGAGAAGCCACCACACATTCTAGTACCTTGCCCAAAAATGGAAGGTTGGAGACTGGCCTATAGTTATCTAGTACAGTAGGATCCAGGGAAGGTTTTTTCATTGAAAAGAGGTCTTACCACAGCCTGTTTCAGACATGTTAGGACCCTGCCTTGTTTTAAGGAGGCATTAATCACTTCCCTTTCCCACCCAGCCAGTCCTCCTCTGGCCTGTTTAATAAGCCAGGAGGGGCAAGGATCTAGTACACACGTGATGGCTCTCACCTCTCCAAGGATCCGGTCCACATCCTCAGGTTGCACAAACTGAAAAGCATCCATTAACACAGGAGAAGCAGGGGCCAATGTTATATCCATTGGAACTGTATCAACTCTGGCATCTAAGTCAGAGTGAATCTGAATGATTTTATCTGTAAAATGGTGGGCAAATTCTTTGCAGTGAGCTATTGAATGGTTTACATTCTCCTCTGAACCATATCATAGTAGATCTCTGACCACTTGGAACAGCTCTGCTGAATGATCTGTGCTGATGCAATAGTTTGGGTCAGAAAAGCCTTTTTTGCTCCTTTTATTGCCACACCATTGGCCTTCAGATATATTTTAGCCTGTTTTTGCTTGGACTTGCTCTGCCTTTTCTGCCACTGTCACTCTAGTCTCTGTCTCATTTGTTTCATTGCTGCCAACTCCTTAGAAAACCAAGGAGATGGTTTAGTTCCACTCCATGAGAGGGGACACTTAGGAGCAGTTGTTTCTACCACATTGGTCATTTCCTCATTCCAGAGATCAACCAGGACTTTGACAAAATCACCTGCCAAGGCAGCAGGAAATTGCTCAAGAGCCACCAGGAATCCATCTGGATACATAAGCCTTCTGGGGTAGACCATCTTAATGGGTCCCCCACGCCTGCAGAGGCTCAGAGTCCCAGTGAGTCTAAACCTGTCCATGACAATGGAACAGTAGGAAGTTCCTCCATTCCCAGGTCACCATCATCCCTTTCTGTACAGAAAACAAGGTCTAGAGTGTTTCCAATAGCATGAGTGGGGCCAGATACCACCTGAGATAAACCCATGGTTGTCATGACAGACATGAAGTCCTGAGCTACTCCTGACAGGGGAGCCTCAGCATGGCTGTGTCCCAGCTACCCATCTTTAAATAAACACACTCAGAACCTGCAGATTGAAAGACAGGGTACCTGGCCAGGGGGTTATTATCCTTGTAACAGAACATCTCTGTCTCTACTGCAAGAACCATTCTCCACTGCTTGGTTCATTTTGGCTCACAACTTTGGTTCACTGTGATTGAGAAGCAGTGTCTTGATATCACATTTGGCTGATCTGGCTGAAAGGGCCATCCAAGGGCTGCCAGGAAATGCATACCAGGACATTGTCAGGAGTCACACTGAGGGCAGACATGGTTATGCCTGGGAAGGGTCTCCATAAACTCCCCACAAATTTGCACCTGAATACAAACATCCTGCATCTTCTCTGAAATGGAAACACCAAGGAGACAGGTATCCTACACACTTCAAACATACAGCCGGATACTTTATTGCTATGTAGATTAAACTGGCACTTTTGCATCTGAAAGACCAAAAGAAGGTTCCCTGCTTATCAGATTATCCCCAGTCTCCCAGATCCTGGCTGTTCATTATCACTTTGTAAAACAATTGAGAACTATCTGAAATCCAAAGTTCATTTGATCCAGAGCACAACTTCAAATGAATTTTCCTTATAAAAAAGGAAATCTTAAGTTCTTTGCTTTGGTCTCAATTTCTAACTAAATCCACACTGCTCCATTCCTTATCACCCCCACCTTCCTAATTATTCTCTAACTCTCCCAGACTGTCTTTTATATAACCTAAAGCCAAGTCATAAAGGGCTTTATTGGTCATATTGTTCACTGTGAATAGTGTCTGGAAACAGACCAAGGACGTTTTCATACGGTTGAAAAAACCTACGAGAAGGTCAGGAGAAGAACGGGGCTGTCGCGCTTACACAGCCCCATTTCAGATGACACAGTCTTCCTCTGTCATCCTCCCAACCTTCTCCTGAACTTCCCCCATGCTGCTCATGCCATTTTTTATTCACAGATAGTGCGTCTCCATGCCTCCCAATGTGAGGCCAGGGTGGACCATTGTTGGTGATCAATTTGGCCAAGCCTGAGATGTTGCTTCAGGGAGTCCTTGCATTGCTTTTTTGGAGCACCCCTCTTATGCTGACCCGTGGCGAGTTCACCATAGAGTACTATTTTTGGGAGGCGATGGTCCTCCATCCTAGAAATGTGCCCTTCCCAGTGCAGCTGTGTTCTCAATATCATGGCCTCAATGCTGGTGATCCCTGCTTGCTCAAGGACAGCAACATTTATCACATAGTCAGTCCAGTGTATATTTAGGATTGTGCGTATACAGCGCTGATGAAAGCATTCGAGGAGTCGTAAGTGTTGGCGATAGGTGACCCATGTTTCAGACCCATAAAGGAGAATGGACAGTACTCCGCGGTAGCCATGTTGGCTATGTACCAAAACAAAACCCAGAATCCACAAAAAAGTGATAGCTTTATTGGCCAACCAAACTGCAAAACACATGGTGCAAGCTTTCAAAGCTCTACTGGTTTCTTCATCAAGGCAAAAGATGTTTTAAAAAATAAAGAAGGAAAAGTGACAATGTTGAAGTCACAAGCCTACACGTCAGATGTTTCTTGTGTTGTTGTTCAGGTGAGGGATCTCATGCAAGCAGAGACCACTCCTACTTCTTGGCCATGTGGTGCTGAGACAAAGGACAATAAAATCTAAATCCTTCTGCAGCAGTAAGGCAACCTCTTTTGGTTTCCAGCATGACCCTGACACTCTGTGAAGCCAGGGCTCCTTTCTTCAGCAGAGATCATTGGATTGTCATCAGCTGCCCTGCTTAGGTTTTGCAAATTCAGGTTCATGGCTTCCTATATTGAATCAATCTGCCTGTAATGTGGTCTTTCTCTTTTCCTACCACTGCTTTCTACTTTTCCCAGCATCCAAGGTACAACAGCTTCCATTTAGTCATCTTTGCTTCTAGGGAGAGTCCAGGCTTGATTTGCTCTAAAACCAATTCTTTTGTCTTTTTAGCAGGCTGTGGTATTCACAAGACTCTTCTCCAATACCACATTTCAAATGAGCTGATTTCCATCCTGTTAGCTTTCTTCACTTTCCAGGGGCTTTATCAGATCACCCTCTTGAAACGTTATTTTGCTGGCATATTATGAAACATTTTTATGCTGGCAAAAGAACCCCTTTTACCAGACCTACCTGTAATAGCATCAGGAAGGCAGCCCTGGCAGTAACAGAGCACAAACAGAGCCCCGTTTACTTCTGGGTTCCAAATCTTGATGATTCTTGTGAGACAATGTGAGTGCAGCAAATTCAAAAATTAAAGCAAAGTCAAGACATAAAATGTACACACAAGCACAGGAACACACTTTAAAAGTCCCATGTAAACTGGGAAGGCTCATAAAAAGAGTGTGCCTACCCTGGCTGCCACGGTATCACCTGGAAGTGTTCTGTCATAGATGCTGTATTCCCATGAGCACAATGGCACAAAGTTTCAAATACTGGCAATGCAGGCAACAAAGTGCCATGGAGATCAATTCATGGCTTGGCCTGTCAATAAAAAGGAACAGGTTTTGGACATGACAGGATCATGAAAGGATGACATCATTTGATATGTGCACCCTTTTGTGTTCATTCAGCGTCGTTATGACACCATATTTGCCTAGTCTGATAAAGTCCCAGGTTAATGTGGGTTAGCATACAAGTCCCCAACAGATTTCTCTGCCTAGGTCTGAGGGAGGTGATGGAATTTTCAACAGACTGAACTTGGATACATATGTGATGAGGAATTGAGGCAGAAAAGCACCCTCCTCCTTTAAAAGTCAAGTTACATTTTATTGTAGGCAAGTTAAGTTATTTTGGCAGCTGATGCAGAGAATCACACAAGTGCCTTTCCTCATCCATAGAAGTAAAAAAAAGTGCAGTGATAATACATTAAATAACTACCAATCATCTGGCCTTTCATGATACCTAAAATCTATTGCTTCAAGAGTATTTAAAAGCAGGGATTTCCCCTAGTAACTTGTAGCTGCTGTCTTTAACATATGAAGCATTTGTCTGAACAGATGCCATTACATTTAAAAAAAAAATCATAAGTCTTAATATTCTTAAAACAAGCTCTCAATCTTAAAAATAAAACTGTAATATTATAAATATAAAAGGGGGTTATATTTTTATGTGCAGCAAATCAATATTCCAGGAGGAACATGCTGGAGATTATCAGATGGGGTCCCAAAAAGCATCCCCATCTCTCCATATTATATCCCACCCCCCTCCAGTCCACGTCCTGGCACAATAACTCCCTGTTTCTGTCAGGAATTGGCTACTGAACCCTGAGTTTTAAAATGGCCAAACAACTGCAGAAATCATGCTGAGTCCATGAACTACTAGTCATGCTAATCATGCTACAGCTGCATGAGAAGGGTTGCATCAGATGAGGGTTACTACAGTACAAAGCCATGAAGGTAGAAATCTGATGCAATGTAACCATGTGCTTGGCTAAGCCAATGCTGTACTGGTGTGTATAAAAGCAGGACAGAACAGAGATCATTCTCTTCCTATGATCCTGAGATGCCTGGCATAGCACTTTGCTTTTACATATTGAAACTACTGAAGATTAAACGCACCTCCTGTTTTCTGGACGCCAAACACACTGTGTGTGAATATTCTTGGGAAAGGGTTGCTACCAGGTCTGCTGAGACAGTTTTTGGCTTCACCTGGGGATTGATTGTCCCATCATCCCCTGACAGTTTCAGACCTACCGTAATCATGGGACTGCCCTCTCCCCTTGGCAGCCAGGAGTGAATGGAGCACGAGCAGAGCCCCATTCACTTCCTGGTTTGAGTTCCCAGTCATTCTCGCGAGAGAATGAGTGCGGGGGAAATTCAAAAATAAAAAGGAACATAAAGATCCAAAAGTGACAGCAAGCATAAAAACACAGTTTAAAAAATCCAAGTAACCCGGGGGGGGGGGCTGTCACTTACCTCCTCATCCTGATTGCACCTGGAAGTATTCGGCAGGGACCTCCCACTGTGGCTGGCATTGCACCAGCATAACAGGGCTGCTTATCACTCACCCATCTTTCTGTGACAGGAACAGAATGGGCTATCTATTCACAGCTTAAGCTGTGAATAGGAAGAAACAGGGGGAAATGGGGCCAGTATGGAACAAGGATGATGTTGTCTGATAACTGAGCCCTTTGGCGATCTCCTGGTGTTCCTGGAATGCCATATTAAGGGCGTCTGATAATCTCCACTGGATATAAATCTGGAACATGGGCAGAAAAACTGACATACATCAATTAAGAAGACAGAAAACTGCTTCAGATATTGTGGTGGAGGAAGAAGACTGGGCCAGATCTACACTACATAAATAATCCAGTTTGAAACTGGATTATTTGCCAGGTGTCTTTCCTACTGAATCCTTGGATTTGTAGTTTTACAAGGTCTTTAGCCTTCTGTGTCAAAGAGTGCTGGTGCCTCACCAAACTACAAATTCCAGGATTCCATAGGAAGGAGCCATGGCAAATAATCCAGTTTCAAACTGAATTATTTGTGTCATGTGGATGCACCCACGATTTGTGGAATGTTAGTAGGATTTGGATTTAGGAAATAGGAAAAAAGGACAATTCTTAGAAGATACATTGGAGAAAAGGAAGGTGGATGGATAGAAATGGATAGCATGGATTGAAGGTAGATTTGTAAAACAGAAGATGTAACTTCAAAACAGAAAAATGTTTTATTTTATTTAAATATCTGGTGGCAGACAACATATTCGGTCTTCTGTTCTTGCAGCATATACTTAGGGAAACTATTGTTATAAAAAATGAGACAGGAATAAACTTTTCTTCTTATGTGCCTTCTGTCTTTCCAACATATCTTCCAACCACAAACTTTATCTCTCTCATGCTTTTGAAAAGAGATATTGAAATGTTCATAATGATGCAAAGAGATAATGCCACATTCTGTTTGTTTTTATTCCTAGGCTCTTTGATAGCAGAAATTGCTGCAATTACTCCAGATCTTTATTTGAGAAGCTGCACAGATGGGTGTTCTTTACCACTGCTAAAGTTCAAGTAAATTATAGCATTCAGATGTTTTCGTATAAGGTAAAAGGCTAAAATGCGGATTTGAGACCTAAATGGTAAAGTAATGAAAGGATAAAGACAGTGATTGACACTAGCACAGTAAATGCAGATAACTACTGTCATTTAAGTTAGGGTCTGAATCTACGGAACAAGCCCGTATGCTTTGTATCTCTATCATTCCATTTGCCCTTTGTCAAGTTATTTCAGAGAAGAAGTGAGGTCAAACCAGATGCCTAATAGAACAACAGCTTTATTGCCAAGAACAGTCTGTGTCTTACTGAAGTCACTGTGATTCAAGTAAACATATAGATCCACCTGAAGAAATTATGAGAACATTTGGAATTTTGGATTAATGCTAATATATTTATTATACCTGATTACCTGTACTGATTATTTTGTTTTATTCTGCATTATGTGTATGTGTGTGGTTTTTTTTCTTTTTCTTTCCTATGCAGAGCTGTTTGGGCTGGAAGTCAGCCTGAAGAAAACGGAAGTTCTTTACAAGCCTGCACCACAGGATAAACGCCACCATCCCCACATTGCCATCGGCAACTCTGTGCTCAAGTCCGTTCAGCAGTTCACCTACCTGGGAAGCATCATCTCCTCAGATGCCAAGATTGACAAAGAGATCGATCACAGATTAGCAAAGGCACATAGCGCATTTGGAAGACTTTACAAAAGAGTCTGGAATAATAAACACCTGAGGCGAAACACAAAAATCAGTGTATATAGAGCCATTGTACTGTCTATTCTCCTTTATGGGTCTGAAACATGGGTCACCTATCGCCACCACTTACGACTCCTCGAACGCTTCCATCAGCGCTGTATTCGCACAATCCTAAATATACACTGGACTGACTATGTGACGAATGTTGCTGTCCTTGAGCAAGCAGGGATCACCAGCATTGAGGCCATGATATTGAGAACACAGCTGCGCTGGGCAGGGCACATTTCTAGGATGGGGGACCATCGCCTCCCCAAAATAGTATTCTACGGTGAACTCGCCATGGGTCAGTGTAAGAGGGGCGCTCCAAAAAAGCGATACAAGGACTCCCTGAAACAACACCTCAGGCTCGGCCAAATTGATCACCAACAATTATCTGTCCTGGCCTCACATCAGGAGGCATGGAGACACACTATCAACAATGCTGCAGCCTTATTTGAGAACTCACGCCGAACAAGTCTTGAAGAGAAACGACAATGCAGAAAAAAATCACAACCCGGAAACATCACCCAAGGAAACCTTCTGCTGTGGGTCAAAACAACCTGGCACTCCCCCATGTATACATCCCTCAGCTCCAACGCTCTGTTGGAAGCATCCGTCTTGGATGCTTGTACCAACTCACTTACCCGCAAGGCACCGAAGAAGGCCATGATGGAATCAATATCTGTGGTTTCATGTATCTGCAGAACACAAAATAGGGACACATACCATAGAGCTGTACTAGAAAATGCCTAGAGAGGTGTCTTCTTTAGGCATCTTCTAGGTCCTCCAATGCAACTCTATGGTATGTTTTTACCAGAAGTCCTTTATTTTAATAGGGTTCCCTGTTATCTGCAGTTTCTGGTATCCACAGTAAGTCCAGGAACCAAGCCCTCATGGATACAGGAATCCGATTGTACATACTCAGTTGGAGAAAACCACTGCAAGACTCCTGTCTTTTCCTCTTTGGAAGAACTGCTTGGGACACAGAATAAACAATAAGGCATAAGTAACTGAGTTGTTTGTTTTTTTATGTGTTTTAATATTTATACCCTGCCTTTTGTGCCAAAACACAACAAGGCACCTAAGCGGGGGGGAACAACCCAAGACATATCCTTTGAAAACATAACGTGACAGTTACTACCAAGATAATAGAACAACAATGAGGCCAGCAATGATTAGCAGATATTCCCATTAACAATAAAATAAAATAAAAATCTACATCAAGCGTCATATTACTAGACGCTCACTTAAGCAGGAAAAATAATCTTCTCCTCCCTTCTCTTGGTGCAGCCTCTGTGCAGCTTCAAGACAGATCCTGGAGGATTTCAGCTCTCTGGACTCTGGAGCTGGTTTGGGGTGTATACATTAGACATCATATCTTCCTGGTTCCTCTGACAGAAGCAGCCCACTGGATCCTAGTCAATATCAATGGTTGGCAGACACATGAGCCAAGCAATAGAAGCAGCAAGGGATAACATCAGGAATTTCAAGCGACTTTTCACTCTCTGCTTCCAAATGCTCAAGGGTCCTAGCTATGTAAGTAGGACCAAGAAGATAATGACTTACCTACAGGACAGTGGGCAAATGGACAGAATGAGAGCTAGTGGCCATCTTGGAAGAGGCTACTGAGGTTGTCTCATCCCTACTCTAAAGCAACCAAAGTGAACACCATCAGCAGCGCAACAACTTCTGGAAAGCTTAGTCTCTAGGGCTGCTGCCACCCTGCAGAAATAATGCAGTTTGACACCACTTTAACTGACATGGCTCAATGCTATGGGATTCTAGGGTTTGTAGCTTTGTGAGATATCTAGCCTTCTCTGTCATCGAGCTCTGGTGCCACAACAAACTACAAATCCCAGGATTCCACAGGATGGAGCCATGATAGTTAAAGCAGTGTCAAACTGTATGATTTCTGCAGGGTGGCAGTAGCCTAGGTTTCATCTCTAGAGGAAAAGAATAGGCACAGATCCAGCTGGCAACACTGCTGTACAAGCTTCAGTACAATTCAAACCATCCCATGGTGGAATCTGGTGGGCTAGCGACAGGCACAGGAAAAGGCAACAGCAGGAAACAACAGGAGAAAGGGGAAAGTATGCTGGCATTGCATCCTGCTGCATGCTCTCTAACATGTAAACATGAATATTAGGCAAAACCTCTAAGTGAAGAAAGAAAAAGGAAAGAAATCTGGGCCACATCCACACTACACAAATAATCCAGTTTGAAACTGGATTGTTTGCCATGGCTCCTTTCTATGGACTCCTGGGATTTGTAGTTTGTTTCAAACTGGATTATTTGTGTAGTGTGCATTTAGTCCTGTCTATTGTCATGGCCTGTGGAAATACCAGAGCTCAGAAGGTTATAGATTAAAAGTACTGATGTTTTTCATAATGTGCTACTCTTAGGAGGAAAGGTTAATGATGCTCCCTTTTTCAGTTTAATATTAATGCTAAAACAATGTAGTGTGTGGTGAGTGATATCTATTTATTGCTTACTAAATATTTAATTTCTATTTTTAATAATTTTGAAAATAATATAGGCATTGATTTGTTTTTAAAATGAGCGATACAGCACCCTTAAAACTGGTACTAATGATAATGCAATATAAAATAAAAAAGCAATGCCTAATACATTAGGTAACTTTAGATAATACTGTATTTCCAATTTCTGGTAAAAAAAAGCATAGAGGAAAAGGCCCGCTTTGCACCAAACTTCAGAAAAAGCAAAAATTGAAAGAAATATCAATTAGCACAACATTTGAAGCAAAATATATGAGGAGCTTCAAGGGGAGCTGAAGGTATTTCACTGCACTGTACTTTCTCAGTATTCATTCAGACGATATGCATTGCTGGAAGTCAGAGGAAGGCTGTGTCTAGATGGTGAAAATAATCCTAATAGAATTCGCAGAGAATACTTTTTGTCCCAATGAAATCTGACTGAGAGTAGTAGTTTTCGGAAGAAGGTGGCCCAAAAACTCCATTTACTGCCCAGGAAAAGCTTTTGCGGCATTTCCTGAGGGTTTTTTTTTAATAATGCTTGGAAATGTGCTTTACTGTTCGTTTGGACATCTGATTCACATCACAGCACATTCTTGGTGAGGGTGGAAATGGAAAGCTGATTGGTTGGATGTGCATAGGGGGCATGCTTGCTGGCCATGAAGTGGCCTGAAGCACCATTTTGGAGTTTTGCATTATTGATTGTGTACTTTTTTTGCTGCACTGAAGCAACCAAACAGCTTTTTAAACCAGAAGGCCACACTTGTGCACCTTTAATTTACAGTTTTTTTAAAAATACTGTGCAGTGGCAACAACTTGGGGAGAACAATAACGTGAGTAATTTACTCTCAGCCATCATCTTGATTCACAGGCACGGCTGCATGTGCACTTTAAACACGGATAGCTTTGCATATCAGCAATTTTGCCAAAGAACCATGGAGACAAATGAACGCTGCTGCAAATTTGCATTAATGCACAACAATCCACATTACAGTATATCTTCTCGTCTAGACAAGCCTGAAGATTTGTGAAAATAGCTGCAACATAACACAGTCCGTTTGGTTAGCGTCTCCATGCCTGCCATCTCCTAGTAATAGCACGTACTTTGTGTCTTAGATTCAGTCAGGTAGCAGGTGTGAAAGGCCTTTGTCTGAGAACCGATACAGCCAGTGTTGGTTAAAGCAGACAACAGTGGTGAGCCAGAAAGCCAAATAATTAGACCTGGGTGTTGTCTAGTTGGTGAAAAAAAATCTTCAAAGAATGTGGGCAGGATACCTTTTATCTAGATGAGCTCCTTCTGGGATTTGCCATAGCCAGAAGGAGGGGACGGCTGAAAGCTCCAAGTAGTTCACAATTACAGCTTTTGCTGTTTCTTGTGATCTTTTTCAAAAAAATACACAAAAATGTGCATGAGAGCCCATCTGAACAACCAGTTCAAATTGGGGCACATCCAGGAAGTCAAAACGTGGTTGGTGGGATGTGCAAAGGGGTGGGCTTGTTGTTTTTTATGGAAGCGATTGTGTGCTATTTTCAAGTGGCAGAGCAAAAAAAAAATGTTTTTAAGCATAAGATTGCTCTTCTGCATCTCTCATATAACAAGGAAAAAAAGGTGGAAATGAAGGGAGGTTTAGGGAAATAATAATGCAGGTAATTTACTCATGGCCACCATCTTTTCTCACAGACATGCTCCGTGTGAACTTCAAACTCGTATAGCTTTCCATGCCAGTGATCGTGTGAATGGATTGTAGGGACAAATGAACACTGCTGTGATAGTGAGTTAATGCGCTATTTTCCACAGTTAATTCTCCCATCTAGCTGAGCCCCTGGTATATGGCAACTTTCTGTTTTCTTCTTGTTGTATTACAGTAGGATAAAAAGAATTATGTGCAGTGAGTTTTCTTTGACAAGTGTATAGCATATGTAGTTGGCATGCAAGATCTGTTTCAATTTAGCAGAATAAGATAGGTAGTTTAGCAGATCTTCATATATGTCAGATCTTGGACAACTCTAGAGAAGCAAGGGCCTTTTATCCTTTTTCAAAAAGTATGGTGCTGCTGGTATGAATAAAACTTGAAATGCTTTAAGTCTTTTTTTTAAAAAAAACTTGCTTCTTTTGAAGAGAAATGCTTTATCTGAAACACTTCTGAACATCCTCTGATAAACCTGCCATGTTCCTGTTTTTAAGCTCCACAAATATTTAAAAGGAGGAAATGCATACATATCTCCCTTTTATTCAGAAAAAAAACACTGCATGTGCCAAGGGGATTATCTGAAGGATAAATACAAACATAAACATTAAATTATACATATAGGGAGGGTGTGTGCTTGCACGCACTCACACACACACAAATGTAGAGCTTCCTCTGCATGAGTAAAATCAGAGGATGCCAATTTCCTGCATAGAAAAGAAACCTGAAATAAATTTGTATGGAACAGACAAATTTGTTGGTAGGGAAAGGATGCCTGGATCTAGAAAGGAGAAGCATATCTGTCTTATCTCATAGGCCTCAGAGCAAAGTGGAGGGGTTTTCTAGATGGTGAAAACACTCCTCATAGAATTCGAGGAGAATACCTTTTGTCCCAATGTGATCCCAGGGTGATTCGCCTTATTCGGAAGGAGGGCGGCAAAAAACTCCAAAAATTATGTGGGGGGAAAAGCCTCTGAAGCTTTTCCCAAAAATTTTAAAATAATGTGTGGGAGTGCGCATACCACACATTACTGCTACACATTCTTGGAGAGGAAAGGAAGTGGACACTGGATTGGTCGGACATGTGTGGGGAGTGGGCTTGTTGGCAAGGCAGCAGCCGGAAGTGCCATTTCAGATTTTCACATTGCTGATAATGCACTTTTTTTTCTGCTCAGAGGCAGTAATCAAATAGCTTTTTAAAGCAGAATGTCACACTTGCACACCTTTGTTTTAAGGTAAAAAAAAATTGTGCAGTCACGACAATGTGTGGAGAAAAATAACACACTAATTTACACAGCCACCATCTTGATTCACTGGCATGTGCACTTCAAATGAGAATAGCTTTGCATACTATTGATTTTGCCAAAATACCATGCAGAGACATGAATGCTGCTGTGAATTTGCAACATCTGCACAGGAATCAGCATTATATCCTCTCATCTAGATAAGCCCAGAGTGGATTATGTGGCACCAACAGAGTAAATCTGAAAGGAAGATTTAGAGCAAGAGTACAACTGGCCATGGAGTCAAGAAATCCAAAAGTTGACATGGCCAGACTCTGAGATGACTTTGGAACCTTTAGGAGTTACAAAACAGAATATTCCCTCTGCCACTTCAGCTGCAATGAAAATTGTGAAAATCTAACTTTGAAGATACATGGAATCTCTTAGGTTAAGGTGGTGGCTAATATGTGATCAAAAAAGTGAAGAGGTAGACTTTTGCAAATTGCTTTGAACTAATCTACCAAATTTGAGGGGGGGGGGGAATCCCAAACCATGAACTTTTCTTCAGTGGTTGGCATGAACTCCTGGGGTGCGTTTACACGAGCAAATATTCCTCTAAATATACTGCAAAGATAGCTCATTGTTCCCACGGATCACACCACAGCATCGCCTCATTCAGAAGGGGGGAAGGTAAAACACCCAAATATGGCGTGGCAAGGGATGACGCTACTTTTGCCGGTATATTTGCAATGTAGCGCATTATTGGCAGTGTAAACAACCATCCGCTAAGGGCTGCAGCAGAGCTGCACTGTGATTGGTTGCTATGATGCAGGGGTGGGCTTAAAAGAGGGGGAGGGAGGGAGGGAGAGTCAGTAGCGATTAGGAAACTTTGAAAAAATCCTCTCTGCTATTTTGCAAGCCAGTTTGCAAACAAAAAGGATTCCCAACAATTTTCAGTCAGGAAGCATTCCTTCTCCTCTTCTCTGCTATTTTGCAAGTATGTAAAACTCCATCTGGTCTCGTCAGCTATGATCCTATGCTTGGGGGAGGGAGAGAAACCATTTCACTAAGGGCTGCAGCAGAGCTACACTGCTGTTTTGACAGTCTGTTTATTTGGTTAGAAAATGCTGTTAAGCAAGGAGAAAAAAACTTTCCCTTTGGAGTTTGATTTGGGAGCTGGAGGGGAAGAGGCAAATGGTGATTGCCTCTAAGCTGTTAAGCACACGGAGTTGGGGCCAGGGCATACATTCCTATGGCATTGTCTCCTCTCCAATGCTTGGCCATGCCCCCACCACATTTGGCTGTGTGAATCTCAACGCGGAAAAAATCAGAGACACAAAATATAGCTGTGTAAACATATACCGTGTAAACTACCCACCACTGATGCAGGAAAGCGCTAAAGCGCAACTTAACGCAATAAAACCTGCCGTGTAAATGAACCCCTAGTTCAGTAAAGCAAGTCTGGACAAACTTTAATGCTCCCTTAAGTTCCAAGGAGAGAATTGCAGCCCTTAAATATCTAGATAAACAAAACATGTTATTGCAGTAGGTAAGTAGGAAGCTTGCAGCCACCCAGGGGGTGGCACAAAAGAACTAGATTCAGAATTTGGTTGCCAGTGCATGTACACAGCTTTACCAGCATGAAGGCCTTCTTCTTTCTAAGGCTTGTCCAATTGAGCCAGTTTGTGTGGAATGAGCCCAGACTTTTCTTTGCTTCTAAACTCTTAATAAGGATCCTCACCGTCTTCCACCCAACATGGCCCAGTCTGTTGTTCTTTCCCATCTTTATCTCACCTTTCATCTCTCTTAGAAAAAGCAACTCTTTGCCAACTGAGTGGCACAAGTCAGCTTGGACATGTAGTCCCTAACCTCTGCTCCTAATTTATGTCAGATATACTGCTATAGCTGTAAACCAGGCTGTGGGAGCACAGGGAAATGTTACTGTTTTCCCAGTCCCATTGGCATCTGTCTTTCTCAACGATTCTGTTGTAGCAGTAGCAAACAAAGTAAATGTGTGTGTGTGAGAGAGAGAGAGAGAGAGACAGAGAGAGAGAGAGAGAGATTGCATGCATGTACATTTACTGAAGTGGTCATCAAAATTCATTACAACCATGATGATATCACTGGAGGCAATACTGAGACTAATATATCTTATAAATAAGCTAAACAAAATAGCTCTCCAATCCTTACCTGTGGCTTTACTCCAATAAGAAAATGAAATTACAAATCGTGGCAGCCTCAATTCCAAAGTGATGACTCTGGCCTTTTCCAGATGGGCCTCTGTCTTGAAGCCTTGCAGTCCATACGACAAAGGGCTTTTGTCCCATTTTGTCTCCAGGCAGTACTCACCACCCCCGGGGCAAAGATGGGGGGGAAATGGGGCAAAACTTATTAAACCATTTCAGCAAAATACCTGGGGGAAACTGCCTCATTTCAGAAAAAAACGATCAGGCCTCATGGGACTGCAGGAGGCTGTACCAGATGTCAGCCTGTCCCTGCAGACACCTCTGCTGCAGAAGCCAGGAAGCAGGCCAGCAGCATGTGACCAAGGCTGGTCACATGCAGGGGCCTTGATCACATGCTGCAGTTCCCCTTCCTGGTTTTGGAGAGTTCGATGCAGACGGCAGCAGCAGTGACTGCAGAGATGGGTTGGCATGCCTGTGTGGACTCCAGCCTGTTTCATGCAGGTAATGGGGTAACAATGGGCCTGATCTGGGGCCAGAATATTCTGGCAAGAAGCCAGCATATTCTGGTCCATGTAGATGAGCCCCCTGTCTTCCAAGATTGAGTTCTGAGTTGTACTCAAACCAAGCATTCCTTTTCCTCCCAGTAATGCTTCAGTAAAATGGAGATGATAGATTTTGTGGGAAGAGTTCATAGTCCAGATTTTAAAATCAGGTCCTGGCTAAACAGTCAAAATGATCCTCATGGAATAAAGGGAAATTTGCATCAATAGGTAGTATTCAGAAGGGAGGAAGCCAAATCCACCATAAAGCTCCAAAGGGAAGCTTTTGGAGCTTTTCCCAGAGGTTTAAAAATCCCCGTAGGGGATGCGAATGTCCGATCATTAGGACATTTGCATTCGCATAAGATCATTAAGACATTCACATTCACATAAGATCAGATTCACATAAGATCATTAAGATAGTCGCATTCATGTTGCTGTGCTGAGGCAGCGCAAGCTGATTGGCTGGATGAGCATGGGGGGCAGGGCTTTCAAAAAGGGATTTTATTGGAATTTCAACTAAAGAATTTCAACTAAAGAAAGAGAGATTGGTAAGGGGATAAAACAGTGATCTTTTTCTCTTTTCCCTTTTTTAATTTTGTAAATGTTTAATATCGTTTGTGTTCACCAAGGTAAATTGGGTTTCTTTTTTTAAAAAAAAAATTAGTGGCAGATTTAAAAGTACAAGTAATTCACTCATGGACACCATCTTGGCTAGTGGGCATGCAAAGTTTATGGGGGTTCTATTAACCATTAAGACAGGTCACAGAGGCTGCGAATTGCTACTACTCTGGAGCAACCCATCCCCCCCTTGAATAGACGACCTCTCAATGTCACTTTGCACCCATAATCTATGTTGTCCTGGAATACTCAAGTTACCCAGCAGCATAGAAAGGACTGACACTGCTGGTGGTCACGCACAGCAAAGATCACATGAGAACCCTAACTGAGTGGCACATGTTCTACTATCTTAAGAAACTACGTCTCTACCAGGTCTATAACCCACTAGGTGTCTGGGACTCTAAGGCCTTGTCTAAAGGGCTATTTACCCAGTTTTGGCCCCATCTTTGAGCCCTGCAGTCCTAAAGATGCAGGAATTTTGCCTGCTTTGCCCTTGGGCAGTCCTCACAACACCTGGGTCAAAGATGGGGCTAAGACACTGGCAGGGAGCTGGCGTATTCTGCCCTGTGTAGATGAACCCTAGGTCTTAATCCAATTACTACAGTTGTCCCTTCACATTCACAGGGGTTAGGTTCCACGGACCCCCGCAAATGTCAAAAAAATGTGAATATTGATTGCCCCCCCTTCCCCCACCAAAGCGACCATGGGGCCTCCAGAGGCCCCATAGTCGCTTTCCCCGGACTCCCCACTCCCTCCCAAGGCCTCCCCCCTCGCTCCCTGGGGCCTTCACAGAGCCTTCCAAGGCTCCGTGAAGGCCTCCGCGGCCCCCCTCCCTCCCCAGGCCATCACAGAGCCTTCCAAGGCTCTGTGAAGGCCTCCCCAGGCCTCCCCCTTTGCTCCCTGGGGCCTTGATGGAGCCTTGGAAGGCTCTGTGAAGGCTTCCGCGGCCCTCCCCATCCCTCCCCAGGCCTCCCCCCTCGCTCCCTGGGGCCTTCACAGAGCCTTCCAAGGCTCCATGAAGGCCTCCGTGGCCCTCCCCCCTCCCTCCCAGGGCCTTCACGGGGCCTCCGGGGGGACTCCGAAGGCCCCGTGGAGGCCTCCCCGGCCCTCCCTGCTCCCTTCCAGGGTTTTCACGGGGCCTCCGGAGGCCCCATGTCACGGTTTTGGGGGGGCCCGGGGGGCCCTCCCAAAAGTGCAAATAATCAAAACCGCGAATACCAAGTTCACGAATGTGAAGGGGCAACTGTAGTTCCAATTAGTGTAGACCCATTGAATCTGAATCAATGGAACTTGGATTAGTGTTGATGTGCCAGTTTCCCATTGCTCTAGGGGGTCTTAGATTAGAATAGATTTAGGCTTTAGATTCCAATGTGCCACTTTGCATCCTATGCATTGAAAGACTTCTATCACCTCACCCAACCCTTTGAAAATTTAGGGCAAGGGACATGATTTATTACACTTGTTATTACATCTCGCTGTAATTGCATGAAAGAACAGCCACTGAATTATTGCATGAACAACACTAACACTTTACGAATGGGACTTTACTTCCATGATTTAGCATGGGCAAGATTTTGGCGGTTCTCAAGAGAAGACATGAGCTTCCTTAAACACACACACACACACACACACACACACTTAATTTGCAAAGTAAACAAACACATAACTCTTAAACAAACCTAAAAAGTGCAAACAAACCAGGAAAAAAGAGCATAAAAGGAGCATCCTGTGGCTAGTTTTCATGTTCTCACCTGGAAGTTTTCTCACCAGAAACAGGGAGGGGGGAAAGAGGACCATCCATTCACACTGTAATCTTGCAATTACAGTGAGACTTGAGGTTCTTCAATACCTCAAAAAGAGCGATATTGAGGGCTATTGATGGCTTGTCCTGTCAATGAAAAGCAATGCCTTATTCACAGCTAGAGCACAGATTAACCAGGCAAATATGACAACATCGTGTAATAGCGGAAACCACTCGTGCTACCATAACATTGTAATTGTGTGATTTTTGCTGCATCTGATAAAGTCTACAGTCAGTTACTCATATCTATTCTGAAAACTCAAGAGCATTGGGAAAGTTATTCTTGGACTACAGTTCCCAGAATCCCCCTGTCAGCATGGAAGCTACAGTACAAAAATGTAACCTTTCCAAATTCAGTGAAAGCTGAATCATGTGGGAGTAAAAGTGGAGGGAGAAAAATTAGTATAAATCCTGCAGAGAAGGCTGCAAAGACACTTTAAAAAAGGACATTTATAAAATCTATCTTTGACCTATGACCATGAAAATCCCTGTACCATTCCAATTAGTGCAATTTACTGCATATAGCACTACCAAAACTGATGAGTAAGGTCAAGAACAGCTCTTTAATAGCCCCAGCTGCCCCTGAAATCTATAAAAATAAAACTCATAAGAAACTATGAAAGTCAAGGGTAGGAGCATGTAGCATCCAGAATTCTAAACCACCTTGGAGAATAGAAAAGAGACAGAACACAATGTTGTAGCAGAAAAAGCTGAAAATGTTTTCCTCCCCCAGTGAAAAACAACATAGTTAGGGGAAGATATTTGTCACATAGTTTCCCCAGAGCCTTCTACATTCATATTCAGTGGAAGATTCATGGTCCTTGGAGTCAAAAACCTTGGTGGACAGTGTTTATAATCTGAAGGATGTGCTATCAGAAAAGAACTTGCCTACACTGCATTATAGAAAGAAACACAAATTCACTTTATAATGAGTTTTACTTGTGTTAATAAAGGTACAGGGTAATGGAGTAGTAGTTATGTTGTGTTTGTCCATTATTGTACAAGGTCTGATCTCATCAGTGATATCTGCATATGACCTATAAAGGTCAATTCTGGTCTATTCCTCAAGATGACTAAACTTTGTAGCCCAGTGTATAATATGGCCATATTTTAGAAAGCAGAGAACAAAGTTGAAAGGGAAAAAAAGGCTATTGTTCTTTAAAATGTCAAATCCAAATTAAAATAATGTTTGTGGTTCTGTGTCTCTATGGGTAAAGCTATATACACTGGAGCAGAAAACAAAACAAAATGAAATCTCAAATTCAAATTATTTGCTGCTGGAAATTCAGCTGGTGCATCCAAGCTGACCACGAGACCTGACTTTGGGTTGTGGTTGACAGCTCAGTGATAAGTGAAAACATTGATCCAGTATGGAGCTGCTATGGACTTTATCAGACACGGCAAAAACTGTGTCAGAAGAATGCTACTAAAACAAAATGGGTGACATTACCAGACGGCGTTGTCCTTCAGACATTCTGGGGGCATAGCGTGGGCATGAATAATGTGTCCCTTTTTATGGCTTAGGCCATCAATAAAAAAGGGACACTTTATTCATGCCCGGACTATGCTCTCAGAACAGCTGAGGATGCGGGCATCTGGTAATGTCACCTTTTCTGTTCTTGTAGAGTTCTTCTGACACAGTTTGGGACATGGTTTTGTGCCATGTTCACCTGTGTCTAATAAAGTCCTATGAAAAAGGCAATTTCCATGTTGGCCATAATTAGAAAGGAAACTACAAATTAAACATGCAACTATCATACTGGCCTTAGATGAAAGTATGGTGTAGACACACTTGGAATACTGTGTGCAGTTCTTGTGAGCAGTTCTTCATACTGCCCCTGAAAAAGGACATTGTCAGATTGCCAAAGGTGCTGTAAACAGCAGCCCAAATGACAAAGGGGCTGCAGCAACCTCCCTCTGAGGGAAGTTTACAATACTTGGGCTGGTTAATTTAGGGGGGTGGGGAGCAAGGAAGGTTGTAAAATGACATAAGTATATAAAATTATGCAATTATGTGGAGAAAATGGCTAGAGAAAAAGTTTTCCTCCTTCTCCTGAAGGCCAATGCAGACAACAGTTTAAATATATACATAGTAGCTGTTGTTGTTATAGTGAGTTTGTAGCTGCCTTCACTGCCGGTCTACAAGCCTTTTCCCTCTCCACCTCCCTGGACACCAATACCGCTGCAAAACCTCCTGCAGTATTATTGTTCTTCTCTTTGCCCTCCTCCTCCTCCTCCTTTCCATCTCCTTCCCCACCAATATCCCCCTCCGGGCCATGGGGTATGCAACCAGTGATCAAGGCAGCTTCTGCCCACTGCTTGCCAGCTTGCTTCCTCACCTGTCTGCTCACTTTCCCTCTCACTGGCTAGTTTGCCCTGTTTTTCTCACTCAGCTCACACACCACTCTGGTAGCCCCTCACCCCCCTGCCACTCACTGGGTACATCCCTCCCCAAGTGCATCTGCCCTCTCAGGCCTCCAACGACATGACAATGTTAAGCCAAGGCCAACTAGAGTGAGAGGGGAGGTGGGGGAGCAGGGAAGAAGGCAAAGGGGTGCTTGATCTTGCTGCTGCTTCTGCAAATATCTCCTCCTTCCTTCCTTCTTTGCCCCCTCTCTCCCCCGAGCTGGCTTTGGCTTAACATCATTGTGGGGGGAAAGCAGGGAAGAAGGCAAAGAGGTGTTTGATGTTCCTGATTCTGTGAATGCCTTCTCCTTCTCTGCTGTCCCTGCCACTCAAGTTGACCTCAGCTTAACATCATCATCAGGGATCTGAGAGGACAGAAGCAGCAGCGGGCAGATGCACCCATTGAACATCAAGGGGAAGGGCTGCCAGAGTGACCCGTGGGCTGAACAAAGAAAACAGAGTGAACAAGCCTGCAAGAAGGAAAGTGAGCAGATGGGCAAGGGAGCACGCAGGCAAGTGGTTGGCAGAAGCTGCCTCAATCATGGCCCACGCACACCATGGGTCGTAGGGGGATGTTGGTGGAAAAAGAGGAGGAGGAGGAAGGAGGGAGAGAGAAAGGACAATGAGCCACTGCCACCACCGCCAGCCTGAGTCTGCCACAGCTGCTGCAAAAACTCTTTTAGAGTCATGAGCTTTCTCTTTCATCTTTTCAAGAGAAGGATGATGACACTGTGGGAGATTTCTGCAGCAGTGTCTTTGCCCTAGGAGGCAAAGGGGGGAAGGCATGGAGACTGCCACTGAAGGCAACAGAGGTGTGGTGTAAGTGGCCTGGGAGCAAGGCAAAAACATTTGCAGCAGGAGAGTCTGTAGCATGCAAGTTTTTTTAGGGGGAAGGCTTCAAATATTCAGTTTTTTCCACTTTCATGGGGATCCTGCACCACTAACCCCTACAAAAGTTGAGGGCCAACTATATTATTTTTGCTATTACTAGTATTATATTTATTTCTATCCCACCTTTTTCTGAGTTTGGGACCTGAAGCAGCTTACAACAATTTTTTAAAAAATATCGTTAAAAATCCACAAGTTACAAAAGCGATTACACAATAAAAAAAATTAAAACCATATTAAAAAGTGTATATCCTTAAACACACACACACCAGCAAGATTGCTATAAGGTGCAGTGATGACCACCAATTTGGGTGGTTTTAAAAATGAGAGGATGGAATTCTGCCAGTGAATTACAATGGTTATATTATCTCCAATATCAGGGGGAGTATGCTTCTGTATGACTAGGATCCTGTTGTTAACATTTGCTAATGTTGCTCCTGGTATTTTCAATCATACTGTGCAAAGACGTATCCTGTTCAACCCCACACAGCTGTGGTGGTGCAGTGGTTAAATGCCAGTATTGCAGCCACAAGGTTGTGAGTTTGATCCTACAAGGCTCCAAGGTTGACTCAGCCTTCCATCCTTCCAAGGTCAGAAAAATGAGTACCCAGCTTATTGCTGGGTACTCATTAGCTAACACATTGTAAACTGCTTAGGGAGTGCTTTGCACTAATAAGTGGTAAAGAAATATAAATGCTGTTACTATAGCTGTTGTCTCTCCCTGTGTATAAAAGCAGCCACGGTGCTTCCAGGCATGGCTCTGTTCTCCTAGCCATTGCTTAGTGTGTCCTTCTCCACAGGAGATACTAAAGGAGCCACAGTGAACCTGGACTCAGCCCTTTATCCCATTAGTGGCTGGCAGAATGGAGCTGAACCTGAACCCTCCCGACTATTCTTGCACTAAGGGACAGAAGTAGAGACAAAGGACTTTATCAGATGTGGCAAAAATCACAGGATTATGACATCAGGGTTACAGAAACAGGCCCCACTATTGCACGACGTGGTCGTCTTCACATGGTTACTCCATGCTTCACCCGCAATAAGGCGTTGCTTCTAATTGATTGGATAAGCCATCAATAGATCATCAATATTACTTTTTTCATGGTATTGAGGGCATGCAAAACCACGTCCTGTTGTAATTACGAGATTACAACATGAATGGGTGGTTCTCAGTGAGAAAATGTCCAGGTGAGAATGTGAAAATGAAGCATAGGACGCTCTTTTTATGAACATTTTTCAACATTTAGTTTCAACTAAATTTAGTTTCAACATTTTTAGGTTTGTTTTAGTGCATGTGTGTTCACTTACTTTGTTAATTAAGCTGTTTTTGGAGTTTTAAACATGCTTGCATGTTCTCATGAGAGCTGCCAAAATCTCGCCCATGCTGAATCACAGAAGTAAACTCCTGTTCTTAAAGTGCTAGTAGTCATTTTGCGAAAATTCTGTTATGGTTCTTTCACGTGATTAGTGTAATAATGCCGTGATGTCTCTGCTAGCCTCATTTGTGGAATTACAGCATTTTTAGATGCTAGTCTCATAATGCCCATAGGAGCTATCTTATCCCTCTCTGACAGTGGTACCCAGCACCTAATGCTATGTCAGTATGCTTGCTATATCTAGGCCTATACCAGTTGCAGGGAGTGGGGGATGCTTTTGCACTCATGTCGTGTTTGTGGACTTCCCCAAGGCCTAACCACTGGAGGAAAAGAATATGGAAGCAGACACACCTTTAATCAAGACCAGGAAAAAAAAACTAACTTTTCTTGTGCCCAGGAATATCCAAAATAATGACCATCAACACACCACCTCACCACAAAGAGGAGCATTTGTCAGTGTGCAGATTCCTAGCTTGAGTTTTCCACCTCTAAAATTAAAACTGTTGTGAGTTTTGTGAACTAGGTTTATCAAGAGGCACAAATTGCTTTTACCTGAGTTGCCAAGAAATTAAAGACAAACAACTGGTTAAGCATTGGGATCCAGTTAAATCTTCTGAGAATATTTAAATATGATCTGTTGGCAATAGTAAGACTCAAGCCTTGCTGATTTAAGCCTTGTTGATTTGGTACAAGATTCAATCCTTGTGCTTGAACTTTTTGAATTTGTTTCCTAATATTAAACAAGTTTATCTTTTTCTGGGCATGTTTGCAATATGTTCTCTTAAATTCTTTCATCCAAGGGTAAAAAATAGTTACAGCTCTTGATCCCATAGTAGGTTGTTGTCTGAACATGTTTTTAACGCTGCCCTATATGATGAAAGCAAACATGAAGAAAATACACTTGGACATTGGGTAGCATTTTTAGAACAGGGACATTATGTTCACTATTTCCTTGCACATCCTCTTTTGTTTTTCCTTTTCATCACAAAGCAAATAGGAGGGCTTTGCAAACATAACCTAGATGAAAAGGTACTCAAAATGGAGATGAGTAAAAAATAAAATAACATTCCAGGCTGTACAAGAAAAAGGAAGATAAATGGAGTTGTATTAAGAAATGGTAATTTGGCATGAGCAAGTCTTTGCTCTTACTAAAATATAGTGTTGAAACAATGATCTTGCAGGCAAGAAGAACTTAGATGGTGATTAAATGAGAACAAAATACATTGCATATACATAAGAGAAAAATAAAAAGATATATCTCCCTGAAGGTCTTCAATGAGCATGATAAACATCCCTGAGACTATGAAAAGATAATCACTTCTTTAACAAATGGAACATAATCTAAAAATGCCTTGAAACTATGAATTTATGGAAGAGAAAAATCAAAGAATTTTAGAAGAAGTAATAACTAGGCAGAAAAGTGCTCTAAGGAACAGAAAGCATGACTCTTCCACCTTCTCTCTATTTCCCTCACCCCAATTATTAAGAAACATACCATCTCATTAATTTCTTCAAAGACAGAAGCTGCTTGTTGAAAATATATCTTCATTAGTTTGATTTATGCAAAAACAAAGTACAAAAAAATCATAATCCAAACCAGTGGGCATTGTTAGTACATGATGATGATAATGATGATCATGGACTAAGACCTGCCCTTAGTTAGGGAGGATGTCCATCAATTTGACTGCAGCCATATATGTACTTCAGTCCCACTGACTATGCCATGGATTGCATTGTAAGTCTACTCCAGTTTTTGCTTTATCAGAAAACATTTAATTATTGGGATTTAGTTGTTTTGTTTTGTTTTTGTTTTTGTTCTGTTTTTTTACTGAGATCTGCTGTACTCTTCTCAAGCCCAGGACCTAATTACAGCAGAGCTTATCCTGGGAGACTAATACAGTTGGCCCTCTGTATCTAGGGATTCTGCATCCAGGGATTCAACCTACTATAGTTCAAAAAGATTCCAAAAGGAAACCTTTTTTGATATTTTTTATAAGGGAAAACATTTTACTACCACATTATATATAATGGCAGTTGAGCATCCACAGATTTTGTTATCCACCAGGAGAAACAAACCCCAGTGGATATTGAGAGCTCACTCTATGGAGTATTCTTGAACTAATTTCATGTGAATGGGGAGCTGATTTTAGTCTGGAGTGATCCTGGGGGCATTTACACAGCAAAAAATAACTGGGAAGAATTTGGGTCCAGCCCTATTGGTTCACACACACATTGGGGCAGACACATGCTATTCGGAAGGAGGGGTAGCAAAAAAAAACAAAAAAAAAACAGTAAATCTTTGACTTTCCATCCCTCTATTTTCCAGGAACTTTTTTGGAAAGTCCAGGAAACCCCGAACTATTGGTTGTCTGAACAATCAGCAACCATCCCAGAAAAGGGGCAGAATTTTGATTGGCCAGACTTTGGAGGGGGTGGGCTTACAAGTTAAGCCTTGGGATTCTGGATCTGCCATTTTTTAAGGGCCCTGTGCAGGGTCCTCCACTGCCTCCAAAGCCCAGCTGGCAGAAGCTGCAGTCAGCTGAGAGCCAGGCGAGGCCCGAGCTTCTCTCCCCTCCCATAGCTGGCCATTTTTCCTGGCTCACCACCAGCTGCAGAGGCTTCTTCCACTGAGGGACCATTCCCTCGGTAACAGAAGCTGTCATACTCAGTGGTGAGGTGGGCGAGGACCAAGCAGGCCAGATGTCCCCCCTCGTCTAGCCTGTTTTGGCGGGTGCCCCCACTGCTCCCACTGCCGAGGATGCTTCCTCCATGACTGACAGTCATGGAGGAATCATCCTCAGCAGCAGTAGCTACGGCAGTGCTGGGCAGAATGAGCTCCCAAGTCCTAACAGCAAGAGAAAAACATCTTCACACTGTGAGAGCCTAAACAGGACTGCTTAGCTCAACCCAGCCCAGCTCTGAACTACTCTGCTCCAGGGCTGTGAACTAATCAACACTGATATATTTACCCAGCTAGCTTCTGCAAACTGCTGCTAGCTCACAGTGCTGCAAACTGCAGACTGTTTGTTACATCTCAGCTCTGTACATGATAAATCTACTGTATGTCCCAATATCCTGACACAAAGATATAGGAAATTTTGTAGAATGGGACATTACTGAAATCTACCAGTTCATCAAATGAATGGGGGTGGGGGGGGGAAAGAAAGTGGAATAGTTTGAAGGAAGTGGGTTGGTTTCATACTAGGAAGAAAAAGGAAGTAGTCCAGACTCAAATATATTGTCAAGGAAAAGAAATCCTGGATTATTGTATGTCAAGTTGATAATAACTGGGATGACATATCATCTCATCCTGCTCAACTTATAGCTCTGCTCTAGGATCAATAAACACAGAGCTATGTGGCATTTGGTTTTTTAAAAGTGCTTTAAAATCATGATGTAACCATGGATTCAATGTTTCATGTATTACTTCTTTATTATGTTAGTGGAAGGCTCTGCTACCAATAGGCCATCCATGGACTTCCGGCAGGAGGGTGTCATAGGACCAGGGGTGTATGTAGTGGGGGGAAATGAGGGCATTACCACTCCAAATAAGAATTCTCCCTCCCCCAATGCAATTTTCCTCCAGTCTTCAATTTTCTACAATGTAGAGAGTGAGACAGTGAAAAATATTTACACATAGGCCTCTTTTATTTGTTGTGTTCAGATTCCCTTGGTAACTTTTCTTGCCCCCTTTCTTTGGGTACTTAAACTGTATTTCTAAATGACCAGGATCATGGGAGGTCTGGAAGCCATGCCCTATGAAGAGCAGCTTAAGGAGCTGGGCACGTTTAGTCTGGAGAAGAGAAGGCGGAGAGGGGACATGATAGCCATGTTTAAATATTTGAAGGGATGTCATACTGAGGATGGGGCAAGCTTGTTTTCTGCTGCTCCAGAGACAAGGATACAGAGTAATGGGTTTAAACTACAGGAAAAGAGATTCCACCTCAACATTAGGAATAACCTCTGACAGGAAGAGCTGTTCGGAAGTTGAATACACTGCCTCGTAGTGTGGTGGAGTCTCGTTCTTTGGAGGTTTTTAAGCAGAGGCTGGATGGCCATCTGTCGGGAATGATTTGATTGTGTATTCCTGCATGGCAGGGGGTTGGACAGGATGGTCCTTGTGGTCTCTTCCAACTCTATGTTTCTATGATTCTATGAATTCCATGGGTGAGGAGGGGCAGGACTCATGTTTGAGAGGACAATGCCTTAATTCTCTCCCCCCATTAGCTACACCCCTGCATCAAGTGACCCCCCCTCAACTATCAACTGCCCCTGTTGCTATCCATAGATGTAGGAAAGCACTCACACATCCATGGACACAGTTAATGGGATTGACATGTTTTGCTTGAATATATGACAGATTTAAGTGGGAAGGAGAGCATGACTGGGCTCCTCTTGGATTTCTAAACATGTTCTACTGAACAGTCCCATGATAGGAACCAGTCTTAGCAGGGTGCTGAAGCTTCTAAGCACCTTCAGACAACCACATCGAGAAATCATTCTCAGACCATCATGCTAAAGAGACGTCCACATAGGAGGAGATGTTGGTGGTAAGGGTTCCATGAACCTCTGTGCATACATGTTTGAAGAGCTGAGCACTGGACACTTTTTATTTTATTTTTGTTTGTTTGTTCTTTGGTGTATCATCTTGTTAAAAAAATAACATGAGTGCATTTCTCTCCCCCTCACAACAGTCTACCTTTTTGCAATGCACAGTTCCAACCATGTAGTGAACCAAAGTCTGAATGCTTGAATGCTGAAGCACAGACTGGAATGGTTTGTGGTTTACTATTTTAATAATAATACATGTGATGCTGTTGTCTCAATTGCAAGCTCCAGAATAATTTGCAAGTTGGATTCCTCTATTATCTAATTAATTATTGAAAAGCTCTGTCATATTCTTAAAATTAGAGCCATAAATATTGGAACTATAAAACCAGATAAACAGTTTTAAATAGCTGAGCCCCAAATATAAACAAATCCATATACTCAGCCGATTTCTAAATTAAGGTTTTCCAGATTTTAAAAGAAATTTAGGCTGAGATCTTGCATTGTCAGATGCAGCTACAATGGAGCTCGACCTTCATAGCCCCCAACTCAAACCTACCTCTTAAGCTAGACAGGATCCCAACTGAAAGCTTTCTAAAATGCCACAGACTGGGATACTGTGAAATGACATCTCTAGTTCTCGTCCAGTCATGGGGCATGTTGAGATGAGCAGCTGGAGAAACCCCTCAGGGTCCTGCTGCAACTGCTTGTCTCAACACATCCTGTGAGTAAGAGAGTGCTGCACTTGTAACTTCTCAGTGCCCTGATCTGATTTAAATGTCATCAGTCCTCATATGGAGAGTTCTGAAAAGCATTCACTTCTGACAGCTTTCTGACATGATATCATCAGCCTTTTCATCCTTCTTGTTTTCTAGCTCTTCAAGACATCTCCAATCCATCCTGGTTGGGAAGTGATGCTTGGAAATCACTGATGTGCCTGAGGGCCTTTGACAAATAAAGCACCACAAGGTTCTGTTTTGTCTTTTAACACCATCATTAGGTTAATGTTAAGAGGGAGAAGCTATCATAGATTTAGGCTCTGGATCAACAATGTATGGATGCCACTCTCTGTATAAGTCTGCCTCGAAAGTTCATTCTTCTTCTGAAGTCTTGCTTTGAGTCCCTGATAGTCTGGAATATGGTGGGTGGGTGCTTGAAGCAACCTCTTCATCTCTAAAATCTGAGATCTAAAATCTAAGACCTCAAGCAAGACCACCTGGACATTTTCCTGCTCATTTTTAGATGAATGGTGAAAATTGTTTAATTCCAGCCATGGTTTTTTTGTAGCTTCTTTACCTTCACATTGTTTAATTCTGCCACTGCCCACCTTCCTGGACTCATCAGGGAGTTTAGCCAACTGAAATCATCAGGACTTCCTCCCAGAGCTTAAATTGTTTTGGATTGCAGTTCTCAGAATCACTCAGCTAGCATGGTTATTTCTTCTTGCTTCATGCTAATTTATGATTATACTGATTATTTTTTAAAAGATTGTCATTGGTTTTATTGATTTTTCTTTCTTACCACTGTATACTGTTTTATTGGGCCTTTATGTTCCTTGATTATTTGTTAGGAAAGTGTGGGATAAAAAGCTCAAATTGACTGCAGTTGATAGAAGATCCAAACAGTGTGGTTTTTCTGGAAGGCAAGCTTTTGTCTCTCTTGCTCAAATAGCAGATAAGTAAACCAATAAATAAAAAGCAGTCCAATGTGATGTATCCTAAGTCAGTGGTAGCTGTGCACCACTTCAAATGTCAGCACAGAGAAGCACTTTTAGGCCTTGTTTGCACACGCCAAAAATGCCGTACTCATCCCAGATCCAGCACTGCCAGTCTGGATGATGTGCAGCTACTTCCAGGAGAGGATCCACAGTTTCTGGTCCTTAATCTGACTTTGCCCCACACTGCAGTGGTTTGGGAAAAGTCTGGTATTTGTAGGATACCAGGCTGGCTCTGAGGTCTGTTCACATGTGGACATCTGGATTGGGCCAGAGCTGAAGTGACCCAGCAGTCTGCACAGGCACCCACCCAATGCATTAGCCCCGTTGGCCTGTTACCCTTGGTGCCACTGCTACTACCACCACTGCCTCACCCACTGAGAGCCTGCCATCTCCCGTCACTGCTGGTGAGGTATGCAGAGGACACTGGACTACATGTTCAACAAGAAGGGGCTCACTCCCCCCTCCTCATAAATCATGCTGGTACTCTCACACAGAGCTGCTTGGCCACTGGGTGAGGCAGTGGCAGTAGTACCAAGAGCAATGGGCCAGTGGGGCCAATGCAGTGCTGGCCCAGCTGACCTGTGCAAACAACAATGCACTCTCATACTGGTGTATACAGACACCATTGTGATCCATCTGGGGCCAATTCAGAGCATAACACTCTGGACTGGCTCTGGATTAAGCAGCCAGTGCAGACAAGGCATCAATGTTCCACATGGTTTGTAACTTTTAAATTGGCCTTCAATGTAATTGGCAGTGTGGCACCTATGGTAGAAGTGTAGCTTGAATAAAAGTTTCCCAGAGCCATGATCATCTTACATGCTGCTGGATATCACCACATGACTATGTGGCTATTCTGCCATCATAAAATATCATAAAACCTTGATTTTATTTTAACAGCTACACTATCAGAAATGTCTATAACTCTCTAGAAGGAAAAAAAAGATGAGAAAAAGAATAAATTACTGCAAAGGGATACAAAGTCTAGAGCTGAAAATCAAGGAGCAGTTTAGGAGAATTGCAGAAATAAATGAAAATGTGCTGCCAAGACTATTATTTTACTTCTAAATGATTCCCATTTTTAGAAGTGAAATACCTTTTATGCAATGGCAGAAAGAAATTTCCTATTTTGTGTTTAAGGTAAACAAAATCTGGCTCCCAGTTTTGAAAAACAATAGAATCAAAACTCAACACTTACAAAGGAATTTCACCCAGGGACAGGGGGATTTCCAGCAGATAATGGTCCATCAACCAACCATTAGCCAAACAGACACTAATCAGCCTTGCATTTCTATACTCAGAAACTAACCATTCAATTACACAAATTTACATATACTCCCCAACAGGGGTTCACAGCATATGAACTCCACACACACTCGTAACCCAAACATTCTCTGAAGATGCCAACCACAAATGCAGGCAAAACATCAGAAAGAAACTATTCCAGAACACGGCCTCACAGCCTGGAAAAAAACAAGGAAAATCTAATTTCCTATTTTGTCTGGTAGGCAAAGAAACCCAGAATAAAACTTAAAAGACATTGTATGATGCTAAAGAAAAGGGTTGTTGGGGACTTCTGATTATCAAACTGTACTGCTGTTTTGTGTGATTGAAGGCATGGATTTTGTTCAGGGTGAGATGCTTTTGGAACTTGAAGGTCATGATCTAAGATTGTGGTGGCATGGTTATTTTTGGTATGATAAAGTTAAGGCCCATGCAGAATTTAAAATTTTTATCTCTCTTCACTAGCTAGATCTCCTTTATATAAACAGAGCTTTTTTCCAGGATAACGCTAGCCATCTCACCATGAGAAGCCTTTGTCAGGAAAGAATGGGTCAAAAGGTGGAAATAGTTGTTTTGTGATGATCTTTTGTACTTTGAAAATAGCAGTTGGGAGTTTAAATCAAGAGAGATGCTTCTTAAGGAAGGTAAAGATTTCAACTGTTTTTTTTCCTTGCAACTTAAAGAGAGTTTAAATCAATATAAAGGAGATCTAGCTAGTGAAGTGGGATAAAATGAGTTTCACTTAGAACTGTATAAGGATGACAATCATGCAATTTAAAAAGTGTATACATATCTCTTGAAATTGTAGACAGAAGATGAACCTGTAAAGAGTAAATGATAAGGTGGCCCAAAATTTTGGGCATAATGTTCATATGGATGTATGAGAAAAAAAATGTAGTCCAAAGATATTAAATTTGTTTTGTGCAGTAAGTTAAAGGAAAGTTGGTATAAAGACACAGTACAGGTTTATACAGATAGTACCTGACTGCAAACAAGCTATCAAAAATGTCCCAGAATCTTTCAAGCCAATGTTGGGGATATCAAGAGAAGGAGAGGTCTTCTTTCCACACATGGTGGACTTGCAAGAAAGTGGAAAGCTATTCACCTAAGATTTATATGTTAATTAAAAAAATAAAGGTAGATTTTCCAATGGCATCAGAAATGTTTTTGTTGGGTATAATGGATGAAAAACTGGATAGTAAATATGGACTATTTCTCGGATGCACGATAACAGTATCATGAATACTGTTTACTCAAACTTGGAAATGGACTGAAACACCAATGATGGAAGAATAGATTGTTAAGGTTGCTGATTTTGCCCAAATTACCAAATTAATGTGGGTTTTAAAAGATAAACCAGTTGAAGACTTTTTGAAAGAATGGAAACAATTCATGGACTTTTTAGGCAAAAAAAATATCTAACAATTATGTTAACTAACAATAAATCTAACGGTTATGGTTATTAGTAATTCTAATAACCTTAGTAGGTTTATTTTAGCTAAATCTGTAATGGTAGAATAATGTATTTCTTTTTTCAATTTTTCTTTTTTCATTATAGTTTGGATTGGGGGGGGGTCAGAGTTCCTTTGTGTTTTAGTTACTGTTTAGTGTATAAGTTTGTCTTTATGGTTTTAGTCTTAGTTTAGTGTCTTAGTATTGTGTCTTATCTCAGCATTGTGTCTGAATTTTAGTTTAGATTAGTTTAAGTCTTAGTTGTATATATATATATATATATATATATATGTATGTTTGTATGTATGTATTACATATGGTTATCTCTTATTTCTCCTTTCCTTATTTCTGTTTTCCTTTTTCCCCATATGAATGTTGATTATGGTAGATTAGCTGTATTAAAACTAAGAAAGATTTTTTTTAAAAAAAGAAATGCCTATAGTTATGTTTTCTTATTCCCCATTTAGGAGGTAACCTTTCTTGAGTCCAAAGTCAGCAGCAGCCACAGTTATGTACAGGAGCTTACCAGCCAAGCTTATACCATTATCAAAGTCCAGGCAGTCCAGGTCAGTAGCATACAGCAATAGGTCCCAGGTGTCAATCCAAGAGGGGGTGTTTGTTGAGTAGTGTGGCCAGTCAGTGAAGCAGGATTCAATGTTCTTTGGCGACACGAGCCAGGAATCCAGAGACAAAAATGTTGCTTCCTCCAAAATAGTTGCTTGTCAGCAACAACCTTCTGAATGAAGTGCTGGGATTTTTATGGTCTGGCAGCCTCCCTCAGCTATTGCCTGATTAATGAGCATTTTCTGTTTAAGTGCTCTGGACATCGTAATCCCTCCCTTTCTCATCTGTGTTCAGCTGTGGAAGGTACATCTATGCATGTGTTCTGTGGTTGTTGGAGGTGCAATTGTCTGTCTCAAGCATTGGCAGGTCCCACTGTCTGTCTGTATCATTATCTAAACTTTGCAGTTGCAGTTCTTTACAGTTCAGGAGTCATTCTGTGTAAAATTTGCATGTGTTTGTTTTGTTCAGAAAACAGCATAAAAATGTCTGTTTTCTGCACAAAAATAGCAGGTATGAATTTTGCACAGAATAAGTCTCAAACTGTGAATAGTTTTCAAAAATGGCAGTTTTCAAAGACTCTTTTGCAGCAAGAAGAAAATTTCTAAAATTACTCATTCTTTCTTTTGAGAAGAAAAATAGCAACGAATTACATCCCTACCAAAGCAGAGCCTATGTACTAATAATAAACTCATGCTGCCATAAGCCAGTCCTTATGTAGACAGAATGGCATCATCCACTCAGATGGTAAAGGTATCAGCAGACTTGGTGGACCCTGGGAGACCAAACATCATCCTTGACTACAGATATTTGAGCATGGGGGGGGGGGTAATGAAATATGGGGAGGAGAGGGAAAGGAATAGAGTAGTCTGGAAAAGTGCATGGTTGGCTATTTCCTCCAGCAGGATGATTTTGTGCTGATACGTAGTTTTCCATGTACCATTTATTCTGTTTTTAAAGGCTCCTAAACAATACTCAGATGAGCTTGAAGAAACACAGCAAGCAGCTATGCCATAATGGCACTGCAAAAGGAAGGACTGCCACCAGAAAGAAGTAGAGGATGAAAAAGAATGGAGGATAGTAATGCCAAATCTATTTTTTCCTAATTTCCAATATGGAGATTTAAACCCAAGAATCAGACAGTGGGCTTGACAGCACAGGGTGGTGGTGGTGGTGGTGATAAAAATCCAGATGAGATTTGAACTACTTTGGCCCAGAGCTGTAGCGCATGAAATTCGGACTATTCTGGCACGGATTTAAGCGCCACACCTGCCCAAGCCCGAATCTGGATTTGGATTTTTTTTTTCTTGGGTTCCATTCAAAGCTATTACTCATGCTTGATGCTGAGCTCTGGAGAAATCAAAGCCCCAGCAGTACTCGCCCTCTCTGAAGTCAGAATGGGTAGCTAGCCTTGTGATTGCAGGGTGGGCTACCTGTTCTGGCTTCAGAGTGGGTGACTGCCGCTGGTGCTTTGCTTTTTCTGGAGATGGAGGGGCAACTGTGCACTGGAAAATCAAAACCTCAGAGGTAGTTGCCCTCTCGGAAGTCAGAACAGGCAGCTAGCCTCACAATGGCAGGGTTCGCCAGGCATTCTGACCTCAGAGAGAGTGACTACCACTGGGCTCTGCCTTTGGAATGAGCAGTGGCCCTGAGAAATGGAAAAAATCATGGTACCTCAGGCAGTGCTTGCCCTTCCTCTCCTCCCCACTCCCACCTCAAATCCAGTGTGCGTGGATTGTTCACATGGCAGTTTCCTCCAGAGTCTCCAGCAAACTCAAGAAAACAGTGAGTTTGCTAAAAGTCAGATTAAGGTCTGGTGCAAATGGGGCTATACATCATGTATCACTATTGCATCAGATCTGGGGAAAAGACCATATGTCATGTGGCATTATCAGGCTGAGTTCGGGGAGGTGGGGATTCAGGGGTTTCACTGGTGTAGACATGCCCAATTACTTCCCATTTAGAGATAGTACATCTTTCCATCATTCAATTACATTGCCATTTGTGCCACTTATCACCAAAGACTTTGACTACATATATAAATATGAGAAAAGTGATTGAGTAGCTTTAAAAAAGCACTAAAGACGGATCTCTTTCGGCAGGCCTTTCCTGATTAGATCCCGGCCTCAGGAACTCAGTCTCCTGGCTTTTTAAAAATTATGTATATATTTGTTTTTAATGTGTTTTTTAGTTAGAAGGTTTTAATCTTATTGTGTTTAATGTCTTTTTATGGGGGAGGGTGGGGGTGGGTGGTGTTTTTAGTCATTATTATAATGTTTTAATTGTTGGAAGCCGTCCCGATTGTTTTTAGCAGAAGGGCGGGGTATAAATAAATTTTATTATTATATTATTATTATTATTATTATTATTATTATTATTATAGTTAAAATAACCTAACTGATATATAATTTTTTAATGGAACAGAAAGAGAAAGGAAATCTAAACTCTTGTTCTAAAAATAATATCAGTAGAAATGGAACAAATACAAAGTTACAGATACAGAACCATAGTGTGAATCAGGAACATTCGATTTGACAGCTTCTTTGGTATGCATTTGTGGAGAGAAAAGAATGGAGAAACTTCTTTTTGGCATTGAACAAATGATTTCATTGTAACAACAGTCTTAAGTAACATTTCAAATGATATAGTACACACACTCAGGACTTTATCAGATGCAGGGGAACATGGCTCAAAACCACATCCCAAACTGTGTCAGAAGAACCCTATAAGAATAAAAAGGGTGGCACTATCAGATGCCCGCATCCTCAGCTGTGCTGGGAGTGGTGCACAGCATAAATAAAGTGTTATTTTTTATTGATGGGCTAAGCCATAAAGAAAAAGGACATGTTATTCACACCCGCGCTATGCCCCTGGAACAGCTGAAGAACGTCATTATGTGGTAATGTTGTCCATTTTTGTTCTTGTAGCATTCTTCTGATGTGATTTTTGCCACATCTGATAAAGTCCTCAGAGTATAAGAAGCTGTAGCGCCACAGAGATTATGAAGCAAAGTAAACTATTTTGACTACAACTACACTATTGGAAAAATGAAAATAGGAAATGAATATTCCATGTCAAGATTTAAACCATCCAAGCTAAAATACAGTCATGACCAGTATCATGATCACAATGACTTCAGTGTGAACATTTTCCTAATCCAGCCCTCATCAACAAGGTGGGAGTATTCCTGTAAAAATAGTTATACTTCCTTCCTCTCACCTTGTTACTAACCTTCCATTGTCTGGCTTGTGTGTGTATCTGCTATTACACGGTTCATAAGGTAGCAAAAATATATACATATATATTTGTAGATCATTAGGAAAAATAACATTCTGTGTCAGTGAAAAACTTACAGGAGCTGGAGGGGACTAGGTTGCAATCTTGTAACTGCTTACCCAGAAGAAGACAGTCCCACTATTGAACTCAGTGGGACTTCTTTCTGAGGAGACATATATATGATAGTACTGCCATTCTGACCACCTGTCCAAAGTCAGGAACTTTCACAGGTTAGTTGCAGTTCTTACAAACCAGACCACAGGGTTCTACAAACAGAAAAATCCTCCCTCATATCAAATATAGTGATTAGTTAAACCCTGAGCAAGAACAAAACCTGTTCAATGTTTTTCAAATAGAAAGTTTGAGAGGGACAGAATTTGATGGCAATTAAGAGCCTGTGAATGCAAGAAAATGTCAAGGCTTTTCTCTAGAACTGAACGTTGAATAGTTTTCAGTTCATTTATGTCTTGATCTACTTTTCTTTTGTGATTAAGCTATCCAAGCTGCTGTCTCATATGATAGACTAAGAATGAAAATCAATGAGTTTATTTATGTAACGGTCTTACTGCAATATTAAGAACACTCTTTTTTGTTGCCTCTATAACTTTATTTCAAACATGTTTCACAAACAACATTGTATCAAGTGTGGTCATTTCAAGCTAGGGTAAAAAAATTGAGTGATAATTGTGTGTTCCTCCTTGGTGTGCCAAACTTTCAGGAACCCTAGTCCACTGAGTCAATGTGGAGGAATGCTGGGAGTTGCAGTTCAATAACATTGTGAGAGCTACCGTATTCCTATGCTTGGTATACATTCTTATTCTATGCAGGGATTTAAATCCATGGCTGTTTCATTCTTGATGTGAAGCTGAAGAATTACAGTAGTTTTTCTCCCTGATGCAGGAGAAAATAACATTTCTCTATAATATTCTTCCTGTATTTGAATGTCAAAAAGTATTGTAGAGGAACTGTTCTGCATAGAAAACTAGGTGGTTTTTTTGTGCAAAAGCCTGCTTTTTGTGCAGGGGAGGAAGGTTCCTCCACAGAAAATAGTATTGTCTGTCCAAAAAACAAACAAACAAAAACAAAAAACCAGGAAGGGGTGGTTGGAGGTTGGTACTGTCACAAGTGTGAAACTCATTGCCCAGCAGAAGGTCCAAATTAGCAGAAGCAAAGTGAGCATGGTGTGGGAGGCATGTTTATTTCAGCTGCAGAAATAAAGGTATGCAGCTCCAGAGTGAGACAAATGAATGGTTTTCAGAGTCCACTTTATATGTCCTTTTACAACTTGTAAACAGTTAGATGAACATTAACATCTTAGATCAAAGCATATCATCTCTGTCTACTATTCATCAACACGTTCAGGCTGTCCCAGAGATGGCTATATTTGTTCAAACAAAGCAAATAGTATGTGAAATTTTTTGGCTTATCACACTACACTATTATAGCACTATTATTCCACTTTAATTGCTATGGCTTCCTCTTGTGGAATCTTGGATTTGCAGATTAGGGAGGGGCATTTAGCATTCTCAGACAGAGAGCTCTTAGGCTTCACTAAACTACAAACTCCAGAATTCCACATGAGGCAGCCACAGCAGTTAAAGTGAAATAATAGTGTGATATAGTCAATAGGAACTTTGCATGTTTACAACAGAGTCTATTGTTTAAGCAAGGAATTTCTTGATCAACATTTGTAAATCAGGGATTAAGACTTGTAAGAAAGACAAAGACAGGGGTGTGAGAGACAAAAGCTCACCTATTGCCAACGTGACCCTCTCATTTTCCAGTCATGGAGACTTCTGAACTATGAGTACAAAAGGAATAGGGAATTTCTAACTGAGAGTGAGGGCCTCTATTTTATTATTTTCACCACAGGTGCTGTTAACCTGGTTTCTGCACAGAAAACAAGTGGTTATTTTTACAGGAAACCAGTATTTTCTACAGAAAACAGGCTTTTGCCTCCCCAAAACTCCTCCATATATTTTCTAATAATATATTTCCTCTGCAACACTTCAAGATGTACAAATATTAGGAAATTTGTGCAAGATGCTCACTGGCCTATTATTCTACTTAACAGGGTTTCCTGGCTGTCAGGAACCCTATTTTTTGACCTGAGAATGAATAATAATGCATATTCTTTCGATCCCTAATCTTCAGTCTCTCAGTTTAGTGGAAACATTGATTGTTTTTGGATAATCTAGTAAGGGTAAATGGCATATCCAGAAGGAGGCAGCCATTTTTCTTCTAGCACATTCCTTTAGGAAGAAATGTAGGGAATAATCACCCCCCGAAAACTATACAGAGTTGTGAGGGGGGCGGTGTTTTGATGGCCTCACACGAGGCGAGTCAGGGATTGGCTATGGTGTATCACACCATGGCTTGGAGAAGTTGGGGCGGAGCTTACCTTATAAAAGGCTTGCTGCCCTGGCAATGGGTATGCCGCCTGATGCAATCAGAAGAGTTGGATGTTGCAAGTCAGCTGTCTATCAAAAATATGTTCGCCCCATCTGTTTTTAACCCAGTTGATCTGTTTTTAACCTTGTTGCTGTTTATAGCTTACAGATTCTAGACTGTGGCCAACAAGGAGCTGAGTACTGGTATGAGGCCACAGCGTTGTGTTTTGGGCTACATGCCATACCAAGTTGAGTCAATTTGGAACCCATTTGGGGTTGGGCCAATTGGCTGCAGTTGAGTGGCTGGGCAGAAGAGGCCTCAAATGGCATGGTTTAATGCCTACTCTGTTTGGAGAGCATCGTGGACCTCTGCCTCATGTTTTGTTTATCCACCTCAGTGGCAATGATTTGGGTCTGTTAAAGGGTAAAGCCTTAGTTATTCAAGCCATAGAGGACATGCAGCACATCAGGTCATTATGGCCTGGTGTACAACTAATTTAGTCAGCCATCGTGCCTTGGCAGGTTTATCCTGGCAAGGGTGATACAAAACGTATTTATGTTACCCATAAGTGGGTTCACAGGGAGATCTGGAGTGCTATGGCTACAGGGCTTGGTCATTATATTGACCACCCTAAGATTTTGTTTAATAAACCTGAGCTTTACCGGGTTGACGGTATCCACTTGTCAGATGTGGGGATCCAGCTCTTTCTTGAGAACATACAAACTGGAATGAGGGCTGTTAGAGCCACCCTGGAGGGGGATAAGGGCTAAATAGACACTTGCCCTTATCTGTAGCAGGGGATGGGGGAGATGGGGTTACTTCGGTGTCCACCGATGGCACCCCTTTTGGGTGTAGGATGGATCCATCAAACTGCACCTGCAGGTCATGTGTCTGGGGACAGGGAGATAGGCTGTCCTTGAGGCTGGCACCAGGTTTCAGCCCTCAACAGAAGTCCTGCAGCTTGAGGTGCTTCATCCTGGGGTCTTGCCTTCCAGTAGATGGTGCCCGGGGGGCATCCAAGTTTGCTGGGATCCCCCCTGGGACTCAGGTGTTTTGTCCAGGGAAGCTGGGAGGTATGTCTGGGAAGACAATCAGCTCCAGCTTTTCCTGCACTGGGTCTCCCCCCTGGTTTACATATCTCAAGAAATAAATAATTAAATAGGTTAGAGATTCAATAAAGTGGTCCATATTTCAACCCAGCTATGGTGTCTCACTCGTTATTTCATGTGTTGGTCATTAAAGGGTTTTCCATGTCTGCAAGAATGAGCTCTTTCTTGCTTCTGTCTGTAACGTCAGTTTCAAATCCCACTTAAAAGACTGAAGGTGATACTTAAGTAAACAAATGCTTTATATGAAAAAATAAACAGATTGCAAGGAGAGATGTAGTAGTAATGGAGGATTGTCAACTATCCTGATATTTGTTGGAAGTCCAACTCTGCCAAGAATATAAGGTCCAACAAGTTCCTCACTTGCCTTGCAGACAATTTCATTGTCCAGAAGGTGGAAGAGGCAACAAGGAGACCAGCTATTTCAGATCTGATCCTAACCAATGGGGATGACCTGGTTAATGGAGTGGAAGTGATGGGATCCTTAGGAGGGAGTGATTATGTTCTCCTGGAGTTTGTTATACAGAGGAAAGGGAAAGCCAAGCATAGTCAGACATGCATTCTAGACTTTAAGAAAGCTGATTTCAGAAATTACTGGGGGTTATCCCATGGTCAGGAATTACTGGGGGTTATCCCATGGTCAGGAAGACTAAAAAAGAAGGGAGTGCATGAGGGATGGGAGTATCTTAAAAGTGAGTTATTGAAGGCACAACTTCAAACAGTTCCAATGAGGAGGGGAAAGGGCAGGTGTCTAAAGAAACCAGGATGGATGTTGAAAGAACTCTCAATTGAGCTAAAACTTAGAAAGGACATATACAAGAAATGAAAAAAGGGAGAAATCACCAAAGAAGAATTCAAACAAATAGACAGCTCATGTAGAGTGAAAGTCAGAAAAGCTAATGCACAGATGGAGCTCAGGCTTGCTAGAGAGGTTAAAAACAATAAAAAGGGCTGTTGTTTTTTATGTCTGTAGCAAAAGGAAGAACAAGGAAATGGTAGGGCCACTGTGTGGAGAAGATGGCAAAAGGCTAACAGGACAGAGAAAAGGCAGAACTACTTAACACCTTCTTTGTGTCAGTCTTTTCCCAAAGGGAAACAGTGCTCAACCTGAGGAAGATGGAGCAGATGATGCAGTAGGGGAAATACAGCACAGAATTGGTAAAGAGATAATTCAGGAATTCCTGGCCATGAATTCAAGTCTCCAGGACCAAATGAACTTCATCCAAGGGTATTAAAAGAAATGGCAGAAGTAATCTCAGAACCACTGTCAGTAATCTTTGCGAATACCTGGAGAACAGGAGAGGTCCCAGCAGACTGGATGAGGGCAAATGTTGTCCCCATCTTTAAAAAGGGGGGGGGAAGAAGACCCAAATAATGACCGCCCAATCAGCCTAACATCAATACTAGGAAAGATTCTAGAGCAAATCATTAAACAGACAATCTGAAACCACTTAGAAAGGAAAGCCATGATCACTAAAAGTCAACATGGATTTCTCAAAAACAAGTCATGCCAGACTAATCTTATCTCTTTTTTTTTATAGAGATACAAACTTGATAGATGAAGGGAATGCTGTGGATGTAGTGTATCTTGATTTCAGTAAGGATTTTGACAAGGTCCCCCATGATATCCTTGCAAAAAAAATTAGTGACCTGTGGGCTAGACAATGCATCCATTAGGTGGATTTGTAATTGGTTGACTGACTAAACCCAAAGGGTAGTCACCAATGGCTCCTCTTCATCCTGGAGAGAAGTGACTAGTGGGGTGCCACAGGGTTCTGTCCTGGGCCCAGTGCTATTCAACATCTTTATTAATTACTTGGATAAGGGAACAGAGGATATGCTTATCAAGTTTGTAGATGACACCAAATTAGGAGGGGTAGCTAATACCCAGAGGACATGGTCAGAATCCAAACTGACCTCAACAAATTAGAAAGCTAGGCCAAAACTAACAAAATGAATTTCAATAGAGAGAAATATAGGATACTACACTTGGACAGTAATAATAAAATGCACAGATATAGGATGGGTGACACTTCACTTGATGGCAGTGAACGCGAAAGGGATCTAGGAGTCTTAGTGGACCACAAACTGAACATGAATAGAATAGAATCTTTAATACAGTCATAGACCAGTACAGATAAAAAGGGATACATAATAAAAAGAAGGTAACAAAGGTAAAAACAGGTAAAAGCAGTATTTAAAATGACCTTTCAGATTACATAGCTAAAAAGAGGATACAGGATAAAAATAAGGCAAAAAGGTAAAAACACAGGTTAAAAGCAGGATAAAAAGCAGTATTTAAAATGACCCTTCAGATTGAGAGAGACAGAGAAAGGAACAGAGAGAGAAGCATCTGCTCAGCTGGCAGGGATGCAAAGAAGGGAATCGGCTGCTTTCCTTCCCTCCTTTGTAATTATTCCTCTCCCCCACCCCCCACCCCGTGGTCTCCCTCCTTTGTTGGTTGATTTATCTGGTTTTCTCTGGCTCAGACAAAGCTACAAAGCTATGCTCTTTCACCCTTGCACTGCCCTCCTCCTTGCTTCCTCCCTGCCTCCTGCCTGACTTTAACAACAATGATCTGGAGGCCATGCCCCTCACCTTTGTATGAACAAGAAAGGCCGAAAGCTCACCGGATCTTCCAATTTAGCAATAAATCATGTGAACTATGCAGTGCTGGTGCGAAAGGATGGCAATCCAGAATTTAATGCACTTTATTCTGCTGTGTAACTGGCCCTCTTGGAGTCACTAGCAATAAAGGTTGGAGTGCTGGCTAGGTCCATTTGCCACTCTATATCTATCACCCGTTGTTTGATAGTTGCTTTAGCCTTATCGTATCCCAGTCTAAGCAGAATATCTGGAGAGAAGCCCAGTGTTGAGATTTTAGTCATCATTGTTTGTTTCCAACTGGACTAGAAATTATCACTTATGGTTAGTGGAGCAAGGCTGGTGGGATACTCTGAGCCAGTGGCTGAGTATGGTCACCCAAATTCTGGCCTCCACTTTCATAAACCCTGACACTAGTCTCAGAGCTGCATTAGAGACATGTGTTGGAGTTCGTTAAGCTGATCTTAAAAATTTGGATTGCACAAGTTCTAATGTTGCAGGGTTGGAGAAGGGTTCCAACTCAGATTCATAAAGCAGTTGTGCTACTGATTTGGCTTCAAAGAGTTTGAGTGCTGCGGGTAAATAGTGGCCTCCTCTTAAGAAATTTGAGAATGGCTGTTGTGCTCCTCTGTGCATTGCTAGCAGCAACTGAACATGAGTCAGCAGTGTGATGCAGTAGCTTAAAAAGCCAATGTGATTCTAGGAGTATAGTGTTTAGATCAAGGGAAGTAATAGTGCCACTCTATTCTGCTTTGGTCAGAACTCCCCTGGAATGCAATGTCCAGTTCTGGGCACCACAATTCAGGAAGGATATTGAGAAGCTGGAACATGTCCAAAGGAGGGCGACCAGGATGGCAGGAGGTCTGGAAGCCATGCCCTATGAGGAGCGGCTTAGGGAGCTGGGCATGTTTAGTCTGGAGAAGAGAAGGTTAAGAGGTGACATGATAGCCATGTTTAAATATTTGAAGGGATGTCATATTGAGGATGGGGCAAGCTTGTTTTCTGCTGCTCCAGAGGCTGGGGACTTTTTCAGATAAACCTAAAATCCGGAAGAAGCCATCAGGAAAGGAACGCAGCTGCTCCGCAGCAGGGGGCAGTTTCTGACAATGCCGTCCCTCTCCCGGTACCCTCCGTGTCCCTTCTGTGTCGCATGGAAGGAAATGGCGCCACTTTTTATTCATGAAGAACTTTCGTGAATAAAAAGTGGTGCTGTTTCCTTCCATGTGACACGGAAGGAACATGGAGGGTAATGCGAGAGGGACAGCGTCATCAGAAACTGCCCCCTGCTGCAGAGCAGCTGCGTCCCTCTCCTGACGGCTTCTTCCGGATTTTAGGTTCATCTGAAAAAGTCCTAGGACACAGAGCAATGGGTTCAAACTACAGGAAAAGAGATTCCACCTAAACATTAGGAAGAACTTCCTGACAGTAAGAGCTGTTCAGTAGTGGAATACACTGCCTCGTAGTGTGGTGGAGTCTCTTTGTTTGGAGGTTTTTAAACAGAGGCTGGGTGGCCATCTGTCAGGAATGATTTGATTGTGTATTCCTTCATGGCAGGGAGTTGGACATGATGGCCCTTCTGGTCTATTCCAACTCTATGATTTTATGAATCTAAGAATATCTGTCAAAAATCAGTGTACTTAGCATTGCACATAGTAAATCTTTCACTTAGATGTAAATGCATTCAAACTGTTAAGGATGTATTTCACTTTCAAATGAAAATATTAGGAGGAATGCTCTATATGTCTGTTCAGAAGTGAGGCCCTTTCTGTTCATAGAACTTACTCTCACACATGTGTGTATAGGATTACAGCTTAGAGGACTCCTTTAAAAGGTAAGATTTCTTTTAAAAGATTTTTCCCTCACTTGATTTTTGAAGGACATCTAAAATATTCCAGATATTTTTAAACTATATTAAATTAAAAAAAGACTACTGAATTAAAACTCACTAAAGATTGGTGGAAGTAAATCTTATCTCACAGTTTTCTGATCAATATGGAGCTGTTCACCTCTATGGAGATTTTCACACCGGGGCTAAAAGCCCTGGTTTTGTCCCACCACCTCCTCTCCCGTTCCAGCAACGGAATGGAGGTACATGTTCGCACACTTACCTCCATTCCACTGCAGGAATGGGCATCCTCCCTCCTTGCCCAGCCAGCTGTAAATGCAGCTGTTGTAAGGCTGCTTTTACGACCGACCAAAGGAAATCCCACTTGTTCTCACAAGAGAACAAGTGGGAGGAAAAATCAAATTAACCCTCCCCAGCTGTCAAATAAAAGAATAAAAATAAAAAAAAATTAAATACAAGTAAACCGGGGAGTGGGGGGAAAGGGTGGCACTTACCTGGATATCCTGACCGTGGCAGGAAGTGCCTGCCATGGAGCTCCTCCCCCATCTCTGTCATTCCAGAACAGAGATGGGATCCAATTCGCACACCCACATTCCATTACAGAAACAGAACCAGGTGCTTAAAAATGGCTTCTCCCCATGAATAAAATATCATGGGGAGAACACAGAATAATGACAATTAGGGGATGGAACAGGGTAAATGTGTATGAAAGGGAAATCTTTCAGAACCCTGTTCTGTCCCTGTAATGGGACTAATTGCCTATGTGAAAATCTCCTAAGAATACAAAACTTCACAAATTTTTCAGAGTGGAGGTTGACTTTGAGATTCTCATGAACATTTCAAAAATTGTGATCCAAATCCAAATCCATGTATTATAATTAAAATTATACTGTGTGGGGTGGGGGAAGAATCTCCAGGTTAAGAATGTACGCTCTTACCAACCTCGAATTTTCTGTAATATTGGAGAGCCAATGCAAGCAACAACAAAAACCTTGAATACAAATTATATTATTTGCCATGGGAACTGCCACATGCAGATTTACTTGGTTGCTATGGTAAGCAACACTTACAAGTGAAGTTTAAGTGGCTAGAACAAGACAGCGCATTAGTCAGGCATACAATGCAGTTTAAAGAAAGTCTTTTGACACTTCTCTTTTATACCAAAGAAATCTACCCCAAAATTCAGCATATGGCAAATTCATCTCCAGACCCATGGCCCATGACCATAAATCTGATTTTTTAAAAAAATTAATCATACAGCATCCTATAATCATATTTTCTGGGTGAGTTTCAATTAAGTTAAAAACAAATTTCATGAAGATATGGCAAAACAATAAAAAACAAAACCAATATTAATGTCACATCCCAAATAAAATAATGTTAATGCAGGGTGTTAACACATGAGCCCGTGAATGTGCTTTATTTAGAGAAGATCTTTTGGAGGTGGGGGAATGAGCATCTAACATCTTTTCTAGACCTGATTTAATCATTTTTTTAAAAAGTCTTTCAGCGTATACGTGTGATCATGTGGAGGAGGAACAGAATCACACTACCTAGACATGCTTCCAGTGTTGAACACACTGTTAAACATGGCCCAAGATGCTCATGCATTGAATATACTGTCTGCAGAGTGGAAATCTGCATACCTGCAAACCTACATGCATACACTTGTACATTCATGGGTGTCTCCTTTGCAGATGAAGTGCTCAACATTCTGGCAGTATATGCAAGCAGAAGCAGCATAAGGAGGAGTAATTCTCCTATACCACCTCCCCCATATCACCAACTGTGCTCACAGAGGGCAATGACTGAAGAGGGACAAAATGTATGCTTCATTTATGAAAAAGACGCATCTAATAATGAGCAGTTCAATACTCAAATTATTTGGTAAGATTCATGTTAGCAAAGAATGTACAGCTGGCCCTCCATATCCACAGATTCTGCATCCATGGATACCACCATCCATGACTTGAAAATATTCCAAACAAACAAACAAAAAATAAATCCAAAAGCAAACCTTAATTTTGCCATTTTATATAAGGGATACCATTTTACTACACCATTGTATATAATGGGAATTGAGCATCCACGGGTTTTGGTATCCATGGGGGTGGGGGTGGAACCAAACCCCAGGGCCCACTGTATTCCCACCCTCCAACAGTTAACCTGGGTCCTTTGATTCTAAACAGATCCCTTTTCCTGATGCTAGGCTGATCTTTTTGCACTTTTAATAAAACCACAGTTCAATGGAATAAGTAGTTTTTGAATGATTAGTGCAACAACACAAGCATTTTACAATTATAATTTGTTAGGACAGAAATGATAAACAACATATTTCTGTAATAAGCAAACCAACTCTTAACACCATCTGATGAAGGCTGCAGACTATTCTCATCAGTTATGGGAATCCACAGAAAGCCATGAATGTTACAGACATCTGAAATGAGGTCAAAATCAACCTGGAAAATATAGTTCATTACATGTTCTTGCAGTTTAGGGGTGGGGTGGCAAGATTTACATACTAGCAACAAGCAACTTAACCCAGTGCTAATTGTTTCCCATTTGAGAATGATTTGATAGATACAAATGCTAGTCTCCATATCTGATGCTGTGAGAATGTAAGAGCTTATCTAGTGAGTCATACACCCACTGCACACAATGTAAGAGAGTAAAAATGCTTCTGGGTGAAAATATGGCCATAACTACTGCTTTGTTCATGAGCTGTCAAATCTTACTGAGTAGTGTTCAAATTTAAAATAAAATTTACAACAAATGTAGTCAAAATCACTGAAGCTATGCTCTTTAAGTGATGAAAATATGCATATTAATAGCCCCAGTCATCAGATTCTGAAGGAGTCTGTAATTATGCATGTTATTGTACCATCTTACGATTGTTACATATTTCCAAACTAAACTGTTGTAGATTATAATTTAACCTCATAATTCTGGATAAAAGTCAATTTATAAACTAATTAGACAAATGACACAAAAATATGATGTGTTTTCAAAATGTATTTATGCACAACTTGTTCAATATCAATGTGTGAGAAAGTATGTGTAACTTCAGATTCAAGACATGCTGCCACCACCTTGAACAACAATGACTAAGGCCTTGTCGATATGGGCAATATCCTTTCAGAGTCCTGCAGTTCTGACAATATAGGGCATTTGCTTCAATCTGCCCCCAGGCAGTCTTCACCACCCCCGGAGCAGATACAGGGCTGAGATGGAAGAAGGCAGGGTGGGCCTGATACAACATTTTAAAATAGTACCTCCTTTACTTCATTTTTACTGGGAGGAAACGTATTGGGCCCTGCATGTACACAGGAACCTGTCCCAGCAGGCCGGCTCTCACTGCTGCTGCCAGTTTACCTCACTCTCCAGAAGGCAGGAAGGAATCCTGTAGCATGGGACCAAGGCTGGTCACATGCAGAGGGTCTTGGTCACATGTTGTGGGTCCCCTTCCTGCCTTCCAAGACAGCAAGGGAAATGGTGGTGGTGGCGGCTGCAGCGATGGGTCAGCGTGACCATCCTGACTTCCTCCCATTCCATGGAGGGAAGAGTGAGAACAAAATTGCTTCCTTTGGGAAGAAAAAGATATTGAAGAATTACATACATACCTAAGCAAGAGTGATCTACACATTCTTGGATGTTACCCTGGGTTACTTTGTGACCTCCTCATGATATACCACTTTGTTCTTTGAGATATACTGGTGGGGGTGACTTTATTGCGCAGAGTAACTGTAATGATGAACCATCCAAATTTGTGGATGATCTGTCTATCAGTGGATTGCTGGAGTCCCAGTCCTTAGAAATTGTGTTGTATTCCTTTCAAGACTGATGAGCAGCAATGGCTGCTTTTCTGAGATCCTCAGATCAGTCCTTCAATAAATGGCACATTTCCACACAACGACATAGTGAAGATCAAGCCCCAAAAGTTTCTATTCTTCTCATAGGATTGGGTCTTCTAAACTGAACTACCTAATTTCTTAAGCACTTGATTCCAATTAGTCCCCTTAACTGTGCTGATGGAACCAGGAACTTACTTACTGTTGTACCTACCCTGATTTCTATCTTATTATTATTTGCCTAATGTAGAATTGTTACATTTTACAAGACATGAAATTGCCCTAATATAAGACGTATTGCTTGTTTAGAAATGGACTGGCTTTGATTCATTGAGGCGACCACTTTTCTTACTGCGCATACCTTTTACAAGTGTTTTCTCCTTAATATAATGCAATATAATCCTTTCCCCCAATATATGTATTTCCATTAATGAGCCTTGCTACAACACAAAACTTTGCATACAAAATATATAGCTTTGTGTTGCAAACTGGAAAGCAAAATTCTGAAAAGTACAGATTTCAGCACAAGTGCATATTGGTTTCCTGATAATAAGTCCATCGGGTCTAGATTTGGTATATTCATATAAAAATACACATTAATTTCTCCTACACCTGTCAAAAGGATGCTAAGGGATTAGTCAGTCAGATATCTCTGGCATAATAGTCATATAGGTCAGTTTTATATGACTGATACATCTGCTGCAGGAAGCTTCCATGTGTACAGTGCCCTCCTGGATTAGACGCTGCTGGAACAAAAGGATGTTGCATATAGTGTTCATAGTGATGAATCACCGCATTGCAGAATTCACAGCACTGTGCTGAAAACTCCCCATGCAGAGTTCAGTACATTGGCACTGATAGTACAGATAATCTTGTGTCAAAGGGGGAGAGCAGAGTATTATAGAGCAGCTGTGACACATCCACAGAGCTGTTTTAAAAAATAAAGCTCAGAAAGGCCAACATGTCAAGGGGCAATACACACTTAGTAATGTCAGATTCTCATTTCATATTCAGTGCTAGTAAGATGGTTTCCCAGTTTGAACACAGGATGGCAGAAATAAGTGGTTGGAATCATAAGTCTCTCCCATGCCCTTGCCCTGTTAGCAATGGACACATAGAAACATACATCCCATATGGTTTATTTTAAAAACAAGCAGAACACTCCCAGAAATCCAAAATCTGATCTAAATGTCTGACTATCTGAAAAATAAAATAAATTGTATACTTGGAATAGCAGAAAAAGAAGAAAAACCGTTCTCTTGAGTCCCCCAAGCCTAAAAAGTCAAGCAGAATAGATAGATTCATGGAAACGGTGACCTGCAGTATTCATGTGGTCTCCAGGGATCCTTTGACATGGTCCTCAAACCCTGTGAATCCCCTTTATGGAAGTTCAATGCTTATGTCTTAGATAAGCATTGAACTTCCATATCTAATTCATCTAAATGACTTAGATGAGGGAATTAGGGGCATACTTATCAAATTTGCAGATGACACCAAATTGGGAGGAGTAGCTAATACCCTAGAGGACAGGATCAAAATTCAGAATGACCTGGATAGACTGGAGAGCTGGGCCAAAGCTAACAAAATGAAATTCAATACGGAGAAATGTAAAGTACTGCATTTAGGGCGGAAAAATGAAATGCATAAATATAGGATGGGAGAGACCTGGCTGAATGAGACTACGTGCGAAAGGGATCTAGGAGTCCTAGTAGACCACAAGTTGAACATGAGCCAACAGTGTGATGCGGCAGCTAAAAAGGCCAATGCAATTTTGGGCTGTATCAATAGAAGTATAGTGTCTAGATCAAGGGAAGTAATAGTGCCACTCTATTCTGCCTTGGTCAGACCTCACTTAGAATACTGTGTCCAGTTCTGGGCACCACAATTCAGAAAGGATATTGACAAATTGGAGCGTGTCCAGAGAAGGGCAACTAAAATGGTGAAAGGTCTGGAAACAATGCCTTATGAGGAGAGACTTAGGGAGCTGGGTATGTTTAGCCTGGAAAAAAGACGGTTTAGAGGCGATATGATAGCCCTGTTTAAGTATTTGAAGGGATGTCACGCTGAGGATGGAGCAGGCTTGTTTTCTGCTGCTCCAGAGACTGGAACACGGAGCAATGGGTGCAAGCTCCAGGAACAGAGATTCCACCTCAACATGAGGAGGAACTTTTTGACAGTAAGAGCTGTTCGGCAGTGGAACACACTCCCTCGGAGCGTGGTGGGGTCTCCTTCCTTGGAGGTCTTTAAACAGAGGCTGGATGGCCATCTGTCGGGGATGCTTTGATTGTGATTTCCTGCGTGGCAGGGGGGTTGGACTGGATGGCCCTCGTGGTCTCTTCCAACTCTGCAATTCTATGATTCTATGATTCTATGTCAGTTCTACACAAAATGAAAGAAAGAGTATGGCTTCAGGCATTGTGTCCAAAGAGATCCAGCTCTCTTTGCCCTGGTTTGTTAGTTCATTGTAAGAGGAAGAGACCCGTATCCATGGGGGATTTCTTCTGGGGAACCCCATGGATACCAAAAACCACAGATAACAGTGAACACTATTGAAAATGATGGGACTTCCAGTTTAAAATACCACAGAGTTTGCCTTGGAGAACCTAGAAAACATCTAGAGAAGATAACTCTCTAGGCATTTTCTAAGAAGACTCGATGGTAGGTGTGCTGTTTTTGTGTCCCATGGATAACAGAATCAGTGGATAATGAATCAGCAGATATGGGGGTCCAACAGTATTTTCTTTGGTTATGTCCTAAGGCTCATCTAATTTAGCCAGAATATGCTGGCTCCCCATCAGCATATCCTGGCCAGGGATCAGACCTGTTCCTCCCCTATTACCTCCATGAAATGAGAGGAAGTCCAGAGGGGAAGGCTGGCCCATCCCTGCAGCTGTCCCCCTCACCTTCTCTGAAGCTAGGAAGCCCCCTGCATGTGACCAGCTTTGGTCACGGGCTTTGGGACTCCTTCCTGCTGCAGTGCTAGGCTGGCCTGCTGGCACAGACTCCTATGGTCTCATGGGGCCCGATCCACTTTTTCCTAGCAGAAACAGATTAAAGCAGGTATTTTAATGCAACAGTTTATCAGGCCCTACCCCCTCTTCCCCCTGTCTTAGCCCTGTATTATCTGGGGGGTGGGTGGGTCGTGAGGACTGCCCAGGGGCAGAACAGGGCAAAATCCCTGTATCATCAGGACTGCAGGGTTCTAAGACGGGGGCAAGATGGGATATATTGCCCATGTAGACAAGCCCCAACAGGACAAATGAATTATTTTCCCTTGCTGTTCCACAGCTGAGTCTATGATATATGCACATTGAGCCCTGGGGCTGGATTTCCCCATTAGATTACCACCTTTTCCTACTGCATATAATATCCTTTACCCCCTAGTTGTTTTCCCCTATGTAAAAGATCTAAAATAAGCATGTTCCATTTGTTTATATGTGCACAAAATGAAATAGTTAGATGTTTGTTATATACTCAATTCATTCAGCCACACAAATCAGAAAGCAAAAATTATAATCATTCTCTAAACAGATTTCCTGCTTCCTTTGATGAAGATAAACATTGGTTCAGATAATGATGTGCTTATTAATCTTATGAACACTTGAAAAAGAAGACAAGATGCAAGGTGGTCCAAGATGCTTCAGTTTGAGGTCAGCATGCCAAGACAAAAGGTCAAGAACAATATTCACCAACTAAGTAACAGCTTTCTGTAACAGGCATGTATCATTAGACTAGAAACATCTCAAGCTGTGTAAGTTATCTAGGTCTTATAGAAAAAAAGCTTCTTCATATTAATTTCTGCTGGTCAATTATGTATGAATAAACATCATTTAAAAAGAGACAGTTTATTTTATTCAAAGTCACAGGTAACCAAAAAGGGCATCTCCTCTTGCTTTATATGAGACATCCTTTTGCTTGATATAGTGCAAACACTTAAATATTTTGCTAAGCAAAGTGATGATTACAAACCCTGTCCTTCGTTCTGTTTGTTAGTCTGTTACAGTGGCTACAATGATACCCTTTCAAGATTTCAGCACTCCACAATCATCACAGTGAAGAAACACAATGTCATGATAAATTTCCTGTGCTAATTGTACTTCCATTTCAGGACCTCATTTCCCAAAGGAACTGATGAGCAAACTTGATCAGCAAACATCAACAAATATATATATATATATATATATATATATATATATATATATGGCACATGTACAGTCCATTATAGTGAGCATGGATTTTTTATATGATACTTCAGCTTTGGGAAAAAAAATCAGCACATTTGATCAGTCACCATCTTCATTTCTTATAAACCCAATGGTCTTTCAGACTTGTCACAAATAAGACCCCAAGAAACAATCAATGTAATTTGCTTAGGTGGCTTTAAGTCAAGGCCAAAAAAGATTGAAATGCCATGGTACAAAAATATTCATCACAAGTGCAGTCTGTATGAGAGATATCAGTTTTGAACTTGTCTTTCTTAAGGCAGTAGGTAGATGAATTTAGATTATTTTCAGAATGACAGCATTGAACATGAAACTAGGGGAGAAAATAAAACAAGTCATGAAATATAATAATAATGAAAAACAAAATTAAATATCATTAAAAATGCACATACCTACATGCTTGTTTCATTGATTGCTTTTGCAAAATTGGGTGAACATGATGAAAGATGCTCTGGAACCCAGAATTGTCACCATTAGAGATCACTGTATGAGAAAATCAGGAATCTTTAAACTCAAGGTTGTATTGAACTGAATGAATCATCTACTGCAAAGTGTATTGAAGACAGTTGTACGTTTCCTCTGAAGCTATGAGATATTTCTCAATGAAAAGATCCATAATGGCAGGGAAAGAAGTCTGAAAGACAATTTGCCTTCCATGACCTTTCTCTCCCTGTACAATAATGGGAGAGTGTTAACTGTGTTGTAAATGGCATGTACTCCATGTAGAATAACAGTGAAAGCTGACTAATTGTTGTTCTGTGCCTTCAAGTTATTCCTGACATGTGGTGACCCTAAGGTGAACTGATAACAGGGTTTTCTTGGCAGAATTTGTTCAGAGGGTGTTTTCCTTTGCCTTTCTCTGAGAGAGGCTGTGAGAGTGTGATTTGCCCAAGGTCACCCAGTGGATTTCCATGGCTGAGCAGGGATTCGAATCCTGGTCTCCCAAATGTCCTAATCCATCACTGAAACCATTATACCACACTGGCTCTCAGATGGCCAACAGGGCTGCCTAATGTCCATACAAAATAACTCTTTACCTCACCGTCAAAAAATTCTACTGAACCCTATTATCTCAAATAATAAACCAAGAGGTGGTAACAAAGACTGAAGTAGAATGGACACCAGTCATTCACTATTGTAGATTAAGATGGAACGTGGATAGAGATATTGAGATATACGGTTATAATACTAATAATAAAGGGAAGAATTTAGTAATAAAAGTATGTTAAGAAGAGTAGAAGGATGAGACGAAAATAGTAAGAATACTATAAGGGAAAAATGGCAGTTTTTAAGGAATAGAGAAGAAGACTGGGAAAGTCACAAGCAAACAAATGCTTCAGGTTATTTGTACAAAGGAAGTCAGGTTTTAATATTTTAAATATTTTGTAAATCGTCATGGGTAACACAAATGACAGTATAAGTGTACAGTTTTGCTCTGGTATAATAAAAAAGTAAACTTTAAGAATAATAAAAAAAATTCTACTGAACCCTCTGAGACATGCAGCAGGTTGTAGCAGATGGAAGAGGGCTTACTGGCTCACTGATGGGACCAGTTGGTGGCCCAGCCAGCTCCCCTATGGCTTCGTCCTTGGGTGGCCTCCATGGCTGCATGGCCCTGCACTGCATGCACTGCATGCACTGCAGCCAGGAAGGAGTGGGAAGAGGAGCACCAATTGGGCTGGTATTTAAGCCGGCCCCTGGTGTGGGCTCCTCAGTGTGTCACAAGGAGCCGAAGAGAGCAGATGTGTCTGAAGAGTGAGGGGAGAAGAAGGCGAGGCCGGGAGGAGGCCATCAATGGAAATGGGCACACAGCCCTCCAGCTGCTTTGCCCCCCTGGCAGCCTGGAACCCTGAGGTTTCTTCTGGCTCTTCCACATGGCGGGTGCAGCGTGAGGTGGTGGGTGGCCATGGCTGGAGCCAGTGGGCTGCCAGGAGGTGGCCCATAGGAACAGGCGTCCAGGACGGTGCTCATAGCAGCAGGCGGCTGCAGCTAGATATGACGGATGGCAGGGAGACAGCCCAGGGCAGCGGCTGCCCAGAAGTACTGGTGGTGAGTGGATGGGGAGCAGATGGAGACTGGGGATGGGGGCGGTTTGCTACCTCCCCCTCCCCTTCCTTTTTTGTTTTTGCAGGGTCTTGGGCCACGGGATCAGCGGCCAGCACTCAATTAAAGCCAGTGGGTCGAGGGGCAGCTGGGAGGGGTGGGAGTCCAGGGTGGGGGGGCAACTGATGGGGCAACCCCCTTGTGTCCTTTACCTCCCGGTTACCTGCCCATTCATCTTGGTGGGGGGCATATCGGCACTGTGCTTCTCTCCCCTCCTCATTGGCTTTGCCATGGGGGGCCTAGGCCTCATCTCTCTCTCCACTCAGGGCACTCACATTACCTCTCCCCAACAAGACAGGAGTGGAGGGTTGGGGGTTGGTAAGAAGGGTGGTGCCTGCACCTCGGAAGGGGGCTGGTGGCCTCACCCAATGGCAGCACAAGGGTCTGGGCTGCGGGGAAGAGAAGGGGGAGTGAAAGGGTAGGCTCATCCCCTCTTCGTTAGGGTGCTGGGCCATAGTCACTACTTCTCCTACGGACACCCAAAGGGTGCTCTGTCCTATTGGTCGAAAAAGAGGGTAGGTTGGAACAAGCATGCCAGCAAACAAGGCCACTGCAAAGACACACCTGGACACACTATCTTCACCAGCCACCACCTCCTCGATGGGGGAGGTAGGCTCGGTTCCTCCTCCTGGTCCTGATGCACACAGTGGACCCAATGAGGTGACGGAGGACCCCAGACTGCCCTTAGAGGCCTTCTTGGCACCCACACCCAGTGCAGGGGACATCATGGGGGTCTTATCCATGATTGCACAGAAAAGTTCTCCCTGCCAGAGCTGGGGCTCTTGATGGAGGGGAGCCCAGCACGTCTTCCAGCGTTGGAGTTTCGAGTGGTGCGCTGGACACCACTAGTGGCAGTGGGTGCTCCCGTCAGTCACGATCCCAGGGCTGTAGTGATTCCAGAGACTCCAGGCACTCTGATTCACATGACATCCAGAAGATGGAACGGAACACAGAAGGGAGGACTCTGAGACAGAAGTGACGGCGGCTGTGTCACCGCAGGGAGTCCAACTCTGATTTGGATTCTTCAGCAGGTGAGTCTTCTAAGGACAAGGACTACAACAAATTCAGGTATTGGGTAAAGGGGGCATGCAAACCAGGCCTCCCTGGGTGGGTTTTGCAGCTGCGCAAGAACAGGGAGAAAGGGGAAGCCGCCAAGAAGAATGACGGCAAGGATCGCCCAGGTGGTGAGTACCATGTTGGCTCTCAGCTGGCCAATAGGGCTGCCCAATGTCCATACAAAATAACTCTTTACCTCACCCTCAAAAATGCTACTGAACTCTCTGAGATATGCAGTAGGTTGTAGCAGATGGAAAGCATTTCCTGAAGATAACAGCAGTCATTCCCTACCAAGAAACTTAAAACACAATGCTTTGTCTGATGACATCCAATGTAATTCAGCCACTGAAGTTAAAAGATCTGGCTGTAGCCAATAATAATAAATAATAATAATAAAATTTATTTATACCCCGCCCCGCTGCTAAAAACAATTGGGGTGGCTTCCAACAATTAAAACATTATAATAATGACTAAAAATATCACCCACCTCCACCCACCCCCATAAAAAGACGTTAAACACTATAAAATTAAAACCTTCTAACTAAAAACACATTAAAAACAAATATATACATAATTTTAAAAAGCCAGGAGATGCAGCTCCTGAGGCCAGGATCTAATCAGGAAAGGCCTGGTGAAAGAGATCTGTCTTTATTGCGTTTTAAAAGCTACTCAAGCTCATCAGCTGACGGATCTCTTCAGCAAGCCATTCCATAAATTGGGGGCGATTACCGAAAAGGCCCTCTGGGAGGTTGCAGACAGCCTAGATTTTTGTGGCTGAAGCAAATTCCTCCCAGAGGACCAAAGTGCGCAGGGAGGATTGTATGAGAGGAGGCAGTTACGGAGATAAGTTGGACCCAAGCCATTTAGGGCTTTAAAGGTAAAAAGCAACACCTTATACTGGGCCCGGAAACTGATAGGCAGCCAGTGGAGAGATTTTAATACTGGAGTTATATGGTCTCTCCAAGATGTTCCCGAGACCACTCTGGCTGCCATATTTTGTACCAACTGAAGTTTCCGGACCAAGCACGAGGGTAGCCCCATGCATTGCATCCTTCAGGGAAGGATATATCCCATCATGTTTAAAGGAGGCGGCTGTTAAGCCTATTTTGAAAAAACCTTCCCTGGACCCCCTGGCTATGAATAATTATAGGCCAGTCTCTTTATTACCATTTTTGAGCAAGGTGATCGAGAGGGCAGTTGCTCTTCAACTCCAAGCTGTCTTGGATGAAACCGATTACCTAGACCCATTTCAAACTGGCTTCAGGACAGGCTTTGGGGTTGAGACTGCCATGGTTGCTTTGACCGACGATCTGCGTCTGAGCATTGACAGGGGTAATGTGATCCTGTTGGTGCTCCTAGACCTCTCAGCGGCTTTTGATACGATAGATCACAGCATTCTTCTGGATCGCCTGGGGGAGTTAGGCATCGGAGGCACTGCTTTGCAGTGGTTCCGGTCCTTCCTCTCAGGCAGGACCCAGAGAGTGCTGCTCGGGGACAGTAGCTCCAGTAAAAGGGAGCTCACCTGTGGAGTACCACAGGGTGCTATTCTGTCCCCGATGTTATTTAACATCTATATGAAGCCGCTGGGTAAGATTATTCGGAGTTATGGAGCTGGGTGTTATCAGTACGCTGATGACACTCAGATCTATTTCTCCGTATCTCGTTCGTCAGCCTTGAATTCTGACGGCATCTCTTCTCTCAATGAATGTCTTCGGGCAGTAATGGGCTGGATGAGGAAAAACAGATTGAGACTGAATCCTGACAAGACGGAGGTGCTCACGGTAGCGGCCCCGAAACCAAGAATCGAGTTGCAATCTCCAGTCCTGGATGGGGTCACACTCTCCTCCAGTGACTGTGTTCGCAGTCTAGGGGTGCTCCTTGACTCGTCGCTCCTGATGACAAATCAGGTAAATGCGACAGTCAGGAGCGCTTGTTATCAGCTTCGGCTGATACGCCAGCTGCGCCCTTTTCTGGAAGTAAGGGATCTTGAGACCATTGTGCACGCGCTGGTAACCTCACGTCTGGATTTCTGTAATGCTCTCTACATGGGGCTACCCTTGTGCCTAGTTCGGAAATTACAGCTGGTACAAAATATGGCAGCCAGGTTAGTTTCTGGAACATCTAGGAGGGACCACATTACTCCGGTTCTGAGGTCCCTCCACTGGCTGCCTATCAGCTTCCGGGCCCAGTACAAGGTGTTGGTTATCACCTTTAAAGCCCTAAATGGCTTGGGCCCAAGCTATCTCAGGGACCGCCTTCTCCCTTATAATCCTCCCCGCGCTCTCCGGTCCTCTGGGAGGAATTTGTTGCAGTCACAAAGACCTAGGCTGGCGACTACCTCCCAGAGGGCTTTCTCGGCTGTCGCCCCCAAATTGTGGAACGGCCTGCCCGACGAGATCCGCCTATTGACATCATTAGACAGCTTTAAAAAGGCTGTCAAGACGGTTCTCTTCGGGCAGGCTTTTCTGGAATAGCTAACCCCGGCCTCTGGAACCCCCTCTGGAGGTTCCTTTTGGATCTCCTAACAGATGCTGCCTGCTTAAAAGGATATTTAACATATTGTACCACATATTGATTTTAACTTGTATTGATTTTAACTTGCATTAATTTAATAATGTTTTAAGGGGAGGGAGGGATTTTGGGTTGTTTTATACTGTCTACCATTTTATCATTGTAAGCCGCCCCGATTGCTTGCAGAGGGGCGGGATATAAATAAATTTTATTATTATTATTATTATTATTATTGCAGAAATCTAGATGAGAGGTTACCAGCACGTGCACCACAGTCTCGAGGTCCCTTACGTCCAGGAAAGGGCGCAGCTGGCGTAATCAGCCGAAGATGATAACTGGGTAGGAAATCAACTGGAGGCACAAGAGGGGTAAAAAGAGGGTAGTAGCCTGGCATATACGTTCCTAAAAAATCTTTTAAGGTTTTCAAGTTAAATCCTCTAGATGTGGTGATATTTTGTCCTGCTCAAGCCTATCTTGTGTTTCAGATAGGGTAGGCATTTTAAATAGCAGAAGATATACACAATGTGTTCTCCTTTTTACTACACTAAGTACTAGCAGTTCCTTCAGTCTTCATACACTTTTTATGTACGCTTTAGTATCATTCCTTTTAATCTTTGAGTGCTTTTTTAAACTTGGACACCCAGCAGTAAAAACAAGACTCCAAACAATATTTTATTTGTGTTACACCTACTGTTACACTCAGGTGTATTATAGCTTACTGCATGTTGGAAGCAACGCTGTGGGTGGTACTTATCTGAAACATGACTGGTTTTTCTGAACAACAGCATGACAATATTGACCCATGCTCAGTTTGCAACCTGTTATAGCTGGAAAGCTCATAGTTTTGTTGTTCCTTAACCAGCCATATGTGTGTGAGCAGACATTTAAAGTCTCACAGACCTGACAGTTTGCAGAAGAGAAAAAGTAGCCAGAAAGAGGGTAAAACAATCCTTCTCAAACCCTTCTCCAATCCTAAATCACTACATCCTAAGATTTTTTTCAGTTGCTAGGTAACTCTCACACCATTTGGGAGGTCTTATATTTTATTTTGCATTTTCATTCTTTTTCCAGTGTGTTTGATGAGCTAGTGTGGTGTAGTAGTTTGACAGTTGGACTATAACTCTGGAAGAGTCACATCCTCAGATCCATATTTCAAATCCTCACTTGGCCATGGAAACCCAATGAGTAACCTTAGGCATATTACATTCTCTCAGTCTTAAGGAAGGCAATGGCAAATCTCCTCTGAATAAATCTTGCCAAGAAAACGCTGCAATGGGTTCACCTTAGGGTCTCCACAAGGTGGGAAATGACTTGAAGGCACACAAAAACAACAGTTTTAAATTTGATCTAACTGAATTTTTTGTGTTATGTGTTCAGGTTTCCATTTTAAAAATATTTTTCAACACTGTAAAATGTTAAAAGAGACATACAACAGAGGAGGCACTATCAGAATGACTTAGAGCATAAGACCAAAATTGCTAGGAAAGTCTAAAGCTGCCTAGTGTATGGCATAGTGGTTTGCGTTGGACTATGATTATGACCCAAGGTTCAAATTCCTACCCAGGCATGAAAGCCCACTGGGTGACTCCACGGTTACAGTGTCAGCCTCAAGTCATGCACTCTCAGCCTCAGAAAACTCCATGATAAGATCACCTTAAGGTCATCATAATGACCAAGAAATGACTTGAAGGCACACAAAACAACAGCAGCAGCAGCAGCAATCCACACAACCCCTAGGGTAAAGCCCATTTCACCACTTTTTAAAAATACCTGGGAAAAACCACTTCAGCCTGCAAAAACAAGATCAGACCCCATGTGACCACAGGTGTCCATACCACCATACTGGCCTGTTCCTGCAGCTGCTGTTTTCCATCCCTCTTCTGCCAGGAAGCAGGCCGTCTGCATGTAACCAGGCTGGTCACATGTGGGGATCTTGCTCACATGTTGTGGGCTAGCTTCCTGGCTTTGGAGACTGAGACTTGGGTGGCAGTGGCTGCAGTGATGGACCAGCATGGAGGTCTGAACTCCACCCTGTTTCATGCTGGTAACAGGGAAGGAACAGGCCTGTTCTGTGGGCAGACTACAACAGTGGGAAGCCAATGTATTATGTAGATGAGCCTTTAGAAGAGCAGTCACCAAATGTCTTAGTTCAGGATCTTAAGTTTAAGGACTTCAGAGTATCAGTCTCATTTTCAGTATTGGATCACAGAATTTGCTGCTGTGCTGGTGATGTGAGCAACATTCAGCCATTTCACCTCCTTTGGTCTCCAAATCCTTGTTGATGCTTTCAGAAAAGCTCATAAAAAGTTTGCTGGCAACTGTGTGAATGCTGATTGACTCAGCAAGCATGGCTACCACTCTTAGGATTTTATCAGATGTTCCCTTTAAAGCATTCTTTTGCTGGCATTAAAAAATCCATTTTTATGCCAGTTAAATAATGATCCCCCATTCCCCGTGCTTGCCTCTAATCCCAGCAAAGGCAGCTCCGGCACTGAAAGAGGAAGTGAACAGAGCTCCATTCACTTTCTCCTTTGAATTCCCATGAAATATCATGAGACTTCATTGCACGGGAAATTAAAAAAAAAAATACTAAAAAGTATTTAAAAGCACAAAAGCACACTTAAAAGCTTACAAGTAACCTGGGGAGGGTCATAAAAAGTGTGTCACTTACCTGGATGTCACGATCTCACCTGGAAGTGTTCACACCAGACAGGCCACTGACGGGGTAAGTACGGGGGGGAAAGGATGCAAGGTTTCACATGCCGGCTATGCTGGCAAAACAACAGCAGGGGGGATCAATTGATGCTTAAGCCGTCAGTTAAAAAGTACAGTTTTTGGCAAGGACATAATCACAGAAGGGTGACATCTTCTGATACGTGTGCCTTTTCACAATTATGTGGCATGACTATGACGCCGTATTTGATGCATCTAATAAAGTTATTAGTTTTCAATGTAGAAGGAGGATATTCAGCACAGCCTTAAACACAACTGATTGCAAGTGCAAATGAAGCCAATCTTTGTCATATTTAATGGGAGGAAGCTTTGGTGTGGCAACTTTGCTGCTCCTAATTTAGGTTGTTTTATTTGCCTACTGTTAAAATTATGAAACATTTTGATATCCGCATGTGTGTATCTGGCAGAAGGACAAGTCACTCACATTGTGGATGAACTTCTACAGAGAATTTTAGAAGGTAAACTTTGGTTGCTCATGCTAGGAAAAAATGAACTGCAATAGTGAATAACTAAGTTAGAAATCTTGCTTATTATGGAAGTACTATCTACTCTAAAAAGTTGTGGTTCAGGAGAACAGTTGCAGAATTCAAGAATTTTTAACTTGCTGTCCAACTGGGCTTGATAAAATAATAAATCTTAACAACTGGGAAAACAAAGAGTAGAGGGCAAGACAGCCAGATAGGCAGAGTTTTGAGACAGCTAGACAGGTATAATTGCATACTGAGTACAAAGCAAGTTAAGTCTGGTACAAGCAGTAAACAGTTTGGGAAAAGGTTAACTCTTTGCTTATTCTAAATGTAGTTTTTAACTTTGCTTTTTAAAATTCTAATGATGTAAATGTACAGAGATGTTCCACAACTTAGAACAAGAACCTGCTATGAACTGTGAATTTAAAATGGACTGATCTGCATTAACGTGCAAACAGTATAATAAATTTATAACCTACGAAATCTCCAATGAATCAATATAAATATTTGAGAGCAGGATAATGCAGTTTCTTAATGGAAGAAAATGGAAAAATCAGCACAAGTTTATTTATCGGAATGAGGTAACTATCCAAAGCATCTTGAAATAAAGTTATGCATAAATTCTATACTACAGTTTCATGTACAAAGTAATTACATATTTCTTATTCAAACAGAACAACAGGGGTTACTGCTATTATTCAGCTACAATGACTTTTTTAAAAAAAAGTCATTTGGCTTCTGGTTTTGTTTGTTCTTTGTCAAACAAGTTATTTTGGGATAGAACTAATTTTCATGTATTTACTTTAGAGGGAAAAGTTTTAGCAAGAAGCATGTGGGCAGCCAAGAATAGAATGTAATCTTTGGAAGTGAAAAAAGGGTGCTAGTTGGAAAATTCCCCTTGAGGGATCCTCATATTTAGCATCTGGGGTTCTGCATGTTGTTTCTAATATTAAGCTGAGACTAAAAATGCTTTGCCAAACTGATTGTCAGAAGTCAGCTATGACAAAGCAAGTCACTACTTTTCAGGGATTAGATGATTGAATCCAGGCCCTTTTCTCTTGTCTAACAAGGAGACTGGTCCAGTTAAAATCATCATCTGTTTAATAAAGGGTAGGGCAATTGTTTGGGTTGGAAGGGGCACACTGGACACCTTAAATACCTGGGGACTGAAAGCTCCACCCACCCACTCCCGACTGCTGCAGAAGCTGCTACTGCAACTACCAGCAAAATTATCCTGTAACTGTGGTGATCTATGATATACAAGGATGGCAGAGTCTTGGGTTCCAGGTGAAGAGGAAGCAGCAGAAATGAGGTTATTCTTGGGTATGTCCTAGTCCTTTTGGAGCTGGTATGAATAATTTTGGTGGAGGAAGCAGGTCAACACTGTGGAGGCTGCAAAAATTACTGGGGGTGCGGGGGAATATGCAGTCTGGGAGCCACATGCTGCTGGGACCTGTTGCAGCATATACAATATGATGTCCCTATCCATGGGGCCAGTACCTGCAGTTTCACTTACCCACATCTCCAAAAAAGTTCTCTCTAGGCATTTGTAGGTCCTCCAGTGCAAGTCTATGGCATGTTTCTGCCAGAAGTTGACCATAGAGTTGTGCCTAGAAAAGTGTCCTCTATAGAAATCTCTAGGTCCTCCAGTACGACCCTATGGTATGCTTGGGCTGCAGGGCCTTCATTTCAATAGGGTTTGCTATTATCCATGGTTTCACATTTTCACGGTAAGTCCAAAAACATATCCCCCATGGATATGGGGATAGTACTGAAGTATATTCTCTAACATTACACAGATGAAAACTAGGACATGTGTGGCTGAACAACATCAGAGTATGGTCAAAAAGGGTGGCCAAGCATCAAGAGGGTAACAGTTATTAATGAAGAAACACACAAAAACTACTATTTTAAGCAAAGAAACCTTGGTGTTTATGTACTGAGTTAAGGAAAGTCTGAAAAAAGCAGGGGGGGGATGAGAACAGCAGTCACTTCCTTGAGGGTTTTTTCCATCATCTAAACAACCCCTGTGTTTTTCTTTTTGCATCTGGAAGGATCATTGTGCATCTGGAGGGATCTAGGATTCCTAGTAGACCACAAGTTGAACATGAGTCAACAATGTGATGCGGCAGCTAAAAAGGCCAATGCGATTTTGGGCTGCATCAATAGAAGTATAGTGTCTAGATCAAGGGAAGTAATAGTGCCACTCTATCCTGCCTTGGTCAGACCTCACCTAGAATACTGTGTCCAGTTCTGGGCACCACAATTCAAAAAGGATATTGACAAATTGGAGCATGTCCAGAGAAGGGCAACTAAAATGGTGAAAGGTCTGGAAACGATGCCTTATGAGAAGAGACTTAGGGAGCTGGGTATGTTTAGCCTGCAAAAAAAAATGGTTAAGAGGCGATATGATAGCCCTGTTTAAGTATTTGAAGGGATGTCACGCTGAGGATGGAGCAGGCTTGTTTTCTGCTGCTCCAGAGACTGGAACACAGAGCAATGGATGCAAGCTCCAGGAACAGAGATTCCACCTCAACATTAGAAGGAACCTTTTGACAGTAAGAGCTGTTCGGCAGTGGAACACACTCCCTCAGAACGTGGTGGGGTCTCCTTCCTTGGAGGTCTTTAAACAGAGGCTGGATGGCCATCTGTCGGGGATGGTTTGATCAAAATTTCCTGCATGGTAGGGGGTTGGACTGGATGGCCCTCGTGGTCTCTTACAACTCTGCAATTCTATGATTCTATGATTATAGCAATCACATTTATACCTCAATCCCAAACTAGCATTAGATAAGCAAACACTCACTATCTTATTCCATTCCATATGGCCTTATCATAAATTATCATTAAAAAACCCAGAGCCCTTTATACTCTGGACCTTTAAAATAAACTATTTGGATCATTTCCCATCAATATGTGGGCATGAACCATCTGAAAGAAAAGCTGTACAAGGCTACAAGCCCAGCTGAACATAGTCTCTATTTCATTTGCACAACATTGTATTCTATAGGAAACTGAGACCTATTCACAGATGTAAATTTCTTAAATCTTGTTTCACTACAGGGTTAGAACTGTTATGAGTTTCTCCAAGAAAGTTAAATTCCACTTTGAGGGCATAGAACAAAATAACTGTAGTGTTATAAAACTGAGATTATCACAAACAATTTGCTATTTGATAGTCACATTTATCAATGTAGTTTTTCTGATTTATCCCATATCCCCAGTAAATTCATCATTGTTCCTAGTATGGAAGAAATCCAAGCTAGAAAGGCTGGTTTGTTAGAAAAGATTAATGAACTAAGAGACTCTTGCAAGGATATTTTGTTCCTGTGTATACTGGTAAACAAAACTAAAACATCTTTTTAATGCAACTTGATGTGCAACATCATAGGTGCATGTGTTAGCCAAGGGACAATGCAAACCTTATCAATGAGGTATCACCTTGAACCAATGCAGTTTTCTGGGTTTAATCTTTAGATTAAAGAGTTTGGGTTAAGAAAGGGGTGAAATTATAGGCCTTATGGGAATGGTGGGCATTTAATTTGGGATATTTGTGATGTTCCTTCAAGTGCTATGAACCATCGCCTTACTGAGGGATTAAATAATATTTTGCTAGTTATTTGTGGTTTATAGAATTTTTTATCAGCCTGACAACAACATCCAAAAAACATAGACTGTTGGAAGTGGGGCAAAAATCAATATCTTTCTGCAAATACTGTTCAGCCAAGCAGTACGTAGTTGTGAGATAACTACTGAGCTGTGAAATTGACATTTGAACCAATAAACTGGACTTCGTCCATCTTGAATGTCTTTTGTGGCTTTATCAGTTCTGACAATCTGAAGTCACATTGATAATGAGAGGATTAGAAGAGGATTCCTTTGAAAGGATTGTTACTCTGCAAAGACAAATCACTTACACTGTCTGAGCTCTTATTTGCCCAACTTCATCAAAAATAAAAACCTAGGAACAGATCTCCTGTAATGTCATTATGTCAATGACAGAGCGGGGAAGAGAAAGCTACCCATTTTGTGCCACCTGTTTGAAAAGCTTAAGAAAATCAGTGGTTCTACAAAGACTGTATGTAAAAGTGGGACTGCATAATTATGAAAATGTGTTACTTTGAGCACTGAAACCCAAGAATTTTTTACAGAGGCAGGAGTTCTTTATACCCAACAAGGGTAGCTTAATGCAGGTGTATAAAGACACTTTATTCCAGTGCCTGTTCAGTTCCATTGCCTTCTTTAAAATGAATAGGATAGCCATTTAGATTCTGAATCCCCTTTTTCTTGCATGTAAACTAAGAAGTCCATCTTCCTTAGGGATGTAAATCTTCATAAGTTTTATTCTTGCAAGCAAGAACAAATGTTACAATTTCTCCCCTTGATATGAGAAAGTAATTAACAACTTTTTGAAGTCTATTTGCAGATCAGGGCTTATTCAACAAAAAAATGCATGTTTTTGAGCAGTAAATGGCATTTTCTGAGCATAAACCAGCATTTTTTCCAGCAGAAAATGTTATTTTCTGTGCTGAAAACATAATTTTCTGCACATAAAACAGCATTCTGTACAGAAAATACCATTTTCTGCAAAATATAACCCATGTGCATGCTTCCCCCCCACACACACACAGAATGAGTCCCGAACTGTGAAGATTCTCATCCCTCTAGAATTCTCATCAGGGCTTCCTGACATTTGGGAAACTAATTTCTTAGCTGTTTTCTAAATATTGTTGAATATTTCCATCCTTTATCCCCCACCTTTCCAAGAATATGCTACCCCACTCATTTTGTCCCTTTCATAGTTATTTTTATTTACTGATACAATTTTATCTCACCTTTCCTCTAAAAACGAATGCCTCAAGTAGCTAACATAATTTTAAAAATAAACTAAAAACAAGTTTAAATACATTAAAAATAAATCAGACCCAAAAAAAAGTTAAAATCATCACAATAATCACACCCATTATAGTTGTTACAATAGAAAGCAACATATGTATAAATTGACAGTTTGCCCTGCTGTTTCCTTACATCCCTCCTAAAATTAGTAAGAGTGGGAAGATCACAGCTATGTGAGGATTGCATTCCCCAGTCTTAGGAGATTATCAGACCGGGACCAAAAAAGTGTCCCCATCTCACTATATTATATCCCACCCCCTCCCGTCCCTGTCCTGGCACGATAACCCCCTGTTCCACACTTACCTTAATCGTGCAACCACCCCCTCCCCTCAGCAGCCAGGACTGAATGAAGCTCTCACAGAGCCCCATTCACTTCCTGGTTTGAGTTCCTGGCTGTTCTCGCAAGAGAACAAGCGCACAGGAAATTCTAAAAGAAAAAAGAAAATACAAGGTAAAAAAGTAAAGCAAGCACTAAAACAAACTTTAAAAATCCCAGGTAACCTGGGGAGGATACAAAAAATGCTGTCACTTACCTCCTCATCCCGATCGCACCCGGAAGTGTTCGGCAGGGACCTCGCACTCCAGCATAACAGGGCTCCTTTTCGCTCGCCCCATCATTCCATGATAGGAAGGGAATGGGCGATCTATTCACAGCTTAAGCCATGAATAAGAAGAAACGAGAGCAGCACAGAACCAGGACAGGACAAGGACGTCATCATCTGATAGGTAAGTCCTTTGGCAATCTCTTGGCATTTGTGTAACGCTATATTAAGGGCATCTGATAATCTCCTTAAAACAATGTCTGTTCAGCCAGCTTCCACAGAACACAGGCATGGTCAACAGGGCCTCTCCTCTCACCATCTGCTCAGGCTCATAATGAAACAAGCCCTCTTTTCATGATACAGATTCCAAACAGTCTAGAGCTTTGCAGGTTAAATTCAACATGGTGAATTGGGCCCATAAACCATATGAGAGACAGTGGAAGTCTGCAAGATGAGACTTCTCCAGTGGATATTGTTATTGAAGAACTTAACCCTTGTTTTCATTTACCCCTTTGGCCAGATCCACACTACACAAATAATCCAGTTTGAAACTGGATTATTTTCCATGGCTCCTTTCTATTGAATCCTGGGATTTGTAGTTTACAAGGACTTTAACCTCCCCGGTCAAAGAATGTGAGTACCTACAAATCCCAGGACTCCATAGGAAGGAACCATGTTTCAACCATATTTCAGTTTCAAATTGGATTACTTGTATAGTGTGGATATGGCATTTGACTCTAGTTATCTCTATTTTGCTCAGGAATATTAAAGAGAGGCATGAGAAAATCAGTATGAGAATGGGTTGGCACATGCTTGTTGTCTTCATTAGGAGTGGCTAATCCTTTTTCTACCCCCCCCCCAAAAAAAGCGGAATCTAGAAATATGCAAATGCTTTACTCAGGACATAGATGATTCTGCACATAACCTGCCCATTGTCCATCACAATGAGCAACACACCAATACATGATCTTATGTAATAGGATGTTCTAGATCTATGGATTGTCCTTTGGTGACTTTTTTTTTTTTACACAGACCATTGAGGAAGGCTGAAGGGGAATCAAGAGGTCAAAATGTGTAGGACTTTTAAAGTTAATAAAATCAATCATTTCAGCATCCTGAAGGTTTCCCCCCCTTCCCCGTTGTTCTACTAATCCCTTCTCTCTGTTGCAGAGAAATGATGGGTATGATTCTAACCCTTGCCTTTGGTGCTAGAATATATAAATATGGGTCCGTCTATACGATTAAAAAAAATCCATTTGGGGGGTAAAAAATATGAATAGGCAGCTGTTCATATGCATACGATCTGCCTACATGGTTTTTTACCCTCCTAAATTCCGTATGAGCCCCCTTCCCCAGCTGGCTGGAGCGAGCAAGCCAAGCAGCGGTTTTAAATCTCCCACCGCTTTTTTTTAAAAAAAATTAAAAAGGTGCCTGCTTTGCAGACATTCAGTTTTCCCTATTTACAAAGTAAAATGAAAATAAATATATATAAAATTCACGGCCTTCCGGACTCTCGCTTAGCCGGGAATCCAACATGGCAGCCGCTCCCAATTCCCCTCCTTGCTAGCCCCGCCCCTCTACTCAGCCAGCCAATCAAATTACACTGCCTGTTCATATGTGCATGAACGGGGCGTACAGACCATCAGCCATTCAAACGGCTGTACATATTTTATGCCGAGATCTGCTAATCCTCCCGAACGCCGAATCCACGTAGTTTACGGGGGATTCGCTACCCCCCCTTCTGAATGACACATATGAATTTGAACAGCTGTGTGTACAGAAGAGCGATCTTCCAAACGGCGTACGGATTTTTTTTTACCGTGTAGACGGGACCTATATTAGCCTTCTAAGTATGTTTCAAGCTCTTCACATAGTCAGTTATTGAACAAAGGCAGCACAACTTCACTGCTACCATACAACAGTTCAAGTATATTAAATAGTATGCAAAGGGATCTTGTAGCACCTTTGAGACTAAAGGCTCATCTACATGGGCCAGGGTATGACCCACAAAACAGCAGGAAGCCCAGACAGGCAGGTTGGCCTGTCACTGCAGCTACCACTGCCGCAGCCTCCTTCAATTTCTCCGAAGCCAGGAAGTTTTCCCCTAAAATGTGACCAAGGCCTTCTGAATGTGACCAGCAGGAAGCAGACCTGCTTCCTGCTGCAGAAGAACAATGGGCTGATGTGCCAGAATGGGCTCTGTGGTCACGTAGGACATGATCTGTTTTACTTTGGCTGAAATGCATTTTAAAAGTTTAAAAAAAAAACACATTTTATCAGGCCCTATACCATCCCACCTCCCACTGCCATCTTAGCCTTGTCTTTGTCCTGGGGTATTCAGGACTGCCTGGGGACAAAATGGGGCAAAAAACCCCTGAGTTTCAGGACTGCAGGGATCAAAGACAGAGCCAAGATGGGGTAAATTGACACTGTAGACAAGCCTTTACTGAGAGAAAGAAGTTGTAGCATAAGCTTTCATAGACTTGGGCCGCTAATGCACTGCAGAAATAATGCAGTTTGACACTGCTTTACCTATCATGGCTCCATCCTATGGAATCCTGGGATTTGTAGTTTGGTGTGGCATCAGAGCTCTCTGACAAAGACTACATACCCCAGAATATCTCACAAAACTACATACCCCAGGATTCCATAGCATTGAACCATGGCAGTTAATAGCAATAGCATTGATATTTATATACCACATATCGGTGCCAAAGCACTCCCTAAGCAGTTTACAGCATGTTTAGCTAATTGCCCCCAACAAGCTGGGTAGTCCTTTTACTGACCTACGGAAGGATAGAAGGCTGAGTCAACCTTGGAGCCCTCTGGGATCAAACTCATAACGTTGTGGCTTGCAGTACTGGCATTTAACCAAGGTGCCACCAGGGCTTCTAAAGCAGTGTCAAACTGCATTATTTCTGCAGTGTGTCAACAGCCTTGGTCTACTTCCTCAGATGCATGGAGAGCTTATGCTACACCTTCTTTCCCTCTGTTATTCTCAAAGGTGCTACAAGATCCCTTTGCATATTGATATTCCAGACTAACATGGCTATGTCTTTGAATTATATTAAATAATAATTTGTAAATACAATGGATGAAGGGGAGAGATCTCAGAGAGGGGATGTATTGTTGATACCGATCTACCCCAGTAATTTGAAATGAATCCACATGTTGAAGACATAGAAATTATATTGGCATGTTAGTCAAATTTCTATGTCCTCTTCAGCAATGTTAAAATCTATATTAGTGCCACTGGTGACATCTGTACCAGGCTTGCCCAAAACAGGCTTTCTGCTTTTTTTGCTAATCACATTTTTATAGTAAACTGCACACATCTGTGCTTAGAAACCGCAGGCTCATTCTTCATATAACCAATGAAAATTGACATTTCCTACATCCTAACATTAACACAGCTGCCATTAAGCACTGTGCTATCCTTTCTTCCTTCAGCAATTTGAATATGCTGTTTGAAAATGTTCTTTTCTGAGCAGAGGTCAGAATAATCAAGGATCTAAGTTCAGGTGATGCAGCAAATGCCATAATCATTACTTATATATGTCCACTGCCTTTTTGAGAACAAAAGATTGATGTGATGCATAGGTGAAATAAGACAATAAAAGTAAATGTATTTCTAACAGACTGAAATATTAGTTACTGCAGCAACATGGCTAGGAAATATACCGTCCTTTCTACACTACAATTAGCAAGTTCTCTATTTCAGTGGAGTAGAAAACTTCCTGGCATAGTGGTTTGAGTGTTGGACTATAACTGTGGCGACCAGGGTTCAAATCCCCAGTCAGCCATGAAAACCCATTGGATGACCTTGAACAAGTCACACACTCTCAGCCTCAGAAAGCCCCATGACAGGTTCACCAGCAAGCCAGAGGTCCTCCAGCCTGCAGCAGCCTTTTACCCCATTCCACTGGGCCAGGAGGCTGTAGTGGGGCCCTGAGGACTTCTTGGCAGCGAGGCAGCAGCGGGAGGGGGCGTGGCCAGGAGTGGCTGGCGTCTTAAGCCACTCCCACCCCCTCAGGAACACCAACCAGCAAGCCAGAGGTTCTCCAGCCTGCAGCAGCCTTTCACCCCATTCCACCGGGCCAGGAGGCTGTAGTGGGGCCCTGAGGACTTCTTGGCAGCGAGGCAGCAGCGGGAGGGGGGCGTGGCCAGGAGTGGCTGGCGTCTTAAGCCACTCCCACCCCCTCAGGAACACCAACCAGCAAGCCAGAGGTTCTCCAGCCTGCAGCAGCCTTTCACCCCATTCCACCGGGCCAGGAGGCTGTAGTGGGGCCCTGAGGACTTCTTGGCAGCGAGGCAGCAGCGGGAGGGGGGCGTGGCCAGGAGTGGCTGGCATCTTAAGCCACTCCCACCCCCTCAGGAACACCAACCAGCAAGCCAGAGGTTCTCCAGCCTGCAGCAGCCTTTCACCCCATTCCACCGGGCCAGGAGGCTGTAGTGGGGCCCTGAGGACTTCTTGGCAGCGAGGCAGCAGCGGGAGGGGGGCGTGGCCAGGAGTGGCTGGCGTCTTAAGCCACTCCCACCCGCTCAGGAACACCAGCCAGTAGCCAGGACTCGAAGCCAGCAACTGGAGTCAGCTAAGGCCGGGAATGGAGTGGGGGCGAAAATTGGAGTTGTGCTGGGGAAAGGGAGGTATGGTCGGAACAGAGTGAACAGATGTTGCAAAAGAAGGCAGTATCGCTGTTTGTCAGCTATCCCACCTTCAGTTCACCCTGTTTCCCGGAATGGATTGGAGAGTGTACCAACCATTCCACAGAACCTTACTTTGCTCCTCTGCAATGCCAGGTCGGTTAAGAATAAAACTCATATTATTTACGATCTACTCTTGGATGAGGATGCCGACCTGGCGTGCTTCACAGAAACCTGGCTGGGAGAGGATAGCGCTGTCACATGGGCACAGGCCCTCCCAGCCGGGTATTCTGTCAGTGAGCGGGTGAGGGGAAGTGGGCGGGGGGGGCGGAGTGGCTCTGGTTTATAAGAACAATCTGACCTTGACCAGGATACCTGTCCGAAACACAGTCCACTTTGAGTGTATGTACCTTAGCCTAAGGACCAGGGATAGTTTGGGGATTCTGCTAGTATACCGACCACCCCGTTGTCTAGCAGACTCCCTAACTGAGCTGACACAGCTGGTCTCAGAGTTGCTGTTGGAGTCGCCCAGACTTTTAGTTCTGGGCGACTTTAACATTCCACTCGAGACCAGCTTGACAAATCTGACTGGTGCAGCTCGGGAGTTCATGGAAACCATGACAAACATGGGCCTATCCCAATTGGTCATTGGGCCCACACATTGTGCGGGTCATACTCTCGATGCGGTCTTTAGTACGGAACAGGAATATCCGTGGGCGGCGGTTATTAAAACCGCCGCATTGTCATGGACGGATCATTTCCTGGTCAAGACTGAACTAAGAGTCTCTTCCCGCCCCACCGGGGGTGGTGGACCCATTAGAATGGTCCGCCCCCGAAGGCTAATGGAACCAATAGGATTCCAGAAAGCCTTGGAGGGTTTAATGGTTGGTAACGCCGGTGACCCTGTCGAAGCTTTGGTTAATACCTGGAACACCGATCTTACCAAGGCTATTGACACGATCGCTCCCAAGTGTCCTTTCCAACCCGCCTCTAACCGTAAGCCATGGTATACTTCAGAGCTTAGGAAAATGAAGCGGGTTGGACAATGACTAGAGCACAACTGGTGGAAAACTCGACTCTTATCCGACAGGACTCGACATAGGAATTTTCTTCGGTCCTATCGAGAGGCAATACGTGCAGCGCAGAGATCCTTCTCCTCTGCACGTATTGCGTCTGCAGAGTCCCATCCAGCAGAGCTGTTTAGGGTGGTAAGGGAGATGACGCAGGTTATACCTGCACAGAACCCATTGCTTAACCCAACAACGGCCTGCTGTGATGCATTTAACAACTACTTTGCAGACAAAATCTCTCGGATAAGAGCCGACTTAGATGCCAGCATTTTGACAGAAACAATTGACGAGGTGTCCAGCAACTCCGTTGATGTAAGTTTACTGAATCAATTTCAATCTGTGAGTACCGAGGACGCGGACAAGCTACTTGGTAGAGTGAGGAAGACGACCTGCCCTCTTGATCCTTGCCCTTCATGGCTGGCCATCCAGGGGGGGACTGCCTTGATGGTGTTCCTTAAGAACATCATCAATGCATCCCTCAGGGAAGGGTGTGTTCCATCTTGTTTAAAGGAAGCGGCGGTTAGGCCGCTCCTGAAAAAACCTTCTCTAGACCCCCTGGACATGAATAACTATAGGCCGGTTTCTATGTTACCATTCTTGAGCAAAGTGATCGAGAGGGCAGTTGCTCTTCAAATCCAAGTGGTCTTGGATGAAACCGATTATCTAGACCCATTTCAAACTGGCTTCAGGACGAGATTTGGAGTTGAGACTGCCATGGTTGCCTTGACTTATGATCTGCATCTAAGCATCGACAGGGGTAATGTGTCCCTGTTGGTGCTTCTGGACCTCTCAGCGGCTTTCGATACGATAGATCATGGCATTCTCCTGGATCGCCTGAGAGGGTTAGGAATTGGAGGCACTGCGCTCCAGTGGTTCCGGTCCTTCCTCTCGGGCAGGTCCCAGAGGGTGCGGCTTGGGGACAGCTGCTCCAGCAGAAAGGAGCTTACTTGTGGTGTTCCACAGGGCGCCATCCTGTCCCCGATGCTGTTTAACATCTATATGAAGCCGCTGGGTGAGATTATTCGGGGTTATGGGGCTGGGTGTTATCAGTACGCTGATGACACCCAGATCTATTTCTCCTTGTCCCGATCATCGGCCTCGAATCCCAATGGCATCTCTCCTCTTAATGACTGTCTTAAAGCTGTAATGGGCTGGATGAGGAAAAACAGATTGAGATTAAATCCAGACAAAACGGAAGTGCTCAAGGTAGCGACCCTGAAACCAGGAGTTGAGTTGCAACCTCCAGTCCTGGACGGGGTCACGCTCTCCGTTAAGGACTGTGTTCGCAGTCTGGGGGTGCTCCCTGATTCATCACTTCAGATGACGAGTCAAGTGAATGCGACGGTCAGGAGCGCTTGTTATCAGCTTCGGCTGATACGCCAGCTGTGCCCTTTCCTGGAAGTAAGGGACCTTGACACTGTGGTGCACGCGCTGGTAACCTCTCGTCTAGATTTCTGCAATGCGCTCTACATGGGGCTACCCTCGTGCTTGGTCCGGAAACTTCAGTTGGTACAAAATATGGCAGCTAGAGTGGTCTCAGGAACATCTCGGAGAGATCATATAACTCCAATACTAAAATCTCTCCACTGGCTGCCTATCAGTTTCCGGGCCCAGTATAAGGTGTTGGTTATTACCTTTAAAGCCCTAAATGGCTTGGGTCCAACTTATCTCCGGAACCGCCTCCTCCCATACAATCCTCCCCGCATACTCCGGTCCTCTGGGAGGAATCTGCTTCAGCCACAAAAATCTAGGCTGTCTGCAACCTCCCAGAGGGCCTTTTCAGTAATCGCCCCCAAATTGTGGAATGGCCTGCCGAATGAGATCTGTCAGCTGATGAGCTTGAGTAGCTTTAAAAAAGCACTAAAGACGGATCTCTTTCGGCAGGCCTTTCCTGATTAGATCCCGGCCTCAGGAACTCAGTCTCCTGGCTTTTTAAAAATTATGTATATATTTGTTTTTAATGTGTTTTTTTAGCTAGAAGGTTTTAATCTTATTGTGTTTAATGTCTTTTTATGTGGGAGGGTGGGGGTGGGTGGTGTTTTTAGTCATTATTATAATGTTTTAATTGTTGGAAGCCACCCCGATTGTTTTTAGCAGAGGGGCGGGGTATAAATAAATATTATTATTATTATTATTATTATTATTATTATTACCTTAGGGTCACCATAAGTTGGAAATGATTTGATGGCACACAACAACAACAGAAACCTGCAGCCTAGTTTTTGGCTAACAATTTGGAATGTGGATCTTTATGCTATCTAGTAGATTTTCAATCCCTTTTAGAGTCATTTAAAATTCCTAAACATTTTGTGATTTATCATTTCCCACTGTCAACTGTTAGAACAGTCATATGTCAGGAGTCAGAGACTGAACTCCATAGAAAATGGCCAAACAGCTTCTAAGTCATGGTAGCCGAGGCCAAGGAACTGCCAAGTCATGCTAGCCTTGAGGCCACAGCTGCATTGTGGCTACTGCAGGGCATAACATTAGGATAGAGTCTGGAGTGCAAAATCTGATGTAATGCACCCATGTGGTTGAGGCAGCCAATGCCTTGTAAATCTGTATAAAAGAAGGCTCAGTTTAGAGCATTTTTTCTCTTGAAATACCTTGATGTCTGGTGAAGCAGTTTGTGTGGAGATTTTCAGATGCCTCTGCCGCGCAAGCAGCCTCCGGAGTAGTAACAAGGCTGCTGCGTAGCAAGAGGTCCATTTTGGACGATGCCGTTTCTCTCTTGGCGTCGTCCGTGACTGTTGCGGCTAGCATTGGAGGCGGCCGCACTGGGAGGTGGCCGCGCTGTTTTTCACTCACGGAAGTTGTCCGTGAGTAAAAAACAGCGTGCCCGCCTTCAATGCTAGCCGCAACAGTCACGGACGACGCCGAGAGAGAAACGGCGTCGTCCAAAAGGGACCCCTTGCCACGCAGCAGCCTCATTGCTGCTCCGGAGGCTGCTTGCGTGGCAAGAGGCGGCAAGAGGCATCTGAAAATCTCCAGCTGCTGTATATATCTGTACATATTGCAACTACCTTGAGCTTGAAGATAAAGTGCCTCCTGTTTGTTTGGATGACAAACACTCTCTGTGTGAGTATTCTTGGAAATGGTTTGCTGCTAAGTCTGCTGAGATATTTTTGGCTTCTACCAGGGACTGAGTGTCCTATCATCCCCCAACATCATATCCATTCTGAAGCAACATGGTTTCCATTGAAAGGAAAAGAGAGGACAATTCCACTATACAGTGTTTTTTTGTTTTTTTTTAATGTATTCTAACCAACTGCCATGATTTTTCATCTTGGCATTTTCTGTCTTCCTACATTGTAATATAGTTTGCTTACTTGGTGAAAACAAATTAAGAATTTGGCAGATTTCAGAGACTGTTATAGTCTTAAAGCAATTAGCAATCTGAGGAGCCACAAAAACATTTTAATTCTGTAATACTGAGACAGATATTGAATAAAAAGTTACTCCAATAATTGCTTACAGTTAGACTGACAATCTCACAATTATGAGTTGACAAAACACAACCAACCATTATTTGAGGGCTTTAGAGTTCATTCTTTGCATCTTAATCACATAATTGACTCATTTTATTTTGCATCTACAATCACACTAATATGCTATTACAACATACAAGTGCAACTTGCTTAGTGCATAACAACAAACATAGATGCCTGCAGTGTCTCACAGATACTGTTAACAGATAGAAATCAAAGCTGAACTGTTTTTCAAATGTATAAAAGCTGAACTATACAATAAACAATCCACCATCATCACAAGAGCCCTCTTTGGAGACACTAAACGATGCATAAATCACTAGTTCTGTATGGAATACTCTCAGTGTTTATAAACCATTGATCTAGAGGTATTACATCTCTGTTCAGGCATTATTTTAGAGTGTTGAAAAAAACATGTGTGGGTGAGTTGATGGGGTTAAAAAGCAGGAGTGGTCTATTATTTGTAATACTCCATCCCTGTTCCTCTCACCTTCCCTAGGTTTAGGGTTTGTTTTGTTTTGTTTTGTTTTGTTTTGTGGAGTTTTTTTTCCCAACAGGAAACTTCCATGGATATAGCAATCTCCCCTCTGCAAAAGTTCATCCTGAACATGGAGTGAGATGGAGGCGAGTGGCTCTTCCCATAACTGAAAAGTTTTGCAGAATGCCCAAATAGGGTAAATAACACTCGGGACTTTATCAGATGAACCCCTTAAAACATTCTTTTGCTGGAAAAAAAAATATATCCATTTTTATGCCAGCAAAAGAACGCCTCCCCCCCTCCAACTTACCTTCTCTCCTGGCAAAGTCTTCTCTGGCAATGTAGGAGGAAGTGAACGAAGCCCCGTTCACTTCCTCGATTGAAATCCCATGAGACTTCATCATGTGGGAAATTCAAACAAAGCAAAAAATAAAACACAAAAAGTTACACAAAGCACAAAAACAAACTTTAAAACTTCCAAGTAAACCAGGGAAGGTTTTAAAAAAAGTGTCACCCAGCCGGATGTCATGATCTCAGCCAGAAGTGTTCTGGCCAATCTGGCCATTCACGAAGTAAGTATGTGAAAAAAAGATTTGAGGTTACACACGCTGGCTATGTTGGCAAAAATTTGGCACAGCTGATCTATTGACAGCTTGGACCATCAATAAAATAGATTGGCTTAAGTACAAGATGTAAACAAGAAAGGGTGATGTTGTCTGATATGTGTTCTTTCACATTTATGTGGTGTCATTATGACACTGTATCTAGTACATCTGATAAAGTCCTCATTGCTTTGTGTGTCCATTTACCATCCAAGGATATTTACATTAAAGCCATGAAAAGCGTGGTGGAGAATGTTTTTGGATTCTTTAGGAGGGGCAGAAAAGACAGTTCTGAAAATAGGGGTGTTTGTTTGCCTTGTTTTAGAGCACATTAGCAAACAGCTAATTTCGGTTCTTAAAAAAAAAACAAAAAAAAACTTTTAGAATAGGAGTCAGCTATTCCAAAACTGTCATGAGGCATGAACAGCAAAAGGGACTGCAAATCCTTCTCCAAAGTACTTTGGGAGTGAAGGGGAGTTGAGCCCTCACTTCTGCGCTGAGGATCGGAATGGAGGGCAGAGGTTGGGTCCAAATACTGGAAGCTGCCTTATACTAGATCCATCTAGTTCATCATAGTCATCTAGCAGTGGCTCTCCTGGGTTTCAGGCAGGATTCTTTCCTAGCCTTACCTGGAGATCGCTGGTACTTCCAGTGATGTATTATCCAAGCAATAACCTTGCCTGCACCTGCTTAACTTCCAGTTTGACAAAATTCAATATGTTCAGAATTATACAAAGCTGCAAAGTCAGCATGCTTATTTTAATTATTATTTTATTTGTTTATATCCCATCTTTCTCCCAATAGAACTCAAGGAGGCTAACAACATAATTAAAAGAATACAAGTTAAAAACAATATAAAATTAAAGAACAACAACAATGTAAATATTTTTTTAAAAAATTAAACAATATATAAGTTAAAACATTAAACATTAGAAATATTAAAATGTATCTAAAAACTCTATAAAACCCTTTAAAATCTTAAAAACAGCAGCACACAGCCTTAGAAGCCCAGACCTTGCCAGTTTGTACAAACTTGGTGGCACAAAAATGCTTTAACCTGTTGCTGGAAGGAAAGCAAGAATGGAGCCATCTTGGCCTCTCTGGGGAGGGATTTTCAAAATCTGGGAGCAGCCATCAAGAAGGCCCTCTCCCTTGTTCCCATCAAATGAGCCTGAGAAGGTGATGGGGCAGAAGGAATTATCACACACACCCAAGCGCTACACAGGTTGTGAATAGGGGCCTGTTAATGGGTCAGGATGCATCACACCATGGGTTGGAGGCTTGAAGGTGAAGCTTGGGCTTCATTAGTCGCTGCCACACCTGACCTTCTCCTCCAGAAGTCATGCAACTTGAGGTGCATTGTCAGGGGGGCTTGCTTTCCAGTACATGGTGCCTGGGATATAGCCCAGGGAAGCTGGGAGGGAGGTCTGGGGAGATCATTGGCTCCAGATTTTCCCACACTAGCTCCCCCCCCCCCAGGTTTTGCATACCTCAAGGGATAAAGAACTAAATGGGTTGAGGATTTAATAAAGTGGCCCTTATTTAACCCAATTTCTGTGTCTGGCCTCATTATTTCACAGGTGGCTCATCAAGGGCTTCTCCACACAATCTTAGACTCTAATGGGCTTATACAGGGAGTTGTGGGCCTTCAAATAACCTGGACCAAGCCATATAGGGCTTTATAGGTCAGAAATGGAGCTATTGCTACAAAGGAGTTGTGTGTTCCATGTAGCCAGCCCCAGTTAACAACCAGCAGAATACCCTCTGATATACTGTCCCCAAGTGAAAAAACAACTCTTTTGTGTGAGCTCTTTCAAACATTTGGTCAGAGTGCTTGAAAGTAATTGCAGGGGGATGGAATCAAGTGTTTTTCTACTCCATATTCCTAATGCCACTTCCTGATTAAACTTTCCAAGTGCCACACAACAAATCCAACATGACAAAATTGTCATGAAATCTGAAAAGCAAGCTTTTTTTAGGGTGAATTCCACAGTCTCCATTGTTTTAAAAACTTTAATATTTTATGTACAGAATAGGGGTGCACAACAAAGATCCCAATTATATATAAAGGCTGGAATTTCATGGTCACTGTTACAAATCTGTGAGCTAGAGTTATTCATTTATAACCGACTCATGCATGATCCCTATGTACTCAATAGTGTAGGGAATATGTAAGTGTTGTAACCTATCAGGCAGCAGCCACTGTAAGTGAGGGGGGGTATGTTCTCCTGTCAATCAGGATGCAGTAAACTAACATTTCCACCCCCTCCTCCAAGCAAGTGATCTCTGGACAAAGAAGAATGGTTGTGACAGGAATCCTGCTACTGATTGTTGCACTGGAGGGAAGGGGGGATGGAAACATGTGTCTACTGCCTCCCAATCAAAAGGAGACCAGACCACCATCACTCTCAGCAGCTGATGTCTGGTAAGTCAGGATTCAAGAAGTTGGGCAAAGCAATGCTACTTATTTACATATACTTAAGTATACAACTAAATAGTTGATCTAGAATCTCAGTGTATAATATGCCAACATTCAAAAGAGAGAGAAAGAAAAGAAAAAAATATTATCCATAGATTTCAGTAAAAGATTTCAGTAAAACCAAATGTCTAAATATAAGTCCATTTGCAAGTTGTGTCTGTATTCCATTCTTTCAAATGTTGCAAGTGTTGTTAGGTCAATGCAAACATGAAATGAATAACATTTAATGCACTTCATGTTAAATGGTTTTATTGCAGAATTCTGGTTTGAGAGATTGTAACCCTTGGGGGAAGAAATGGTTCCTCACTATTGCTCTAAGAAAAAAAGAATACAGAGAAGAGAGGCTCAACTATATTTAATGATTTTCCTACAGGAACGAATTCCTTACCATTTTTTGTTCTCTGAAATAACATGGGGAAAAACAATTCAACACTGAAAATACATTAAGAAAGAATTAATATTAATTAGTACTTATCTAAGGCTGTCCATGCTTAATCCTTAAGTGCTTTACAAAAGAATGCAAGTCCCATTGTTCATTATTTTTCTTTTTATAGGAAAAGCTACTATGCTCAGGCAATTATTGAGGGCAGCAGAAAGGCCAAAAATGAAAAATAGAAGGATGAATTATGCGAAAAAGAGGTTCAAAGTACTCTGCACAGACGTTTCTGTAGACCCATAACATACTGATACATTTGAGATTTGGGACAAAGCAACTCGACAGCCTGAATTTGACTTTTAACTATCATGCCCTCGGACAAGATACTGGCATCTCCCAGAATTACGTTTTATTGTAGAATCCAAACAAAACTAGCCCTGAAATGTATACATTCCATGGCATTGTTACCTAAACAGTTGTAAGCAATTTATCTAAATTTCAGCTACTTACTATGTGCAGGGTTTGTCCCCCAGACAAAAATAGCTGGGACAAAAAAGGCTGTTGGTTAGTTTCAAGTGGAGTAGAGCCATTGAATCAATTCTCAAATGATGAGCCAGCATGTAGATAAATGCAAAAGATTTAATGGCTCTCTTCTAGTTGGGACTAACATAAGATTTAGCACAAAATGCCCCAATAGATATATAATAATAATAATAATAATAATAATAAATAAATAAAAATTATTTATATCCCGCCCCTCTGCGAACAATCGGGGCGGCTTACAACAGTAAAATAGTACATGGTATAAAACAATTCAAAATCCCTTCCCCCCTTAAAACATTATTAAATCAATACAAATTAAAATCAACATATAATACAATTGTTATTAAAAACCCTTCCTATACGGTTATTTCCCACTGAGGGGGGGGCTTTTTTCTTCTTCTTTTTTAATTTCTTGTCACAGAGAGTATTACAGGCCACCCTCCCATATCCATGTAACCAATATCTGAGGCTTCAGGTATCCATGGCTGAAAAAAACAGGGACACATATCCTAGAATCACACTGCAAAATGCTTAGAGAGGTGTCTTCTCTAAGGATCGCTAGGTCCTCTAACACACCTCTATGGTATACTTGTATTAGAAGTCCTTTGTTTTAATAAGTTATCCACAATTTCATTTATACACAGTAAGTATGGGAACATATCTCCCACAAATTCAGAATGTATGTATTCTGAAAAAATGTCCCATTTTTTTGTGAACCATAATAAAGGAAATAGACTTATTTTTTCATGGGAGTATGAGGCACTGGACTTCTCATTGGGGTCAGCAAATACAGGAAGTGTAGTACATCATCTCCTAAACATGACACCAACCCTGAGCTTTGAAGACATTCAAATGTTCATTGGAAATAGAAAACACCCCAATAAGCATAAAATATGAGATTAAAAAATTGATCCCAGTAACATAGGGAGTGCTGCAATGGGAAATGAATGTTGCTTTTGCTCTGTCTTAGCCTCTGCTCATTCCACCGACCCTTGAATTCAAGTTCAGTGACTGTATCTAACTTGTGAACCTTAACATTGTTGTATTGTTTGTTCACAATACCTTGTTACTGAGGACATTGCCAGACTAATGTTTAAATATGAAACATGGGTCACCTATCGCCACCACCTACGACTCCTCGAGCGCTTTCATCAGCGCTGTCTACACACAATCCTAAATATACACTGGACTGACTATGTGACGAATGTTGCTGTCCTTGAGCAAGCAGGGATCACCAGCACTGAGGCCATGATATTGAGAACGCAGCTGCGCTGGGCAGGGCACGTTTCTAGGATGGAGGACCATCGCCTCCCAAAAATAGTACTCTATGGTGAACTCGCCATGGGTCAGCGTAAGAGGGGCGCTCCAAAAAAGCGATACAGAGACTCCCTGAAACAACATCTCAGTCTCGGCCAAATTGATCACCAACAGTGGTCTGCCCTGGCCTCACATCGGGAGGCATGGAGATGCACTATCCACAATGCTGCAGCCTTTTTTGAGAACTCACGACGAACAAGTCTTGAAGAGAAACGACAACGCAGAAAGAATCACAACCCAAAAACATCACCCAAGGAGACCTTCTGCTGTGCTTTTTGCAACCGGACTTGTTTATCTCGGATTGGCCTTTTTAGTCATCAGCGCGCTTGCAGAAAGCGTGGGATGAGTCCTTCCTGAATCTTCGTTCGTGAAGAAAAGCCAGAGATTTGTGACTGAGGAAAGCAGAAACATAGTGGCATGATTCTATCACATTTTATACATTCATTATCACATTTTGCGTAATTGCATGATACAATCAGCATGGAATTATTGCATGACCACCACTAGCAATTTAAGAACAGAATTGAAGCTCCCACTATAGTAACATTTGTCATCACATTGCCTTCTAATGACAGAGTATTAATGCCTCCTGTTAGTTAGCGCATGCACCTTCAAGATATTTTTTTCTCTTACTTCTGCAATTTTGTATGGGTGAGATAGATGGGACTTCAGGACTTAAAGGAGTGCTTCTGTTGGATGGAAATGAAATCCAGAGGAAAGGAAATGGGGTGGAAAGAAACAGCCTAAAACCTGGCTCTCTCCTGGAAGCAAAAGAAATCCAAAAGAAAAGAAGTGGGGTCGAAAGAAGGCTTAAAGAATTGCTTTCTGTTGGAAGGAAAACAAGTCCAGAGGAAAAGAAGTGGCATAGGAAAGAAAGCCCCAAAAGCACTGCTGGAGAGGAGTAGCCACTGCTGCCGTTTGCATACATTTTTATTCATTTTTCCACTTTCATAGGGGTCTTGCACCCCTATCCCCCAGGAATGTGGAGGGCTGACTGTTAACACTTAAACAAACATTAAAAGGTAGCAAGTAAAGGCAACAGTTGATTGTTGGCCAATTGCAGAATAATGAGACCACACACATGAAATGGGGTGAAATAAAGTATTTTATTAAATTCAACCTATTTAATATCCTCTAAGATCTTCAGCAGGGGGAGGCAACCTGGTGAGGGACCAGCTGAGGCAGTAGGTCTATGCTAGACCACACCCCTCACCTGGGTCCTGGAGAGTTGCCTGGGGTTGCTCACCAGCCGGCCACTGAAGAGGAGACGAAGGGTGGCAGAGCCTTATATGGCTTCTGGTCCTGCCCCTCAACTCCCGTTGCAGGCAACACTGCCTGCAACCGTCATAGGAATGGTCTCTGGCCGCAATCTAGCAGGAAAGCTGGCTCCACCCACAAACGGCTCTGCCAATCGATCAGGAGCTGGATTAAAGGAGCACTCTGTACGTCCTCTTCATATTCTCCCCCCAGAAGTTTAATGATGTATTCTTGTGAGGAAAGAGGAGGGGGAGAAGAGGACTGCCCATTTACACTGGAATCACATGATTATAGTAGGACATGAGTACCACACGCTTGTCAATACAGCTAAAAGAGCAATATTGAGGGCTATTGACAGCTCTTGACTGTTAATTAAAAGTGGTGGCCGTTGAACGGGTGAAACACGGACTGAGCATGGGAGGACAATGATGTTGTGCGATAAGGGGAATCCATTCATGCTACTATCCCATTGTAATCACACAATTTCAGTACTGGAGGGAGAGGAAAGACTTTTCTTCTGCTTCTTGCTGCAAATTTGTGGCTGGAGCAGACTGAATGGCAATGAGCCGGGCAAGCCAGCCAGACAGACTTTGCCTTGGCTCTGTCACATGGCCACTCCACTGCAGGCAGGAGGTGGGCCAAGCAGCCTTCAAGCCTTTGCAGACACCTTATGAGGACATCACAAATTGTTGGGGTTCTCAGACCACAGGTTAAGAACCACTGGTCTATAAGATTGGGACTAAAATACCCTGAGTTCTTCTTTGGGTCAGACATAAATCAGAGCTTGAGACAAACTCAATCCAGCATGGCAGCTGCAGCAATGGGCCAGTGTGATGGTATGGCTTCCTGTGGTCCCATGAGCCCTGATCCATTTCTTTCTCAATGAAGCAGTTGTCCTTGGGTATTTTGCTGTAACAGTTTAACAGGCTTTACCTGTCACTGCCCTGTCCCCACCATCTTTGCCTCAGTAGTTGTGAGGACTGCCTGGGGGCAAAGCGGGGCAAAAGCCCTGCATCATTTGGACTGCTGGGCTATAAGACAGGGGCAAGATGAAGTAAATTGCCCATCTAGACAAGCCCAGACATGCACATTTGCTGCATTGTGAAATAACACAGTAGGAATGCTCCTTTGATATGTGAAGTCTACCAGCAGTAGAGGGAGCAAACTCCTTTTAATTAGCATCTTTCCAGCCTCATCTTCTAGCTCCAAAAGGTTGTAAGAGTATCATTCTACATGTGTGCAATCTATCTGCTGGAACAGAATACAAATGAAATATATCCCAGTTCCTTTGTCACCTCCATTGAAAATGTAATGATACCTTGCATTTAATATACCTGGGTGACCCCTAAATTGGTGAGTATTCTCTTCCAAGTATCTAAGTATAGCAGCATAGCAAGCTTCTTGTTTTATTTCTGAAGATACCTCTCTGTTTGTCTCTTATTGCATTTTCTTAATAAAACCTTTTCCCTGTAACTTTGGAGTGAATCTTTTTATCAAAACCATGTCCAAATCCACACTATACAAGCAATCCACTTTGGAACTGGATTATTAGCCATGTCTCCTTACTATTGAATCCCGGGATTTGTAGTTTTACAAGGTTTTTTGCCTTCTCTGCCAAATAATTCACAGCCTTATATGGAGATGGGAAGAGCACTACTGGCTCATTGGAATGTTTCCATAGTGCTATGACACCTAAAGACACCATGCAGGGGAGCTCTGCTTTTAAAATTATGGGCTGAATTTCCCTCTCTCCCGGCCACCCTGCCCTAGATATTTCAGATCACAAGTACTTTTATGCACCCAGTGTTACCTGGCCTTACAGCCCCCCCTCCAATAATTCATAATTCAGCTTATTAATTCACGAGGTTGAAGGTAGACCAAGGTAGCCACAGATAGGTTCAAATAAAGGTCACCCAAACACCTAACAAAGTTGTCTTGGAAATTCCCCAACCAAACATGCCCAGGATGAGATTAAGGGAACCTCCCCCATCCCAACAGTTGTTAGGAAGGAATGTGCTAATCTCCCCTAGATGCACCTGGCAGTGAGTCACACTCCGAAACAAACAGTGACTGGGACACCTATTATCCCCAGTCATCCTGGTAAATGTCTTTCCTTCACACCGTTTCCCATCCACAATTCTAGAGGAGGCGATAAATCCATAAATCTTAATGTTCCAACCATTAACGACAATCAACAAAGCCGGAGTCTCTTTGTCTAACTGTGGAAAACTCACCTAAGAATTGTTTTTCTCTCAAAACACCCCTTAACAGTACAATATTGGGTATAAATATTACCCTCAAATCATAGCCATTCCCCAAATGCCATCACTTTTCCCAACTGCTGTGGGACCCTCAGATCCAAGTCTAGGTCTTTCTTCACTGCACAAATTTCTGCTCTTTGGACAGGTAGTAAAGCCCATTATCCCTGACTCTCTGCTATCCAAATATTTCCTCCCAATTCTTTGTTAGCCTTGCATGGTTGTCTTGTGAGCATGTGTGCATTTGTGAATGCTTCCATGATTATTTTTCAATAAAAACCATTTTATTTTATTTTGGCTTGGAGTCTCATCAGTGAGTCCTGGTGTACACAGGTGCAAAGGTCCTGTAAGTTACCTGACCTCTTGCAGCCATACCTTTGAACTAATTAAAATTACCTAATTTAATATATTAATTTGAGTATCACAAGCAGGTCCCCATGGACCCCATGCAATTCGAGTAACACCAGAACAGCACTATTTCTAGACAACTAATTTGTTCTATATACCAAACATTAGAAAATTACACCAGGCTCTTTTCTAGGTATGCTGGCTTTATTACTAACATTGCTACAGTGCAGTTAAACAGAAGTAACCTCAACAGAAATACTCTTAATATATTTGGCTTCCCCCCCACAACTAAATCTCATTATACCATACCATACCATACCATAACATAACATAATATATATGCTGCTGCTCCTTTAACAATGAAAAAAATCCTTGCATTCAAGATATAGCACTGATCCTGAAAACAGACTTTGGTGACAGAACAAAGCCTCTACAGAAAGACAAACTAGAATTGTCCCTTCATATTCACTGGGGTTTGGTTCCAGGACCCCCTGTGGATACCATGAAAAATCCATGAATACTGAAATCCCATTATATGCAATGACATAGCAAAATGGTGTCCCTTATATAAGATGGCAAAATCAAGGTTTGCTTTTTGGATTTTTATTTTTTTAAGAATAGTTTCAAGCCGTGAATACTTAAATCTGTGGATACCAAATCCGTGAATATGGAGAGACAACTGTACTCTCCGGGTGTCTTTAAGCCTCTATTAGAATGCCCTCACATTTGTCTTTCCAACACATTTCACATGTTACTAGGAATTATCGTAAGGGACAGACAGTACTTAACTTGTCATATGAAGCCTGCTCAGATTGATCTATAATATATGGTATAAGATATGTTACTACTTCCGGCCTGTGCATTAACTGTGTGTACAAGACGTTTGTTGTCATCTACACAGATGCTCCCCCCCCAAAAAAAAGCTGGCATGCATGAATTAGGAATCAACATCTGGTTGGCAACTCACACACAAGTTCAGATTGTCCACAGACCTGACGTACATCTGTCAGTATTTCTGCAACTGTTGTCCCTATTGACATTAGTATGAGAAAATTTAGTTTGCCTCTTTAAAATAATGTAGTTAGACATATCTGTTCAAAAATGACCATCATCTCATCCTGAAAAGAACCTGGAGCTTCTCCAATGCTTTTCCTGATTAACAATACTTTTGGACACTTGCAGCTGTTCATTAAGGACACCATCTGGGTCCATTTGTAACTTCCTTCTAAGACGACATCACCCAGGTTCACCTTGCCCCAAGAAGACTCCCATAAGGCTCTGTTACATTCTTCTTTTGGGAACCTGTTGGATCTTTCTATTCTTTGACATGTTGTCTGGGTTCTTTGCTAAACAGCCCCCTGGGCTTTCAGCTGCTCTTCAATTCTATTTTTTAAAGACCTGCAGATGCTTCTCATTAGTATGCATCTGAAGGAAGCTGCAACTATTCCCATCACTTTCAGAATTTCTTTCTACTTTCAAAGTGCCATAATGAACCATAGAGACATGTCTTGCTTATAAAAAAAATAAATTTAGGGGTTTAAAAAGTGTGCCCCCCAACACATAAACATGCCTCCAGAAGCTTTGAGAGGGCACAATTCCCTGGCAGGTTGTACAGGAAAAAATATCCAGTGTGTGCATGGGTAAGCCATAAATCGCACAATTCCTACTCTGATTTAGAGAGGCAAACCTTTGTGCATGCTCTGTCTCTCTCTTTCACACACACACTTCCAACAGTCATGGATCAGCTGGGAAAGCCACAGCTACTTCTTTGCTTTCCCACTTTTTTAGTTTGTTTTAAGGAGTCCTAGATCTCATCCTCTTTTTTTTTCTTAAACAGCCTCTTCATAGCTGACTTCAAAGCTGGCTTTGCAGCTAACAAGTATCTTGTTAACACTATAAAGCTTAGTTTTGCCGGTTTTCTTCACCCACTCCTTTTGATTTATTAATCAAATTCAGGACACATATTGCTACCTTGGCTCCCAGTGTTGGGGGGAAAGGCAGGTATAAGTAAAGATGATGATGGTAATCATCATCATCATAGTAATAATAATGTTTGCTCAGAAGAAATACCCATTCAGTTCTGCTGGACTTACTTCTAAGTAAATACTGTATGTACAGGATTGTAGCCTAAGGGAGACATATTTTTTAAATATTTATTTATCCATTAATCATTAATACATCATATGTGGCCTAGACAAGTTAACTGTTCAATGGATTTGTAATTGGTTGACCGGCCAAACCCAAAGGGTGCTCAGCAGTGGCTGCTTTTCATCTTGGAAAGATGTGACCAGTGGGGTGCCACAAGGTTCTGTCCTGGGCCCAGTGCTATTCAACATCTTTATCAATGACTTGGATGAGGGAATTAGGGGCATACTTATCAAATTTGCAGATGACACCAAATTAGGAGGAGTAGCTAATGCCCTAGAGGACAGGATCAAAATTCAAAATGACCTGGATAGACTGGAGAGCTGGGCCAAAGCTAACAAAATGAAATTCAATACGGAGAAGTGTAAGGTACTGCACTTAGGGCGAAAAAATGAAATGCATCGATATAGGATGGGAGAGACCTGGCTGAATGAGACTACGTGCGAAAGGGATCTAGGAGTCCTAGTAGACCACAAGTTGAACATGAGTCAACAGTGTGATGCGGCAGCTAAAAAGGCCAATGCAATTTTGGGCTGCATCAATAGAAGTATAGTGTCTAGATCAAGGGAAGTAACAGTGCCGCTCTATTCTGCCTTGGTCAGACCTCGCCTAGAATACTGTGTCCAGTTCTGGGCACCACAATTCAAAAAGGATATTGACAAATTGGAGCATGTCCAGAGAAGGGCAACTAAAATGGGAAAGGTCTGGAAACAATGCCTTATGAGGAGAGACTTAGGGAGCTGGGTATGTTTAGCCTGGAAAAAAGACAGTTAAGAGGTGATATGATAGCCCTGTTTAAGTATTTGAAGGGGTGTCACACTGAGGATGGAGCGGGTTTGTTTTCTGCTGCTCCAGAGACAGGAACACAGAGCAATGGATGAAAGCTCCAGGAACAGAGATTCCACCTCAACGTTAGGAGGAACTTTTTGACAGTCAGAGCTGTTCAGCAGTGGAACACACTCCCTCGGAGCGTGGTGGGGTCTCCTTCCTTGGAGGTCTTTAAACAGAGGCTGGATGGCCATCTGTCGGGGATGCTTTGATCGTGATTTCCTGCATGGCAGGGGGTTGGACTGGATGGCCCTCGTGGTCTCTTCCAACTCTGCAATTCTTTGATTCTATGATTCTATATGAAATCATAAACATGAACAAATCTGTAATCTTCATAGTTTATACATATAATTTATACATATGGCCAGTAACCTGTAATATATTACGTATAATCTGACAATCAGTTTGTTACATATGCTAATATAATAACTCTTGATTTTCACTTTCTTGGTTCGCCATCGTCCAATCATTTTACAAAACTAATATTGTTTTACTTTTCTTTTATTTTTACTTTCGTCTTTCACCTTGACCTGCCCGTATTTACAAACTCAAAGGATTTATTCCCATTTTATTTTCATTTCAATCTTTGCTTCTTAATTACCCTCTATTCCTTTCTTATACACTTATAAACTATGTTATCCACTACGTGTACTTTGCCATTTACCTTCAGGATATGTTTATTTATTGAATTCCAATGCTCTCAAAACCAACCCTTTCCAACTTCAATACACTCCCTGGTTTCTCTTCAAATCGTACAAATCTTTCACCTTTTACAAAGGGAGACATATTAAAAGACTATTGAAGTTCATGGATTTCTTTATGACGATCATCTATTTTCAAACTATATCTTTCTTAACCCAACCCCCGGAGCTAAAAATATTGTACATTATTTTTCCTACCCACTATCATTTTTATTCTACAACACTCCTGTGAAGTAGGTTAGTCTGGGAGGCTATGAATGGATCAAAGTTAGCATTATAAGGAAGCTGGAATTTGACCTGATTTATGTACAAATCACACTCTCTCAGCCTTAAAGGAAGGCAATAGCAAACTTCTTCTGCCTAGATCTCACCAAGCAAACCCCATGATGAGATTGTTATAAGTTGGAGTTGACATGAAAGCACATAACAACAATAATGTGAACTGGGCAGAGTCTGAGTGTCAGCACAGAGCTGATGCACTGACCATGGTTCAGAGAGAAAGCTGTATTTTTCAGCAGTGTGCCGATAAAATACATTTTGACTTTATAATAATAATATATAATATCATATTTATTGTTAATTGTGTTGTACATACACATGCACATTACTGATTTGCTTCTTAATTTTTTTCAGTATTTCTTACATTCAGTACACATATTTTAAGGTTTTCTGCTTAAAACAGTAGTTCTCTGTGTTCTCGTTATAATAACTTTTGCCTTCTTGTCACCTGGCCACGTCATTTTGGCCACACTGGGATGCTGCTCAGCCATACTTCCCAGTTTTCACCTCCCCAGTTAGCTATGTCTAATTTCTAATCAGGAACTATATACTGTATATACAGCTTTTGTGTCATGTCAAATCAGTATTTTATCATTTTTACATTTATAAATATTGGTATATTATTCATCCAGACCCCTGAATTATGGAATTATGCATTTCAATAAATATTTCAGTGTGCACCATTCAATAAAAAGGGATCATCAACTTCACACAGGGCAATATATCAGCAAAATTGTGACTACGGTAGATCTTTTAATGACAAGAATGTAAACTGCTCAGCTTGAGAACCTATTTTTTCGTGCTATAGTTTATATCAATTGAAGAAATACAAATTAATGAATGAGGACATTCAATGGAAGGTTGCAAAGAATTTTTCTAAATTAATGAAATTATCTAAAACAAAGATCTCTTAATTTAGTATTCATAAATTGGATTATAGTTATACTCTATAGTTTTTAAAATGGCATTATTTTTGTTTGATTAGACATCCACGTTCATAGTGTTGACACCATATTTTCACAATTTTAGGATGCTTATAACCATTATTTTCCACAAAGGTCTAGGTAAAGTAATGGCTCCATGGATTCCTTTGGTCCTGTCTACATGGTAAAAAAAAAAAAAAATACATACGCCGTTCAGAAGATTGCTCTTCCATACACACAGCCGTTCGGATTCATGCGTGTCATTCAGAAGGGGGGCTGGCGAATCCCCCATAAACTACGTGGATTCAGCATTTGGAAGGAGTAGCGGATCTCGGCATAAAATACGTGCAGCCATTTGAATGGCTGATTGTCTGTACGCCCGTTCGCACACATACGAACAGGCAGTGTAATCTGATTGGCTGGCCAAGTAGAGGGGGTGGGGCTAGCAAGGAGGGGAATTGGGAGCGGCCGCCATGTTGGATTCCCAGCTACGTGAGCGTCCGGTAAGTCTGTGAATTATATATTTATTTTTATTTTACATTGTAAATAGGGAATACTGAATGTCTGCAAACCAGGCACCTTTTTAAATTAAAAAAAAAAGCGGAGGGAGATTTAAAACCTCCGCTTGGCTTGCTCGCTCCAGCCAGCTGGGGAAGGGGGGGTCATACGGAGTTTAGGAGGGTAAAAAATCGTGTAGGCAGATCGTATGTATACGAACAGCTACCTATTCATATTTTTTTACCCCCAAATGGATTTTTTTTAATCGTATAGACAGACCTTTGTGATATGAGAAGTGTACCTGCCGATCGAATAGAAATACTCATATATCTTTAACTATATACTGTATATAGATACACACACATGCAAAGCAGCAAATACAAGTCCCATCTATATTGGAGTATTCAAATACATAACTGTTTTAGTCTTCATCAGTTTACAAAGGGATCTTGCAGCTCCTCTGAGACTCAGAGAAAATTTGTAGCATAAGCTTTCATAGACTTAGTCTGTTTCATCAGATGTATGGAGTGAATCACCTATGAACAGACCTTTATACCAATGGAAGGCTAACAGAAATGCAATAGTAACAGAAGTGAAAAACCCTGTGGGTATGATGATGGGGTGGCAAGTTCATTTTCAACAATGGTCATAAAGGGTAGTTGGGAGTTAAAGGTGGGAGACAGGATGTATGTAAAGCCAAGACGAGTAGATAAGCATATGAATAGTGGAGGGAGTTCTTGGAATGGTATGTTGGTATGATGTTATTATTTTTAAGTCCTTAATAAATAATATCATTGCTAACTTTTCATTTTGCATTTGTGTGTATGCCATTTCAGAGCTGGTAGGGGTAAAGAGTGGTGTAAGATCCCTCTCTGTTGCCCCCTCTTGTATCGCCAAATTGAGTTGCTCTAATTTCCCCAACATATGAGAAACTCAATATTTGTGTTGGAATTCCATGAGTGATTTGGGTAACACTATTTCAGTTGTGAGGAAACCACCAGAACTGCAAATGTCTAGATAATTCCATTTCTTAGACTAGTGTAAATATAATCTATGTCATGTTTTCTAGAGCTGAATTTTAGGAAAGAACAGTGATACTTTAAACACTATATAGAGTTAATAAACGTATCTGAAACTGAATAATGCTAAAAAAAAGTATAATTCAATTACTGAGTGAGTCAGAACTATGAGACTAGGTTCATAGAATCATAGATTTGGAAGAGACCACAAGAGCCATCTATCCAACCCCCTCCCCTGCAGGAATACACAATCAAATCATTCCTGACAGATAGCCATCCAGCCTCTGCTTAAAAACCTCCAAAGAAGGAGACTCCACCACACTATGAGGTAGTGTATTCCACTTCCAAACAGCTCTTACTGTCAGGAAGTTCTTCCTAATGTTTAGGTGGAATCACTTTTCCTGTAGTTTGAACTCATTGCTCTGTGTCCTAGTCTCTGAAGCAGCAGAAAACAAGCTTGCTCCATCCTCAGTATGACTTCCCTTCAAATATTTGAACATGGTACTGAACTATGTTCCATCCAGCACTGTCATAAATGTTTCTTCTTTAACATGTAGTAGATTATGCAAAAAAAAAAATACAATTATTAGGATATGGCACATAAAAACTGGAAGAGGATATTCCTTCACATGCTGTATTACTCAGTTGTTCCTACTAAAAACACCATCTTTGTTGGAGTAGCTAAGAAAAATGCTCCAATTGTCAGTTATAGCATTTGAATTCATCATCTCTTTTTTATTTTTTGTATGTCTGTAGAAATTTGTCCTCTGTTGCTGTAGGTAGATGAAATGTAGGTTACTGATATTTTTACCACAAGCCTGCTTAAGATTTCATCTGCATGGAATATGACTTACACAATTAACTTCACATAAACTTAATTTTAGTAAGGGTTTCCTTTCCAAATTAATAATAAAAATAGAAGGAAGTGGAGTAGTAGTCCATTGAGATTCAAGATATTTCTTTTTAGACTTAGGGCTTGTTATACTTAGGCCTCGTGATGCATGGGGCAAAGATGGGGGTAAAGCCCACTAAAACATTTCAGCAAAATACCTGGGGAAAACTGTTGCATTCCAGGAAAAAAAATGGATAGTGTCCCATGGGTCCACCAGAGGACAAACTGCCATGCCGGCCTGTCTCTACAGCTGCTGTCTGTATCACACTCTTTGTAGCTAGGAAGCATACCTGCAGCATGGTCACACGCAGGAGGCCTTGATCAGGTGCTGTGGGCTCCCTTCCTGGCTTCACAGACTGTGATGCAGACAGAAGCGGTGGCAGCTACAGAGATGGGCTGGTGTGTCCATGTGGACTCCTGCCCATTTTGTACAGGTAACGAGGGAACAATGGGCTTGATCCAGGGCCAGAATACACAGACAGAAGCTGGTATATTCTGGCCAGCTAGTGTAGACTGGTGTACAATTAAGGAGCACCTGCTGGTACATGAAAAGTATTTTTCATAGCTAGAACTGGCTTGGGATTGCTTTGAGGTAAGAGAAACAATTTACAGCTTCTAAAACATGAAGGTTCTTCTAAAAACTCTCTTGAATAGGTTGGTTGATATTTTTCTTGGCTATAAAATTCAGAAAGAATCTGTAAGAGCTTAGGATGCAATCTTCAAAACTACCTGAAGACTTGTCCTTTGTTGATAAATTTATTGGTTATATGTCAGTCTTCCTGCAAGAAAAGTGACATCTGTCCATATGTATTAGACCAGTGGTTCTTAACTGGGGTCCAGGGACCCCCAAGGGTCCTCAATGTCCTCACAGGGAGGTCCACAAAGGCTTGAAAGTTGCTTAGACCACCTCCTCCCTGCAGTGGAGTGGCCATGTGATAGGAGTCAATGCAAAGCTGGGTGGCTCGCTTGGCCTGTGCATTGCCATTCAATTCACTCTAGCCACAAACTTGCCTGAAGAAGCAGAAGAAAAGTCTTCCCTCCTCACTACCCCAGTGCTTCTGAGAGGAGGTTTAATGGATGGTGTAAATATATTATTATTATCAGGTGGAATAACAGCAGCAACAAGTTTAAATCTTGAGTTAAGTCTTGGGGGGCCATGGCAACAAAATATATTTAAAGAGAGTCCCTGGTAAAGAAAAGTTTAAGAACCACCGTATTAGACCTCTGCAGATTATAATATACAGCTACCTTTTCTTTTTCTTTTTTTTACTTAGCGGGAAAAAGTAGCTTTGCACATAAGCTATTTGTACATTTAAATAGATCATTACAAATTATTTGACAAAGATAGAACTTTGAGGTTCACCCATTCAGTTGGGTTATCAAGTGTTAAATAATCCAGTGTCCAGTGATGAAACATTATATTGTGCAACACATACAAGTATGAAACAGCTCTGTTATGCATGAATTTAACTGTATTTAATCCCTTGTGTGTGTCCATAGTATGAAAGCCCTAAATACTGGGTGACAGCACATATTTTGCATTAAAAAAATTAAAACTATTAGCCCGCTTAAAATTTTAAACCCATGCAATCTCCACTTTCAAGGTGCTACTCACATCTAAAACTGCAAAATCTATTAATAATCCAATTTTCTGCTCCACATGTATCAGCACTCTGCCTAGTTGGGAAATGGTTATGTGCTTTTTCTGTAGGTCCCATGAGAGTATGTTTTCCAGAGCACGGCCTGTGTGTCCATCTTTGTATAGTAAACAAAGCAGCAGCCCAGTGGAAAAGGTAATTCATGGTCACGGAGTAAAAGACTAAATAAATGCCAGTGACTAAAGAACTTAATTTAAATTGCCCACTCAGCTATATCTGGCACTTCACATGATTTTACCGCAACATTCAAATATCTCTTTAAATATTCATCATAAAATAACAACCACATTGGCCTGTTACATTATGACCACAAAGGTTTTAGTTATGCAAACTTGTAACTTTATTGTTGGTAATCTTTAGAAGTGTGACTCTCTAATCTATTAATAATACAGCTACATAACATTCCAAGAGTTTAACAAGCAAAGAGCTCAGACATGCAGATAGAAAATTGCTGATAAAACCTGTCTATTTTGGGTGAAGTGGGAAAATTTCACTTACTATATTTTCCTGAGAGCCAATGTAGTGTAGCTGGTTTGACAGTGGGATTATGACTCTGGAGACAAGGGTTCAAATCCCCACTCAGCCACGGAAATCCACTGGGTGACCTTGAGCAAGACATACTCTCTCAGCCTCAGAGGAAGGCAAAAGAAACCCCCCCTCAGCACAAATCTTGCAAAGAAATGCCCATGATAGGTTCACCTTAGAGTCTCCATAAATCAGAAACAACTTGAAGTCACACAACACACACATTTTCCCACTAGCTAGAGATTCTGCGGACCTAAATACCCTAAAGGTACTAGATCTCTTCTAATCTTGGAAGCTAAGCAGGGTCAGCCCTAGTTAGTATTTGGATGGGAGATCGTCAATGAATACCAGGTGCTGTAGGCTATATTCAAAGGTCGGGACTGGCAAAATCACCTCTGAGTACTCCTTGCCTAAGAAAACCTTATGAAATTCAAGGGTTCGCCATAAATCAAGGTGACTGGAAGGACAGCCACAAGTCAGGTGACTGGAAGAACACAAAGAGGCAAATATTCTGTCCCAAATCTCCAGATGTTCTATTTTAATATATCTTGATTTGGCATACATTCAATTAAAACTAGACAGGTGAATAGGCCAAATGCCATTGCAACAGATGGAAGCAAGGAACTTAGGCAAGAATTTTGTACAAACAGTTTAAACGTAATCTTCTGGCAATACAGATAAAAGTGTGCCACAGAGCTCGCATCCAGCAGCACTCTAGGAATTTCAGTAAGAGAACACACCCTTGGTAATGAACTTAAGCATCCAACTGTTGCATAGGCTGCATAGCAAAGAGATGGCTCTCCCCCTTTATTTCTATCAATATTTTGAAGATATATTTTATCCTATCTAAAAATAAATCTGCTCTGCCCTTTATTAGGGATGCAATTCCTCATTAAGTTTTTTCTCAAAGGAAGCAATGACTGACTTTCATAATTTTCTTCCCACTTCCAGAAAACCTTTGAAAACCAAACATTTTCCAAAACCTATTCATAATTCAGGATTTATTCTGTACAACCTTCGCCCACAGATGTCTTGCATAGTGTTTTCTGTATAGGAAATTTTTTCTATGCAAATCAACCATGTGCAAAATTTGTGTGGAATAAATCCCCAATTCTAGCATCTTCTGGACAGGAAATTGCATTTTTTTGCACATGAAATAATATTCATGTGTAGAAAAATTATTGTCTGTGATGGAAAAACATATTTGTCAGTTCCAATCTATTTTGCCCTTTTTTCCAATTTAAAATTTTGTTCTGTCTTGTTTTTTTGCATTTTTCCAAAAGTCCACACACGGATTCTTTTGCTTTTTGTCTACATTTCTCCTACTGCATGCATTTAATATGCTGTTTTCCCTAATATATGATTTCCCCACCTCTCTAATATAATATAGAGATGCTGGTATGTGTTTTAGTTGGAGAATTGCTCTGTAAAATTTGGAGACATTTAAACACTGAAGAATAATTGATCTTTGTTTCCTATTTTGATAAAGACTCTCTAAAGTAAGATTAATATATTCAGTCCAAACATATAATCAACTGATATATCAGACTCGTCCCTTCACTTTTCTCCTGTCTATTTCTGATCTAGTTTTAAAGTTCACATATTCTTTGCATGGCAAATGAGTGGCAATTTTTTCATAGCAATTGTAATTTGTAACCGTTGTAATATCTGTTATTACTGTTACACTCTATTAAATCAGATCATATATCATCTACATTGTTTTATATATATATATATATATATATGTATATATATATTTCTATGGACCTGTCTACATGGGCTAAATATCTCATCTTGCCCCAATCTCACAGCCCTGCTATCCGTACAATGCAGGGCATTTGTCCCATTTAGCCCATAGGCAGTCCTCAACACCCCTGGGGCAGAAATGGGGCTGAGATGAGGAGAAGGAGGAGGTACCAATAGAGTTTTTTATATAAAAAAATACCTGATTCATTGCTTTATAGGCAGCAAACAATGGATTGGGCCCTGCATGTCAGCAGAAGCCCATCTGTGCAGGCCAGCCCTTGCTGCTGCTGTAGTCTCCTTGGCTCTCCCGGAAGGCAGGAAGGAATCCTTCAGCATGTGACCAAGGTTGGTCACGTGTAGCGGCCCCCAGTCACATGTTGTGGGCCCTCTTCTTGCCTTCAGAGTCAGCAAATAAAATGATGGCAGCTGCAGCAATGGAGTGGCATGTTTGTCAGGATTTTCTCCAGTTCTCTGCAGGGAACAGGTGAACAATGGGCCAGATCCCCAGCCAGGATACATCAGCAGGAACCTGGTATATCCTGGCTCATGTAGATGAGCCCTATGTCACCTAAAATATAAGCATTTACCAACTTATTTATGCAGTTGCTGTTGGACATTATATGATCGGTCCATCAGAAATTTCAGGCATTTGTGCTGTCAAGTGGAAAAGGATATTTGCCAGACTGAAAACATGAGCCTCAAGATACAAGAGAGTGTTTCCTTCTTTAAAGACAGCCATCCCTGCAGAGATGATTTCATTTTCTCTCAGTGCTTCACTAATATGCCTGCCTTCTCTAGTACAGTTTCAGCAGGGACTCTGTTGCCAGCACAGAATCCCACTGTGTAAGCTGCATAAAGGAACCGGTAGCTTTAGCATGGCTTTAAAGTAGGATGAACTCCAATGGAAAGGATGGATTTGAAGAGTGGATAGTGCATGCAGGAGCTGTCTCATTTGCTTTTTTCATCTAAAATCATTTTTTAAAAATCCTCTAAACCCTCCTGCCCCACACAGAAAAAAAAAAAGTCTTGCGACACATAGAAATTTATAGTGGCATAAGCTTTTATGGACTATAGATCACTTGGTCATTAATCACTATAGGTAGAAATATATGCAAGAGATATAGAGGTGCAGGTGTATATCTGTGTCCATGTGTCTATATAAAGAGCATGGACAAAGTACTAAAAAATACAAAGGAGTCTTTTGTTTCTGTGAAAAGATGAAAACAGACTTTCATACTTGAGCCACAGTTAGAAAAGTATGTCATCCCTTTAAGGAAGATGATGTATTCAGAATCAGTTGTGGGAAGCAGAGCAAGAAGAAATAATGGTGCCTGAGGTTAGAGGTTGTGCTCTGAGGAATGAAAATTAAACATGTTTACTTGGCAACTGCCACATAATTTCCCCAATTAAACTAAAGCAAAACATAAATCCCAATCCTTAATTCTTCTACAGATCTGAATGCATCTATGCCCCTATTGAGAGATGTTTTCTGTAACAGTAGTGTACCAATGATTGACTTCAGGTATAGAATTGGTTCCTTTGTAAGACAAATATTTTACTGCCCTGGATCAGAACCACAGTCATCCAGCCAGTTGTCTGGTAGGGGGAGTAAAATCTATGTATGGTCAATGGCTGTAAACTGTCTAGGCTTGGAAAGGGTGAGAATTTCATTTGGTTTGGTTTAGTTTTTGCTAAAACTTTCCCAAATTCCCAAAAATTGATAGGGAAAAATCATTCTCTCATATAATTTGTATGTGGTTGGCAGGAAACTATGAATGTTGGCTATGAATTCTTATGTATTCAGCCATATATGCACTACTGAATCTAGCAGCTACATGGCAGGCAAGTACAACATTGTCCCTACTCTATTTGAAACAAAACCCCAAATCCACAAAAGAGCGATACCTTTATTGGCCAACCAAAATGCACAAAACACATCCCACAAGTTCCAGGGGCTTCCTTATCAGGCAAAAGGTGTTTATAAATCATGCAGATGAAGGAAAGTGATGGCGTTTGACCTGCATTTTGTATCAGATGTTGCTTCTGTTGTAGTTCAGTAGGTATTGAGGGATCTCGATGCAGAGGCCACTCCTCTCTTGGCCATGTGGGTAATGAGACAAATAGGACAGTAAAATTTAAACTCCACTATCAGCAATAAAGCAACTACACTTGGGATGCAGGTGTCTCTGCCTTTTGTGAAGCCACAGAAAGTTTCTTTTCTGGCTTTTGGGTTTTGTATCATTTTGCTGTATGGACAACATGGCTACCCATGAATATTCTTACTCAATGTTAGTGGTTAAGAATTTTGTTTGGTATATTTTGTCCACAGCCAAACTGGGCACAGATTTCCCAGTTTTGTCCCTGACTCCATTGAAAACTTTTTAGTTCAGCCTCATATTTTTCAACTCAAGATAATAGCTTCTTTCTCAATAAGGTACCTAATCTTCCCCATATCTGGGGGTGTGGGGGAGATCATGGAGTATTTGAAATAATGTAGACAACCAATCAAATTACAGTAGAAGACCCTATCATTTGCTAAACTGATCATCTACAATCCACTATACACAATGCCCTGTTCTGGCCAATAGAAGCCACAGGGCAAAAAGACTGGCAAGAGAATGCAGCACATGGGGGAACATCAAGTGAGCACCTTGCTTCAGGTCATGAGCTCAACTTTGTACTTCTTGAAAAAACTACTCCTCTCAGGCTCCACCTCTTGAGAAGCTTAAAGTGAGTAGCTTAAAGGGTTATACCTTTAAAGCTTACCTCTCCTTCATCACTCCAGAGCTGATGCTGGACATACTGCTAGTGTTGGCACTTTGACTCCATGGACTGTGGATAGTGTGCAGCCCCAAATGCTGGAGCTACCAATACTACTGTTGATTCATGTGTCTTAGGCACAAAGTTTGTAGGTTCAGGAATTTGAAGCTCTCAGGTGAAAGGTCCCTGGTTTGTGCTTGAGCCTTGTATTTTCTTTGCTAGTACCACTGGTTCTTCAGCCTCTGTGTCCATAACCATGTTACTGATAAACTACCATGTCATGACATTCAGTAGCCCCCCTCTGCCAAATCAACTATGACAAGGAAGGGAAATAACAAGTAAAATACCACTAGCTGCTGCTAGAACTGGCCCATTACCAAGAGATGATTTCTTACCAGTGAAAGCCTCTTGTTCACTCCATAGACCTGAACTATGCAGAATTGTGAACTGTCACTAAGAGAACATAATAGTGACTTAAAGAGATTTGTTGGAATGTCCTTCTAGCCACTTCCTATAATACCTCATAATTAGAAATATTTGATATTTCAAAGGGATCAATTTGGCCAGGGTGATCCAAAAAGGTCAAGTGGAGGTCACAAGGACCTGGGATGGTGTTTTAGAACACTTCCAGCAAGCAATCCCAAACTAGGATTGTGGGGAAGCCCTCCCCCAGTAAACAAAGCCATTAAGGAGGTATGTGCTAATTACCTCTTGGGTAATCAGCGATGAATCATCCAGCTAAACAATCAAGCGACCTCTCCAACCCTAATCCCAAGGAAATCTCACCTCAACTCCCCTCCTGTCCTGCAGTGCAAGGTTGTCACAAACCAATCAATTTCTATCTCCCAGCCATTAACAGCAATCAGCTAAGTTTCAGTTTCCTTTGTTTATCCAGTGGAGACCCATCCAGGCTTTGTCCTAGCCAAAGTGCCCCTTCAGGATATGAAGCAGCATATAAACATTAGTCCCCAAACAATGAAAGATGTGCCATTGTATATGAGCCTGGCAACTCTCTTTATCAGTACACCTCTGGATCAGTACCTCCAGTGCTACCTTCTGACTTCTGTCTGAGTACTTCAAAACCACTCTTCAAGACTGGTAACTATGGCTCAATTTTCCCAAATCTCTTCCTCTATCTAATCTTTCTGTCTTACTCCTCCATAGCCTTGTGTGGTTCCTAGCAATGTGTGTTGTGTGTGTGAATGCAATTTCTGCTATTTCCGATAAACACACTGTAATTTCACTTTAATTGGAGTTCTCTGCAATTAGTACTGGTATACATAAGTGAAAAGGTCCACATGGTTAACCTCCTCTTGCAGGCATATTGTTTGAACTAATAATTCCCCCTTCTAGACTTTGATATCATGGGTGGGTCTCAAAGCACACACACACACACCCCCGTTACCTGTTAGGGTAACAGGTTTAAGAAATTATGGGTCCAGTACTTCATACTGAATATGATACATTTCATAAGGATGAAGAGCACACTTCAGTTCACCTCAGTTGACTTCTAGTGCAAATCTGTGTAGCCAGATGGTACATGCTGAAGTCCTACCCCAACATCACCAGTCCTTGAGTGGTAGCCAGGTGTTTACAAACTCTTCATTTACCCTTGGCAGAAAAGAAGCATAACAAGCAGAAACATAAATGAGACTACACAAGCTCCATATGAAAGAGATATTTTGATAGTTCAGTCTCCCAGAACACCATACTACCAACATAGAAGCCATGATTTTTCAAATAGGAAAGGGGACTCTGGAATGAAAAATGCCAAACAAGAATTTATTCAGAATGTCTGGTTCTGTTCATTTTGAATTTAATTGAAATTAGGGAAAAAATATAAACTGGGGTTGGGGAGGGGACTGAAATGGTGTATCATTCCCCAAGAGGACTTTGTCTCAGTCCCACCACCATCACATTTGGCACATTTGGTAAGAACACAGAAGAGGCCCTTCTTGATGGTTGTTTTCTCCAGCACTGCATCTCTTTTACTTTCTTTTTCTTTTTAATGTATGTCTAATCCAGGCCAGGTGAGAATCCCATCTCAGGACCACTACAGGGAACTAAAGGGGATTGTATTGAGCAGCTCAAAGCACACCCTCCCCACAATGTCCCAATTTGTATCCTCCCTGCAACTGCCACCTTTAGGAGTAGCCATGCTGAGGTCTCTGTGAACACAGCAGAAGGCTCAGTGGTAGCAGAAGCCATATTTGGGAGTGAGGCTTTCTTTTTAAAGACTACACTAGATATTAAGTAGAATATATATTCCTTATAATTAACCCATTTTCCTAACAAAGGGATTCCTTCAGAGATAAACAATCAGATTTGGAAATTAAGCCTGTGTTTACTTTTCAAGGACCAATTATAAAACAAGGTTTGATAAAGGCAAAATATGCAAAAATGGAGGATGAAGAACTACGTGCTATTACAAGCAGATAATTTTCAACCCTAGAGAGAGCACCATTTTTAAAAACATGTGAAATGTACAATTTAGTGGGAATGTATGTTAGCATAGGATACAAGCACACCTGTTGTACACTTTGGGGTTTGCGAGTGTGTACATAAGTACAGTCAGCCCTCCACATTTGCAGGCTGAACTTTTGCAGATTTGATTATTTGTGGATTATTTGCTGCTGCCTCCGCTGCTGCCCTATGCTATTTTTAATAGGGATTGCAAGCCTCATGAGACTGAACAAGACTGTGAATGTGTGGCAAGGCATTTAAGTCCCTATTAAAAATGGTGTATGGTGTAAGGCAGCAGTGAATGCAGCAGCAAGCCCTGTCAGCTGCCTGCTTCTGCCTTGTGAAGGAACCCACTGCCTCAAAGGCATCCATGGTGGGTTGAGTCCACAGACTGTACTTTTTTGGGGTGTGTGAAATATGGTTTTGGGGGATTTAGAGATATTTGTGGATTTCCCACTTCCGTGGGGGTCCTATGCCCCTAACCTAAGTGAATATGGAGGGGCAGTTACTTCTTAAATTTATAATAATAATAATAATAATAATAATAAAATAATAATAAAATTTTATTTATATCCCGCCCCTCTGCAACGCAATCGGGGTGGCTTACAATATAAAAACCCCATACTCACAATACCCTAGCCCACCCACCCCTTAAAATAATATTAAATTACAAAGGATTAAAAACATGCATTAATTAAAATATATATAAATTAGAAGAAGAAAAATTTAAAACATACAATCGTAGCCTAGAAAGGGCAGCTGAGTCTTGGGCCGGGATAATTATTCAGGAAAGGCCTGCCGGAAAAGATCCGTCTTGACAGCTTTTTAAAAGCTGTCTAAGGTGGTAATAAGACGGATCTCGTCCGGCAGGCCATTCCATAATCTGGGAGCAGCAGCAGAAAAGGCCCTCTGGGAAGTCACCGACAGCCTTGTTTTCATAGGCTGTAACAGATTCCTCCCAGAGGACCGAAGTGTGTGGGGAGGGTCGTACGGAAGGAGGCGGTTCCGGAGGTAAGTTGGACCCAAGCCATGTAGGGCTTTAAAGGTCATAACCAACACCTTGTACTGTGCCCGGAAACTAATAGGCAGCCAGTGGAGAGCTTTTAGCACCGGTGTTATATGCTCTCTTCTGGGAACGCCAGAAATCAACCTGGCTGCCATGTTCTGGACTAGTTGAAGTTTCCGAGTCAAGCACAAGGGTAGCCCCATGTAGAGCGCATTACAGAAATCCAGACGGGAGGTTACCAGTGCATGTACCACAGTTTCGAGGTCCCTAGTTTCCAGGAAAGGGAGCAGCTAGCGTACCAGCCGAAGTTGATAACAGGCACTCCTGACCGTTGCATTTACCTGATTAGTCATCTGGAGCGACGGGTCCAGGAGCACCCCCAGACTGCGAACACAATCCTTGGAGGAGAGTGTAGTTCCATCCAGGATTGGAGTTTGTATTCCCAGACCTGGTTTTGGGCCTGTAACTGTTAGTACCTCCGTTTTGTCTGGATTCAGTCTCAATTTGTTTTTCCTCATCCAGTCCATTACTGCTTTAAGACAATCATTCAGAGGAGAGACGCCATCTGAAGTCGAAGCCGATGACCGAGACATGGAGAAGTATATCTGGGTGTCATCCGCATACTGATGACACCGCATTCCATGCCTCCGAATGACCTCTCCCAGCGGCTTCATATAGATGTTAAATAGCATCGGGGACAGGATGGCACCCTGAGGAACGCCACAGTTAAGCTCTATTCCAGTAGAGCAACTGTCCCCAAGCCTCACCCTCTGGGATCTGCCCGAGAGGAAGGAATGGAACCACTGCAAGGCAGTGCCTCCGATTCCTAACTCCCTCAGGCGATCCAAGAGGATGGAATGGTCTATTGTATCAAAGGCCACTGAGAGGTCCAGGAGCACCAACAGGGTCACACTACCCCTGTTGATACCCAAGCGGAGGTCATCAGCCAGAGCAACCATGGCAGTCTCCACTCCATAACCCGTCCTAAAGCCAGTTTGAAATGGATCTAGATAATCGGTTTCATCCAAGACATTTCTAGGGCCTTTGGGCTTGCAAAAAAAATGTACATACCGGTATTCCCATTTTCCCCCATCTTGCACGGCATGTTTATTTTAGAATAAAAATAGTAAGACTACCACCCAGTTCTTATATGGCGCAATTATTGAGACGTTTGCCACCTTTCCACTTTATTTCTATAGAAAACCAGGGTGACATAATGTGAATTGGATTTGCACATTTAAAAGACCCATTTATGTAAATAACTAATGATAAGGGTAGGGATTGGAGTAACTTTACTTAATAGTGGAGAAGGAATAATATGGTTCAAGTGGTGGCTCATATTCTCTTTGTAGATGTTAGGAACTATTTTAGTTCCATAAAGAAATGGAAAAGTCATGTTTCTTTTTAAAAACGTAACTATAGTACTGTCTATCATCCTTTATGGATCTGAAACATGGGTCACCTATCGCCACCACCTACGACTCCTCAAGCGCTTTCATCAGCGCTGTCTACGCACAATCCTAAATATACACTGGACTGACTATGTGATGAATGTTGCTGTCCTTGAGCAAGCAGGGATCACCAGCATTGAGGCCATGATATTGAGAACACAGCTGCACTGGGCAGGGCACGTTTCTAGGATGGAGGACCATCGCCTCCCAAAAATAGTACTCTATGGTGAACTCGCCATGGGTCAGCATAAGAGGGGCGCTCCAAAAAAGCGATACAAAGACTCCCTGAAACAACATCTCAGGCTCGGCCAAATTGATCACCAACAGTGGTCCGCCCTGGCCTCACATCGGGAGGCATGGAGACGCACTATCCACAATGCTGCAGCCTTATTTGAGAACTCACGCCGAACAAGTCTTGAAGAGAAATGACAACGCAGAAAGAATCACAACCCAAGAACATCACCCAAGGAGACCTTCTGCTGTGCTTTTTGCAACCGGACTTGTTTATCTCAGATTGGCCTTTTTAGTCATCAGCACGCTTGCAGAAAGCGTGGGATGAGTCCTTCCTGAATCTTCGTTTGCGAAGAAAAGCCAGAGAGAGAGAGGGGAGTGCTGACTACTATTTTTGCACTGGTAACTTAGGTGTAGCTAAATACTTTTACAATTAACTTACATTCTGCTCACAACTCATCTCCTTTTATGCTGGAATTGTAGGTGCTGCATATCTTCCGTTTCCTCATTGTGACCCAAGACAAGTCCATTTTAATTTTGTTCAGACATATGTTGTTATAAAGCTCTTCACACTTGATGACCTGCCTTCTTCCTTTTCCAATAGCTCAACAATACTCCCTGCCCATAGATACTTTCTCAGCAATATGTGGGGCTAAGCTGTGACAGATCTGTCTCTCTTTTTTTGCATTTTAATAGTATCTGTTGCAAACACTTTCAATTTGTCCCCCTTTTTAAATAGCTAAAGGGTCTTTCAGACTGATGAGTGGCTGCTACATTTTAGGCTGTTAACTAGATTTCTCTTGCATGTTAACATTTACCTTTGCTGCTAACTTCTCTTAGGTTCATATAATGTGTCCCTGCAGGGTATCACAAATGTGCTCTCTTAATGGCTTGAGTCCAGTAAGCAGAACCCATGTGGATTTATAAATTATAGTACCACCATAAAATACCATAAATGACTGAACAGGACTAATCCTTCATGGTCAGGTGGGAACATTCCTCACCCTTGTTTTTACAGTAAGAGGTTATAGCTACAAGGTTTTTAAAGGAAGCCATAGAGTAAAAAAAACATTTTAATAGTAGATAACTAAACTTTAATATGGACATTACCACTGCATTTAGACATACAGATCCAGAGGTTATAAGAAGCACCCTTTACTGTTAATTCTTAACACTTAAGTGTTAAATGTATGACTGGGGTTCCATACATTGAAGGGGTTGCTAGCCTCACTGATGGCATCATACAGATTTCTCATCCCAGCGTCTTGAATATGGATGTCCTAGCATGGAAGTCTGTGTGTACAACTCTGTGGATAGACACTTCCATTTGAATTTAAAGAACATTTCTTGACTGGGATAAAATTTTGTGGGTCATGGAAGAGAGACTGTCATCAGGTGCCATCTTCCCACTTGAGTTGGCCATTTCCTTTCAAGGGAGCCCTGCACAAATGGCATGGGCTTTGGGAAGTATGGAAAGAGTGGCCAATCAGGTATGGCCAAGCTACTAGGAGGCAGGACCTGAGGAAGGCAGAGTGAAGCTTTCATTCAGGTCTTCTCTCTATGTGTATAAGTAGGCATCTAGCTTTCAAGGATCAGATCATCATTTGACTTCATCCCTGTTTTCCCAACTTTGGTTTTCATGGATTCGCTGTTCACATCAATTTGCATGGAATATTCTCTTTAGGCACTTTTCACGTGTGACCAGATGCAGTTATAAGGACAGGCTACCCCTTATATAAGCAATTGGCCATCCCCTTATTGGATCTTGGGGGCAAGGGGAAGGGACCCAAGCCCAGCTCCAGTGCAAGAAGCTCCAACTGCAATCTGAGGTGGCGATGCACAGTGGCTTCTGCCCATGTGGCATCCCAGTGCTGTCATACCAGGCTTTTCCCAGCAGGTGGGCTGGGCCATTTGGCTCACATTGGTTGGCACCCAGACCATTCAGTGTTTGGATCCAGACACATCCTAGGGCCAAGCCTCCCCAGCTGTAACAAATAAAATTTGTCAACTTTGTTGTTCCAATGTCTGTTGTCAATGTATTAATTTATTAGAAGCCCTTGCTCACTGCTGACCCTAGGTCTAGAGGTTTGAGGTCTAGAAAGCTTATCAGATTGACCAGTGTCCTTTATTTTAAGTGATGTCCCCTGTTTCATGGATGGAAAGGGTCCCCCCCCTTTATGTAGACTGAACAAGATGTCAAAAATGCCATATTTCGGGGTATGGGCCCTTCCTAAAGACAACAATATATGCATTGTGTAATTTATGAATATGGACTACAGTATATGCTAATTTTACAGAGGAATACATGGCTAAACTAACTGAAATCAATACTTTCATTTGGTATTTAGGTATGACACAAGCCTCTTAATAGCTACTTCTTGATGGTTGGCACTGCATGTTATGCATTTTGACTGTTCCTTGTTGCTCTTTTGCAAATTTGGCAACACTGACCTGAATTTAGCAGAGTTTCAGCTTAGGTAGAAGGTTACATGTATATGCTCCTCCACTACAGACGCTGGTGATCAACATGTGGACCCTGGAGATAGGAAAGCTGCACTCAGAGCACTTGGGAGAAATAAATCACCAGGAACATAGCAATAGAACTGCTTCAAGCTACAGAGAGAGAATCTATTTCTAACTAAAATCTGTCAACAAATATGGAAAACAAAACAATGGCCCACAGACTAGAAGTGTTCAATACATATTCCAATCCCCAAGAAAGGGGACACCAGGGATTGCAGTAACTACAGGACCACTGCATTAATTTCCTATGCAAGCCAAGTGATGCTCAACATTCTACAACAAAGATTTATGCTTCTCTGACATATGTTTGATATGTTTGATAATGGAGAACACCAAAGAATTTCAGGAGAAAGTTAGCTCTGCTTTAAAAATTATAGCAAAACCTTAGTGTAGATCATGAAAAACTATGGATTGTTCTTAAAGAAATGGGTGTGCCATAACATTTGATTGTCCTGATACTTACCCTGAGCTTAGGACAAGAGGCTACCATCAGGACAGAATATGGAGAAATAGGATGATTTCCAAATGGCAAGGGGATCAGGCATGGCTGCATTATATCATCCTATCTGTTTAACTTGTACACTGAACATATAATAGGTAAAGCAGGATTAGATTTGGAAGGAGGTATGAAAATGGGAGGAAGGAACATCAACAATTTAAGATATGCAAACGACAGCATACTACTAGCAGAAAATATCAAAGACTAGTGAAGAAAGTCGAGGAAGGAAGTGTAAAGGCAGGTTTACAATTTAACATTAAGAAAACAAAAATAATGACCACAGATTATTTACATAACTTTAAAGGATATGAACACAGAAATAGTTCAAGATTTTCCATACTATGGCTCAGTCATTAATCAGAAAGGAGACTGCAATCAAGAAATCAGAAGAGCAGGACTTGGAAAGACAGCTATGAAGGAACTAGACAAAATCCTGAAGTTTAAACACATATCATTGAATACTAAAGTTAGGACTGACCATGCTGTCATATTCCCATTTTTTATGTATGGTTGTGAAAGTTGGAGATTGAAGAAAGCTGACAGGAGAAAAATCAACTCCTTTTAAATGTGGTGCTAGAGAAGATCTCTACGATATCATGGCCTGCTAAAAAGACAAATCAATGGATCCTAGAGCAAATCAAGTCTGAACTTCCTGTAGAAACCAAGATGACTAAACTGGGAATGTCGTAGTTTGGACATATCATGAAAAGAGATGATTCACTAAAAAGACAATATTGCTTGGTAAGGTAGAAGGCAATAGGAAAAGACGAAGACCACATTTCAGATGGATTGACTCAATCAAGGAAGCCACAGTCCTGAGTCTGGAAGACCTGGGTGACATGGAAGTCTCTCATTCATGGGGTCACCATAGTTCAAAGTTGACTTGACAGCAGTTAACAGAAACCTCAACTCTTTAGGCTTGCTTTTCAGGAGGATCCTGAACATTTCTTGGGCACAAGAGCTGAAGGAGCAGAAGAGGAAGAGAAAAGTCTCAAGTTAGAAGTTCCCTTTTGCTCTCATTCTTTATATCTGAACTGCCAAATCAAAGAGTACAAGAATTTGAAAAGCTTCTACTGATAGGTGTTGTTGGTCATTGTAAGACTCAGGCAGGAGTTATATAACACAAACAATGGAACTTTATTTAAACAAGTTTGCATATAAATCCTATCTGTCTCTTTCTGTCCAGCTCAGTCTCTTTACTGCTTTGTGCTGAGTCACTTCCTGGTAGCTTACCCCCTACCCTGTGTCTTCCCTCTGTGTCACAAGGGGGTTGTCTAAATGGCGGAAATACTCCTCACGGAATGCAAGGAGAATCCTGCCTGCCTTAATGGCATTCTGCATTGTTTCACCATATTGGGAAGGAGGGGGGCCCAAAATGTCAAAAACTCTGCAGGAAAAGCCTTCACGGCAAGGAGAATGCACAAAGGGAAAAACAGCAAGGGGAATGCACATTCCTGCTCATTGGGACAAGTGATTCAATATGAATTGCTTTCCCATAGGAGAGGAAGCACAAAGCTGATTGGCTGGGTGAGCACAGGGACAGACTTGCTAACAAGGCAAGCACCAGCTGCTGCCATGTTGGATATTTGCCTTAGTGAGCAATCACTAAGGCAATACAATGGGGTGGGGTTGTGTTTTTGTGTTTGTTTTGTTTTTTGTTTTGTTTTTTTTGTTTTTTTGCTTTCCTGTTAAATTGAAAAATCACCTTATAGCACCTTGGACATCGTTTTTTGGGGGGAAAGTTCAGCAGCGGCAAATTGAGGTAAGTACAAATGTGAGTAAATCACTCACAGCTGCCATTTTGCATGCAAAGCTTATGGGGAGGGACATTGTTAAGACAAGTCACAGCTGCTGTGAAATGCCATTACTGCAGGGCACTCTGTTTTTGGGGAACTCATATAGACAAGCCCCAAGGTTTATCTTCCTGCCTGCCATCTTAACTTTCCACTTATATTAATACATGTTTAATGTGAATTTCTGAAAGTTGTGATGAAGAGGTCATAAAGTCCTTGACAGGCAGAACATTTTCACTGGCAACTGCTGCACATCTCTTATTTGCCTTCACTGGTTTTACCTTGGGTGATCTATAATAGATACTTGCTCCAAGAAGCAGATATCAGATGTCATGAAAAAACAGTACATTATTATTTAGTTTATTTTGATTGCATTTTCAATAGCAAGAAGGAGGGAGAGCAGATCTGAGATTTCTGGCCTCAAGTACTTCTACAGCAGGAGTCAGCCAGTTCAGTGAAACTGGGAACTATTTTTGGCCCCTGTGTAGGTATGTTAAATCCTTGACTATTTCATCCTTGCCTTTAATTAATAATTAAACTAGTTTTGCAGGAGAAAATGAATATTCCTCTGCAATATTCTCCCCCTATTCAACCACCATGAAGTGTTGTGCAGGCATTATTCTACCAAAAAAAAAACCCACAACCTGGATGATTTTTTTTTTTTTTTTGGTACCAAAAAAAAGTGGGGGTGGAGAAAACAGGGAAAAGGAAACTGTATTTTCCATGCAGGGAGCCGTTTTCCATACAGAAAACATTTATTTTTTACATATAAAAATGTGTTTTTCTCCACAAAATAGTTCCTGCCCAACACTCGGTGACATCAAATACCAGAAGAAAATTATTCATCAGTAATCCATAGCATAACAGTGTTCTTGGCTGCTAAGCAAAACTCAGTTCCATACTACAGTTTTGATGTAGAAAAGAGAAAAAGTCTGAGGATGCTGAAAATAAATATACTTTTTATTCTTATTTATTTATTTTATTTCATTTTTATGCCACCTTTCTCCCAGAATGGGACCCAAGGTGGCTCCGAAAGAGAAAACAGCCCAATGCTTTTCGCCCTGAAATTGTTTTTATGGTGTTCTTCAGTTATTATAACTTTAAAATCATAGGCCATAAAAATAATATCAGGATGAAATGTGTTGGCCTGTTTTAAAGAATAAAATCATCTTTCTTTTCAACATCCTGAGTTTTTGAGTGCATTTGCACTGTAGAAATAATGCAGTTTGACACAACTTTAAGTAGTGCAGGGCCCTCCTATGGAGTCCTGGGATTTGTAGATTTACAAAAACTTTAGCCTACTCTGCCAAAGAGTGCTGGGACCTCACAGAACTACAAATCCCATAGTTCCATAGGGTGGAGCCATGGCAGTTAAAGTGGTGTCAACATGCATTCTTTCTCACAGTGTAGATGCACCCTTTGTCTCTTTCTGCACCATGTTTCTTGGATGTTTCCAGTCTTCTTTGCTTCTTGCCATGCTACTGCTTGCCAGGCCTTAAATATTATCTTCTCTGATCTTCAGTCATTGATTGCAGATAACAGGAGAGGAGGGGAAACCCTTGGAGATTGCATCTGGGGAGCAGGCAAGAAGTTTCCCATAGCTCCTGCCTTTACTTGATTCTCTAAGCCACCGTGAGACCCATTTTGGAAAAGGGATAGAATATAAATCAAATACAGTAAATAAAAAGTAAGTTTTCGAAGCTCTGTGGTGATTAAAAAAAGAAGAAAATATAAAATTAAATCCAAGATCCAGGCCTTTCCTAATTAGATCCCGGCCTCAGGGGATCCTGGCCTCTTCTAGCCTGCTGGCCATTTATTATATTTTATTGTATTTATAGTTTTAAATGTGATTTTAGATTAGTTGTTTTTAATTTATATTTGTTTAATTTTTTTTATGGGGGAGGGTGGGAGTGGGGGTGTTTAGGGATTTTATTTGTATTGTATTTTAAATTTTGTAAGCCACCCCAATTGTTTTAACAGAGGGACGGGGTATAAATAAATATTATTATTATTATTATTATTAAGATTTAAAACAAAATTGAATGAAAGGGGTAATTAAAACAACTTAACATGCATTATTAAGGAAAATAACAGCACCCAGCTGGTAACAGTCACTTGCCATAAGCCTGCTTGAACAAAAAGTTTTTTCCTCCCTGCTATAGCCACTATAGGAGTTGAAAGCTAGAGAAGATGGTCATTTAGAAATAATACTGTGCCCAGTAACAAGAGGCAAGGTGACGTGTACCTGGCTGCATGTACAGGTTGAAATATTCCTAGTTTCTTTTCTGGATCTCTATACTGCACACCAGTTGTCCACATTTTGAAATTAAGGGGTTTGATTGTGAGTGCTCTGGCCAAGTGTATTGGTAATGCTCCTAGTATCCAATTAAATGCAGAGAAACAAGGCCCACTGTGTGAGAATTTTACAACATTTTAACAATGACTAATTTTCTAGTAATTAAACAATGCCCTCTTGAAATGGCAGTATAGTGAGTCAATACCTCCTCACAATAGTGAGGGGTCCTCACAATCAGCACCCTGCTGTGCAAATATAAATAAGTTAAACAATTATCAAATATCTGATGCAACAGTTTCCAAAAAAACCACACACCAAATGCTTGCACTCAACAATAAGTTGAATAACTAAAATGTTTTATTCCCACACCTGTCAATTCACCATCCTTGATTTATTCATATGCACTGATACATTGGAAACCTCATACTATAAACTGAGGTTGGAGCAACTTCTCATAGTCCAAGAGCCATACATGCTCCCCCTGCTGATCCTTGGGAGGGTGTCTCACATTCCTCCATAGCCCTCATTTCTCTAAATTTTACTGAAAAATGCCACTTCCATTCTCTAAGGTTCTGGGGAACCATTTCATTATGTATTGCCCTTTGACATGGTTTAGATCCAGGAAGCTCCTTTTGTCAAGACCAGCTGAGATGGTAATTACATCTGGGGCACTTTCAAACTATGCAACTGTAGAACTATGATTTCAATTTAATTGGCATGACTGCATTCTAGGAAATCTGGGAGTTTGTCATTTTGGAGGGACTAGAACTCTCTGTTGCTGAGAATGCTAAAGACCACTGCAAATTACACAGTCAAAGTAGACTGCTTTGAGCACCCAAGACCACTCACACCTTGGCAGCCATTAGCCTGGAATTGTTGCCAATTCATCCCTATGGGGCAACTTCATGCTACCCAAAGAATGAGGGATCTCTCCCTTCTCTTGCACAATCTATCTCACCACCCTTTTGTCCATCGCAGTTTGACTCCATGCTTTCAAAATAGTAGTTTTCTCTTCAGACTCCGTGTTTTGAAGGATGTGGTAGCAAAAGCAAGATCTTCTCTTCCTCCTTTCCTGTGCTACTTTCAGTCTCTCCTTAATCTTTATCTTCTCTCTCTTTCAAAGAGTATTTCTTCTCTCATCTTTCTATCTGTGCAATCTCTCAGGGCATAAATCTTAAAAGGAATACAGTCAGCCCTCCATATTCACAGGGGTTAGGGGTGCAGTACCTCCATGAAAGCTGAAAAACACAAATAAATTAACAAATTCTGCTAGGGCAAAAAATAAGCTTGGGGTGAGTGGATTCCCCTGACGGGAGGAACATGAAGAATGTGTGCCTGGCAGCCAGGCCTTGCCACCACTGCCCACACCCTATATCACATCTGAAGCTTTGCATGTGAAGCCTTGCATCTAAAGCCCAGGGGTAGGTGGACACAAAAATGTGCGCCTGGAGGCTTTGGGCTTGCTGCCACCTCTGCTGCTGCCATGGGACTGCTTGGCTAGGCTGTGGAGGTAAGCAGGTGAGTCCTTATACTATACAGTATATAAAATGGTAGAGGGCTGCTTAATAGCAAACTCGTGAATAATCGAATCCATGAAGGTTAAACCTACAAATGTGGAAAGCTGACTGTAATTGAATTTACAAGAGTTAATTCAGAAGCAAAATTTACTAGAAGATGTAGAAAACATGTGCCTCCCTCAAATGTTGTCGGGATCCAACTGCTAACATGGCCAATAGTAAAGCATGATAGGAGTTGAAGGCTAGCAACTTTTGGAGGGCCACAAGTTTGTGAGATTTAGTTTAAGAACTAAAGATCTGAACTGTGCTGCCCTAATCTGAATTCTCCTTGTTTATACAATATTTTAGTTTTTCTCTTTCGCCTAGCTTAATATTCTGGTATTGCTTGGGGCAGACTGACACTTATCAGTAAACAAAGTGAAAATATAATGAGTCCTGAGAGGGAGCGAGGGCTGCTGCCATGGTTTCTACAGCTGTTTTATTCCTCATTGCCTAATCTCTTCATGCATTCCTTCATCATATATTTGATTTAAAATGAAATATAAGGGATCTCTTCTCCCTCTCCCTCTCTCAGACAACATACTCACACACACCATGACTACATCATGACAGGCCCAAAATATTTTCCTTTTCGTGGCATCAAATTATACCTCCCTTCACCCACATCAAGGTATATGGTACCCAGAGCCAGTCAGGTTATTTTGGCACTTGAGGCTGAACATTTCACAATCACCTCTCCACATCCCTGGTGGTAAAAATATAATAGTAACAAACTAATCATCTGCTGATCTTTTAGGACAAAACCTGCTGCCTTAGGCATCTTCACTCTGCCACCCCCTCTCTCATTTAAGCTTTACATTTTCTCCCCTTCTCCGGTATGTCTCAAAGCTCAAGTGATTTATAACAAGAAGAAACCATTATGTGATTTTATGTGCATAGAAGTATGTGCTCCCACAGGCCTGGACTATCAGATGCTATCACACTTTTAGTTGTTATCACAAAGAAAAATGAGCTTTATGTTACACAACAATGTTGTGTGGAAAACATTTTTTTTTTATTTTATTTTATTTTAGAAAAAGAAAATCAATGGATGATTCACAGAACCTCCTTGAGATTTCTGGCAATATCTGTTACCTTTATTTTATAAACTTGCCTTTCCTTCATCTATCAATTTCTCCTTCCAGCAAACAGCAGTGATAACCTACCTTGTACTGGAACTTTAGGAGTGAAAAATAAAACAAAACAAAACAAGGGGGGACAAGTAAAAACATCATGATTCCTATCATTTTGTTTATCTCTGTTGCGCAAGCCCACTTCGGAAAGATGCTTCTTAATATTCACGGCAAGCCCCAGGAGTGCAACTTTTTAAGTTTCCTGAGTAAGAACATAAAGATTTCATAAAAGCCTTCTTATTTATAAAACCCTACAAAAATGTTCACATAACCAACCACAACAGCAACTATTTCATGATTGCCCTTTCTGAAAATGGCTTCTGAAGGATCAGAATATGTGACCATTAACTATTTTTCTCCTTACATTATGCACATTTATTCCATTGGAGATAAGCTCCAGTGTGTTCAAAATTTAGTGGAAGTAAGGTCCACTAAATACAGTAAAACTTACTCCTAACTAAGCGTAGCCATTTTATATATTTTTCCAAAAGGTAAATGTGAACTGAAAATTATAAAAAATTATAAAAAACATAATGTATTAGTAATTGACCTGAACTGACGTAATAATACTAAAATAATACCAACCCAATTTTTCAGAGACAGTCCCAATTAATTTTCTGTCAGCTGCTTATTACCATTATTACTTCCCTTGATCTAGACACTATACTTCTGTATCAATAGAAGTATAGTGTCTAGATCAATGGAAGTAATAGTGCCACTCTATTCTGCCTTGGTCAGACTTCACTTAGAATACTGTGTCCAGTTCTGGGCACCACAATTAAAAAAGGATATTGACAAATTGGAGCGTGTCCAGAGAAGGGCAACTAAAATGGTGAAAGGTCTGGAAATGATGCCTTATGAGGAGAGACTTAGGGAGCTGGGTATGTTTAGCCTGGAAAAAAGACGGTTAAGAGGCGGTATGATAACCCTGTTTAAATATTTGAAGGGATGTCACGCTGAGGATGGAGCAGGCTTGTTTTCTGCAGCTCCAGAGACTGGAACACGGAGCAATGGGTGCAAGCTCCAGGAACAGAGATTCCACCTCAACATTAGGAGGAACTTTTTGACAGTAAGAGCTGTTTGGCAGTGGAACACTCTCCCTCGGAGTGTGGTGGGGTCTCCTTCCTTGGAGGTCTTTAAACAGAGGCTGGATGGCCATCTGTCGGGGATGCTTTGATCGTGATTTCCTGCATGGCAGGGGGTTGGACTGGATGGCCCTCGTGGTCTCTTCCAACTCTGCAATTCTATGATTCTATGATTCTATTACAGGTCTGAAACATGGGTCACCTATCGCCACCACTTAGTACTCCTCAAACGCTTTCATCAGTGCTGTATATGCACAATCCTAAATATACGCTGGACTGACTATGTGACGAATGTTGCTGTCCTTGAGCAGGCAGGGATCACCAGCATTGAGCCATGATATTGAGAACACAGCTGCACTGGGCAGGGCACATTTCTAGGATGGAGGACCATCACCTTCCAAAAATAGTACTCTATGGTGAGTTCACCACGGGTCAGCATAAGAGGGGCACTCCAAAAAGCAATACAAGGGCTCCCTGAAACATCTCAGGCTCGGCCAAATTGATCACCAACAATGGCCTCACAATGGAGACACACTATCCACAGTGCTGCAACCTTATTTGAGAACTCATGCCATACGAGTCTTGAAGAAAAATGACAATGCAGAAATAATCACAACCCGGAAACATCACCCGAGGAGACCTTCTGCTGTGCTTTCTGCAAACTGACTTGTTTATCTCAGATTGGCCTTTTTAGTCATCAGCGTGCTTGCAGAAAGCATGGGATGAGTCCTTCCTGAATCTTCGTTTGTGAAGAAAAGTCAGAGAGAGGTAACGCCTATTAAATTCTATTTTACTTCTTTTGTTAAGAGTTCAAATTAATCTTATTTACCATGCTTTGTGCATTGGTATAGAGATGTCTCAAACCATAAGGCATTCTCTCCAGGTGCTTCCTTGTTGTTTTTTCTCCCTGCCCATTGGTGGGCTTCTATACCATTGCTCCAATTTCCCACAAATTATTGATACCATTGTCTCTAGAGTTTAATGTCTTCTGTCGTCTAAAATAATGTCTCTCTCCCCAACATGATTCAGTTTAAAGCCATCTTGATCAAATTTGCAAGCCTCCTTCAGAGAAGTGATCACAACAAGTCAACATGGATTTTTCAAAAACAAGTCATGCCAGACTAATCTCATCTCTTTTTTTGACAGAGTTACAAACTTGATAGATGAAGGAAATGCAGTGGATGTAGTGTATCTTGATTTCAGTAAGGCTTTTGAAAAGGGTCCCCATGATATTCTTGCAAAAAAGTTAGTAACCTGTGGGCTAGATAATGAAACTGTTAGGTAGATTTGTAATTGGTTGACTGACGAACCCAAAGGGTAGTCCCCAATGGCTCCTCTTCATCCTGGAGAGAAGTGACCAGTGGGGTGCCACAGGGTTCTGTCCTAGGCCCAGTGCTATTCAACATCTTTATCAATGACTTGGATAAGGGAATAGAGGGCATGCTTATCAAGTTTGCAGATGACACCAAATTAGGAGGGGTAGCTAATACCCCAGAGGACAGGATTAGAATCCAAAATGACCTCAACAGATTAGAAAGCTGGGCCAATATTAACAAAATGAATTTCAACAGGGTGAAATGTAGGATACTACACTTGAGAACTAAAAATGAAAGGCACAGATATAGGATGGGTAACACATGACTTGATGGTCTCTCTCTCTGGCTTTTCTTCGCAAACGAAGATTCAGGAAGGACTCATCCCGCGCTTTCTGCAAGCGCACTGATGACTAAAAAGGCCAACCCGAGATAAACAAGTCCGGTTGCAAAAAGCACAGCAGAAGGTCTACTTGTGTGATGTTTTTGGGTTGTGATTCTTTCTGCGTTGTCATTTCTCTTCAAGACTTGTTCGTCGTGAGTTCTCAAATAAGGCTGCAGCATTGTGGATCGTGCGTCTCCATGCCTCCCGGTGTGAGGCCAGGGCGGACCACTGTTGGTGATCAATTTGGCCAAGCCTGAGATGTTGTTTCAGGGAGTCTTTGTATCGCTTTTTTGGAGCGCCCCTCTTACGCTGACCTGTGGCGAGTTCACCGTAGAGTAGTATTTTTGGGAGGCGATGGTCCTCCATCCTAGAAACGTGCCCTGCCCAGCGCAGCTGTGTTCTCAATATCATGGCCTCAATGCTGGTGATCCCTGCTTGCTCAAGGACAGCAACATTCGTCACATACTCAGTCCAGTGTATATTTAGGATTGTGCGTAGACAGCGCTGATGAAAGCGCTCGAGGAGTCGTAGGTGGTGGCGATAGGTGACCCATGTTTCAGATCCATAAAGGAGGATAGACAGTACGATGGCTCTATACAAACTGATTTTTGTGCTTTGCCTCAGGTGTTTATTGCTCCAGACTCTTTTGTGAAGTCTTCCAAATGCACTATATGCCTTTGCTAATCTGTGATCGATCTCTTTGTCAATCTTGGCATCTGAGGAGATGATGCTTCCCAGGTAGGTGAACTGCTGAATGGACTTGAGCACAGATCTGCCGACGGCAATGTGGGGATGGTGGTGTTCGTCCTGTGGTGCAGGCTGGTAAAGAACCTCTGTTTTCTTCAGGTTGACTTCTAGCCCAAACAGCTCTGCAGCTGTTGCAAAGCAGGATGTTAGGCGCTGCAGAGCTGCTTCTGTGTGGGCAACAAGGGCAGCATCATCGGCGAAGAGCAGCTCACGGACTAGATAGTTTAGAGTCTTAGTGTGAGCCCTCAGACAGCTTAAGTTAAACAAGCTACCATCAGTACGGTAGCGTATATAGATGCTGTCGTCTTCTTCAAGCTCTGCCATAGCCCTTTGGAGCATCGTGCTAAAGAAGATTGTAAATAAAGTTGGTGCAGGAACACAACCTTGCTTCACTCCATTAGTTATTAGAAAGGGCTCTGAAAGAGCATCGCCATATCTGACTTGACCATGCTGGCCCTTGTGTAGCAAGATAATCATTTTAAGGAATTTGGGGGGGCATCCTAGTCTTTCCAGGATCTGCCACAGACCTTTTCTACTTACAGTGTCAAAGGCTTTGGTGAGGTCGACAAATGTTACATAGAGACCCTTGTTCTGCTCCCTACATTTTTCTTGCAGTTGCCTAAGGGCAAATACCATGTCTGTAGTACTCCTATTGGCTCTGAAGCCACATTGGCTTTCAGGGAGAAGTTCTTCTGCAATGGCAGGAACTAATCTGTTCAGGAGTATCCTTGCAAGGATTTTTCCAGCAATAGAGAGCAGTGTTATGCCTCGATAGTTTGAGCAATCGGATTTTGCTCCTTTTTTCTTGTACAGGGTGATGATGACTGCATCTCGGAGGTCTGATGGCAGTTCCCCTTTTTCCCAGCAATTCACAAGGAATTCGTGGAATTTTTCGTGGAGTGCATGACCTCCGTGTTTCCAAACTTCAGGTGGGATTCCATCAATCCCAGCTGCCTTGCCGTTTTTCATCTGCTGTATGGCCTTAAGGGTCTCTTGCAGCAGCTAAAAAAGCCAATGCGATTCTAGGCTGCGATACAAGGACTCCCTGAAACAACATCTCAGGCTCGGCCAAATTGATCACCACCAATGGTCTGCCATGGCCTCACATCGGAGGCTTGGAGATGCTCTATCCACAATGCTGCAGCCTTATTTGAGAGCTCACTCCAAACAAGTCTTGAAGAGAAACGACAACGTAGAAAGAATCACAACCCAGAATTATCACCCAAGGAGACCTTCTGCTGTGCTTTCTGCAACTGGACATGTTTATCTCAGATTGGCCTTTTCAGTCATTAGCATGCTTGCAGAAAGTGCGGGATAGTCCTTCCTGAATCTTCGTTTGCGAAGAAAAGCCAGAGATTTTACTTACTGGTCAAGGACCAAAATAAATATTTTTAAATTGGCACTTTCTTGTTCATACTGGGGTAATAAAAACACACACTACACAACAATGAATCATACTGATTCAAAGTCTTCAATGTTCCTTATTGTACAAAAACACTTCCATCTCTAAAGTGCTATTCTGCAGTGGTCTGACAATATGATGATGGCAGTTGGGCAAATCAACTTAAATAGTTACTATAACATATTCTCTTTGTCTGTGGGTCTCAGGGTTGGAACATTCCCTTGGGCTTCCACACCTCAGTAGATTCTGCACACAGATCATCCCCCAACAATTCTAGACTGCATACCCTACAACATTATTTCACAGATTAAAAACCAGGACCCACAGCCAAGCAACAACAGACTGTGGTCAAGATGTCAAAAGTTATTAAAGGAGAACAACACACAGGTTAGGAGGGGCTCTTTTTGCCTGAGTAGGCTGGGAAGGGCAAGGTTCCACCCCTTCCTCAACTTTCCCCCCTCCAGAGTTAATCAGGTGTCAACTACTTTCACTTTTAGAAATCAGTTGGCAGCAATGAAAATAAGCTGAAGGCAAAAGGGGAAAGTGGGAAGAAGAGAGAGACACTGGAACATTTTGAAAGCATTTGGACAAGTGGGACAACAGAGAATTGCCAAATCAGAACAGTTGGAGAGTATGCCACTACAAGCTATGTAGCTATATTTTTCACCATTTCCCTGGGCCCAAGCAGCAGGAGCCCAAAAGCAAAGATCAGTGTTACACAACCTCAAAAAAATGTACAACTGAAGTGCCAAGCACCTATTCATCTTCTGAGATGGAGAATTTTATCCCTTCCTCAGTTTGCAGTCACAAGACCTAGCCCCCAATACTTGTTAATTAAGATCTAAACAAAAATGCTTAATATAATTATGCACACTTATGCATTGATTGCCACAATCTGTGGTTAGGAAAAAATTTTTTGCAGCACTCACTGTGCCTGGTATCATTGTTCCACCAAAAACACTTAGGGATTTAGAAACTGCAAGCTCTAAGGAGGCAGAATGTAAACATCGCCATCTCTGTCATTATAAGAACTCCCAGCACTGTTCACACTTGATGAGTCACTTTTTTCAGATAAATACCAGGCATGCTTACTGTTAGCCATGAAGATTAAAAGTGTTGTCTTTTACAGTTCTACCACCAAGAAAAAGCACACACCAAAAAAACAGTATATCAAATGCTGTATTAAGCAAGAAAACAAGAAGACACAACACACAGAGATCTTTTCTAGGAAACAAATAAATGAGGCATCTTTTTTTTTTTTTTTTTTTTTTTTTTTTTTTTGCTATACCCAGCTTCTAAAATGAGATATCAACCAAATCTAAGGGCTTGTCTCTACTGGCCAAATAAAATGACCCCCAACTCATTTTCACAGTGAGCTGTCCAGATGATGTGCAGCTCGACTCTAGGGCCAAATCTACACTACACAAATAATCCAGTTTGAAACTGCCATGGGTCCTTCCTATTGAATATTGGGATTTGTAGTTTTACAAGGTCTTTAGCCTTCTCTGACAAAGAGTGCTGGTGCCTCACCAGACTACAGGCCCCAGGATGCCATAGGAAGGAGCTATGGCAAATAATTCAGTTTCAACCCGGATTATATGTGTAGTGTGTATTTGGCCTTGGTCTTTTCAGTGCCTCAAGGCTTTAATCTGCACCAAAAAAAGTGGAGATTTGTTCCAGATTTGAGAGTAAAATCCAGATATTTGTGTGTGTGTGTGTGTGTGTACTGTGCTCCATAAGAACGTCAGTGTGGGGCTGAGGGAAAGAGTTTTGGCAGCTGGGCAGAAGAGGTTGGCGGGAGGCTCCCTGGGCCAGGCAATCTCTTCCCATTTCAAATCCACTTTTTAACAGTTCCTTTGTCACCATTTAATTTGCATACATGATAGTTGTTCAGAGACGAGCATAATAGCATGCCCTTATCATTATTAGCTGGGCGTACCTCTATTTAGTAGGATGTCCGAAGCCTCTCTGATCCATGAGAAAAGACATACATTTATTTGCATGCATGGGGGGGGGGAGGGTGAAAAACTGGAGCAGCCACAGCCATGTGACAATGCATACTGCAATTTTATCAGACCAGGGTGAGTTTGAAAGGGAGAACTGTGTGTGGACAGTTCCCCTGAACTTGACTCGGTGTGTGTGGTGTTCATGTAGACAAGCCCATAGTCACTATAAACCAGGGGAACCCAAAAGTAAGCTAGATTTTCCTGTTGGTGTAGATGAGCCCTAAGACATTAACATGGCCATGTTGTGATATTCTACCTCTGCGCTATTCAGCTTTTCTCCATAAAAACTCCCTTCAAAAGTCAAAGTCTGCCAGGTGCCAAGCAGGGGTATAGATACAATTGAATTAGGAGGTGCATTACCCCAGGCCTCCCATCAGTGGGGAACTCCAGCTGCTGTCTCCCTCTACCCCCAAATTCTTGCCCTGACAGACAAGTTGGAGGTTGAGAGGGCCCATTTGTACTTTCTGCCTTTGTCCACTAGGTTATGCCCTTTGTGCCAAAGATCTAAAACTTTGAAAGTTACAAAGGGAGCCACCTTATCTATATGACAGTGTAGATGATAAGAAAACCACTCTTGGCTTACCATTTTATTAGCTTTCTGGGAAAATTCTAAAAATCAAACCTGAATCTTGAGGATTTTCACAAGAAAATCAAAAAGTGCAGATAGGTAAACATATTCAGGTATATCCGTGTTGGCCATACAGCAAAATACAACAAAGTCCAAAATCTACAAAAGAGTGATATCTTTATTGGACCAGCTAAAAGTTCGAAATACAGCATGCAAGCTTTCAAAGCTTCACTGGCTTCTTCATCAGGCAAAGATGTTAAAATCATACAGGAGAAGAAAAGTGATGATGTTAGAGTCACAGGCCTACATTTTGTCTCAGATGTTACTTCTCTTATCGGTTAAGATTGTCTAGAAGGATATCAATGCAGGGAGAGACCACTCCCTTTCTTTGCCATGTGGGGACTGTGGACAAAGGGTAATAAATAAAGGGAATAAAATTCAAATCCATTAGCAGCAGCAAAACAACTTCCATTGAGATCTTGGCTAACTACATCCTGCGTGAAGCCAACTGACCCGTTCTTAGGAACAAAACACTGAATTACTCAAGAAGTCTCTGTACTGTTCCATCTAGCAAAACGTTTAGGTGATGTATTGGAAAAAACTTGCCAGTTGTAGTCCAAATGAAGTGAACTCTTTCATTTGGACTACAATTGGCAATTTTTATCTATACAGCACTGTTCTTTGTTTCTGTTATTTGAACTGGAAATAATGCTCCTGGCCATGCTATGTAGTAATTTCCAGCCAGGAAACATGGGATTTGTAGTTGTTCTTGGCCTCAATTCAACTGGGAAAGTGAAGATTTTCCATATTTCCTGGCTCTCCTAAGTTTTTAATGTTACCCGAATTGTCTGGGATCTATGGGGAGCCCACTAGTGTCCAAATTTTAATATGGGGAATTCTAATTAGCTCAAGATGGCAGTGAGAGACTGGGTAATGGCAGGTTCTTTTGACCTATGTATGTAATCACTGATGAGACTCCAAGCCAGGGAATGAAATATAAATATTTTTATTGAAAAATAAACAGGGGAACATGCACATAAATACACTCAGGCTTCAAGCATTCACACAAGGGTATCGAAGAAAGTAGAAAGTATTGGGATAGAGAAATAGAGTTCAGGATGATACTTGTCTGGCGAGCAGAGATTTGTCTAGCAGAAAATACTCAGAGTATAGCTCTGAGGGTCTCACAGCAAACCAGCAGAGTGACAAGGTGGGGAAACTGCAAACACTTTGGTGGTGTTTGGGGTGATATATATAGTTGATATTCCCCCTGAAGGGATGTTTTGAGTAGAATACAGTGTTCTCTGGAGTTTCCCAGGATTAGACAATGGATTCTCCAGATGCATTAATGATCACTAATGGTTGAAACATTAAAAATGATGGGTCTCAGGCAAACCTCTATTGTTTTAGGACAGGTGAGGGGAAAGACCAGTTTTGCAAGCAAAGAGTGTCCAGCTACCTTGATGGGATTATTGAATGACTCATTTCATTGCACATCCAGAAAAATTATCCCATTTCTTCCCTAACTCACCAGTTCAAAGGGGGCTCATTTAATCCTGACCTAGGCATGTCTTTTAGGAATTTTAGCAGGCTACTTCCTTACGTTTTCTGAGCAAACCTTGATTCCTTGTACTTGGGAGTCCATGGTCTACTACCAAACCATGTGGAGTGTCAGTAACAAGCTGATATATGAAATTTAGCCAACTGATGTATTATTTTAAAAAAGGGGGGGTGTCAGGGCAGGTAACATTAACAGCCTTTCCTACTGTTGGTTTTTCATTGGAGTCGTTTGTAACAGGAGGGTAAAATTGGTAATGAGGGCTAGATACTGATTGACAATGAGCACCATCATGAGTCAAACCGAAAGGCTCTTGAGCCAGCTCAGGCTGATGTGAGGCTTTGTGAACTAGGGAGTTCATATTTCTAATTCTTCCAATTACACACTCACTCTAGGTCAAGAGTAGTAATCATGCAATCTGTCAGACACTGTTGGACTCCAACTCCCAGGATCCCTAGCCAGCATAGCCAAGGGTGAAGCATGCTGGGAATAGCAGTCCAATAACCTCTGGAGGATTGCCTGATTCCCCCCCCCCCGCTTTAGATGAAGAAATAACATGGCCACCCTCAGAGGACCACTGATTCATCTTAGCCAGTCTGCCTACTTGAAGTGACAGTGACTTCACAATTCTTTCCCACACAGCCAGATTTTCTGTGAAACCCTTCTGAGACGTTGATTCATTCCAGTCACAGTCACCATGATGGATCTGGCTTGGACATTGCCTCTTTCACATGATTTGCTATTTTAGAGGAGTATATCCACTCAGAACTAAGTCCTATTGAGTTCAGATGGTTGGGTGGCATTTACATAGGTTTCTAGTACAACTATATAGTGTTAGTGAATACAGACCAGTTACACATCCATGATTCTAAGGACTTTATCAGATGCAGCAAAACCCATATCATTAGGATGCTTTGCCTGTCAATAAAAAAGTGATGCCTCGTGTGCACCAGCATGACATAGCAGAAACGGGTGAATGATGATGATGTCTGATAATTTTGCCCTTTGTGCTATCAGTGCATCCTAATGATGTGGTTTTTTGGTGATATTTGCCTCATAAGATATGCATCTGTAACTGAAATACCGAATGTCAGTCATTTTTACCATTAATGAAAACGTACTAGTTGGACAACCATTTAAAATACAAAGGGGGTGGTGTGTGGAACCACACCAGTTGCTAGGTTATTTTTCTTTTGTTTTTACAAAATTACATTGCACATACAAAATGCAAATATGCTATGTGCTTTCTTTAATGCAGATAAGTATCATGCAGCCCTTCAGATATTGTTGGATTGCAAGTCCCAGCAGCCCTCATCAGCATAGTCAATGGTGAGGAATGTGGGGAGTTTGCAGTCCATCCATCCTTGGATGCTGGGAGATTCTCATCTCTGCTGCTATGAAACGAAGGGAAAACATTGACAAACTCTGTTGACTCTGGCACTTGTCTGTTGCCAGAATTAGGACTGCAATAAAATTTCAGCTGAAGTAACAAGGGGTCTGAATTAAGCAAAAGGTTTCCTATCACTGCATTAATGCCAGGCTAATGTGTGTGAATTAGTAAAATCCTAAAGAAGATGGGAAGCTTATTAACACAAAAACAACAAAGGAAAACCCCAGCAAATCCTAGTATGTGGCATTTGCAACAGTGGCTTTTCAAACAGACCATGGAGAAATAAAGAGACATAAATGTAGCATAGTGGTATGAGTGTTGGACTACAACTGGAAACCAGGGTTCAAATCCCCACTTGGCCATGAACACCTACACTCTCAGTATCAGAAAAACCCATGATAGGTTCACCTTAGGATTGCCATAAGTTGGAAACAACTTGAAGGCACACAATGACAAAAGGAATCCAGCAGTATCTTTGTGACTAAGGCCTTTTCTACATGGGCTAAATATCCTGGCTTCCCCCCGTCTCAGAGCCCTGCAGTCCATATGACACAGGGCATTTGCCCCATTCTGCCCCCAGGCATTCCTCACAACCCCCAGGGCAGATATGGCGCTGAGACAGGGAAAGGAGGGGTAGAGCCCGATAAACCTCTACAAGAAAATACCCAGTTTACTCCGTTACTGGTGGCCAAAAACAGATGGAACCCTGTATGTCTGTAGGATCCAATCTGTCATGATGGCCCTCGCTGCTACCGCTATTTCCCTGGCTCTCCCAGAAGCTAGGCAGGGGTCCTGCAGCATGTGACCAAGGCTGGTCACATGCAGGGGGCCTCCAGTCACATGTTGCAGGGCCCCTTCCTGGCTTCCAAGACAGCAGAGAACATGGCAGCAGCTGCAGGAATGTTCCTGTGTGGACTCCAGCTCATTTTGTTCAGGTAACAGGGGGAAAGACAGGGCAGCTCAGTAACTAGCGTACACTGGTGGGAAGCCAGCATATTATGGCTGGTGTAGATATGCCCGAGGTGAGAAGAAATTTCTCTTGTAAGCTTTTGTGAACAAAGAAGCAAATGCAGTGGATTAAATCCATAAAAGCTTTTGCTAGAAAGTGCAAACTACTTTTGCCTTTTGAACTCAGTTTGCAGCAACTGAAGTAAGCTGAGGACAAAGTAGGGAAAGGAAGGAAGAGAGAGACTGGAACATTTTTAAAACAACTGAAGAAGTGGGATGACAGAGAATTAATTGGGACTGTACCTGACAAATTGGAAGCATGCAGTTTATTTTCATATAAACCCTATGGGAGAGACCACCCACTGAGTTTCAAGCTTTTTGGGGGGACTAGATTCTGACATTTGAAATCCCTAGTCTAGTCACTGTACAACATTGGCCCTAAACAGGAAAGTCTGGGAAGTGAAAAGTCCTAAAACATGTTATATTGATCATGAATCTATAAATGCAACTGAGGAGAATTGACCTGACATTTACACGTATGGACAACAAATGATCTGCATCTGTTTGTGCATGATTTACTTCATGGAGAAGTTGCTCACATAGCAGCCTACTATCTTGAGATCCCTAGTATTCCCTGGTGGTCTTCCATTCATGTACAATCCAGGGGCCCTTTAACACTACCTAATTATGGTGGTATATTTCCACTTTAACTATCATTGTTCTATCCTATGGAACCCTGGGATTTGTAGTCTGGTGAGGCACTAGAGGTCTCTGGCTAAGAATTCTAAATTGTTGTTAAGTGCCATCAAGATGACTTTGAGTTATGGTGGACCTATAAATGTGAGATCTCTAGGTCATCCTATCATCATCAGTCCTGCTCAGGTCTTGCAGACTCAGGGGCATGCCTTCCTTCATTGAGTCTACCTATCTCTAATGGAGTCTTCCTTTTTTCCTACTGCCTTCTACCTTCCCAAGCATCTTTGTCATTTCTCATGAGCCATGACTTCTCATAATATATCCGAAGAAGGACAATCTCATTTTAGTATTCTGGGTTTGTAGGGAGAGTTCTGACTTGATTTGGTTTAGGGCCCATTGATTTGTCTTCTTAGCAGTTCATGGTATCAATAGAATATTTCTCCAGCACCACATTTCAAAAGAGTTGATTTTCTTCCTATTAGTTTTCTTCACTTACCAGATTTCACAATCATACATAGAAATGGGAAATATGATAGCATGAACAATCTTAACTTTATTATTTAGTGATATATCTTGACACTTCAGGATCTTGTCTAGTTCCTTTATAGCTGCCCTTCCAATCCTTGTGTTCTTTTGATTTCTTGACTGTAGTCTCCATTCTGATTAATGACTGAGTCAAGATATGGAAAGTCTTGAACTATTTCAATGTTTTCATTATCTGTTTTAAAGTTATGTAAATCATCTGTGATAATTATTTTTGTTTTCTTATACTTCCTTCCTTCATCTTCTCCAGTAATCATTCCAAATCTTTGCTATTTTCTACTAGTACTATGGTTTTGTCTGCATATCTTAAATTGTTGATGATTCTTCCTCCAATTTTCACACCTCCTTCCTCCAAGTCTAAGGAGATTTTTGGACGCCTCTTTCAGCCTCTTGCCACGCAAGCAGCCTCCGGAGCAGTAACGAGGCTGCCGCGTGCCAAGGGGTCCATTTTGGACGATGACGTTTCTCTCTTGGCGTCATCCGTGACTCTTGCGGCTAGCATTGGAGGCGGCCACACTGTTTTTCACTCACGGAAGTTGTCCATGAGTAAAAAACAGCGCGCCCACCTCCAGTGCTGGCCGCAACAATCACGGATGACACCGAGAGAGAAACGGCATCATCCAAAATTGACCCTTGCTGCACAGCAGCCTCGGTACTGTTCTGGAGGCTGCTTGCACGGCGAAAAGCTAATTTTTGGCGTCTGAAAATCTCCTCAGTCTAGAATTCTTCTGGCTCCTCGTCAATGAGGCTTAATAGTAGAAGTCTATTTTCTACATTATCTTTACATTCTACAGTGATGTTCTTCGGGTTGTATTTTGGCACAATGGTTAATTTGGTGTTCTTGTTTAGCTTTACTCTGTTTTTTTATATTAGCAATTCATGGTCTATGCAACAATCTGCTTGTTTTTGGAGAAAGAATGGAACTTCTCCATCTTCCACTTCCAATTATGTTGTCAATTTAATTTCAGTGTTGGCCATCAGGTGATGTCCATGTATACAGTCACCTCTTTAGTTGTTTGAAGAATGTGTGTGCAATAACAAATGGCTGGCCTTGCAAAATTCTATCAGTTGTTCTCCTGCTTCTGTTCTCCCTGATTTGTCTGAAAGGTAGAAACACAATCTTGTTATTTAATAGACAGACTTCGCACTATGGTGTCATCTGCATATCATAGAATTGTAGAGTTGGAAGAGACCACGACGGCCATCCAGTCCAACCCCCTGCCATGCAGGAAATCACGATCAAAGCATCCCTGACAGATGGCATCCAGCCTCTGTTTAAAAACCTCCAAGGAAGGAGACCCCACCATGCTCCAAGGGAGTGTGTTCCACTGCCGAACAGCTCTTACTGTCAAATCTTAATTTGCTGATGATACTAGGCCAAATTTTCCTACAATTTTTTATTCTGTTTTGTTTCCTACTTTTTGCATTCCAAATCACCTCTAATTAACAAGTCCTGTTTTCATCCTGGGCTCCACACAGAATCTTTCCATTTTTTCTCTTCTACCTCTGTAGTTGGAGCATATACTTGGATTATAGTTATATTCATTAGTTCTCCCTGAAATGGGCTGCCCGACTTACTGGATGGCCACTTTGCAGTCTGGGCTGGAAGCATAGTACTGGGGGTTCCCTAGCATGGCTGCTGCCTATTTCCCCCTTTCCAGGGTCCTCTGAAGCTCATGGGAAGGGTGACAACTGCCAGCCAATAGGTTTAAATTTGGGTTGAATTCATTGGCTGGTTGGTGGGACCACAGTGAGCTGCTTGCAGTCTTCACTCTGGTCGGGGGGAGGGACATATAAGGTCCAGCCTGCCTACAACACGGCAGAGCATTGCTGAGCATTGTCGCAGAACAAAGCAGAACAGTGCATTGCTGAGGGGAGCTTTGGGCATGGGGTGGGGGGGAAATGTGCACAGGGCAGAAAAGGAGGTTATACGCTAAGGTTGTATGAATCAGTTATTGGGAGGGAAGAAATGAGTTATTGGGGTGGGTGAGGCAACATCTGTGTCATTCTGAGATATGGCATCTGGCCATAGGAAAGCAGGTCTTGTGAAAGAGGACTGCAGTAGGCTGTGCCCATACTTCTTTTCCTCAACAATGTGAAAGAGGACTCATCTATACGAGGGGGGAAATGTGGATTTATGTGTACTCACGCAAATTCGAAGCAGGAGCAACCTGCCATAACAGTAGTTTGGCAAAATTGCAGGTATACAAGACTATCTGCTTTTGCTGTCCCAATGGGCATGCCTGCGATTCAAGATGGCAGGTGAAATTTACATTTTCATTTCTGCCAGTTGCTGCCACTGAATGTTTTTTTTTAAATGGCATATCTAAGGTGCAAATATGTGATAGTGTGATATTCTGCCTAAATAAACATAAAAAAAGAAAAGAAAAAGGATGTTTCATTTCCTCAGCACATGATCGCTAAGACAAAATCCAAGATGGTGGTTCCAGGGTGCTTGCTTTCTTAGCAAGCCCTGCTCCCTGCTCCCATCCAGCCAATCAGCTTTCTACTTCTGCTTTTCTGCGACTACGCAAATAAATGCAGTCACCTTTCCCAATGATCATAGAATCATAGAATCATAGAATCATAGAATTGCAGAGTTGGAAGAGACCACGAGGGCCATCCAGTCCAACCCCCCTGCCACGCAGGAAATCACAATCAAAGCATCCCCGACAGATGGCCATCCAGCCTCTGTTTAAAGACCTCCAAGGAAGGAGACCCCACCACGCTCCGAGGGAGTGTGTTCCACTGCCGAACAGCTCTTACTGTCAAAAAGTTCCTCCTCATGTTGAGGTGGAATCTCTGTTCCTGGAGCTTGCACCCATTGCTCCGTGTTCCAGTCTCTGGAGCAGCAGAAAACAAGCCTGCTCCATCCTCAGCGTGACATCCCTTCAAATACTTAAACAGGGCTATCATATCGCCTCTAAACCGTCTTTTTTCCAGGCTAAACATACCCAGCTCCCTAAGTCTCTCCTCATAAGGCATCGTTTCCAGACCTTTCACCATTTTAGTTGCCCTTCTCTGGACACGCTCCAATTTGTCAATATCCTTTCTGAATTGTGGTGCCCAGAACTGGACACAGTATTCTAAGTGAGGTCTGACCAAGGCAGAATAGAGTGGCACTATTACTTCCCTTGATCTAGACACTATACTTCTATTGATGCAGCCCAAAATTGCATTGGCCTTTTTAGCTGCCGCATCACACTGTTGGCTCATGTTCAACTTGTGGTCTACTAGGACTCCTAGATCCCTTTCGCACGTAGTCTCATTCAGCCAGGTCTCTCCCATCCTATATTTATGCATTTCATTTTTCCGCCCTAAATGCAGTACTTTACATTTCTCCGTATTGAATTTCATTTTGTTAGCTTTGGCCCAGCTCTCCAGTCTATCCAGGTCATTCTGAATTTTGATCCTGTCCTCTAGGGTATTAGCTACTCCTCCCAATTTGGTGTCATCTGCAAATTTGATAAGTATGCCCCTAATTCCCTCATCTAAGTCATTGATAAAGATGTTGAATAGCACTGGGCCCAGGACAGAACCCTGTGGCACCCCACTGGTCACATCTTTCCAAGACGAAGAGGAGCCACTGCTGAGCACCCTTTGGGTTCGGCCGGTCAACCAATTACAAATCCATTGAACAGTTAACTTGTCTAGCCCACATTCTACAAGCTTGTTTGCAAGAATGTCATGGGGAACTTGTCAAAGGCCTTACTGAAATCAAGGTATGCAATGTCCACAGCATTCCCTTCATCTACCAAGCTGGTAACTTTATCAAAAAAAGAGATCAGATTAGTCTGGCATGACTTGTTCCTCTGAAACCCATGTTGACGTTTTGTGATTATGGCATTGCCTTCTAAATGTTCACAGACTCTCTGTTTAATGATCTGTTCTAGAATCTTCCCTGGTATTGATGTCAGACTAACTGGACGATAGTTGTTGGGATCCTCTTTTTTCCCCTTTTTGAAGATGGGAACAACGTTTGCCCTCCTCCAGTCTGCTGGGACTTCTCCTGTTCTCCAGGAGTTCTCAAATATTATTGCCAATGGCTCTGAGATTATATTTGCCAGCTCTTTTAATACTCTTGGATGTAGTTCATCTGGTCCTGGAGATTTAAATTCATTTAGATTAAGAAGGTATTCCTGTACTACCTCTTTACTTATTTTGAGCTGGATTTCCCCTATTGTGTCCTCTGTTCCATTATCCTCAGGTTGGTCCTCCTTTTCCTTTTCTGAAAACACTGAGGCAAAGAAGGTGTTGAGTAATTCTGCCTTTTCTCTGTCCCCTGTTAGCATTTTGCCATCTTCTCCACGTAGCGGCCCTATCATTTCCTTCTTCCTCCTTTGCTGCGGACATATCCAAAAATACCCTTTTTATTGTTCTTAACCTCCCTAGCAAGCCTGAGCTCATTCTGCGCTTTAGCTTTTCTGACTTTACTCCTACACATGTTCGCTATCTGTTTGAATTCTTTGGTGATTTCCCCCCTTTTCCATTTCCTATACATGTTCCGTTTAAAACTTAGCTCCATTGAAAGTTCTTTAGTCATCCATCCTGGTTTCTTGAGACACCTCCCATTTTTCTTCCTCAATGGTACTGTTTGAAATTGTGCCTTCAGTATCTCCCTTTTGAGAAAGTCCCATCCGTCTTGAGGTCTCTTCTCTTTTAGTATTCTTGACCATGGGATCATCCCCAGTATTTCCCTGAGTTTACTGAAATCAGCTCTCCTAAAGTCAAGAATGCGTGTCTGACTATGCCTGGCTTCTCCTTTCCATTGTATAACAAACTCCAGGAGAACATGATCACTCTCACCTAAGGATCCCACCACTTGCACCCCATTAACCAGGTCGTCTCTGTTGGTTAGGATCAGATCTAAAATAGCTGACCCCCTTGTTGCCTCTTCCACCTTTTGGACCATGAAATTGTCTTCCAGGCATGTAAGGAATTTGCTAGACCTTGTAGTTTTGGCTGAGTTAGATTGCCAGCAAATATCAGGATAGCTGAAGTCACCCATCACTACTACATCTCTCCTTTCTGCATGTATGTTCATCTGTTCTAGAAAGGCAACATCCAGTTCCTCCGTCTGATTTGGGGGTCTGTAGTAGAGTCCCACAATAACATCCCTGTTGTTTCCCTCCCCTTTAATTTTTATCCAGATGCTCTCCACCTGGCTTCCAGTATTGATGTCATGGATCACTTCACTGGTGTAAACATCCCTGACATATAATGCTATTCCTCCTCCTTTCCTGTTTGGCCTGTTTCTCCTATAAAGGTTATACCCCTCTATTCCTACATTCCAATCATGAGACTCGTCCCACCAGGTTTCAGTAACGCCTATTATATCATATTTGTTTTGTAGTGCAAGGAGTTCAAGTTCATCTTGCTTATTTCCCATGCTCTGTGCATTAGTGTAGAGACATCTGAGACCATGTGTTCCCTTTACTTGCTCCCTGTGCAAGTTTTTTTGCCTCCCACTGTTGGGTCCTTGCGCTGTTTGCCTTGTTCCCTCTATGACAGTTTGACTATTTTCTCCAGCCCTTTTGCCTTCCAGAATACTGTCTCCCTCCCCCATTTGACTCAGTTTAAAGCCCTCCTGATCAAATTCTTGAGACTGTTGGCAAAAATGTTTCTTCCAACTGTTGTAAGATGCACCCCATCTCTTGCCAGAAGTCCCCCCGCATGGAAGCGCAGTCCATGATCCAAGAATCCAATTTGTTCTCGGCGACACCATCTACGGAGCCAGTTGTTTACGTCGGCTATTTTCCTCTCCCTTCTTGGACCATGCCCTTCAACTGGCAGAAGAGACGAGATGACCACCTGTGCGTTCATTTCTTTCAGCTTCCTCCCCAGGGCCTCATAATCTCTTCTGATCTTGGGAAAGCTGTGCCTTGCAGTATCATTGGTTCCCACATGGACCAAAAGGAAGGGGTAATGATCCGTAGGCTTGACGAGTCTTGTCAGCCTCTCGGTCACATCACAGATCTTTGCTCCAGGGAGACAACACACCTCCCGAGTCATCTTGTCAGGCCCACATACCACTGCTTCTGTACCCCTCAGCAAGGAGTCCCCCACCACCACCACACACCTCCGCTGAGGCTTCGCAGCTGCTGTTCCTTGCGGTGGTCCTCTCAAGGTCCCCTGCTCTACCCCTGAAGTCTGTCCATGCTGTTCTTCCTCGTTGTCCTTGATAAGGGAAAGGGCTTCGAATCGATTCTGTAGCTGCAAGCTGCTCAAAGTATCCCTGGATTTTCTTGTTCTGTGTGTGACATTCCTCCAGCTGTCTACTTCCTGTGTCCGTGAAGTGACCCTTCAATAATACACATTCTCTATGATGTTTTAAAAAAACTTTGGGGAAAGTCTTGGAGACGGAGGAGTTTTGGATGGATTTGGCCCCCCTCCTTCCAAATATGACAGAATTATACAGGATCCCATTAAGACAGGTCACATTCTCCTTGAATTCAATGAGGAACATTTTCACCATTTAGACAGGCCCAGAGTAAACTCCTAAAATTTCTATCTGTGTCTGACAGAGAGGAGGGAACAGCTATCCTGCTTGGGGCATAATTATCATGCCATAGTCTAGACCCTACTACTTTCTGAAGTATGGACCGTGCTTTCCCACAGTGAGTTGGAGTCCCCATCATTGTATAGGAGGAGAGACAGTGACTAGTTGGTTTCTTTTTTAAAATTTACACCCAACATTTATTTCAACAAGTACAAGGCAGCATTATTTGGCATGACATCCCCCTTCCCTCCCAGTTTATCCTGACAACTGCACTGTGAGGTGGCAAACAATTTTATCACTCTTATAAGCTACAGCCTGTGAATGCTCATGCTAAAATTAATAATAATAATGCCCACACGATAAATGTTTGTCAATTTGTATATGCTGAAAGTCAGTAACAGGCACTAGCCCTTGTATCTCCCCAGCTTGGTGATAGAGCAGATTTTTGAACCTTCTTGGTTTAGTATTGTCATTTTTTTTTAATTAGGTATGTATACCCCACTCTTCAGCCACAAAGGCTATCAGAGAGGCTTACAATTTTTTTAAGCAATAGCAATTTACACATGACTCCTCGAACGCTTTCATCAGCACTGTCTATGCACAATCCTAAATATACACTGGACTGAATATGTGATGAATGTTGCTGTCCTTGAGCAAGCAGGGATCACAAGCATTGAGGCCATGATACTGAGAACACAGCTGCGCTGGGCAGGGCACATTTCTAGGATGGAGGACCATCGCCTCCCAAAAATAGTACTCTACAGTGAACTCAACATGGGTCAGCATAAGAGAGGTGCTCCAAAAAAGCAATACAAGGACTCCCTGAAACAACATCTCAGGCTCGGCCAAATTGATCACCAACAATAGTCCACCCTGGCCTCACATCGGGAGGCATGGAGACGCACTATCCACAATGCTGCAGCCTTATTTGAGAACTCATGCTGAACAAGTCTTGAAGAGAAACGGCAATGCAGAAAGAATCACAACCCGGAAACCTCACCCAAGGAGATCTTCTGCTGTGCTTTCTACAACCAGACTTGTTTATCTCGGATTGGCCTTTTTAGTCATCAGCATGCTTGCAGAAAGTGCGGGATGAGTCCTCCCTGAATCTTCATTTGTGAAGAAAAGCCAGAGAGAGAGAGAGAAGCAGTTTCCAGTGTGCATTAGCTAATTGCCCCAACAAGCTGGGTACTCATATAACACAGATTGGAGTAGCAGGCTTTAGATAAGGCATTTTTTGCAAGTCACTGGCTAGGTCACAAAAAGGGATTAGAATGAAAGGTTGTTGCCTGGTTGGGAAGTTTTGTTTGTTTTCATGTTATTTCTGTGTCTTGCTGGAACATATCTTCTGCTTTTGAGAACTATCAGTCCCTCTTTTCATGTACTCTTCATTTTAATATTCCCTTTCAGCAGCGGTTTTGAAGAGATATTAATGTCTAGTGCCTTTCAGATTCATACTGTAGGTATTTCCCTCAAGAACTCAGATAAGTTAAGAAGTAATATGTAAAGAAACAGGGCATACTTCTTCAGATAAGTCAAGTGATTACAAAAATTAGTAGTAGCAGGAATACCCTGAAGTCCTTGCTGCATGCTTGTAGATCTCTTTGTCTCTGTGTTGTCCAACAATGTGAGGTACTCTCTATTTTCCATTACTAGGACTATTACTATGTAAAAGTTCTAATTATCCCCATCTAAGTAAGACTCTGTGTAGAACCACATGGCAGCTCTCCCATGAATACTTCAGGCAATTGTCACATGAGAACATTTAACCTCTTGTAAATCACTGGCCAAGTTTGTACATATAGTAAGCCAAGTTACAGTTTGCTGAATTCTAGTTGCTTGTACAAACCCATCCCTACACAAAACTCATAATTTATTAGCCAGCTGCAAGCTACAATTAGAAGCCAAGGTTTATTGTTAGTTTGGCTTGTTATTACATCTGAACCCACAACCGTAATTTGCTTCCATAGCAGACCCTTAACGTGGAAAACAATCGGTGTTTGGCTTAGTTTTATGCAGAGTAACTCATGGCTAGCATGTATCTATCATAAACCATGGCTTATTGCCATGTGTGAATGTGGCCAGTGAGCTGAATGATATTGTCACCACTCTGATTCAAAAAATTACTAATTTGTTGTTCTTGGGTGCTTTCAAGTCATTCTGCCTAAAAGTGACCCTATGGTGAACCTCACAGGGGGTTTTCTTGGGGATATTTGTTCAGAGGGATTTGTTACTGCACTCATCTGAGGCAGAGGGAGTGTGGTTTGACCAGGGTCACCTTATGGGCTTCCACTGCTGAGTGGTGATTCAATCCCTGGTCTCCTGGAGTCCTGGTCCAGCACTCAAACCACAACACCATGCTGGCCCTTAGATTACCAGCAGGGTCGTAGTAATACAATCAGTTGACTATAGACAGCTCATTGCTTATATAGATTGCTGCAATCCACAGTATATCTTTGAGCATAGGTTCTAATATGATTGGTCACTGTGTTACCATGCCCTACTACCCCTTCCTGCAAGATTCCATAACTGGACATATTGGACACTTTTCAGGGTCACGTAGGCTTAGACAGACTGGAGGGCAGTCAGAGGTCACAATGACCTGGGATGTGTCTAGAAATATAGTGGTGGGAAAACTCAAGTTGGGATTTTGTGGAAAGCCCCTGTAATGAGTTTATGCTAACAACCCTGTTATTAAGGGGTATGTGCTAACCCTTTCTCCCAGCTGTGGACATTTCAGGCAATAATTCAATTATGCAAATAAGTGGCCTTTACTCAATTCATACTCTACAGGAATCTCCCTTCATACACCCTCCTGTCCAACCTTCCAAGGTTGTCACAACCCCATCAATGTTTCATGTCTCTGCAATTACAGCAATCAGTTGAGTTTGGGTTTCTTTAATCTATCCCATGTAAAAACCATCCAGACTAAGTTATAACCAGCACACACCTCCAAGGCATGAAATAGGTTATAAATATCATAGATACAACCCTAGCTAAGTGTGTCACAAACAAGGTGTGATACAGCCAGACCTCAGCATTCTCTTCTTTGCTGTACCACCCTCAGACACTGAGTATCTTTGCTGCATGGAACTCTTCTTTTCAAGACTGATAACTAGCACCCTATCTTCCCAGACCTCTTTCTCTCTCTCTCTTTCTCTATCCAACCTTTCTGCCTCACTCTGCTATAGCCTTGTATGGTTTGTAAGAATGTGTGTTGTGTGTGTTAGTTTACTTTCTGTATTATTCCAATAAAATATTAGATTTTACTTTAAATGAAGCCTCCTCTACAGTTAGTATTGGTATGCATAGGTGAAAAGATCCCCAAAGTTTCCCACCTCTCACAGGCATCCTATCTGAGGTAATAATTTCCCCAAATATTAAAGGAAATTTTGTCACCACAGGTGGGACTCTACCCACACCCACGCACCTCTTAGGGTAACAATTGTTTGAATTATGTTCTATATTTCTCCTTCTGGTCCCAGTGCTCCTGTAACCTACATTTCACACATAGATCCCTATCCCACTGGGCTTTTTGTAAGAGGCAGCAACAAGGCCCATTTGGAAGCAGTGCTCTTTCTAGGAAAGAATTCATAGTTGTCACAGGTATTGCATGGGGAACACAACATCCCGAATCATGTGATTCCACTGTACTGTACACATGAGAATGATCTGCATAAGGGACGCAGCATTTCAGGTTTGACTTGCATACAGTTTGTCGATATTTTATGGATTTCTATAGTTGGAAGAACCAGGTGGTGGAGGCTTTGTTGTATAGCGAAAAGTGTCCAGAATGTTAACCTTGTCCCAACGAGGTGTAGTCACACTGTTGACTCAGGTTGATTTCAGGGGGTGTACAACTTCAACAGGCCCACTGGCTACCAGCCTCTTCCAGGCTGAATTCATAGTGCTGGTTTTGACCTATAAAGTTCTATACAGCTGGGTCCAAGCCCTCAGAAGGGCTGTATTCTACCATACAAGGTGACCTTGGATCTGAGTTTCCAGGAGAAGATTTTCTCTTGGTCCCCAAGAAGCATGTTGGGAGTGCTAGAAATGAGCTTCCTAGTGACTGCTCTGGAAGCTAGAAAGCCCCCTTCCTTGCTGTCCTTCCCTCAGCTGGGAAAGACTTTGCTATTCTAACAGACATTCAATGTTTGTAAGAAAGAGTTTAATAGGGAGCCATATGGTGATTAATTGCTCTAACGATTTATTTTTAATGCATACTTTTATTTGCTTTTAACAATAACATTTTGATTATAATCTTCTGTATGCTTATTGATATTGTATCTCTTTGAATTTATAATCCACCTGGAGTCTTGCTTCATTGGGGGGGGGTTGCTTAGGAGGATGTGGCTCTCCATATCCATGGATTCTGCATCCCATGGATCAACCATCCACACCTTGAAAATATTCCCCCACCCTCAAAATAAGAAATACTGTAAGCATAAACAAACCTTGATTTTGCCATTTTATGCCATTGTATATGGTATTTGAACATCCACAGAATTTGGTATCCATGGGGGAGGGGAGTGTTTCTGGAACCAAGCCCCATCAGATACCAAGGGCCCAATAGTAACAGTATAGTATATAAATTGGATCTCTTAAATCTTGAACACAATGGTAAGTCATATATAGAATTGGTCTTCTTTCAAATTTAAGATTACTGTAATGCATAATTATAGCTCAGTATTTATGAAGTTGTTCATAATTTCTCATTAGCAAGGTTGCAGTACCTTTCAAAGCAGTATAATTCTAAGAGCTGCAACTGTTGACTTGACTGCTGAAGAATATTAGCAAGGTCTGGTATTTGAAGTCCATTAGGATACCAACAGCAGCGAAGCCTGCACTTGAAAATAATCTCTAGCCATTGCCTAAGCTGCAGAAGTATTTGGTTGTTGTTGTTGTTATTTAAATCTAGCACGTAAGCTCCAATGTAATTGATATAATTCTCCTACCATATAGATTCAATGGGAAGGTGTTTTTTTCTTTAAGTATATGTGCAAGAGTTGCTCTAACTTTTTTACTCTTTCCCTGGCTCACATTTGGTATTGAGCCTGCCTAGGGGTGGAATTATCTGATTACAAGAAGTTAAAGAACAGGAGGGAAAGAGGCTCATTTTTTGTTCTTGTTCACTGCTTCTACTTCTGTCTGAAAAGGGCAGAAATTGGTTGCCTTATCTGGGGCAATAAGAATGGGTGAACTGGTGTCCAGGTCCAAGACAAACAATGAGGGAGCTAGCATTACAGGTGGGGGATGATACCTTTATTTGGGATGTAGTGGATACGGGGCCTGGTCTCCCCATTTGTTTGCCCATTTGGACAATATTCCCCTTACATGGTTCCAGCATAGTGCTTACGCATTCATCATTGAAGTGATGGGGGCTCCTTTGGCTATTATGGTGGACATTCATTTAGGATAGGTGCTGCCACAGTGGCTGCAGTATGCGGGGTTCCAGTGGACTCCATTAAATAGTAGGGAATGGAGATCCAGGGCTTATGCGGGTATATTCAGCCAGGGCTGTGGTGGGACACCCCATAATGTTTTCTGTAGCCAATTACAGATGCAGCTGGGAGGAAGGCAGCAGTGAAGCACATGCAAAGGAGGTGGTGACAGTTTGCTGAGGAAACAGCAATTGAGGTCTGCTAAAGTGGGGTTGGAAGTTGAAGAACAGTGACATGGCAAGGAGCGGTGAGACAGGAAGGCGTGATGAAGCCATGGAGTGGAATGAACTTAACGGGAGCTTTCTTTAGCATTTTTGTTGGCAGTATTGTGGTGGCCTAGCTGGGACTTGGGTGTTGTGCTACCCTAAAAGGTGGGGGATGCATTAGTGTCCCACCTGTGATGCCAAAATCTCCTTTAATATTTGGGGGAATTATTACCTCAAACAGGAGGCCTGCAAGAGGAGGGTCACTTTGGCGATCTTTTCATCTATATATACCAGTACTAACTGCAGAGAGCACTCCAGTTAAAGTAAAACAAAGTATTTTATTGAAATAATATAGAAAGTAAACTAACATACACAACATACATTCTTAGGAACCATATAAGGTTATAAGAGAGTAAGGCAGAAAGGTTGGATAGAGAAAGAGAGGTCTGAGAAGATAGAGCGATTAATTACCAATCTCAAGGAGTAGAGTTCCGTGCAGTGAAGATTCTCACACAGGCAATGAGGGTGGCACAGAGTCTGGCAGAGTGACAGGGTCCATCTGTGGCACACTTTGCTTGGGTCTAGCATCTAATATTTATACTTTGTTTCATATCCTGAATGGGTACCCTGGTTATGACAAAGCCTGGGTGGCTTTCCCACCAGATAGACAAAAAGAACCAAAACCCAACTGTTTACAGTACTTTAATTAAGATATTGATGGTTTTGTGACCACCTTGTAAGGTTGGACAGGAGCGGTTTGAGGAGAGATTTCAGTAAGGTATGGAATGATCACTTGTTTGCATGCTTGAATTATTGCTTGAAATGCCCAAGGCTGGAAGAAAGGATTAGTACATACCCCTTAATGACAGGGTTGCTGGCATAAACCCATTACTGTGGGGATTTCCACATAATATTAACTTGGGCTTTCCCACCATTATATTTCTAGACACATCCCAGTCTGCCTAATGTCCCAGCCAGAGTGATCCCGAAAAGTGTCCAATAAGTTCAATTATGTTATATCACAAGGAGGGGTAGTAGGGTATGTTAACAGTTGATTGCAGCTGCAGTGGGTTGGTGGAAGGTGGCTGCATAGGGGGTCCTCCCTCATCTTGCTTGCCCTTTGTGGTGGTCTGTATGGGTCCTGGATCCAGGATATGGATTACCTGTATCTTTTGGAATTGTTAAAGTATCAGGGTTCCCTTAAGGGACTCAGGGGGTATAGGGAAGCTGTGGTCCTGCCCAGCTTGGGGGAAGACACCATCCCTGCACCCCAGGGTGTCAGGGCGACCACACTGGGGTATCCACCCAGGTGGATCCTTTCCTGTTATCCCAAAGGTTCCAGCAGCAGGGCTGGAGAAGCGGGCTCATCGATCAACAGGTGGGTTGATCGATCCTGGATCTGGACCCATGTGTGCACCAACCTGACTGCAATTGTAACCAATAAAAATTGTGGCCTATTCGTTCCACTCTCAATATATCCTGTGCTATTTATGAGGAGCAGAATTAATCCCTGGACACGCATATCTTATTGATATGAATCAATCACACTTTGCATTATCTCCTTGACTGCTTTTGCTACATCTGTCCTCACTAATTAATGCCACGCCATTTCTTCTTAGATTTGCACTTCCTGAGCAAGAATACTATGAATTATCTGACTCAAAATGTGCCATTCCTGTCCACTTTAGTTCGCTCACCCCAAGTACAGTATTGCAATGTTTACATGTTACATTTCTTGCTTTACAGTGTCTCATTTACCCCGATACATGCTTCTCACATTCACATTCACATAATATGTGTTGTGCAGCTCTGGACTTTCCTTTCACTTCTGAGCACATCAATAGCTTTAGTCCAGCTGAGTCATTAGTTACAGTGCTACTTGTGGAGTGACTTCCTACCTGGGAATCTCATCTTCTGGTACTATGTGTTGTTACATTTTGAATTGTCTCATCAGAAGGTTTTTGTGGTAAAAGATATTCAAAAGGAATTTACTGTGCCTTCTGTGTAGTACTAACAAGCATTAGGTATGGTGCCATTACTGTTGTCTCTGAGAGATCTTCTACACAGTGCCACCTCCCCCGCCCAACTCCTGCTGCTGCTCGGTAGCTTTTTGGCACATTCAGTCTGGCTCCTCAGCAAAAGCTTATCTGATGTGAGCATACCAGCAGGACTGCTGCCATGAGCATAGCCTCTTGCCACAAAAAAGTATGCAATCCCACCAACACAGAAAAGTAGTGTGATTGGTGGGATATTGGTGGGTCTTTATTCATATCTTATGTAATTCTCCTTCCCTGTTTCTCTCCTTTTTCTTCTTTTTAGCTCTTCCTTTTTTCTTTTTTTAAATGTAATCTTAATTTTAAAATCTATTACTTTAAAAAAAAAATCTTCCATGGGCTACAATCCTATAATCCCACTGTTAGTATACCCTACTAACCCCTCCCCATGGTATCTCATAATTGGAAATATCAGACACTTTTCAGAGTCAGGTTGCTTGGGGCAAACCAAATGTGAGTAGGAAGTCACAATGACCTGGGGTGTGTCTTAGAAATATAATTGCAAGAAAGCCCAAATAAGGATTGTGTGAAAGTCCCTTAGTAAACACAGTCAGTAAGGAGGTATGTGCTAATCCTTTCTTCCAGCCCTGGGCATCTCAACAAAGATGCAATCAAACAATTAAGTGACCATTCCCAAATCTATTCCAATGGAAATCTTTCCTATACCCCCTCCTGTCCAACCTTCTGAAGTTGTCACAAACCAATCAATTTCTATTTCCCAGCTATTAATGCAATCAGTTGAGTTTTGGTTTCCTTTTATCTATTCTGTGGGAAAGCCATCCTGGCTTTGTCCTAACCAAAGTACCACTTCTGGATATGAAACAGGGTATAAATATTAAGCTCCCCAACAATAAGGTGTGCCGCAGTAGATGAACCCGGCCACTCTCTTTCTCTGAGCCCCCTGGATTGGTACCTCCTGTGCCACCCTAAGATGCCTGTCTAAGTATCTTCGCTGCACAAAGCTCTTCTCTCCAAGACTGGTAACTATCGACCCATATTCCCAAATCTCTCCCTCCATCTAATCTTTCTGTCTTACTCTGCTATAGCCTTGTATGGTTCTTAGTCACGTGTGTTTTATGTGTGAGTTCACTTTATGTAATTCCAATAAAATACTTTGTTTCACTTTAGCTGGAGGGCTCTCTACAGTTAGTACTGGTATACATAGATGAAAAGAAGTTACCTTCCTCTTGCAAGCTTCCATTTGAGCAAATAATTCTCCCAGATAATTATAGAGATTTTGGCATCACGGGTGGGTCTCTAAGCACCCTCCCACTTCCCGGAGTAACACCGCAGCCATCATGACCAGTGACTATCCTGCTGAAGTTTATAAGACTTTTAGTCCAAAAGTATTTTTAAAAACAACTGTTCCATTGTCTCTGTATGGATTTCAGTCAGGTTTTTTTTTAGTATTTTCAATATTAGAAAACAGTATCAATGAGGCCCACCACTGTGAATATTAGATTTGATAGTAGGGTCAGTCTACCTATTTTATGGAACTGGAGCAGTGGTATTTCTGTTCCTTTACTAATTTTGTTGTAGAATCCACCTGACTCTTACACTACCACCAGTATACAGGCCTGATTTGCTACACATGAATGCACTCTTCTTTAATTGTACACACTCTCACTGTGTACCCCTGGATTGCAGTAATATAATCCTAGTAGATTACAAAGTGAAGCCATACTACTCAAAATGGATTAATGAAACATCTGAAATAAAATCCCTCTTAGCTACTGATTGAAATTAATAGTCTGATCTTAAAAATGGACAACATCTCCTCTGCTTGTTGCCCTATTGTACATTCTTTTTAATTAGCATTCTAGGGGATTAACATGTTTAATGTTGTCATAGTATATCTTTTTCCTTTCTGTTTTGAAAAAACAAAGCTACTTCAGGAAGTCAAAATTGTGCCTCATTTGACATCTTAAGATGCAACTGAAAATCCATGGGGGGTGGGGGTGGGAAGCAGGTGTGGGAGGTGCAATTTTTAGCAGAAACACCACAGTTGTGGCAAGGGCCTCACTGCCTCCATCTGTTTTCTGCTCTAAATTCTCTGTTCCCAAAGCTGCTTTGCTCCTAAAAAAACTGATGTCAGGACCCTGTTATACTCAGAAACATAATTATGTAGTTAACCCCCTAAGTGCCTTATTTTGATGCTTCCATGTTTCCTTGAAGGTACGGTAAGGCCTCATGCACCTTAGTGAGAATTAGGCATAATATTGATTTGTGACTGTCTTGAAAATCCTAATAACATCTCTTGAGACTTCATAATAAATGTACAGAGTCTCAGTTATTGAACGCCTCAGGGTAATGAATCTCCAATGAGTCACTTATATGGTTTTATGTTAGATTATAAATCCAAATTGAGTCTTCCTCATAACTCCAGCAGTGTCTAAAAGAGAATCTAAGCCCCTCATGTTCATAAAGATTTTGTTTTCCTGATTAAAATTTAATGATTTGTTTTCCTGGAACTAGGATGAAGCAATTCTGTATGGCCATAGCAACATCTTGAAAAACTGCCTAGGAATTTCTTAAACTGTAAGATCAGTGGGCTGGTAAATATTGTATTCTTTGTAGATTTAATGGCTGATAGGGGTTGGAGTTGAATGATGTTTAGAGAGTCAACTTTGGTGGTACACATTTGTGGGTAAGAAGGTGCCCACACTTCAGAAACTTCAGCTGGTCCAAAATGTTCAGAAACTTCAGCTGGTCTAAAATGCTGTGGCCAGGCTGCTGATTGGGACCGGTATAGGCAGCATGTAACTCTGTTTAAACAGTTCCACTGACTACCAGTCCATTTCCAGGGAGAATTCAAAGTTCTGGTTATGACTTTTAAAGCTCTATTTGGTTTGGGTCCAGACTATCTGAAAGGTCCTAGCTCTCTGTATGATCTTGCCAGAATTTTAAGATCTGTGGGGAAGGGCTTTCTCTCAGTCCTACAAGCATCATAGGCCTGTTTGGTTAAGACACAAGAGACAGCCTTCTTGTTGGCAGCTCCCAAGTTGTGCAACTGCCTTCCACAGGAGGTTCAGATGGGCTTCTCACTGCTGTCTATCCAACAACAAGTGAAGAGCATTTTATTTAGCCAAAAGTTTGCTTTTTAAAAAATATTGTTGCAGAAGATGGAGCTTTTAATGGGGCATGCTGTGTTGGTATTTTATTATATTTTAAATGTGCTTTAAACTGTTTTTAACTTTTAACTTTTTCAGACTTCTGTAACAATTTTTTTAAATGGTTGTATTTTGTTTTACATGGTTGTAAGCTGCCTGTGCTGGGAGAAAGGTGAGCTATAAATCAATTAAATAAATAAATTAAATAAATAAATAAATAAATTTGTTTATTTCTTTTATGTTCTTTCAACCAAAACTGGATTTGAGACTGGTGATTGAAAAACAGATACAATTAAAACACAATACATTACAATATTAAAACATAATTAATCAGATTATAATATTTAAAAGCTTGCAATTTTAAAACTAATTTTAAAAGTATTCAAAAACACATTAGGGTTAAAAAGAAAAAATCCTAAAGTCCCTTCCTCAGTTGCCAGCTAGTTATCAAAAGTTGTCTGAATTTTTTAAAAAAAGATATTTGCAAATCTCTCAATAAATTGTTTTCCTCCACAAAAATATATATTTATCAAATCCTTATTTCTTCATACACCTATTTGATTTTCTCCTTTGTTTGCTATTTTCATCCACAGTCTAATTTCTAAAGTCAGTGAAATTAAACTAGCTCATATTTCTAATATATCACTAAACATTATTGTTGACTGACTATCTTAAGTTCACCTTGCCATTTACAAGCTTGTGCATACTTTGAACAGTTCAGCTATCTGGACTTTTAAAGGGCACTAGAAATAGTAGATAGGGAATCATTCTTTTTTCCTATTGCAGTACTTTGGTTTTCTTTTAGGACATTATCAGACTAGCATCTAAAAACGCTGTAATTCCGCGAATGAAGATAACGGGAACATCATGGCATTGTAACACTTATTATCGCATGTAGCTATAATCACGTGAAAGAGAAGCCATGTAATTATTGCATGACAACCAGTAGTGCTTTAAGAATGGGAGTTTACCATGCAATTTGGCATGGGCAAGATTTCAGTGGTTCTTGCAAGAAGACATAAGCACACTTAAAACTCAAAAAAACCCCACCCTTAATTAACAAAGTAAATGAACACAGAAGCACTGAAACATACCTTAAAATATGCAAACTAAAGGGGACAGTTCATAAGAAGAGTGCCCTGTGCTTTATTTTTGCATTCTTACCTGGACATTTTCTTGCTGAGGATTGCCCATTCATGCTGTAATTGCAATTACAACAGGATGTGGTTTTTCATGCAGTCAATACCATGAAAAAAGCAGCATTGGTGATCTATCAACAGCTTGTCCCATGAATTGCAAACAACACATTTTTTGTGGCTGGAGCACTGAGTAAGAGCACAAAGACAATGATGTCATGTGATAGTGGGGCCCATTTGTGCTACCCCGACATTGTAATCTCACAATTTTTGCTGTGTCTGATAATGTCCATAGTGTTTAAAATTGTTTGTGAGACAGAAGGGCAATGATCTTGTAAAAACACTGTCCCTCAGACTTTTCCTTTAAAAAAAAAACTTTCCATAAAATCTAATACTTGCTATGAGGGACTACCACCAAAACACCTCAGAACATCTATCTTATCTGATTTTGAAGTTAAGCTAGGTCAGAGCTCTTTCACACTACACAATTAGAGTGCTATGATTCAGTTTTTTTTATATATATATATATTTATCACCTTCAATATAACACATACCAAAGCACATCCAAATACATACAAATTCCTTTTCTAATATAACATAATCCATACTTTAAATCTCTCACAACCTTCTACCCTCTAACATCTCTCCCTCTTCCACTCTACTCTCTCTTCTTCTTCCCCTTTCTCACACCATCATTCACATACTATCTCTTCTTTCTTCAGCTATGATTCAGTTTTAACTGCCATAGCTGCATCCTTTGGGATCCTGGGCCCATTCCCACGATACAATTACAGTGCTACCTATTCTACTTTAACTGGCCTGGTTCCAGCCTATGGAGTCCTAGGATTTGCAGGTGGGAGGGGATTTAGAATTCTCAACCAGTTCCTCACCAAACTACAGACTCCAGTATTCCATAGGGTGGAATCATGGCAGTTAAAGAGGAATGATAGCACTATAATTGTGTAGCATGAATTTAGGTCCTGGGGATTTGCAGTTTAGAGTAGGGAGTTCAGAAATCTCAAAAAGCACTGGTAACAGCCAATAGAAGGGATGTAGAGAAGATACCAGGGCTGCATCTGCACTGCAGAAATAATCCAGTTTGATACCACTTGAACAGTCATGGCTCAGTGCTATGGAATTCTGGGATTTGCAGTTTTCTGAGATAGTTAGCCTTCTCTGTCAGAGAGCTGTGGTGCCACAACAAACCACAAGTCCCAGGATTCCACAGCATTGATCTATGGCAGTTAAAGCAGTGTCAAACTAGATTATTTCTGCAGTGCAAATACAGCCAAAGTTTCAGGGTTTTGAAAAAGCAGTTTTTATTCTAGTAATTAGTCCAACACATTTTGGCCTAGTAATAGTCACCTTATTGAAGGGCTGTTAAAAGATAAAAGAAAGGAAAGGGACAATACAGGAAAAAAGCAAATTATAACAGGAGACAAGTTTCAATTTACAATATCAATTTTAGGTGCATATATTGTACATAATGATGCATGTAAAATGTCTCAACTTTAAAAATGCCTTTTTACCAAAATAAATTTATACAAGTACAAAATATTATTTTCAGTGCAACTTTAAAACCACCTTCAGGAGTTCCAAAGAGAGGATTCTCAAACCTTACGCCTGCTCATTGATAGTTTGAGAAGTGTGAGAGAGAGCATTATATTGTTCCATTCCCCTCCCCCAAGGTGTACCAAGGACATCTTTATCATAGCAATTCTACACCAGAGTGGAAAGTTAGGGGATATGTGAGTTTTAAAGTAGATGGATGCACCATGTATCTTAAATGCTCAGAGGCTGGGTCAGTTTCTGTGTGTGTGTGTGTGTGTGTGTGTGTTTAGGAAGGCTGCTTTTATTCACGTTTTTTTCACTTTTGCGGGGGTCTTGTTCCCGTAACCCCCGCGAATGTGAAGGGATGACTGTATGTGTTTCCTCCCACTACATTAATTACTGAAATATTTTTTAAAGGCACACCATAATCATTTGTTGAGTTAGCACCTAGGGAGATTGACCCTAGGGCCTGAATTCCCTAAGACACTAGATCTCATCTGGTCTTGAAAGCTAAGCAGTGTCGGCCCTGGTTAGTACTTGGATGGGAGGCAGACAATTAATACCAGGTGCTGTAGCCTATATTTCAGAAGAAGAAACTGGCCAATACACCTCTGAGTGTTCCTATGAAATTCATGGGGTCACCATAAGACAACAGGCGACTTGAAGGCACATATACACACAAGAGTGAACCTTAAGTAAAATGCAATGGCAGGCAGGAATAATTGCTTAGGAATAATTGCTTAGGAATAACTGGTGCATAACTACTGCCATCCAGGTCACAATACCATCAGTTTAAGCTAATATTTGGGGCCACTGTTTCAGTCTGTTAGGACAGCAGTAGTTGATTGCTTTCCTCTGCATTGGTTCAGGAGAGATTTTCTGTCCAGGGAACTGTCTTAAAGACAAATAAGATTACTCATTCCTAACTGTCATCACATTGGAGCCACAAGTTGATTGTGATGGAGGATTACCTTCTTCTTTTGAAATGCATAACTGCAGTATGCACAACACAAGCTAACAAGTCACATTTTAGTTCCATACTAAGTCAGTTGCTGTTCTGAATGAACAGAGCTTCTGTGTCAGGCAGCTGCAGGAAAGTACATTTTAAATAACTTCTCTTACCTATCTGCCTAGGACTTTCAGATAGTTCATTGCCAATTATTTGCAGCTAATGGAATCTGCACAGCAGCTGCCTGCATCCTCAGGAGTAAAACTAGAGCCTGAAGGATACCTTGTCTCCAAAAGGGGCATTTTCCTTTTATAACTCTTTGCTGCCCAGTGGTAATGCCCATTTCTTTTATGAGTCGCAGTTGCTACAATATTATGACCTTGCAAATCACTAGAATCTTTCTGATTCATTTTATATAATTTCTTCTGCCCTGGTTTGCACTAAGGAAAGGAAAGGAAAGGAAAGGAAAGAACTCTTATATTAACAAACTGTAGCCAGATATTGTTCAGCCCTTTGGACACCCAGACAGCCAAATCAATATGGTATGTGCTATAAGAAAGCAATATGGGTCAAAATCACTGTTGTAGTTTTCCTTTCTAATGCTATTCAGAGATCTGCTATGGTTTTTTGTGTGCAGAGATGATTAGTTACCTCTACAAATCTTATGAATTAGCCCACTGGCTGTATTCCCTTTTGTCCAAAGAAACAAAACACAGTTAAGCATTTGATCTGAAGACTAAAAAAGACTCAAACAACTAATGATTAATTTATATGAGATTTAAAATTACATAAAGCTACATAAGCTGAAAGGAAAAACCAAAACTGCTGAGATTAATGTTTTTCAAGGTGACAGAAATGGCTATATGATAACCCCCAGCATTCCCATGAACACTGTTACCCAGAGAACTGAGCAGAAAGGGGCTAATCCCAATAAAAGCCCACAAGCAAGACATAAAGGCATGTGATTGGCCACTGTAATGAATAGGATGTTGGACTAGAAAGAGCTTTGGCCTGGGGCCTCTTCACACTACATAATTATAACACTATGATTCCCCTTTAGCTGCTATGGTTACATCCTATTGAATCCTGGGACTTGCAGTCTAGGGAGGGGTATTTATTGTATAGTGTAAAAAGCCTCTGACCTAAAAGGACTTTTCTTATGTTCCCAGCAGAACTGCAACTGATACATATATAGGACACACTTTTCTTTCTTGTGTTTCCACACAGTTAGGGCTAACTTCTGGTTATACAACTGCTTGAAGGGTGATTACAGGTATCAGTTCCAACAATCAGTACCACACTAGGAAAGAGGGTGTTCCTTTTGTAAAGAGGACCCATGCATTCTGCCCTGCACAAGTTGTTGTGTTGTTACCCATAGTGGGTCCTATGGGAGCTGAAACATGATGCTAAAATCTCAGTTATTAATTTGGGGAATTATTAGCTGAAATGGATGGCTGCAAGAGGTCGGGTAAATTTCGGGATCTTGTACACCAGTGTATACCAGTCCTAACTGCACAGAATTCCAGATAAAGTTAAATAAATGTTTTTGTTGGAAAATAACTCAGAAAGCACTCTCACACACAACACACTCACAAGAACTACACAAGGCTAATGAAGAGTTTAAGTGCCCAAGGTCACTCAGTGGGTTTCCATAATTGAGCAGGGATTTGAACCCTGGTCTCCAGAGTCCTAATCCAACACCCAAACCACTATACCACACTGGCTCTCAAACATTTATTGTTATTGTTGTGTGCCTTCAAGTTGTTTCTGACAACTCTAAGGGAGACCCATCATGGGGTTTTCTGAGGCTGAGAGTGTGTGACTTGCCCAAGGTCACACAGTGGGTTTTCATAGATCAGTGGGGATTTGAACCCTGGTCTACAGAGTTGTAGGTCAACACTCAGACCACTACACCACTCCTATCTGAATTCCAGGGTCACCCTTGCCAGTTTATATTGAACAGGAGTCAGGAACATTTGGCCCTCCAAATGTTCTTGGACTCAAGCCCAAGCCCACATAGCCAATAGAGAAGGACAATGGGCATTACAATTAAAAAACATTTGGCGAGCCATACATTCCTTATCTCTTATGTAGACACTACTGAGAGTAGAGTTAACAGACTGAAAACCAGAGAAGGCTTCTGTATCTTTAAAGGTTGTGTCACAGAAGAAATTTCAGCAGGTGTTGTTTGTCATGCAACCAGGTAGCAAGCAACATTCCCTCTTCTACACAGCTATTAAAGGTACAGGAGGTACAGTTTTCACACTGGCAACCCTAGCTGAAATAGATGGATTCAGTACAGTAGGATCCCCTATCTGTTTCCAGGCCCCACCGTGGATAATGAAATCTGTGGATAATAATGAACACCATTGAAAATAATGGGACTTTGGGTTTAAAATAACAAAATTGCCTAGGAGGACCTAGAAAATGGCTAGAGCAGATGCATTTTCTAGGAAGACTTTATGGTAGTTTTGCTGAAGCTGAAACCATGGATAACTGAATCAGTGGATAATGAATCAGTGGATAGGGGGACCCTACTGAAAAAGCAACATCTCATTTCCATGTGGCAAGAAAGAATCACAGAATGCCCAACATGGGAATAGGAATGATGGGCTAATCAAGAGGATATTTACATCACATCTACAGTCTACATTTTTCCCCATATATAATGCATTTCTAATCATAATCAAATTGGCAAAAAAGAGACATTTTTCAGGTTTCAAGAATGACCAACAGCTCCAATTTTCTTTTTGCAACAGTTCTTGCAACTGTAGGTTTTTTCATTTGATCCACAGTAACACATTAAACTTGAACACACAAGCATCTCTATATTGTCTTGGGCTATATCAATAACTAAGCAAGAATAGAGAAAAGACATTAGCCTCATCTGAAATGCTGACATTCTGCAATACAGAAAGGAAGGCTGAGCGTCATGACCCAGAACAGCAACAAGCTCAGTTAATATATCGTGCGGCTGGTGGTCACTTCCAATTATCTTGATGAAGCTAAATAAAAGCTAAGTTTAAACAAATACATTCATGATGTGCCCTTTACTGTGTGCTTTAATTTGTTGACGCAATTTACAGCTTCAGTTCTCATCTAAGGAAGAGATATATAGATACAGTTATATGTTGTGACCCTTGAGCATTTGTGACACAATGAATTAATACAGTGCCTTTAAAAACAATAAAAACAAAATGTTCACAGTAGTTCCTCATTATTCATAGTTCTTTTGAAGCTTAAACAAACGTCTTGTCTTTGGCAAGGTTAGCTTGAACATGAAACCTAGTGGGTTTTACTTTAAAAAAAAATCTGCTTGCAAATGCATGCAGTAAATTCTGGTGTTGATATATTCGACTAAAAGAAAATGATGATCCTATAATATCATGATGTCCTGGATGTAAACCATGTTGAATGGTATGTATTTGGACAGAGAAACATCTCATATGCTGCAAGCAAGTCTTAAGTTCAGAGGAGGCTTGAAATAATTAAAGGAACCATTATGTTAGCGTAATAGAATTAGAAGGTACCTTGGAAATTAGCCAGTTCCACCTCTGCTCAGTGAAAGATCTACAGTCACAGTGTACTTTGAGATGAAACCACCCAAATATCTTCAGTGAAGCAACTCTTAAGGTAATCTATTTCAAAACCCTCATCTAGGCAGTAAAACAAATCAACCAACAAACAAACCTCTTTCCATTTAGTGTCTCAGTTGCGGGTATTTTTTTGACCCAAGCCAATTCTACTATGTAGCAAAATATAAAAATCTCCTGTGTGCACGATCTCCAATGCAACAGGAATCCCACTTCTGCCTATTGCAATGGAGATTGCTTATGGGAGAGCAGTATCAACCAGCTGCTTCCCCACTGACAAAAGAAAAGTCCCCCTTCAATCACAATGGCTGCTGCCAAGAATCTGGAAATTGGGAGGTTCTGGGCTAACCACATAACTATAGGAGTTACATAGCCAAGAAGCTGCTAGAGAATTCCAACCATTGCTTATAAATCTTCAAGTAACATTGATATAAAACACCTGCCTTGTAGGTCTGTGTGAATTCAGCAATAAAACATGACTTCACAGAATGTCCTGTCTTTCTGGATGAGGGTTTCTCCTAGATTTAGCCAAAAACTGCTTCCCTGTAATTGCTTATCCCAACTTGTACCGAAGATTCATGCTACTGAGCCATGGAACATATACTACTATCCAAATGTAAACCTTTGGAGGATAAATTAACAGATAAATAAACAACTAAATTTAGTGCAAAGGAGAATATGAACACATACCTTATTTCCAAATGTGTCCTGTCTTGGGGCCTTATAGTACTAAAGTGTTATAGCACTATCATTCCACTTTAATTGCTATAGCTGCCTCTTGTGGAATTCTGGGATTTGCAGTTTAGGGAGGGGCATTTAGCATTCTCAGACAGAGAGCTCTTAGCCTTCACTAAACTACAAGCCCCAGAATTCCACAGGAGGCAGCCATAGAAGTTAAAGTGGAATGATTGTGCTATAACAGTGTAGTGCACTAAGGCTCTCAATGGAGATTATCAGACAAGAATGAAAAAAGTGTTCCTGTCCCACAGTCTCCACTCCCGCCCCTGTCCCATCCCTGTCACACCACAGTCACCCTCCCCACTGCACTTACCTCCTCTCCTGTTAGATTCCTGTGGGATCTAACAGAGCTCCCTTCACTTCCTGGATTGAAATCCCATGGATTCTCATGAGAAAACGCAAGCACAGGAAATTCAAAAATAAAAATAAAAAAAACATTAAAAAAAACAGCAAGCACAAAAACACAGGTGAGGTGGCAGTGGCCCCAGGGATTGGACAGGGCACTGGTGCCAACGTGCTGTCAGCCCAGCTGACCATCTGGATAGCATGATGGCATCACATCGCTTTCATGCCAATATGTGTGCACTCACGTGGTGAATCTGGGGTGGCTCTTGGTCAGAATAGCCTGAATTCCCTCTGATTTTTGCCCCTATTGTAGACAAACCCCATATTTTGCAATTGGACCATTCATCCATTTAACAGGCAATCACTGAGTTTCAAGGAATCTAATAAAGCAACCTTCAGTTGCATTGATTTTTATAGAAGAGGTTTCACAACTCCCAAATTTCTATTTGTTTAAATATTTTAATGCTGCAACCAAATGTCAAAAAGCTTTTTTTTTAACCTGGGTTACATATAGATCTACATTGGGTTTGAAGACAAGCAAATACTCAGACTTATTCCACAGGTTTGTGCTTAAGCAAACTGCCTGAATATTTTACCCTCCTTCTATGAATTTGAGTCAACTATGGATTTCAGGAACAATTTTTAATGCTCATGTTCTAATTCAAATTCGGCCACCTTTAGTGCTGTTTTTTGGGGGGGGCAGAGTGATATATAAAATTCATCTTTCTCTGTCACTGCCTCCTCCTCTTCCTTTTCTTTTTTTTTAGGACATATACAAGTTCAAATCCTATGATGGTCAGCCATCACTGGTAGCATCATCTTTAAACCCATTACACTTAAAAACGTATTCATTTTTTCAGTGAAAAGGCTTTCTTATTTCTTTTACTTGGCAAGGAGTAGATGTTTTGCAATGAGTAATCGTATTCATTTATTACTGAAACATTTTGAATAAATATCTGAAGAGAGGTAGTATTCTAGCTCTAACCCTTCCATCCCCAGGCATATTATTCTCTACACATGGAAGGTCACAGGTATGAAGAACAGAGACCCCTGTATATGTGAAAGCTCTCCACAGATTCAGTTTGAACCCTTGAAAACCAGGGTTCCCACTTATGCTGAGAGGGTCTTCAGTTCCGAAAGTTGCTCCTCATATGTAGAGAGCACTGCAAATGGTGATAAAGCCACACACACCCAAAAATAGATACAAGAGTGGGTTAGTCATCAGAACTATCATGAAGAAAGAAGTGTTTTGATGGAAGGCCATACCAGAGGCACTGGGCCACTCGCATATTCACCAGTGTATTCACCAATCATATTCACTAGGCAAGACAGACTGGCTTCTGCTGATGACTTCAAAGTGTTGGCCATTTGGTACCTCATATGTGTGATGACAGTCTTCTAGGTAACTCCACCTCAACTATTAGAGCTTTAAAGGTTTAAAGCATAAGTTTAAATTGGGCTCATACATGAACTGGTAGCTAGTACAGCTAGCACAACTGGTAGCTAGTACAACTAGTACAGCTAGCTATCATCCAACCAAATTGGATAGCTAAATTCTTTGCAATCTGAGGTTCCTCAGGTGTCTTTAAAGGCAGTTCCACTTAGATCAATGACATTTTTATCTGGAGGACAAAAGGATTTAAACATAACTATCCAATGCTGGCAAGAGTTCATACACTGAGACTTGTTCCCCTTTATTTATATCCTTCTCCTCTCCCCATCTCCCTCACACATAGGCCTTTTCATCCATTCATTTTTTCTTTCTATCTGGTTATTGAATACGTACAAACTACCTGAGAGACCCTCTATTTTGTTAAACAGTTAAAAAGTCACTTTAAAAAAAGTAATAAAAGCTATTGTATTTTTAATTCCACTCTTTTTACCTTGGAGGGTAATGTCTGGATTCAGATCTTCCACTCCAACAAGAGCTGTCTTATTCATACTGATGGAGAGACCTGTTCCGTTGTGTAAAATGCAATGCTTATATGGAAAGGGAGGGTCAGTCTTAGGAGTTGCATATATGTTTTGGAGCATTCATGGGATTCAGATTTCTATTTTTTCATTCAAGGCATGTTTTCTGTATCTAATTTCATTTCATGGCCACCATGAGTAATCAGACACTGAACCCTAAAGGGAAAAGAAAGAAAACTAATTATGGAAACTGATTCATTAGCATCTTGCACCATTACAAAATATTTGTGAGGGCAACTATTTGCAAGGAATGCTATTTGCTGATATAAATCCTTAGTGAGAAAATCATTATAACACATCAATAATTTTTGCTTCAGTTACACCTGCCCTGTTTCCCCCCCATAGATAAGAAAATTTAGAGATATTGATCTCTGCCATGGCTGGCTGGCTGCCACTTTCCCACCTGGGGCAGCACACTGTGCTCACATGGTAGTATTAAAAAGTTAAGCACTAATCAGCTCTACAAACAATTCCTTTGTGGTTGACAGTACAGTTCTATGAGGATTTGGTACAGTGCAAAAGCCTAGATTAAGTGGCACTGTCTACTGTGTTATCCATCTGCTTACCTGAAACTTCTGTTTTCAAAGGAAATGCAACTAGAATGTTAATAGGTGTAGAATGCCAGCTAGAACAAACAAAAGATTTTTTTTCAGTAATCTCTTGATCAGGCAGGACAGTCTATCAATTCTTCTCAGGCATTTTTTTTTAATAATATCACTTCTTGAACAATACATTATTTATAAAGTATCAGAAATAAAAGTGGCACTTTGTGAAGTTCTATAAGCAAGAAAGACAGTTCCTTCTTCTTAAGAAGCTTATAATCAAAATGTTGACAGCCAGAAAGAAAGAAGGAGAGAAGGAGACAAAAAGTTGGAAGATACCATAAGAGCAAATGCAGTTTCATGTCCTTAGGCCTTGTTAGATTGGTGGTGAGGATTCTGGATTAAGCCAAAGCCTTCAAGATAAAACTGTTTTCAGGTGTGTCCTTGAAGGGAAGTGGAAGAAGTTACCACATACACGCTCACAAAAAGTATTCAAGCCATAAAGGAAAGCAAGGTATAAAGGTCAGCTTGTTGTAAATGCTCTAAGCTAGCCTGGTGCCTTCAGGTGTTGTGGATGATGCTGTCCTATCACATATATTCAGTGGTTAGTTAGGGATGGAAAATATTCAAAACTTTTGAAAAAAAAGGCTGAAAAACAAGTGTCAGGAAACACTGACAAGGAGAGTCCTGGACTGACGAGAAGTTCTGCAATTTAGGACTTATTTGGTGCAAAATTTGCATGTGGGGTTTTTTTAACAAAAAAAGCAGCATTTTCCATCCAGAAAATATTTTTGCGCAGAAATATTTTTTGTGCAGAAAAGGCTGTTTTCTGAACATGCATACACAAGCCCCGCAATTTTTTTTGCAGGACAAATCATCAACCAAACATTTTTCTGTGCAGGAAAGAGTATTTTCTGACAGAGTACTATATAGTATTTCTGCACAAAAAAAAAATTGCATGTGAATTTTGCACAGAATAAATCCCCAACTGCAAATAGTCTCCAAGAACAGTTTTTGAAAACCTTTTCACAGCAAGAAGAAAACTGCTAGATTTATACATTGGTTCCTTCAAGAATGAACTTAGCAGACAATTACATTTCTACTGTTAGTCCCTCTGGGTTTTCTACCAACTGACTTGTTCCTTGCTACAGTCAGTAAAATGTCTTATGCTGGCATTATCTTCAAGAAGCTGCAGATGGAAAAGACTTGGATGGAGATATTTATATCCAAAGAGGAAAAGGAAATGGGAGTACTCTGATAATATCAGTTTATGCCAACCTTGTTATATAATCCATTAGTATTCCTTCAATTATGTGGAAGATTACAGTTGCATTCATAGAATCATAGAGTTGAAAGAGACCTCACTATGGGGTGCAGAGAGGCCAAACCACACCAGGTGACACCCTTGGAGGGAGGGGTGACACCAGCCTTAGTAACACCACAGTACAATTGCATTGAATAGTAGCAGAATTTTATGCACCATGAGCTCAGGCTTGTTGACCCAGGGCAGAATGGACAATTTATGGTCCTCCAGATATTGCTGGACTGGAACTTCCTTCATCTCTCACCATTGGCTATTCTATCTAACAGTATTTGAAGGGCCACAGCTGATCTGTAGTACGATTTATACTTTGAGTGTAAAGAAATCTTGGCCATGTGCATGTCAAGGCAAAGCTATGACCTAACACACATTGGAAACCACTTAATGTGGTGTAGATGTATAAATTGCTATTGTTTAAACAATTTGTAAGCTGCTCTGGGAGCCTTTGTGGCTGAAGAGCGGTGTATAAATACCATAAATAAATAAATAAATAAATAAATAATCCTAGGATAGGGATGGGCAAAGTGCAGCCTGAAGACCACATGAAGCCCTTGGGACCCCTACATGAAGCTCATGAAGCTCCCAAGAAGCTCTCAAAATCCCTCAGATCCCCCCTGATTATTTGGGGGGGGGATGTTTGTTGAATTAGTTTTGTCCCCCAAACCAGCCAAAATCTTTCAAAACTTCAGCAGTTCACTTTCCCTAACTCTCAAAAGCTCCTCCACAAAAAAAAAAAAATAAAAAAAAATAAAAAAAATCCTCCCTCCAAAATCTAAAAAAAAAATAAAAAAAAATAAGCTGAAATCTGTCAACATTTCAGTCTGAAGTGATGTTGCTCACTTGGGGCATAATGAATTGCATGTCCAAGCCAGATGCCCATCCTCCCTTTTCCCAAATGAAACCAGAGACACAAATTTTGACACATTTGGCAATAAGTGGCCACAACTTTATTGGTGACAACTGCAGATGGTTGGCTCAACACATGGTTCTGGATCCAACCCGCCAGTTGTTCAATGAGCCTGTTGTTGGCCCGCTAGCCAACATTTGAAACCCAGGAGGGGGGAGAGTTCCTGCAGGCCCATGGTTCTTGCTGTCCAATCTCCTCCTCCTCTCTCAACCCGAGGGGGGCATCCAAAAGGTGCATACCTCACTGATATGTCCTCCCGGCCAATGTCCCCTGCCCCCCAAAGAGAATCTCCGTGACCTGCCAGTGACGGAGATTCCCAATACCGATGACTTTGGATCCAGGACCCATGCCCACCACCAACCAACCCCCCCCCAAAAAAATGTGACAAAAGAAATATGTAACACATGAACTGAATCTATAACTAGAGGGTGGGTAGGTCACCTCACAAAGAGATACTGACTGAACTGCTGGACAGCTGGGAATTTGTACCCGGCCGCTGGACCAGAAGGAAGCCTTCAGCTGGAAGCTGCATCACCTTTCCTTTCAGCCAATCAGATTTGAACTGGACGCTCTGTTCCAATTGGCTGACTCAAACTCCCCCAAGCCAATCAGAGCCAGCCATGCTGTTCTCTGACTGGCTGCCACACGAATCTCCACCTAGCCAGTCTGATACCAGCTAGGATGAGGATGGAAGCATGGCAGCAGCCATGCCTTTCAACGTGGGATGATGGGGGCCTTTGGCTGGATCGCAAAACGGCCGCCGGGTAAGTCCGCCAGCCTGCATGTGGTGGTTCATCCCACCAAGAAGGAGCAGAGAGGAAAAAATGGTCCCCACCACCTGTGAAGTTGCCCACCCTTGCCCTAGAAGAATGTTAACTACCTCTCAGGAACAACATAAGACATTTGTTAATGCTTTAGATGCAGAATATCCCTGAAATTTCCAGCTAAAGCAATCTGGTGGCAAGTGATTGAGGGAAACAGAAAAATGAAAACTTCAGAGAGACACTACAGAGGTCCTTCCAGTCAGAGTAGATTACACTGGGCTGGGATCTAATATCAGTTAATTTCCTGTGACTTTGTATAGGAATAATATTTAATAGCTTTCCAACCACTACCTAGACATGTCATGGCTTCGAAATAAAACTTTGAAAATAAAATAGTCTGTTAAAGACAAATATCTAGAAAACATATCAATGCAAAGAAATCTTTTCAACCATGCAGAGTCCATTGGAGTTCACAGTTGAGTGACTGTGTGCCACACAGCAGAATTATGACCTTCTTGTTGTTTATCAGTCACAAATGATGCCCTCCAAGGTTTTGTGGAGCAATGATGCATAGATGGAGCTCCAATCAAGCAAGGATTTCCCCACAGAGCTTCCTCCAGATGTGTGCAGAGCTTTCCTCGACACTGAAAACAATGAAGAATGGTTAAATATAACAAAGCCCTTGCACAGACTCTTGAGGGATATTTTTTTTAAAAGAATCCAGTTTTGATATATTGTAAAATCCATTTGTGTTGACTCTCTCTCTCTCGTCTCTCTCTGTCTGTCTCTGTCTCTGTCTCTCTCACACACACATGCAGACATGCATGAAAAGCCTTTGAATGTCATGATTTTATGTAAATGTCTGTGCTTTAACTCCAATAGTTTCATTGCTCATTCTACCCAAAAGGCTTGATGCAGCTTCTGGGAAGTTAACAACAGGGTAGGCTTCACATCTGGCCCTCACACATACCTATGACAACGTTCTGTCTCTGCACCAAACCATTTCATAATTTCCTTCTGACAGCAGCTCATTATACTTCCCCCCCCCCAAAAAAAAAAAGGAATTTGGAAAGAGTTGGAAATACTCTATCAAGACATTTGGCTGTCAGGAGGTATGAACAGTGAGGGATGTCGTGGTACTTCAGTTCCCATCATCCCCAGAAAACATGACCCAATAGTAATGGATTATGGGAACTAGAGTCTAACAATATCTGGATGGCCACCTATTCCCAACTCCTGATGCAACTAATCATGAAGCTATACATGTTGAATGGATAAATGTTTACATATTTTTCTTGAAATGTCAGGAATGACCTAAGCAGGACTGAGACTATGTCACTTGGGGAAATTGTTCCCCTGAACCAGTACAGTCTTGCTGAAGTTTCAGATTTAATCCAGTATTAATCACAGGAGGAGACTTTATTTTACTGTCATCAGCTTAAAGTGTGTATGATGGAGACACTGTGGTGGAAAGAGTACACAGAGAGAGAGAGAGAGAACGAGAGAGAGTGCCATTGTCCTTATCCTTCTTTCCTGGCTAATAATGGAAGAGATAGGGGTGGGGAAATTGCTTGTTAAATGCTTGCAAACAATATCTTATGCAATTTGGATTAAGTAATACTTTTCATGCATGGATGGACTTCTGTGAAATGTGTGCTGATATGTTTAAAGCACCATAGTATGGGTTATAAGGAAAGTTTTGCAGGATGATGGTACTGTGAACAAATGACATTATTTTCCATGATAACAGAAAATGTATTCTGGCATCAACCCATATTTTTTTTAATCTCTAAATGCAGAGGTCATTGTCTTAGATAATAAAATAAATGATATTGCCCCATAAAGTTATAATTTCATAAAGCTATATTGAATATATAGGAAATAGAATGAATCTATTTCCACTTCTTATCTAGTAAATTTCTTCAAGCTTAGTTCTCAAGGCAATGGCATAGGGCTTGCTCTATTATAGATCTTTGAGATATGCATTTCTCTCTTGAATAACTTATAATGTTACATTACACATACTGTCTTAACACTAAGTCTACCTCTTAAGAAAATGAATCTCGAAGAAGAATTATATTAGCATATCATATCTACATTGATGTTTCTATCTTTAAATATATAGAGAGAGTTACTGTGCATGATCATCTTGGAAAAGAAAGTGCTCATTTTTTATACAGGAGTAGCTTACAGTTCGGTGGCTAATGCAGCTATGCTGTATGAAGGTTTCTTCCCTCAAGGCTTAGTGATAAATTTATTGTTCTGATAACCATTGGCATTTACTTTATACAGGCACTGTTTAGGAAACATGAAAAGCAAAAGAAACAAACAAAAAATACAATTTGCCAATGAAGACATATAAGAAATGGCAAAATGTATTGCTATGCAAAGATACCTTTTATATATATACAGTATACTCAACTCATCCTTTTCATATTCCAATGGAAATGCAAGTGCATAATTCTCAACATCTGGTATCCTCCATGTGTTGGTTATCTTTTCCTTGACCATAGGCTGCAGCATATGAGAACTGTAATTTAAAAGATATGGAAGGTATCAAGTTGAGGAAACCTGATGCCTGAGTTGAGACACTTTCAGAAGCAGCCATCTCTGTTTATTTATTGCTTTTTAATGTCCATGAAGGTATAGAAAGAAATCCGTGTGGAAAAAGGAAAACAACAACAACAACAGCCAGGGATTTAGAAGGAAATTCAGGCTTTGGAGCAAGAGAGAAGAAAAACCCTAGTGAAAATGCTAGTCCATTTGATCAAATCCAACATGAATGTGAATTGTATAACTATAGGTAACTATGCAGGGGTTAGGAAAAATCATATCTTAAACTAGAACAGTGTTATCATTTCAGCACTAATACTTTGTGTGATGGGAAAGTACAATGACAGATGACAGCTGATCTACTGAGTGACTGTATGAGTACACAGGGCTTGATCAGTGGAATGCTAAAATAATCATGCCTGACTACAGTGCTTCCCATAATCTGACAGGGCAAAAAAAAACACATATATATATATATTTAAGTAAATTATTAACAACTGTCACAGCAAGCCAGAATGTTCCCACTGAACACACTGCAACAATATCACAAGACTAATGATAAAAATGTAATCCAGGTTTGCCTATTCTGAGGACTTTATCAGACATGGGGAAATGAGGGGAAATGCAGCAAAAAAAAATAAAACCCTGCATCCCAAATTGCATCAGAAGAACAGGACGATAACAGAAAGGGCAACATTAGCAGATGCTAGCATCCTCGGCCCTTCACAGGGCATAGTGCTGACATAGACAAGGCATCACTTTTTTTATTGACCGGCTAAGCCGTCAATAAAAAGTGACACCTTATTCATGCCCATGCTATGCCCCTGGAAAGGCTGAAAGATGTGATTGTCTGCTAATGGCGCCCATTTCTGTTATCATCACATTCTTCTGATGCAGTTTTTGCTACTTCTGATAAAGTCCTCTATCTCTGTCTCTTTGTCTCTTTCTTTCTCCCTCCCTCCCTTCCTGATATACACACTTTGTTTCTTTCTCTATAGCTCACCAAAACTGTATCTGTTGTCATCTTCCCATCTTACTTTGCTATCTAGTTCAGAATTTATTCCATCTCAAAGAAATAGCACCTTACACCTATTATAGCTGGCTCTTATTTTGCCTTTATACCTGAATTACCTACTAAGGAATACGGATTTGAATTCAGTTAGAATCCTCTGTTTTGGAGGGAGGAAATCCACAGCTGTAGTTAAGATGAGAGTAAATCCACAACCTGAGGCCCAGATGAATTCACAAGATATTCATTTAGGACCAACCCTTCCTCACTTGAGGGTACACTGTCATCTTGTGAGATTCTTGCATTAATATGATTGGGTGAGAACTCTTGAGTTATTTTTGTCTATGCTATGTTATCTGTAATGATGAATAACTGTTTTACTTGCATTCAGAATGCATTACAAAACAATACAGTAATGTAACACAGCTAGATTTCTTGTATCCTTTATATGTGTTGCCATCTTGGAGGGATATTTTTCAGGTACTGTTCTCATACAATACACATAGAATCAGATAATCAAAGAGCTAGAAGGGCTTTGTAGGCCATCTGGAGTAACCTTCTGCTCTGTGCTAGAAGATCCAACAGATGACTGTCCAGGTGCTGCTTGAAGACCTCTGGCCAGAAAGACCCTACTGTCACAGACTGTTTTGAACTCATTCTCTGTTGCCAGATTGAATAGCTTACACATCACAGGGTTTTTTGTATTACTGCTTAAAAGCAAGAAGTGAATACACACAATTGTCTTAGAAACAAATTATAAACATACCAACAATGATGAAACAATGTCATAAACATTTCTAGACAATCAATGCCAGGAAACAGTCATAATATGCAGGACAAAAAATATTTCACACCAGACTAAGTCCAGTTTCTTTTAAGTGGCTTCATGTGGGAATATACAGATAGTATTTAAAAAATGAAATCACCTAGTTCAATTCATTGGCCCATAGCAGGACTCAACAGTCATGCACAAAATATTATCTTCTCTCTCACACAAATAAAAGCAGCTTAAATATTTTCTTTAAGTCAAAAACATGGGGATACTAGACAAAGAAGGAGCCAGGACATCATAGGTCTATTAGTGTGGCCAGCGTCAATTTATCCATCTCTGCAAGGTCATATAGTTTCATCAACCAGTCTTCTTGTGATAGAATGGCCATATCTTTCCATTTCTGCACATAAAGTAGTCTGGCAGCTGTAACCATATCTTGAATATATGATTCTGGGCTTCTTCTCAATCTGATCATCCATCAAACCCAGCAGGAACAGTTCTGGTTTCAGCAGAAGTTATAATGTCAAAATGTCTTCCATCAAACAATGTATTCGAATCCAATACTTTGACTACTTTGATTAGAGAAATGTCATTAAGTAGTTTTAACAATGATTGGGAATTAATAATTGTTTTTCTGAGAGATTATTGGGGGAGATTATTATTAGTAGGGTATGAAGATTAGTAGGATCAAATACTATGTAGAAGCTTAATGAGTTACTGATTTAGAGGAAGTTGTATAAGTGGATAATTATAACCATTAACTGCAAAGTTGGAAGTCATGTGTTATTTCCCTTGTTTAGTTTGTTTTGTAGTTGTAGTTATGTAGTAGTAGTAGTAGTAGTTTTAAGTTAACTTGTGTTTGTAGTATTTGTATTTTTAAAATGTTTCCCTACATGTTGTTTTATATTATATAAAAAAACTTGTATCAATAATGTGTTTTTTTTAAAGGTGTGGCCAGTAGCAGACTTCAGTGGGCCTTTTCTATACTGCTGCCAGTAGGTTCCTATCAGACATTGAAAGGCCTCCCAGCTGCACTGCAGCCATGTCCCATTACCACCATTAAGTCACAACCAGAAGAGGACAAATACAAGACGTTTCCTGGGCAGGCAGTGACACCATTGAACCAGAGTTGAGCTGTGCTCAGCATTTCCCCATGCTTGCCACTCATCATATTAGATTACCTAAATTGTAATGTCCAGCTCAGTTTTGGCCCAAGCATTGCATTTGGGGGAGTCTATCATGGTGGGTAGGCTGCATGAAGTGGAGCTGAATGTTATTCCGGCTTGGCTCCCATTCAGACATGCCACTTCCACCATGCATCAAGAAACTTGTTGGAAGGGGCAAAGATGAGGTGAGTTGCTGCTGTGGCAGACAGCAAGAGAAGCTGCCACAGTGTCACAAATGCCAATATTTCACAGATGCAGCCCAGGATGCATGTGGCCAAGCAACCTCGGAGTGTGATCAACATGGCAAAGGTTCGTGAGGTAGAGCACACAAGGTAGGAGAAGCTGCAGCAGCTTGCTTTTGCCTGAGAATGCTTGCAAGATTTCTCCCCTTCATTTTCTTTTCCCTCTACTACTTTTGCACATAGAACTCAGTTTGCAGCAATTGAAATAAGCTAAGGACAAAGGGGAAAGTGGAAGAAGCAGAGAGAAACTGGGACATTTTAAAAGCAGAAGATTAATCAGGACTGTACCTGCCAAACTGGTACAGTTGGAGGTTATGCAGATGTGATAGTGATAAGCTCAATGGTGGAAAGTGCAGCAGGCCCAAAGATGGCCATTTCTGAACTTCTGGACCCTTAGTTTCTGCCCAGTCATGCCAACCCCTGATACTGGACCTGTATACACAATTCGGTTAATCTGGACACAGGGAACACAGCAACTTTCCCAAATGACAGAAATCCTCAAAGTTAATGAAGCCTTGTCTCCACCTTGTTTTCAGTGTTAAAGCCTGTTCTTCTCAATAATATTAAATTGTTTGGACACAGACTTATTACTTAAGAAACAACTGTGGCTGGAATTCACTATCGCAGTTACAAATGCATAGCCTAGAGTTAAACATTCATAATTGATTTGTATTCATAATCCTTATGTATTCAATAATGTAGGGAATAAATAGGGATCATAAAAGTCCCCCAGTCCTGACTTACCGAGCAGCAGCCACTATAACCAATGCACATCTGTTCTCCTGTCAATCAAGGCACAGCAAACTGACATTTCCATGTACCTTGCATGAGCCATCCTTGGTGTGAAGTGAAATTGTGACAAGGATCCTCCTTTGACTATCATACTGGAGATAGTTCATGGGAGGGGGTAGAAACATCTGTCTGCTGTGCCTCAATTGACAGAAAAGATTACCATTGCTTATAATGGCTGCTGCCTAGTAAGTCATGACTGGGGCGAGGTTTAAGTTAGGAGATGTTAATTAATTAATTATACCAAATAGCTGATCTAGAATTTTGGCCTGTTTTTAAGAACAGTCAGAAATGTTGTTGCCATTTCTGTTATTATAAAAGCCTGAGCATGATGGCAAAACTATATAGCACAGAATAACTAATTTGCAAGAGGCGTTTCTTTTTCCATTAAAAAAAAATGATTTTTTCTTTTAAAAGAAACTTTGATGGGACTCCTGATGACTTTTGAGTCGGACTTACGGACTGACCAGAGAGCAACCCAGCTTATGGGTTCTACCTGGGGTTCAGGTATTTTTGCCCAAGGGAAGATGGGGTGGGGTTTTTGGAGCTGACCTCCTGCCCCAACAATTCCCACACTAGGTTGCTCCCCTCATTGCAGATTTCTCAGAAAGGGGTTATATAGGTTATAGCTAAATAAAAATGGCCCTTTACAACCCAGCTATATATGTGTGGTCTCTTTATTGTGTCTGGTCTCTTTATTCCTGCATCTTCTGGCAGAACAAAGAGTTCAGTTGTGTGCTTTTTGGCTGCTGGTTGTCATTCGGTATGTGATGAACTGACTAAACTGTTTACCATTCACATCTGCTGGGATATGGCATTGAGTGAGCTGCTGATACAGTGTAAACATCTTTCACAGCAAAGGCCCTTATTTCACACCACTCTTCAAATATGCTAACAGAGAGATACATGAACTACTATTTTGCTATAAGAATGCCATGCTACAGCAAGAATGGGGCTAAACCCAACCTTGCAATGTAATTTGCAAATAAACTTTCTTCCCCCTCCCATCCTCAGCTCTGTTTTTCTTGTTGCTGTTGTTGTCATCAAGTCAGCTTAGATTTGTGGCACCCTATGAATTAAAAGCCTCTATGAGTCCTCCTTCATCAACAGCCCTGCTCAGGTCTTGCAAACTCAGAACCATGGCTGTTTATGGTTTCTAGTTTTCCCTGGTTATACAGGTAATTTGGGGACATATAAGGGACTACAATTGGAAGAGGGATTACATTTCTACTGCTGCCAGAGTCTGTTGTTCCACTAGTAAAAGTCCACCACTAAATCCTGCCCAGTTGTACCAACAGATAACTCAGGGTGATATGTAATGAAATACAGTTGTCCCTTCATATTCGTTGGGGTTTGGTTACAGGACCACCCCCCCGGATACCAAAATCCGTGAATACTCAAGTCCCATTATATGCAATGGCATAGCAAAATGGTGTCTTTTATATAAGATGGCAAAATTAAGGTTTGCTTTTTGGATTATTATTTTTTAAAGAATATTTTCAAGCTGTGAATACTTAAATCTATGGATACCAAATCCGTGGATATGGAAGGACAACTGCATTCCTTTCTTCACACACACCAAATCTGTTACAGAAGTACCCCAAAATCAGCAGATCTGGGGCAGCAAGGAATTGTAGGGAGAAAAGGAATCACCTTCTTCCCATTCTGATGATGGACATTGTTCTGTCATCAGGAGGTACCAGTTGGATTTCACCCTCAGTCATTAGAGACAACACTAATGTGAAGGCTAATACAAATTCACATAGACAAGACTTAGGAGATTATCAGACAGGAATAAAAAAAAACATTTTTTGTCTCACAATCTCCACTCCTGCCCCTGTCCCACCCCGGACCCACCACAATCACCCTCCCCATCACACTTACCTTCTCTAACATTGTTCTGGCAGCCCATAAGTGAACAGAGCTCTAACGGAGCTCCCTTCACTTCCTGGATTGAAATCCTGTGGATTCTCATGAGAAGATGTAAGTGCGGGAAATTCAAAAATAAAAAAGAAAAATAACAAAAAATAAGTGACAGCAAGCACAAAAACACACTTTAAAATGTTAAAGTAACCTGGGGAGGGCCATAAAAAGTGTGTCACTTATCTGGATGTCCCAATCTCACCCAGAAGTGTTCTGGCAGGGACCTCCCATTAACGCTGGGATTCTTGTTGCACAGAAACAGAATGGGGGGAATCTATTGACAGCTTTTCCTGTCAATAAAAAGCAGCTCTGGCAGAACGGGTGAATAACGAAGGGGGAAGATGTTGTCTGATAAGGGAGCCCTTTTGTGATCTCCTGGCATTCCTGTAATGCCACCTTAAACGTGTCTGCTAATCTCCATAGGCATTTTCCCTTAGAACCTCACTAACATTTGGCTCCGGGGTTTCAGAGTACATGGATTGTTGCGTTCTATGTGATCACTCAGGGGATAAGAAATAAAGAAATGAAATAAGAATTTGGTTTTGTCTATGCAGAAAATGAAATATGACCTACATTCAAAGAGATAATGAAAGAAATCACCTCAAAACACATGTCATTTTGTGCTCAAGTACAAACTGACTTGATTGAGTGCAGCGATGATGAAATTTGCAATCTGCCTTTCCAACCTGCAGTTCTGCTGCTTATTTCAGTATAGTGATCATAGAAGTTGCGATCTCTTTATGTATATGATATACAACAAGGTTCAGGTGGCAAATATGACTACATCCCAGTTAGGGATGTAAATAATATTAAAAAATATTTGAAACGTTGTTAAAAAAACATGTTTTTGAGTGTCAATAAAACCTGATAAGAGGAATTGTGGACTGTAAAGAATCTTAGCAATACAAGACTTATTGTGTTGAAAATCTGCACATAGTTGCATTGCACAGAAAACATAATTTTTTTCTGTGCAGAACTATTATTTTCTCAGCAAAAAAAAAAAAAATGCTGTTTCCTGTGTTCCTTTCTGTGCAAATCAAACATGTGCAAATTTTGAGCACCATAAGTCGAAAATTGCAAATGGGACTTCAAAAACTGGTTTTTGAAGATTTTTTTTCACAGCAGGAAGTAAACTGCAAAAATTACTTGTTGCTTTCCTTGGAAAAAAAACGAGTGAAGAATTACATTCCTACTCCACATAAAAACAAAAATGAAACAGACGTCAGTACAATACAGATGGGCTGTGGTCCCCATATTACTACCTCTATGAGTGGGCAAAGAGGCTGCCAGGGTCTCAAACTAGTGAAGCTTGTAGAAAAGCACTGATCAAATATGGTCACCACCACCTAAGTATAGTTCAATCTCTCTTTGGCCTGTGTCAATTGCACATAAAATTTGCAGTTAAATTTGCATCGTACAGAATGAGAGACATAGGACTTTTTCAGATGCCCCTTACCGCGTAAGAGGCCTCCGTAACAGCAACAAAGCTGTTCCGCGGCAGGGGGTCCGTTTTGGATGATGACGTCCCTCTCTCGGCATCGTCCATGACTGTTCCAGGTAGGATTAAGGGTGGCCGCACCATTTTTTACTCACATAAGTTGTCCATGAATAAAAAATGGCATGGCCGCCCTCAATCCTAACTGGAACAGTCATGGACGACGTTGAGAGAGGAACGGTAGCATCCGAAATGGACCCCCTGCCACGCAGCAGCTTCATTGCTGTTACTGAGGCTTCTTGCGCGGTAAGGGGCATCTGAAAAAGTCCTGAAAATCATTACAACCCTGGTTTCCAGAGCCTTAATTCAACACTCAAACCACTACACTGCACTGTGTCTTTTATATTTACACACATATAAATACAAACAAACACACAGCAAAGGAATAAGAATTCCTGTTTCCTGGTATGTGGCCCTATCTTCTCTTCACTGGCTGGATAGCAGGGTTTTTTTTTAATGTATGTGAATGGGTGATGTGTGAGGGGGGAGAGGGGAGCAAGAGGAAGAGGGTCAAATGTCTAGCATCACAATAACTTAGACTTCAGTTGAGTGTTTTGAAATACAGGTTAGGTATCCAAAGAAAAGGAACAAGCAGTTACAAAGGGAATGTGAACACAGAACCCCTGTCCTTGCTGTACTTGTAATCTCATTCTGAAATTGCTATTTTAAAAATCACTACCCATCCATGGATAGCAAGACTGGCCTCAGTCATTATGCATATTAAATGAACATGCCTGTCTTCAATTTTTTCATTTAAAAAAAGCACAAGTGTTTTCCCCATCTGTCAGTAAGAATGTCCATTTTCAACTGCATATGGCACATTTTAGAAGTACCTTCCCTTTACCTATAATCAGAAAATTGTCTTTTTATACAAAGAAATAATAGATAAACAGATAGCGAGGAAAGGATCTAAAATTCATGTAATTCAAGAAAGAGAAGATGCCTGAGTGCTCATAACAAGATTCTTAATGCTGATTAGCTTCTGCAAGTCATGGGTATTTCAGCTCTGTAAATCCTTGATCCCTCTGCATAGCAGACAGAGCCATCACAGAACATCACTAGCAAGATCTGCTCTGTACCAGATTGTCTTTGTTATTTCTTGAGAAAATCTACCCTGCATCCACTGCAACTCTAATTTGCAAAATGTGGACTATAGGAAGCGCCAGTGCAGAAGCATCCCCTAGATTTGTCTTTGATGGACTCCATAAGTGGGGAACTCTACAGTATGGGCACCAAATGTTGTTGTTGTTGTTGTTGTTTGTTGTTGTTGTTGTTGCCGCCGCTGTTGCTGGTCTTTTACTTCTTCTTCTTCTTCTTCCTCCTCCTCCTTCTCCTCCTCCTCCTTTTGTATTCTCTCTCTGCTGATCACATAAACTTGGCTCATGATGAATACTTTACGGTAAGGGAAATTTTAATCTTCTATAAATAGCATTAATTTATCCACTTGATTAGGACAATGCCAAACCTGAAGGTTCAAATAGAACATAAAGAATGATTACAGTATGTTAATCCATTGGCTTTGTTTCTGAGAATGCCAGACTGCTCAGTACTCAAATTTTCCTAATGATAGGGATCCAAATAGTTTGGAGAGGACTGAGATGCAAGTTTGGTTCTCTAGCCCTTGTTGAGTTGGATACAGTTTCTTGCACAGTTCAGGTTTTCTTCACCATAGGCTAGTTATGTGACCTAACTGAGGTCCTTCTCTCCTGCTCTTTGAATCTTCATCACTAGTTCTTGTGCTTTGCTTTTCTTAACTTGTGGCAGAGAGGGCTCATTAGCAAGGGCTATGTCAGACCTAGGATGTTGCTGTAAACATGGTTCCCAACATCCCCAAATATGACCAAAGAGAGGCTCACAGCAGTCTGCAGGATTTCACAGACAGCCTTCCATGAACTCACCTTGCTACTGCTGCCAAGAAAGTAAAAATAATAATAAAAGCATGCAGGTGATATGGAGGCTCATGCTAAATGGTAAGCATGTGGAAACATAATGGATATAAGGAAACATAAACAGCCCTGCTTCTCAAGGGCTGGATGTGGCCTGCAGAGGGTCCTCATCTACTCTGTAGGTTCTTTTGTTGTTAATACTCATTGATGATTGGGGATAAGAAGCTATTTAAAACCCAAGAGCTCTGGAGAACTGGCCTCTGGTTTGCATCCTGGAAAAATGTTGCACTGTATTAGTAATAGTAAGCTGTTGTGTTCATCATGTCTGCTGGTAATGTATTATATTTGTTATTATTGCAATGGTCACTGGCTTAATGCAAATAAGATTTGATTTGATTTGTTGAATGGAACTGAGTTCTGGTTTGCATCCTTGACTCAAAACACCATTGGCTTGGCAATGAGATATAGTTTATCCCACAAAATGTGTTGAATAGAACTGAGCTATTGTTTTCAGTCTGAGAAGGTGGTCCATAGAACTACGCTCTGGTTTGCAGCTCAAGAAGTTTACACTGAAAATTACTTGTGAGTGAATATGCATAATACTGAGCTGTGCTCACCCCAAAAACATTTCTCCACCCATGCTTTAGGATTCTAATCTTACACCAGACTCCAAGAGAAATCTCCAAAGTAAGACAACTCTTGGTCCCTTTCATCAGTTTCTTCTGAGGAACACATTGCTTTTCCCACAAATGTGCACACACACACATACATCTGTCCTCTCCCTCAACTGAGTGCATCATCTTCCCCAAACTCTTAGTGGCATCTCATTCAAACAGAGAGATTGCCCACTATTCCATTAGATCCCATCAGCCAATTGTCACTTAACTGGCATCCTATCTAGCAAAAGAATAATCAGACAACTATGTGCTATAAACATATATGCTAGCTTGTGTACTAGCTTGTTTATATTATGGGGTTTTAAAGTTATAATCATGCAGAAATATGCTTTAAAAAACCCAAACAAACCCTGAAAGTGATGTTGCTTCAGCTTTTGAATTATTTCTTTGAGTGGTGCTCTAATAACCTTCCTACAAGTATGCAGAATTTGATTACAGGACAATCATAATCAGTGTTAATGTGCAAGTCCATTAGGACACATTTTGCAGGTTTTGAAAATTGTAAATAAATTGGGAGGGGGATACTTATTTGCACTGCTACTTCTTTCAAGTGATTACTATACATTTGTAAATCCAGATTGCATTCTAATTCTCTCCAGCTCTTTTTTAGGCCCATATCTATTTCCCCCATCTCAAATATATTCAAAAAGTAGGTAAGAGTGTAGTAGATCAGATTAGATTAGACTAGACCTACTACCTTTGTATATTAAAAACACTTTAGAAACCTTGTATGCTTATTTGTTACCAATTTATTATATCCATTGTTTTTAAAGTGCAAATGTCATGCCATTGATTTTTTTAAAAAAAACAGTATTTAATCTAGAAATGAATCAAGTTTGACTCAATTAATGCTGTGGTTGAAATTTCAGTGGTGGGATGAAATGGTGGTGATAATTGGAAGGATAATTGTGAGGTGGGGCAAATATGTCATTGATGGAGACTTGCTTGGGTTATGGCTGCTTATGGAAGCAGGAAAGAAATTTGAAAGGAAAACACTGTTGCTACCACATTCTTGGTCTTATTGAGATCTATGGCACTACCATGGGAAGTCCAGTTATCTTCTTGTCAGAATTTGAATCAGAATGGCCAGGCTGGCTCAGAGATTCTAGGAATTATAGTACTAAAGCTCTGATTTCGGACTTTTTTGGACAAGTAAAATGCAACGGAAGCAGCCTCGCCACGTTGCGAGACTGCTGCACTGCAGGGTGTCCCTTTCGGATGGCGCCTGTCCCTGCCGGTACTGTTGCGGTACCGCAGGGACATTTGAGTGTAATATTTTGGCGATTTTTACTCACAATCAACTATTAACTCAACTGGCAACTTTCCCTCAGGGTGGCAATCAAGCATTGTAGTGCCAATTTATAAGAAAGGTGACATAAAAGATCCTTCTAACTATAGGCCCATCAGTCTTCTAGATGTAGCTTCTAAAATTTATGCACGATATCTTTTAAACAAGCTCTTAGAGTGGGACAGTAATCAATCTATTATCCATGAGGAACAAGCAGGTTTTAGGAGAGGTAAAAGTACTCTGGACCAGGTCTTTACATTACAGCATCTTATATGTAAATATACCAGTGCCCTAAATAGGTTTATATATACAGCTTTTGTAGACTTTTCATCAGCTTTTGATCAGACAGGCAGTTATGGTACAAATTGGCTAAAACAAACATTGATAAAAGACTGTTGTGGCTTATTCAGCTCCTACATCAGGATAATTTTTTGCAGGTGAGAACGGGCTTAAATGATGCTTTAACACAACCTGTTCCCATCAACCAGGGAATGAAACAGGGTTGTATCTTGGCACCTTTTCTATTTAATTTTTATATCAATGACTTGATCCCAGAAATGAACTCCCCTTCATTTTTCCCTCCAGCCATTAGTAACCACAAAATTTCAATCTTGCTTTATGCTGATGATCTGGTGTTGCTATCTTTGAATAAAATTGGCCTCAAAAGGATGTTAGTTAAATTTGGGGGTCTATGTAAAGAAGAGCAGTTGGTTGTTAACTATACTAAAACCAAGATAATGGTTTTTGGGATGTGGACACTTGATGGTTGCCATTTAGAACAGGTGCACTCATTTAAATATCTAGGGCTGCATGTGGATGAGAAATTTTCTTGGAAGCAGCAATTGGAAGCCACCAAAATCTCATGCGCTAGATCTATTGGACAACTCAAAAGATTTTTCTATTCAACAGGGTGGCAGTTAATAAATCCTGTCTTAAAGGCTTTTACTGCAAAAATAATAGCACAAATGTTGTATGGAGCTGAAATCGGGAAAAGATGAAATATGATTTGGAAATATTGCAAAACAAATTCATGCGACAGATCTTGGGTCTACCCCATGGGGTTCCTGCGGCTCACCTTAGGGCAGAGTTAGGTCTCCCCTCAATTGCAGCTAGAATTGATCTGTCCTTTTTAAGATTCTAGCACAGATTAAATGGTCTTGAGGATCACTCCCTCAGTGAACTTTGCTGGTTGGAGGAACTGAGGACAGGAGATTGGGCACAACTGTGCCAAGATAAGTTAATGGTTTACAACCTTGATAGCGAGAAATACTTAAGACTCAGTCCTCTTGACCTCAAAAACTGGATTTTTGATCATGATGCTAACCAAGACAGGGCAGCCATAGTTGGAGCACGTTTTTCCATTTGGTATCCACAGATTCAGATCAACCATGCAAGGCCACAGTACTTCGAAACTCTAACCTTTCATCAGATCAGAAGAGCTTTTACAGAACTTAGATTTCAGCAGATGCCTTCTGCATATCTTGAAGGGAGATTTCGAGGTACTCCAGTGCCAGACAGGAAATGTGTTTTTGGGTGTAACCAGATTGAGGACATAACCCATTATCAGTTGTTTTGCCCCCTTTATGCTGCTCCTAGACAAAGATTTGTGTCCCCTATTATTCAGCTATACACAGACTGCTCATCTCAGGAAGTAGTTGTGGCATTGCTAGCTGACATAAATCTATTTATCACATACTCAGTAGTCTGTTTTGCATTGGCAGCTAAGAAATTACGTGCTCGCTTTATCAAGGAACATATTGTATCATGAAAGGGATTCTGGTCTTTCTGATGTTTTTATAGGAATTGTTGGGATATCTGGACACTATGTATAACATTTTAATGTTTGTTGTCAATTTTATTCATGCTCTTTTCTTTTGTGTATATTGTGAAGGTCATTGGCTATGTACAATAAAGTTTATGACTGACTGACATCCACAATCAACTTTCATGAGTAAAAATCACCAAAATATTACACTCAAATGTCCCTGTGGTACTGCAACAGAACCGGCAGGGACGGGTGTCATCCGAAAGGGACGCCCTGCAGCGCAGCAGCCTCGCAACGTGGCGAGGCTGCTTCCATTGCATTTTACTTGTCTGAAAAAGTCCTCTATAAAAATATGGAATAACTTTCTGGCTGAAATTTCAGGTGTGTCCACATAGTGATGGAATGGCATCCATCAGTGAAGGAATTGTCTTTCCCACCTGTGACAGCTCAAGATGATTCCCACTGCCCTTAATGTACGGATCTTTTAAAAATAGAGTTTTTGGAGTGTGTGTATGGCTTAACATAAAACTGTATCTTAACATTTTCTGCACTCAATTCACCTTAAAGGTGAAAATATATGCCGCCCTGATTGCATTGCAGAGGGGCAGGATAGAAATAAATTATTATTATTATTATTATTATTATTAAATAGACATGAGAGAGACTTTGTTCTTGCATTCTTTTTCATTCTGCACTCCTAGGTACCTTCATCAGGAAGCTGAAGCCAAAAGAAACTGGGAGGGAAATTTCTGGCTTTTAGGGCATAGGTATAAAAGCTAGTAAAGGGAGGGGCTGTCATTACAGACTAATACCATCAAGCCTTGGGACTACTTTGATGTGCCAAGGCTGTTGTGCAGCCTTTAGTGGTATGTCCTTTGATGAAGACATCAGTGAAGATTGCCACAGGGGAGCCTTTTTCTGTCTTGTCTTTTCTTGTGCTTTTCTACTGAGAAACAGCCAGAAGGAGAGGGGGACAAAAATGGGATGGTGGGAAGAAGCAATCTAGTACCTTTGAGATTAATTGGTTTATTTCAGCATCAGGATTCATAGATATTAATCCACTTCTTCAGATGCACTGATGAATTACATTATTACAGCCCCTACATTATTACAGCCCCCGTATTTATGTACAGCTACACAATTGTGCAAGTGGAATCAAAATGTAATAAGATATAGAAAAATACAAATTGTCAACATGGCTTCAAAAAGTAGTGTAAGATGATACAAGCTGGAATGTGTCCAGAGGAGGGTGACCAAAATGATGGGAGGTCTGGAAGCCATGCCCTTTGAGGAGCAGCTTAGGGAGCTGGGTATGTTTAGCCTGGAGAAGAGAAGGTTAAGAGGTGACATGACAGCCATGTTTTTGAAGGGATGTCATACTGACAATGGAGCAAGCTTGTTTTCTGTGGCTCCAGGGACTAGGACATGGAACAATGGACTCAGACTACAGGAAAAGAAATTCCACATAAACATTAGGAGTAATTCCTGACAATAAGAGCTATTTGATAGTGGAATGCACTGCCTTGGAGTGTGGTGGAGTCTCCTTCTTTGCAAGTTTTTAAAAAGAGGCAGGATGCCATCTCTTGGGAATGCTTTGATTGGGGATTCCTGCATGGCAGGGGATTGGACTATATGGCCTTGTGGTCTCTTCCAACTCTATGATTCTATGAATGTAGGTTATTCAAGTAGCTGGTCTGGATCATAGAGCTGTGAAAGCAATAAATCTGCTTACCAAGAGAAAGTTTACTTGGAGGCAAGGACTTTCCTGAGGACAATTTTTTAGTAAAATGTAAGTTATGATAACCTGTTTGATAAGGGTGCCAAGAAACCATTATCTCTGATAAGTCTGCTGATGGACTGGAATTTGTGAATATACCCCAATTCAGTGGGTTTTTTTTTTTTTTACTAACATTCCTATGATTTTTTTAACTTTTATTTATTTTTTAAGAACTGCTACTTATAAGTCAGAGATTGTATATCCAGGAAGGTTGAAATGCTCTGCAACTGGTTTGGGCTGTTATGGTTTTTTCCAGGAATAAAGTTGCCATTTGGTGACTTTTCTGGCTCAGGATATGGACCCTACTGGGAATTGTAGTTTAAAATGTATCCTTTCTAAGCTTTGGTTTGTCTGTCATGTGACTTAGCTTGCTTGGGTGGAGGCTAATCCCAATGTAAAACCAATTCTGCTTGATTTCTTTCTTTTTGGAGTTAATTTCCTGAGGATGAGGTTCCTTATTGCTTGGCTTCTTAATATGAACTACTGAGTGAATTGTTTCATACTACAGCTGGCCCTCTGTATCCACAGATTTGGCATCCACAGATTCCACCATCTATGGCTTGAAAATATTCTAAAAAAATAAATTCCAAGAAGCAGACCTTGATTTTCCCATTTTATATAAGGGACACCATTTTATTGTGCCATTGTATAGTGCATTTGGAAGACTTCACAAAAGAGTCTGGAGCAATAAACACCTGAGGCAAAGCACAAAAATCAGTGTGTATAGAGCCATCGTACTGTCTATCCTCCTTTATGGATCTGAAACATGGGTCACCTATCGCCACCACCTACGACTCCTCGAGCGCTTTCATCAGCGCTGTCTACGCACAATCCTAAATATACACTGGACTGACTATGTGACGAATGTTGCTGTCCTTGAACAAGCAGGGAGCACCAGCATTGAGGCCATGATATTGAGAACACAGCTGCGCTGGGCAGGGCACGTTTCTAGGATGGAGGACCATCGCCTCCCAAAAATACTACTCTACGGTGAACTCGCCACGGGTCAGCGTAAGAGGGGCGCTCCAAAAAAGCGATACAAAGACTCCCTGAAACAACATCTCAGGCTTGGCCAAATTGATCACCAACAGTGGTCCGCCCTGGCCTCACATCGGGAGGCATGGAGACGCAATATCCACAATGCTGCAGCCTTATTTGAGAACTCACGACGAACAAGTCTTGAAGAGAAACGACAACGCAGAAAGAATCACAACCCAAAAACATCACCCAAGGAGACCTTCTGCTGTGCTTTTTGCAACCGGACTTGTTTATCTCGGATTGGCCTTTTTAGTCATCAGCGCGCTTGCAGAAGGCGCGGGATGAGTCCTTCCTGAATCTTCGTTTGCGAAGAAAAGCCAGAGAGAGAGAGAGAGAGTATATAATGGGGATTGAGCATCCATGAATATTAGTATCCATGGGGGGGGGCGGCGTCCTGGAACCAAACCCCAGTGGATACCAAGGGCCCACTGTAATTTAAACTTCTGTCGTTTAAAATGAATTATATTTCTGATATTATTGATTTTGTATATTATTAATTGAACTATTGATATGGCTCATGCTCAGTCAAACTTTTGATGTTTGAAATTAATTGTAATTGTTGATGTATCAATAATATATCTGTAGTGTGCTTATTTTTGTTATGGACATTGTCTCAGTTTTGATCCACTTTGAGAAAAATGTATTTGTAGATAATATGGTATGTAATAAACTGAGTATGATAACAATTTTCTAGCAGGCTCCTAATGCTTTAAATATGTTATTTTATTCACATTTATTATTTTAATTTTCTTGAACTTGTCAATAGATCTCAGAAATGGCTTCCTAAAAGCATCCTGTAGGCCCACAGTATAACCGTGACCATAAGTTTAACTTATTTGTTATCAGTGTTGATTGCTACATCTGGTATATAGCTATGCCTTAAAAAAAAACCCATCTGGTATTTGTAACTGCCATCTGCCAAAGCTTTCAATAATGAGTTCAGCTTGGTACGGTTTTCTAGCTTACTGCTTTCTTCCTCTGTCAAGGTATTTCTTCGTTCAGCCTTATTGGAAACGTTTGAATTTTACTTGTGTTTGTAGTTGCATCCAGTATTAATCCATGCTTCAGTGGAATGTGGAACAGAAGAAACCTGCTGAGTGATATTAATCTACCTAGCACAAATAAATTTTATGTATCACCCTGCCTCTTAAAGTTGTAGCACACTTCTTGGTTGTTGCTTTTAGGCTATGGGCTTGTCTAGACTGGCCAGAATACATTAGAATATTTTGGCCCTAGATCAGGCCTGATACCCCCTCCACCATTACCTGGACAAAACAGGAGGAAGTCTGCACAGACATGTCAGCCCATATCTGCAGCTGCCTCTACTGTGCTTCCATGAGGGGAGACTTCTGGCAAGAGATGGGGTGCATCTCACGACAGTTGGCAGAAACATTTTTGCCTACAGTCTCAAGAATTTGATCAGGAGGGCTTTAAACTGAGTCATATGGGGGAGGGAGACAGTATTTTGGAAGGCAAAGGGGATGGAGAAAATAGTCAAACTGTCATAGAGGGAACAAGGCAAACAGCGCATGGACCCAACAGTGGGAGGCAAAAAACATTGCACAGGCAGCAAGTAAAGGGAACACATGGTCTTAGATGTCTCTACACTAATGCACAGAGCATGGGAAATAAGCAAGATGAACTTGAACTCCTAGCACTACAAAGCAAGTATGATATAATAGGCATTACTGAAACCTGGTGGGATGAGTCTCATGATTGGAATGTAGGATTAGAGGGGTATAACATTTATAAGAGAAACAGGCCAAACAGGAAAGGAAGAGGAATAGCATTATATGTCAGGGATATTTACACCAGTGAAGAAATCCATGACATCAATACTGGAAGCCAGGTGGAGAGCATCTGGGTAAAAATGAAAGGGGAGGGAAACATCAGAGATGTTATTGTGGGACACTACTACAGACCCCCAAGTCAGACGGAGGAACTGGATGATGCCTTTCTAGAACAGATGAACACACACGCAGAAAGGAGAGATGTAGTAGTTATGGGTGACTTCAACTATCCTGATATTTGCTGGCAATCTAACTCAACCAAAACTTCAAGGTCTAGCAAATTCCTTACTTGCCTGGAAGACAATTTCATGGTCCAAAAGGTGGAAGAGGCAACAAGGGGGTCAGCTATTTTAGATCTGATCCTAACCAACAGAGATGACCTGATTAATGGGGTGCAAGTGGTGGGATCCTTAGGTGAGAGTGTTCATGTTCTCCTGGAGTTTGTTATACAATGGAAAGGAGAAGCCAGGCATAGTCAGACACGCTTTCTCGACTTTAGGAGAGCTGATTTCAATAAACTCAGGGAAACACTGGCTGATCCCATGGTCAGGGATACTAAAAGAGAAGAGACCTCAAGATGGATGGGACTTTCTCAAAAGGGAGATACTGAAGGCACAATTTCAAACAGTACCATTGAGGAAGAAAAAGGGAGGTGTCTCAAGAAACCAGGATGGATGACTAAAGAAATTTCAATGAAGCTAAGTTTTAAACAGAACATGTATAGGAAAGGGAAAAAGGGGGAAATCACCAAAGAAGAATTCAAACAGATAGCGAACATGTGTAGGAGTAAAGTCAGAAAAGCTAAAGCACAGAATGAGCTCAGGCTTGCTAGAGAGGTTAAGAACAATAAAAAGGGGGGGTTTGGGGTATGTCCGCAGCAAAAGGGGGAAGAAGGAAATGGTAGGGCCACTACGTGGAGAAGATGGCAAAATGCTAACAGGGGACAGAGAAAAGGCAGAATTACTCAACACCTTCTTTGCCTCAGTGTTTTCAGAAAAGGAAAAGGGGGACCAACCTGAGGATAAAGGAACAGAGGACACAATAGGGGAAACCCAGCACAGAATAAGCAAAGAGGTAGTACAGGAATACCTTCTTAAACTAAATGAATTTAAATCTCCAGGACCAGATGAACTACATCCAAGGGTATTAAAAGAGCTGGCAAATGTAATCTCAGAGCCATTGGCAATAATCCTTGAGAACTCCTGGAGAACAGGAGAAGTCCCAGCAGACTGGAGGAGGGCAAACGTTGTCCCCATCTTCAAAAAGGGGAAAAAAGAGGATCCCAACAATTATCGTCCAGTTAGTCTGACATCAATACCAGGGAAGATTCTAGAGTAGATCATTAAACAGAGAGTCTGTAAACATTTAGAAGGCAATGCCATAATCACAAAAAAGTCAACATGGGCTTCAGAGAAACAAGCCATGCCAGACTAATCTGATCTCTTTTTTTGATAAAATTACCAGCTTGGTAGATGAAGGGAACGCTGTGGATATCGTATACCTTGATTTCAGTAAGGCCTTTGACAAGGTTCCCCATGACATTCTTGCAAACAAGCTTGTAAAATGTGGGCTGGACAAGTTAACTGTTCAATGGATTTGTAATTGGTTTACCGGCTGAACCCAAAGGGTGCTCAACAATGGCTGCTCTTCGTCTTGGAAAGATGTGACCAGTGGGGTGCCACAGGGTTCGATCCTGGGCCAAGTGCTATTCAACATCTTTATCAATGACCTGGATGAGGGAATTAGGGGCATACTTATCAAATTTGCAGATGACACCAAATTGGGAGAAGTAGCCAATACCCTAGAGGACAGGATCAAAATTCAAAATCACCTGGATAGACTGGAGAGCTGGGTCAAAGCTAACAAAATGAAATTCAATACGGAGAAGTGTAAAGTACTGCACTTAGGGCGAAAAAATGAAATGCATCGATATAGGATGGGGAGACCTGGCTGAATGAGACTACATGTGAAAGGGATCTAGGAGTCCTAGTAGACCACAAGTTGAACATGAGTCAACAGTGTGATGCGGCAGCTAAAAAGGCCAATGCGATTTTGGGCTGCATCAATAGAAGTATTGTGTCTAGGTCAAGGGAAGTAATAGTGCCACTCTATTCTGCCTTGGTCAGACCTCACCTAGAATACTGTGTCCAGTTCTGGGCACCACAATTCAAAAAGGACACGGACAAATTGGAGTGTGTGCAAAGAAGGGTGACTAAAATGGTGAAAGGTCTGGAAACGATGCCTTATGAGGAGAGACTTAGGGAGCTGGGTATGTTTAGCCTGGAAAAAAAGATGGTTAAGAGGTGATATGATAGCTCTGTTTAAGTATTTGAAGGGGTGTCACATGGAGGATGGAGCAGGCTTGTTTTCTGCTGCTCCAGAGACTGGAACACGGAGCAATGGATGCAAGCTCCAGGAACAGAGATTCCACCTCAACATTAGGATGACCTTTTTGACAGTATGAGCTGTTTGGCAGTGGAACACACTCCCTCAGAGCGTGGTGGGGTCTCCTTCGTTGGTGGTCTTTAACCAGAGGCTGGATGGCCCTCTGTCGAGGATGCTTTGATCGTGATTTCCTGCATGGCAGGGGGTTGGACTGGATGGCCCTCGTGGTCTCTTCCAGTTCTGCAATTCTATGATTCTATGATATCCATGTTGCTCCCTGTGAAGCCAGGAAGGAGGCCCACAGCACATGATCAAGCCCCCCCCCTGCATGTGACCAGCCTTGGTCACATGCTGTGGGACTCCTTCCTAGCTTCAGAGGGTATGATGCAGATGGCAGTGGAAGCAGCTACAGATAAGAGCTGACATACTGGTATGGACTCTTGCATTCCTGTGGGGCCAAATCCATTTTTTTAATGTGGCAGTTTTCCTGGGAGTTTAAATATAATGGTGCAATGGGCTTTACTCTGTCTTCCCCCCCATCTTTGCCCCAGACACCATCAGGACTGTCATCAAGTAAAACGGGAGGAAAGCCCTGCATTGTATGAACTGCAGGGCTCCAAGATGGGGTCAAGATAGAATAAGTAGCCCATCTAAACAAGCCCTGCGTTACTACTTTGCAAAGCAGACTGGGCTGGATCCCTCTCTGTTGTCTTACCACCGACAGGCAAAGACCTTTTTAGTTAAAAGGACTTTTAACAATTCTTGACTGATAAGAAAATGGCTCTTAACAGGTGGGTGCCATACTTTTTAAAAGATACATTTTAAAGTTGCATTGAGTTTAATGATGTTTTAGTTTTATGATTTCTTTGACATTAGAACATTTTTTGTGTTTTATTTGCCTCAAAATTGCCAGCACAACTTGTAAACTTGAAATGATAACTGTGTATGTGTGTGATGGAAATGCAGAAATCATGAGAACGCCTTCTGTCTCTGGCCTAGAAGCCTCCCCAAGCTATGCCTCTAGGACCCAGCTTGGGACTACTAATTGGGTCTGGAAAGAGTGCCCTGTGTCTGGACAGCAAAATGATGACTAAGGAGATTATCAGACAGGGACAAATATAGTATCTCCATCTCACTATCTCCTCTTCTACCCCACTCCCATCCCTGTATTGTTTTTTTTTTAAAAAAAAATTCAGACCTACCTTAATCATGGAATAAAAACCACTTTCCTCCCCTCCGGCAGACCAGGAGTGAATGCAGCTCTCACGGAGCTGAATTCACTTCCTGGAAAGGAAATCCTGGCTGTTCTTGTGAGAGGATGATCACTTGGGAAATCCAAAAAGAAAAAGAAAAGGTAAGAAGTGACAGCAAGTGCAAAAATACACTTTAAAAAAACAACTAACCCAGGGAGGGTTAAAAAAAGTGTGTCACTTACCTCGTTGTCCCGATCACACCCGGAAATGTTTGGCATGGACCTCCCAGTGACACTGGCATTGCACCAGAATAACGGGGTACCTTTTCGCTCACCCATCATACCGTGACAGAAGCAGAACAATGCGTCAATTCACAGCTTAGCCGATGAATAAAAAGGAGCACTGGGGGAACGGAAGGGGCACTGGAGCATAACAACATAGGGACGACAATGTCTGGAAGGGAAGCCCTTTCACAATTTCCTGTCATCCCTGTGATGGATTAATTTGTTCATCTGATAATCACCTAAATCACTGAGCATTTAAACCAAGAAAAATCTCCTTTCCAATATTCCCATACAATCGTTGCAAAGACTCCCTACAGAGACCCATAGCTTGCGAGATAGGAGGCTGAGTTTCCTTAGACAGCTTTCTGTCATTATTGTTGTTGTTGTTGTTATGGTTGTTATTTTCTTACCCTATGGATCAAGATTGAGGTGGGGAACAACAATTTAACACGTAAAGATAACATTGATTAAAAACACATATCAGAATATGTGAATCTATAGAAGCATATGAGGGGCGCTCCAAAAAAGCGATACAAGGACTCCCTGAAACAACATCTCAGGCTTGACCAAATTGACCACCAACAATGGTCTGCCTTGGCCTCACATCGGGAGGCATGGAGACGCACAATCCACAATGCTGCAGCCTTATTTGAGAACTCAAAGAGAAACAGCAATGCAGAAAGAACCACAACCCAGAAACATCACCCAAGGAGACCTTCTGCTGTGCTTTCTGCAACCGGACTTGTTTATCTTGGATTGGCCTTTTTAGTCATCAGCATGCTTGCAGAAAGTGCGGGATGAGTCCTTCCTGAATCTTCATTTGTGAAGAAAAGCCAGAGATAGAGAGATAGAAACACATATATAGAAACATATCAATTTAAAAGAACAAGTAAAACCAAGACACAGTTTAAAATTCACACTTTAAAATCATCTGGATAGGCCTGCTGGAAGAGTCTTGAATGCTGCTTTAAATTCAAACAGCATATTCAGCTGTCGTATCTCTTCCATCATCTCTTTTCTTCTATGGGCTGGCTGCAGGACACGTGACACCACATTAACTTAAAATATATGTTATACATGGCCACCTAGCAAAGTGGAATCTGATTGCTCCATCTTGAATGTCAGCACAAGATGGGGGCATAATTTTCTGCAAGATTTTGCTACCACTAGCTGCTTTCATTGCATAGCTAGCTGTATTTAATGTTCACAATGTAATAAGTTATAGACATATGTTGTAAGAAGATTTACCAAAGTTAAAGACTAATCACAAATTCAAATGAGAAATGTCTCTGAACTCTGACTCCCAGGTTGACTGCTATAGATAATATTAATTCCAGGGGCTACTCTATTATTGCTCTCTACTAACATTTTCTTCCTATCAGTATCTACTTTTTAAAGTGTAAGATAAAAGCATGTTCCTCAGTTCACCTTGCAATTATTTTCTTTGCCTTCACTGTTTCCTACAAAAATCTGATCAAATATCTAGAAAACTACTTAAATTATGTCCAGTGTGTCACCTTTCCCTTCTTTTCATTAACCTTTTGGAAGAACTTCACAGGTTAGAGAAAACAGACGGTGAAGACAAGTTTCCAAAAGTTGATGAGAAGAGAAAAAAAAACATACAGTGAAAAGATTCATTGTAAAAGGGCAGCAATTCATGAGGACACAATTTATGAAACATTTCAAAAATAAACTGGCTAAAATGGCACTGACTTTTAAGGCTCAAGACATAATATATACACTTTTGGCTGCTAAGATTTGGTGATGCAGGCTTAATTAACTTTTTGTTTTGAATGCAGAAAACATTTTGAATACAGAAATAAAGCCGTGGGGGGAAATTATGCACAAAATCTGGCTGACCTGTAATAACTTTTTTCTCTTTTCCCCTTCCCAGTGATATATATCACAGTTCTTATATGAACAATGTTACAAATTACTAATAATCATACTATCATCCTCATCATCTTTATTTATACCTTCACCTTTCCCCCAAACTGGGACTCAAGGCAGCTTACATATTACAATGAATACAACATAGCTAAAAACATACAAAAGATCAACTCTCTCTCTCTCTCTAACTCTCTCTCTCTCTCTGGCTTTTCTTCGCAAACGAAGATTCAGGAAGGACTCATCCCGTGCTTTCTGCAAGCGCGCTGATGACTAAAAAGGCCAATCCGAGATAAACAAGTCCGGTTGCAGAAAGCACAGCAGAAAGTCTCCTTGGGAGATGTTTTTGGGTTGTGATTCTTTCTGCATTGTCGTTTCTCTTCAAGACTTGTTTGGCATGAGTTCTCAAATAAGGCTGCAGCATTGTGGATCGTGCATCTCCATGCCTCCTGATGTGAGGCCAGGGCGGACCACTGTTGGTGAACAATTTGGCCGAGCCTGAGATGTTGTTTCAGGGAGTCTTTGTATCACTTTTTTGGAGCGCCCCTCTTACGCTGACCTGTGGCGAGTTCACCATAGAGTACTATTTTTGGGAGGCGATGGTCCTCCATCCTAGAAATGTGCCCTGCCCAGCGCAGCTGTGTTTTCAATATCATGGCCTCAATGCTGGTGATCCCTGCTTGCTCAAGGACAGCAACATTCGTCACATAGTCAGTCCAGTGTATATTTAGGATTGTGTGTAGACAGCGCTGATGAAAGCGCTCGAGGAGTCGTAGGTGGTGGCGATAGGTGACCCATGTTTCAGATCCATAAATGAGGATAGATAGTACAATGGCTCTATACACACTGATTTTTGTGCTTTGCCTCAGGTGTTTATTGCTCCAGACTCTTTTGTGAAGTCTTCCAAATGCACTGTATGCCTTTGCTGTGATCGATCTCTTTGTCAATCTTGGCATCTGAGGAGATGATGCTTCCCAGGTAGGTGAACTGCTGAACGGACTTGAGCACAGATTTGCTGACGGCAATGTGGGGATGGTGGTGTTCATCCTGTGGTGCAGGCTGGTAAAGAACTTCTGTTTTCTTCGGGTTGACTTCCATACCAAACAGCTCTGCAGCTGTTGCAAAGCAGGATGTTAGGCACTGCAGAGCTGCTTCTGTGTGGGCAACAAGGGCAGCATCATCAGCAAAGAGCAGCTCACAGACTAGATAGTTTAGAGTCTTAGTGCGAGCGCTCAGACGGCTTAAGTTAAACAAACTACCATCAGTACGGTAATGTATATAGATGCCATCATCTTCTTCAAGCTCTGCCATAGCCCTTTGGAGCATCATGCTAAAGAAGATTGTAAATAAAGTTGGTGCAAGAACACAACCTTGCTTCACTCCATTAGTTATTAGAAAGGGCTCTGAAAGAGCATCGCCATATCTGACTTGACCACGCTGGCCCTCGTGTAGCAAGATAATCATTTTAAGGAATTTGGGGGGACATCCTAGTCTTTCCAGGATCTGCCACAGACCTTTTCTACTCACAGTGTCAAAGGCTTTGGTGAGGTCGACAAATGTTACATAGAGACCCTTGTTCTGCTCCCTACATTTTTCTTGCAGTTGTCTAAGGGCAAAACCCATGTCTGTAGTACTCCTATTGGCTCTGAAGCCACATTGGCTTTCAGGGAGAAGTTCTTCTGCAATAGCAGGAACTAATCTGTTCAGGAGTATCCTTGCAAGGATTTTTCCAGCAATAGAGAGCAGTGTTATGCCTCGATAGCTTGAGCAATCGGATTTTGCTCCTTTTTTCTTGTACAGGGTGATGATGACTGCATCTCGGAGGTCTGATGATAGTTCTCCCTTTTCCCAGCAATTCACAAGGAATTTGTGGAATTTATCATGGAGTGTATGCCCTCTGTGTTTCCAAACTTCAGGTGGGATTCCACCAATTCCAGTTGCCTTGCTGTTTTTCATCTGCTGTATGGCCTTAAGGGTCTCTTCCAAAGTGGGAGCTATGTCCAATCATATTCATCGGTTTTTGTATCATATAATAATAATAATAATAATAATAATAAAATTTATTTATACCCCGCCCCTCTGTTAAAACAATCGGATAGCTGATTGCTATATGTTGGATAGCTGAGCCTTGGACTACTCGGTTGGCGCTAAAGAGACTTTGAAAATGTTCAGCCCATCAATTCAGGATGGAGGCTTTATCAGTAATTAATGTTTGACCATCTGTACTGTATAAGGAGTTTTGGACCTGATAAGTAGGTCCAAACACTGCTTTAAGAGCTTCATAAAATCCTCTATGATCACCCAGATCTGCACAGCGTTGTGTCTTTTCTGCTATATGGATCCACCACTTGTTCTGCATGTCTTGGAGTTTTTGTTCAAGTTTACTACATGTGAGGTGGAAAGCTGCTTTTCTTACATGGCAGGTTGGCTGGGTGAGGTATGCCTTGTGAGCAGTTCTCTTCTTTGCCAACAGCTCCTGGATCTCTTGGTTGTTTTCATCAAACCAGTCTTGATTTTTCTTGTGGGAGAACCCGAGGGATTCTTCTGCAGACTGGAGGATACTGTTTTTGATATGTTGCCAAAGCACTGTAGGAGAAGGATCTGTAGGATGGTCTTCAAGTTTTGTTTGTAGATTTGCCTGGAAGTTGTCTCTCATGGTAGCTTGTTGAAGATTGTTGACTTGGAGTCTCTTCTTTAATATGCCACCCCTCTTAGGTTTGAACTTAAGATGAAGGTTTAGTTTACATCTGACGAGGCGATGATCTGTTTGGCATTCTGCACTGGGCATCACTCGGGAATGATGGACAACACGAATGTCTCTCTGACAGACTAGATCATAGTCAATGAGGTGCCAATCTTTGGATCAGGGATGCATCCAGGTTGTCTTCAAGCTATCTTTCTGCTGAAAGATAGTTTTTGTAATAGTCAGCTGTTGTTCTGCACAGAACTCTAGCAGGAGGCATCCGTTATCATTGCAATTTCCAACACCATGCTTGCCTAAGACAACTTTCCAGGCTTCGAAGTTCTTTCCTACTCTGGCATTGAAGTCACCAAGGATAATAATTTTATCTTCTACAGGGACTTTTTGTATGAGTTGGCGTAGTTCTGTGTAGAATTTGTCTTTCTCTACAGGGTCGGCTTGCATAGTTGGGGCATATATACTAAAGAGAACAACATGTGGGAGGCGTAAGGAAATAATGCAATGAGAGTGTCCTGTTGACAAGGTTTCGAGTTTCAAGGCAATGGAGTTTTTAATCATAAAGCCTACTCCTGAAAGATGTTTTTCGGTTTTGGGTTTGCCAGACCAGTAAAGTGTGTAGCCGGCGCCATGCTCTTTAAGGCTGCCTTCCTCATGGTAGCGAACTTCACTAAGAGCAGCGATGTCAATGTTAAGTCATGATAGTTCATGGGCTATTAGGGCAGAATGATGCTCAGGCCGTCCACTATCTTCAAAGTCTCGCATTGTTCTGATGTTCCAGCATGCAAGTGTCAGTTTATTTACACCTTTGGAGGCCAGTGTGTGCCTTTGTTTCTTTGCCTTGGTTTGACCGCATCAGAAGATTCCCGTTGGAATCTAGCCAACGCTAGCCAACCAGGTAGTTGGGGATGAGCTTTCATTAGGCCACCTTTTCTAGGCCCCTCTCCATATGGAGCAAGCAGTGCTCTCCTTAAAAAAGGCTGCTTGGTCGTTCAGGATGCTGCCAAACAAGACTGTCATCTCCCGGGTCATCCTCGAGCAACCAGTGTCCTGAACCGCCTACATGCAGGGTTGGGTCTGTGGCTTCCAGTGCATCTTTACAACTGCCATTTCATCCCTTGCCTATCGCTACAGGGCTTTTTTGGAACTGGATTTGTCCTTCGAGCCTGTGCAATGGATTTTTCTGGTGGAGCACAGTGTGTACAGAACTGGCCTCACCCTTTAAACCAGAGATTCATCTGCCGTGGCCTTGCAAGCATGGATGTAGCAGCGAGGTCCTCGGGTCCTAGGTTTGATTAGAGTTTCCTTCTCTTAGATGGTTGACCTTACAGGGTTGGACGAGCACCATCTGCCCGGGTTTGGGATTAGAGTTTTCCTTCTCCTAGGATGGTTGCCACAAGGCTAGAGAGCCCATCCTGCCCTTTGACGCTCTTTGTCAGACCCTTCGGTTTTGACCTGTCTGGCATGGGAGACCCTACCGGTAGCATTATTCCACCACCAGCATAGCTCAAAACATCATTAGGGTACGCAAGCCTCTCTCCCACGACAAGGGGGCGTCAATGGAGAGGACAAAATATCAACACTACAATAGAATTAAACTATTAACAATACTACAGTGGACAACCTGTATCCGTGGGTTCAATATCCGTGGATTTTAGCATCCACAGATTGTCACTGCATATCTAAAATCATGGCGACCATACATAAAATGGTGCTGCTGCATACCTAAAATGGTGGCATCCATACCTAAAATGGGACTGCCCATACTTAAAATGTTGGCACCCATACTTAAAATGGTGGCACCACACACCTAAAATGTTGGTGCCCATTGATTAATATAGGATTCAACCAAGTCCCCATGGATACAGAGGGCCCACTGTATAACAATTTAATACTTTGACAACTCAAATGATTTTTATTTAACAATTACCAATAAAAAGCAATTTGAAAATAGTACATAAAAAAATACACTGCTCTTTTAAAAGCCCTTTCTTTAAAAATGTTTAGTCTTAAAAGGTTGCCACAATATGTTTGCCTGCTGATGGAAGGACAACAAGGAGGGGCCATCCTGGCCTCTCTGTGAGGGGAATTCCAGAGTCTACGGGAAGCCACTGAGAAAGCCCTGCCTTATATTCTCAAAAACTATGCTTGTAAAGGTGGAGGAACTGAGAGAAGGGCTTTTTATGAGGATATCTGGGCCTGGGCAGGCTCATGTTGGGAGATACCATCTGTCAGATAGCCCAGGTCTAAGCTATATAGGGATTTATAGGTCACAACCATCACTTTAAATTGTTTATTTGTTCATTTATTTATTCCTTCTATAAATTACACATTTCCTCCAGTGAGCTGAAGGTAGCATACATGGCTCTTTTCCTCCTTCCCAATTTTTGCTGTCCTTTTCTTGGTTACTCTTACTGTTTGAACTGCTTTGATATGGTTGTATGTGAAAGGCAGAAATGTTTATGAGCCCATTAGAGCTCTAATATCATCTGGAGAGGCCCTTCTCTCAGTCTTGCCACCTTCTCAGGATCATTTAGTGGGAACAATAGAGAGGTCCTTCACTGTAGCTGCTTCTAAACTTTGGAACTCTCTCCCTAGAGAAGCCAGGATGGTCCTGTCCTTGTTATCCTTCCATTGGCCAGTCAAAACACTTTTGTGCCATCAGGCTTTTACAAACTGACTAGGGTTGGACTTTTAATGCTGTGTGGTGTTGTTTTTAAGGTTTGTACTGCATATAGTCTTTTTAATATTTTAATATTTTTTAAATAAATATTTAATATTGTAATATTTTTAATGTTTACTGTTTTGACTTTATAAAATGTTTCATTGTTTTTAAAAATTTTATATTCATACTTTTATTAATATTTTTGCATTGCTTTTAATTCGTATTGTTTTAAATATGTTGTTAGCTGTCTTGAGTTTCATTATTGGCAGAAAGGTGAGATATAAATTAATAAAATAAAATAGATAAATCCAGTGCATTTATATGAAGTTTTTTAAAATTATCAATATGTAGGTGTGCTGAGATAATGTGTAAATATAATGTTCATTGGAAAAGAAAAAAGAGTGATTATAGTGTGTTTAGATTAAGAGGAGAAATGTATTAGTGCTAGGATAAGATAGTTTTATTTTTGTATTAGTAAGAAAAGAGGAAAACAATGTTGTTGTTGTTGTTGTTGCGTTATTGTTACGGCCTTTTGCGGTCAGGTGTATTTTTCAGTAGAATGGTCTTATTCCAATAAAAAAATTCCTACTCCCCAATAAAAATTCCTCACATACATCAAAACCAACACTGGATTTGACCCTCAGGGCCAAAAATGATGCTCTCTCAAGGTGTTGGCAACAAACTTTCTGAACTGTTCAATTTATTGCCAAGACACTACCGTAATAGTGCATCTAACACAAGGGTGGGCAACTGTGCAGGAGGTGGGAGTCAATTTTCTACCCCCAGAATCCTCTGGGGGTCACAGGGGCAGCATAAATGTCCCTTGCAATCTGGAGGCCAGAAATCCACTTCTGGTTTTCATAAATAGAAGTTTTATGTGAAACAGCATGGGGGTGGGGTTCTGCAACCTATCTAAGAGGTTTCCAAGAGATTTAATTCATCCTTGGAGGGGCAGAGAAACCATAGCCCAGGAAGTCTGGAAGGGTTGGAAAGACAAATATAGCCTTGGGGTGCTGTTTGGATATAATATGCAATACCTATGTTGTTTTGTGCTGTCAAGTCAACTTTGGCTTATGGTGACCCTAGGAATGAGAGGCTTCTAAGGCACCCCCTTGCAGATTTGGGGCCATGGCTTCCTTTATTAACCTGATCCATCAGTAATGCAGCCTTCCTCATTCATACTGCTTTCAACTTTTACTGAGCATCATTGTCTTTTTCAGTACTATATTATAATACAATCAAGGCCAAAAGTAAATATCACTACTTCAGAGGATGAGAACAGCAGGAGTTCAAATTCAAGATCATCTACTGGAGCTTTCAACTGACATGTTTTAAGGCAGATTCCTAACTTCTAATCTGATCACTGCTCAGCATGGTCTCAGCAGCTGCTGTTTCCTGGCATTTTGGAGGTTGAATGAACTTGGAAAGCTGTTAATGCTAAAGTAGCAACTGAAAGCTTGTTTTGTTAACTCAATATTTGCAGTCATTTCATTTGTTTTTATTTTTTATTCCTGTTACACCAATAAAACTTTAATAATACATATAAAACTTACAATTTCAAATGTTTTAAAGAGAACGTAAGCACATGTACTTTTAGAATATATCCCTGTGACTGCGTTTTTAACTGATGGCCTACATGGTTTGAGTTTATGTGTTGAAAGCCATAACACTCCATGGTTGGAAAGATAAACATTCCCAATCCATCATCAGTGGCCAGAAGATCTTACCGTTTCTGCAGTGCATGAGTGTGTATTTTAAAGATATCAGCTTCAAGAAATGTGTTTTTGGATATATGGGCTGAGATCTTATATCAAGCCAGTGGACTATAATTCTCCACCCACACAGTTCTGTGTCTTCTCACCTTTCTCAGCAGCTGCCAAGCCCCAGGAAGGGGGCGCTCCTGCTGCTGTTTACCAGTGGGCAGAAAGAGATAAGCTGGTGATCACAACTTGGAGGGAAAAAGAAACAAAGATGAGCTCACAGATGGAGTGTACTCTCCTTTTCCTTCCCTTGGGAGCCAAGTACAGCTGGATCTTCATAGATAGAATTGCCTTCTTCTTCACAGTAAATAGAAGAAGCAGCAGCAGCCTGAAACATTCCTTCCCAGGACTAGATAGCTGGGGCAGGTTTTGCACAAGGCACAATGGGCTACAGAATAGCTCCCTGTGCCCCATCCTAATAGAGGCACATGTGTGCATAAAGTCACATTTGTGCACATGTATGCCATTAACAACATGCTACCCATGGGCATTTTATATAATTTGTATGCCTACCCTATATTCATATCTGACATACTCCTTTTCTTCTTCCTCCTCTTTTATTTTTATTTCATTTCCCCTTGCTTTCTTTGTATTTATATTTTAAAAATCCACTATAAAAAAATGACCTTCAAACTTCTGAGAGCTGTATTTAAAACAGGCTTTCAGTTAGAAATAAAAAATTAAAGATTAATATGGAGCGGGAGGGGCAGTCCTACATGATGCCCAAGCTGCTCTATGATTCAAGTGTCATATCCACTTTAGTATCATTCATTTTCTTCCAAGAGGTATTACTGAAGAAGTTGGAAGAACTCTTGGCAATGATATCAATGAATTTTAGAACAGGACATTTGCTGTGGCATTTGAGAAAAAGTGGAGAAGAACAACAGCTTATGCACTTAAAGCAACTGTTCCTTCAAAGAAAAAAAAATGGTTTAGCCACATTGAGATTGTTCCTAAAGATCAATAGACAATTTCAGACAATACTGTTTCTGATACAATACAGTTAAGAAGGGTGCTTCAAAGAGCAGGGAACAGATAGTTCATGTTGTAAAAAGCTTGCAAAATAACACACACACACACACACATCAAGGTAACAGATTCAACAATGGCCAAAATGGTGATTTGGAACTCTTGGCTCTGGTGCTTCAAACAAATTTGTTCAAAACGGGCAGAAAGAAAGCAATTAACAGTGGCCCGGAAACCAATGCCACCTCTTCTAGTGCTGTGAAAGGCTTTTTCTGAGAAAAGAAATCAACAAAAAGCAGAAAACCTTGCAAGTATAGCATTGCGGAAAGGGGCAAAGAAAGAAAATGTCAGAAGAGCTGTGGATGGGCCACCTGCAGAAACAGGAGGCAAGACAAGAGCAAAACAGAAGAATGGAAAAGTATTGTGATCTTTGGCACTGAGTTGTTTTGCTGTTATATTTCAGCAGAGTAAATGGATATGTGTTAAGATCTCAAACTCCAGGGTGGTAAAGCATGCAAAGAAGATCCTTATTTGGGGCTAAAGCCTATGTCAGTCTAATTAGAGTATCCATTAAAATCTGCCAGTTACCTGATAATAGGCCCCACTGCCTCTGTGGGACTTAGGATGCAACTACACTGTAGAAATAATGCAGTTTGTGAGCACTTTAAGTTCTGTAGCTCCATCCTATGGAATCCTGGGATTCATAGTTTTACAATGTCTTTAGCCTTCTCTGCCAAAGAATGCTGGTGCTGCGCAAATCCCATGATTCTATAGGATGGAGCAATGGTAGTTAAAGTGGTGTCAAATGACATTATTTCTACAGTGTAGATACACCCTTGGATTTGAGTAAGGTTGTATAGTGTTAGAAGCCACAGTAGAAAAAGAAAAGACCCATTTGTTTATCATTTAAGTCCATGTTGATACATGCATTCAGTTACAATCTGGACATGTAATCTTTGCTGATTTTCCTCTTGAAGGAAGAAACAAGTAAATTTTAGCAGTTGCAGTTTTTGAGGACCAGTCACAATTCAGGACTGTTCACAGTTAGGGTTTCCTGCATTAAAATGCAGTTTCCTGCACAAAACATCCATGTGTAAAATTTACACTGGTTACTTTGTGAAGAAAACAAGATACTCTGCACAGGTAGCACCATTCTGTGGCAAAAAAATAAGAATATTTTTACAGAGAAATACCATTTTCTACACAAAAATGCTATTTCCTGTGCAGAGTATATCCCCCCCCCCTGCACAAAGAAACCAGCATGAATTTTGCACAAAATAAGCACAAAATAAGGAGAGCATTTTCTGTCTAGAAAGCAGAATTTTCTGCACAGGAAATAGTATTCTATTTTGTGTTACACAAAAATTTCTCATAGTTGTTTTGTGCAGAAATTTGCACATGGTTGTTGTACATATTCTGCACTTATTCTACCCAAAATGTGCAGATGGTTATTTTGCAAAAATGGCTGCCTTCTGCGCAAAACAAGTGCATGGGGATTTAGGGTAGAATAAGTCCCAAATTGGAAAGACTCTCATCAGCCCAGGATTCTTCTCATCAGGGTTTCTCAACACTTGAGGAATATGTCTTTTGACTATTTTTCAAATATTTTCAAATTTTGTTTCCATTCCTATCCCAGTGAATACTCTTGAAGCAGAAAATCTAAAGCAAACAATAGAGTTAACTCCAACTCTGACTGGTATACATGTGTTTAAAATGGTTCAGGTAAAATTTGAGCTACTTATTTTCAGTTCAGCCAGCCCTGAGGCTTCTCTGTTCTCTCCTGGACAATGAAAAATTAATGGGCTTTTAGGCAGTCAGTCCAGGTATTTCTTCCTGTGGAGTAGCTCAGTTTGCTAGCTTAGCAGCTGTGCCCCTGGCAAGGAAGAACCTGGTGAACTAAGGCCAGGACACCTGCCCTGAGCAGTGAAGCAGCCGTGATGGAATCTAGATCCTGTCATATGGAAGCAGTAGCCTGCAGAAATTGTAAACACAGAGAGAGAGAGAGAGACAAAGGCATGCACACACAGTACATCTAGAGGATTCTACAGGAATACTAGATAAATGCCTGTCAGGAACAATTTAATTTTAGTGGATCTTGTTGCATAGCAGAATATTGGTCTTTATGACCCAGGTTGCCCCTCATAGTCTTATTACACGATAATGCAAACCCCAGTTAATCATTCCTCCTTTCCCTACAGTTCATTTTGCTTCTGCTTGAATAGCCATGACTAATGGTTTGTCTGCAAGCAAGAACAATACCAGAGAAAACAAGGAATCTCTTCAGAAATAGGCTACTGAGTGATACATCCTGATAACTTCCTAATGAACCTACCAGGGCTTTCATATACTAGAGCAGCCTTGTTGAGGCCAGAAGAATGACAAATGATTTATTACGCTGGAGTTAAGTAAAAGTTAATATCCACTTTAGAATAGTACTTGACTCTAACTCGGAGCTGAATGAAAAACACAGGATCCATCTTGGTGAGTGAGCGGTAACAATATCCATTTGAGATAGGCCAACTGAGATTAGCCACCTCTGAGACAGACCACAATAGTTTCTCCCAAAGTTATTTAATAATGTCTACCAATGTTGTACACACACAAGTACAATTTACAGTAATAGTCCATTTATTTATTAAGTTTCACAGACATATACATATTTCCATAAAATTAATGTATACATTAATTTTGTGTTGTGTACCTTGTTATTCCAGAATGTGATAAAAAGAACATTTTTCTTTACAGCTTTTATGGCCCTGCCTATGCTATCTAATTATAACAATATCTGTATGCCTAAGCATTAAATATCAGTCATTAATCTCTCATCATCTATTCTGTCACCAATGGAGTGTCTTTTTATTTTCATTCATAACTAACTGCAATTCTGTCTGCCATTAACCAATAAATAATTATTTTCTGTGGTCAGTTCTATGTTGCAAGCTTACATGTAGACAGTTTTCAAGTTTATAGGATTCCTCACAACATCATTTATTTTATTTTCACTAGGCTGAACACTATTTGCCTTTTGTGAAAAGACAGATGCAAAGAGGGAGCCCTGTTGGTGTAGTGGTTAAATGCCAGTACTGCAAGTCACCAGGTTGCAAGTTTGATTCCAGAGGGCTCCAAGGTTCACTCAGCCTTCCATCCTTTCGTAGGTCAGTAAAATAAGTACCCAGCTTGTGTGGGCAATTAGCTAACACACATTGGAAGCTGCTTAATGCAGTGTAGATGTGTAAATTGCTATTGCTTAAAACAATTTGTAAGCCGTTCTGATAGCCTTATGGCTGAAGAGCAGGGTATAAATAACTAATATAAATAAAATAAATAAGAAAATACTTGTCAAGCAATTCTGCCATTTTTCTGCAACCCATCAACATTTCTCCAACTTCTCCACATAGCCAGAAGCCTCCTTTTATTCTTTTTAATTTCTCTTTGACATCTGAGCACATTCTGAGTTCTAGCTCTCCTGACCTCCCTCCAAATATTGGCCAGTTATTTGTCCTCTTCCTCAGTGATCTGCTCCTTCCTTCATTTCATATACCTAGCATGCCCATTTTAAATTTCAACTCACCCAAAAGATCTTTATGCAGTTACCCTAGTTGTTTTACACACCTTCTCATTTTGTTTCTCATTGAAATTGTTTGGAATTGTATCTGCACTATTTCACTTTTTAACAATTCCCACCCATTATGAATTTCCCTTTTACTTCTTCTGACCATAGGACATCAGTCAGTATTTCCTTAAAATTATTGATATTAGCTTATCTGACTATAGGTTTCCATTCACTCTGTATAATATTAGCACAAGAAGATGTGGTCACTTCTACTCAAAGTTCCCACTTCTTTCACCTCACCAACTAGTTCTTCCCTGTTGGTGAGTATATTTTAGTCCCTTGTTACTTATTACACTTTTTGGAAAATGTAATTATCATCAAGGCAACTGAGGAACTTATTGGACCTTGAATGTTATGGTACTTGGAATATCCCACTACTACTATCTCTCTCCTTTTTGAATTTTAGTAATGTGATATGGAAAATGTCTTCCAAGTCTTTAAGTTTATGGCAGTTCCCCACAATGAGTGCTCTTTTTTCTCCTTTTCTAAATTTTTTTATCCAGTAGCTGTCAACCCACCCTCCATGCTCCAAGCCATGGTTCTCCTCACAGGTGTTCCCATACTTTGCTTATAATATTATTCGTCTTCCCTTTATGTTTGCTCTATTCTTTTTGAATATTGTATGTCTCTCCATTACAATATCCCTGTTATGAGTTTCCTTTTGTCGGGCTTATGTGATGAATGTTGCTGTCCTTGAGCAAGCAGGGATCACCAGCATTGAGGCCATGATATTGAGAACACAGCTGCATTGGGCAGGGCACGTTTCTAGGATGGAGGACCATCGCCTCCCAAAAATAGTACTCTACAGTGAACTCGCCACGGGTCAGTGTAAGAGGGCCACTCCAAAAAAGTGATACAAGGACTCCCTGAAACAACATCTCAGGCTCGGCCAAATTGATCACCAGCAATGGTCCGCCCTGGCCTCACATCGGGAGGTGTGGAGACGCACTATCCACAATGCTGCAGCCTTATTTGAGAACTCACGCCGAACAAGTCTTGAAGAGAAATGACAACGCAGAAAGAATCACAACCCAGAAACATCTCCCAAGGAGACCTTCTGCTGTGCTTTCTGCAACCGGACTTGTTCATCTCGGTTTGGCCTTTTTAGTCATCAGCGCGCTTGCAGAAAGCACAGGATGAGTCCTTCCTGAATCTTCGTTTGCAAAGAAAAGCCAGAGAGAATAATTTAGAATTTGAAAAATAAGCATCCTCAATTAACTTCAGGAACTCATCTTTCAGTGGCAGGCTATTAATGGAGTATGAACCTATTTATATACCTGCTGGGTTATATTTAAGTACAGGCATACAGTTGGAAAGAACCATGACTAATGTCTAAGAGCATTCTATTCTTAGGTGTTTAATTAGATGCCTTCAAAAGAGGAACACTGAAAGTATCTCTCTGACATGCTTGCACAACTTTACCTGCTGGCTATATGTATATATATAAACTAATATTCAAATAGTTATACAGTCCTTATAATTTGGAGATGTTTTATTCTGTTTTCCCTTAATTTTTTTCCACCATCACTGCATTCCTATCACTGCTTTATTGACTAGGGGTGGGGGGAAAGACATATCCAGCTACAATTTGAGTGCAGTGACATCGCATTTATGAAAAAAAAATGTTCTCTATTTATAACAAAAACTAGGAAAAAATACATGTTCATCACTCATTTCATTTCAATTTATTTGTTTCCAGATCTCAGAGCATTATGAAACACAACAGCCATAGACATCTGCATGACTAAGAAACACCCTCCCATTTGAGGCCCAATTGGCACCATCTCTGGTATCATTCTGATGTCAATTGAAAATATAGCTTTCTGTTGGAATGTTGGGGGGGAAGGGGTAATTGATTTTATCCACTTTGTACAAGTATTATGGTTTACATTATTTTAAGTTGTTCTAATTGGTTTTAAATTGTCTTAAGTGTTAAATAATAATAATAATAATAATAATTTAGTCTTTTAAAATTATCTTTATTGTTTTAAATGACTCTAAATCCATCTTACTATACACTGGAATCCTCAGATATAGTGTGCAACACAAGTATTTTAATAAATAAATACGGCTAAAGAAGGTAGCACCACATAAATCAGGGAACAAGAAAGAGTGCCCCTGGTCTGATGTTGTGGGGTTGCAATTTACATAATCCCTCATCATTTGCTATGCTGGCTAGGGATGGTTGGGTTTGTAGGCCAAAATCATCTGGAGGGACTTAATTGTGAATTATTTGTATAAATGCCATAGGTTACCCAAAACCAATAACTCTAAAAATCAGAATCATTTTGACAGGGAACCGGATTCTCATTGAAAAATTAGTGTCAGTCAGATTGGTTTTTTGCAGCTTGTCTCACACTATGAGAAAACTTATAAAAGTGATAGGAGAAACATGTCTCTTGTTATGAATGTGTCCCCTGTGTATGTTTAGCTTAGAAAAGAGAAGATTAAGGGGAAACAGTGTAGCTGTTTTCAAATATCTGAAGGACTGTGCAGAACATGGAATGAATTTGTCCTTCATTACTCAAAAAAGCAAGACTGGAATCAAGGGCTGTACACTGAAGGGAAGTGGATTTCATAGAATCATATAGTTGGAAAGGGTCCCATAGGCCACTGAGTCTAAGCTCTTACTCAGTGCAGGAAATCCAGCTAGTAGCATCCTCAGCAAGTAGCTGTCCAGTCTCTCTTTGAAGACGTCCAGAGATGGAGACTTCACCACCTCTCTTGATAATTGGTTCCATTGCTGGATTGCTCTTACTGTCAAGAGGTTCCTACTAATGTTCAATGGAAACCTATCTTCCTCTAAGTTAAATCCATTAGTCCTGATCCTGTCCTCTGGTGCAACAGAGAACAAACCTGCACCTTCCTCTCTCTAACAGTCATTTAGATATTTAAAAGAAAAAGATAAACATTTACTGAAAAATTATAAACAGAATATATAACTTCAGCAAAGAACAGGAAGAAGGGGGTAGAGATTTATGTTAATAGAAAAGTAGCTTCCAAAGAGAGATTTATGAAGATCAACAAGGTCATTATATAGGGGTGAAAATAAGAACGCCAACTTTTACTACTCTGCTTGTGGGAATTTATGGACCATTGTAAAATAAACACAAATTTTATAATAAACTGTTAAAAGATTTATTAAAATATAACTATGAGAATTGATTTTGTGTGAGGATATGAATAGGGTAATAGATCCATTAATAGATAGGACTACTATTATTATTTTTTTAAATGAAGGTAAATTACATCAGTCATTCTTTGAAATAATGAATTCTTTATCCTTAATGGATATTTGGAGATTTAAAAACCAAACAGTAAAAGATTTTACTTTCTATTCTGAATATCACAAGACTCATTCTAGAATAGATATGTTTTTAATATATAAAAACATGACTCAATTTATTTATTAAAGTGGTAGAAATACTACCAAAATCACAATCAGATCATAACCCAGTAAGATTAACAATGAATATACTTTAAAAAGAAACAATATGGCAGATTAATGACTTTTTGCTTAAAAATGATAAGATCCAGGATAAAGCGAATCAGACTGTAAAACACTTCTTTAAAGAAAACTTAGAAGAAGAAACACCAATTCAGACAGTATGGGATGCACATACATAGATAGCGATGCAAGATGCTCAGGAAAGAGGTAGCCTTGGCCTTCCAAATATAAAATTATATTACTATGCAGCATGCTTTTCTTGGATTATGAACTGGATAAATTTAGAAAACAAAAAATTGTTAGCTCTAGAAGGAGCAAATACAATTACAGATTCCATGCATATCTTTGGCAAGAAAAATTCAAAAAACATAAAGACTTCAATAATCATTATATAAGGAAATCACTTCTTAGGGTTTGGTCAAAATATAAACATATAATATGTCCAAAAACACCCCTCTTGATCTTGACTCACAAAGCATTTCACAGAAATCATGAAATAAAAGGGAAAGAGTGGATAAGGTATAAAGATTTAGCAAATGTTAACAACCAATATATCTGATTTAAAATGTTAGAGGAATTAACATCAATGGGCTATAAATATAATTGGTTTCTTTACAAACAAATGAAAGAACAGTTCAAAATGGGCTTGAAAACCTATGGAATGGAAACTGAAACCACTGATTTTGAAAAAATAAGAATTTCTGGTAAAGAACATTTAATGTCTAAAATGTATAAATTACTTTTCGGAACAGAAACTGAAAAAGAAACAGAAAAAAGTTAATAAAGTTCTATGGGCACAAAATATTGGTCATCCAATACAATTAGAGCATTGAAAAAGATCATGGTCAAAAGGTTTTAAATATTCCGGATCAGCTAAATTAAAAGAGAGTTATTTCAAACTATTCTATAGATGGTATTTAATGCCAGGAAAATTAGGAAAAATATACAAGAAAGAAATGTATGTTGGAAATGTCAAAGCAATAAGGGAACATTCTACCACATGTGGTGGAGTTGTCCTAAAGCAGAATCATGTTGGAAAGAAATCTGCCAAAAAATAATGGAAATTTTAGAAATTAATTTGCAAAGAACACCAGAAACTTACTTATTAAATATGATGCAAGATCAGGGAACAAAACAAGAGAAAATTTTAATATATGTGATATCTGCAGCAAGAATATTATATGCCCAATATTGGAAGAAAAATGAAATTCCACCAATTAAACTGTGGTATTTTAAAATCCTTGACGTGCTTGAAATGGGTACATTAATTATTCTAATGAGGGATGGTTCAATTAAAAAATATTATGATGACTGGGAAGAAATACTAAATTATTGAGGGCAATAGATATTCAATGGTTGATATAAAAAGAAATAAGAAGAGAAAATTAATAAAGGGGAAAAAAACCAAAAAATCAGAATTCTATGGAATATAAGTTAATAAAGAAAACAGACTTAAAAGGAATAAAATATAGAACAGATATTTAAGAAAAGCAAAGAGGAAATACAGAGACAAAAATGAGGTTAATAGGACTGTAAAAATTTTACTTCAGATTTGGACAAATGCAGAGGTACATAGACAAGAATAATCTGGGAACTACAATATTACATGGATATTCAGGAGAGGAATTAAGGAAGGTACTTTGAAAGGGTGATATTTAAGGAATAAGAACTTAAGATATACAGTTGTCCCTCCGTATCCATGGATTTGGTATCCACAGATTTAGGTATTCATGGCTTGAAAATATTCTTAAAAAATAATAATCTGAAAAGCAAACCTTGATTTTGCCATCTTATATTAGGGACACTATTTTGCTATGCCATTGCATATAATGGGACTTGAGTATTTATGGATTTTGGTATCCATGAAGGGTCCTGGAACCAAACCCCAGCGCATATGAAGGAAAACTATAGTTATTTAAAGATGTAATATATAAATGTTCAATATTCTTCTCCTTTCATATTACTGTTCTAGGGGGAGGTTTGTTTTGTTTTTTCCATTTAATAAATTTAATAAAAATGAATAAAAATAAAAAAAATAGTGTGGAGCTCACTATTATGAATCTAATCATGGTTGCTGTTGTTTTAAATGTGAGCATTGCAGGGAGAGAATAGTTTAAAACTGCTGTGACAATTCCTAATTAAATGTAGAAGACATCAGCTGCAACCCTGGCCACATGTTATGTTACTGAAATGGCATTCACTTCATTGAATTCCGACCTTGACTGTATGCAGGAGAGTTTAGCCTTTGTTGCTAAACCTCATTCAGTGTGAGTGATAATATCACTGCTTTCATTTCAGTTTTGGAGCTTCCACAAACAAAGCCTCCACAGTAGGTAAAACAGCAACACCCATTGTGTAAAATGTGGTGTTCTTCAATTAATGGCTCACATTCTTAACCCAAGCATATGCTTATCAAGTGTGCAAGTGCTGAAGCTAGTATAGACAATGTAATGGTGTAATTACTATTGTGGCAGTTTATGAAAGACAAGTGATGGAAACTTATTCAGGTATATTGGCTTGACAGATCTGGAAAAGAACAGAATGGATTATCTCATTCTGTACCTAGTCAGTCAGTCAGATAGATCTGAAGCAAGAGCACCCAAACCTGATTCTCTCTCTTGGTTGTATATTATGTTCCTCTGCTGATCATAGAGCATCCCCATCCTGCTTGAAGCATCTCGTCTGTCATCCATTGTTTCTTCTCTTTCTTTTTGACCAGTTTTAGCTGCATTCTGCTTTGATTATGTTCCTCGCTTCTGCCCATAATTCTTCTGGTTTCCAGTCAATTAGGCTAGGTAGTGCAAATCTGTTTTTCACTTTGTCTTTGAATTCTGCTGGGATGTTCTACAGTTCATATCTCAGCATGGTGATTGATTTTGAGGTTTTCTTCAGCTTTATTCTAATTTTTGTTATTAGTAATTCATGGTCTGAACTGCAATCTGCACCTGGTCTCATTTTTGCCATGAGAATAGAGTTTCTCCATCTTTTTTTCCCAATTATGTAGTCTCTCTGGTTTTTGTACTGACCATCCAGCAATGTCCATGTGTGCAATCTTCTTTCCAGTTGTATGCAGCAAGCATTTGTGATAAATAGGTTGTTGGCTTCACAAAACTCTATCAGGCACTTTCCTGCTTCCTTTCTTGTTCCTAGCCCAAATTTCCCCACAGTTTTTGCCTCTGCTCTGTTTCCTACCTTTGCATTCCAGTTACCTCAGTTTAACAAGAAATCCTGTTTTGGTGTGTTGTCAATCTCCTTCTTGGATTTCATCATAAAATCTCTCTATTTCTTCTTCCTCTACCTCTGTGGTTCCTCTCCATTGACGCCCCCTTGTCGTGGGAGAGAGGCTTGCGTACCCTAATGACGTTTTGAGCTATGCTGGCGGTGGCATAATAGCCACCGGTAGGGTCTCCCATGCCAGACAGGTCAAAACCGAAGGGTCTGACAAAGAGCGTCAAAGGGCAGGATGGGCTCTCTAGCCTTATGGCAACCGTCCTAGGAGAAGGAAAACTCTAATCCCAAACCCGGGCAGATGGTGCTCGTCCAACCCTGTAAGGTCAACCATCTAAGAGAAGGAAACTCTAATCAAACCTACGGCCCGAGGACCTCGCTGCCACGTCCATGCTTGCAAGGCCACGGCAGATGAATCTCTGGTTTAAAGGGTGAGGCCAGTTCTGTGCACGCTGCGCTCCACCAGAAAAATCCATTGCACAGGCTCGAAGGACAAATCCATTTCCAAAACGCAGAAAGAATCATAACCCAAAAACATCACCCAAGGAGACCTTCTGCTGCACTTTTTGCAACCGGACTTGTTTATCTCGGATTGGCCTTTTTAGTCATCAGCGCGCTTGCAGAAGGCGCGGGATGAGTCCTTCCTGAATCTTCGTTTGCGAAGAAAAGCCAGAGACCTCTGTGGTTGGTGCACATACTTGGATTACAGTAATGTTAATTGGTTTTCGCTGAAGTCTTCTGCATTTGTGTTATATCTTTGACTGTTCTGGCTACGTCTTTCCTCAGTATTAGTGCCAACCCATTTCTTCTTGTCTTATCATTTCCTGAGTAGTACACTATGTACACTGAGTCCAACTCAAAATGTCCCATTCCTGTCCATTTTAACTTGCTCACTCCCAGAATTGCTATGTTTATATGGTCCATTTATGTTTTTACTATATCTGTGGTAGCATACTCTTGACCCGTGCTTCTTACACTCCATGTTCCTATAAAATGTGTAGTACAGTAGCACCCCCACATCCATGGGGGATTGGTTCTGGGACCCACTGCAGATAGTGAAATCTGTGGATAATAGAGAATGTCCTTGCTGTTGCTTCTGGACCCCTCCCCCCTGCAGAGAAGGGAGAAAGGAGGTGAGCTCCCTCCTCCCTACCTTCCCCATCCATCCCCTGCCAGCTGCGCCATGCCATTGGACCCCACCACCACCTCCCATGGAGAAAGCTCACCTCCTCCCTCCCCCCAACAGCTCCACCGCACCACCAGAACCGGTGCCACCAGAAACATCCTGGGGAAGGGAGGGGGAGGTGAGCTTGCCTCCTCCTCGCTTCCCCTGCTGTGCCACCAGAACACCCCTCCCCCACAGAGAAGGGAGAAGGAGGCAAGCTTGTCTCCTCCCTCCCCCCACCAGCTCTACCGCGCTGCTGGAACCATGCCACTGGAAATGTCCTGGGAAAGGTAAGCTCACCTTCTCCCCCCCCCTGCCCCTCCTACTCCCCCACCAGCTCAGCCATGCCACCAGAAATGTCCCAGGGAAGGGAGGAAGAGATGAGCTCACCTCCTTCCTCCCTCCTCCCACCACGCCACCAGAACCACCCCCTGCAGAGAAGGAAGAAAGAAGTCACACTTGCCTCTTCCCTCCCTCCCTTGCCCCCCTGCCATTGCCATCCACAGATAATTGAATCAGCAGATGGAGAATCAGTGGATACAGAGGTGCTATTGAACAGCTTCGAACAATCATTCCAGTTTTTAGCATGTTTGCTGTTTGACATCCCTTCTGTTTGGTTTCTGTTGTGCCCTTGTCCACCTTCCTATTTGTAACTGCCTTCTGATCTTTCCTCTTGTCATTCTGTTTGCTTCCTATTCCTATCACCTGTTTGGGGTTTGTCTCATGTGCCTTCCTACTCAGGCAGCATTCTCGAAGGGGTTCACCCTTGCCTCCCCCGGTGTAGTACTAACTTGTGTTATCTACGCTGTCACTGCTATCATCTCTGTAATATCCTCCACCAGTACCACCCACCACTACTACTACTGCCCAATATTTGCTTGTCCCTCAGATACTTATAATAACTTGTTGCAGATTGAGCTTGAGTATGTACTAGTTCCTCCCTTCATACAGCCCTTGCAAAATAGCCCCCCTCAGGTCCTCCCTCCCTTCAAGATAGCCTCTTTGATAACAGCCCATTCAGACAGCCCTTTCAAAACAGTTCCCCTCAGAACAGCCCTTCTTTCATCTTGGGAGCCAGCCAGGAGCAAGTTAGCAGAAAAGCCCACCAGGTGGGTGAAACAGGAGCTCACCAGGTAGTGTGTATCATTATCAGAATCCAGACAGTCCAGGTCAGTAGGATAAGGCAGTAAATCCAAAGTGCCATTCCAAGGCAGTATCCAGTAAGGAGGTCAGTCCACAAAGCAGAGTTCAAAAGGCAAAGAAGCAGGAATCAGGGATCAAGAGAAGAATGTTGCTTCCTCCAGAAAGGTCAGTTGTCAGCAACACTAGCCTAGAGCAGGGTTGCAGTATTTGTAGTCTGGAGTCCTCCCTCAACTGTTGTCTAATTAATGACCGTTTAGTATAAAGACACTCCAACTACCTTAAACCCTCCTTTTCCTGCCTGCATTGAATTGCTGTCATAACGATCTGGTTTGTATCTGTGTCTTGTGGCTGCTGGGGGTTATTCCTGTTTGTCTCCTGTATAGACACGTCCCTCTGTCCTTCCATTTCCCTGTCAGAATCTGCCTCTGGTTCCTGAAAGATAAGCCTGACACTTTCTTTGTCTGCCTTACTGTTTGTGGCATAATCCAGACCAGGGGTCTGAGAGGGGGGGGGCATGACACCGTCCTCCTTCAGAACAGCCCTCAAATCTCTGCTGCCTGTGATTGTCTCATCCTTCATCTTCTGTGCCTCCTCGTGCACAGTCATCACAGCCTCTGTCATTGTTCCTCTGCTTCCAATTCCCACTGCCCCTGGTTTGGCCTCCAGTGTTGTCTGTTCCTCTTTCTTTCTTGTCCCCTTCTGCTTGCCTCCTTCCATTCCCCTCCTCTCCTGTCCTTCTCACCTCCTCACCTCTCTCTGCTTTCCACTGCTGCAGCTTTTGGCGTGAGGCCTCTAGAGCTCTCCACTTCATCATCCCTGTTGCTGCTGTTGGGATGCCCTCCGTCAGTGCCCTCAGCTATTTCTTTGTGCTTATGCCATTTATTTATTTAGGTATTTATACCCCACTCTTCAGCCACAAAGGCTATCAGAGTGACTTACAATTTGTTTTAAGCAATAGCAATTTACACATCTACACTGCATTAAGCAGCTTCCAATGTGTACTAGCTAATTGCCCCCACAAGCCGGGTACTCATTTTACTGACCTATGAAAGGATGGATGGCTGAGTGAACCTTGGAGCCCACTGGAATCGAACTTGCAACGTGGTGACTTACAGTATTGGCATTTAACCACTGCACCACCAGGGCTCCCAATTAAGTTTACTAATACCTGCTTACAAATGTACTCAGTTAGGTAAATGTGACACAGGGTAACTTCTGCAATATACTGTTCTAGTGCATATAAAACTGGCAATGACTTGGTGTGACTTTAAGTCTATTCAGCCCAGAAATAAGCAACAGTAAATAAATGCAGGGGAGAGTGTCTTGAAAGGCACACAGAGGAGAGTAACTTTCATTTCATGTCATGTGCCTTCCTACCAATTCCTAAGGCTTAAACTCAATGACTAGTCCTTACTTGAGTAAGCTTATTGAATTAGGGTTTGTTTGTTTGTTTTACATAAATGTTCAGTTGCTATTCAGCTTATACCTCATTTCTAAGTAGGTTTACTGGGAAGTAAATTTGACTGATCTCAGCAATATCTTTTTATTAAGTGTTCAGAAGGCTGTACAGTGATGATTGAAGTGATTCTGTATGGAATTTTAAATAAAATTCTTTGTTATTTTCTTGGCCTCCTAAATTTTGAGGCTTTATTAGTCACGAGGGGAATTTCTTTATGATGGTGTGTTTAATAATAGGTCAAAGCCTTTAGGCTTGCATACTTGATTGAGCTACATCTGTAGAAAGCTTTGTAAACAGAAAGCTGAAAAAATGATGTAACTGAATGATTACATAATTAATTGCCACATACTATGAACATAGCAAATAGTTTTTATCTCTGTCGTTTCAGAGTCCATTCTGAGTGGTGTTAACAAAGACAACTCACTGCTATATGAGTGGTCTTTGTTAACACCATTCAGAATGGACTCTGAGATGATAGAGATTAAAACTATTTGCTATATTCATAGTATGTTTCTTAGCATCAATATGAGCAAGTTAGGAATTCATCTTATTGGATTAAACACTTAGAAAACAATCTGGTCACAACATACATTAAATGTGGGGACTTCAACTGAATATTATTACTGTGAAGACATATTCATAGAATCATAGAATCATAGAAGAGTTGAAAGAGACCTCAAGGGCCATCCAGTCCACCCCCCTGCCATGCAGGAATACACAATCAAATCATTCTCAATAGATGGCCATCCAGCCTCTGTTTAAAAACCTCCAAAGAAGGAGACTCCATCACGCTATTATTTGTTTTAAATCATAAGATCATTAAATCATAGCAACTAAGATATTTTCCTTATTAGCATTTGTTTTGTTTTTACTGAGTATCCTACTGAGTAATAGAACATGATCACATTTTGTAATTAGTAAGATGCTCATGTTTATATCTGTCAACTTAATGACTTGAGATTTATGTAAATGACCTAGCTGAGGGGTGATCATCTTGTGTTGTAGGACTACAGCTATCCTTTGTCTTAGTTACTGTAGTCAATGGTGAGGTATAATGGGAGTTCAATCCAACAATCTCTGGAGGACCACAAGTTGATCATCTCTTACCTAGACAAATCTTGGGTAACGTGGCTGGGAAGACTGAATGTAATCACAATGCAGAACAAGCCAGGTAGAGTCAACCAAGATCTATGGTTGGAACCTGATGATCTATTGCTTCTTTTCATTTCCCAGAACCATAAAACTGATTTGGGCTCTGATGTAACATTGTATCTTCTCTTGCATCCACCACCTTTATAAGATATATATCATGGTTTTCATGGGGTTGCTTCTTAGTGGTGGAAATGGTAGGGATAATTCTGTAGAGCTACCACACAAAATAGCTATTTTGCTGGAGTTTGGCTGAGTTTTTGAACCCTGTAGAAATAGGGTAGAGTTTGGTGTGTATAAATGATAGCCGATAACTGGTAAGACATAGCATAGAGTTTAATTACATCAATGTCTTTATTTCAGTTTGAGCAAAGCTTGTTTTCTGTTTTTTAACTACATGACTAGCTTCAGTCTTGATTTCACTGAAACTACTCTAAGTATGAGTAAAGTCCAGATTCAACCCAGTGTCTCCTGTCCTATCTTTAGCTGAGTGTCTAAATCGTTGTATGCATACGCCTATATCTGAAATCCTCAAAGAAGACGGGGCTATAACCCAGTGATAGAGCTTAAATTCTGCACACAGTAGGTTCCAGTTTCAGAGTACATTGCTGCAGGGCTTGAGTAACAACCTGGCACAACATAAGCATCATGTTCTTCTGACATAGATTCAAAATAGTTTGCCCAGTGTATTCGTTTACTGCTGCAGCAAATATCACAATCTGAGATGTGTGTGCTAACCTGAACTGTTTGTTGACAGTTCACAAATTCAGCCAAATAAGTAGCCAATAAATGATACGCATTTTTAAGAGACAGATGGGGAAAAAAATTAGTTCATTTTTTAAAACCAGAATTTACCAACACTTGCAAAATTCTAATATGGGAGAAAGTGAAACAGCCAGATTTGCACATTAGTTTTCCTTATTGCTGATGTGATGGAGTCCTATCCCCAAGATAAACACATGTTCCCATGAGCGTCCTGCTTCAGCACCAGGAGAACTAGGAGAACTATATTTCTTGGTACTCCTAGCTTCTGTATGGTGGCCATTAGAGTGCCAGGCACTGGGTGGGAAGAGGCAATAGAGAGAAAGGTCCTTCCTGTCATATTTCTCTGCCTGCAGCATAGCCAGGTGAGAGAGAAGGTGGAGACTGGACACATGTGAAGAAAGAGGGAGAGGTTGAAACTTTCTTCAGTTTAGGTTCAGGTCTGAGCTGGAGAGGATCACAGGTGGTCCTAACACTTTCCTCATTTTGGAAATGAACACCAAAAGTTGTTGAGCTTCCTATTCAAAACTAACACATTTAAAAATTTGGTAGCATCACTGATGATCGCCTTGGTGACTAAGCAAGAAAAGAACAAAGAAAACCATTATAACATCAAATGGGAACTGCATTTTGTTGAAAGAGTCAACATTCTACCTGCACCACCCCTTGCTGGCTATTAGAGCAAAGCAAGTCTTAGGAATTTTTTAGGAACCTTCCTGCATGTGAAACAGTTCTTCCCCTTTTCCTCACACTATCCTTAGTGGGCTTGGCTTGTATATCAGTCACAGCCAAGCCAGATGATCATCGTGTCATCCTGTGACCCAGGTCTACTGACCTCATGGTCCAAGATTACTTTATTACTCTTTGTCTTCTCTCCAACGAAGAAACATGTCCGTCCCTGCATGTCTGTAGGGATGGCTGCCTTTTACCCTTTTCCTGTTCTCACTGGATGTTGAGTCAGACTTCTATCCTATCCTAAATCCATTAGTTAGTTAGGATGTAGCTTCCCATGCCTATGTAGATTAAAAAGTCATTAGTAAATGTTTAATTATTCTTTCAAGAAGTTGTTTGTTTTCTTTTGTCCTTAAGTGGCTTGAATCCTGAGTGCTTTACTAATTGAGTCCTGTCTGCTTTCCTGTCTCTGCCACTCTGCTATGCTAGAAGTTAATTCTTAAACATTTTAACTTTGAAGAAAACTTTCCCAAAGGGCTTGCACCCTAGGATCTCTAATGAATTTGTATTTTATTTTATTTTTTAGCTTTTACACCCCAACACATTTTCAATTATTCTTAAAGAAATGTCATGTCCATATATACAAACAATTGTCTAGAAGTCTCACTTCTGTTTGGCTTTGAGTTTGTACTATAAATGGCATATTCTACCCCACACCAATGATTTCTTTTTAAAAAACACACAAGTCAATTGGTTTTCAAACACGCTGTATCTAGAACAGGGGGCTATTACTTGAGTCCCAAATTGAAAACTTCCATGGATGGGCATAACTAATTCTCTTGTTCTATGGCACTCAGGCTCTGCCAGTTACTTGATTAGCTTTGCTTTTTTTGTAAGTTTTAGGCTCTGGATAGAATGGGTAACAATTACAAAGAAGAGTACCATTTAGCAAACAATAACATCTAGCAGCCTAGATTCAATCTAGCAAAAAGTAAGCACCATTCATTTACATGAAGGTTACATGCATTCCTTAGCAGGAGTTAAACGTGTTTAAATTTTCTTCAGTCATGCTGTAAAGACGTATTTCTCAGCCAAAATGGGGTTAAACAATCAAAACTGACCACATGGGGAAAAGTTTAAAAAGTACTGGATCCTCAATTTGTCTTTTGTGTGTATTTCCCTCCACATTTTCTCTCCAGTGTGAAGGGTTTCATAAGCTTAGAAACAATGAGCAAGGCAATCAGTACACCAATCAAAATATGTCTACTGAAATCAATGAAACAAATTATTACTTTCAGTGTGGTTTCTCTCATAGTATTTTGGTACAATTGAATAAGGCACACTTGACATTTTTCTATTAAAGGAGAATGACAGCTTATTTACCCACGAAATCTCTTGACAGGAATTTTAATTAATACAGTGAAAAACATGTCTGCTTAGTCTCGTGGGGAAACTGAGCAAATTAAATAGTAGTTTAAACACCCAGTACTCAAAAACAAGGGAATTTGTTCTTGTGCTTCTTTCTTGCTTCACTATTAATATTGCAGATGCTTAGTAGAACTGATTATGGAAACTATTTGTCTCAATTAGAACTGATACATTACTCATGGTGGCATCTCATGGTTTCTTTAACGGTAATGTTTGCAGACTACAATAGGATGAGCTGAATAGGATACTATTATTCTAGTAGACATTGGCTCAGATTAATATTCCAGTGGTGACTGGTTCTGAGCTATTCCCTCCATGCAGTGCATATTATGGGAATGTAGTGGTGTCATGCATGTTTGTAGATCCATTTCATCCTTTAACTGATATAGTACACACAAACACAAACACAAATAGAAGCCAGTCTGTATATATTCTGATAGTGCCTAGAGAAGGTGATTCTTCATGGTTTATCTTCCTCCATGAAGATAAATAACACTGGAAGCTGAGCCACCAGCAAAACTACAGTCCTAATTATGCTTACTAGCAAGGAAACCTCACAAAATAGAGTGATGCTTACTTCCAAGTAAAGAAGCATAGGACAGCATGGTCAATGCCCATGTATTTTCTCTCTAAATTTCATGTCTACTAAATGTTGAGGAATACACGCCACAGTTACAGTCCTTTGATTGGTCTCCCCCACAACTCATAGGGGATCACCACATTTTCCAAGATGTTTATATGCAGACATAAGAGGCACACATATTAAGACTGACACTTCTTCCCAAATACCCTGCTCTTCAGTATAGCCTTCCTAGTCAGAAGGAAATCATCCACCCCAGAGGCAAGTGTTCCTCCTGGCTAAAGCTTCCCAGAAGGGTATCAGCAAAGCTTTCCCTCTGTCTTCCTGCACCCTGACATTCGCTAGTAACCCCAACAGGAGGGTTACCCCGTTCCAGGAGAACACCCCCCAATCTCTCTCTCTCTCTTATTCTCTCTCTCTCCTTGTTTCTGTTGGATCAGGTCCTCCCTTCTTGCTTTTATGATGAGACTGGGAATCTTTTCCGTTCATCCCCTCCCCAAAAGCATCCTTTTCTACAGGATGCCCTCCTCCCCCGTCAATCCCTGTGTTTCCACACAAACACTAACCACCCCCCCGTTCCTTGGCATGTCTTTCTGCTGTTTGGCGAGCCAGCTCTGCCAATGCCTTCTGTCGGTCTGGGAGCTCCCCTGAATGGCTGAGGGAAGTCCACCGCTTTGATTCCGTCTCCGCCTCTCCCCCTCCTCCCCTCCCCTCCCCTCCCTCGCCTTGACGTCCCCAGTGCTCAGGAATGTGGCGAGCCGGCTGCTGGCCGGAGAAGGAAGGAAAGGACCCGGGGAAGCCAGAAAGTGGGTCTCCATCCTGCTGGCCGCTGCTGCTGCTGCCGCTTTCTTCCTCCCGACCATGGCTGGGCTCGGCTGCCGGGTCTTCTCCTCTGGGGTTAGCCTGCCTCTTTAAATGCCCAGCGCCCTCCTTGGCTGGCTGTTTGCCCCCCACAAGCCCACAATGCCCCAAGTCCCCGGCGACTAGCCGGCTCCCCAAGGCAAAGGCGCCTTGGCCGCTCTGGTGGATGTCCCGGTGCCGGCGGAGGCGGGCGAGCGGGAGCTCTCCAGGGTGCTGAAAAGTCGCCCGCTGTTCTCCCCCGACTGCGCTCTCGCTCGCCTCCTCTCTCGCGCTTTGCCTTGGGCGTTCTTCCCCCCATGACCCGGAGACGGGACTTCGGGAAGAGGTGGTAAATGCCTCCCAGGACCATGGGCCGGATTAGATACCTGCGCGCAGCTGTCTCGGGAGTCTATCTGTGGGAAGCCGCCGTGCTGCTCAGGTGAGTCTCCGCCACCTCGCCCAGAGGTGCCTTAGTTTATTTTGGTTTCTATGGCACACCAAAGCCATGGGACTCATGGATGAAACAAGGGGTGGTGGTGGTGGATGTCTCAAAGCTCTCTCTCACACACACACACTCGCGCCCACGTCGCCTAGCAAAGTGAGACTAATGTGGATGTTGTTGTGATGCTGTTCTGTAATGTGTGTTGTTGGGTGCTCAATATTCAATGCTTCTTTTCGCCCCCACTTCCCAAATTGGAGTTCTTTTCTCCACTTGTCTTTGGAATCATTTCCTTCACAAATGAGAAATGAAGGAACCTTCATACTGGTTCCCCCCCCCCCAGAACTAGAAATAACTTTGCATGTGTTCTCCATTGGTATAATAATAAAGAGATGGCAACTGATGGTACAGGCAAGGATTCCAGTATCTGTCACCACTGCTGAGAAATCAAGTTAAAAAAAAAAAAGGATTCTATTGTTTTCCAAAATTATATGATGCACTGTTTAATTTTGAGGGGGTATTGCCAACTATTCTGATGTGGACCCTAGTGGATTCCCCCATATCCCCCTTCTGAAACATTAAATAGCAATTGCAGCCATTTTTTAAAGTCATTCTCCCCCCTGCCAAAAAAGAAAGAAAAAAAGATACATGAGAATATACAGGTTGAATTTCAAATCTTTCCCTTCTGGTAAACAATCCCCACCTTAATTGAAATAACTGATACAATAATATCTATTCTTTATATTATTAAACCTGACAGGCACATCTGAATTTTCTTGTGGCTCTCTCCACAGGAATTCAAAAGTGCTCGAGTTTAACTTAACAGTGTAGTTTCACCAAAATAAAATGGGACTGGGACAAAATATGCTTAAATAAGAAAAAATGATTTATATCATTTATGGGTTTATTAATAATGAGTTCAGCTCAAGCATTAATCATAAACAGCCAGTGTTTGGTGAAGATTATAGAGAATATACTATAAGGAATCTTTGCTGTTGAAATTACATGTGATTCTGACTATTATTAAAAACATCATACCAAGACAACTGAAATATTAGGCTGTTTTTATGTTTCTTATGCTTTGATTTGAAAGAACTCTCCATATATATAATGTATGACATACATGCATGCAACATATTTATCACCATATTGGGAGTCTAATGAAAAAATTTAAGAAGGAAAGTAATGTGTAAATAATGCTTTTATATACACACATGTTCATAAGTCATGCTACAAATAACAAATAGGAAGAGGAAACATTGAACATTATGTGCACATTTTAAGACCTTTATTTATACTTTTTTTCCATTTATGAAATGTGAAACCAAAGCAATTTCTTTTTGTGTCTCAAACCCAATGGAAAATGAGAATAACCATAGCCTATATAATATAAAGTGAATGGTGCGATGTAGATTTGATAGTTTTGGTATGCCAAGAGTGGTAAAAGTAACCTTGCATACCTGAAGAAGCCATGTGCAAAGGGAGCAAATGACATTCCAGTCTAAATTTGTAGAAAGAGACTCTTTAAAATCATTTTTATTCAGCAGTACTTCCAGCAAATGTATCAGGTCAACCATTTTTGGAATGGAGCTTGAGGCAACCAGCCTCAGCACTTAATAATGTCACTGGACCACTGAGAAACAGATGTATTAGCTTTATTAGCCTAGAAGTTAGAACTCTATTAGCCTGGAGGTTCTTGGAATGCATTCTTCAGTCGACCACTAGCCAGGATGCAAATATCCTATTCCATTTTTTTAAGCTGGCAAACAGGCATGTTGTCCTTGAAGAGCAATAGGTTGAAACAGCTATGGCAGTATTGGGAAGGTGAATAGGCCAAAGGAAAGGGCACATAATTAGACTATAGTAGGAGAACACAATAGAATGAAGAATTATTTAGAGACATGTGTAATTAGACTATAGAAGGAGAACACAATAGAATGAAGAATTATTTAGAGACACGTGTGCTTAATTCCATCAAAATAAACATTTTACATCCTTAAAATCAATTAACTTTAATGGGCCATAGGTGCATCTCCTTTTCTTTAGAGTGAGCAAAGTACAGTCCTGAATCTGAATATACACCTACTACCTGGCTGCTTTGGCAGCCTCAACCTCTCCAGATACTCTGGACTATTCTTTTTATGGTAGAAGAAGTGCATTGCCTCTCCTAGAAGCCTCCAAGACAAACAATTTATCTTCTAAATAGGTTACAGTCAGATCTTGCACTGCTTAATAGAAAAATGCCAGTTTTTCAAAACCAGAAGTGGACTTCTAGCTACCACTGGAATTGTTTTGGGGGTTTGGTGGAGGTAGTTTTTTTGCAGTCTGTGAGGCCCCTGGATGGTCCCAGGACCAAAAAACTGGCCCTGAGACCAGCCAGTTGGCCAGCTCTACTTTAAATTGAATGTTTTCCTGATGCAACAGGAAGAGATGCTAATTTTGCCCAGTATAGTTTGAAAGGTACAGGCAACAGACTTAATATTGTTGTCATGTGCCTTCAAATTATTTTTGAATTATTGTGACCCTAGGTGAACCTATTACAAGGGGTTTGGGGGGGGCAGAATTTGTTCAGAGGGGATTTGACCCTGACTTCTTCTGAGGCTGAGACTATGTGACTTGTCCAAGGTCAGCCAGTAGGTTGCCATAGCTGAGTGGGGGTTTGAACCATGGTCTTCCAGTATCCTAGTCTAACACTAGTCTAAAATCGCTAAACCACATTGGTTCACAATAGACTCAATATTAGTCAGATATATCCAAAACAACTCCATTTTCTCCAAAATATACAACAGTAGTAAACACAGAAGCCTAAATCCACTTGCTAGTCCCAACTGGATTAAACCCATTAAATCAATGGGATTTACATCAATGTTGCTTTACCATTCAAAAAAATAATCCAAAATCCAATGTGTCCACCCTAGTTGAAGAGCCAGTATGGTGCTGTGGTTTGAGAGGTGGACTAGGACATGAGGAGACCAGGGTTCAAATCCCCACTAATCCATGGAAACCCATTGTGTGACTTAGAACATATCACACTCTTTCAACCTAAGAGGAAGTCAATGTCAAACTTCCTTTGGGTACTAAACCTTGCCAAGAAAAACCTATGATAGGGTCACCATAAGTTACAGTCAATGTGAAGGTACATAACAACACAATGCAGGCTTGGATTAACAGCTGGATTTAGGCCATTATATTCACTCTGGTGTTAAAATTTATAGGAGTCCAAGTTTTCCAGGAAATGTATTAAACTGAATAAACTGTATGAAGTATGTTTGTCATATATTTTCATTCAAAATTTCTAGAATATAAAGTGTGTGTTTTATGTGCCTCAGTTGCCAGGATGCTTTGGCTACCTATCCAACCAAGAGTAGAATTACCTCAGTCTACAGCAGAGAGGCAATTATGGTTATAAAAATTCTAGCGATAAGTGAGAATGACCTCTGGTTGGAGGATTCTGCACTTGAGTAACAGCAGGGGAATGAAATAAGTGGGTGCAAGAGTTTGTGGGTGAACAATAAAGTAGGAGTGTAGAATATGGATTTTTGACTCCTGTAATTTAGCTGTGGAATTGAGTTTCACTTTGCGGCATTTGTTCCCATCAAAGCACTTTTAGAACAAATTCACTGGGGCATTTATATAGAAAATCTTCCAGAAGCTGACTTCCTCAGCATCCTGTATTCTGTGTAGTGAAAAAATCTTGTGCATACACTCCAACATGACAAGAAAGGCTGCTGCTTACTAAAAAATTACAAACGAAACATCACCAATATCATTGATAACTTAGGATCCACAAAGTGTACTTCCCATGCCATATGATAAGTCACTGAATGGAACAAAATAAAACACAGAGGAAGGAAAGTAGCTTACACATTGTTAAGACTATAAAAACCCATTATGAAATGAGACAGAGAGAAATTGTTTGATAGAACCTTGTATGTATTCCTCACTCTAATAGCAAATTCAGCTGGTGAGTGCCAACAGTTAAGCTAAATGGGACCGCTAAGAAGCAGACCCTCAAGGAAACAAAAAAGTTTGCTGAAATACAAAAAATCCTCAAGGAAAAAAAATCTTCATACCACACTACAACCACTTCTTGTATATTACACCCTATTACATCCATTTCCACCAGCTTTAGAAATCTTTAATACAAGTGAGATTCTGCAATGTAATGTCACAGTGAGAAATAAATCAGTGTTTCAGCTGTTGCAGGCTTTCCACTTAACTCCCCCCCCCCCATTTCCACACTGGGTGGGATTGGGTATACCTTTCTGCCTAGTACTAGCTTTATTGAGAGTGTTGATTTCCCCATGTATGTCTATGTGCATTCTTCAATTCTGTGCTCAAGGAAATTTTTATAAAACTTCCCAGAGTGTACCAAGAACTGGCCTATCCAAAGAAGAGACAGTCCTTTGTATAATTTGTGTGCTCTATCTCTTACTCTCACTCTCCCTGTGTCACATGTGTGCGCGCACACAGACAGACACACACACACCTCTTTCTCACTTTTCAGCTTATCCGTTCTGTCCCTACCCAAGTTCTTAGTTTGTTTTCCTATTTCATTCATACCTTACACTCTGTTGCTGAGAGTGTGGGGCTTGAGGGTTTCCCCCCAGTGCTTTTTTGTGCATATGCCTGCAAATTTCAGGTCACCCTGCATCTGCTGCCATCCTTCTTTTTTTGTGTAGGTTTTGCCTCTAGTTTCACGAGCATAGGCCAACTGATATTTGGTGTTAAAGTACAGTACCTATGTGATTTGTATCACACTGTGTGTTACTTGCTGTGTGATTTGTATTTTAAAGTGTTATATATTTCAATATTTTAATGTTTGTGGTTTTAACTGTGTAAATTGTTTAAGTTATTTTTAAACTTGATACTTATACTTTTAATAATTTGTATTGTTTTTTAACTTGGACTGTTTGAAACGCATTATTAGCTGCCTTGAGTCCCTATATTGGGAGAAAGGTGGGATACAAATAAAATAAATAAGAATAATAAATAAGAATACCTTGCAGAGGTATTCACTCCCACCCCCTTGGCTTTTCCATGCTTTGTTGTGTAACAACTTGGAATCAAAAATGTTTTAATTGGCATTGTTACCTCTTGATGTACATAGGATATACAACACTGGGAAGATGTAAAATAGTTACAGTGAAGCCCAGACATTAACTTAACAAAACAAACTAGCACTTCATGGTTGTGTTCACCTCCCTGTCAATACTTGGTAGAAGCACCTTTGGCAGCAATTACAGCTCTGAGTATTCTTGGGTAAATTTACGTCAGCTTTGCACATTTAGATCCTGCAGTTTTTGACTTCATCTCTTGACAAAATTACTCCAGATTTGTCAGGCTGGATGGTGAGTATTAGTGAATTGGAACTTTAAAGTCTTGCCACTGGTTTGCAATTGGATTATGGCCTGGATTTGTGTCCTTGTTTTCAGCCACTTCAGTCTTGTTTTGGCTGTGTGTTTGGGGTTATTGTCCTGCCGAAAGGTAAACCTCCCACCCAATTCCAGGTCCCTTGTAGAGTGGAACAGGTTCTCCTCTAGAATTTGCCCTCTAGTTGGCTCCATCCACCTTGCCTTCAATCCTGACCAGTTTCCCAATCCTTGGTAAGGAAAAACATCCCCACAACTAGATACTGCTACCACCCTACTTCACTGTGAGGATGGTGTTTTCAGGGCAATAAGCAATGTTTGCTTTGAACCACACATAGTGTTTTGAGGCAAGGCCAAAAGTTTAGTTTCGGTCTCTTGAGACCAAAGAACCTTTGCATGTTTCCTATATCTCCCACATGCCTTTTTAAAAATGCTACATGGATTTTGACATGGGACTGTTTCAGTAGTGGTTTTCCTCTTGACACTCTTTGTTCTCACCACTAGGGTAGACACACTAGCGCATCAGAATGATAGCTGTCCCATAGATGGTTACACCCATCTCATCTTCTGATATAGGTTCTTCATTGGCCTCTTGTTTGATTATCTGGTTAATATTCTCCGTACCATGTAATAATGGATTTAATGTTGCTCTGGAGGATTTTCACAGTTTGGATTTAAAAAAAAAAGTCATTCCTGGTTGGTGCTTCTGCACAAATTTATACAGAACTTGTTTTGGTATTTTCATAGAAACATACAATCATAGAGTTAGAAAGGGCCCCACACGTGGAACTCCCTACTCAATGCAGAAACACCAGCTAGAGCATCCCCAGGAGGTTACTATCCAAACTCTTTTTGAAAAATGGCACATCCTTTTGGTCTTCCTGATTTTATTTGTTTAGAATCATAGAATCATAGAGTTGGAAGAGACCACAAGGGCCATCTAATCCAACCCCAAGCTATGCAGGAATACCCAATGAAAGTGCTCCCAACAGTTTTTAAAATCCTCCAAAGAAGGAGACCCCATCACACTCCATAGCAGTGCATTCCACTGCTGAACAGCTCTTTCTGTCAAGAAGTTCCTCGTAATGTTTAGATGGAATCTCTTTTCCTGTAGTTTGAGTTAATTGCTCTGGGTCCTAGTCTCTGGAGCAGCAGAAAACAAGCTTGCTACATCCTCAATATGACATCCCTTCAAATATTTAAACATGGCTATCATATCACCTCTTAAACTTTTCTCTAGGCTAAACATGCCCAGCTCCCTAAGCCACTCCTCATAGGGTATGGTTTCCAGACCTCCCACCATTTTGGTCGCCCTCCTCTGGACATGTTCCAGCTTGTCAATATCCTTCTTAAATTGTGGTGCCCAGAATTGGACACAGTATTCCAGATGGGGTCTGACCAAAGCATAATAGAGTGGCACTATTACTTCCCTTGATCTAGACACTATACTCCTATTAATGCAGCCTAGAATCGCATTGGCTTTTTTAGCTTCCACATCGCCCTGTTGACTCATATTCAGCTTGTGGTCCACTAAGACTCCTAGATCCCTTTCATATGTACTGCCATCAAGCCATAGGTGTCGCCCATCCTATATCTGTGCTTTTCATTTCTACTGCCCAAGTGTAGTATCCTACATTTCTCAATGTTGAAATTCATTTTGTTAGTTATGACCCAGCTCTCCAATCTGTTAATGTCATTTTGAATGCTGATCCTGTCCTCTGGGGTATTAGCTACCTCTCCTAATTTGGTGTTATCTGAAAACCTGATAAGCATGCCCTCTATTCCCTTATCCAAGTCATTGATAAAGATGTTGAATAGCACTGGGCCTAGGACAGAGTCCTTTGGCACCCCACTTGTCACTGCTCTCCAGGATGAAGAAAAGCCATTGGAGACTCCCCTTTGTTTCAATCCCCAACAAACTTCAGAGCCTTCCAGTTGTGCACAAATGGACTCCATTCAACTATTTAGGTGACTTCTAGAGGTAGTCAGTTGCACCAGAGTTTATTTAGGCACATCACTGCAATGGGGATGTAATACTTAGGCAATCTGCAAGTGCCAGTTTGTTTTTGTTGACTTGTTCTGTGCTCCAAAAAACAATGTATTCACTTTCACAGTGTTGAGGATCTTATGTACATCAAGTGATAATGATAATTAAAATCCATTTTATCTCCAGGTTGTGGAAAAGTCAAAGAGGGCCTGGTACTTTTGCAAGGCACTGTATATGATGAGGATAAAGAGACATGACAACATAAAGATAGTAATTTACAATTTAAAGAGGGGAGCAGGGGGGTTTTTTATTATTCAAATCTGCTGACTGGACCTGAAGAAAGACTTCAGAAGTGAATTAAACCTGAGAATTTTACATATTCTGGTAAACATCTCTACTGCCACATATAGGTCCATTCACCATTCTACCAGAGTAATATCTGGGGAAGAAAATCTACTTTTGATTAGTCATTTGTATTTAAAAATTGCTTGCTTGAGCTGGCTTTTCATTTTGTTCCTTCCCTGTTCCTTTTCCCAGGTTGCTTAATCTGCTTCTTCCCTTATTCCCTGTGGTCTTTTCTCCTTTGCCTATTCAAATTAGTGAGAGGGTTAGGTTGCAATGCTGTGTCCGCTCACCTATGAGTAAGCCCCCTGAAAACAGTGGGTTTTACTTCTGAGAATAATGCATAGGATTGCACGGTACAGTAATCCTGAACATGCTTTGTAAGAAACAAATTCCCAAGGCACAGTGAGATTTACTTCTGAATAAACACAGTATTTTGCTGAACATCTCTGTTGTTTGCTGTGCACTTAAAATGAGAGAAATAGAAATGATGATGTTGATCTTTAAGCATCATGATTAGATTAGAGGGGGGTTAAATAGAGAGCAGGGGAGTTGATACCTCTCAGGTTGGCATGGCATGGTAATAGGTCACACTTAGTTCATCTTTCAAAGGCTAAGTAGCCAAAGAGGCAAAATATAAAACAGAGTGCATAGTGGTGTACTATGGACTATATAAATATGTCAAAATAAGATATAATCTCAAGACTCCCCCCACCCCCGCTTCTCTTCTTTACGAAAATAGGTTTTAGACATAACAGAAGGGCACAACAAGATGTCATCCCTGACCTCTCTTTTTTAAGTACAGACAGTCTCACAGTACCATTTGGAGCTTGCAGGGGGGACAGGCCCTCCCCCATGAAAGAGCTCAGGCTTTCCTTTTCCCATTCTCAATATCTGTGCTTCTAAAAGGGGAAGGAAATCCCCAGCCTGAGGGCTTAATCTAGCAGCAGAGATTCCCCCATTTAATTGCCATAGCTCCTTATGCCAGTATCTCCTGATCAGTGATGAGCAGTGAGCAGAGATGGCAGATAAGATTCCACTTAAAACCCAGAAGATTTTGCATTAAAGAGGAGTAACGGTTTGTAGATCGGAGAAATTTTTCATGCTTTTTCTGGTTTGCTGACTGAGAAGGGTTTGCTAGAACAGGACCCAAACAGATTTGCAGACTGGGAAGATTTTTCATGAAACAGGGAGATCTTGGTTTGCAACACTGGAAAGGTTTTCATGGAAAAAAGCTCTGATTTACAGAGTGGGAAGGTTTTGTTTGTAGTAGATCTGTTTTGCAGGCCCAGGTGCTTTTAAAGTGACAAGAGATCTGGTTTTCAAACAGAGATGATTTTGCATGCCTAAATGTTATTACACTGGAGCAAACTGGTAATATTTACACCAGGGTCATCCACTTTGCCATGCCCCATTCCCCATTGCCATGACTGAAGAATGTGGCCATCAAGACCCCACCCAAATTGCAGTTCAGTCCCTGGGACAAAAAGGATTTCCTGTCCCTATAGGTTATATATAAGCTTATAGTACGGAGAAAGAGATGTTCATTGAACCTCACCAAGGCTGTCCCAAGAAATTTTATTGCCTGAGGTAAAGGATAAAATACACTATCCCTCAAAGAGAATCCTTCCTAAGTGATATTTGAATATTCATTCAATATTGGTAATGGTGAGACAGTGTTATGCACCATATCTGAGGATGACAAGGCAGCTTGGGACTGTAGAGTAGACACCATAGCATCCATATGCCTGTCCTTCAGCACCTCGCTGTTGCTCCCATTTTCCACAGTCTTTTGTTTTAAGTGCCTACCTCCCTTCATGTAATGGTAGATCCAATCCTAAATTTTCCTTGTTCTTGATCTCCCTGCTTTCCAGGATATGATAAGTTGTTAGACCACCTTGGGTCCTATGCAAAGAAAAATATGGGATATGAAACAAACAAACAAATAAATAAATTAGAGACTTCAGAATGCCCCCCATTTCAGCTGATACTCAACTGCCCTTACCAGTGGAGTGTCTGTCAAGTATGTAGAAGTATCCAGAAGCTACTGGTTTTTCTATGATTTTTCCACTGCTGGGCTAATTATTACATGCCCCCCAAGTTCATTTTTAGAAGGAATTATGGTCTGCTGATTTAACTATATTACATACTATTGAATAAAGTAAATATTTTACACAACTTTCAAAGTAGTTCTTGTAATTTATATCAACTTTCAGTCTTAACCATAATACTAACATGTTTAAATGCATTGCCATGAAGTATAGACAGTTAGGCTGGAATCCTATGGGGCAGCATGTCAGTGTAACTCCTGGTTGTGCTGGAAGTTGTACTGTTTAGACACGTGTGTAAGGAGGTATCCAATATCCCTATTCATACACAGTGCAATGTATGGGGTTACAGGTCTCACTCTACAACCAAAATGGCCACCAGACTGTTCCCGGAATATCCACTGGAAACCAGGGAAGCTACTAGGTACCCTGTAAATACCAAGTATATCAGTTTTCAGTTCATGAAAAGGGGGAAATAAAGGTACAATATATGGCACCATTTTAAATTTCTACAGCGTTGCTCAATATGCACTATTACTGTATTATACAATTTATTACGGTTAGAAACTACATTCTTATTCGCTTTGCTGTGTCTGAGCAGACATTGGTAAGGTCCACCTGTTAAACTGAAAGGAGAAATTTAAAAGAAAACATTTGCATATTTGCTTTAAATTGTTACATTATGGGTAATCATGCAGGGTTACACAGGTCAGCATACTATGCTTGGGACCAGAGTAATTAGTTTGCATCTAGACCTTTGAAATCAATGGGATAAGTTCATCATTACTCACTTACATTCCATTGATTTCATTGGGGCTAAAGCATAGCTAACTTAGCTGAGAGCCAACCCACTGGTAACTTCTAATCTTTTTCTTCTCTGTCTCAAAGCAAACAACAGGTCCAGACACATCAATATAAAGATTTTTCATCTTGTCAATGTTCTTGCTATAAGCAAAATGTTCTCTTTGCAATACACACAGTGTTCTTATGTGTGTTATCGGCCACACAAATGGTGTCTCTTAACATGTTCACACTTTTGATCTTTATACATTTCCACATTCTGTTCATTTTCTTTACAAATCTTAAGAACTTGGTCAGCTTTCAACCTTTTTATAACCTATGGTTTTCTTATACTTTTCAGAAATTGCTCTAAAAATATCCTGATTCAAAACAAAAATGTGGTAGAATTGTTCTGTTTCTGGAAAATTATTATTTATTTATCCCCTTTCGTGCTTCATGCTCTGATCTATAGATATGAGTAGCTGCAGGATACACAAAAAGGTTTATTAGGATATAACTACAGTGGCATTCTTTGTCAGGCAATTCAGCTCTGTTATGTTGCCTGTCAGTTTAAATGTCCTTAGAATAGTTTACTAAGACAGAATAGGCATGCAGAATTGCATTGAACAAGAGTACTGGGCAAGGCCTTTGGTATAGTACAAAGATGTGCCATCTCATATATGAACTTATTTTACTATCCTTTCACAAGTATCTGTGCCAGAGCTTAGAAAAGTTACTCTTGTAGACAACAACCCTTAAAATCTTCCAGCTAACATGGCCATGGCCCATATTGGCTGAGGCATTATAATCCAAAAAATAACTTTTTCAAGCCCTGGACTATGTAAACATTTGACACAAGCCATCTATAACCACACAAACTCATGGTCCAGTATAATGCCAGTAAATCATATTGCATTCCTTGTTGTAAATATGGCAAATTTAAAATATTCAGAGAGGAATTACAATGGTGTTTACCATTTCAAGATATAGTGGCTTTGCTTTTGTTTCATCCAGGAAGTAACTTGCTATAAATGAATAATTATATGTAATTCGTTTCATTTTTTATACCCAAGCTATATATTCTAATCTTACTTTAATGAGAAATTATTTCATTCCTTTTATGGTATAAACTGTTTTAAAAGTTATCTTCATTTTATGGGGGCATGACTTCACTAAATAGTATGGGAGGAATATCATGTAGTTCAAATAATGGCTCTGTTGTAGATGTTGTGATGACAATGAGACAGTCAAGAGCAGAGTGTGTATTCTGTCAAAGGCCAGTGGCTTGTAACATTCTGGTTCATGTATAAGGAGACATTTTGGTTACGTTTGAGAAGCAGGGTCATCAATGAATGTTTTGTGCATGCTTACTTGGAGCAAATGCAAAATATCAATCCTTTGCTGGGAGCATGTGCAACATATAATCAAGGCTTTCAGGGAGAAGAAGGAAGGGATGCTTTAAACATATGAATGCACCTCCCTTGTAATGAACTAGGCACTGGTACATTTAGCTCAGTATTCGAACTGGTGGGAACTCTCTCCAGGATCTCAGGATGGGATCTTCCCTATCCCTATACAAGATTCACTTAATAATAGATTCCATTGACTGAACCTGGGATTTTCTTCATGCAAACCATACCCCTACAAATGAAACATGCCCCTTCCTTAACACCCTCCAATCACTACCAGGACTGTAATTCTTTCATTTGCCATTTTAGAGTCACCAAGAAGAGTTGTGCATATTGTCTCATATTAGAACTTGGGGTCAACCACTGAGGCTGAATGGTAGGAGATTCAAGTCTAATTAAAAGAAGTACTGCTTTGCACAGCACAGAGTTACTTTGTGGATATCATCAGCACAAACTGCTAATTTGGACAGTTTTAGAAGAAAGAGTTACTTTGTGGATATCATCAGCACAAACTGCTAATTTGGACAGTTGTAGAGAAAGACAAATTCTACACAGAACTACGCCAACTCATACAAAAAGTCCCTGTAGAAGATAAAATTATTATCCTTGGTGACTTCAATGCCAGAGTAGGAAAGAACTCCGAAGCCTGGAAAGGTGTCTTAGGCAAGCATGGTGTTGGAAATTGCAATGATAACGGACGCCTAATGCTAGAGTTCTGTGCAGAACAACAGCTGACTATTACAAACACAATCTTTCAGCAGAAAGATAGCTTGAAGACAACCTGGATGCATCCCCGATCCAAACATTGGCACCTCATTGACTACGTTCTAGTCCGTCAGAGAGACATTCGTGATGTCCGTCATACACGAGTGATGCCCAGTGCAGAATGCCAAACAGATCATCGCCTTGTCAGATGTAAACTAAATCTTCATCTTAAGTTCAAACCTAAGAGGGGTGGCATCTTAAAGAAGAGACTCCAAGTCAACAATCTTCAACAAGCTACCATGAGAGCCAACTTCCAGGCAAATCTACAAACGAAACTTGAAGACCATCCTACAGATCCCTCTCCTACAGTGCTTTGGCAACATATCAAAAACAGTATCCTCCAGTCTGCAGAAGAATCCCTTGGCTTCTCCCACAAGAAAAATCAAGACTGGTTTGATGAAAACAACCAAGAGATCCAGGAGCTGTTGGCAAGGAAGAGAGCTGCTCACCAGGCATACCTCGCCCAGCCAACCTGTCATGTAAGAAAAGCAGCTTTCCGCCTCACATGTAGCAAACTACAACAAAAACTCCGAGACATGCAGAACAAGTGGTGGATCAATATAGCAGAAAAGACACAATGCTGTGCAGATCTGGGTGATCATAGAGGATTTTATGAAGCTCTTAAAGCAGTGTTTGGACCTACTTATCAGGTCCAAAGCTCCTTATACAGTACAGATGGTCAAACATTAATTACTGATAAAGCCTCCATCCTAAATCGTTGGGCTGAACATTTTCAAAGTCTCTTTAGCGCCAACCGAGTAGTCCAAGGCTCAGCTATCCAATATATGATACAAAAACCAATGAAAAATGAATTGGACATAGCTCCCACTTTGGAAGAGACCCTTAAGGCCATACAGCAGATGAAAAACGGCAAGGCAGCTGGGATTGATGGAATCCCACCTGAAGTTTGGAAACACGGAGGTCATGCACTCCACGAAAAATTCCACGAATTCCTCGTGAATTGCTGGGAAAAAGGGGAACTGCCATCAGACCTCCGAGATGCAGTCATCATCACCCTGTACAAGAAAAAAAGGAGCAAAATCCGATTGCTCAAACTATCGAGGCATAACACTGCTCTCTATTGCTGGAAAAATCCTTGCAAGGATACTCCTGAACAGGTTAGTTCCTGCTATTGCAGAAGAACTTCTCCCTGAAAGCCAATGTGGCTTCAGAGCCAATAGGAGCACTACAGACATGGTATTTGCCCTTAGGCAACTGCAAGAAAAATGTAGGGAGCAGAACAAGGGTCTCTATGTAACATTTGTCGACCTCACCAAAGCCTTTGACACTGTAAGTAGAAAAGGTCTGTGGCAGATCCTGGAAAGACTAGGATGTCCCCCCAAATTCCTTAAAATGATTATCTTGCTACACGAGGGACAGCGTGGTCAAGTCAGATATGGCAATGCTCTTTCAGAGCCCTTTCTAATAACTAATGGAGTGAAGCAAGGTTGTGTTCTTGCACCAACTTTATTTACAATCTTCTTTAGCACGATGCTCCAAAGGGCTATGGCAGAGCTTGAAGAAGACGACGGCATCTATATACGCTACCGTACTGATGGTAGCTTGTTTAACTTAAGCCGTCTGAGGGCTCACACTAAGACTCTAAACTATCTAGTCCGTGAGCTGCTCTTCGCCGATGATGCTGCCCTTGTTGGCCACACAGAAGCAGCTCTGCAGCGCCTAACATCCTGCTTTGCAACAGCTGCAGAGCTGTTTGGGCTAGAAGTCAACCTGAAGAAAACAGAAGTTCTTTACCAGCCTGCACCACAGGACGAACACCACCATCCCCACATTGCTGTCGGCAAATCAGTGCTCAAGTCCGTTCAGCAGTTCACCTACCTGGGAAGCATCATCTCCTCAGATGCCAAGATTGACAAAGAGATCGATCACAGATTAGCAAAGGCATATAGTGCATTTGGAAGACTTCACAAAAGAGTCTGGAGCAATAAACACCTGAGGCAAAGCACAAAAATCAGTGTGTATAGAGCCATCGTACTGTCTATCCTCCTTTATGGATCTGAAACATGGGTCACCTATCGCCACCACCTACGACTCCTCGAGCGCTTTCATCAGCGCTGTCTACGCACAATCCTAAATATACACTGGACTGACTATGTGACGAATGTTGCTGTCCTTGAGCAAGCAGGGATCACCAGCATTGAGGCCATGATATTGAGAACACAGCTGCGCTGGGCAGGGCACGTTTCTAGGATGGAGGACCATCGCCTCCCAAAAATACTACTCTACGGTGAACTCACCACGGGTCAGCGTAAGAGGGGCGCTCCAAAAAAGCGATACAAAGACTCCCTGAAACAACATCTCAGGCTTGGCCAAATTGATCACCAACAGTGGTCCGCCCTGGCCTCACATCGGGAGGCATGGAGACGCACTATCGACAATGCTGCAGCCTTATTTGAGAACTCACGACGAACAAGTCTTGAAGAGAAACGACAACGCAGAAAGAATCACAACCCAAAAACATCACCCAAGGAGACCTTCTGCTGTGCTTTTTGCAACCGGACTTGTTTATCTCGGATTGGCCTTTTTAGTCATCAGCGCGCTTGCAGAAAGTGCGGGACGAGTCCTTCCTGAATCTTCGTTTGCGAAGAAAAGCCAGAGAGAGAGAAGGGGATTAGATACACTGTGGATACATTTTCATTGACTCACTTCATGTTGAACCATTATGCTGGAATTAAAAAAAGAAATGAAAAGATAGCTGAATAAACTGTATTTCTTTTTAAGAAATGTAGCATGTTCAGATAATGAAAGTGGCAGCTGTGCATCCAACCTCTTTTCCATTAGAGTATGGGGTTTCCAGATGTTGAGTCCTTTCTACTGATCACTGCTGGAAGGGAGGATTATACACAGTGAAGGAAGGGGTTTCACTCAATATGCTGGGCTCTTGGTCACTGGAGACAGATGAACGTTCTGATGCTTGCCTCAGTAATCAGTTAGGCGGCTTGAGCAATCCTGTTGAAGTCTCAAAAACTCTCAGGACTTGTAGAGGGCTGAGCGATACTTCTTTCTTTACTTCCCTAGTGAGGAAAAATCTCATCTTTGTTTGGTCAGGGGCGGGAGGTGGGACTGGTTTGTACATGATGGGATGGGGAGGTCCAAGTCCATTGGGCCCAAGAAACTACACTCAGAGCATCTTTTCCATGGGAAATCAAGGGTCTAATCTATATGCATGATAATCCTCAATGGGAAATGATGTCCAGGTTATTTCCCACCAGAGACAACTCATTGGCAGGGAAATCATGCTCAGACTACCATTTCCCCTGGAGATCAAGAGGCTTGTAGCTCAGTCCACAATCCCCAGTGTGAAATGACAATCAAAGCATCACATTCTGTAAGAAGAGACTCTCGCTGTCCTTTTTTTTTCCTTCCCCATTTCCATCACAGCCCTTCACTGCCTGGCATGCTTTTCTGTTCCTCAAGATGAGTATTTTCCCACTGTCAGATGAAGGAGGGAGAGGAGAAAGAGAGAAAGGATAGCAGGCAGCAGAGGGCTGGTGTGTGTGTGTGGGTGTGTGTGAGGAGAATTGTGGAAGGGGTCTGCCTAAGGAGAAATATATCTGCCTCATTTTGTTCTCCTTAATGTCAGGAAGCATTACTCCACTACTTTGTATTCTTATTCCATTTAGAGTGATATTAATGCAGGAAATGGCAACTGATAGATTTATTGTTTCAAATATTGTGGTGTGTGTGTGTGTGTGTGTGTGTGTTTGCCTAAATATCCTAAAAGCACCAGATCTTCTCTGATCTTGGAAGCTAAGCAAGGTCAGCCCTGGCTTGTACTTGGATAGGAGACCACCAACAAATACCAGGTGCTGTAGGCTATATTTCAGAAGAAGGAACTGGCAAAACCACCTCTTACTATTCCTTACCTAAGAAAATACTATGAAATTAACAAAGGGGGAAAGTGGGTTTTTGGATGTAAAGAATATTCACACATTTTCTTGTACCTGATGGGAAGAAGTCTTTCAATGTGTCAAAAAATTATATTCTCTCCAGTTTAATTAGTTCTGCAGTGGGGAGGATTCAGGTTGCTCTTGTAATTTTTATGGAGAACATTTATAAAATCATATTTTTAAAAAAGAAAAAGAAACTGTGAACCACCTAGCAATTTTTCACCCTGCAAAGACCAGGGATTTTTGTTGTTCTTGTTGAAAAAAAGTACATTTTTTTCCAGAAAAAGTTCAGGGGTTGTGCAAGAAAACAAAACAAAACAAAAATCCTCCAAAACACTTGTTTATAAACTATTGGGGGAGGAGAATCCCAAAATGCAGGGGGACAAATAATCAAAACACAAATGTCTAGCAATCTCTTTGAATGGTGAAAAAAATGATATTCATATAAATGAGAAGTAAATAAGTGAAGATTTACATGGCCATCACTGGTCTTTTTTTAAAAAATGTGATATATTAGCAAGGTTGTGGGGAGAACACAGACACACTATAGGTTCACACCAATACCTTGTTTGCTTCTCACTGAATTCTCTTATATGACCCCTGATTGCATCTTAATACATTTGTGAGATATGCTTCTGTATATTTTACCATGGTTTGAGATGCATGTAGTGAAAACATGGGAAAGTTCTCCTGCACTTTGGGTGCACTTTGGATTCATCTAACCCCTTTCTGTTGGACTTTCATGGGCAAGCAAAGATATTTAGACAGATTTTGACTGGCTAAGATACCTTTTATTTCAATTTTTACTTTAAAAAATAATAATGCCACTTTGTCATTGTTTATTGACATGGCTCCTTACTTTCCTTCCATGAATGGAGTCAATATTCACAGAATGTCCCTTTCCCATCTCTCTGTGCTAAGGGGTCTTATGGACCCTCAAAAAATCAACATTAATTTCAGGAATTAATGTACTCAGCTTGGCTATGCGAGAGGGGGACAACGGAATCTCAGCTTGGCTATGTGAGAGGGGGGCAATGGAATCTTTTGACTTATGTTTACTGGTACTGAGACATTAAGCTAGATAGTACAATGATTGAGAAAAACAATAATAACAACATTCATACACACATTCAGGCTTCAAGCATTCATGCAAGACTAGCAAATAAAGCAGGAAATATTGGGATAGAAAGATAGGGAAGGGAGTTCGTTGTGGAAGATACAACACCTGTCCTGTAGAGATGAGATCATGGAAGAAACCAGCAGAGTGGGGGTCTGGAACAGGAATGGCTGCACAGACAGACACAGTGTTCACAGCAAGGGGATCTGTGAGCATTTGAGTGGAGTTTTGGAGGGGTTTTTATAGTTAATAACTGTCTCCAGGGTGTGAAATCTATAGTAGGAGACAATACTTCTTGGAGTTGCTCATGGTGAGACAAAGATATTGTGGATGTGTTAATGGCATCTTAATGTGTGAATACTTTGTGACTGAATGGGGGGGCAAGCAACTTCCTTTGTTTGGGAAGGGTGAAGGAATGAGGATCGTTTACAGATTTGAGTCTCCCAGATTTAGCTTATCGGATTAGCCAGGTGTTCGGACCTTCAGTTGCCTTGCAAATAAACATTTTTTTGAAATGTAGGTGGTCTTTCCTTAAGTGCATACCTGACTAAGTCTGAATGCTAGTCATGCAATTTGTTGGAATTTTTCCAGATTTAATGGCTGCACTGTGTAGAAAGCCACATTTGACCTAATTATTAAATATTGCCAATTGATAAGATAGACATGGGGCTGTGGGTGTCAAGGTAGGTAACAAGTCTCTTGTGACCTAGGACATTTGCTCCTGGGGTCTGGGAGACTTTTAGGTACAATGCAAGGGACTGAAGAGAGAGAAGGATGTTGGTAGTGATCCTTCCCATTATGTGATGAGCAATTTAATCTCTCACTTAACCTTTAGGTGTTTCTTGATCAGTTTGAAATTGCATTGGCTTGTCCTTTTGGGAGCTGCCTTGAACATCTAGCGTATTTCAGAAAAGTGAAGTATACATTTGACAACAAAGCTAATACACATGTGTCTACAGCTGCTGATTTGATGTGATTTTATCTCAGTAATATCCATGAAAAGAGAGCCAGTGTGGTGTAGTGGTTTGAGTCTTGGATGGAGACCGGGGTTAGAATCCCCACTCAGTCATGGAAATCCACTAGGTGGCCTCGGGCAAGTTGTACTTTCTCATCCTCAGAGGAAGGAAAATACAAACCCTTTATGAAGAAATCTTGCCAAGAAAATCCCATGATAGGTTCTTCTTAGGATCACCATAAGTTTGAAACAACTTGAGGGCACACAACAACATCCACAGACATGAACTTTGGCAATATTTTGTGTTGAGAGTCACTAGAGCAAGTCACACAACGAAATCAGCATGCTAAAAATGTGAACTGAATAAATTCAGTAAGAATTCACCATCAGGCAGAGTGGTTGTATGATTGCTACTGCACACACCCTGTCTGCAACTCAGGAAAACCTTGTACCCTCACTATATCCCAAATTCTGCATATCCACTTGTATTTTCAGCTCACTCTTTGGGTTTTGTAAATTGATCCATGGGTTCTGGACTATGCTAGTGTAATTTACAAGTACGCTTCTCTGTTACCCATAATAAAAGTTGCAAGTGTAATCTAAATTAAAGAAAAGTCAAGGGTAGTTTATGGGAAATCATCATGAGGCTTAGCATGACTACAATCAAATTAAAAGGGCAATTGGTTTCTATTTATACTTCACACCTCATGCTGTGTCAAAACCATTCCCAATATGCTCTTTTGTGACTTATGTGAACAATAAATAGAGGTGAGCCACTATGGGAATAATATTTGTATTCTATATAAAGTAAGTCACTAAAAGTCCAACCCACACACAAATTAAGCCAAGGAATCTGCATTGCAGTCCAGTTTCTGCTTGACTTCCATACTAGAGATGTCACTGAGTCATAGATGGGTTTGTCATTACTACAACACCATTCTAATTTCCCTATTGCAAAATGAATTATGAATCAAGATATGAAAATACACTAGGATAGCATACCAAAGCATCCCCATAGATAACATTCACTGATATATACAGTGGCCAGACTATCAAGTATCTTTATCAGATGGAGTAAGTGACAGACAATTAAACCTTAAACCAAATAAAACTTATCAGTCTTTAAGATGAGACAAGGTTGTTTGTTCCTTTTTGCTGCAGTGGGCTAAGGTGGCCCCCCTTGCAAATACAGTCACTAGTATTTATCCATGGATTTTGCATCCACAGATTCAACCATTCAACCACAGATTCAACTGCTCACATCTTGAAAATATCCCTCCCCCCAAAAAATTGAAAAAGGAAAGCTTGATTTTGCCATTTTATATAAGGGACACAATTTCACTATGCCATTGTATATCATGGGACTTGAGCATCCACGGGGAGTCCTGGAATCAAAAACCCCAGCAGATACCAAGGGCCCATTGTAATGTCATCTGTCATGTATTTGTCTATGGTTTCTGATATTGCCTATAGCAAGATGTCTGTATTTTCATTCTATGAACAGGTTACACCCCGTATCCATGGGAGATATCTTCCTCAACTCACCATGATATGTGAAACCAAGAATAATAGTCTGGTCTGGCTTTTCTTCGCAAACGAAGATTCAGGAAGGACTCATCCCGCGCTTTCAGCAAGCGCGCTGATGACTAAAAAGGCCAATCCAAGATAAACAAGTCCGGTTGCAAAAAGCACAGCAGAAGGTCTCCTTGGGTGATGTTTTTGGGTTGTGATTCTTTCTGCGTTGTCGTTTCTCTTCAAGACGTGTTCGTCGTGAGTTCTCAAATAAGGCTGCAGCATTGTGGATAGTGCGTCTCCATGCCTCCCGATGTGAGGCCAGGGCGGACCACTGTTCGTGATCAATTTGGCCAAGCCTGAGATGTTGTTTCAGGGAGTCTTTGTATCGCTTTTTTGGAGCGCCCCTCTTACACTGACCTGTGGTGAGTTCACCGTAGAGTAGTATTTTTGGAAGGCGATGGCCCTCCATCCTAGAAACGTGCCCTGCCCAGCGCAGCTGTGTTCTCAATATCATGGCCTCAATGCTGGTGATCCCTGCTTGCTCAAGGACAGCAACATTCGTCACATAGTCAGTCCAGTGTATATTTAGGATTGTGCATATACAGTGCTGATGAAAGCGCTCGAGGAGTCATAGGTGGTGGCGATAGGTGACCCATGTTTCAGATCCATAAAGGAGGATAGACAGTACGATGGCTCTATACACACTGATTTTTGTGCTTTGCCTCAGGTGTTTATTGCTCCAGACTCTTTTGTGAAGTCTTCCAAATGCACTATATGCCTTTGCTAATCTGTGATTGATCTCTTTGTCAATCTTGGCATCTGAGGAGATGATGCTTCCCAGGTAGGTGAACTGCTGAACGGACTTGAGCACAGATTTGCCGACGGCAATGTGGGGATGGTGGTGTTCGTCCTGTGGTGCAGGCTGGTAAAGAACTTCTGTTTTCTTCAGGTTGACTTCTAACCCAAACAGCTCTGCAGCTGTTGCAAAGCAGGACGTTAGGCGCTGCAGAGCTGCTTCTGTGTGGGCAACAAGGGCAGCATCATCAGCGAAGAGCAGCTCACGGACTAGATAGTTTAGAGTCTTAGTGCAAGCCCTCAGACGGCTTAAGTTAAACAAGCTGCCATCAGTACGGTAACGTATATAGATGCCGTCGTCTTCTTCAAGCTCTGCCATAGCCCTTTGGAGCATCATGCTAAAGAAGATTGTAAATAAAGTTGGTGCAAGAACACAACCTTGCTTCACTCCATTAGTTATTAGAAAGGGCTCTGAAACAGCATCGCCATATCTGACTTGACCACGCTGGCCCTCGTGTAGCAAGATAATCATTTTAAGGAATTTGGGGGGACATCCTAGTCTTTCCAGGATCTGCCACAGACCTTTTCTACTTACAGTGTCAAAGGCTTTGGTGAGGTCGACAAATGTTACATAGAGACCCTTGTTCTGCTCCCTACATTTTTCTTGCAGTTGCCTAAGGGCAAATACCATGTCTGTAGTACTCCTATTGGCTCTGAAGCCACATTGGCTTTCAGGGAGAAGTTCTTCTGCAATAGCAGGAACTAATCTGTTCAGGAGTATCCTTGCAAGGATTTTTCCAGCAATAGAGAGCAGTGTTATGCCTCGATAGTTTGAGCAGTCGGATTTTGCTCCTTTTTTCTTGTACAGGGTGATGATGACTGCATCTCGGAGGTCTGATGGCAGTTCCCCTTTTTCCCAGCAATTCACAAGGAATTCGTGGAATTTTTCGTGGAGTGCATGACCTCCGTGTTTCCAAACTTCAGGTGGGATTCCATCAATCCCAGCTGCCTTGCCGTTTTTCATCTGCTGTATGGCCTTAAGGCTCTCTTCCAAAGTGGGAGCTATGTCCAATTCATTTTTCATTGGTTTTTGTATCATGAATTTCTATCATGAATAATAGTGAACCCTATTGAAATGAATGACTTCTGGCCTACCTTTGGCAGAAGCATATCATAGAATCTCACTGGAAGACCTAGAAAATGCTAAGAGAGGACATTTTTTTTTTCAGACATGGATAAGTGAAACAGTCCTGTGGATACAGGGGTTGAGCTGTTATATGCTGTGCATACTAGATTATTGTACAATTGTACAGTTCACATTATAAATAATTAAATTATACAGTTGTCCCTTCACATTCACTGGGATTTGGTTCCCCCCGCCCCCGTGGATACCAAAATCCGTGAATACTCACGTCCCATTATATGCAATGGCATACCAAAATAAGGTCCCTTATATAAGATGGCAAAATGAAGGTTTGCTTTTTGGATTATTATTTTTTTAAGAATATTTTCAAGCTGTGAATACTTAAATCCATGGATACGAAATCCATGGGTATGGAGGGACAACTGTAGTTTCAGATTTTTGAAATAATTTCACTTACTGCTTATACACATCTAAGCACATTAGTTTGTCAAATCTATCACAGATTAAATGAAACCATATACTTGTGTACTATTAGGAACTATGCCACTCTCTTTCTGATGCCAGGATGGAGTTAACAGGGCTTGATGATTGCCATAGGAGATTCATGGTACCTGCTCTAAGACATGCAGACCCACTGCTGCTTCCATCATTTCACTACTCAGCATAGTACTTCAGTTCTAAACCATAAACACTGTGTGCTGCCCCAGCATTGTGACTCCACACTACCTGGGTCCCCCTAGATCGGCAGAGCCGTTGCCAGGGTGGAGCCGCATTTGCTGCCATAAAGCAGGCAAGAGACTGCAGTGCTGTTGCAAGGCGCTGTGGCTTGCGATGGAAAGCGAGGGGTGGGGCTGGAGGCTATATTAGGCCCTGCCACCCCTCGCTTCCTCCTCTTTCACTGAGATCGTTGACCCACCCTCCTGCCGCTTAAATAGTGTAATAATTAGTTGCTTCGGAGCTGGGTAGGAATTCCCCCCCCCCTTTTCTTGGGTGGGTTTTTGCCTACCCCATACTATGGCAGCAGCAATTGGGAAAATTGGCCAGGGTGGTATCCAAATAGGTAATTTTCCCTTATAGTCATGGGGAAAGGGGGAGGCGTAGATTTGGTGTGCACCTTGGCACTAATTTTGGTGAAGGCAGGGTCTCTGGAAGGGCAACATCAGGTCATGTGGCCTAAGGGGACAGAAGGAGACCCACATTGGGATTGGCCTGAAAGATAATCCCTCACCTTAATCTGTGTGCCTTGGGTGAGGGACTTTTGGGTTGACCTTCCAGATGCGGGCCGGCTAGGGAGCAACCCCATTCACTGGAGTTCCTCTCCAGGACCCAGGTGTTCAACCAGGGAAGCTGAGGTGTGTGGTCTCATATAGACCTACTGCTCCAGCTGCTCCCTCACTACGTTGCCCCCCCCCATGAAGATCTTAGTGGGTCATAAATAGGTAGAGTTAAATAAAAACCCTTTTATTTCACCCCATTTCTTGTATGTGGTTTTTCCTGCAATTGGCTGACAAATATAAGGACTGTGCCTAGCAAGAGTTGCTGCTGCCCACCTGCTACATCTTTACCCAGGACATCTCTGTCAGTGCAGTACTTTAGCCCTGAGCTTTTCATCAACATACTGTACCAGGAAAGGCTACTTTTGCACAAAACCACTTCATCTGACATTTGACAGTTTTTGTCCTCTGAAAAGGACAAATGTTCCTGAAATTTTCATCCAGTTCTTCCAACAGATTTAAAAACAAAGTTAAAGCCATATGGGGATTCCCACTATAGTCAATGTGGGGTGCAGACACACGACTTCCATGAGATCTTGATTTTAACCTAAATTGATAATCTTTGAAAGTAACCCATGTTAAATCAGAATGTTTTCCAAGTGGCCAATGTAAGATCCAGTCTAAATCTTGTCATCGGTTCCTCCACACTAGCTCAACCCACTCCAATTTTCTTGTGTTTGAGAAGTGACATTTTGACTGCATTAACAACTGTGTTCACAGCCTGAACGCTGGAAGTAGAAGAAATGATGTAATAAGAGATTTTAAGAGGAGACTCAGTGGGAAAATATTCAGCAGGTATGGTTATCTGAATTCCAACCTGTCACTTTCTAAGGAATATAGTAATCAATTTCCATTCACTTCAAGGAGGATTAAGGAGTGAGTTGTCACTCAATGGATTCCATCCAACTTGAGAAAACTGTTGCAGGATGAATTAGTTTAAACTGGGGTTAAACAAGATCTATGAAATGCAGAATGTTGCCATCAAAATGTAGGGTCAGGGGCACCATATCATTTCTGCTATAAACCATCCATGCTGAACATACCTAACTACAATCTACTTGTATTAAGATCATTACCTACTGGAAATGGTTTTTGGTCTTCTTATCAGCATCAGACTTCCCTTGGGCAAAAGACCTGACTCCCAAGGACAGTTCAATAGTTGGGTTGCTCCCTGACTGGCCACGTACTGGAAGGTAACCCCAGGGTACTACCACCCAAGTCCCAGGACCTTATAAGTGAGAGAGAAAAACCCAGGTCAGGCGCAAAGGTAGACTCCTTCTTCATCCCCAGGTCCCAGGACCTGTAGACGCTGTTCCAGAGCCCTATCCTTCACCAAAAAGGTGCCAAGGTGTACACCAAAGTCTTAAAATTATTTTTCCCCACTAACTGCCATGGACAAGAGACAAGTGTCTGTTTAGTCCCTTTCCCCCACCAGGCTAGCCAATAAGGTGCTCACCCCCCTGATGCAAGTCCCCAGGGAAAATCAAGTTGCCTTCTTCTCACAATTCAATGCAATCAGCCCTGTAGAACTCTGGCCAATGAAATGGAAAAGCAAACCAATGCTTTCTGTACAGCATACCAGTGTGCCCTCTTCACCCTATTGTGGGCTCTATCCAGATTGGGGATCTTCCTCACCCTGCAATATTTGGTATGGCCAAATGGCTGACCAAACTATTGTAACCTGTTCTGAATAGTGTGGCATAATGTAAAACTTGTAAAATGAGAGCCTTGCCTGTGAACAAGCCTTAGTCATTCCCACCAAGGTGAATGACTAAAACATTAGGAGGAGGCCCAGTACACTCCTCAAATGAAAGAGATGACCAGCCATTCCAATGAAGGCCTTTTCTCCTGAGCAACTCCATAGTGGCCAATTGGCACAACCCCAGTTGAGGCTTAAAATGGCTATTTCAGGTGCTCCCAATACCAGAGACACCCACCCATGCCTCTTTAACACACCACTCCACTGTGGTATTCTCACTCAACCAGCTGAGCCCAAAATGGCCTTTCCAGTACTGTGACATACCATGGCCACTAATCATGGCTCGCTGCTTTTCCAGACAAAACCTAGAACCTAGAAAAGATAACCAGATTAGTAACCACGAATTACCACTGAACATGTAAAAGCAGAACATGACCTAGCATCTAGAAAATACAAGAACATTAGTAAAGAACAGATTGTAGTTGATACTTAAGAGGCCAAACATAATTTTTGCATGCCAAGGATCTCTAACAGCCCATACTATTGATACTTCACCATGACCCTCTGAGCCAGTCAGCCATAAGTGCTCCTTGCCATGTCCATATATTAAAAAGCTCCCCACCTTTAGGCCATGCAAACCTGTAACCAAAGAGACCAAAGGAAAAAATGTTATCAATACATACTGCTCCTTAAATAAGTGCCTTCTCACACGTCCTGAGCTGGGTGCCCAATGACCCAATGGCTGGAACATAAACAACAAATTACTATTACACTTAAAAGGCCAAACATAACTCTTGTATGCCAAGGATCTCCAACACCCATAGGATCAATAGATCCTTCACCATGACCTTCTGGGCTAGTCAGCCATAAGCGCTCCATGCCATTTCCACCAAAGAGACACATGAGGGGGAGTCTAGGCCTTAAGTAGACTATTTCCTCACCCCCAACATGTGATCCATTCTGGCTTTTTGAGTCCCATGCAAAGCCTCCTGGTATCTCGCCATGGAGGCCATCAAAGGAGTACCTTCCCCACAGTGTCTTCACTGAGCTGGTTCAGGTATTTATTCTTCAGTGTTTTGGATTTTGTTTTTGTTTAATTATCAAAACAGTCCATTTTTTTCTTAATATTCATGTGTCTGAGGATTGAACTATGATGTTGCAGTCAATTCACAGGACCATGTAGTAAGCTCAGTATGCATACTGGGCTTTCTGAGCTCTTCTTTCTGGAAATAGTGTCCTGCCTTGACAGGCAAGTTGCTGTCAGAACTCAAAGATCTTTAGAAGAGGGATTAAATATGGCATGAGTAGATGCTGCTGGGAAAGGAGATAGGGTCAAGACAGAACCATGGTTTAAGATTAAACAATGGTGGTCACACATCTTTGGGATGGTAAGGGATCTGGAAACCAGAACTTATGAGGAACAGTTGAAATAGCTGGGTTTAGTTTGGCCTTAAGAAGAGAAGAGTAAAGGGAAACATGGTAGCTGCCATCAACTCTCCAAAGAACTATCATACAGAAAACAGAGGAAACTATCTCTGTTTCTCTAGAGGGCAGAGCTAGAACTAATGGGTGGAAATTTCAGAGAACCAGGTCTTAGCTAAATGGTAAGAGAAAAGTTCATGATAATGGCTGTTCAACAGTAGAACAACCTACATTTGGAGCTGATGGACTCTTCTCTGGAGGCATTAACACAGAAGTTGGATATTAACCTGTAGTCCTTGTCTAGAAAAGGAGGGTGGACTTGAAGGCTTTCCTGGTTCCTGCCAATTTCCTTGATTAAATGCATGATGACAGATTTACTTTTAAGAACCAGACTGCCAGTTATTGTTAAATGGAGAGCCATTTGGTAATCTGAAACGGAGGCTCAAAACCACTTGCGATGGAAAGAGAAGAAAACCTTCAGACAGCCTTCCACATAGCCATTCTTTCATTGAATTCAGATAGACATTACAAGAATAGACTGAGAAAGGACACATACATGTTCTAGACATTTAATTATCTTTTTGTGGGATATTTTACTTTAAATACAAAATGTAAAAAAAAAATGATACTTGTGAGTGAGTGTGTGTGAGAGAGTGAGAAAGGCAGAGAGATAAAGAGTACTCCTATTTCTGCAGTACAGTAGAAGTTATTTATTTAAAAATCTTTAAAAGGTATCTTGTTAACACCCTTTCATATATTCTTTTGGCCCCAAATATCCCACAGCTCCCAAAGAGAAGTACAGATCTTCTGAAGATCTCACTGCTTTAGCTACTCATGAACATATATTTTATAAATGTCACCCTAAAAAAATGTGTCCTTGGAAATATGGTGAGTTATTAAAGTAAGTGCGCATGTCACACTCATCTCCTATGTTTTCCTTTTTCCTTTTCCCCCTTTCTTTGTAATCATACTTTTAAAAATCCATTTTTTAAATAAAAGAGAATTTCAGAACATAATGCAATAAGTTTTGCTTTAAAAAAATTAAAATAGAGCCAATTAATATTTAAGGGTTCAGTGGTGGGAAGATCTGGAGAGAGGGACTGGTTAAGGTTTGATTTTTTAAGAAGGCTTGCTAAACATATGCAATGACTTGATTAAAAAACGATCTACCCTAAAATGCTGGCACGGATCACCTGTGCTTCCAAAGACGCTGAGCAAGGTCTTAGAAGTATTACATTCTAGGCAGGCAGGCTGTTCCCCAAATAAGGAGGGTTTATGAACCATAGAGTTGTAGAGTTGGAAGAGACCACAAGGGCCATCCAGTCCAACCCCCTGCCATGCAGGAAATCACGATCAAAGCATCCCTGACAGATGGCCATCCAGCCTCTGTTTAAAGACCTCCAAGGAAGGAGACCCCACCACGCTCCAAGGGAATGTGTTCCACTGCCGAACAGCTCTTACTGTCAGAAAGTTCTTCCTAATGTTGAGGTGGAATCTCTGTTCCTGGAGTTTGCATCCATTGCTCTGTGTTCTAGTCTCTGGAGCAGCAGAAAACAAACTTGCTCCATCCTCAATGTGACACCCTTTCAAATACTTAAACAGGGCTATCATATCGCCCCTTAACCATCTTTTTTCCAGGCTAAACATACCCACTCCCTAAGTCTTCCCTCATAAGGCATGGTTTCCAGACCTTTCACCATTTTAGTCGCTCCTCTGAACATGCTCCAATTTGTCAACATCCTTATTATCCAATAACCAACATTATAAATTGTGCCCACAACCTCTAACTGTTACCCAAATTGTGTGGGGTTTGTTCAGATCCCACTAATGTCCAAAAATATGGGGAATTTTAATTAAGTTTTCTGTGGGGTTTTTTCCAGGCTGTGAGGCCATGTTCTGGAAGAGTTTATTCCTGACGTTTCACCTGCATCTGTGGCTGACAATTCTCTGAAGATGCCAGCCACAGATGCAGGCGAAATGTCAGGAATACACTCTTCCAGAACATGGTCTCACAGCCCCAAGAAAACCCACAGAAAACCTATGGATGCTGGCCGTGAAAGCCTTTGACTTCAAATTTTAATTAGCTTAATGTGGTAGTGAGATGCCAGGTAACAATGGGGCCTTTTCACCTCTGTATACTGGTACTCACTGATGAGACTCCAAACCCGGGGATTAAACAAAATGTTTTGTTATTGGAAAATAATCAGGGGAATGCACACATGCATACACTTAGGCTTCAAGCAGTCACACAAGGCTAACAAATAAAGTGGGAAGTATTTGGATAGAGGAATAGGTTGAACTGATGGTGGGTAATACTGTACCAATCCAAAGAGCAGATCGCACAGGAAACTGGGAGTGTGGAATCCGGGAGGGAAAAGTTGTGACACAGACTAACGTGGAGACAGAAGGAAGAGGATCTGTGTACCTGGTGACACAGACCGACAGAGTGATGAGATGCTGGAAGCTGTTCACACTTTGGCTGAGTTTGGGGATGATATTTATATTTGATATTTCACCTGAAGGGGTGAGTTTGAGTTGAATACAATGTCTGCCAGAATTTCCCAGGGTTAAAAAATGGATCTCCGGATGTGTTAATGATCACTAATGGTTTGAATGTTGAACTTGAGTGGTCTCAGGCAAACCTCTCTTGTCCTTGAGAGAGGCGAGAACAAAGACCAGTTTTGCAAGCAAAGAGTGTCCAGCTACTTTGATTGGTTAGTGAATGACTCACTTCCACAGATGCCCAGGAGGAATTAGCCCATTATCTCCCTAACCTATCAGTTCCAGAGGATTTCACATCATTCTTACCTGAGTGTGTCTTTGAGGAATTTGAGCTGGCTAGTGCCTTAGGTTTTCTGAGCAAACCTTGGTTCCTTGATTGGGAGGTCCCTGGTCTAACTTTAACCATGTGGAACACCAATTATAAGCCAGTATATGAAATACAGGCAATTGATGAGTTATGGGAAAAGGTGGGGCCTGTCAGGGCAGGTTACATAATAAAGTGATGGTCAATGCAAATTGAAACTAGAGTTGTGCACTCTAAAACCAAGCCCCAGATTACACTCTAACGGGCTAATTTTGAACTTCACCTACATTTTTCTGAGACAGCTCCACATGGAACCCATTGCAGCCACCTCCTGTGGATGTGGCCAATGTGTGTGTGTGTGTGTGTGTGTGTGTGTCAGTGGCCAAATCTGCTTTTTCCAAGTTATTGCCAACTGAAGCACCAACTAAAAGTAGTGCTCCTGACCACAGCCACCAGGAGCAAAGCTGTTTCTCAAAGGAAAACTAACAGTAAATGCTTGTCTCCATGAAGAACAGAATGTGCCTCTAATACAAAATTGACTTTCCTACTGGCCAACAGTACACTGTCTACGCTGAATTTACTTTCAGCATATTGATCCACATCCACCATGCTCAAGCATTAATTCAGCATTTTCATGGCCTTCCTGGACTCAGATAGAAAAGTGAAAATATGCTGTAGATCATCATCTTATTGAGACAGAGCTATAGAGAGAGAAGTAGAGATGGAGCTGGGTGTCATGAACCCCCAATGCCCAATCCTCAGATGATTTTCTTCATGTAGATGTTGAATGGCATAGGAGGCATGGGGGAACAAATGAAAGAAAATACATGAGGCCAGCACCATTGTTAAATGAAAAAGTAGATATATAAATCTTCACTTATTCCTTTTTACACACAAGAATGAAAGGTTTCAAAAGTTTTCTCCCTACTGGGTGAGATTATGAGTATTAGAGCATCTTTTTAATGATTTTTTTTTTTACATTTGAGAACTTTTTTGCAAAAGATTCATTTGAGCAAAAAAAAAAAAATTGTGTGCAAATGTCCCTGTTGCACAGAAAGGAGTCTTTTGTGCACATGATACTGTATTTTGCACAAAATGTGGCTTTGGAAAGCCCCAGGTTTTTTGCCCTCCCACCCAAATGGCAATGCCAAACACAAGAGTTGGATGAAATAAGGCCACAACTGGTGACAGCAAATGGGATATGCAGGCATGCAGTTATTTGCATGTGGAAACCTAGTTTAGCCGGATCTCCCAAAACGTTCAGGTTTGAAACCCAGGGTATAGACCTTGTGGTTCCTGCAAGCCTAATCCCATGAAGGGATCAGAAGGCCCAAGGGATTCCCTCAGGTGGGACTGAATGGCACTCTTTCCTAAGGAAGTCATCTTGGGACAAGAACCCACCAAACATCCCCCTTCAAACGGGTGAATTCTTTCATTTTGCAGTGCCACCAAAAGCCTTCAGAGAGAGCCAGTTGACACTAAGGACTTTATCAGACCACCCTCCTTTTCTGTTCTTTTGTCGGCATAGTTTATGACATTTTTATGCCAGCAAAAGAACCCCCTTTACCACACTTACTTTCCATCCCGTCCAAAGGCAGCCCCGGCAATGACGGAGGAGTGAACGGAGCTCCGTCCACTTCCTGGAATAAAATCTCAGCAATTCTCACAAAAACACAGAAACTTTAAAAGTCCCAAGTAAACAGGGGAGGTTCATAAAAAGAGTGTAGCCTACCTGGATGTTGCGGTCTCACCTGGAAGTGTTCTGGCCAGACCAGCCATTGAGGGGGAAAGGCACAAGGTTTCAAACGCCAGCAATGCTGGCAAAAAAAGCACCACCACCGATCTAGTGACAGCTTGCCCCATCAATAAAACAGAATGGCTTTTTGAAAATAACTAAATGTGAAAGGATGACGTCATCTGGTACACACACCATTTCATGTTTATGCGGCGACATTATGATGCTGTATTTGATGTGTCTGATAAAGTCCCAAGTACCTGCACTTGGCCAGTTGTGACATAAAAATAATGCTTAACCAATTAGCCAAATAAAGAACTGTGATTAACAAGTTCCAAAATTACATAGCATGAAGTTGGGGGGGGAAGCATATCACCTACCACTTGTGGCATGATAAAAATCCTACTCATCCCCAAAAAGGTGACTGGAAATTCCCATGGCTATATAGAGGTGGATGGACAGGGAGCAGAAATGCTAAAGAGGCCTGAGTCAGGGCAGCACTGCCTTAAATAACTTGCACAGCCCTGCATGCCATTGTGCACCCTGCCATGTCATTTTTCTTGATCTTCTGAGATATATTTTCTTCTTCTTGATGAAAAAAGGTGAGTATGCACTTTACATCAGAGTCTCTAATCAATATGGTCCATAGTGCATTGAGCTCCTTTACTCTGTGGAGTTATGCACACGCAATCTTTTCCTTTGTCAACTTCATTTTTTAAAAGATGTCCATGATGATGAAAAATAATTAAATATCCCTACAATTTAATTGGTAAGAATCTGGTATTTTTACTGATGTAACATGGCAGAGCTTGCTTTCCTGTCATTACTTTCATAAACAATGGCTGCTAACACACTGCAATTTGACACTGCTTTAACTATCATGGCTCCATCCCATGGAACCCTGGGATTTGTAGTTTGTTGTGGCACCAGAGCTCTCTGTCAGAGAAGGCTAAATAGCTCACAAAATTACAAATCCCAGAATTCCACAGCATTGAGCCATGGCAGTTAAAGCGGTGTCAAACTGCATTATTTCTGCAGTGTGCCATCCAATGTCACTGCTGAGCACAACTCTGTTACAATCTTAACATTTTTGTCATCTTATCTCAAATATTTTCTTATAAACTCAAGCCTAGAGACAGAGTAAATGCTCTAAAAGAGAGTGAGAGTCCCTATGATGTAAGCTAGAATTATCATGCTCTTTGCCTCGTTACTTTCCCTGATTTGTTGTTTGTTGAATATTTTTTTAAAAATTCAATTATTTTCAAACCAGAAGTAGACTTCTGTTCACTTCCAATTTTGTATTTGCATTTGTTTTGTTTTGGTTTTTAGGTTTTGGTGTGTTCTTTTGTTTTGTTTTGTGGGGGGGGGTGTTTTGTTTTTGGCATTTTTGTAGCTTGTGCCCCTCCTGGAGAATTCCAGCGCAGAAAGGTATCGTCTCCTGGTATAGGCAGAAGTACTATTTCCACTGAAATTAATAGGAAAGACATTTGGGGAGCCAATATTTGCAAAAGATGGAGCAACCATCCTTTGCAAATATGGACTCTCCAGATGCCTTTGCCATTCACTCCGATGGGTATTTCTGTTGGCCATTATTATTGTGCCAAAGAAATCACATCTAAATAGAACTTCAGCTTATCTGAACATCTGATTATCCATGCAGTTTTGCCTACCCCTGTGAAGACACACCCAACTAAAGGTGGTGGCAGGTTTGGGTGTGCAACGCCAGTACCCTGGTGAGATCAAACTCCTTTACCCAAAAAGGCTCTGATGCTGAATATCCAGTTCAAAAAAGGGGGAAGTTTATTTTAAAGAACAAAAGAAAAGGGGTTTCTCCTCCCCAGCTCTAAAAGGCTTGAAATGAAAGGTACTTTACAGTTGGAGTTTCAGCAATCTTCAGGGTGACATCTCTCTGGGTTTGATCTCCTCACTCAATGGAGGTGGTGCAGGGTCTTCCAGCTCCTGATTCCTCTGACTGTTGTAACTAATTTGGCTGATGACTGTTGGTAACTAATTTGGCTGATGACTATTGGTAACTAATTTGGCTGATGGTGTAAGAAATGCCCTTCCCGGCTGTCTGGGCCTGTTTGCCACCAGAACTGCTCTCTGCAAGCTCACAGTGAAGACTGCCCAAAGGAACAAAAAGCTTCTAGGTGAACAGAGCTTGCTGGGAAAGGACAAACCAAACCAGGAAAAATGCAGGGGAATTCTTAGCTCCTCCCACAAGTCTAATACAATGAAGTATTCCTATACTCAGACATGCTAAGGCCTTGAAAAGAAAACAAAGGAAAATGCAGGGGAGATTTAAACAGTCCTGGCTGGACATCACAACCCCCTTAGTTAAAGAGAAAATTGCAAGGAGCAGCAGTATTCCCCTAACAGCAGAGCTACTTTGCCAGCAAATTGTTTCATAAACTTGATTACAGGACAAATTCATATTACTGTATACAACACCAGTTATTACTATTTTTTAACTAATCTAGAGACATACTTGTTTAAATTAATGTTTGCAGGATTCCCCCAGATTATCTTTCACTGTCCTGCAACTTAATATCTATTCTGCAAAATTATTTGCTTATTTGTAAATAGTTTGACATATTCACAAAAGATACAGTACTACATGCATTTTGTTGCTCCATTATAGCCATCTCATTTATAGCTGATAAAAAGAAATCATGCACTGCTGTGCCTTACAGTTTCTTTCACTATGATGTTTTAATATTAAAAGGGGCAAACATAACAAGTAGCCATTATGAGTAAGACTACAGAAAAAAAGAAAAATTAAAAGTTTCAAAATAAGCCAGATATTTTGCTCTTTGTTCTGCCTAGGTATAATGATTTTTTAAATTTTTTATTTAGTTATTTATACCCCGCTCTTCAGCCACAAGGCTATCAGAGTGGCTTACAAATTGTTTTAAGCAATAGCTATTTACACATCTACACTGCATTAAACAGTTTCTTTCCAATGTGTGTTAGCTAATTGCCCCCCACAAGCTTTACCGATCTACTCAATTTACCGACCTATGAAAGGATGGAAGGCTGAGTGAACCTTGGAGCCTGCTGGAATCGAACTTGCAACGTGGTGGCTTGCAGTACTGGCATTCAACCACTGCGCCACCAGTGGTTAAATTTCCCACCTTATCATTCTAATTAGCAGGAAAATGTGAAGGGACATTTTTTTAAATGCAGTAAAGAGCCTGATATCTAACCAGAGCTGTTTTCTTATGATGACTAACTCAACATGGACAATTCTGCACAGTTGGTTCAAGCACATAGTTCCAGCTGTTTAATTTTTTGTGCTGTGAATTTTGTTGAGTGTTTCTATTTTATCTCGCTTTGACTATACTGTTGCATGATTTATTTTGTTTTCCAGATGTTGGTATGTATGTTTATTGAAAGCTGTTCAGAACACATTTCTCTTTTAACTCCCTACCATGTTTTTCTGATGGCAGGAAAGGGCCACTATATATATATATATATATATATGGGGGGGCTTTTGGAACAAAGGGGTTTTCAACTGGGTGGGTGTTGTATTTATTTTTTTTTACTTACATATTTCAAAGGCTGTTTTTTCCCCTGAAAATTAATTGTGTTTTCACATTTGAGCTTCTTTTGTGTTTTAATAGTATTTTTAGTCAGTTTTATTGTGAACTGCCTTGGGTGCCATTTTGGAGAACAAGATGGGATATTACTCCATCCATCAAACAAACTTCATTTTATAGGACATACTGTATGTTGGAATGTGCAAATTGAGGCCCCTTTGTGATGCCTCCTGGGGGGGGCAGGCCAGATCCGCTTAGGTGTCAGGATTTGCCTCTCCTCACAGAACTAGACCCCTGGCTGCTGCAGTCAGCACAGCCTCTTTTCAGACTCAGGCCCTGGCTGTGGGAGTCTTGGAAGAACCAGGGTCAAGGTCTCAGATGCAGCTAGCTACGATCATGCAGCACACCTGAAGCAGCCAGGGGAACTGCTATTTAAGTGGCATTCGGCCACTGCAACTTTTGTGCTGTCTGTAGCTGGCCTTGGGGTCTCTACTCCTAGACCCTGCTACCCATATCCCTGGGCTCTGACAGTAAGAAACTTCCCAACCAATCATAGCTTCCTGTTGGGCAGCCAATCAGCACACTTGGGGTGGAAACATGGAAAGCTTCAATTCTATTCTAAACATGGCAGCAGAGGGGCTCTCACATCCTGGGGTGTGGGGGGTGTAGCATGGGTCTGTTTGTGTGTGGGGTGTGTGTGTGTGTGTGTGTAACATGGGGTGTTGCAGCATGGGGTTTGTTTGTGTGATTACATGGTGGCGGTGGAGGGACTCTCACAACCTGGCATGCGTGGTGTGTGTAGCATGGGGGTGTTTCTGTGATTGCATGGAGGCAGTGGAGGGGCCCTCATGTCCTGGCGTGCATGGTGAGTGTGTAGTGTGGGGTGTGCATGTAGCATTGTGTGTGTGTGTGTAGCATGGGTGTTTGTGTGTTTGTGCAATTGCATGGCAGTGGCAGAGGGGCTCTCGTGTCCTGGCACGTGTGTTGTGTGTGTGTATACACAGTTGCATGGCAGCAGCAGAGGGGCTCTCGCATTCTGCCTCATGGTGTGTGTGTGTGTGTGTGTAGCATGGTGTGTGTGTTTACGCATGGTTCCATGGCGGTGGAGGGGCCCTTGCATCCTGGCACACATGGTGTGTGTGTGTACATGTGATTGCATAGCGGTGGCCGAGGGGCTCATGGCATGAAACTAGCTATCATAATTAATTTAAAAAATTATACATTAATGCATCAAATGATCATACTCTTGACATGTTTCCTCAGTGGCCAATCAGCAGAGTGGGAACGGAAACATACAGAAGCATTTTATATCTTTAGATAACGATGTATGTTATGCTGGGTATAACTAGTAGCCTTTAAATAGCCAAAAACACTCCCAGAGGCTTCTGGGAGTATGACTAGCCATTTTCATGCCCAATTGTCTTTGGGGTTGTTTGGGCTGGTGATGTTGAGACAGAGTGTGGCGGGGTATGGGGCAACCTGCCAGGCTAAGGCCACTCCTCTATTGTACAGTACCACTCCCGCATCCGCTGATTCAATTATCCACGGTTGGCAATGATGGGGAAGGGAGGGGGAGGAATCTCACCTCTCCCATCCCTTCCCCTTGGAGGACTCCTAGTTGCTACGGCGGTGATTGCGGTATTGAAGGGGGACGGGAGGAGTGATCTAGCTTCCTGCCCTTACCCCCGCAGTCGCCAATGCGGTGGGGCCATAGCTCGAGCAAAAGGGAAAGGGGAGAGCGATCTAGCCCCTTCACCCTTTCACCCCCACGATCACCGTTGCGGTGGGGCCATGGCAGGAGTGAAGGGAGTGGGAGGAGTGATCTCTCCCCCCTTCCCTCAGGACAGCTCCTGTTGTCGTGGTGGGGCCATGGCAGGGGCAAAGGGGGAAGGGGAGAAAGCTAAATGTGCCCCAGGATGCCGTTAGCTATTATCCTGGAATTCGCCATCAGTGGGGGGGGGGGCAGGGCAGAACCAATCTCATGCAGATACGGGGGTGCTACTGTATACAAGTAATAAAGCACGCACACAATATCTGGAAGGAAATCTCTGGTTTCCAAGACTCTGATCCACACACCAAGTACCACAGGAGCACTCTTTTCAACATATTTAGGGGCTATACTATGACAGTCTGCATACACATCAACCAATCAAGCACAGTTTGGTGAAAATAGATCTAAGTCCTCAGTGATCATACAATTCCTTCTAGCTGCATAACATTTTCAGATTGGTAGAAAAAATGGTGCCACTATAAATGTGAGTGAAGAATATAAACGATTGGCCAAGGTACTTTACTCTTTACTGCCAACCAATTTCACTGCCATGATTCTATAAAGAAGGTGGTTGGCATGACAAAGAACAGTGTCTAAGATATTGACTTTCAGATATAAAAAATATTCAGATGAAGGGAAACAGGGCCCTTAGCTGTTATAAATGCAGAATCATCTTGAAATTCCATGGACAAGATTTGCAATCAAATGTAAGTTAAAGGCTTTCTAATTTTAATGGGAACCTTTTGAACAGCAGGAGACAGAAGTCTGAATTGAGTCTCAAAGTTGGAAGATTAAAATTGTTCTGTTCCGTATCTCAGGAAAGATAGCATGAACCATTTTATATTAAATTCTGCATTAAAATACAAAGAAATTTAGCATCAAAATTGTCAAATTTATAGTAAAATGCTACATAAAGGTGATGCATGGAATATCTAAGATGGTTATTCTAATCTTTGCAGCAGGCACCTATATCAAACAGAACAGAGTTCATTTATGTATGCATTCAGTGTAAGTATTGTAAAACGTCTCCTGAAAAGACAGACAAGATTTCTTCTTCAACTCAGTAAAACTGCTTTCTCTTCCATCCAGCCTCTTCTAAATATGGTCCCTCTTTTCCCTTTCTTCCTGGTGTAATGGTAACAGCAGTAGCATCATCAGGACATGCACCAGCATTAGAGAGTAAAACCAGGAGATGCAATAGTAGCAGCACTGAGCCAGATATCAGTAGCAGAAACAGCAACAGTAACAACACCAGGAAGAAGGAAAAACTGTCCCTTTCCCATCCTCTATCTTCCTTTTGTTCTAGCATGTTGTGGTGAAAAGACATGCTGATCCTTGAGCATGGGGTCTCAGTTTGCACCCTGTTCAATTAAGTTTTCTCATGGATCTGTATCTCTAATGTTTTCTCTTTCCCCTCTTATCCTTGCCAACATGTACACTGATCACTCATCTTTCAAATATCTTGGTTATTAAAAGTTAATAAGAAGTACTGTAATGTTAAAAGTTAGTAAGGAATAATATATTAATTTCAGCTAGAGTACACTGCTCCTCTGGAAGTGTAAGAATAAGTGCCTGGCTACAAAGATAAATCTATGAATCAAAGGTGGAGAATTCTGAATCAGAAATGTTTTCTGTGTCTCTGAGCATATGCCAAAAATTGTTTTGCACAACTGAATTTCTGCATGCTATGCATCCCCACTCCCTATGCAAAGATCAGTGTTCAAGTGCATGTTTTTCTCATTTAAGTAAATGGAACCTACATCTAATTAGTTAATTTTTATTTTTAAAGAAAGACATTGATAGGGATAGGAAGGTGTGAATTCAGCTAGCTGTATGCTTTCCCTTACCAGATCTCTCAAAGTGTGTGAACCACTGAAGGAAAGGGTAGTGAAAAGTAGGATGGGAGTAGTGAAGGGTGAAAAGGAAAACAGAAAAAGGGAGGCTTGAGGGAAACTTTACATTTAATTCTCTAAGTGCTTAACACTGTTGATAACAATATCAAACACTCTAGATCACTAAGGGTGTTAAAAGGGACTTAATTCTGAGAAGACATTGAGAGGGCATCAGTTTAGCTAAATTAATTGATTCCAATAAGAAATTCCAACTTACCAAATGCCTCAGAGTTTCTGACCCACTGACAGGGCCGGTTTAAAGCACCCACAAGATATGCAGGTGCGGGGGGGCATCGGTGCAGGGCCCCCCATCGTGCAGACCCCCCCTTACTCTCTCCTCTGGTTGGGGTGGGGCAGTAGCATGGAGGAGTTGGAGCAGTCAGAGCCTGCTGGAGACGGATGGACTTACTTTCCTGTACGAGAGCCGGGAGGAGGGGAGAGATTTGAGAGAGAAAGGCTGGTGGGTGAGTGACTGTGACTAGGGCTCCTCAGGCCAACGGGGTCATGTGGGAGGGGGGCTGCCATGCCAGGGGGTGGGACAGGGCAAGCTGCAGGAGGGCCCTCCTAACTCTCCTCCTAAAAAAACAGGAGAGAGAAAGAGAAAGAAAGAAAGAGTGAGCAAGCCAAAAACCTCGTGCTGGCTTGAGGCACTTAGAAATGACTATAGGGCCTTTTTTTAAAAAAGCAGTGTCTCCTTCTTCCTTCCTTCCTCCGCTCCCCCTCCCCAAGCAGGACAAACTGCCCTCTGTGTGGCTGAAGCTGGGAGGAGTTTGCTGCTCCCTCACTCCCTCCTCCCAGGGGATCATCAAAATGCAAGGCAGGTGTGTGTTCCTATTTATGTCAGAGAGGGGTGAGTATGTGGTGTGTGTGAGAAAGAGTGGGGGAGGGAAGTGTGAAGGTCATCTCTTTCCCTCTCTTTCTCCCCTCCTGCTCTCTCAGGGAAAGGGTGGTCCCTTTCCCCTTCAGAAAGGACTCCTTCCTTCCTTCCTTCCCCTTCCTTTCCTTTCCTTTCCTTCCCGTCTATCTCTTGTCTAATCTCTCTTCTCTCCTTCTCCTGCCTCTACTGAGAAAAGGGTGCGCCCCCTCTTCTGCCTTCCAAGGGACCCCATGGGGCAGCCACACTCCACATATATCCCCTTCATCCCATCTTTCCAGCTGCTCTTAACATGTCCTGGGTTCTCTCCCCTCCCTCCCTTTCCCCTTGGTCTTCAGCTTCCTCCCCTTGCTGCCAACTGAGTTCAACCTGCAAAAGGAATTTGTGTGTTTGCCTATGTGCCTTCAAGTGATTTCTGACTAAGGCAAACCTACCATTGGGTTTGCTAGGCAAGGTTTGTTCAAAGGGGGTGTGCCTTTGCCTTCTTTTGAGGCTGAGAGAGTGTGACTTGCCTAAGGTCACCCAGTGGGTTTTCATGGCTGAGTAAGGATTCAAACCCTGGTCTCCACAGTAATAGTGCAATGCTAAAACTTCTACAACACTCTGGCTCTTTTAACAGAAGAATATAAATAAAAACTTGGAGTAATATTACTAGGAACAATGGTTTTATTGTTGTCACTAAAACACCAGTATCCCATTAGTGTTATGTGAGAGCCATTGGGCTAGAGCAGTGGTTCTTAACCTTTTCTTTGACAGGGACCCCCTTTAAATTCCTTTTGTTGCCCAAGGCATAACTCAAGATTTAAAACCCACATAATAATAGCTAATAATAATAGCTAACCACCACCAGCAGCACCACAACAACAATAATACAATTACATCATCCATTTAAAAAAAAACCACGGAAAACCTACAGATGCCAGCCGTGAAAGCCTTCGACCCCCAAGTATTTGTTGCCAGTGTCAAATCCTTATAGAATTTTCTCAGTTTCAAAAGAAGCTTACTGTGGTGCACCATTTTATGGGAGTGAAGAGTGTGGGACTACTGTTGATAGAAGTATAAAGTTCCTTTCATTATGTGATTTTTTTTTAATCCAACTCCTTGGCCGAAATACTCTGATTGGCTAACAAATAATTAAAAGTATGCAAAGGGGCTTGTGGAACTTTTGGGTCTGAGAGGAGGAGGCTGTAGCATGGGCTTTCGTAGACCTGAGAGGAAGTAGACCAGGGAGATTTTCAGACCTGCCAAAATGCCTGTTTGCCGTGCGAGCAGCCTCCCGACACTGCTGCGCGGCAAGGGTCTACTTCGGACGACGCTGTGCCTCTCGCAAAACCGTCCGTGTCACTTCCGTGAATCTTCGGACGGCTCAGCGCCATATTTCAATCACGGAGGTTGCCCGAGATTGAAATATGGCGCTGAGTCGTCCAAAGCTTCACGGAAGTGACACGGACGGTTTCGCGAGAGGCACAGCGTCGTCCAAAGTAGACCCTTGCCGCGCAGCAGTGTCGGGAGGCTGCTCGCGCGGCAAACAGGCATTTTGGCAGGTCTGAAAATCTCCCAGGTCTGTGAAGGCTTATGCTGCAATTTCTTGCTCTTCGTCTCAGGGGTGATACAAGATCCCTTTGCATACTGATATTCCAGACTAACATAGCTATGTCTTTGAAAAGAAAAGCAATGAAACGATGGTAAAAATCAGCAGCCAAGCTTATGAGTGTCAGGTCAGGTAAAACAACAGTGTAATTTTTAAGAACATGTCTTTGTGAAATTAACAAAGGCTGGATGGCCATCTGTCAAGGACACTTTGATCATGATTTCCTGCATGGCAGGGGGTTGGGCTGGATGGCCCTTGTGGTCTCTTCCAACTCCACAATTCTATGATGCTATGATTCTATGATTAAACTTTCCCTCAGAAGCACTCCTGCTTCTTCCTGCAAGTTTGTGGCTGGAGTGGATTGAATGGCAATGTACAGGCCCAGCCAGCCAGCATTTGCCTTGGTTCCTGTCATGTGGCTACTCCACTACAGGGAAGAGGTGGGCCAAGCAGCTTTCAAGCCTTTGTGGACCCACTGTGAGGACATTGTGGACTCCAGGTTAAGAACCACTGGGCTAGAGAATGCTGGAAAAGGAACAATGCAACTAGACCTTAAGAAGAGTGCTGGCAGGGGAATTCTGGGAGGTGTAATCCAAAAGTAACTTTCCCAGGCTCTGAATGCAGCCTAGAATCATAGAATCATAGGGCTTGAAGAGACCCCAAGGGCCATCCCATCCAATCTATTAATGCCCTGCAGGAACACATAAGCAAAGCCCTCACAACAGATGTCCATCCAGCCTCTGTTTAAAAACCTCCAAAGAAGGAGACTTCACCACACTCCAAGGCAGTGCATTCCACTTCCGAACAGCTCTTACTGTCAGGAAGTTCTTCCTAATGTTTAGGTGGAATCTCTTTTCCTGTAGTTTGAACCCACTGCTCCGTGTCCTAGTCTCTGGAGCAGCAGAAAACAAGCTTTCCCCATTTTCAGTATGACATCCCTTCAGATTTTAAACATGGAAGTCATGTCACGTCTCAATCTTATCTTCTGTAGGCTAAACATACCCAACTCCCTAAGCCCCTCCTCATAGGCCATGACTTCCAGACCTCCCACCATCCTTCTCAGTATCCTTCTTGAATTGTGGTGCCCAGAACTGGACACAGTATTCCAGGTGAGGTCTGAACAAAGCAGAATGGAGTGGTACTATTAATTCCCTTGATCTAGACACTATACTCCTATTAATGGAGCCTAGAATCGCATTGGCTAATTGCTAATAAAAAAATATTATATTAGTGCCTATAATATAGGCACTAGAAGTAGCCCCTCTTATCCACTGGGAATTGGTTTGGGGGGGATGTGGATACCGAAAACCATGGATAATAGCAAACGCCATTGAAAATAATGGGACTTCTGGTTTAAAATATCATAGCATTGCCTTGGAGGACCTAGAAAATGGCTAGAGAGGACATATTTTTAGGAAGACTATAGTAGGTGTGCTTTTTTGTGTTCCGTGGATAATTGAATTAGTAGATAATGAATCAGTGGATACGTGGGTCCTACTGTAATCTGAACATCCTGTACTGTGAATAGGTTAGGTTACATTGACCTGAGATAAACATATGGGGCCCCAAAATAAAGTTGCAGGGGGGCCAGAATCCCTTAAACCGGCCCTGTCCACTGAATCAAGAAAGATGTGGGTGGAAAGCATAATGGGGGGAAGTGAGAGAGAGGAAGAAGCCCAAGAAGGATAAAATGGGGAGGGATGAGAGGTAGCAAATCACTTAATTATCCAAGTACCTAGCACTGTGTGAGCATCAGTAAGAACACTAAAGGATTACAAAGGAATTCGTTATAGCTCACCCCCAATAATATTGGGCATTATTAGATATACAATAGAGACCAGAATGCAATCAACAGAGGAGGATAAATGGAGAGTCACAACACACCTCTAGACCAGTGGTGAGTTGGAAACATTAGCTCCTTAGGCCTAAAAGCCTGAAAGTTTATAAAAGTGAGAGGTACTAAACTAAGAAACAAATCAGTCTACTGCCCACCATATGAAGACTCATTTTTCTGACTTTACATTCTTCTTCAATTACTCTACAATCCCAGCTCTTCAACTGCTCCCCTGCTATTCTTCTGCTGTGTTTGACTGCCTAGAAATGGACGATTTGATGAATTTCCCTCAATTCTACATCCCTCTCCCTAGGCCTTCCTGTTTTACTGAATCTGTTAGAGGGATAAATTCTAAGAGATTATCAGACACTCTAAATATGGCATTATCACAATGCCAGGAGAGCGCTAAAGGGCTTCCTTTTCAGGCTACATTGTTCCCCTCTTGTTATGCTCCCATTTGGCTGTTGTTAGCCGATGCTGCTTTTTTATTGACGGGCTAAGCCATCAATTGATCCTCCATTCCGTTTCTGCCATGGAATGTCCTGCAACTGAGAAGGTACTCCATTAAGCTGGTGTGATGCCAGCGGCAATGGGAGGTCCGTGTCAGAACACTTCTGGGTGAGATCGGGACATCCAGGTAAGTGACACACTTTTTTGTACCCTCCCTGGGTTACTTGTTAAGTTTTAAGTGTGTTTTGGTGCATAGTGTCACTTTTACTGTTGAATTTTGCTCTTCATTTTTGAATTTCCCGTGCTCTCATCTCACAAGAGCAGCTGGGATTTTAATCCAGGAAGTGAAAGGAGCTCTCTTCGAGCTCCATTCACTCCTGGGCTGCCCTGCTGAGGCAAGGAGCTGTGCTTAAGGTAGATTTGAGGCAAGAAACTGTGATTAAGGTAGGTTTTATTTAATTTTTAGTGTTACAGGGATGGGAGAAGGGCGGGAGAGGAGACTGCGAGATGGGAATGCTTTTTTTGTTCCCATTTGAAAATCTCCTGACACTCTGAAAGTAATTAACTCATTGAAGTATGGGATTACCTTGGACTTAAATCAGGAAATCTAGTGAGTTAAGCCACATCAGGAAAAAAAAACCCTAAAGAATCAATAGCTGAATGAAGTACTGTACTTAACTAGTTATTTCCATGCTCTGTTTCTTCTCTTTCATTTCCTGTCTTTTTAACTTTATTAGTATACAAAAAAAAAAAAATCCACAAGCAGAAGCATTTTACTTTACTTTCCGAGCCCTGGTGGTGCAATGGTTAAAAGCTGGTACTGCAGCCACAATGTTGTGAGTTCAATCCTGCAAGACTCCATGTTGACTGAGCCTTTTCCTGATGTGTGTGTGTGCGTGTGTGTGTTTTAGAAGCTATTTATGAAGACAAATGAACCAGGGGATAAGATTCCATTCCTGCCACATGAGAGAGCTTCCATCAGCATTAATGGCAAGAATTCCAGTGACTGAAGATTAAACATCTTTGTATTATGCGTCAACTCATTAGAAGTGCTTTATTCTGCAAAGAAAGCATGTAAAGTAACAGGGCAATTCTTCATAGCAAACTAGCTGCAAAATATGTCTCATTAGTTCCTAGTACGTTTCCTTGCAATGATTTGTTTCTCTGTCATATTGCCACTGTGTTTCTACTTACCCTTTCACTTGCAAATCCTACAGTAACTAGACATGATCTACAATAGTAGACAGCATCTATTGTCTAGACCAAACATACAGTACATTATTTTGTGATTATAAAGGCAGCTTTAGAAGGATAGAAAATCAGTTTTGTGTACTTATTTGCCATGTTTGTACCGCACCATGCCTCCAGTGGAGCAGCAGTAACAGAATGCCTTTTCTGATGCACTAGTGTAGGTTTGGAATACCTAATACCACTTTCAGAGTGAATATTTGAATACCATTTTCAGAGTGAATATCTTCTTTACCAGGGTTTGCAAAATTGTGTTTATTCCTTTCTAGCTATCTTGCCTGCAAACATGTACAATCTGAAATGTGCACCTATTGTCCACATTTTAAAAAGACAGAATGTTTCAAATAATTATGCTTTTTGAATTTTCATATTTTTATTCTTGAATTTATTTAACAATATTTTAACATTTTGTTCAATTGGAATTGAACCGTCAAACCATAGATTGGCATTTGGCTTTAGCAGGTCAGAATATTTGCTTTCAATTAGATAGTAGCACACAAATATATATTCATTGTATCCTATATTCTTAGTTCTGGTATAAATCTTCCACCAACATCTTCCCTTAACTAAAGAGGTAGGGAAAGTATTGATTGGTGTGTAGCACTGATTTCCTCCTTGGAATCATTTCTTTCATAATATGCAATCTGTGCCTCCTTCCCTCTTTCTTAAAAATACACTTTACATATAGGTGTGTGTGTATGCAGGGGTATGTTCAACACAATAAGAGAAACAAACAAGCACTCTGCCATACTAATATTTTTTAAAAAAACATGGCTTATCACGGGCCACCTGGCCTGACACCAAAGCAGTCATGCCTTTCTGTGTGTTTCAGCAGCTGTAGTGCTTAATGGCAGAAGGCCAAGAGCATTTCTAGAAATTGCTACTTATTAAAAGATTTCTCAATGGTCTCTCAATCAACAAGGGCCCATGAGGTGATGCACACCATATACAAACATTCCTTAGAAACAAATCAAGACATTTTTAAAAAGCACATACAGTCTGGCTTTAGGACCAAAGGCCATACAAAACACTGTAGTCTTAGCTATGTAGCAGAAGCTCAAAAGCAAGCAAAACCGGTGGATTTATTACTGCAGGTGGCAAATCCACTCTTGGTTTTATAGCTGCTCTTCTGAATTGGCTCCAAGTTGAACATGAGCTCTCCTAGCGCAAACCATTTATCAGGAATGGGGTCTGGCATATCTGGATGGCTCCTGTACAAACTGAAGCAGCTGTGAGGAGAGCAGTTACAAAACTGAGATTGCCCAACCCCTGTGGCAGACCCACTGCTGCCTTGCCTCAAAAGGGATGGAACCAGCCAAAAGTTCTACAACTAAGGTACCACTACTGTGAAAGCCCTGTCTTGTGTACTCACCAACCTGGCCTTCTGTGTGGGACATCCAACAGGGCTCCAACTGAGGATCTCAAATTCTGTTCAGTCTCAAATGGAAGGAGGTGATCATTAAGGTATCCTGGATCCAAGCCATTTAGGTCTTTGAATGTTAAAACCAATATTTGAATTGAGCTTGGAAGCAAATTGAAATCTGGTGCAGTTGGTACAAGACAACTGATATGGAGTCTCTAAAGCAACACCAAATAGGGAGTCTGGCAGCTGGAGTTTGCAGCCCTGTGATTAGCACATTCAAAGGCAACCCATGTACAGCACCTTACCAAATTCACTACCAAGTTCAAACAGTTTTACAACACTTGAATTTGCTAAGATGCACTTAGGGAAGGGAAGAACATATGGGTCACCACCTTAGAGAGTTGTATGCTCTCTGGAGAGCCATGGCAGCTTTACAGATCAGGCCAGGCTGAAATTTATGGCTGCAAGGAGGTCCTTTCTTAGAGTCAGGCATTGTGGATGAGGTGTTCTCAAAGACTGCCTTGCCCACATTTACCAAAGTGGAAGGGCAGGGCCAATAAAGTCTTCCAGAGAATCCACCATGATGTCTCTTTACTTATCACAGCAGTAGGAGATCTCCCCCCCCCCCCATGGTGGGAAACTCAATGCACCACCCTGCCTGCTCCCTTGTCTGAGGCAGGTGAGTCATCCTGCTTCATCAGTGGACTGGTCTAATAAGTATTTGACCACTTGCGTGTGATTGCATGTGTCTTTACCAGAATTTCCTTACTGTGTTCCACTGAGAACTCATGTTCAGCTTTTGGAAAGCATTCAGTGTGAAATCTTGCTGTTCCATTAGTTGCTATTTTGGGTCTTGAAACTCCTATTTCTGGTCTGGCTAAACCATGCTAGAAATATGGATTATTTGGGCCTTTGGTGGGCACGAAAAGAAGCTACTTCCAGATGATATTGTAACGTGATCAATCATGCGTTGTTAGGAAAAGTTCTATATGGTTTTTTTTTAACCAAAGTACAGAATTCAGAAGGCAACCCAGGGCTTGGATTTAAAAGGAATATGTTGCTTCCAGTCCAGAGTGAGATTGCAGGTCAAGAACTATTGAAGTAGTAATAGCTAAAAACATGTAATCCTGAGCAAAATATGGAGTTTATTTTTGCAGCCACACTTAACTTTATCTTCCTGGATGTATTTCTCTCTTTCTCTTTCAGTTCAGTTGGGAGTCAGGAGTAGATTAAATCAAAGTAGAAACAAGATTGAGGATGTGCATGGTGCCTTTCTCTGTGTACTGAACAGCATCACTAGAAAGAGTTTCCATGTGCAGGGAATACAAACAGATGGAAGAGAGGAACTATGCATACTGTTTGTTTATTGTTGTGTTGTGTGCATTCAGTCATTTCTGACTTACAGCAACCCTAAGGCATACCTATCTCAGTGGTTTCTTGACAAGATTTGTTCAACAGAGATTTGCCATTGCCTTCCTCTGAGGCCAAGAGAGTGTGACCTGACTAAGGCCACCCAGTGGGCATTCAAACCTTGGTCTCCCAGAGACCATCACATCTTAAATCACATCTTAAATCTGCTGTTCATCCATTTGGATATGAAGGTGATATGCCAATAAAATCAAAACAATAGCAATACAATAAACTTAAAATATGATGTAGCGGGGGTGGGAATCAGCATAAAACAGACAGACTGCTAATCTTAAGGTGTTCTTTGCAAATGGATAGGGTTCAATTCCAACACTGAAATATTGATACTGCTATCACCTCCATCAGAAGAGTGTTCTATAGCTGGGATGCCACAAATGAGAAAAAAGAAAAAAGTTCTTTTTTCTTTGTTGATAAATTGTGTATCTGGTCTAAGGTTCTTAGAGCAGAGCTGAGATCTTAAGTCTTGGGCAGGCTGATATGGGGAGAAATGTTCCTGCAGATAGTTGAGTCCCTAATCACTTCACCTTTAAAAATAAGCACCAGCACTTTGAATTGGGCTCAGAAGCCAATAGGCAGCCCACACTACTCCATCAAAATGGTTTGTAATACAGTTTGCTTTGCTATACTGGTTGCTTCCAAGGATAGTCCTATGTATAAAGCAGTAACCCAACTGGGAGGAATGGTGGTAGCTGCCAAAGAAAGGATCGGGTAAAAGGTGTTCCTATTCACTCAAGTTGCCAATGCTGGGTTTTTAGTAGAGATATAATTTAAATTCCTTTTCACTAATACAATTGATGGGCAAGGTTATGCAAAAAATAGTGGGAAGCTAAAGTTTTTATTTTTCCTTAATGCCTTGAGCTCTGTGTCAGCCTTGCTTAACCTGATGCCTCTCAAAACTGTTGGACAACATCTCCCATCATCTCCATCCCACATCACCTGGTTTCAGGGTTGGTTTAAGGAATTTTGGGGCCCTCTGCAATGCTTTATTTTGGGGGCCCCATATGTTTATCTCAGGTCAATGTAATCTAACCTATTCACAATACAGGATGCTCAGATTACAGTAGGACCCCCCGTATCCATGGATTCATTATCCATGGGGCACAAAACAGCACAACTACCATAGAGTCTTCCTAGAAAACCTTTGTCAGATAAGGAGGTCAGCAGGGGGGCCCCCTTGACCTTGGGGCCCCCTGCCAATGCTGATTTGGCAGACTGGTTAAACCGCCCCTGCCTGGTTTGAAGGGAGTTGTACATAACTCATAGTTTCTAGAGGGTACCAGGTTGAGAAAGATTGTTCTGTGTATGTCTTACTTCAGATTCTTGGGGGGGGGGGCTAACTGAGTATAACAAAGTTTCTGTTCTCCATACTGAGGCTGTGATCTTCCAGTATGTACAAAAACACACTTCAAAATGTCAGGGGAGTGCTGAATACATGAGAAGAGTGCATGATATTAGAGATGACATTTGCCATGTGAGGCCAAGTTGACAATTTTGCCTGAGAGAGTTCCTTTCATTGACTTTTGCTTTCATTCTGCTGTACAAGCTACTTTTAAAGGGAAACGAACCTTCAGTTTGATGCCATGAGATAGCTTGAGGTGAACAGCTAACTTCAAGGGAGAAACAATGTTATACAGGTTATAAAGTGAATAACATGCTAAGCGATTTTCAGGGGTTATTAGAAGTGGTGGGGAGACTGTCTTTCTAAGAATACTGTCCTCTCGCATATTCTCTGAGGATCCCCACCCAGATTTTGGGGATCCCCAAAGTATCTCAAAACACCATTTAAAAATGAGTGAAGTAAGCAGTAGGTAACATCATTTAGAAAAGCTCTACAGCAGGAATGGGCAACCTATGGCCTTCCAGATTTTGTTGGACTACAGTTTGCATAATCCCTGTCCACTGGCCATGCTGGTGGGGGTCTATTGGAGCTACTGTTCAAGAATATCTCCCTGTTCCTTAGACATGTGATTTACAAGAATAAACCAAGCAATCCCTGGTTTCTTTACAGTCCACAACTATGCAGAAATTGGCATCATGTGGTTAGCCTTGATGTCATGGCTGCTCTCTGTTTCCCATTCTGACTGCCACCCCACAATTCACCTTAAAATCTAGCCATATGCACTGAAGGATGGAGTTCTGTGGTGCTGGTGAGTTCGGCACTGAAGATTGATGCATCCAGCCCCCTCCCACTAGTGATTTGCAGAGCACCAAACAGAAGCAGTGACCCCTATCGTGATTAGAAAACTGCCAAATATAATGCTGCTGTGTCCCCGCGGTTACGCAATAGTACCGGCAGAGGATCAGCAGGACCGAGTGTCATCCGAAAGGGATGCCCTGCAGCGCAGCAGCCTCACAACGGGGACGAGGCTGCTAGCGTTATAAACCCTCATCCGAAAAAGTCTTATATCACCAAAAAAGAATAGTGCTAGGAGAAATGAAGGTGCTACTTCTTTATTTGCAAATCATGTCATGGTTGATACCATCCTCCAAGTGTTTCATTTAAATGGCTTTCTTGTATTATACTTGACCCTGATAGCAGATGTGAACAGTACATTTTTCTATCAAGTTCAGTTTTACAAAGACATCATATGTGAGTCTAAAAGATGTTGGCTGCTGGTCATGAGAGTTACATTCGATTAATGGTGTGGATTTTGCTTGTTTTTAGTTTGGTGGCCACAAAAGAAACAGACAGTGCAAGATCTCGTAGCATGCCAATGTCACCATCGGATTTCCTGGATAAATTAATGGGTAGAATGTCTGGCTACGATGCAAGAATCAGGCCAAACTTCAAAGGTAATCTTATCATCCAAATATTCAGTTAAATACAATGTTTTCATTTGTGCAAAGAGATGCTTTGCTTAAATTATTGTGAAAGCAGGGAAATAAGAGCTAGCTAATTTAGAATGTGGCTTTGATCTTTCACTTTTCAGTATAAACCTTGTTGAAATTTCTGGTGACTCTGCAGAGCCAAAGTTCAATGGGTGCAGGGGATTTTTATAGCATTTTTGGGTTACAGCAACATAGCAGAAGCTAAGTGACAAGGAAAACATAAGATGTTTGCAGCCGGGTTGTGGTTGAAAGTGGTGTTCCCTTGTGTAACAGACAGTGAAGTATTTGAACCAAATAATGACCACTAAGGAATGTTGCATGTTTCTAGTGCCAAGCAGTTCTGTAGTATGCCTGTTACTAAGGGACAAACTAAATGTGACAGATGTGTCTCAGAGATCAGAAGAGGGGGGCAACCCAAGGTTCTTTCCCAACCTCCTGACCTTGCCCTTGTTTCCATCAAAGGATTTCCCCCAAACAGGAAGCTAAAACAGAAAAGAATGTTGTAGAGCACAGAACATTAAAAGATTTCTTATGGTATAAGCTTAAATAGGTATGTCTAATGGTTACTGCTCTTATTATTCAGAAACTATCAGAATGATTTAATTTTGTTATTAAACTCCTTCCATAAATTATCTGGTAATTGGTATTAGGTAAGGATATGCAAACCTATTAGTCTTAATATTTTCTTAAGTTCTTTTTTTTTTTCCCTAGCACCAGGCATGTTCAGGTTGGAACCATCCCAGTTTATAAGTATTTTTTTTTCTGCACAGAACGGGGCTCACCAGCTTGTCAGTGGGCCTGTTTGTGGCCCAGCCAGTGCCCCCGCCACTCTTCTTTCAGCAGCCCCCACAGTCACATGGTCAACATGGGGGCCACCATTGTAAGCCTTCTCCTTCCCAGTCTGCTCTGTGGCCAGGAGGGAGTGAGAAAGTGGGGACCAATCAGAGCGAGTGGCCTTTGAGGCGTTCAGCACATTCCTGGAATGGGCCCTGCAACACAGGGCAGGGTCCCCCTTTGTCACGCATTACCTGGATGATTTTTTAATGATGGAATCGGTGGGAGGCCCAGAGTGTAGGTTTTTGCTTTTTTTCTTCCAGGCCTTGGCTGAGAAGATTGGTGCCCCCATGGCACCTGACAAGACAGTGGGGCCAGTGACATCCCTGGTTTATCTGGATTCTGGGTTCCATGCTGGGCATGTCCCACCTACCTGAGGACAAGCTTGCAGCTCTGAAGGAGAAGCTGAGTGGCCTCCTGGGGTGGGACAAAGCCACGCTAAAAGAAGTGCAGTCGCTGCTGGGACATCTGAACTCCGTATGCTGGGTGGTGTCTCCAGGGAGGGCTTTCTGTGCACAGGTGGCATGGCTCACCCGGGGTGTAGATCTCTTCATCACCACATTTGCCTGATGAGAGGGGTGAAGGAGGATGTGAAGGTCTGGCTAGCTTTTCTGGAATGATACAATGGTATCATGGTGTGGCAAGGCCGCATGGCATTGGAGGGGGGTCTGCAGGTGCATTACAACAGCCATTGGTGCTACCAGTCTTGGCTGCGGGAGTGGGAAGAGACAGGATTGGCCCGGGACATCACATTTCTGGAATTTTTTCCCATCCTAGTGGCTGTTGTCCTCTGGAGGGAGGAATTCAAGGACAAGAGGGTATGCTTTTGGTGCAATAACCAGGCTCTGGTATGGATCATCAACAGGCAGTTCTCCAGGTCCAAGAGGGTCATGCGGCTAGCGTACAGATTTGTGCTGGTCTTCTTGGAGTCCAACATCAGTTTCTATGCCTAGCACATTCCTGGAGTGGATAATGAGATAGTGGATGCAAAGTCTCGATTTCAAGGAGAAAGTTTCCGAGCAATGGTCCCAGACGCTGACAAAGCTGCAGTCCCTTTCCCAGATGAACTTTGGAGCCTTGGGAGCAGACAGTGGTTCAAGGCATGGCAGACTCTTTGGCACCATTGACACGGGCAAGCTACAAGAGCGTGGCACCCCAGTTTTTGTCCTTCAGGCATTGGCATGGCTATGGATCCGCCTGGCCCTCAACAGAACGAGAGGTGCTACATTACTTGGCATCCATGAAGGAACAAGGTCTGGTGCCCAGGACCATATCAGTACATATGGCTGGCATATCCTTTTTTAGCAAAGTGGCCGGCTATGGTGACCTGTGCAACACTTTCATGGTAAGGAAGGCGGTGAACAGTTGGAGGAGAACGATGCCTAAAGTGGTGGATGCCCAGTGACCAGTCTCCTACGGCCTCCTGGCACGCTTGGTGGGGATATTGCCAACAATTTGCCACTTGGGCTATAAGGCCCTGCAGTTCAGCACCAGTTACACCATTGCCTTCTTTGAGGCGTTGAGAGAGACAGTTTGTTTCTCCAATCAGGACATGTCTGGCAGGGCCCTGCAACTGTGGATATGGTTATCAGTGGAGGCTCCTTGTCCCTGCACATCCAGTGCTCAAAATGTGATCAGCGTGGAAAAGGGGTGATGCTGCAGCTGCAGAGAGTAGAGGGGCCCTCCCCATGCCTTGTTGCCAGCATGCAGGAGTCCTTAGAGTGCAAGGTGCTGGACAAGGGCCCTTGTTCTGGCACAAGGACAGGATACCGCTGACCCAGTTTCAGTTTGCGAGCATGCTAAAGGCAGCATTGAGGTGTCTGGAGATGCCGGAGTGGCGACACAGGGGGGTTGTCCGCTGAGACCATAATGAGGTTGGGGCGGTGGCAATGAGGGGCCTTCACAGCATACATATGCCTGGAGAGGATGCTTGCTGCGCAGCCCATAGCTGGGAAGGGGCTATAGGACTGCCTGTTGATGGCAGGGGGAATGGTTGGAGGAAGGCAGTTCCCATAAGGAGCGCCTTTTATGGCAGATGGCATGGGTCCTGATCCAGGTAAAAGGGGGATGGGGGTCTCTGTCAAGTTCAGGTTCAAGTTCACAGAGATTCCTCCCCACTTTTTGTTTAATTAACAACTTGTTTGCAGGGGAGGGAGAGTGTCAAGTGGAGCGGCTTGGCCAAGAGCTCTCCCCTCCAGGATGGTCGGTAGCGACCAACATGAGTCCATTGGCCAACACAGTTGGACAATGATGGGATCACGATCCATGCAATAGTACCAACCATTTGCAGCCATCAGCAAGTTGTGGCCTTTTATTGCCAACTATCATCTACTAACCTGTACTTAATCATTATCTGTACTCAATACAATTGTTAATCACAATCTGTGATATGTGTCTTCTTTAAGGGAGGGGAGCGGGGCATATGGTCTGGGTCCGCAAATTAGTATGTATTTATAGCATTCAACTATGTACATGTTTCCACATGCAGTTCTCAAATGTGTGTGGGGTTTCCCCAAAAAATATTCTTGTTGCTTCACAAATTGAGTTCAGAATGTATAGATTCCTGACTGTAAACTGTGTTCAGGTACATGTTTGAGCCTAGGAAGTAAAAAGAACGATGCATGTTATTGAAATTAAAAAGAATATTTGTTTATTTTAAAGGGAATCAGAACTGGAATAGTATTTAAACATAACAGATTGAAAGTATTTTTAAAACTAGCTGAAATCATTTAAAAAATAAAACCGGCACATTCACTGTTATTCAAGCCAATTCCATTCTAGATTACCTAGTAAAGATGGAACGCTATGCACTGTCTTGAAATTTGCCTTGATCCAGGAATCCTCTTCTTTCAAGTACAGGTTTTAAACCTATGATTGGGCAGTACTGCCTCACATTGTAGATTTAAAATCATATGGAATGTAATTCTTAATCATTTTTTCTCAAAGGAAGCAATGAGTAATTTCAACATTTTTCTTCTTGTTGCAAAAAAAGTCTACAAAGACTGTGCAGTCTTTGAAGACTATTCACTGTGACCATTCTACACAAAATTCATACAAGGTTGTTTAGCACAGAAAACAGTATTTGCCTAGCCAGTTGGAAGAATAGTGTTCCCAGCATGGTCACAACTGCGCTGGAGGAACCTCTGCACTGGAGACTAGGTTGCTCCCCTCATTGCGAATCTCTCAGAAATGGGTTAAATAGGTCATAGCTTAATAAAAGTGGCCCTTTACAACCCAGCTATATATGTGTGGTCTCTTCGGTGTCTTCTCTTTATTCCTGTGTCTATCAGCAAAGAGACATTCGCTCCATCCCTGCTCCTTCCCGCACTGTGACAGAGTGCCACTTAGCTTTCTTATCTTTCTTCCTTCCTTCTTCGAGGGCAAATGCTGGTCCCATTCTGTAGTCATCATCTCTCAACCTGCCAGGTTTCCCAAAGAGTTGTATATCATATGAAAGCATTCCTTAAAAACAAAAACAATCCCTCAGAAAAAAATGTTATCTAGTTTTTTAAAAACACATGTAGATGCATCTACATGCGCCAGGATATACCAGCTCCCTGCTGGTGTATCCTGGCTGCAGAGCTGGTCCATTCTTCCCCAATTACCAGTACAGAACAGGCTGGAGTCCAAACAGGCACACCAGCCTGTCCCTGCAGCCACCGTCACCATTTTTTTTTTTGTTGACTCGGAAGGCAAGAAGGGGGCCTGTGACATGTGACAGGTACATGTGAAGGTACTCTGTATGTACCAGCTTTGGGATATGGTGGTTGCAGATGGAGCATGTTGGACCCAATCCAGTTTTTGCTGGTAGTAAGGGAGTAAACTGGTTTTTTTAATGTTTATTGGGCCCTTCCCCACCTTCCTCTGTCTCAGCCCCATATCTGCCCCAGGGGTGGTGAGAACTGTCCAGGGCAGAAGGAGGCAAACGCCCTGCATTGTATGAACTATGGGGCTCTGAGATGGGGACAAGATGGGGGTATTTAGCCCATGTAGATAAGCCCATAGTTAACCTTAAAGGCCCTACAAAACAATACGATCTCAGCTGCCTGCTGGTAGTGTACACCAATCAATCAATCAGCCAGTCAATTAAATATTGAGCCAACCTGATTTGCCTTGGAAAAGAGTTCCACAACTGAGAGGCCACTACAAAGAAAGTCTTGCCAAAGAAAGGAAGTGGAGAAAAACAGTAGCAAAGAGCATTTTGACATTCTAATTCTTAGGAGATTATCAGACACAGTGGAACACATCCAAACCACATCAGACGAACACCATGGGAACAGGAAGGGCGACATTATCAGCCGCTCATGCCCTCAGCCATTCCTAGGGCGTAGTGCTACCATGGATGAGGCTTCCCTTTTTCATTGAAGGGGACAAGCTGCCTATAAAAAGGGACATCTTACTCACAACCGTGCTACACCCCCAGGACACTGAAGGACGGTGTCGTCTGATAATCTTACTCGTTCCTGCTCTCATTGTGCTCTTCTGACATGATTTTTGCCATGTCTGATAAATTCCTATGTCCCATCTAAACAGTAAGAGGGATGAAAGGAAAGCAGAAAGGAAACAGCTCCACTGGGTGACTGCATTCCTACTGATCCCCATTTTTACAATTTAATAACCTTTAATAATCTAAGTAACTGTACTTGTTCTGCCTTGGTCAGACCTCACTTAGAATACTGTGTCCAGTTCTGGGCACCACAATTCAGAAAGGATATTGACAAATTGGAGCGTGTCCAGAGAAGGGCAACTAAAATGGTGAAAGGTCTGGAAATGATGCCTTATGAGGAGAGACTTAGGGAGCTGGGTATGTTTAGCCTGGAAAAAAGACGGTTAAGAGGCGATATGATGGCCCTGTTTAAGTATTTGAAGGGATGTCACGCTGAGAATGGAGCAGGCTTGTTTTCTGCTGCTCCAGAGACTGGAACACGGAGCAATGGGTGCAAGCTCCAGGAACAGAGATTCCACCTCAACATGAGGAGGAACTTTTTGACAGTAAGAGCTGTTCGGCAGTGGAACACACTCCCTCGGAGCGTGGTGGGGTCTCCTTCCTTGGAGGTCTTTAAACAGAGGCTGGATGGCCATCTGTCGGGGATGCTTTGATTGTGATTTCCTGCGTGGCAGGGGGGTTGGACTGGATGGCCCTCGTGGTCTCTTCCAACTCTGCAATTCTATGATTCTATGACCTGTGTTTAGGTAAATATTTCTGTGTTTATATAATGGTTGCGTTTAGATAGTTGCAGTGGGCCACATCTTTAAATCTTTCCCTCAGATGGCTGGGTCCACCCTGTAAGCTACTTCTCACTTCCAAGCAAATTCATCTGAAAACCCAAATGTTCATACTGGAGTAGACTGATGTTCCTCAATTTGCAGAGTAAATCAGCAGATCTTTTCACTCAAACGGCTTCCTAGCAAAGGGGAGTGATTTAATGCAGCCTCTACGGGCAGCTGTTCCATATGTACTGATCCCTTGTGGGTGGTTTTTTTTTGCTTGATGGGGAAAAATAAAACTAGGTTAGTACATAAGCGAACTTGCACAATTACATAAGATATGCACTTGTAATGTTACTTTTCTAATGTTGTGTCTGTGTTGTCTTAATTGGTCTCTACTTTATGATTCTACACAACCCCAGTGTTGTTGTTTAAACTGCCCTAATTTACTAACCATAGTTATTCCATTAGCACATAAAACCAGGTTCAATCCAAGGTAAAATGAGACAGCACAGAAGATGACTTTAAGCAAGATAATGTTAGGCAACACAATATCTCCCCTTTTTCTTTGAATCTTTCAAAGACCTCTGGAAAAAAAAGGATTAGTAGAAAGCTTATGGCTTAGCAGTTCATTTGCTGATTGGATTGTGGAGCTTATCATGGATACAATGCAATCACACCCATCTGGTAAGCGTAGTGGGTGGAACAGAGCAGATGTTTAGCTGTTGGTGGGTCATACGACACATTTTCTAAATATAAAAAGGTTGGGAGCCTTCGTTTAGGCACTGTTGGAATTCAAAAGAGAAGAAAACCTAACTTGTCCCTTCTTGCTCCTCTTTAGAATTGTACTTGTTTGATTTTCTGAAGAATTATGCAAGTTGAACTATGTCTTCGAGGAGGGATATAGGTCTCTTGCCAAAATATAAGCATCCCCTTCACTGCATTTTGCAACTTTACATTATTATGAGAACAAATATTTCCAAATAACACATCCTTCTGAGATTCCTGCCTAGGGACAATTCTGTGATGGGTGCCATTTTCCTAATATTTTGTCACAACTTTTAAAAGTTTCAAGGCTGCTTCTGCATGGAAATCTCTGTGCCTGATTATTTGGAATTTGGAAGCCCTTATCACCTCAAAAGAAGAGGTTGCTATACTTCCAAATGTCATTCAGTTTTTCCATTAAATAAAAATATTACACACAGAATTACCCTAAGAGGTGAGGGGGTACTTTGGAGCCCCACCTGTGATGCCAAAATCTCAATTATTATTTGGGGAAATTATTAGCTCAAACTGTGAGAGGAAGGTAACTTTGGGGATCTTTTCACCTATGTATACCAGTAGTAACTGTAGAGACCACTCCAAGTAAAGTGAAATACAGGATTTTTATTGGAAATAATACAGGGGATACACTAGCATACAAAACATACATCTCTTAAGAACCACACAAGGCTGTTGGAAAGAAAGGCAGGGAGGTTGGATAGAGAGAAGTTCAGGAAGATAGGGTCATATTCACTGGGGTTTGGTTCCAGGACACACACAGACACCCCATGGATACCAAAATCCGTGAATACTCAAGTCCCATTAAATGCAATGGCATAGCAAAATGGTGTCCCTCATATAAGATGGCAAAATCAAGGTTTGATTTTTGGATTATTATTTTTTAAAGAATATTTTCAAGCCGTGAATACTTAAATCCGTGGATACCAAATCTGTGGATACGGAGGGACAACTGTAGTTACCAGTCTTGAAGAGAAGAGTTCTGTGCAGCAAAGAGGCTCTGACTGGCATCTGAGGATGGTACAGAGAATCTGGCAGAATGTTGGTGCCATCTGTGGCACATTTTACTATTGTTGGGGAACTAATATTTATACCCTATTTCATATCCTGAAGGGGTACTCTGGTTATGACAAAGCCTGGGTGGCTTTCCCACAGGATAAACAAGGGAGACCAAAACTCAGCTGATTGCTTTAATTGCTAGGAGAGAGAATTTGGGTTTGTGACAACCTCACAAGGGAGTATAGGAAATATTTCCATAGGAATAGATTAAGGAATGGTCACTTAATTGCTTGTTCGAGTCATTGCTGAGATGCCCAGGGCTGGCAGAAAGGATGAGCATAGACTGTACCTCATTGTGACCTCCAACTGAACTTTTTGGTTTGCCCCAGCCAACATGACCATGAAAGGTGTCCAAGATTTCCAATTGTGAGATCCTGTGGAGAGGGGGTAGTAGGGCATACTAACAACAAGTCCAGTAAAAAAGAAAACCACTGTATCTTTTGTTCAATATGTAGCAGCCTTTATTATCTCAGATGAAGTATTTGTATGAAAGTTTCATCCACTTCTGTCAAGTCATAAAAGAGTTATATCCATTTACCTAGTGATAATAAATGCTAGGAGTGATGTATGGGATGTTCAGAACTGGGATCCGTGGCAGGTCTGATTCAAATAAGGACAAAATAATCCAGTCTGGATCATGCTGCTTGGTGCTCATCCTGAACTTAGGCTAATAAAAAGTGGTAGGTAGGTCTCCACCAGTCTGTCACTACCAAAGCCCTAGGATCATAACATCTACAAACATGTGGCATGCAGACTAAGGAGTCACTAGTATGGTGCACCTTGTGGTTGTTTGGTTTTTTTAATGGATTAATTATTTTTAATCTATCTATAGCCTGTAGTGCCATCTTCAATCACTAGGTGGCAAAAGAAAAGAAGATATAAATGGTCCTAGCATTTTTCCAGTGGGCATTAGGCATCTCCATGTGGATTAATGGTAGAGTAGAAAAAACAACATGCCAGACGCAACTGCTACTTCCTTCTGGTCAGACAGAGAGAAGAAAAGTAATAGAAAGGGGCTAGACAGAGAAAGAAGATCCTACTGCCTGATAAAGGAAGGTAGAAGAGAGGGAGCAGAGAGAAAGCACTGGGGTAAGAAGGGGAGACAGAAAGGGAGGGAGATAAGATTGGAGGCATTAGGAGAGAAAAAGAGCACTTAGGGCTTGTCTACACCAGCCAGAATACTCCACCTTCCAGCTGTGACCAGCAGGCAGACATCTGCATGCACATGCTGGCTGTCACATGCACGTGCCGGCACCTCCCCCACTGTCGCACGTTACACTCTCTGAAGCCAGAGAGGAGGCTCTCAGCATGTGATCAAGGCTAGTTACATACTGGGTGCTTTGATTGCATGCTGGGGGTCTCCTTCCCAGCTGCAGAGTGACACCAGCAGTGGCGGCTGGCAATACAGGCTGGCATGCAGGTATGGACCCTGCATTCTCACATTGGACTCATCTGGGTTTTCCTGCATCAATCAGGTTTTCCAGTTGTTGTCTTTTTAATGTAAATGGGTTTACCCTGGCTTCACCTCAGATGTTATCAGGACTGTCCGGAGATGAACTAGGGCAAGAGCTATGCGTTGTTTGGACTGCAGAGCTCCAAACCAGGGGGAAGCCAGTGTAAATTGCCCATCTAGACAAGCCCTTAGTTCTACAGGAGATGAAGATTACTGTTGTAGGTGGCTGGGTGAGGGTGTAGGAAGCCCACATAAATCAGTGGGTGAAGGGGAGAGAAAGAGAGAAAGAGTAGGCAGGAGGACTTTAAGCCATGCAATGACAGTGATTTCTGCTGGTATCTATATTATAGAAATACTGAAGAAATAATAGTCAATTTGTCTTCACACCAATTTTGTTGCATATCCATCCTAACAACTTCACATTGATGATTTGAAAAAATCACCGGCCCTGTATAAACACCATACGAGTGAGAAAGGGTGAGGAGTTTTTCATAGCATTGTTCAAGCATGTTCAGGCAGTTAGATTATTTTTCTATATTCATGTTCAATTATGTCTTGCCAAGTGCATTGTTTTCCCTCAGCTGGCTTCCATATAGGAAAACATTAGCAGCAACAGAACTGCTTATTCCTTATGACAGACTAGCTCATTATAAATAAGCTCTATTTTTTAGCCTGTAGCAAAATGGTGGCAATGTACCCTTCTTCTAATCTTCCAGGGATTCCATTACTTTATTCATTCAGACATAATCTGATGGTTCTTCATAGCTTTTGTTTTTTAACGAGGTTCTTTTCCACATCACATGCAAATTCCCATTTTTACCCCAGAATGACCTTAGCTTCACTTTCAATCTACTTGAAATAGATATGCACATTTATTAATTGTGCTCTCAAAAAGCATTTGTTACCTTTCTTATAGGACTCTAGGCAATATTTAATTATCCCCATTTTATACATGTGAACCTGCAACTGGGACACTCATCTGTTCAACTGGAATACTCATTTGTTCAAGGCCACCCAAATTTTTCTGAGGATAGAAAAATTTGTTAAACCAGGGACTCCAAAATCCAAGTCTAGCACTCAAGTGTTTTCAAATACATTAGTCCTCACTTTTAAAAATAACTATTCATTTATTACCAAAAGATGCAGCAGAGAGAAACTCAGAGCTAGAGGAAAGAAATATATTAGCAATTGAAAGAATAGTAAAAATAATGTTTGAAATATGGTTGAAAAAATGACTTTTTCCAGTGCTGTGAACTACTGACCAGGAAAAGACTAGATAGGTGAGAACCTTTGCAGTTTGCATGAAAATTTGCATGAAAAGTGCACACACATTAAGAAAAGTTTTCTTAATGTAGTCTGTGCAGGAAAGTTGTTTCTGCACAAGAAATTCTATTTTCTATACAAAAAGATTTTTGTGTGTGTTAAGAGAATAAGGGTGCATCTACACTGTAGAAATAATTCAGTTTGACACCACTTTAAGTGCTGTAGCTCCTTCCTATGGAATCCTGGGAGTTTTACAAGGTCTTTAGCTTTCACTGCCAAAGAGTGATGGTACCTACCTCCAAAAACTACAAATCCCAGGCTTCTGTAGGATGAAGCCATGGCAGTTAAAGTTGAGTCAAACAGTATTGCTTCTACAGTGTATATGCACCTAAGGGAGATTATCACACTGTACTGTTATAGTGCTATTATTCCACTTTAACTGCTCTGGCTGCCTCCTGTGGAATCCTGGGATCTGCAGTCTAGAGAGAGGCATTTAGAACTCTCAGCCAGAGAGCTCTTAGGCCTCACTAAGCTACAAACCCCAGAATCCCACAGGAGGCAGCCATAGCAGTTAAAGTGGAATAATAGCACTATAACAGTGTAGTGTGATAAAGTCAATCTTAAACTGTGAATGGTCTTTGAAAACTACAGTTTTCAATGTGTTTCTCACAGAGAAGAAAAATGGTAACAGTATTAATTCTTGCCTGTAAGAACAGAATTAACGAGATTTACGCCCCTTAAATATATACAAGAGAGATGCTCCTTCACAAACTGTGCAGGACACTGGTGGAAGAACATGAATCATAGAATTGTAGAATTGGAAGAGACCACAAGGTCCATCAAGTCCAACCTCCTGCCACGCAGGAAATCACGATCAAATCATCCTTGACAAATGGCCATCCAGCCTCTGTTTAAAGACCTCCAAGGAAGGAGACCCCACCACGCTCCGAGGGAGTGTGTTCCACTGCTGAACAGCTCTTACTGTCAGAAAGTTCCTCCTAATGTTGAGGTGGAATCTCTGTTCCTGGAGCTTGATAAAACTATAAATATGACCTTAGCATGTTGCCCTATCAAATGAGTTTTTAACATTGGTTTGTATTTGATCAGGATAGCATGATTGATGCTAGGTAAGGGTTAAATGTTTGTTATAACAACAGTACAGAATGTGGCAGAAAGAAAGGAGGTTAATAGTAGATAGTCTTGTGCAAAACAGTGGCTGCTGCCACACTGCAAAAATAATGCTGTTTGACCCCGCTTTAACTATCATGGCTCCATCCTATGGGATCCTGGGATTTGTAGTTTGTTGTGGCACCAGAGGTCTCTGATAGAGAAGGGTAAATATCTCAAAAAACTAGACATCCCAGAATTCCATAATGTTGAGCCATGGCAGTTAAAGTGGTCTCAAATTGCATTATTTTTGCAGTTTGGCAGCAGCCAGAGAAAGGGTAATGAAACAGGAGAAATAGCATTTCTATGATACCAACAGAGGTTTGAGAAACTTAAATGTAACTTAAAGATACTGTAAGCCTAGAGAAGAAGGCAGGAGAAAATGGTCTGTACAAAATTAATCAGGAGAACCCAAACAACACCATGGAATAAATGGAAATCTGTAATAGCACATTTGTTTCACAATTTTAATGAACTGTGGCATTACTAAGGCCCGTGTCACCTCTCCCTCTGACGGTGTCACCTCGTGCAGTTTCTCCTGTCCACACACCCCTAGTGCTACCACTGTGAATGAAATTTTCATGGGTGTTCCTGATGGAGTCCATCTCAATTTCCTTGCAATTATATGTGAGCAATGGGAAAACTGTGTCCCTTCCCTGAAATCCAAGATCTGCTGTTTGAGGTGGCTTCCTTACTTTGCTTCATAGTGTGTCCAACCCGGCCTATCTCCATCTTATCAGCAGTGCAGAAATTATATTTATGCACCCTTGGGTGCTGGCTTTGAGTAAGCTTTCTTCCTTGCAGGACTCATTTGCATAGATAGAATGGCATATCTGTGAATAAAGTCACAATTCTGCTTAGGAATCTATCTTGCTGGATTTGGAATTGTCTTTAGTTCACTAGCTCCCAACTGTGTTGAAAATCAGGAAGAACAGAAAACAGTGGTTGATGTATTCAAACACACATGAAACAAATTGCTACGCAAACAGCTTTCAGAAGGATTTTCTTTCTTGCACCTCTCCAAATGTTTGATGTTAAGGCAGAAAACATGTCTAGACTGTCTTTGACAGATACCTGAGGGAGTGTGTCCTTTTTCTTCTGACAACCCCCTCTAACATTTCAGAAGAGTAAAATATGATCAGATTTATCTTAAAGGACTAAATCTAACTCAAAACAGTGTCACTTTTTTTTAGTCATCACACTGTAAGGTTACAAAATGTATTGTGACAAGCACACTACTGATTACTATTGGCTTACAAAGCATATATTTACTTAGCCAAAGGTATACAGATCTTTCCTTCAGTTATCATGACCGTATTATTGTTTAGAAACAGTCCTATTAGCAATGTACGTGATCACTGATGAACGTAATACAGTATCAGTTGTGTGCTTTCAAGGTGTTTTCAACTTATGATGACTGTAAGGTGAACCTATCATGGGGTGTTCTTGGCAAGATTTGTTCAGAGAGGGTTTGCGTTTGCCTTCTTCTGAGACTAAGAGAGTGCGACTTACCCAAGTTCACCCAGTGGGTTTCCATGGCTGACCAGGGACTTGAACGCTGGTCTCCAGAGTCATAATCTATTGCTCAGACCACTACACACTGGCCTTCTACAGTATCAATACCAATCTATTAAGTTCACATCACTAGCTTTATTCTTTCTAAAACAGAACTAATGTCTTTTCATCAAAGTTTCATATTCTAACAACAGTACACATTTTTTGGTTTGTGTAGGCATTAACTTCTGCATCTCTTATGTTTGTTTTTTTTTCAGGGCCTCCAGTAAATGTCACATGCAACATCTTTATAAACAGTTTTGGATCCATTGCAGAAACAACTATGGTAAGACGTACATTACTCCAAACTTCCAAATTTCAAGTCATTTGGGATGTAATAATATAACCATTGATCTATAAATAAATAAATTATTGGACTTGCTTCTGAGTAAACATGTGTAAAATCGCACCCCATGGCATCTACTTGATATGTGGAACCTTCTAAAACTGGACAAATTCAGTTTAGGTTAACTAGTGTAGTCCAGTGCTTTGCACATTGATTGGTGCACTTGCAGACTTCTTTCATAAACATGTGAATCCATTCATTTCATTGGAAGGGGTATTTTCATTTAATGCTATTGCTAGTAATGCTCTAGTGCTAGTGAATACCACTGAAGGAAATGAGAATGCCTGTCTGGCTTGGCTGATTTAAAATATGTATTTTTTCCCACTCTTTTCTTTCATACTGTCCCACAGCCATTTTTCTCTTGTCATCACTATGTACACCAGCATACCTACACTGGTGAAATGCACCAGCAGAATTCTTGCCTATGTGCTCAGATGGCATAACTTAGCCATCATGGTTCAGTTTCTACTTTACATGTTGTATTATCTCTTCCTCACTTTTTGCCCAGAACCTTCTTCACCTCTGCCTATTTGATTTCTGTAATATATTTGGATGTTTCATTTCAGACACAAGCTCAACATGTATATGACTGGGCTTCCTTATATTTCTTCCTATGCTTTCCACTCCTCAATCCTTTCCCACATCTTTCAACAACATCAGAATTCACCTTCTTGAGCTGGGGACTTCCAGATTGAAATGGCAACATACCACTAGTTCCCCTAGCAGCTCTCTGAAGGGGGCCCGCACTGGAAGCAGTGGTTGCAGGTTTGACTAGACTCGACCGGGATGAAATTGCTTCCAAGTTAAGGGAGACTTGGAGGGTTATTCCACAAGCTCTGAATCCTGTTCCCGGCAAGCAGAAACCATTGTTACCTTTGTTACAGTTGGAACAGAAGGGATCAGGAAGAAACATTGTGCCACAGCATCCCATCAATCCAGAAGGGGAGAATCAATGCTGTGCATTCAATTTTCTTCACAAATTGTACCATCAAATAATCTTTAATCTTCACTAAAGAGGCTTGCCAAGGAGTGGTCACATTTAACTTCCAGCACTAATGACTTCTACACTTGAGATGAAAGAAGGGTCTAGCATGGTTAAATTTCTCTGAAGATGCCAGCCACAGATACAGATGAAATGTCAGGAATAAACTCTTCCAGAACATGGCCTCACAGCCCAAAAAACACCCAAGGAAAATCTATGGTTAAATTTGTTTTAAAATACTGAAGTGCTTAAGAATTTAAAAGGATTTTACACCCCTGACTTGAATTCAATGCAGCTTTATAATTTTTAAAAACAATTTAAAACAATGCAAGATTTGTTCCAAGATTGGTAGCTCTTAAGGTGTTAAATTGAACTGAGGTGAAAGGTGAGAAAAAAATTGTTTGCTTACTGTGTAAACTAACTTCATCGTCACTACACAGCAGCTGAAGGGGAAATCAATGGAGGAGATTTAATTCTGGTTTAAAATGTATAGAGTTCAGTGTAAATAGAGACACACAGAAGATGCAATGACATCTAGTGGCCAGGAGGAGTAACTACGAGAAAATAAAAATACTTGCTGTTTGTAATTTGACAGCTGTCACAAGTGATATCTTTGGATCAGTCAATTAACATGACAGACTCTGAACAGTTGATTTTGGAAAAAATAAGAAAAAAAGAATTCATCTTCTTGAGCAAGCACTCAAAGTGAACTTTATCTGTGATTTTGCTCTCCACTTCCTTTATTTAATCAATGCAAAGGAACATCTGTACAACATTGGGGAGAATTACTCCCATTCTACTCTGTTTCATTGAGTGAAATCCCAGTTATCTCTAATCTTGACTACTGCAATTGCCTTCTTTCTGGCATTCTCTTTACATGTTAGTCCAATTACCACTGCCAATATCATTCATTTTTCTCTTAGATTTCACCCAACTTTCTAGGTTCCCTAATTAATGCTGAAATTAAATATGTGCTTTTGGTGAAAAGAGTCATTACAATTAGCTAGAATTTGCTGTGGTGGATGTCTCTCCCTCTCCACATTCATTCAAAATGGAAAGCCTGCTGCCTGGGGGTGGGGGAGAGGAATAGAATTGTATGGGTCATGTGTCTCTGTTGTTAAACAGATTAATCTGTGTGATTTCTTTTGGAAAGTAATGATGTTTATTTATAATGCCCTTTCAACCAAAAGGAGGAACATTGACATATACAATCAAAGACAAGGACAATAAAACAGAACACTATAAATGTACATGAAATGAAACCCCCTATAGACACACCTCAGTTATTACCTATCTCAGCAACCCTAGGCACAACTCGGCAGCTTAATCTGGTGAATCAAAGAAAAAGGTCTTTAACCCCTTACAAAAACAGGAGATCCAATGAAGAGATCTACGGGTACAGGAGACGTGAATATTTAGGGAGATTTAAAACAACCTGGATGGCACTGTTCTGGATTAAAACCAGAGGAAGAAGAGAGAAGGAAGGCAAACCTGCCTATAAGGTATTACAATAATCCAGGCATGACATAACAAAGGCCTGGAAAAGCAGGTGGGTGGTCTCAACAGTCAAAAACCTATGACTTGTATGCATATTCAAAATAGCACATGCCTTTGCTGCTGCCCTGATAAAGGAACACAGGGACAAACTATCATCCAGCAGGACTCTAAGATTCCTGGCAACTGAGACAGGAGCCGCTATGCAACCCTGTAAACACAGTGGAGGCCATGAAAGAGAGGCTATTTGATGGTCAGGCTGAAACACCAGGATCACTGTTTTATCCATATTCAACTTAACACAGTGGGTGGTCATCCACAAAGAAATACTTGACAGGCAATCCATCATGGACTTCCACACAGAGGCATCAAATGATTTAAAACTCTGGAAAATCAAAATGCCATCTGCATAAATGTGATGCTGAAAACCCAATTGTGAAATAAGAATTGAACTGAAATATGAAATATTTAGGGGAGCAGGAAGGGGAAGGGGAGAGAAGATGGCAGAGAAGAGGGAGGGGAGAGAGAAAACTTCCTAGAGCCAAGATCAGATAGTTGACCTTGTGGAGAAGGATGGCTAAGTTTGGGGAAGAAGGGGGAAATGAATCTTGAAAGGCAATGGAGGTTGAAGGAAGCGATTTGTTTGCTTAGCAGGAGACCAAGGTCTTCAACCAGCTGGACCCCTTTCAGAATGTGCCCCCATAGGCCTATATGGATGGAAAGTGTTATGAGTCTTTTGGCATAGGGGAGGCATTGTGATTCCCTTCAATAAGATCTTCTCCTTTATTGATTATACTTTGGACTAGTTTCTGTAATTTATTGTGGTATATTTTACAATTACAGTTGTTCCTCCACATTCACTGGGGTTAGGGGCACAGGACCCCAGTGAAAGTGGAAAAACCATGAACATCTCTAGGCTCCCCCAAAACCATATTTAATACACATAAAAAGTACAACTCACAGATTCAGCCCACTGCAGCTGCCTTTGAGGTGGCGGGCGGGGGCTTATCAAGGCAGAAGCAGGTGGCTTGTGGGGCTTGCTGCTGCTGCCCTATGCCATTTTTGTTAGGGACTTATAAGCCTTGCTGCACATTCACAGTCTCTCAGTCTAGTGACGCTTGCAATCCCTATTAAAAATGACATAGGGCAGCAGTAGCAAATAATCTGCAGATAATCAAATCTGCAAAAGGTAAATCCACAAATGTAGAGGGCCATATTATAATATTTTGGGCCCTTTAAAAGAGGGCTTTTAGATGGAAAGGCAGGTGTCTTTTATTTACTTACTATTAATAGGTCCCATGGGCCTATATTAAAGGCATTAAAGGAAAGTGTCTGGAGTCTTTCTGGAAGGTGGAAGTGCACTCTCTTCAGTACCTCTTTGCTCATTGATTATATTCTTAACTTATGTCTATTGTATAATATACAGTTTAATATTATTTGGGGTGAACTGCAAGGTAGCCCTTGCAAATCGTCAGCATACTACTCCCACAATACTAGGTTCTTGAATAATTATGTGAAAAATTTCCGTCTAACCAATTGCCCATTTCTTCCTCCCTTGGGTTCTCTCTCTCCATCTCTCTCTTCCTTTCTCCACCCTATCTATTTTGCTTTTTACTCACCCTCACCTTCCTCCTCTCCTTCTTACCCACCCTGTTTCAATTATATAGTTAATGTAAGATAGGTGGGGAATTTGATAGATACCTGATCATTAAGAATTCCTGGAAAACAGGAGAGGTCCCTGTAAGCACTTAGTCTGTAAGCACTTAGAAAGGTACACTGTGATCACTAAAAGTCAACATGGGCTTCTCAAGAACAAATAATGCCAGACTAATCTTATCTCTTTCTCTTTCTTTGATAGAGTTACAAACATGGTAGAGAAGGGAATGCTGTGGATGTAGTGTATCTTGACTTCAGTAAGGCCTTTGAAAAGGTCCCCATGATATCCTTGCAAAAAAGTTAGTAACATGCGGGCTAGACAATGCAACTGTTAGGTGGATTTGTAATTGGTTGACTGACCAAACCCAAAAGGTCATCACCAATGGCTCCTCTTCATCATGGATTGATGGGGTGCCACAGGGTTCTGTCCTGGGCCCAGTGCTATATAACATCTTTATCAATGACTTGGATGAGAGAATAGAGGGCATGCTTATCAAGTTTGCAGATGATACCAAATTAGGAGGGGTAGCTAATTCCCCAGAGGACAGGATCAGCATTTAAAATGACCTTAACAGATTAGAAAGCTGGGCCAAAACTAACAAATGAATTTCAACAGGAGAAATGTAGGATACTACACTTGGGCAGTAAAAATGAAAAGCACACTTATAGGATGGGTGATAGCAGTGCATGCAAAAGGGATCTAGGAGTCTTAGTGGACCACTAGCTGAACACAAATCAGCAGTTTAATGCTGCAGCTAAAAAAAAAGCCAATGCAATTCTAGGCTGCATCTATAGGAGTATAGTTTCTAGATTGAGGGAAGCAATAGTGCCACTCTATTTTGCTTTGGTCAGACCTCACCTGGAACATTGTGTCCAGTTCTGGGCACCACAATTCAAGAAGGATATTGAGAAGCTAGAATGTGTCCAGAGGAGGGCAACCAGGATGGTGGGAGGTCTGGAAGCCATGCCCTATGAGGAGCAGCTTAAGGAGCTGGACATGTTCAGTCTGGAGAAGAGAAGGTTGAGAGGGGACATGATAACCATGTTTAAATATTTGAAGGGATGTCATACTGAGCATAGAGCAGGCTTGTTTTCTGCTGCTCCAGAGACTAGAACACGGAGCAATGGGTTCAAACTACAGGAAAAGAGATTCTACCTAAAAATTAGGAAGAACGTCCTGACAGTAAGAGCTATTCAGCAGTGGAATGCACTGCCTCAGTGGTGTGGTGGAGTCTCCATCTTTGGAGGTTTTTAAACAAAGCCTGGATGGCCAACTGTTGGGCGTACTTTGATTGTGTATTCCTGCATGGCAGGGGGTTGGACTAGATGGCCCTTGTGGTCTCTTCCAACTCTTTGATTCTATGATTCTACAACAGATCTCATTTTATTTTCAACCCCTGGTTCCTGTATCGAAAATCTGTGCTCTGTTACTGATCTTTGCAGACCATACTTCTTGACTGGGAGAGGGGAAGCAGAAAGGATGCAGTGTTTCAGTTCTGTAGCAAAAAATATTCTGCATATAGTCTGAGATTTTTAAAAACTTCAGATTAAGATTGCTCCACTCTTGAATCCACTGATCACTTTATTATTGCCCACTAACTGCTGTGCTTACAGTGCATTAGAGCTTTCTAAATTAAATAAATGAAATAAAGCACCTTTATCAACCTTAAGAAACAAAGCATTCAAAGAGAGAATGAAGTTGATATCTTGGTAGAGGTGAACAGAAAAGAGAGATGAGCAACAAATTGAATTGCAGAGGTTGCATGATGCTTTAAGACAACCCCTTCCCAACCTGACAATTTCCAGACATAAATGATAATATGGGGAGAAAATCCAGGTTAAGAAAGGCAATAGGCATAAAGAGACCTTCTGAAGGAGCTGGTAACAAACTATGTTCCCTAAGGCCAATAGTGACAAACTCAATGCCATTCTCTTTAAATCCAATGGCCTGACACAACACAATGACCTGTTTTAATTGACAAGTTACTCAATGATAAAGTGTAAAAATAAATTATTCCTATTATTGGTGTTTCTGCTAATGAATTGATATTCCGGCTTCTAGCATTTAGCATTATTGATGTTAATGTTTATCAATAAAATAGAACAGCTTTTAGACAAGATATGATCATGACAGGATGATGCTGTCTGGTATGTGTACCCTTTCATGATTATTAGGCATCCTTATGATGCCATGTTTACCACATCTGATAAAGTCCTAAGTCATTCCAGCCAAGTTTTAAAAACCAAGTGTAAATTCCCTAATTGCAACTAAACTAAAGGACCCTATTCTATTCACAACTACATATGGGGTTCTGAATCCCTAGATATTCATGGGGGCTGAGATCCTTGGCTCTTCAGCCCAGTCTCTACCAAGTACTCCCTTAGCTGGGACATTAATCCCCCCAGCTGGTGTCTCTTTGTTCTTCTCTCTGCCTCATGGACCCCAAGACATTATTTATAACCTCTTCACAGAAGCACCTCAAAGCTTCCTCCAGCTGGCCATCTTGATTGGACAGTTATCTCTTGCGGTCTCTGATGTTCCCCTAATGCTGAACCCTGTAAAATGTGAAACTTTAAACTCAACACCTCATTAACCCTTTATCTACCTCCTTGGCTGTGTTGCCCAGATAATCAGAGCATTATGACACTAACGTTCTTTGCTATGATTGTAATTATTTTTCCCAGTAACAACTACATTACATTATAATTGTAACTAATGGATGATAATGCCACCCATTTTGTAACTGCAAAGTTATTTTAAAAAGCTTTTCTAGATGGAACCTTTACTAGAATGCTGCCCTGCCATAAACTCAGAATTTTGAGAGGGTTCTAGATCGTATCATATTCTATTAGTAACCCATGTATGTTTTCCTATCACTTCTTCTACCTTCCCCCACACACACCTTACCACTAAAAATCTATTGGAGAAAGAAAGATGTATAGGTAGTGAATACAGCTGGCTGGTGAATTATGTAAGTTGTAATGCAAAACTGATTTTACCAGGATCTGGAAAGGTAAAAAAAAACTCTATAATATCCCTTGACTGACAGTGCTCCCTGTAGCTGTCACTCCGGAAGCACCCAGTGATTCTATGGCTTCTTCATCCTTAGCAGACCCTTCCCCCACATTTTAAGGTCTCTTTAGTCCAAACAGAAACTTGTTCATCTAAAAACCAAGGTTGTCATTTGGTGAGTACACACAACAGTCATCAATCTCTAGGGCCTTGAGCGCAGTCAATGAGAAAGCGTTGCGTAATTTTTCTTTTTCATCACTCCTGTACATCCATTTTCAGACCTGACTAGTAAACGGCAGCCCAAAATGCAGAGGTTTGCCAGTGTTCTTTAATAGTTTCCTTCTAAATTATGCATCAATGCTGCTCAGAGGAGGACTTTTTTGCGGTCAGCAATTGTCAAATTTTGTCAGAATCAAAGCAATCATTTTGGGAATATGAGCATGCTTAAAACACACAAAGTTCTGTTTGTGACCTTTCTCTTGGTTTAGCATCTAGACACTTAAACTTCCCTATATGGAAAAAGACAATGATTAAAAATTAAAGTAGAACACTTATATACTTTAATTGCCTGTTAACATTTTAATATTGAGGACCAATATTACTTACTATGATTTAATACTGAGAACCAGCATGGTGTAGTGGTTTGAGCCTTGTACTAGGACTCCAGGATAGGGTCTATATTTCTGCTGGGCCAAGGAAAGCCACTGGGTGGCCTTGGACCAGTAACACAGTCTGCTTCAGGGGAAGACATCCTCCCTGAAATAATTAATGTCAAGAAAACCTTATAGGTCACTTTAAAGTCACCATAACTCAGAAACAACTTGAAGGCTCCCTACAAAAGCATCATCCTACAAATTCACCATAGTTATCACTTTATCCATGTAATCATTAAGATTTTTCTTACCATTTGGAAAGGAAAATGCTGCTATATTAAATTTGCTATGTTAAAGCATAGTTAAAGGGCTTATCTATACAGAGAAAATGCTCCTCATAGAATTCGAGAAGAATACCTTATGTCACAATGGGATCCAGCATCATTTCAGCATATTCAGAAGGAGCGGAGGCAAAAACTCCAAATACTCTGCAGGAAAAGCCTTCTTGTATTTTTTAAAAAATCCTCCGAAGTAAATATGCATTCCTGCTCATTGGGAAAACCGATTTGCTTTGCTGCGCATTTCCAATAAGAGAGGAAGTGGAAAGCTGATTGGTCAGACGTGCACAGGGGCTGGCAAGGCAAGCTCCGGGAACCACCATGTTGGATTTTCACCATAGTGATTGTGTGCTGAGGTAACAAAACAGCCTTTTGTTGTTGTTGTTTTCTGTTTATTTACAGGGAAGATTGCACTTCCGCACCTTGGATTTGTTTTTAAATTTAAAAAAAAATACTGTTTGGCAGCAGTAACTTGTAGCAATGAAAACACAAGTAATTTACTCGTGCCCTCCATCTTGATTTGCAGGCATGCGTGTGTGTTTTTTTTTAATCATTTCTTTTTATTCATGTATATGGCTTCACATGCCTGTGATCTTGAAAAAAAACATGGAGACAAATGAAAGCTGCTGAGAGTTTGTGTTAGTGCACATCAATCCACATTTTAATGCCTCATATAGAGAAGCCCAAAGTGCTATGTAAATGTACAGATCGCAAGTATTTGAAGGATGAACCATGGAATAATGAGACCAGACCCAGATAGCTGGGGAGAAAGGGACACTTTATTTAACTTAGGAACTATTTAAACCATGTTAAGCCTGGAAATGTGCAAGAGAGGAAAGCAACCCAGCATGGGATCAGCTGAGGCCAGGTGTCACGCCATGTCTTCCTCCTCAGCCTTCCCTGCGTGAACCACCTAATCCTTAAGTCAACCCAATAACTGGGTTGCTCCCTGTCTGGCCATCTACTGGAAGGCAGACCCAAGAAACCTCTCAAGTTACAGGACTAAAGTGAGGGCAAATTCTTCAGGCCAGCCCAAGGATATTCTCCCTCCCTACCCCCAGGTCTCAGGACTAAGGAGGCAGTTCCAGAGCCCTCCCCTTCACTAAAAGGGTTCACCTATTTAAAGACACCACCCCAAGCCAATAGTCACAAGGCACCCTGATAAAGTGCAAGGTAGACCAAAAGCCCGAAGTAAAAGGGGCAATAGATTTTCCTTGGGTTTTTTCCGGGCTGTGAGGCCGTGTTCTGGAATAGTTTCTTTCTGACGTTTTGCCTGCATCTGTGACTGGCATTCTCAGAGAATGGTTGGGTAGAAGTGTGTCTGGGGTTTATATGCTGTGAACCCCTGTAGGGCAGTATATGTAAATTTGTGTAATTGAATGGTTAGTTTCTGGGTATAGAAATGCAAGGCTCGTTAGTGTCTGTTTGGCTAATAGTTCGTTGATGGGCCATTATCTGCTGGGAATTCCCATGTCCCTCAGTGGAATTCCTTTGTAAGTGTTGAGTTTTAATTCTATTGTATTTCAAAACTGGGAGCCAAATTTTGTTTACTTTTAAGGTTTCTTCTTTCCTGTTGAAGTTGTCCAGGTGTTTGTGGATTTCAATAGCTTCTCTGTGCATTCTGACATGATAGTTGTTGGCCCGGTCCAGAATTTCTAAAAGCTCACACTGCACTGGAGGTGGGAGGCTGGGTTGAAACAGCATCCAAGAGGATGTGAAGAGGGGCGGACGGAGACAATAAACACCCAAATGCCCAAATGCCTGGCATCATGGCACATTGTGCCTGGTGTCATCAATGCTGGCATCTCCTCTATTGGGAACCAGCAAAGGCAGGGCCTCCCCTATAGCATCTCACACCACATGGGTCCAGATCCCTATGATTATATTTATTTTATTACATTTGACATACAATACTTGCATACTTACATCTTTCTTTTATTTTACAAATAAATACATTAAAATTACAGAAATTACAAAGATTAAATAAAGGAAGGAAGTACAAGAAAAAAGTAAGTTAAAGGGAAGGAAAGAAATAAGAAGAACAAAGAAGAGATTGGTTCCGATTTTCCTTTTGGCAGTTATATGAACATTTAATTATTCATACCTACCTCTTAAAAAATTACAACATATTATCTACCCCAATAACTTATGTTGTCTGATAATCAAAACCACAGATTACCAATTCATTTTCTTTTCCCCCCTGCAAAAACTCAATAAGGGGTTTCAGATCTTTAAAAAACCTCACAAACAACCTATCTCTAATCAAACAAAGCAACTTGTCAATTTCTACTAAATTTATCAGCTTCAACAGCCATTCCTCCATTGTGGGTAGTACTGAATTCCTCCATCTTACTGCCATATTCATATACTATAGTAATCTTCAATAGCCTGTCTTCAACTGAACATCCATCATTCCAAAAAGAAACAGTTCCAGTTTTAATTGAGCATTAATCTTTAATCCACTCATGTTGCCATGTTTCCCACAGACATTAAGCATACACTAAAATTCTACTTATGCATTCTAAATAATTATTCTAGCATCTTATAACAACATCTAACATCCTATAACAATAATACAACATTTGATACAAATTCAATTCATAAAATTCTCTTTAAAATCATAGCATAATCCAAATCTCAATCCCTTTGACCACACGTTTTCCCAAAAATCCATCCATATGTTATTGCCAAAGATGTTAACATTCTTCAATTTCTTCTTCACTTTGTATTTAACTCTTGGCTTTTTCCCTTGTCTTGGATATTTATGGCATCTCCCTCTCTCATTGTGTAAGTGGTACATCATTGTCAAAACAGTTATTGTCTGAAACATAAACATTTTCCTGGGAGAGACCTTCTTTTTCATTACAGAAATTCTCCCCAACACTGTAAATTTGGTATCTCCCATTTTAACATGTCCTTCTTGATTCCACTCCATATCGTAACATAATTATTTTGAGACACCAAACATTTCAGATTCATCTTGACAACACCCCAATACTCAACTTTTCTCTCAATTTTGAAAGCTACTCCATCCATCAACTCAACCTGATTTTCTATATTCACATTTTTTTTTGTTAACACACAACCTGTCAACACACCAGAACCTTTTAACCAGGCCGCATCATCCAGATCTTTTCCCATTTCTTTAGCTATCATTTCAAATTTACTTACCAAAACTCTTCCTTTATCATGACTTTGTTTTACAGCCCTAGTCAGTTGTTTTATTGATTCTTTAATTTTTTAAATCTCCTTCTTCAAATCTTGTTTCAAACCTCCTTTCAAATTTACCATGTCCTCATTCTTCAAAGATCTGATCCTATCCAACAATTTCTGTATAATTTCTGGAGAAGGACACTGCTCCATCTTCAAGAGATCCAAAGTAAGAATCCAGCATTTGGAGTTAAAACAGCCAATCTCTGAGATTTTCCTGTAGTTCTTCTATATGTCCACTAGATGGTGGTGTTACACCATAAAACTGCTTTTTTTCCCCCAACATGGTCTCTTATTGTTACCTCCTTGTAGAGTAAGCAATCCACTTTCCCAGAGAACTCTGATCTCTTCACTCAGCAAAATTCAAACTTCTCAAAACTCACTCATCAAAATCAAAATAAGAAATCTTGAGTCTTTTAAAAATTACTGCCCCCTTAATCTATTTAAAAATTTTGTTGAGTCGGATTCTAGTTAAACTTTTAGCTTTCAAGCTAAATCTTGTACAATAGCCTTTATGTTTTCAGTTCTTGTTTACAAAAGTAGGTGAAGCACAGAAGTGTTTAGTCTCACTGCCAATCAGAAGAATTCTCTTCACTTGCAAATTAGATGGTTGAAGATGATTAAGAAAGTGGTGGGGGGGTTGTGTTTGTTTGTTTGTTTTGCAGATCCAGTGTCCATTAAGATTTGCTTTAGGTAGTTGAGCCTGCGTGTTTGACCCAAGCCCCCCACCAGTTCAACCTGTCTTCGAACCACTTAAGCTTTTGTGGTCACCTGGTGATAAACAGTATTTTGGAGTGTGTCTGGGCAACCTCATGCTCTCTCTCCTTGTCTGGAGAGAGGTAGAAATGCCTCCCAGCTGGCAATTTTGCCACCTAAGCTTTCCCTGCTTCATAGCACCTTGCAGGGACATCAACCCACCATCATTTCTCTCCCATTAGTCTTCCATACTTACATCTAAAACAGATATTTAGGTTATGTTTCTTCAATTAAGTAATTACTTTTGTGAACTGTTTTATTTCAGCACATTGCTGGTTTTGAAATGTGGTGTGTGAGAGTGTGTCAAAATCTTTTGATTTCTTCCCAATGACTTGATCTTTTTTTTAAGAACTACATTTGGATAAATTCATAATTATTTATATGGAGTGCATATTTACTTTTGTAAAAAAAAAAAAAAATCAAAGATTTCCAGCTCTTTAAACTTCAGTGGTTAGTATTTGATTTTATATTAGCTGTGCACTCCTATAGATGCCTTCTCAGAAGTGATTCCTAGTTAGGCTTCATTCTAAGTGTGTAGCAGATTGGGAAGCATGTGGCACTCAAACTCTGCTTGGACCATAACTGCCAGCAGCCTTACCCAGCTTACAATGAGGAATGGTGAGAACTGCAGTGCAGCAATATTTGGAGTATCACAGAATTCCAGCCACTACTGTATAGGGCTGAGGCTCAAGTGAAAAGGAAAAAGAAAGGTGAGAAGAGCCACTTTTGTTCATGATACACCTGAACTGTACTTGAACTTGTCAAATACATCTTCTAGGTGAAGGATGATTTATGGGTATAGCTTCTAGGGAAAGACCAACTTACTCACTTGGTAAAAGAGGAGTGGGGACCCTTTGGTCCCACCAATGATATTATGTACTTCACCTCCCCAAATCTCTTACTGTTGACTGTGCTGAGTGGTCCTCATGGGAGTGAGTAGACCAAAACATCTGTTTTATATCCCTATGTTAAAGAATTCTATAGTCTAATTTAGAAAAGGAACTAATGGGTCAAATGAAGAAACAAAAATGGATCTGCTAAAAATTTAGAATGGAGACCATCTGTCCCACTATCCTGATCTCCATTTTCTTATTAAAATATAGGGATTTAAGGACTAGGACTCCAAGTGAAGATACAACTGCTGTGTCTTTTGTATACGCAACAACACTCAGGTGGCATTGATCAGCACTTCTCCCTAACTTTGGGAGAGCCGTAAAGAAGGACCTTTCAGCCATGGTCCCTAGCAGGAAACTTTCAAGGAACTAATAAAGTAGCTCTGTATCAAAGAAAAATGAATGAAAGGATTCTGTCATGCTGAGTTCCTAGAGGAGGAAGCAGCAAGGTAGCATTGTGCTTGCTAGCTCTGCAACAGTAGGAATTTCCCACTCTTGATTAGGTCTTTCTTTAGAAATGCCAGTCAATGACCCTTTGTCATAGTGCTTCAATAATCTCATCAAATGAGATAAACTCTAGCCCCTTGTCCTTAAGCTGCTTAAACAGAGGATAGCAGCCCCCTGATGAAGTTACTTCTGAAAGAAGCCAGCATAATGCAAGAGCCCAGTAAATGTACTACAGCTGTCCTATCACTGGCATTTGGAAAGAGATTGAACATCAAGTCACTTCAATAGAGCCAATTATCTGTAAAAAGAAAACCATGTCTCTTGCTTCTTTATCCTGCCAAGCTGCTCTTCACAGAAATTTCTAGGTTGGCTGCTAATAGGAACATCATTTGGACTGGGTGGAGGAAGCAACTCATCTGGGTTTATATGCTCAAGCTGGCAGTAGATCTGTTCTTTTCAGTGAGGGTGTGTAGATGTTTTATTCTTAGGCAAGGCAGATCAAAAGCGTTTGTTTGAATAAGCCCATAATCAGAGAGGGTCAGCCTTAAAATATCACCTTCAAAGATGAAAAAATAACTAAGGAATTAAGACTGCATGCCAACTCTTTTCCAGCATGTTTTCTGTACCCTAGTAGATGATGGGTAAAATTTCAACAAGTGAAGCTTTCAACATCACTGCATTTCATACTGGAAGCCTGGGGAGATCTACTTAAACACACAAGTTCATTGCCAGAAAGCTCAGAAAAGAGGTGACAAACCAGATCATGTTTTGATCTACACCAGGCTTCATTCACCTGGATAGCTTGCTGGCTTCAACTACTGTAGGTGTAATTAATGTTTGGATAGCATAGACTCAGTTGCTCCAGCTTTGAAGCAGCTGGTCTTTCTGCGCTCCCAAATCATGGTGGCATGTAGCTTCTCTTATCAAGAAAAGAAATTTTCCCTTTTGTTGAATATCCTCAGTATAGAGCAGGAGTAAGCCACCTAAAGTCCTACAGCTATTTGAGCTACACGTTCCCAAAGCCCTGAAAATTGCCAGCTGAGCTATATGGGAGCTATCAAGCACTCTAAGGAGATTTTCACACAGGCTATATATCCCGTGGCAGGAACAGAACAGGGTCGGGAAAGGTTTTCCCTTTCGGACGACGTTGACCCCATTCTGTCCTGCATCCATCCTGATCCCGTGACTGTTCCAGAACAATGTAATCACGATTTTTCATCGTGAATAGACCTCCCGTTCCGTCACTATCACGCAATCACGGGTGTGTGAACAGGAGCCCCGTTCCTGTTCCGAAATGACAGCCGTGGAGGGGAGGTCTGTTCCAAGCACTTCCTGGTACGATCTGGACATCCAGGTAAGTGGCACCCTTTATTTTACCCTCCCTGTTTTGATTATGTGATTTAAAGAGTGTTTTTGTGCTTGGTGAACTGATTTTATGTTTGGGGGAGTTTTATTTTTTTAAATTTACTGTCCAGCGTTATCACATGATAACGTGATAACGTTTCAGATGGCCGGTCGTAAAAGCAGCCTTACGACAGCTGCATTTACGGCCAGCTAGCAAGGGGAGGGGGAGCCCGTTCCTGCTGCGGAATTAAGGTGAGTGTGTGAAAGATTTATGTTATTCCGTGGCAGGAACGGGAGAGGAGGTAGTGGGGCAGTAACGGGACATTTTGTCCCCGTGTGAAAATCTCCTAAGATCATCAGGGGAAGGCTCTCTCTCAGTACCGCCACCATCTGGTGAGGACATGAGAGAGAGAGAGAGCTTTCTCAGTGGCTGCTCCCACCCTTTGGAACTCCCTTTCATAGGAGACTTTCATAGGAGACTAGGCTGGTCTCTTTCCTCCTTTCCTTTTGCTGACATGCAAATATGTTTTTATGCAAGCAGGCTTTTAATACCTAGCTGTGCTTATGGAGGCTTTTATTGGGGTGTGTTTTTATTTTTTATTTTGCCTATTTTTATCTTTTAACTTTTATGTGTTTTATGTAATTTTAGATTTTTTATACAGGGAGGTTTTAAATGGTTTTAAACTGTATTTTATGTCATTTTGAGAGGCACCTTGGGCCCCTTCTGGGAAAAAGGTGGCATATAAATTGATGAATTAAATATAAATAATAAATAAATGTCTGGGAGCTCTCGCAGTTGTCTGGTAGCTAACTCAGTTTTGCCCTAGTGCAAAAGAAAAAGGAGCTATACCTCTTGAAGTTCTGGTAATTGCCTCAGTTTTAAAGGCAAAAAGGCCACACATGCCCATTACTTACAGTTGCCACACTGAAGCCAGCAAAATTATTCTGAAGTGGCTGGAAAGGTACCTGTGATATGGAATTGAGGAACTGCATCATCCTTTTGGTGATGAAAGCTCAAGTGTAACCATGAATTGCACAAGAACAGTTGGTTGTTCCCAAAGAAATATTGTCACTTCCTGATAACTAAATTGAGGTGTTTGCTGTTCCCAAACAGATGTGCCCCAAGACATTTTGTTGCCTGAGGCAAAGGGCAAGATGGCACCTTTGCACAGATACTGACTGGACTGGCAATTGAATCCTTCACTACTCATAAATCCAGCAGGATTTAGCTTAAGGCATGGAAGGCTACCTCCTCCAACACCTTGCTGCCATTGCCCAGCATCTGCTACCTGAGATCATCTTTCTCTGCCCACTAGAAAGACCAGCTCTGTTCCCAAACCAATGTACAAATGAAGTACAGTTATCTGTCAGCATTTACATTTCTCTGAATTTTCCAACACTGTTCTTTAATTTTTTTTTCTAAGCATATACAAATGTGTATATTAGGGAATTGGTCATACAAAAAATGCATATATTTCATGGAAAATATTCAGAAATTTGTTGCATTGGGAAGAAGTCCATTGGCAAATGCATACATTAGGAGAAATGTGCATGATGATGCATACATATTTTTGTGAGAATTAAAAAAAACAGTCACAGACTGATGCAGAAATGGGGCAGAATGAATTTAAGACTGGAAAAGGTGAAAGTGATATCAGCAAAGCCTGCAGGCTGCAGATTCATCCATCCCTAATCTGCACATTAAGCAGCTGTGAAAGTCGCTGCTACAAAGGATGACTACGAAGTTGGTCAGTTTTTTTTCTTTTCTTTTCTTCTGTTACACAGTTATAAACAATTATAAAGGGTGCATTATACTGGTGGAAAGGATTTATGACTAACCCATTAACTCTATAGGAATTATGGTCAAAATTGTGAGTGTGTGAAATTGAATGCTACATGTATGAAGTTGAAATTAACACCCATTTGCTAAATATACATTTGGAAAGAGAGCCAGGCTAGAGGAATTTGAAAGATGTTTCCCGATTGCTTAGCATCTGTGTGTGTGTGCATGTGTGTGCCTTTAAGTCACCTGTTAACTTATAGTGACCCCATGAATTTCATAGGGTTTTCGGCAAGGAATACTCAAGAGATGGTTTGGCCTTAGTGCATTTGCAAATTATGCAAAAAGGAGGGCCATATACAACAGTACAACTATAAATGTGTATAATAATCAGACTTGACCCAAGAATGTAATGACAAATTATTCCTCATTTTGACCATGGATAGTAAGTTTGGTAGCAAAGAAACTGTTTTAATAATTGCAAAGGAGAAGATCATTTTCAAACTAGGACATTTCTATGTTGTTTTAAAAGGTATTAGAGTTCTAATGTGGATATTTGTCACCATACTCTTGTCCAATCCCCATACAGTAGTGCAAGTATGGATGGGGTTCCAAATTCTCCAAAAGATGGCAAGGAAGTGCCAAACATACAAGGACATTGGAGACCACTGCAGTACACTATCCATACATATATCCCTGCTATTCCTAACTATCAGAATCTAACAGTGATTGGAAATGAAAACTTAGCTTAGAGATATTACTTTTTTTGATTGCAAAGCTAGTAAAACCAGTGAACCTTTTGGAGAATTTTAAGAGCTGTGGTAAAAAAGGTGAAAGAGCCCCAAATGTCTAGCCCAGAGAATGCTATTTAGCTATGTAGACCTTGATAAGCAATATGCCTGCCATACGTAATGAATGTGGGATGTAGGCTGTCACCCTTGCAGTGATTATACATATTCAATATTTACACATGTGTGAAAAATGTGCCCCTCCAATTTTCCCTCTTCTTCTGCTCCTTAGAAGCGGAAGATATTCATTTTGCCTTTCCATTCCTTGTGCAGTGACAACTGGAGTAAATTTGAACATGTTCTAGCACAAAAGAAGGACTGCATTCTCATAACACCTTTTTTCTGTGTTTGACAGTGGGGAAAAAGACAGTCGTTAGTCCTGGTTTCGTGACTTGTCCATGCATTTCTGGATCTGCCAGCATGCTTAGTGACCTGAAAAAAAATTCCATAGAGATTTGCCCTAAGCTAATCAGATATATGTTCTGATTAGTCACAGCCACTCCAGAAATGCATGATTTTTGTCCCAACAAATCCCCAAGCAAGCAGAAAGCTTAGGTTTATTTTGGTTTGCCTGTATTTTGGGAATGGCCTGATAATGCCATGAGAGCCTGACAGTATTGGATCATAAAACTGGAACTTGGAAAAATTACTTGCAGGGGCTGCAACTTCCAGAGGTCCCCAGATGCACTTGTGATCTGATACGCTTTTCTTAACTCACACTGGCTGGGGGATTCTAGGAGCTATAGTAAAAAAATAACTGTTCCATGCATTGCGTAGAACCATTGCAACAAGCTACCTTTAATCCAAGGTATCCAAGGTTTTCAATATGTAGTTGAGTTTGACCTGTAGTTTTAGTCACTTTTGAATGCTGTCTATAAAATTATTAGACAGGGAAGATAAAATACTGCAACTGCATTCTCCAGTGCTACTATTCTTTGCCTATTGAGGATAGTGGGATTTAGACGCAAGTAAGCATGTATAAGATTAGGCCACCATTCGGTTGCAAAAAAAAAAAATGCCAAGGGATAGTTTATTAAATGTATATAGAAAATAGAAACTAGTCTGCATGGTTTACCAAGCAGGTCTTCAGCAAATTGTTTGCCACAGTTCACTTCCTTGGTGACTGGTTGGCAGTAGTATTGATGTTAAACACAGAGATTACATAAAAATCTATATGTCTGCTGTTGCAGTCAGCAATCACACCTTTGAGTACATGGTTCATTATTGAGCTTGTCTGTCAAATAAATTCCTTGCACAAAGTTACTGCTCCAACCAGCAGTGTTGGAGACAGCAAAATTCGATGTAAGCTAAAAAGATATTGATGACTCCCTAAATTAGGGGTGAGCAAAAACTTTTCCCTTTGGGGGCCACACTCGTTTATGGGTAATCTTTGGACACCCGTGTCAGTGATGAACAAGGCAAAAGGCAGAGCCAAAAGTGAGCAGTCACCTCTTTTCTTTCTGCCCTCCTCTCACTCACATTGTCCATCCCTCTTTCTTTCCCCTAGTTCGTTTTCATGCCATCACAAAAGTCCATGTGCCTAACAGGGACAAAAGTGCTACCAGAGACATAGGACTTTATCAGACAAGCCTCTAAATATGTTCTTTTGCCAGCATAATTAAAGCCATTTTTATGCCAGCAAAAGAATGCCTCCCACCAGACTTGCCTTTGTCTCTTGGCAAAGGCTTCCCCAGCAATGAGGAGGAAGTGAACAGACCTCCATTCACTTCCTTCTTCAAAATCCTATGGATTCTCACGAGAAAAAACAAAAACAACACAAAAAGTTTTTTAAAGTACATACACACACTTAAAAACTTCCAAGTAACCCAGGGAGGGTCATAAAAGTGCATCACTTACCTGGATGTCTCACCTGGAAGTGTTCTGGCCAGTCCAGCCATTGATGGAGTAAGTACACAGGGGAAAAGCACTAGGTTTTATATGCTGGGAATGCTGACAAAAAAACAGCACAGCCAATCTATTGACAGCTTGTCCTGTTAATAAAACAGATCAGATTATTGGCAGGACATAAATGGGCAACATCGTGTGGCATGTGTGCCCTTGCGTGTTTATGTGGCGTCATTATGATGCCGTATTTAGTGTGTCTGATAAAGTCCACAGAGGTAATCAGATGTATCATCTTCATCTTACTCAGCCTGTTTCTTCCTTGTCTCTAGACCATTGCTGGAGAACTGTGAAAGGGTGGGGTCCTTTTTTTTTTTTTCACCATCATGCCAATGCATCCAATGCAACCGAAAGTGATGTCACTTCACTTCTGATTTTAATTTTGGCCAATTTTTGGCCAACTGAAAGGGACTGGGTTTGGGGAGTTGTGGTGGTTTTGGTGAGTTACAGGGGTAAAACTACTTCATTTTTCAGTGTTCCTAACCAATTTTGGTAGGTTGGGTGGGTGAAAAATTGCCTACATTCCCATTTTTAAAAAAAAAAAAAAAATAGGGTGCCTGGGAGCTTTGGTGGGCTTCAGGGGCTATAAACTGGGGGTCCACCTAGACTGGTATTCTCAGGATGACTTCACTTCCTCCCTTTCTTCCCCCAGCCTCTTATGTTACCAGAAATCTGAACTGAGGGTTGCTCATAGCCTTCATACTACCAATTACCTGCCCTTGGCCTGAATACTCTTTATACTAAAGACAAGATTTCTTTCATTGCAATCTCAGACTCTTTCACACCAAGCTCTCAGCTTCCCTCATTTTTTATGCCCCCGATAGTATCTCAGGCTTTCCCAAACACTCCACACAGCCTGCAAACAATGGCTCCAAACTTAGAAGGAAGAGAGAAATAATCTCCCTGTGCCCACGTAGTGCTGCTATGGGTCTAACTTCTGGAAGCAGGTGATGGGTGATGGGGGAGGGAAGGGAGTAAGTATGCAACCTAAATTTGAAACCTTAAGCCTGCAAATCTCTCTCAGACTAACTCACCTTATAGGGCTGTTGCGAGAATAAAATTGGAAGCCACATACAGTAAATAGCAGATACTCTCTGCCAACTTGGTGGCACATGAAGCCTTTGATCTCTGGAAAGGATCATAGTCCAAATGCCCAACAGAATAGGTTTGCATGGTATGACTCTGTTTCAGGGTTGTCTCTTTCCATGGGGCAAAGGAGTTCAGCATATAAATATGAGATCAATACAGTTAGGATTTGGAGGAAAAGGCTCATGAGCTGCACAATACTCCTAATGCTAAACTTACAAGTGTGCTCCACTGGCTTAGTCTATTTTCCTCACCCAAAGGAGGCCATCTGTCATTGCTATATATCTTGAGATTGTGTCACTCTCAGTGGCAAAATGGAATGCCTGAGAATTTCCCAAGCCACTGGTTTCTATTCAAAAATCTGAGGTAGGAGGCTTCCTCATTACCCTTTCAAATGTGTTTTGCCTACCTTTGCTCATTAGATTGGCATCCTATCACTTAAAAACATGGCAGGCCTGATGCCCAAAGGGACTACTAGAATCTTACAAATGCCATGCAGTTGGGAAGGAGGAGAGTCAGAACTGTGTGTCCCTGACAAATCAAGGATGAAAGGATGATTTCAATTAAGCCACTAAACTTTTGACCCAGAATTTCTAGGTCAGAGACGTTCAAAAGAAATTATTTTTCTCTTGCCTCTAGAAGTCTGTTCTTCTGAAAATTTGGCAAGCTGGACGCCCTTTTAAAGTTCTATAGAGTGCAATTCACATGCAATTCAGATTTAAATTGTTCAATATACAGGTGAGAGAAGATAGTGTAGGTCTCCTATTGGTTACAGAGTGGAAACCAGTATTTTAATTGCATTTAGAAATGTGACCCTTTTTCTAATCTCTCTGTGGGTTTGCAGGAATTATGTAGGGAGGAAGTACTTAAAAAGACTGACAACTTCCTGTCATTGTTATTTAAAATGTAAATGTTATCATGGGATTTTCTGGCGCTGAGAGCGTGTGACTTGCCCAAAGTCAGCCAGTGGGTTTTTATGGCCAAACAGGAATTTGAACCCTGTTCTCCAGACTTGTAGTCCAACGCTCAAACCACTACACCTACAGAGGATGTGGTCCTACACATCCTCTGTTGTTATCTAATAGGACATTTCAGCCCTCCCTCAGAACCCTGACTGCACATATCACCATAAGGCTTTATCCAGTGCTTCCTTAGAGTTTAACTAGTTGAGCCTTCTTCAACCTGGTACTGTTCAGATAACTGAGACTACATTTCCCAGCATTCCTGATCACTGGCTGTGTTCATAGGGGCTGATGGGAATTAGAAGCCCAAACAAACTCGAGGGTACCAAGGTGGGAAATACATTAAATTAGATTATACCTTAGAAATATTAGTTGGCAAGCCAATCTGGATTGCAACCGTAGGGCACAGGTAACTCTTTTTAAACTCTGCCTCTTGCTGTGGTTCTGATCCACTTGTAATATATTATTCAAATTGTTTTATTCAAACAGATGAAGATGGCCTGATCTGGGTTGGGATGACAGCAGCTTCAAAAGGTTAAACTTCTTTAAACCCAAACAAGGATCCCAATGTAGAAAGATTGCCTCTCACTTATTCTGAAATTTTTAAAAACCCACATATTTTATATCATTAAAATGTTGTCTAGTTTGTCCTTAGAAGCAAAAAGGAACAAAGTATTTTTTATTTAATTGGTGGAGTTAATGCACTACTCTGCTCTGGTTTCATATCACCTCCAAATGTTTAACATGAAATGCTACCTGTTAAATTTTCCAAAACAAAATAACCATGTTTTGTGGCAAATGAGACTGATTTGTAATGACACGACTGTCAAAATAACTTTCACTGTGTGACCAGCCTTTTGGATAAGAATGCCCAATCTCAATGGTTATTGTAGGATTGAAGTTTTGTTTTGTTTTGTTTTTTGAAGGAATTTAAATGAATTTTAAGGCTGGAAGGAACCATTATAATCATTTTGTGTGATCTCTTGTATAACACAACTTGTATAATTGCACTAAGTAATTCTTGCCTCAAGGCCTTTAACAATCCTGGAACTGAATCCCTAAGTAATTTGTGACAGAAAATAACCATACATGGAACTTTCTCAAGGGCAGAAAATAGTCAGCCTTCACATATGTTTTTATAACAACAGGGTGTGTGGGAGCAATAACGTTGTCTCTAGGGACTTTGGGGCAACTGGTGTCAAACAGAAGCTTATACACCAACATACATTTGACTCAGAATGGACAGGGTAGTAAACAGGGTGTCTGAGGAATTCAATCTTTGTGACTCTTTATATGAACTGAGTTGATCAATGCTGGCCAGACTAATGTGTGGCTTGGAATTTAGCTGTTGTCTAGTGTAAAGAAGCCATTGCTACCTGAAGGAAAATGTAAATCTGTTGTGTTTTGTTTTATTTGGGGACAAGAACTGAGGAGTGAAGGCTTAAATGTAAAATGGGAAAGGAAAAAATATCCTGTATCTTGTATTGGTGACTTGCCCAATTTGTTCCGCAGAAGGTTACAGTTAAAGTAAACAACAGTTAAACTGCCATTTTATTTGTCTGTTCATTAGTTTTTGTTTGTTTACTTACTTTGATTATGGTAAATAAAGAACAGGTTATATGAAGAGGAAAGTTTCTACCCTACATATAGAGAGATAGAATGAAAAGGTTATAAATTTTGATTAGTTGGATTGGAAACATTCCAAGGTTGTCTATTGATTCTACATACTAATGAGCTGATTGGCTAGGGAGTCTTGATTAAAGACTATTAAATGACAGGTTATACACTGGTAGAGACCATTGGGAACAGAAATCACTCTGAATACTCTTGTAGAAAAGTAGAGTATATATTTCTTTAAAAAATCGAACACCACAACTCAGATACTGTCTTTTCCATCCATTAACTATATCATGGCTGGTGAGCATATGTCATCAGCCCTAGCCCTCCTAGTTAATGGTGAAACATGACAGGAACAATAGTTCTTTAATATCTGGAAGCTGAAAGCTCTCTACTCCTAATTTATATAATAGAGGATTATCTCTGCTCCGTGTGTGTATGTGCCTTCAAGTTGCCTGTCAACTTACGGTGACCCCATAAATTTGTAAGCCGCTCTGATAGCCTTGTGGCTGAAGAGCAGGGTATAAATAACTAAATAAATAAAAATAAATAAATAAATATTAGGCAAGGAATATTCAGAGGTGGCTTTGCCCTTCCTCTGAAATATAGCCTAAAGCAACTGGTATTCATCGGCAATCTCCCATCCAAATACTAACCAGGGCTGAGCTTCCTTAGCTTCCAAGATCAGATGGGAATCTGGTGTCTTTAGGATATTTAAGCCCTCTGTTCCATGGATCCACTCCAAATGTAGATATCTGTGGGAAGAGCCAGGTCATAATTCAGTTGTCTGGAGGCTATGGAATTTGTTGCGATTTAGAACTCATCTGGTCTTATAGCATGGTTTATTTATTTATTTATTTATACCCTGCTCTTCAGCCACAAGGCTATCAGAGCGGCTTACAAATTGTTTTGAGCAATAGCTATTTCCACATCTACACTGTATTAAACAGTTTCCAATGTGTATTAGCTAATTGCCCCCACAAGCTGGGTACTCAATTTACCAACCTACGAAAGGATGGAAGGCTGAGTGGATCTTGGAGCCCGCTGGAATCGAACTTGCAACGTGGTGACTTGCAGTACTGGCATTTAACCACTGCGTCACCAGGGTTGACAAAAGTGTGGGCCACCAGGTATGCTTGGACCACAACTCCCATCTAGATTATACTGCCTAGGACAAATGGAGGCTACATTTAAAAATGCACGTTCCTTAATCATAACAGATTATATAAAATGTACCATTTCTGAAAGGTCTAGAATGATTGTTGTGTCCCTGTGTTGTTGCAGCTGCTGATGCTGCTTTATTTGTCTTTTTAAAAAAAGTTTGCTATTTTTATTGTTCTGTTCTGCTGGGAACAGCCTCGAGCTTCAAACAGGCAGAATATAAATGTTTTAAATAAATAATACCTACTAAAGGCTGTACTTTTCTATGCATGAGGAATTGCTCAACCCCTCCAGCTACATAATGGAACACCTAGTTCCTCAGCCACCATTCTCTTGGATTCTTGAATACGTGGTCATGTTTAAGAGAAGTTTGATCTAGACAGACCTTGATTAGCTGAGAGTCCTTTAGCATGCCTGGTGCAATAAGATATGTATCTGACCTTCAAAAATGTGAAGATAATTTAAGGGAACCCTGTTCATTTACTCAGAGTATTTCATCTACCTAAAATAAAACGGTATCACTGAATGGAACAGTGAACAAATGATTTCAAATGACTGCTATTTTCACAAGACCATAATTTTTTTTCACAGCGTAGCTATTAAAAGAATGTCAAGTTTCCTCCTGTTTTACTGACTCAAGCTTCAATTCTATGTACACTTACCTAAGAGTAAGTACCACTGAGCATGGTAGCATTCACTGTGATATAAACAGGTACTGGATTCTGTTGCTAGGCAGCAGTTTTATGAGGAAGTTAGGAATGAGATGGCTGGAGGTTTTAGGAACTGTAGCCTTAAAAAGTAACATACCCAAGCTCTGATCCTATGCATTTCTTAGAGAAAGATTTCCACAAATGGGTCTGGTAAATGTTTTCAGGAGGGAGTGTGGTTGTGCTTGAAAAGGTGTTAAAAATATTGCTGGGGAGTTGGTTTTTTGTTTCTTTTGTTTTCAATCCAGAGCTAGAGGGGGGGGGATCATTTATTAGACTTTTGTGTTTTTTATGTAAATGAGATGTTCTGGACAAGATGTGATTGATGCTTAATGTATTATTCTTAATTATCTCACCAGGGCACCTGCCCTCTAATATCACTGAGGGCTTTTATCTTGTGCCATCATCATCAGCCATCTGTAGGCCTCAGATCTGGATCCTAAAATCTTAGGGGCTGCGATGCTTCTTGCCTGGCAACCAACATGCAAGGGCACCTGCAATTATACTACAGTATATTGTTGAGCAAAGGTTGTGGCAAGGGGCAGAGGGAGAGGGGGAAAGTCCTATTGCATATGCAAAGTGGCCTATGTAGGCCTTTGGCTCCCAGACCATATCTTTTATATGTTAACATACCCTCCAACTGTCCCAATCAATCCTCTGTCATCCCACTTTTTCAGCTTTTTTCGAAATGTCCCAGTTTCTTGCTTTTCTTCTCATGCCCCCCTTTGTCCTAAGCTCACTTGAATTGCAGCAAACTGAGGACATTTTCAGACACGACTTACAGGGGAAGAATCGAGCAGGAGACCTTCGCCGCTGCAGCGTGGCAGGGGACCCATTTTGGACGATGATGTCCCTATGGCAAAATCGTCTGTGTCACTTCCGTTTAGGATTGGAGCCGGCTGCATCATATTCCACCAGATTTTATTCACAGAAGTTGTCTGTGAACAAAATGTGGCATGGCTGGCTCCAATCCTAAATGGAAGTGGCACAAACGATTTTGACACAGGGACGGCGCCGTCCGAAATGGGGCCCCTGCCACGCTGCAGCGGCGAAGCTCTCCCACTCAATTCTTCTGCTGTAAGTTGTATCTGAAAATGTCCTGAGTCCAAAGTGCAAAAGTAGCTGACACTCAAGTAATTCAACAGGAGCGAGAGGAGGGTGGGATCATGCTGTTCCCAATAGGCTCAGGCAAAAGCAAACTGTTGCAGCCTCTCCTAGCTTGTGTGCTCTTCCTCATTAATAACTTTTTTGCCATCTTGACCATACTTTGATCTTGCTTGGTCACAGTTGTCCTGGTTTTTCACTTATGCAAGGTTGAAGGGCATGTGTAAATGTACCCTGGGGTTAATGGAATGACTAGATGTGGCTGCCTTTGGCCCTTAGGAGCTACTGTAGGGAACTGTGGGAAGAAATTTGATAAAACATTTGTGAGGAGATTGTTGGGAAATACTGAGGATTAGACAGAAAGAAAGGAGAGTGGTAAGACTGTATAAGACCTTCTAGAGAAGGCAACCATATTCATGCATTCTCAGTCTCTGTACAATGAACCCACAATGGCTTGTCTATACAGCAAATATACTCCTCATAGAATTCGAGGAGAAGATGATTTGTCCCAATGGTATCCCACATCAATCCTCTGTATTCAGAAGAAGGAGGGCCAAAAATGCCAAAAACTATGCAGGAAAATCCTTCATGGTTTTCCCTGTATTTTTTTTAATGGAAATGCTAATTCCCACTCCTTGGTACAACCAATTCACTTTGATGCACATTCCCCGTAAGAGTGGAAATGGAAAGCTGATTGGTTGGACATGCACAGCGGGTGGAGCTTGCTGGCAAGGCATGTGCCCTGAAGCACCATGTTGGTTTTTTGCCATAGCAGTCATGCACTGAGGCGATGAAACAGCCTTTTTTTCTCTTTTTTTTCCTGTGTATTTAAGTGGAAGATTGCACTTCCGCACCTTGGATATGCTTTAAAAAAATGCTGTTTGGCGGCGGAAACTGGTGACAATAAAAACATGAATAATTCACTCACACCCACCATCTTGATTCACAGGCATGTCTATTTGAACAGTGAAAGCAGATAGCTTACATGCCTATGATTTTCAAAGAAAAACTGTGGAGACAAATAAAAGCTGCTGCAAATTGGCATTACTGCACACCAATCCACATTTTGTTGCCTCGTATATGAGGTCTGTCAATTAAATAACGAAACTGATACAATAACCCATCTTTATTTATATGTATTACAATTCTAATGCTTGTCCCTTTCAATATACTCCCATTCACACTCACACACCGATGCAATCTTGTTTTCCACCAGTTCAAGGCGCTGAGAAGATCAGTTTCTGTCAACTGTGTCAACACATCTGCCGTTTTCTTCATACTGCATCAATTGAATCAAAACGTGTTCCTTTAAGCACCTATTTCACTTTAAGGAAAAGAAAAAAATCGCATGGTGCCAAATCTGGTGATATGGTGGATGTTCAAGTGTAGTGATGTGTTTATCAGCCAAAAACTGCTTCACAGAAAGTGCTGTGTGAGCAGGCACATTGTCTTGAGGAAGAATGAAACCATTTTTTCCATAGTTCTGTCCTCTTTTTCCTGACCCTTTATCTCAGCTTTGTCAAAACTTCCTTACAATAATGCTGGTTCACTGTTCTGCCTTCTGGAATCCATCCTGCCAAATTTATGCCCTTGATGTGGAAAAAAACCCAATGTGCATGGCTTTGAATGTGGACTTGCTTTGATGTGCTTATTTCATTCTTGGTGAAGACGGTGTTTTCCAGTGCATTGAATGTCATTTTGTCTCAGGATCATACTGGAAGATCCAGGTTTCATCACAAGTCATTATTTTTTTTTAAAGGTTCGGGTCCGCCTCGAATTGCTGCAGAATGTGACACTGCTCGACTTTTAAACTTAGCATTTTTCTGGCACACAACAGACAACAAACAAATTGTTGACAACTGACAATTAACTGAATGGCTAAGATTTGTTGATGTTTGTCATGCAGGTTCAGACATGTTCAAGGTCACCACTCAAGTGTTCACAATCACTTCTACCTGATTTGTCTGAAAGGTAGAAGCAGTCTCGTTATTTAATAGACAAACCTTGTAGACAAGCCCCCTATGGACAAAGATCCTAGCTCTCCTCTCCCCTCCATTACTATTCTTATCTCTCTACACACATAGAGAGATAACATCTGGAATAAGGATGCATTTTTGCCCAGGGTTATCAGACTCAAAATTGGAGACAGCTCTTGTTCTTTTAATGGTTGTGCAGAAGAGGGAATTTCAGCAGATGCTGCTTGTACTGCAATTAGGTAACAAGCAATACCTACTGAAATTCACTCTTCTACATAACCATCAAAGTACAGGAGCTATTTCCAGTTTTCAGTCTGGCAACCTTGTCTCTGCTTGTGGAGGCCTGCTGTGTGCTTTAGGTCTTTGTCCCAACTGACAGTTTGTGCACCACTGTTTACTGTCACTTCCTGAGACTTCTTGCTGCTTTGCATCACTTTTTGCTGCTTTCCCATCCAAATGTAACAGGCTTATTTCAGGGTCATTTGTGCGTATGTTGTGGATGGGGAGGGGGTACAGGTTGATTTGATACTCTGGTCCTCCTTCAGTGCCCCCTAAGCTTTTATATATATTTAAAAAAAAAAAAGTTGAAAAGTAAAGTGCTGCACAGTAGGATCCCCGTATCCATGGGGGATTGGTTCCAGGGCCCCCCATGGATAATGAATTCCATGGATAATAGTGAATGCCCCCTGTTGCCATTGTCACCACTGGAGCCATGCTGGGGGGAGAAGGGAGGTGAGAACTTTCCTCCCCTCCCTTCGCCTCCCATCCGTCACCATTGCTGCACCGGAAGCCACCTGAAAACCTCCCCCTCCCCTGTCCACCCTCCCCCACTGTTACTAACTGCGGAAAATTGAATCAGCGGTTGGCGAATCAGCGGATATGGGGGTGCTACTGTATAATATTTTAGGAATTTGGTGAAAGAAAAAAATCCCTTCTCCCAGACCATACCTCAACATGTCCTCTTCTCTGTCCAAGCCACCCTTCTCTGGAACAAGGGTAGTGAAAAGGGATGGATTGCTCTCTCTTTTGAAGCTAGGGTAAGAAGGTGGGCTTAATCCCATCAACCCCTTTGAAATTCCCCTTACCATTTTCATTTAATTTTTATAAAATCATTTTAAATATTTCTTTAAAAAATATTTTATAAATTAATAAATATCATAAATAAATATGAATAGATACTATAATGTTTAAAATAATACATAATTAATTTATAATTATATATTGTATAATAAATATAATATTCTCTGGCTTTTCTTCACAAACGAAGATTTAGGAAGGACTCATCCCGCGCTTTCTGCAAGTGCGCTGATGACTAAAAAGGCCAATCCGAGATAAACATGTCCAGTTGCAGAAAGCACAGCAGAAGGTCTCCTTGGGTGATGTTTCTGTGTTGTGATTCTTTCTGTGTTGTCGTTTCTCTTCAAGACTTGTTCATCGTGAGTTCTCAAATAAGGCTGCAGCATTGTGGATAGTACGTCTCCACGCCTCCCGATGTGAGGCCAGGGTGGACCATTGTTGGTGATCAATTTTGCCGAGCCTGAGATGTTGTTTCAGGGAGTCTGTGTATTGTTTTTTTGGAGCACCCCTCTTGCATAGTGCTTTGAGTGTTGGGCTACAACTCCGGAGACCAGGGTTTGAATCCCCACTTGGCCATGAAAACTCATTGGGTGATCCTGGGCAAGTCACACATTCTCAACCTCAGAAAAGCCCCATGGTAGGGTTGCCTTAGGGTTACCATAAGTCAGAAATGGCTTGAAGGCATGCAGCAACAACAATTAATTAAACATTTTTAATGGCTGGAATGATATATCAGAATTATGTCTTCATAAGTGAAGTTACAAATGCGAGGATTAGAACTGAGCAGCTTTGTGAAGTCCATATCCAGTAGAGGGCTGCTGTTATGGTACTACATAGTGGAGCTAGTGAAGTGACCGATGTCCAGTGGGACTCAATACACATTGGGACACCAACTAGGGAGTTCCGATGCATCACACCCTCATCAATGTCCCATTATTCAGCTTAACAATTCAGTAACAGAGTAATTTACTGCCTCTGGTATGTTATATAGAGTGTGATATAGGATTCTGGGCCCATATTTTTAATATTAAATAAGAGGTACATTGATAATGTGATTTTAAAGTATAGTGAAATAAAGGCTCTCTTCCTCTGCACTTTTTCATCCCTTCAGACTCTCTGTCAGCCTCCTTTATAGGGAAGAAGAGATTAAAGGGGGATGATCACACACCCCTTTGAAATCAGCAAAGCCACGGCTGCTACTACATGGCCAAGACTCCTTCCGCAAAGGCCTGAAGTTCCTTTTCCTCACCCTCCACATCCCTCAGCTGGTTGCACCAGTGGATTCCCACCAGACCAGAAGTAACGTCACACCACTTCTGATTTCATTTTCAGCCAGTTTTCTCTGTTTTATTTTTTTTAATTTTGTTTTTATTTTGCTTTGGGAGGTTTGGAGCAATTGTGGTGGTGGGGATGAAAGGCAAAGCTTGGATAGGGAGGGGGAAAGTTGGAGGCACTTCAGAGGCATTTTTGATCATCGGCAGGGGGTCGCAGCAAAACAATTCATCTGGGATTGTTTTAATGGTGGATCTTTGGGTTGCCCTGAGGAACGTGAGAGGGTAATGAAGGGGCTAGGGCAACCTTTCTCAACCTTTCTGTCTTAAAGAACCCTTGAAATATTTTTCAGGTCTCAGGGAACCCCTGCATAAAAATTATTCTATATACTGCTATTGCTTCCCCCACACACAATCACAATCTCTTGAGGAACCCATAGCAACCTCTTGGGAAACCCTAGGGTTGCACGGAACCCTGGTTGAGAAACACTGGGCTAGGGATACAGATGGGTCATGAAACTTCACTTTCATGATCACTGCACCAATGTTTGACCACAGGTTGCACAGTCCTCTCCACAGATAGGAACTAACACATTAAAATCAATTCAGTTGGAAATTTGCTAACAGAAATTTGCTAACTTTAAATTACATTATTACATTTTTTTAACAGAAGTGATTAATTTTAGTTGGAATTTCATTATTAACAGTTCTCCAGGATTAAGGACTTTATCAGATGAGTCACGGCATCATAACGATGCCACATAACTACGAAAGGGCGTGCAGATCAGATTACCTCGCCCTTTCATGGTTATATTCTGCCTAAAACCCGTACCTTTTTATAGATTTTCCTTGGTTTTTTTCCAGGCTGTGAGGCTGTTTTCTGGAAGAGTTTGTTTCTGACATTTCACCTGCATCTGTGGCTGGCAGCTTCAGAGAATGGTTGGGTAGGAGTGTAGGGGGGTTATATACTGTGAACCCCTGTTGGAGAGGATATGTAAATTTGTGTATTTGAATTGGTAGTTTCTTGGTGGAGATATGCAAGGAGGATTAGTGTCTGTTTGGCTAATGGTTGGTTAATGGTCCATTATCTACTAGAAATCCCCCTGTCCCTGGGTGGAGTTCATTTGTAAGTGTTAAGTTTTGATTTTAGTATTTTTCAGGACTGGCAGCCAGATTTTGTTTACTTTTAGGGTTTCTTCTTTCCTGTTGAATTTGTCCAGGTGTTTGTGGATTTCAATAACTTTTCTGTGCATTCTGACATAATAGTTGTTGGCCTGGTCCAGAATTTCGGTGTTTTTAAATAACATTTGTGTCCAGGTTGGTTTATCGCATGTTCTTCTACTGCTGATTGTTCTGGCTGTCCCAGTCTGCAGTGTTTCTCATGTTCCTTGATTCGTGTTTGTACACTGTGTTTTGTGGTCCCTATGTAAACTTGTCCACAGCTGCATGGTATGCGCTAAACTCCTGCAGTTGTGAGAGGGTCTCTTTTGTCCTTTGCTGAGCGTAGCATTTCTTGGATTTTCTTGGTTGGCCTAACCAAGAAAGACCAAGTCACAAGTAATAAAGGCATTCTGGAATGGAAGTGGTCTTCTTAACTTACTGATGGTTCTCCTGTGTACTCATCTGTGTATTCACCTTTTCCAAGGAATTGACTTCTGAAGCTCTTAACCCTGAGAATTTTTCTGAGATCCATATGGGAATTCATAAACCAAACTAAGAGGGAGGATAAAGAAATGAGATTATGAGGGAAGAAGAAAGAGAAAGGAAGAGAAGATGGAAAATGTTTTTTTTTTAAAAAAAAATCATAATCCTCTTTTTCCTTCTCTCAAAAGCTCAAAACAGCATGACAAGTGGGACAAGGGAAAAGCAAAATAGTGGAGAGGATTTGTATATATTTTTTTCTGGTAGGGCACTTGGTGTAATAGTGTAAAGTCAATTTAAACACTAATTTAAAATTAACTAAGGGCTTGTCTACACTGGCAAAAAAATGTGGACTCATCCTGTATCTGGTGCTTGCAGTCCAGATGACGTACAGTTACTTCTGGAGAGTAACCACATTTTTTCCCTTTAACCCAACTTTGCTCTGAACTAATCAAAGTCAGAAGACTTTATCAGACATGTGAAAAAACACATCATAAGGATGTGACAAAAACACAAAAGGGCAAAATTATCAGATGATGTCATCATTCAGCCTTTCTGGAGACTTATTGCGAATAAGGTGTCACTTTTCATTGATGGCTTAGCCTGTCAATAAAAAAGTGGTGCTTTGTCTGCACCAGCATTACACCCAGAGAATGGCTGAGGATGCGGGTGCCTGATAATTTTGCCCTTTGTGTTCTCATCCCATCCTTATGATGTGATTTGGGATGTGGTTTTTTGCCACGTTTCCCCATGTCTGATAAAGTCCTGAGAAAATTCCAGGGTTTCCAAGAAAACTCTGGAGTTACCTCAGTGTTAAGAACCACCTTGCAACTATGGACGTTATCAGACAGACAAAATACAGCATCATAACAACACCACATAACCGTGAAAGGGTGCACAGATCAGATAACATCACTGTTTCATGATTATGTCCTGTCAAAATCCCGTACTTTTTAACTGATGGCTTAAGCCGTCAATTGATTCCCCTGCCATTTTGGTGCCAGCATTGATGCCATGCGAAACCTCTGGCCATTTAATTCTCATCACTGCAGCGAGAGTGGGCGATCCAGTGCCAACACTTCCAGGTGAGATCAGGACATCCAGGTAAGTTTCACTCTTTTTATGACACTCCCCAGGTTACTTGGGACTTTTAAAGTATGGCTAGGTGCTTGGTGCAACTTTTATGTGTTAGTTTTGTTTTCATTTTTAAATTTCCCATGCAACAAAGTCTCATGGGATTTCAAACAAGGAAGTGAACAGGGCTCTGTTCACTTCCTCTTTATTGCTGGGGAGCCTTTGCCAGGAGAGGAAGGTAAGTGCAGGGGGGAGCGTTCTTTTGCTGGTGTAGAAATGTGGTGGTTTTTTTTTTATGCTGGCAAAAGAATGTTTTAAAGAGGGTTGTCTGATAAAGTCCTATGTTTCTGAGTTGTGCTTGGATGAATGGGTGTGAAGCAATGCTTAGAATGACAAAAGGCAGCTAATCCCAGCACAGAATGCTGTGATGAGAGGGAGGGCCTCTGTGAGGCCTACTGCACACCAAAGTAAGGCAGCAGGGCTGCAGGAAGGTTCCATCTTCCCTGCTGCCTTACTGCACATCACCAGTCTCCTGTTCCAGTCCCATGGGAGACTGAAGTAAAACCATTTTGTTTTGCTAACTGGAAATAAATAGCAAAAAGACATGGTTTTACCTTGGTCTCCCACAGGACCGGAACAGCAGAACACCAGAAGAACAACAACATCATGCGGTAAGGCAGCATGGAAAGCCAAACTTTCTGGCTGCCCTGTCCCTTTATTTTGGTGTGCAGTAAGCCTCTTAGAGCATGCCAGTTGAGAATGCCAGTTGGAAGTTGACTTTTAAGAGAGTCTTTAAGAGAATCAGTTGGGTGAGTCATTTGTGATAGTCAGTGGGGAGTGTATGCATGCTAGGTGTATGAATTGAATGAAGTCATGGTCTGGCACCATTCAGCTGGAATAGGAAAGACAGGAATTTTTTAATGCTTGGTTATAATAAATAACCTAAACTTGTTTGTTGAATTGTTAACATTGACTCAGACTGGCTTTATTCTCCCTGGGATAAGGGTTGGTCATGCTTACCATCACAGAAACTACTTTTATCCAGACTTGTCAAAAAAAAAAAAAGGTCACCTATAGGTCCAGGGACTTCAGATCCAAGAAAGGGACTTAAAAGGGGGACCATAGGGCAAGGTGACAGTGATAGGCAGCCAAGGCTAGGAACTGCGGGGGCCAGCCCTGGGTAGGCCAACATCACACTCAGCTTCTTTTGCTGTCTGGACAGCTGGATCAGATTTGATTCAGCCTGATCCAGTTTTCCACACACAAACATGGTGCTATATCCTTTACCTTGCACTGAGTAGCCATTACTGCCACACCAGCCAAGCAGTTTCCCTGCAAGATCCTGGCCAGCGGCGTCACCTCTGTTGAGGTCAGAACTGAGTATCCCCTCCTTGTTGATCACCCCCCCCCTACTTGATCACATGTCTGGGCACCTCATTTTGACCTTAGCAGAAGCAACAATGCTAGCCAAGCTCTCGCAGGAGCTGGTTGGCCAGTGAGGCAAGAGAGGCTCTGAAAACAGGGGCAGGCCAGCGGGGCCAATGTAGTGTTGATCCAGCTGGCCCATGTGAACAATGATGTGTCATCACACCGGATTCAGCCCAGTGCATGTGGCTACCATCATGATCAATCTGAGGTCAGTCCGAAGAATAAGGAGATTATCAGATGCAGGCAAATAGCACAAGAGGAGCACAAGAGGATGACATTACTGTACTGCGAACGGGTCTCGTTTTACATGACTTCATCATCCTTGCATGCTGACTCCATGCTGCAGTAGTGGAAAAGTCCTTGCTTTTCATTGACAGGAGACTGCCATCAAGAAAAGTGATGCTTTATTCCCCGCTGCAGCACATAGTCATCACGCAAGGATGATGACATCATTTGAAACCGCAACCCATTCATGGTACAGTGACATCATCCTCTTGTGCTCCTCTTGTGCTTTTTGCCATGTCTGATGATCTCCTAATGCCCCAGCCACTGTAGATGAGCTCTAAATTGTTAAAAATATTCCTTTTTCTAATTCACTCTAATTGAATGGGCTATTAATGATTAAATTAATGAACTGACCTTTCCCCACTAACATTTCTATCTTTGGTTTTTCCCACCACAATATTGCTAGTGTGGAGAATGGGATTACATTTCATTTTGCTAACAGAGGAATAATGGCTTAGATTAGCGTTAAACAAATTTCATGCAGTTCAAGACTGGGAGGGTAGCCTTTTTCCAGGCAAATGAGACAGTGGAAGGCTTGCGGAGAATACACAAAGGAACGCTGTTTAGGCTTTACCTTAACTTGGGCAAGGAGCCTCTTCAGGCTGGGCTACCTAAGTGACGGTATTTCTAGTCAGAGTACTTTCATTTTGTCCTGAAGTTTTCATCTTGCCTATCTGCATGGTTCATTTATTCCGAGGACTGTGTAAGGAGCCCGCCTGTGCTCCATCATATAAGGATGTTTGAGGAATGTGAAATTTTCAAATTCTAAATGAACTGTCCTAATCCACACATCCTGGATCAATCTGAAGATCAGAGCATAGCTGTCCATGAAATGTTGCACTTCTTGTAAAGTGGTGACAGTTCTCTGCTCAGAAAAGGTATCAAAACACATCCAAAAATGCATATTTTGAATGAAGATATATTTTGAAATCCATGCTTAAATACCCATTGACATTTTAAATGCTTATGAGTGAATAGTGGCAAAAGTGGCATGGTCTACCAGTAAAGACTGATTGGTCCATCCTTAAGTTAAAGATTTGCATGAGGTGAGGGTTACTCTAAACCTAAAGCACCACTGCACCCTTAAAATCGGCCTTTGAGCTTTTATAGCTCTGTCTGGGCTTTGATTTTAGTCGAGGACTTAACTGAAAAATAGATGAAATTCCAAGGGGCTGGTAAGGAAAGCGCCATGAAAAATGGATGTGCTTTTGAAAGTTTAAAAAAGCAAAGTAGACTGTTCTTGCTCAGCTCTGCACCTGATTCCTACTGGGTGAGTAGCTGAAATACTACCCTCTGTCTGCTTGCCTGCTGGGCTTGAAACAAAGAACAGGCTAGCAGCTCCCTCCTCTGGTAACTATCTCAGTGGTTCAGAGAGGGAGATGCCTGCTACAGTTACCAGTGTGAGGCCTGTGGCTGTTTACGCTTGGTTCTCATCAAAGAGCCATGTTTTATATATGTTTGTGTGTGCCTATGTGCACACATTTTATCAGGCTTAGAAGCATGCCAGGTAGAAATGAAATGCACTGTAAATCATTCACTGTATTTTTAATCATAGTATCCTGTTCCACTAAGTTTGGTTTAAAAAGATTAAAGCAAAAGCTCCTTAGGTGTCTTGGTAGGCATCCCAATTTGTTTATCCAAATTTGAAGAAATGGTAATGAAATTAGAAGTTCCAATGATGATGGTGGTAGTGGTGGTGGTGGTGGTAGAGGAGGAGGAGGAGGAGGAGGAGGAGGAGATTTGATTTAATTTGAGCAATGGAAAGTGCTGTTTCAGAAGGGAAAACAAAGGGCTGGTTTACACGGCAGGTTTTATTGCGTTAAGTTGCGCTTTAGTGCTTTCCCGCATCAGTGGTGGGTAGTTTACATGGTATATGTTTACACAGCTATATTTTATGGCTCTTTGATTTTTTCTGCTTTGAGGTTCACACAGCCAAAAGTGCTGGGGGTATGGCCAAGCATTGGAGAGGGAAAGGAATGCCATAGGAATGTCTGCCCTGGCCCGAACTCCGTACTTATCAGCTTAGAGGCAGTCCCCCTCCCCCCCCCCACAAATCAAATGGAAGGTTTTCCTCCTTGCTTAACAGCATTTTCTCCCAAATAGAGGAAAGCCAGAGAGAGGGGGGGGGAATAACAGCTTAGAGGCAGTCCCCCTCCCCCCTCCCTTCCCACAAATCAAACGGAAGTTTTTCCTCCTTGCTTAACAGCATTTTCTGCCAAATAGAGGAAAGCCAGAGAGAGAGAGAGAGAGAGAGAAACAGATTGTCAAAATAGCAGTGCAGCTCTGATACAGCCCTTCGTGAAGTGGTTTCTCTCCCTCCCCCATGCACAGGGTCACAGGTGACGAACTGAGCTTTTACATACTTGCAAAACAGCAGAGAGGATGAAAAGGAATGCTCCCTGACTGAAAATTGTTGGGAATCCTTTTTGTTTGCAAACTGGCTTGCAAAATAGCAGAGAGGATTTTTAAAGTTTCCTCTAATCGCTACTGTCTTTCCCTCCCTGCCTGCCCCTCTTTTAAGCCCACCCCTGCATCATCAACCAATCACAATGCAGCTCTGCTGTATCCCTTAGCAGAATGGTTGTTTACACTGCCAATAATGCGCTACATTGCAAATATACCTGCAAAAGTAGCGACATCCCTTGCCACGCTATATTTGGGTGTTTTACCTTCCCCCCTTCTGAATGAGGCGATGCTGTGCTGCAATCAATGGGAACTATGAGCTATCTTAGCAGTATATTTAGAGGGATATTTGCCTGTGTAAATGACCTCAAAGACTTGAAGAAGCAAAGGTCTGTTGAAATGTATTTGAGACAAAGAGGACAGGACAAAACAAGAAGCCAGCGGTTAAAAAAACAAAGGAGAAAGAGAGATATTTAGGAGCTGGTATAACAAGAGAAGTCATTGTTTTGTGGGCATCAATTTCTTCCTTGAAATGAAGGATGGAAAAAAGTTTTGATTGAATGACCCTGATGAAATGAACATGACCATTGTGAATTACAGTATGGATGCTGCCACCAGCTTGTTGCAATGTTTACCACACAATTATGGTAATGCCAGATATTCCTCACAGATGGTTTCAGTGAGCACTGAGAGAGAATTTTGCTATAAAACTGAATTTCAAAATCAGCTGTTTTCATCACCCTTGTTGGGGAAGCTAAACAGATATAAGTCATGGTGCAGAATCCTGAATAATGTCACTGAACATATACACTGCCCCAGAAGAACAGCTGGGAAGGTCATCACTAAACTCCCAAATGCAAGGACATGTTCAGTTTTCAATGAAGATCATCATAGGCTTTATTACTGAAAGTGCAAAGATTGCCAGAGGGGGCTTAATTCTGCCTTGATGGCTCACTGAGTACTTTCCATGGCTGGGGAGGCTGTCACAATGCATCAGGTGAACATTCACTCTACACTATGAATACACATTTTTGTCATACAAATTATGGAATTTCCCTCTATTTTTTTTAAAGGCCTTCAGAAAGTGGGAAAGAAATAGTAGAAGCTGATGTATAAAATGCAGCTACTGGGGTGAAGCAGGTCCTACATTAGGGTGCACTGTTTACATCAGAAAAAAGTGTGTGCATGAAGAGAAATACATCCTTCCTTCACTATCACACAGTCATTCATGCAAGTTTTTTAGATTTCCTGATTTCGTGCAAAAGATGGTAGAGTGGTGGAGAAAGACAAGAAGTCTGGAGATAATTTCACTGCTGTACTGTGCAGCTGTGGGACACAGAAGAGGAGTTCATATCTGTGAGAGCTGGAATTTTACTCTCTAATGATTCATCCCTTCTGATCACTAGACATATTTAGCTTTCATTGATTTTTGGCTTTCATTGACTTTTTCACCTAATGCAATAAATAAAATTGGACCACTGTAACTGTGAAACCAATACCTGTGGTTTCAGTTATCCACAGAACACAAAACAGGGGACACATCATAGAGTCACACTAGAGGCATCCTCTCTAGGCATCTTCTAGGTCCTCCAACACAACTCTATGGTACGTTTTTACCAGAAGGGCTTTATTTTAATAGGGTTCGCTGTTATCCGTGGTTTCCAGTATCTGTGGTAAGCCTGGGAACTCAGCCTCCATGGATACAGGGGTCTGATTGTATTTCCAAACTGGTTAGTATAGAATGCCTAGTTACGCCATGCTTTCCACTTCCCAAGAAGCTAGTGTGCTTCTAACAGGTTACAGACAGTTTTAGTTTACAACTACAACTAACTTCACCCTCTCAATAACAGAGGAGCAACATAAACATGACTCTTTGTTCTCAGCAACATATTGACTGACTCAGGTACAACCACCCACCAGTATGTCACCTGAGAGAGTCACATTTGGCTGCTGACTCTTTTCCCTCCATGTGTAATTGCATTTGCTCATATTTGTTCACTGTTACTCTTGGTTCTCCTTTGGCCTTCTCTCTTCTTTTGTCATTTTTACCTTTTGCTATTTCCACCAAGGTCAAAACCCTAGACAGACAAGTAATCTTTTGTCTTTGGGGACTTATTCTATGCAAAATTTGCATGTGGTTGTTCTGCACAGAAAACAACATTGTTTTCTACAGAAAATAATATTTGTGCATGGAAATATTATTTTATGTGTATAAAATGCTGTTTCCTGTGGGGAAAATGCTATTTTCTATGCAAAACAGCCACATGAGTCTTTCGGACAGAATAAGTCTGAACTGCAAACTGAAGAGTTTTTGAATACTTTGCACAGTGAGAAGAAAATTGCTAAACTTACTTGTTGCTTCTTTTGAGGAGAAAATTAGCAAAAAATCATCATCATCATCATCCCTAGTAGGTCTTTGGAAACAAGGACATTTGGTTATGCTGAAGTTTCTCTGTAATGTGCTGTGTATGTTAACAATTCTATACTAGCAAGGAAAAAAACACAAGCATTACAAAACAAGCCACGGGAAATAGATGCAAAGCACAATAATTAGAAACAGGCATCTGCTCCTGCTCTGCTTGGAGCATCCTGTTCTCTCCACAGAGTCAACTATCACAACTTGCCTTGCAGACCCAGACTATATGCTCCTGTTCCCCCCATTAAGGAAAATGCATACAATGACAAGATGTCTTAACCAAATGTATTGAGTACAAGATAAACATAAGAGATTAGGTATAGATTAGTATGAAGAGTATTGGCAATAAAAGGCCGCAATTTGCTAATGGCTCCAAATGGTTGGCACTATTGCATGGGTCCAGATCCCTTCATTGCTCAACCCTGTGTTGGCCAATGCACTGCTCTCGGTTACTACCGACCCACTCTTAGAGGAGAGAGCCTTGGCCGAGCTGCCCCGCTAGACACTCTCTCCTCCCTGGAAAACAAATAATTAACCAATGGGGGGGTCTCCGTGAACTTGACAGAGACCTCCCTTTTCCCTCTTACCTGGATCAGGGCCCATGCCATCCACCTAGCAAATTGTGACAAATGATAGGCATAATACACAACATAACATACATGGTGGGAAGGTGGGTGGTTCGTCTCCTCAGAGCCAACTGAGGAGTCTGCACTTGGGCCGGCCTATATACCGGCTCCCAGCGCAGAGTCTACGTTATCCGGCCATGCCAGAAGTGCAGCCAGAAGTCCCTCCTCTGACCCGGAAATTGACCAATCAGGGCAAGAGAGGCTCGCCCCAATTGGTCGAATGTTTCATGCTCTCTTTCCCAGCAGCAGAGCAGGCCAAGAAGGAGAAGGAACTATGGCAGCCCCCATGCCGGGCCACATGGCTGCAGGGGCCAGCAGAGGGACTCAGGGGGAACTGGCTGAGCGATAAATGGCCCACCGGTGAAGGCTGGTAAGCCCCTTATGGTAAGGAACAGGAGAGCAAGAGAAGCAAGCAAAGAAACCCCCCACTGGTCCTGACAGACTTTTCTCCATCCTTCAACAGGACCAAATGCTCAGCAGATGCCTTGATGATTTGTTTTCTTTTAAATCATTTTATTGTCTTTGTGCTCATGTATTTTGATATTACTTGTAAACCACTTTGGAAAGAATTGCATCCTTAAGATGACAATCCTATTCCCAACTTATCTGGGAGCAAGCCCCATTGCATATAATGCAGACTTACATCTGAGTAGTGATGTCTAGGAAGACATGTATATGCATTGAGGAAGATATAAAGAATTATGATAATAAATATAAAAGACTGAGGGATTAGCTATCAAGCAGATTTTAAAATAGTCCAGTCCACATAGTTGATAAAACCTAAAAAGCATTGAAAAGTGTTTATTGATTTCATTTTTATTCTGCCATTAGAGGGGTTCAGAGTGTTCCCCATCAACACACACACTTTTTAATTCTCACAACAAACCTTTGGGGTAGGATAAATGGATTAATTGGGACTGATTTTAAGATTACTTGGTGAGTTTCAAAACTAATGAATATACATCAGTCCAATAGACGGGTCACTGAAAATTGCAGGAAACTTAAGAGCATCCATCAGGAAATGGCTGCACTCATAATATAATGAGCTCTTTTTACATTATCTTAATTTACAATATTTGAGAGTATAAGAGACTGCTCCATGTTATTATAATGTGATGGTTCATTGTTTGTAGACTACATTTTGATATTTTAGTAAAACTTTCTCCCTTTTTAAAATAAACTAGATATGTCATATAAGAAACAATGGTGAACTTCATGGAAGACTGATGATATTCAAATGTCTCCCTAGCCCTATCCTAACAGTACTATTAGACAATGCATAACCTAACCACCATAGAAAGCAAAGGGAATTCTTAGTTTCAAAAAGGAAGGGTCCAACTCATCTCCACGATTTGCCCTCTGTCTCTCCCACCCCTTTGTGAATTGGCTGAATACAATAAAGAATGCCAGGGATGCACTCAACTATTGGTCTATTACCTTTCTAAACCCCCCAAATGTAACTCTAGAATCTTGGTGAAGAATTTTACATATGCATTATACAGGAAGCTAGACTTGGTTCCTTTCCATAAATAAAAAGTGAGAAGAGAAGAGTGAAACCAAAGTATAATTTAGTAATCCTCTTATAAGAAAGCAAATTACTCTGGAAATATAATTCTGTTCTTTCTTGACACAAAACAATGCATGTTTAAAGTATTTAAACCTTATGTTCTGCAAGTTATTAGTATTTGAGAACTATGATTGCTTTTTTGCAAATTCCTGGAGTGGAATTTTGTAATGTGGTTTTTATTTTAGTACAATATTATGTTTAATGTCCAAAAACTACAAAGTTGAAATCTGCAATTACTGCTACAAACAATGGCTTATGTTGTGGCATGGAGCTAATGAAATCCATATTCCTCTGCTAAATGAAAGATAAAGAACTGTCTTGTATAAAAGCCTAAATACTTTTCCTTTTCCTTTTCCTTTAGGATTATCGGGTGAACATCTTTCTCCGGCAGAACTGGAATGATCCTCGTCTTGCTTATAGTGAATACCCTGATGACTCTTTAGATTTAGATCCATCTATGTTGGACTCTATTTGGAAGCCAGACTTGTTCTTTGCCAATGAAAAGGGTGCAAACTTTCATGAAGTAACAACAGATAACAAGTTGCTACGAATTTTTAAAAATGGAAATGTTCTGTATTCAATAAGGTAAATAAAAGATAAAGAAACTATGGAGATTTTCAGACATGCCAAAATCGCTGCTTGCCGCGCGAGCAGCCTCCCGAAACTGCTGTGCGGCAAGGGTCTTCTTCGGATGACGCTGTGCCTCTGGCGAAACCGTCCGTGTCACTTCCGTGAAGCTTCGGACGGCTCCGCGCCATATTTCAAGCACGGAAGCTGCCCGTGCTTGAAATATGGCGCGGAGCCGTCCGAAGCTTCACGGAAGTGACACGGACGGTTTCGCCAGAGGCACAGCGTCGTCCGAAGAAGACCCTTGCCGCGCAGCAGTTTCGGGAGGCTGCTCGCGCGGCAAGCAGCAATTTTGGCATGTCTGAAAATCTCCTATCTTTATGTGGGACATAAAGGATGTGTGGAGGACTGCATGAAGAATAAATGTGGGGAAAGAAATAGGACCATGCATGTCATATTTAGAGGTGTTGAGAACTTGGAGGTAAGAATGCAGTTTCACCAGATGCTTAAAAGTTTCCTCTTTCTCCGAGGCCATAGGCCAACAGTCCTGGCTTTCCCAGATACCCAGTAGAAAACCTGCAGTGGATCATCTGTATTTAGTCCAGGACATTCTAACAAACCTGGCCTGAATCAAGAAACAGATCCGTCACAAACATGACAATCCTCATTGGCCCCTGAAAAGGTCCTCCAAGTGTGCCAGATAGAAAGTGTAATAAGAAGATTAGGCTCTTTAGTTTGGGCATGTGTGGCATGTTCAGTTCAATCACCACCAAACTCTTTTAAGTAAGAGGCAACTCTGAATATCTTTCTTCAGTTTGGTAATAATGATGAGCTAGTGATTCACTTCTAGATTTCTGGAGATGGCATAACATTTACTTTGTGCTCTTCCCAGTGACTGACCCCAAATAGTCACTCTTATTAAAGTAACAAGAAGAATATAAGAAGAGGAGCCCAGTGGTGGCTGTAGCCTCCATGCTACTGAGGAGGTGAATCCACTTTGGTTTTCATCCAAACTTTTAAGGACCTATCCAAAGTACTGATTCCTATCCTTCAAATACTGAGCTCTATCCAAGGTGCTGAACCTTATCTCCCAACCCTATGCCATTAAAGTTTGGACTAAAACCTACAGTGGATCCATCACCCCATTGACCTGGAAACCACCAGCCAGCACTGGAAGAGCCATGCTGTTCATCACAAGAGTAAGAAGAGCTACAATGGATTAGACCAGAAGTTTATGCAGTCCAACATCCTGTTACCCACAGTAAACAACCAGGTGCCTATGAGAAATCCAAAAGCAGCATATGGAGACAATAGCCCTTTCTCGGTGTTGTTTCCCACCATCTAGTATTCAGAGGCATGCTGTTTCTGACTATCATGGAGGTAACATTTACAATGCCGTCATTATGACTATTGCCAATGAAAGCATTGCTCTCCATGAATTGATCAGATCCCCTTTTTAAGACATCCAAGGTCATAGCCATTACCAGTCTTGTGGAAGTTTAGCTATGGATTGTGAAAAGAAATACTTCCTTTGGTCATTGTTGAATCTCCCAACATTTGGCTTCATGAAGACTGAAGAAATGTATAGATATCCCCAGTGGTTTCTGACTGGGGTGGGACTATGACATCATTTACAATATAATAAGCAACAATTGTACAGAATTCCATTTGTCCATGACTGCCTTCATATTACAGCAACCTAGAGTCAATTAAACTGATAAAAGATAATAGAATCTGAACTAGCATTCAGTTGAAATCTATGGTATTTTTCAAGCTACTGAATATAGCCAGGTTCTGAACATCTATGCTGGCAGGATAACATCTGAACAAAGCCTTAGGTTGTGGTAGATGAGAAATAATTCACCTTTGTGCATGTCTCAGACACAATATTTTGTGCCTTTCTCCAATATATGAAATATTGTATATGGGACCATTTCTGACATAACACATTTCATTGAGGAAATCAGGTGTACAACATATTGTGCTGGAATGTAAAATCCACATGGAAGTTGAGAAAGGCTGAGGAACAGTCACTTAGATTTGTGCTTCTTAGGGGCACAAGCTTTAACAAAACATATATGGAATTCCAATATAATGTTCTTCATAGGCATTTCCTATGGAATTCTTCCATTGACTCCTTCCAGCCTTTTGACCTTTATGGGCAGAGAATACATGTACAGCCCTTTGTTTCTTTGAAGGATGTAATTTATTTCCTTCAAATAAAGAGTCAATTAGAAGATTTTGTTTTGCAGCTGTTTGGCTAGCTGTTATTGAAAATACTTAAAATGCTAGAATCCCTAACATTGGCATACAGGGTTGGACAAGAAATGCATTAAGAGAATACTGTCAAGAAATGTGACACCCCATGTAAACCACATTGATTTTCCTGGGGTTTACACATAAGTAACATGTGAACAATTACAACCTTTAAAATATTTTTCTCAGTATGTTAATCAGATTGAGTAATATCACATATAATTTTTGAAATAATCAAGTGACTGTGAATTTATATTCTACTAATTACATATGTCTGGCTGACTTCTAAAAGCTCTAATTTTTCTTGTATACAGATGCATGCATATAGCAAATTTTCATATAAAGGAATGTGTGGCATCCAAGATACACTTTGTAATAATTGTTTCGTATTCTTTCAGATTGACTTTAATACTCTCCTGTCCAATGGATCTCAAAAATTTCCCAATGGATGTCCAAACATGTATAATGCAGCTGGAAAGCTGTAAGTGTAAACATAGTATTTTCCTATTTCTAGTAGACTGTCTTTCACCTCATTAAACATTGTTAATTCATTGCAGGATGTTCTTTTGTTGGCATAGTTTCTTACTGATATAGATAGATGTGGTGGTGGTGCACAAAAGATGATGATCATGATCATGATGATGTTAAGAAGCACATTTTCCTGATTCTGAAACAAAATATTCATCTCCTCAGTCTAAAAATACTTACATCACTCCCAGTTCAGACAGCCCAAGCCTGAGCAGCCTTGGGACTTTATCAGAGGGGGCTGTAATTGCAGAAGTACAGTGCAACAGTACTGCAAATCAGTTCCCATTATTGCACAACATCATTGTCCTCCCATGCTCACTGTGTGCCCCACCCATTAATGGCTCATCACTTTGTATTGATGTGAAAATCCATAAATAGCCCTCAATATTGCTCTTTTCACAGTATTGACAAGTGTGTGAAATCACATCCTGCTGTAATTAAGTGATTACAGCGTGAATGGGTGGTCTTTTCCCCCTCTCCCCTTTCCCAATGAGAACACAGGATGCACAGGACACTGTTTTAATATACTGTCACCTTTTCTTGGTACATTTTTATGTTTAAGTGTTTATTTGTTAATTTCTTTCATTATTTATGTGTTTTTGGTGTGTCTCACGAAAGCAGCTCAAATCTCACCCATACAAAACCACAGAAGTAAAATCCCATTGTTAAACTGCTAGCTGTGGTCATTTGATGATCCGTCATGTTAGTATCACATGATTACAGTGATGTGTGATAATTACTGTAATCATGCCAATATGTTTCAGCTTTCCTCAATAGTAAAATTTCAGCATTTTTAGATGCTAGTCTGATAAAGTCCTTGGTGACAAGTTTGAATCTAAATGAGATGGAGTGGGTATGGTAAATCTCTGATAAACCATGGGTGCTTTGTGACCTGAAGGATAGAGAGCAAGAGCTCAGGGGTCTGTCATGATTCCATCCCTCTAACCTGAAATCTTCTAGTTCTGCATGTTTGAATCTAAAACTGGGTGTGGGGGATGGCACTGGGATTCTTCCATCTTACTGCACTACCATCACCTTTCCTAAGCTACCTGTGGTGGTTTCAGTGAGACTGCTGCAGTCCCCTGAGAATGTTTTGCTGGAGGACAAGCAGTGGCCATGCCGAGACCACCTGCTGGGAGTATTCATGACTTTGTGGCCTTCATGGCAACTAGAGTTCTGTCCCAATTTGTATCTGCTCACTTTCTGCAAGACATACTCTGGACTTTGTTTTCATATTGGGTGATAGTATAGTGATCAGAGTATGGAATTCTTTAGTCATAGACAGATCATTACCCAGTGGGATTTAAAATTAATGGAATTTGAAGTATTCCAGGGAGGCCTGAAGATTGTCCTTGCCAGGAAGCTAATAGATCCAGGTGGTTTTATTGAACATTTTCCTGTCACTTCAGCTATTTATTGTGTCAAAGTCCTGGTTGGTAATTCAAATGGGGGAAATGACCCTGCCAGTTGAAAGGACATAAAGGACTTTTTCGGACGTCTAAAATGCAACGGAAGCAGCCTAGCCACGTTGCGAGGCTGCTACGCTGCAGGGCGTCCCTTTCGGATGATGCCCGTCCCTGCCGGTACTGTTGTGGTACCGCAGGGACATTTGAGTGTTATATTTCGGCGATTTTTACTCACGAAAGTTGATCATGAGTAAAAATCGCTGAAATATAACAGTCAAATGTCCCTGCGGTACCGCAACAGTACCGGCAGGGACGGGCGTCATCCGAAAGGGACGCCCTGCAGCTCAGCAGCCTCGCAACGTGGCGAGGCTGCTTCCGTTGCATTTTAGATGTCCGAAAAAGTCCAAACAAACAAATTTGAATGGAATCCAGAAATGTAGAGAGAGGAAACACTTCTGTTTCTTTTTCCAAATCTTATTTGGAATAACCAAATTTGTATCAACTGTTAGTTAAGCGGAATGTCCTGCTTGCATTGGAAAGGAGGGGGGAAGCCATAACCTACAATGTGTCAGACCTTTATTAACAATAATAATCTTTCAGTTGGACTGAAAATAAGTGCAATGTAAAAGAAACCATAATATCCACTTTTTTCCCTACTTGTTATTCACAGTGGAACTCAGGTCACGCTTAAAGAATCTGTGATATAGTTAGCTTCAGGAATTCTAGTCTTGAGGCAAAGACTCATGCATGTGGCTGTCCTGGAAGCATGCTGTTGGGCTGCCTTGCAGAAAAGTAGTAAAATCAGTGCAGTCAACAGGACAATATTCCATAACCACAGCAAGATGCCTAAAGATTCACTTGGATTCAGTCAGCAAAACAAAGATGCACTGGAACATGTGCCTTAAATAGTCACTTGTAAAAAAATAATGAGAGCAGAATTCAAGTAAGTCACTGTGACTTAGAGAACTATAGGGCAAATGTCTAATCACATTGAGCTCTTTTTGAATAATTACTTACTGTACAAAGATACTACAGTCTCCCATTATGTCCAAAGCACTTTGTGATGAAATGAAGGGAAGGGGGTGGTATCATGCGGTTTAAAATGAATGCTGGCAATGTTGAATGGCATAGAAATAAGATGTAGAATCTAAAAAAACAAACTTGACAAAGGAATTAGATTGGATGAAATCTGAAAAGGTCTTAGAACTCAGACTTAACTTGTAGGCCACAAAAGAGCTTGTGGGCCACATGTATCATCAAAGTTATGTCTCCAGAAAAGCCACTCATTTGTAATCGCTTTCATTACATTATCAACCATGTAATGATAATCACATGCAAAAAGAGAACAAGATCAGCTCATTGGAATTATTCCTGTTGTAGCAGCCCTGCCAGCCACTCATTAGCATGCATATCTGAAGAGAGGAACCAGAACAATGTGTGATGTCCTCCCCCTGTGACTGAAACTCATTTGGTCACCTCTTACATCACAAGGAAAGCCTAGATACATACAGCAGGCTCTTTTAGTCAGATGTGTGGAATGTAGATTTAAAATGGTAGGGAAGAGCTGGTGGTGGCAGGATGTGCAGATACAATGCTATGCACAGTAACACCTGGGGGGAGGGGGTTGGTTTGTCTCCTGAATGATAAACCTGCCTGCGACACATTGCAGAAATCAAAACGGCCAGGCTAGGCTGGAAGTAGTTTGCTTATCCATGTTATGTGTTAATGCATGCATTGTGATTGTGTGTGACTTAGAATCATAGAATCATACAGTTGGAAGAGACCACAAGGGCCATCCAGTCCAACCCCCTGCCATGCAGGAACACACAATCAAATCATTCCCGACAGATGGCCATCCAGCCTCTGCTTAAAAACCTCCAAAGAACGAGACTCGACCACACTATGAGGCAGTGTATTCCACTGCTGAACAGCTCTTACTGTCAGGAAGTTCTTCCTAATGTTTAGGTGGAATCTCTTTTCCTGTAATTTGAACCCATTGCTCTGTGTCCTAGTCTCTGGAGCAGCAGAAAACAAGCTTACCCCATCCTCCCTTCAAATATTTAAACATGGCCATCGTGTCCCCTCTCAACCTTCTCTTCTCCAGACTAAACATGCCCAGCTCCCTAAGCCTCTCCTCATAGGGCATGGCTTCCAGACCACCCACCATCCTGGTCGCCCTCCTCTGGACACGTTCCAGCTTCTCAATATCCTTCCTGAATTTTCTTATATAACTACTGCAACATTTTATCCAAGGCAAAACTGTCCTGGTATGTTGGCTACTGATTACATTTCCATTGGTATGATCCTACTACAGCTCTGTAGTTGGATTTCTGGAACCTGAAAGATTTTTAGGAGAACCCGTGCTCTGGTTTTCTCTTCTCATCATATCACACACCCTCCACATTGTCCATTTCAGGTCTGCACTTCAGGCATTGCTCATACATAGTCTGGTAACTATGCCAATGCAAAGATCTGATCTTTCATTAGTAAAGCAGTGTTGACTGTTAAATGTTACCCAATGCATGTGAGAGAGAAAATTCAACAGGAGCAGACCATAAGACTCACAGTGACAAATTTGCACATCCTTTAAAGTGCTTCTAACCTGTGACCTATCCTCCACTCATGCCTTAATAGTGTTACCCAAAATGCTGGGGGAATCTGTGAAGACCCTCTAATGTACTAATATTAACATGGGTAATTAATGCATTTGACTTGGCAATGTGAGAGGTAATGAACAGGATCTTGGAGACCTGTGTATACTGGTACTAAGGAGGAGACTCTAAGCCAAAAGGTACAATTAAATGATCTTTATTGGAGATTAATATCAACAACATACACACAAACACTCAGGCTTCAGACACTCACACAAGGCTAACAAAAATAGTAGGAAGTATTTGTTTAGAGGAATAGAGTGAGGGAATAGTGGGTGATATGACACCGATCCTGTAGAACAGAGATTCCTGCAACAATGGGGTCTCAGAGTTGCATTCTGAGGGTGCACAGCAAACTGGCACTATGGAGGGAGGAAGTGGAACTGTGTGCAATATGGTGGTGTTTTAGGGCGATAGTTATATGAAATAATTCCCCTACAGGGATAGAAGTTGTGATTGAAATACAATGGTTCTTGGAGGTTCCCAGGCCAAAACAAAGGGTACTCTGGAAGTGTTGATGATCATTAATGATTTATACTTTGGAAGTGAACAGGAAATAGGCAGGGTCTATTGTTGAAGGGGAGCAGGAGGGGAATAACCCATTTTACAAGCAATAAGGTTTCCTGCAATCGCTGAGTGGATTAGTGATTGACTCACCTCCAGGTGTTGAATCTCATCTTAGAGTGTTTGTTTTTGGAAATTTCCATAGGCCTCTTCCTTGGTCTTGCATGAATCCCACCTTAGTGTTAGGGGGTCCCTGGTTTACCTGTAACCACATGGATGGCCACCTTAGCCAAATTATGAAATATACCCAATTATTTGATATTCCAAGATGGAGGCTGTCGGGATATGTATCAATAGGATATGCATTATTCCTGAGTGGGTTTATAATGATCAGTTGACTATTTTGATATCAAAAATAGCAAGGTACATTGACTCCTCAAAGTCAATTTAATATTTGGGGTTGTGATACTGTACCAAGCCCCAGGGGAGTAATATGTTAGGGATCCGCCAAATTTCCCAATAATTCCAGCAAGTGTCAAAGCATTCTGTTTTGGAAATTCATACCTTGTAACACTTTATAACTGTTGTTTCCACTTCTGCATCCAGTCATATATAAGGCTGTATACTTTAGCAATAAAACTCTAAAAGAAAGAGGAGGGAAGAAACACTTGGTCTGGTAGCCAGAAATGTAATGAGGGAATGCAGGTCAGCAGGAAACCTCTGTGATGAGCCATACCCCCATTTGAAATGTCGTCAGTATGACCACCTAAAGATATAGCAGGAGGAACCAAGACAATGGATATAGACAAGCTATACTTACCCCAGTCTGTATTGGAAACTCCTGGGATAAAGAAAGTGGGGGGGACCCACAGTACTAGCTGCCTATTTAAAAAAAGTGACTAGTACTAGAATATTGGGAGAAAAAATAGACAGGAAGAATGTTGTCTTGATATTTAACCCAAAAATTGCAGCTACAGTGCCTGGCAGATCCCAAAGCTTTGGGCCCATTTGGAAAAGTCTTTAGTTTATAATAGCAAGGACAAGAGAAAAATGAGGGAAAAGAGCATCTTAGTACCTTAAAGACTGGGAACTTTATCAGACGCTGCCCTTTAAACTTTCTTTTGCCAGCATAAAAACAAAATCATATTTATGCTGGCAAAAGAACGCCCCCCCCCACCTGCACTTATCTTCTTCTCCCAGCAAAGGCAGTTCCATGAATAAAGAGGAAGTGAACGGAGCCCCGTTCACTTCCTCACTCAAAATTTAAAAATAAAACAAAATAACACATTTAAAGTTACACCAAGCACCTTAACACACTTTAAAGGTGCCAAGTGACCTGAGGAGGGTCATAAAAAGAGCAAAACTTACCTAGATGTCCCAAGCTGACCTTGAAGTGTTCTGGCCAGTCCGGCCATTGTTGGGGTAAGTATGAGATTTAAATGGCCTGATGTTTCCCACACTGGCAATGCCAGCATAAAAGTGGCAATGGGCCACTTTGACAGCTTAAGCCATCAATTAAAAATAACATGATTTTTAGTACATATAAATGCAAAATGGTGATGTCATCTGATCTGTGCATCCTTTCACATTTATGTGGCATCATTATGCATTCCTATTTGAGAATAAGCCTTACTGAACTCATTTCTTAATAAAATTCCACAGGATTGGGCCCGTAACAAATTTACTGTGGTATAAGGTTTCCCTAACTACAATCCATATCATTGTCTATTTGTAATGTTATACTTCATGGGCAGGTAGGAAGAAAAACAGAGATACACACAAACACACACATATGAGCATAGAAGAAAAATTGGGAACAGCAAGACAAAAAGGCTGGGAAGCAGAAGTTGAGACCACACCAGATTGCTTCATGCAATTGAAGTGACTATTTAGGTCATTTGACTATTTAGGTCATAAATAACTGAAAGCATGTGTTTGTCAGCTACACATTTTTAAATGTATTTGCATCTTGTGCTATATTGATGTTTTCATAAATATATTTCCATGGAGATTGTTCAAAGTTCAGAATAGAGATATTTTATTTTACTTTATTTTATTTTTACCCATTTTTAATGAAATATTTACCCTACAGCAGCTTATTCAGTGAGTTAAAATAACAAGAGACAAGGGACAAAAATGTTGGCAGGAAAAACTCATGTACAGAGAATCCTAAAAGAACCAGCTGACTTATTAAATAATATACTTCCATTAGAGCACTTAAGTTTGCTGTCTTAAATATTTTAAAATGTCTTAATTTGCTGCCAGTCTAAATTTAATCGGGATGCCTGTTTTGCAAACATTCAGCCCTTCTTTAGTGATTTTTGTACCCTCTTCATAATAGTATTTGCTATGAGTCAGGACACTGAGGCATGTCTACCAATCGTAGTTGACTTAAGTGGCAGTCCTCTGTCTATATATGTAAGAGTATGTTCCACTGAACTCAATGGGAAGTATTCTGAGTATTTCTGAGTAATGTATGAGGCTGCAGTGTTAGCTGGGGCAAAATATGAATGGCAATGTTCAGATCACATCATCCTCTATCTACATTTTGCTTCAGCTAGATATGCAGAACTCAGTACCACTAGATTTTGATTAGGTCAAAAGTATTGCCCCTTAGCATTGGCAGGCAATAGAACTGCCAGGACACTGCAATGAGATAGTGAATTCTGTCCAGTTACCTAGGTAATGGGAAGACTTTCTCCATCCCATTCAGAGTGAGAGTAATAGAAGAGTGGTTTCTGGGGGCAGGGGGAGGTTCTCCCAATGACATCATCTTAGATTTGACAAAGTAGCTAATGATCATTTTTCTTGTCTGTCTCAGAGCCAGCCCTACCATGGGTTGCAGGTGCTTCAACACAGGGGCTGATAGAAAGATGTTGGCAGGCAGACTTGCCTATACCATATGGTTTGTACCTCATCTCCTAAGCCTGCTGCCCCCAGGTGCCTTGGCACATGCTAGTCCATTGATTGAACTGCCAGTCTGCTTAGCTTTTGCTCATAAAAAGAGATGCAACACCATTTTGATTTTCCCATGAGGCAGCAAATTGTCTTGACCTATGACCCGGCCATGCCCTGAGCAGAGTACAGCACAAGTGATCTAAATAGTTTGCCATGGAGCACAATCACTTCTGTGATATCAGAGTAACATGGTCTGTATAGTGGGTTTCTCTGTTGTAAAAGTGGACCTCTTCTCTTTCCCACTGTAGAATGTGATAAGACATTTCTGCTATACAGTACCCATTCATTCCAATGAGCATATTTAGGTCGTTGCTGAGCAGCAATGGATGTCATTACCAAGAGTTAATCAGGATAACATGGAAACTTGGGATTAATTCTGAATATTACTTGAAACATGTGTACAGGTTGAGTCACCCTTATCTGGAATTCCAGAATCCAAAATATTCCAGAATCCAAAATTGTCCACATGAGTGGCTAGGATACCTTTGCTTTCTGATGGTTCAGTGTACACAAACTTTGTGTCATTCACAAAATGATTAAAAAATGTTGTGTATAAAATAATTTCAGGCTAAGGAGATTATCAAACAGGAATGAAAAAAAGTTCATGTCCCACAATCTCCTCTCCCGCCCCTCTCCCGTCCCTGTCACGCCAGAATAACCAAAGTTTTCAGACCTACCTTAGTAGCATCCACAGGGCAGCTAATGGAGCTCCGTTCACTTCCTGGAGTGAAATCCCGCCCATTCTCACGAGAAGACATGAGCACGGGAAATTCAACATTTAAAAGAAAAATAAAAGAGAAAAAGTTACACCAAGCACAGAAACACACTTTAAAACTTCCAAGTAAAACAAGGAAGTTTAAAAAAAAGTATGTCACTTACCTTGATGTTCTGATCTCACCAGGAAGTGTTCTGGCAGAGACCTCCCATTGACGCTGGGATCTCACCAGTGAAACGGGGCACCTTTTCAGTCACTGTCAAATCCATGACAGGAACAGAACGGGGGATGTATTGACGGCTTCTCCCATCAATAAAAAGCAGCAGGAAATGGGAATTTAATACTATTAAATGAAAGAGGATTAAAATGTTGAGTGGTAATTTGATGTACTATTGCACATATACCTGTGTTTTAGAGCAGCCAATCAAACTTTCTGGCTTGGATTTTCTGCTACTTCAAACTTAAGGACAGCCCTCATTCTCGTTTCCCCACCCCACTCTGCAGGGACATGAGCCTCCTGAAATACCTATCTGAGGAGTCAGCCCCCCACCAATGTGAAATAGCAGGCAGGGGACTGCTTGAAGAAGGGGAATCACCTCAAATTGGGAGGAGGTTCCTCTGCAGTCTGCTGTGCCCCATCCCACATCTTGTCGGTTGGTTTTTTGAGCCTTCAGAGAGGCTTTTGGAGGTTGCAGTGTGAAAGAAGGAATAGGAAAGGTTCTTTCTGTGCACTTTTTAAACAAATCTTAGGACACAAGGATGGTTGCAATATCTTAATGTATTATCATAATGTATACATCTGGACCCCGTATCTACGGGTTTTTAGTTCCTAGATTTACTGTGGATACCAGAAAACATGGATAACAACAAACCCTATTAAAATAAAGGATTTCCAGTAAAAACATACCATAGAGTTGCGTTGAAGGAGCTAGAGGATGCATAGAGAGGACGCCTCTTTAGGCATTTATCAGCGTGACTCTATGTTATGTGTCCCCCCCCCATTTTGTGTCCCACAAATAACTGAAAATGTAGCTACTGGTTCCGTGGATATGAGGGTCTGAATGTATATTATCCATGGAGGGAATCCCATAAGCATATCTGCTTTATATACAGTATAATTCTAGACCATTTCCCTTCACAGTCATACCTATGGCATTGTCCTAATTTTTCCATAATGTAAATTTATTGGCAGTAAATTGATTGTAATGTGTTGGATTAATACTTCTGGAGACCAGGGTTCAAATCCTCAGTCAGCCATAGAATACCATGGGGTCACCTTGGGCAAGTCACACTCTCTCAGCCTTAGAGGAAGACAATGAAAAATCTTCTCTGAACAAATCTTCTCTGCCACAAGACCTCTGAGGTAGGATCACCGTAAGTTTGAGTTGACTTGGAGGCACATAACAACAACAAATTGGCCTTTCTGATGCTTCAGGCTTTGTATGTATTGGTACGATACAAATCTGAGGAGCAGGCCATTCACATTAAATTCAGCTACAACCTATACAACAATTTGTATCTATTTCTGACTTTGCATGTCTAATATGATTTTGAAATACAGCCATTAGAAAGCAGAGTGCTAAGTTTCCTTGAATTATGAAAAATAATGAGTTTGTGGATAAAAGAAAAAAAATGGTAGCAACAATTGTCATGCTTTTTCACATTGAAATTAATTCTATCATAGAAGGAATTAGTGGTCATGGCACTTAATTATCATTAAAGTACGTATTAAATGAATGAATCTCATTTGGAAAAATCCATTCTGACACAGCAGTTGTTTCTTGTCAGTTCAATGAGTTGCACTCAGGAGATTTTTCTCCTGGCTATAATCTACATGCTTCAAATGCTAATTTCTTTTACACACAGCTGGCTTTCGTCAGGATGCATACAAGGTGTGATACAAGATATGCATCTGTGGATCTCTCTCTGAAAGGTTCCCCTATTGATTTGTAATAGGGTGATGTTTTTGTAATCAAAGCAGGAAAGCACAGAGCACAGAGATCTAATGTAAGACATTGTCCCTCCCCCCCACACACACAGTGGGCCCTTTAATCCATGGGGGTTTGGTTCTGGGACCCTGTGTGGATACCAAAAAATGCAGATGATCACATCCCATATTATTAAATGGCAGCAGCGTGAATGTGGACACTTGAGGGTGCCCCCATTCACATCATCACCATTTTACAATATGGGACATGACGATCCATGGCCAGTTGAATTTGCAGATCCGGAGCCCATGGATCCAGAGGGCCCACTGTATTGACAAGATAACTTTTTGGCTTGCAATCCTATCATTCTGTTTAATAAAGAATGTTGTGACTACACAATTTATAGCCCAGCTAGACCTTAATTTTAAAGGAAACTCAGTGAAGGGAGAAAGGAAAATTATATTCAGAAACTCTAGACAATTTTTTTTTAGAAGAGTTCATTTCATAGAACATTTCATTTCATAGATCCAAATTCAGTGTTAATATCCAGGGTTTAATTAGAGCCAGAATTTAACAAATCTTATCCCTGAATTTTTATCAGAGCTGCCTTTTTCAATCAGCACTTGGGGGGGGGGGAGGTGTGGAGAAATAGCCTTCTACTCACCATTCAGGAAATGTTAAAGTATGATATTTTTCTCAGTGATGGAATCTTGAAATTAGGGAAGTTATAAGGAGGGTGAACAACCTTAAGCTATTTTGGTTCTCACGTTAGGAGCCCACTCATTTTCACCCACAGTCCACTTGTTCCATGACTTCTGAAACAGGTGTTTACACAGGGCTAGTGGTGATGGACAAACAGCAATGGAAATTGCTAGGAGTGGGTGTGCACTCAGCAGTGGTTTATTGGAGCAAGGGCTCACAGGGTTGAAGCCTCCAGACTTTTTGATTAGGAAGGAGTATGACATAATCTGCCACCCCCTTAAACTCCCCTGTTCCCTCAGAGTTTAGCTCCATTGCCCACAGTAGCTTCAGGGGGGAATAGATTTTCCCAGCAATAATGTATTGTTACTTGTGACTATCCTTTTGTAATCAAATGTTTTTTTGGGTGACTTGGTTCTGAGTGGACATTGCAATAATAATAATAATAATAATAATAAAAAATTAAGGCCCAGAAGTCATGCTCCTGGTGAAACCGAGGGACTGTCACGATGAGGTCCTTCATTTTAACATTTATTACTACACTAGTAGCAGTTAGATGAGTATGTGTTGGGAATTTGTGCAAGTGTATGTGTATGTGCATACCTGTACACCCCTGGCCAGGCATGGATGTGGCTCTCAGGCCCAAAATATTTTGTACCTCTGTGTTATGACTTTCAGGCTGATTTAAGGCACAGCATCTTCCAATATTAGAAATTAAGTAGTGGGTATCATATTACCATGTTGCATTACAACTGGTATACTTAATGCAATGGGCTCAATTCCGTTATTAGGCCCGGCTAATAAGTCACTGACACAATGAATAAACAGGAAGCTGGTAAGTCAACATTTAAGTCTGTTTCATAGAGTCAATGGTTCTTCTCTAATTGCGATGAACCATTGACTTTATGCCACCTTACCCACTGTTTCAGTGGTCTTTCTATTAGTAGAAACATCAGTTTCTAAGTGAACTCATATATAAAAGGCGCTAGAGACAAGGCCAGACACTTAACTACAGATTAATATTTGGCCTAATACAACTATTCACTTTGAAGCTGAGATCCTACATGATTGTCATTGCATAAGAGTTCTCCATACAAAACTGTTATAGTTCCCCTGTCACTAAGCATGGAACTCACCATGTTGCTGCAATAGCCATTTCATGGTTGCTGGAGAACAAGGAAGATCAGAGAAGCAGCCAGACACAGACCAGGGACATCTTCTGCCAAGATCTGCTGGGTTACTCCACAGGTCTCAACAGATGATGCCATTAAAACATAACCAGACCCTTCTCTGATCCCCTCCACTCTTCACCAGAGACAGAATGCAGTTAGGGGGATATCAGAGTAACATGGTGAGTCGGTGTGGGGGGTAGCTTTGGTTGTTGCAGAGAAGGAACACCAAACTCAACAACAACAACAACGACAACAGCAACAGCACTCTATATGAAAGTGTAAAGGTGGATAATGTCACTAACAGGATGGCAACCTGTATTAGTGTGTGTGCATTTATTTAAAATGATGCCTTTACAATACACTTGTGAACTGAACCATCGTATTTCACTATTTGGTTTGGATTCCAGCCTTTTTAAAAATGAGGTGGGGGTTGATCTCATTTAGATTTGTCTGAAGAGAAAGGGGGATGTAATTAGCTTTCTCTCCATTTGAAGATTAAAAATGGTAACTTGCATTTGTAAACTACCTGGAAGATTTTGGTCTGCAAGTGATTTGACCTCAAGGTTCAGCATCAGTACCTGTTGTCCTTGGGCAACTCTTACGCCCCAGTGCCTTGGCAGGACCACTACTTAAACTTGCCCTGGGCCTCCCTTTTCTGGAGCTCCAATGAGACCAGGATGGAATAGAAAACCCCATTCAAAGTACCCTAAGGAATTGTCTGTTGTTATTTGCCTTCACATAACACCATCTGAATGATGGGGGCAGCAGGAATGTCAAGATTTATTCACTTAGGCTGAGAGAGTATGACTTTATTCACTTAGGCTGAGAGAGTGTGCAACCAGTGAATTTCTGTGGCTCAGCAGGGATTCAGTTCTTGGACTTCCAGAGTCCTTGTCTAACACTTAAACCACTACACCATACTACCTCTCTATGAGTGTAAATCGCAATACTAAACTATTGCTGCTGTTCCCCTTGTAAGATAGCCCACCAGGGCTCATAGTGGGGCACTGAAGTATTGAGAGAGAACAAGTAGACCAGCAAAATTTAAATCAGTTCTGCAGACTTCCTATCTGATGAGTAGTTTTCACATAAAAAAAATCCATGTCTTTTTTACTTTGTGTGAACCTCATTTTTATTGTTCTTTTTGCTACATGATACAGAACAGTTTGCATTATTTTTGTTTTGGAGACATTTCATTATGAAAGATGTTCAAGCCCATCATGTTATGTTACCTATCAGCAAAAGTAAAAGCTCAATATTAAAGTTATGTACTGACCATAGGATTTGATTTAGACCTTGGTACGATGCTTTGAAAAAATTCCAATTACAGTAATTTTATTCTGCTTCGGAGGCCACCTGATTTGATTCAAGTCCTAATCAGAACTGTGTGGTAGGAAATTCTAGTCTTTGTACTTCTGGATTGACTGTCATTATGAAAATCAACAAATCACTACAATGTTTTTGCCTTTTCAGAAATTAAATTTGGATTAAAGTTGGTGGCTTGATAGCCTCATCTAAGTGGATTAAAAGTCTACCAAATTTCAGATTTAAAAAAAAAAGTTTGGCAGGTTGTGCAATTAGGAATCAGGTTTTGCCAAAATCTGCTGCATGTTCCTGTAAAATATTAAGCTGCAAGGATTATTGGCCCCAAAGTGGCCCAAATGTGATCAGGATGCTAGATACCTGAGTGATCATGGATTCAACTACAGTGATGTCCTCTTTATGTATAGCACAACTTGATTGTACAACATTGATGTAATACATCTGGTAATGATGGTTCATAGCTTGGGATAGCAGCACTAATTCATATGACTTCATCCAGTCAGAATCCGGTGTTGGTTTATGAAATCAGAACACATGCCACCATAGGGCATGATGTGTGATTGGTACCACGCTTATCTGCCCCATCAGAATCTCATAAATATTGATTCATAACACAGCTAATCTCCTTGGCTTTCTTAAGGACCATAGCTGAATTCCACAGAAGTCTACATTTGACAGCGGATGTCTTTTCTGGACTTTGATACATTCTGACCTTATTTCTATTTTGATCACCTTAGCTATTTGAATTATATTCTCTTTCATTCAACATATGTTTTCATTTGCTTCCCTAGTTGGATATACAATGAATGATCTTATTTTTGAATGGCAAGAAAATGGTGCTGTACAAGTAGCAGATGGGCTCACTTTGCCACAGTTCCTGCTGAAAGAAGATAAAGATTTGTGTTACTGTACGAAACATTACAACACAGGTAAGAGATATGTTTAGCCTATTGATAGTCAAAAGGACAGTTGAGACTCCGTACTGTTAATTGTAGAATCATTCAGCAACATGATCAAAACATATGACCATAGAACAGCAATGACCTGTGGAAATAGTAGATAGGGGTTTGTACTGGATATCTATTTTAAGGCACATGTTCATTGCCTCTCAGCCCACCAGGGCCTCTAAAAGTATATGGATATCATGATAGTCACCATCACGTGGCAACCAAAAACGTAATGATGACAAATGAGGGACGTTACCATCATCATGGAAGAGAAATAAGTATATGTTTATTAGGTCACTTTCCCTAAGGCAGTTAATTATGATTAGATTTGTTTTATTTGTGTGTCACTTCCCACAGCAAAAAGCTAAAAAAATCAACCAAAATTAACTTGCAACAGAAACAAAACAAAAACAGCTCTCCATCTACAATACAATAAAAATATAAAGTCTGTGTACAAGTATCTGTCTATGGCAACTATAACATACTCTAACTTTTGAAACATCATATTATTTGTCTCAAAATTTGACAGACTGGTTTCAGTTTTCAACCAAATTGCAATGCTGATTTTCAAGTCAAAATTCCAATTAAGGTCTCACAGGAAGCAAAAGAAGGGACCAGCTGTAACCCAGGAAACAATTGTGGTAGATTCCTCAAAATCTGACAGTGTTCTTGGTTGTTGTTTAAGTTGCAGAGCTCACTTTCAAATTTTAAAGCTGAAACTCCGAATGTGGGGTTTCATAGAAGGAAATAGGTGAGTATGCCATAACTGATATAGAAATACCTTTTTAGAGTCTTTTTAGAGCTCCCTTGACTCCCAGTTTTGAAGAAAAACTAGGGTATAAATAAAGTTAATTAACAAGAAAGTCAACAGTAGAGTTTAGAAAATAGGAAATACTCCTGCTAAGATTCCTGTGCATTAAAAGAGCTGAGAAAATGGGAGAGGGCCATCTGGGGTACTACTGCTAGGATTCCTGAGGTTAAAAGGGGAAAGAAGGAAGGCAGAAGGCTCAGTGGACCCTTTGGAGGCATTACATATGGACTCATGTAGCATCAGGTGCCGTTTTAGCTGTTAATTAATATAACTAACCCCCACGGGTACAACATCAATAAAAACCATAATCAATATTTTTTAAAAAACCACACATTCCTATTTGCATTAGTTAGTCCAAGTCAACAGCCTGAATTCTGCACTAATTGGAGAAAGTAAAGACTCTGTCTTTGAAAGCAACCCAGCACATGATGGATAGAAATAATCTAACCTGAGTTGATCTGAGTGTAGACTTTGACTGAAACCTATCTCCATCCAGATAGGTTTGCAGCTGGGCTATCAGCAGAAGTTAGTACTTAGTATGGAGGCCATCTGAGCCTCCCAATGGCAACATAGGGTGTGTCTACACTATAGAAATAATGCAATTTGACTTCATTTTAACTGCCATGTTTCCATCCAATAGAATTCTGGGATTTGCTTTTTGGCAGAGAAGGCTAAAGATCTTGTAAAACTACAAATCTCAGGATTCCATAGGCTGGAGCTACAGTACTTAAAGTGGTGTCAAACTGCATTATTTCTATACTGTAGATGAACCCACAGATGAATTCAAGTAAGGTTGTATTGGCTGGATTCTTGACACAACCTGTTCTCCTGTCAACATCTGTTTTATGCTGAGTGAATTGAGGCCAGGGAATTAATGTCTGAATGGAGACTCAGCCATAGCCTCCAATTCTGATACACTGACATTTCCATTATTCAGTCTCTAAATGAAAACAATAATATACATTTAAAAAATAATTAAGCCAAACTGTTTTTAGCACCACCACAGGAAGATCCTATTTGAAGAATAATTCTTTCTTTTTGTCATTGTAGTGTAGCAATCACCATTGGCACCCGCCAGTGTACAGCTTATATTTCACACACACACATTAAATTTGAACTGCTTCTCACTAGGCATCATAACAGAAAATCAAGCACCTTTGTGCTTGTGTCAGTGTTGAGCAACCTGTGGAAGAAACCCTATGCTAATCCCTTCAATGAGAGGTCTTTTTTTAATTAGATAAAACAATCAGAGTACAAGTGGGGGAGGGGAAGATGTTAAGCATGCAGTTCCCAAAGAAACAGTGATTTTCTGTCTCACACAGGGAGAAGAATATTTACCTTCATTTTATACACTCCTATTGCTTTGATTTATTTCTTTGTATTATTTATTGCTGTGTAAGCAGGAGTGTACTACTATTAACAGCTGCCTTAATGTGCAATCTTATGCATGTTTATTCAGAAGTACATTCTAATGAGTTCAATGAAACTGTCTCAGAATTAAGTTTTGATAAGCCTGGAGCCTAAAGCAAGGGCATCATGAAGGAAATCAAATTTCTAGTCATTAGCCATATTATTGTAATTTTTTATTCCTCAACTGTTGGTGGGTGGACAGAATCACTTGTGTGATTTTCTGTCTCAGGTGCCAAACATTACTTGACCAGGCCTGGGTACTATGCACTATGACTTGGGCAGTGCCGTTTACTGCTCCACTTCAGGAAGCAAAATGTCTCAAGATGGCTATGTTGCTCTTCAGCCTCTGCTCTGTAGTGATTTCATTGCACTATATTTTAATAAAGCTTTTATCTGTTACTCTTACTTTCAATGATACTCAATGGTTTTCTATCCAAAATTGTTTCAATAGACTGTTACTTAGCGGTGGCTAGTGGTTCCAACATCAGTGGGGTAGTGAATCTGCCCTTAATCTGAATTAAAATACTTTAAACTTTAAATGAACTATCCAATGCACTGAATATATTTTGTGGAGGGGTTTCAGCACCTTGGAGAGTGCCTTGGATTCACTGTTCTATGGAAATCCATAAAAGTTTGATACCTTTATTGACCAACCAAAATGCAGAAAATACATCATGCAAGCTTTTGAAGCTTCACTGGCTTCTTCAACAGGCAAAAATGTTAAAAATCATAGAGGAGAAGGAAAGTGATGATGTTAAAATCACAGGGCTACATTTTGTCTCAGATGTTGTTTCTGTCCCACTGAAATGGAAGATAACAGCTACCACTGTGTAATTGTTATTATATTTTTGTTTTATCACTTGGTGTGTAAGCTGCCATTAAAATGATAAATACACAAAAGGCCAGACAAAGCTCTATTAAATGAATACATTAAATAAATTAGTAATTAGAAAGTACACAGAAATTGGTACACTTTAGGCATTTCCATAAATGGTTAGGAACAGAAAATTGTTTAAAATCACTCTGTAACTGCATCAAGCACTATTTGGTAAAGAAAAACAATGCTAATTCCACTAACAGTTCTTCTCTGTTGTAAACAGGCAAGTTTACATGTATTGAAGTTCGATTCCACCTCGAAAGACAGATGGGTTATTATCTCATTCAAATGTACATACCAAGTCTCTTGATTGTCATACTGTCCTGGGTGTCATTTTGGATCAATATGGATGCAGCTCCCGCCAGAGTTGCTTTAGGTATAACAACTGTACTTACTATGACAACACAGAGTTCAGGGTCACGGGCTTCACTCCCGAAGGTATGCAAGCTATTGGACTTTGTGCATTTTAATTATGGTTGATTATAGAACATTGTGTTTTGTTTTAGCACAGCATGTTCAAGTCCTCAGAGCCTTGAAACATACATTCCTTATAAGATATGTATACCACAGTTCATTGAAGGAGTAAAGATTAGAAAGGGACTTTCCACCTTTTAAATCGGACTAATTACTTTTGTAATTTTTTGACTATGCCAAATGCATTATACAAATTTATATTATCATTATAGTGATAATCCTCATTAATATAGGATAATGCTTTATTGCTTACTGCCTCCTCTACTGCCTATCCTCCTGATCTCTTAGGATCAGTTAGGAGTATCTTCTTTTATGAGAGTTCTTAACTTTTAGAAGCAAAAGTGCCTGTAAAAGAGTCAATTCTGTTGGCTGGCCCACAAATGTCTCTGGGGGTTTGTCACTGGACACTGCCTCTGGGGGTTGACTTTATGGTTTTCCTGAGATGATGGATCCCTGAGGCAAACAAAAACTTGGTAATCATGTTTCAAAATAGTTACCATATGTTTTGAGCTCTATGTGCCTTCCTCCAGCAGTCACCAAGACTATTAAGAAAGAGCAAATTTACTGCACCTTTAGCCATCTCATGATGAATACATGTAAACACGATAAGCAAATAGTGAATATCAGCACCATATCTATACAAGGTGCCCCTCCCTCACTAAAGGAAGCTTTTGTGGATTGAATATTCAACTTTAGTACATATTGCAATCTTTGTTTTGTTTTGTTTTGTTTTAGAGGGAAATTTATGATGCCAGTGAGAATGTTTCAGGGGCCACAGGAAAGATGTTCCCTCCAAGGTTTTAAGCAAAGCTCCAACACTGGAGGGAAGATCTGATCTCTGACTCCTCCTTCTGGACTCTTCCATACATCCCAGAGGTTTCCATGTGACCCCTCTATGAAGTAGGACATGTAGGGGATGTGACAGTGAGCCCTGAGGGAGAGAATACAACAAAATCCACAAACCACAAAAGTGTGATACCTTTATTGGCCAACCAAAATTCACAAGATACATCATTCAAGTTTTTGAAATGCCACTGGCTTCTTCATCAGGGAAAAGATGTTTAAAAAATCATACAGGAGTAAAAGGTAATCATGGTAGAGTCACTGTTTCTGTTGTAGTTCAGTTGTTCTTGAGGGTTATCAGTGCGGGCAAAGGCCAATCCCCTTAGCTATGTAGGGACCAGGAACAAAGGGCAATAAAAGACAGGTAATAAAATTTCAACATTGAGTTTCTCAAGAAATCCCTGTACTGTTACATTTGGGGGGAAAACTTTTAGGTGCTGTATGGTTGCTTGTTATTTAAAGAACAACATATCACAAATAAATTACTTTTTAGGATAAAGGCCCAGAAGTCTAGCAACTGCGTATTGTAGCCCAAGTGAAAAAGTTCCCCCTTCATTGGAGATAAAAATGTCGAAGAGTTAAGTCCCAGTACATTAGCTCCCTCTTTTTAACATTTCCCCTGTAGTGGCAAAATCCTTCAAATCCAGGAAACATATTCAGGAGTAGCGTGTTGGGGTAGCAAAATATAACAAAATCCACAACCCACAAAAGAGAGGTACTTTTATTGGCCAACTGAAGAGTATGTAGATCTGATGGACCCCAGCCCATCTAACCCAAGCAAATTACCAATGATGAGGAACTTTTAGGTTCGTTACCATAGTGTTCCAAATGAATTCTAAATGAATTAACCCTAACAATAACAACAAAAAGCTGTATAAGGGGAGGAAACTGGAAAAATAGGACTCCCTTATAATATCTGTGGTGTGGTATCACAGTGCTTTGTCCTGTGGCCTTCTCCTTGCTACCTTTAAATGCTTCAGTTGCTAATGAACTAGCTTGCTATTATAAGAAATAACTATATAGCTATATATATCTTGGGTATGCACAATGGCCTTAACTATATATATATATATATATATATATATATATATATATATATTGCGTATGCAGAGTGGCCTTAGGTATGTAGGTATGTTGTCTCCTAGGTACGTACAATGTGTTTAAGTATGTTGCCTCTTTCAGTGTGATGACTGGCCGTTCCTATCACTCCCTCAGCCAATCACCGCCCACATGCAAATTCCTCTCCACCTCACTATCCTCTCCTGCCACTCATGGCCATATCTGCATACTGGAAGCGACCAAACAATGTGCTACTGTGTTGGCTACAGTAGCTACTAGCCACTGCAACAGGACCCAGGCATTCAACTGGTGGCAGTGGCAGCAGCAGCAGGAAGCCTCTGCTGCCGCTGTGACAGGACCCAGGCAATCAACTGGCAGCAGGATGCTGCTGCTGCTGCTGTGATAGAACCCAGGCAAGCCGGTGTGAGGTCTACCAAGCATATTGGGGGGGGGAGGTTAACGGCATATGGTACGCTGGGTCCCGCTAGTAAAAAATTAATTTATTTAACTTTGTTCTTGCAAATATTCCTTCATAGCTACAAAATTATTCCATAAATACACCTATTTTTTCTGACGTAGCATTATAACTCCAGGCCAACCTGTTACTTGTATTTCATTTCACATATGTGGCATTCACATGATGCTTATGTATACATACATCAGAGATCACTGGTTGATGACTGATCTAAGACACCACTAGTGAGAGATACCAATTATTTGATTTCTACATCAAGATCAACTTCCGTTGTCTTTTATCTTGAAAAGTACACCAAAATAATTTTGAAGAGGAAAGTGGTAGATTCGTACATTTATTATTACATTTTTCTTCCATTTTTCTACTAAACAAAGTAGTGCTCAAGGAGGCGAACAGTAACTAAAAAAATAAACAGTAAATATCACTTAAATCACCAACAATAATGAAAACAGATTGGTTGGACTGAAAATAATTCATGCTGTTTAAATGTTTTAATACTCATTATTCGCTTCTGGGAAAGAACTGGCCAGTGTCTGGGAAGAAAGAAAATAGTCTAATCAGCTTTGTAGCTTAATTTATTTTGGCATGTTGGATGTAAGGAGAAGTTCAGGTGAAACACTGCATGTGATCCCAGAAAATAGCATACATGGTAATTCTTAAAATGGTTCCAAATCCTTCCAGAAAAATATTACATTGCACCTATTGAAAAACAGCCCAACCATGGTTTGTATCAAACAAGGAGTGAGGAAATAAGAAATATAAGCTATTTTGTGTGTGCCCCTTAAAAAGGAAAGAATTCTTTAAGCCACAACAGATAATGTGTATTTAGCTTCCTTACCATTAAGAGCCAAAATCTAATTGCTAGTCCCATCTAGATTAAATCCATAGACTCAACTGCTGAATGGCAAATCAACATTTAGTTATATCCCACTGATACAATTACTCTATTCTAGTTGGAACTAGCAATTGGATTCAGACCAATGCTTTATCAGTTCTGATTTACCCAAATGAAATTAACACCTTACTACTTTCAACAAACAATTCTGATAATTATTTCTAAATAAAAGGCCAGATTAGTTTGAAACTAAGTATAATGTAGCTACTAAGAGCAAACATCTACTATACCACTGAGAAAAGATCAGAACTGGTCTGTTCCTCACACCAAATAATTTGTTTTGGGAAATGTCCTAAAATGTTCATATTCACTTTGTAGAAAATCATAGAGACCTTGGGCATAGTTCTAGAAATGAAAGAGGATGTGATTTTTATTTTCTCATTCAAACACATAGGTTTAAAAATTAGATACACAGTCTTTGATACAGAATTGTGATGCAGTCTTTGTATTTAATTTGTGTTCTTCCACACTTTATGATGGCACGTGAACACATTGGCTATAGTGAATCTGCAGCACAAACTCTTCTCTGAAATAAGTTTACTCTGAAGTAAAACCCATTGTTTTCAATGGGGCTAATCTTAGAAGAATGTGCACAGGACTGCAGCTTTAAGAAAATATTTGAAAGTAAATTTTCCCATTAGTTGTTCCTCTGTATCCACAGATTTGGTATCCATGGATTTAAGTATTCAGAGCTTGAAAATATTCCTTAAAAATTAATAATCCAAAATGCAAACTGATTTTGCCATCTTATATAAGGGATATCATTTTGCTATGCCATTGCATATAATGGGACTTGAGTATTCATGGATTTTGGTATCCATGGGGGGGGGGGGTTCCTGGAACCAAACCCCAGTGAATATGAAGGGACAACTGTACTTTGCCAACTATACTTCCTGAACTGCATTACTGGAAAATCATCTCTGAATGAGTTCTGGGCTCACCTGAATAATGTGGAATGGAGAAGAGTGAGTTTCAGGAGGAAGAAAAAATAGTCCTCAATCAAGCTCAGATGCTGAGAATTTAAAGATATTTCTGGAAGGAACTTTTCCATCCTTTCTCCTCTTGCTCATCTTTGTGCCCCATCTTAATGGTTCATGATGGCCATCACATGTGGAGTTTGTTTTTGTGGGGCACAAATAGGTCAAGAAGATGCAAAAACTCCTTTCTGTGTGCTTGAGTTAGTTCTCTTAAGATCCAACCCCCTACATACAACCTTGTGGAATTCCATTTGCCCAAGTGGATAGTGCACCCATACTTGAGCATAAAGAGACCTTTTCTTAAAGTGCAAAACATAGGGGGAAAGCCTGATTTTTAAGATTTGTGCTTGTTTTTACACTTGCAATGTCAGTGTCAACACCATGTTTTGTGCTGCTGTATTTCATCCTAAACATTTTATATTTAATGGCACAAATAGTTTTAGGAAAGTGCTTTTAGGGTAAGAGGTTTTCATAAAGCATTACTTTTAGCCGACATATAGACTTGTCCTTTGCCCCTTTTTATGCTGCTAGTTTTTACTCTGGTGTGAGGAAATGCATTTCTTTTCCCTTGAGATGAGGAGACACTAAATTTCCCATCTGCATTTCTAATACCAGCAGTCTTCTACTCTGTGCTGTCTATAGGTATCCTACGTCAAGGCTATTGACATCTGGATGGCTGTTTGCCTGCTTTTTGTATTTTCTGCACTTCTGGAATATGCAGCTGTAAACTTTGTGTCAAGACAACATAAAGAACTTTTGAGATTTCACCGAAAGAGGAAGAAGAACAAGGTAAATATGGCAAGGCTAAATTAGAAAAACACAAGCAGGGGGTGGGTGGGATGCCTGTCAACTTTGTAACAATGGGATACTGTTTTAAAAAGTGGCTGTATAAATAACATGTTAACACAGGATGACATTCTCTTGTTTGCATAAGGTCAGCACAAGGCCTCTGTAATTCACAAATCCCACTGAAACCTTCAAAGTCAGGATTAAATAGGGATTTGAGTGGAGAGGCATGTAGAAGCTTTCTGTACAGAGTTTAATTTCTCCACCAGAGAATGCTAGCAGATTGCCCCTTCATGACAGAGACTGCTGTCAGGAGATGTGTTAAAATAATTTCCTACATTGGTCTACTGGAAGGCTTGGGTAGTTGCATTGAGGGGTTTCTATAAGGTTTTTTTTAAAAAAAAATAATATGGGAGTTTTGCTTTTTGTTTTGTTTGTTTTTTTAAATGCTAGTCCTTTTGTGTGAGGGAGAGGCAAAGAAAAATCATTTCAGTTCAATTAGACACTGTAAGTATTTTAGGTGTGATGCCAGACTCTGATCTGCAGATTTGAGATCAGTGAAATTTTTTAACACAGCTTCTCAAAAACCGTTGCATCATAAACTGAGGTTGAGCCTATGTGCTATTTACAAAGCAGGCAATTAGTTAACCTGATCAGGGAGAAATCTCCACCCAAGTTCAGGGCTGTAAGGAAAGGGGGTCTGCATACTACAAGCAGAATGACCACTTCATATCAATGGGGGTATTCTCTTAGCTGTTGGTGATAGAAGAGTAAGTAAATATTTATTATGGTCAAAGACCAGTAAATGGTGATGGAAGAAGATAGTTGAAGTTGTTTTGCCCCTTTAAAAAAAAAACTAGTGTCCAAATGCATTGTTCGTATCATACACTGTAACATATATTTAGGTTTCTGTTTTTTTTTAAGTTCCTGTTTGAGATTTAGGCCCTGTCTACACTGCAGAAATACAGCAGTTTAACACCACTTTATTTGCCATAGTTCTGTCCTATGGAATCCTGGTATCTGTAGTTTTGTGAGGTATTTAGCCTTTTCTATCAGAGAACTTTGATGCCTCATCACACTACAAATACCAGAATTCCATAGGATAGAACTATGGTGGATAAAGTGTTGTCAATCTGCTGTGTTTCTGCAGTAGACAAGGCCCTATTAGGCCCCTGTTTTCAGTTTCTCTTTTATAATTTGGTTCTATCTCTTTTATTCTTCTGTTTCTGTCCTCCATTTCTATTTTTACTGTGGCTGGGAGGCTGCAGAGATTTCTGGAGCATAACACAAGTAAAAAACCTCTGGGGGCTATGGAGAAAGCAGATCAATAGTGGAATAATGTCCTATAGCGATAGCCATAGAGTAGAATTACTATAGTGCCTTTTCATATGCCACCAATTTCTTGTGGGTGGTGAGTAATGTAACCCACACTGAGGCTTGTATTAGGTATTTACTGAGTGAAGAATGGAAACTTATATTTCAAGACTGACATTCATCTTTCTCACCAAGCAAATTTTAGACGCAGGGCACTCAAAACAGCTCTGCTTCCTAAAACATTTTCAGTTTATAATAGCAGATGTCTTCCATATTATAAGGAGTTAATTGCCAATATTCTTTTTGTTACAAGATAGGAAACAAATTTAAATACATGTGTACACAGATGGTTTATAGGCTTATGTGGTTGCAGATGACCTAGCCAGAGGATTTAACACCACTACGAAATGAGTTCTGATTATTCAGATGATAGTGTGCTAGAATCCACAAAAGTGAAAAACTATCATGCTGAAGTACCTATGTAGGAAAATAATGATAACAACAACAGCAACAAAATAATAATAATAATAATAATAATAATTTGTAAAACAGACAAATAATTTGTTCAATTTCAGTTTTTAAGATCAATTGATTTTCTTTTCAGCAAATCAGACCAAAAGCTGGATTTCATTAACTCCCTGCAATTTGCAACTTGGCTTTTCCTATTTCCTTTGCCCTCAGATAATTATAAAGCTTAGTACTTACTTTGTGAACCATCTGACAGTGGCTAAACAGTTGCTAGTTCTCTAGCATATGACTTTGATTTGCATTTTCTTGTGCAACTAGGCTAAAAGAAAAAGAAATAATACTGATTTTTTTTTCTAATCTGGAAATGAGCAGAGATCAAGAAATAAAATGAGAATATGAATGACTCAAGGAAATGTGTGGTATTTCACCTTTGCTTTATTTTATGACTGTTAAAAACATTCCATCTAAATGGAACAAACAAGTGACCTGTTTAGCACAGCATCAGTTTTTAGACATAGTGATACTGAGTACTATGTCCCTTAAGGCCCTGCTGTTGGGGAAAAGGTGGGATATAAATAAAGTGATTGATGGGTTGATTGATGGATTGATTGATAGATACAGGAGAGGAAAAATGAAAAACAATGAAATTGTTGCTCAGTCACTACTGTACTTGCCATGTGCTCTTGGATATAAGAATCTGTCTTATTCTGCATCAGGCCAATGCTCTAAAAATGTTATCAGAAATAGCATTAAAAAGAATCAGATGGCAAAATTGGAATTTGATTTCAATATTCAAAACATGAATTCCAGATTGGCTGGTCAATCACTTTGTAAAATAGTTGTCACCAATTTCTATGATTAAACAACCTCCCCTCCCCTGCTCTGTTTGAATAATAATACCTCTGTTGAGGCATTATACACTACCCTTTCTTGAACATGGGAGTTGGGAAGTGCCTGGCCTTGACACCCCCCCCAACCCTCCATTGTCATTTTCTTCATATGGAAAACAACTTTCCTTTTCACATTAAAAATCAAGAAACCTACAGAGAGAACTTCCAAACAAATGGAACTTCTCTTCAGACATGTAATTTTCCACATGAGGAAACTGACAATGGTGGTGGGTAGGGTTTAGTATCCCTTTCTTTGCATGCCCAAGAAAGTGTATTAGTAACACGAGAACAGGGCTAGTATGGTTATATAATGTGTAAACTGCAATTGTAAAGCTGTATTTACAGTATGATGGAGCAGATAGGAAATATTCTCTCCTGTGCATACTGGGTACCATCTGTCCTAGTGTGAAAGTACATCACTTACATAATCCATTTACCCCTTTTTGCAGTTAAAGCATCATGGCATCTTCATTTATATGTGTACATTGGCCTAATCCTATTATTAGTCCTGACTCAAGTAGACCCACTGAATCAGTGAGACTCAACTACACGTTGCCTCACCATTTAGCAATTGATGAAATAGTCTATTCTAATTGAGGTTAGTCAACAGTATGCCAGCCTATGTATGCAAAGCAGAACACACTACTGGGCCTATTGCTCTATTGTTGGCATATCAAATATACTTCTATAGCTCTATCTATCTGTATTTCTCCATCTATTCAAACAGAGATTACATGAATCAGTACTAAGGTCAAGTCTTCTGACTACTTGTGTCTGGTAGGATATCCACTGGAATAGAGATGCAAAAAGGACAGACCTACTGTGCTGGATCAGTTCTTGTACTAAAACAAGCTAGAGAAAAGACTTGTTTCAACATTTTAAGTGTCATATTTACTTTGTTTTCCCTCTGTTTTTGGAGTGAGATTGTAAGCAGATTGTTGATTTTTTTAAAGATGATATCCTAGTTCTGTTCTGTTTTGTTTTAAAAAACTTTTTGGGCGCTCTTCTAATGGAATAACTCCAATGGATCTCAAACAAATATGATTTTTGTTTTATTTTTTCCTCAGTAAATTACACCTTGATGGAGAGATGTTTAACCTTTAAGTTTACACTGGATTATTCCTAGGCTGATTTAAAAGAGACATGTTTATTTCAGATAAACAGTCTAGAATATAGTACTCCAGAACTAAAAGTGACCTTGGCTAGGTGGCCACAAACTTTAGCAAAAGCATGGCTAGGTAACAGTATTTTCTTATTCCTTGATGATTTAGGAGTATGTTCTTGTCATTTATCACAACAAAAAGAAATACTGTGAGGCATTTTTAAGGAGAGATAAAACCCAAAGTTACCACATGTATGTGGGTTATCAATAATGTAGACATGAAAAACAAACAGAAAATAGATTTTTTTAAAAACAGTTGCAATCAGCATCCTTTTGGGAAGAAAACATATTGCAAAAATATCATTCTATAAATCATTGTTAATACATTCAGACTTATTAGCTGAACCTAAAGATATTTACGATGACTACATCTAAAATATACACCCATTTTGCCCTTCGGAAAGCTTTTACAAGACAGTGCAGAGAGCAAGTTGGAGATGTATCATACATAATTGATAAACATGGATATTGCTTTGCTTGTTGACATTTCCAGCTTAAAAGAAGCAAGCATGCATACTAATTTTGTACTTGTACTGAGGGGGGGAACATAGTTTGTTCTAAGGCTATAGTTTAATAATCTTTATTTACTTTTCAGAAGATTTCATTTTTTTTAGCTGAAGCCACAGTATCTCATCCTTTAGAGACCAAATCAGTTGGTACACTAGGTTGAATACCTCTTTTTTGTTTTGTTTTGTTTTCACTAGATAATCACATATTCTTTTCCCCCTTTTCTTTTCTTATGTTTTTTGTTTGTGTGTTTGTTTGTTTGTGGTTCGCCTTCCATTTTGATGGAAGTTTCATGAGGGAAAGCTTGATGGAAATGAAATCTGTGAATCAGTGCGGCATAGGAATGGCTTGAGAAGTGCAGAACACATAGACGGAACTTTGGCTCAAATCTACAATATAAATTTAAGGGTAAACTATGTAGATGATGTCCCATTTTCATAACATGGTATCTAGTCATTAACAACAGCCCAGTCCATTCATCTGAACTAATGTCTTTCCATATGAACTCTGTTCAATTCCATATGACTTCTATGCGATGACATATGTACTGTACATATACTCATACTGTTGCTCGAAAGGCACATCCTTGCATCATCATTGAATCAAAAATTGGCTAGTTTTATTGTCCCACAAAATTTATATTTGAATCTCTTCAATAGCAAAGTGTCACTTAAAATTAATACATTAAGGCTGCAAACCTATGCCTTACTTCCTGGAAGTGCTTACATATACAAGACTGGATTTCAGTACATATAAAAAATTATTCACTTAAATACTTCTAACAAGACACTATAAATTTGTTGTAGTGGTGGTAGTGTGCCTTCAAATTATTTCCAACTTATGGTCACCCTAAGGTGAACCTTATCAAGGGATATTCTTGGCAAGATTTGTTCAGAGGGGTGTTGCCTTTGCCTTCCTCTGAGGCAGCGAGAGTGTGACTTGCCCAAGGTCACCCAGTGGGTCTTCATGGCTGAGCAGGGGTTCAGCCCCTGATCTCCAGAGTCATGAGCCAATGCTCAAATCACTATACCACACTGGCTCACACAATTAAGACAATACACACAAAAAAGAAATCATAGGGTCCTATATTAAAATAACATTAAAGCAGTACCAAGACTTCACACATAGTCTCTTGATGTCCAGTCACCTCTCCTACTCTGCATTTCTTCAACGTTGCTGTTCCAGTTCAGTATCTTGGAAAGATGCATGAATGTGCTCTGCAGGTACCCACTGTAAAATGTTCTAATGTGTTCTGGCTCATTCGCACTGTGCCTCTTCCTATAAAGTAACACCTGCATTCTTCAGAAACTGCTGGGGATGTCTGAGTTTGTTATCAATGTTTTTTTGTTTTGTTCTGTTTTGTTTTGTGTTTTTTTTTTATATTTGCCTTCACATCAACTTTGACTTATGGTGACTCTGAATGAGAGACCTCCAAAAGCCCCCAGGCATCAACTGCCCTGCTCAGGTCTTGCAAACCCAGGGCTTTGGCTTCCTTGATTGAACCAATCCCCAGGTAGTGCCATCTTCCACTTTTCCTACTGCCTTCCATTTTACTATCTTTTCCAATGAGTCATGCCATCTCATGATATGTCCAATGTATGACAGCCTTAGTCTAGTCATCTTAGCTTCTAGCTTCCAGAACCACATTTCAAATGTGCTGATTTTCTCCCTGTCAGCTTTCTTCACTGCCCAACTTTCTCAATCATATACAGAAATCGTATACAGAAATATTATGGCATGGATGATGGTTTTGACATCTTTATTTAATGACATATATTTGCACGTGGAAAATCTTCCTTGGTTCTTTCATAGCTACCCTTCCAAGTCTTCTTCTAATTTCTAGAGTGAGATAGATTCTGTCAGTTTCAGAAAAACTACTTTCTAACAAATGTCACCCATCACGAACACCACAGGGGGTTGCCCCATGCTAGCATTTGGGGTGGGATGCACCCTGTTGCTTGGTCAATAAGCTGCCACTGTCACTTGCCTTAGAAATACTCAAGCAGGTACTTCAAGATGGTCTAATAGCAGAGTCTCTCCAAAAAGCCTGAAACAAGATACATATATTTATTCCTGTTTGCTTTGGGAATCAAAGAGAACAGGCGGGAGCACAGTCCAGTTGAAAGCTCCTGCAGTTTGGGGACCTGTCAGGGCAATTTCTTGAACTACCTGTCAGTAGTTTTGTGAGCTACCTGAATCATGAAGCAGATGGCTATGGGCTTGTCTATATGCAGGGGGCGGAGTGGATTGATGTGCACTAACACCAATTCAAAGCAGCTTCGATTAGTCTTAACTTTTTTTTTTTTTTGCAAGATTGCAAACATGCAAAGCTACCCACTTTTGCTGTTCCAACAGGTATGCCTGAAAATCAAGATGGTGGGCGTGAGTGATTTACTTAGATCTTTATTGTTGCCAGTTGCTGCCGCTGAACAGTATTTTTATTTTTTTAAAAAAAGCATATCTAAGGTGCGAAAGTATGGTATTCCACCTAAACAAAGAAAAAAGAAAAAGTCTGTTTCATCACCTCAGCACACAATCGCTAAGGCGAAAATCCAACATGGCGGTTCTGGGTGCTTGCCTTGTTAGCAACATCCACCACCTGCACACATCTGACCAATCAACTTTCCACTTCCGCTCTTATTGGGAATGTGAATTAGTGAGAATTGGTTGTCCCAATGAGCAGGAATGCACATTCCCCACGGAGCTTTTTAAAAACTTTTTGAGAAAAGTTTTTGGTGGATTTGAACCCCCCCCCTCCAAATACAGCAGATTGATATGGGATAGAATTTAGACAAATCACATTCTCCTTAAATTCTATGAGGAATATTTTCACTCCTTAGACAATCCCTACTTGTTCAGATTTTTATCATGTCAAATATAGTGAAGCAGTCTATCACAACGATAAGCTTTTGCAACATTTTCAGATATTGGATTTCATATCTGTTTGAAGAGTGTTTGAAAACTTCAGCTGGTCCAAAGAGCTGCAGCCAGACTGTTAACTGGGGCAGGTTACAGAGACCATGCTATGCCCATGTTGAAACAGCTTTACCAGCTGTCAGTTTGTATACAGGCACAATTCAAAGTACTGGTTATGGCCTATAAAGCCCTATATGGCTAAGGTCCAGGCTATCTGGCAAACTGTATCTCAGTGTATGAGCCGGCCTAGGCTCTGAGATCATCAGGAAAGGTCCTTCTCTCAGTACCACCACCATCGCAAGCACTTCTCAGTGGCTGCCCCTAGACTCCGGAACTCCCTTTCCAGACCCCCCCCCCTGTTATCCTTCTGTCAACTGTCTAAAAATGTTTTATTCAGACAGGCTTTTAAACAGAAAGTTTTTAAAGAACAGGCTAGGAGGTGCTGTATTGTTTCAACTGAACTTTTTTTGAAAAGGAGTTTTAATCTTTTAAAATTGCATTTTATTCTTTTATTGAAATGTTGAATTGTTTTGATACTGTAAACAGTTTCATTCTATTTACATGCTTACTTGTTGTATGTTTTAAATTGTCTCTCTCTGGCTTTTCTTCGCAAACGAAGATTCAGGAAGGACTCATCCCGCGCTTTCTGCAAGTGCGCTGATGACTAAAAAGGCCAATCCGAGATAAACAAGTCCGGTTGCAAAAAGCACAGCAGAAGGTCTCCTTGGGTGGTGTTTCTGGGTTGTGATTCTTTCTGCGTTGTTGTTTTTCTTCAAGACTTGTTCAGCGTGAGTTCTCAAATCCTTCGAGCCTGTGCAATGGATTTTTCTGGTGGAGCGCAGTGTGCACAGAACTGGCCTCACCCTTTAAACCAGAGATTCATCTGCCGTGGCCTTGCAAGCATGGACGTGGCAGCGTTGTGAACTGCTTTGAGTCCCCATGGTGGGGGGGAGATAGAGGAGGAGGAGGAGGAGATGACCTGAGGACATTATATGACAAAAGAAGATGTTTGATTTTAGTAATTCTCAGACAGGTGTTAATTAATTCTTTGGAAGGGCAAAGTTGTGACCAGAATGGAAGTGGATAGACTGAGAAGCAGCAAAGCACTTGTTGGGTTATTCAAACTACTGTGTTTTCAACCAAAGATTACAGTCCTGAAAAACAAAGACAAAAATGATGTATAGAATGCTAATTTTCATACATGTGGAATAAAGTATTGTCATAATTATCCAGGTCTTCATAATCTCCCTTAAATAATGTTATGTTTGTTTGTTTTGTTTATTTTACAGGATGATGACATGAGAGAGAATCGGTTCAGCTTCACAGGGTATGGAATGGGACCGCCATGTATACAAGCAAAAGATGGAGTGGCTCCAAAGGGGCCAAATAATCCAGCTCAACCTGCACCAAAAAGCCCTGAAGAAATGAGGAAGGTATTCATTGATCGGGCCAAGAAAATTGACACCATCTCCCGAGCCTGTTTTCCATTAGCTTTTCTGATATTCAACATTTTTTACTGGGTCATCTATAAAATCATTAGGCATGAGGACATTCACCAAAAACAAGATTAAGATTTACAGTGCATAACAGTTCTGATGGTACAAATCAGTATGCAAATACTGATAGCCTCACAAAGGGCATGGAAGGGGGGGACATATTTGACTTGCTATGCAAAGTCACAAAGGGAGAGAAGAATGACATCCTATGAAGAAACTGTATATGCTACAACAGTGTTTCTACTTGTTATTATCTAGAAGTAACCAACTTTTGCAAAGTACAGTAAAATCACAACATTCTAGACTAAAACTCTACTGCCAACAAATTTCTACATAGTGTTACATAATGGTATGATGTTCCTTGCTGCAATTTTTAATTCAATTGTATTTTTAAAATCTATCAAAATAAACCCCAGATGTCTTTAGATAAGTGCCATATGAACAAAGATGCTACTACACTTTTAACTCTCCTTTAAAGTTTATAAGCAAATATTTTCCTCAGCCTTGATTCTGAAAAATGTGGCTGTTTGGTCAAGAGGTTTTCCTTTTAAGTAATGAAGCATGTTTTCTAGATTTAAGGACACTGCCAGTGGCTTTTGTAACAAGCACAGGACATGTTTTAGGCTACATGTTACAAAAAGAAATTCATAGTAAGGCAATCCACAAACCATTAACATACTACTGATGTTTCTAGTCATACTGCAGTACTATTCTGGAATAAGGAGAGTGTTGAATGCCAACTATCAGAATTATTTCTCTTAGTTATTTATTCCAATTCTTGGTGATAGTTGCCAGTCCTGTCACAAATAAGTATATCTCAGCCCAGTGATAGTATGTGTGTGTGTGAGAGACTGAGTGAGAGACAGAGCACTAGGGAAGCATTTTATCACATCAAATACAAGAGAGTAAAAGTCATTAGGCTAGACCTGTTGAGTAGAGCAGTCACTTCTCTCTGGCATGTAGCCTAAATGATGGTATATAATCAGGTGCTCCAGTGATTTCTGTCTCCTCCAAGGCCCAGAGAGAGAATGTTGGATAATCCATAGAAGGATAATTAAGCTTAAAGGTATTGAAACTGATGGAGAATTAACTGACTACTAATATACATACTTAGTAGAAAGTGCATTACCTTGAGATCACTAAAACTTTCTTCCATGTAAACATGCTAAAAATTAGCCTGTGAGTTCCACCCCTCACTGATGGTGGGTGGGGTTTGGAAGTACACAAATGCTTTTTGAGTCATTTTTCCCCTGCTCTAAGCCAAATTCCAATGTATTTTGGCATAGTAAATATCCCAAAAACACATCCACATGTTTGGTGTCAGAAGATGGGCACATAAGTCTATTTTAGTGAGTTTTGTTTCAAAACTCACATGAGACTTTCTTTTTTACCCAGTTTTTTTTCCTAGCTGGAACAAAAGAATATCCCAGTGCCAAATACCAATAGATTTCTTGGAATATTTTGTATCTGTGCACTTGGGTTTTTGTTTTTGTTTTTTGGGTTTTTTTTATTTTTTACAGAAAGAAAATAATTCAAGCTAAATGGAAGAAATATGGAGACAGTGTTCACTACCGTGTATATAACCATGATCTAGAAAGTCTATGCTATTTACTACATTTGTGTAAATTCTGCAATGAAAAAGTTCATCCTGAGTGAATTTGGTCCCATCCCTATTGGTTAAGTACTTAGATGCTTTATACACACTTAAACAGTTGAGCTAATTAATTGACATTTAAACTACCTATTAGCTAAGAGGTAGGACACAACGTGGAAGAAAATATTTCCTATGAAAGCAAAATCAGTATTCTTCAGTAAAACATAAATACATCATGGTCATAATCTAGGTAGTTTAAGTTATGAAACCATTCTATTTTTTCTGGGATTGCACAATCTCTTGGATTCGTTCTTTCACGAATTACAGATGATGAAAAATGAACAAAATTTAGCATCCAAATGTTGTCTTATAGTTGATACCTGCTAATAGCTACAAGGGTTTCTTTTCCTTCTTCCTTTTTGCTTTTAAATGTTGGACTTTAATGCTCAAATTATTTTCGGTTGGCACAATCTCTTGGATTCCTTCTTTCAGGAATTACAGATGATGAAAAAGGAAGAAAATTTAGCATCCAAAGGTTGTCTTACAGTTGATACCTGCTAATAGCTACAAGGGTTTTTTTTCCCCTTTTCCTTCTTGCTTTTAAATGTTGAACTTTAATGCTCAAATTATTTTCAATTGGATAGATGTCCCCCACCCCTTTAATCTAAGGCATAAGCTTGATCAAACCAAAGTTAAGCACCATTGTATTTGAACAGGACAACGTTAAATGGATGCCTGTGTTGTGGCCTGTTTTTAAAACTTATGACATTATTCACCAGCAGTCTCTCTTCCGCAAACACCACTGGAATAATATTTTTTAAAAAAACAAGTAAAATTGAATCAATAGTAATTTCAATAGGGCTTCAACAACAGTATGTATGCTACTGCTTGAAGACAATACTTAAAAAAAAAAACATAGTTATAAACATAGTTACCAGTTTATGACTCTGACTGCATTGCTAGGACAGCATGTAGTCTGAACCTAAATAACTCTTATAAAATATACACCATAATTATTGGTTGTAAACAGGAGTCAGTCCCATTTCTGTGAAGTTAATAGTATTTCCTCTGGCCTTTGTGGAATATGGCAAAATATGAATGTTCTAAACATGCACGTGTACTCTATATACAAATCTACAGATGCAAACCAATATCATACAGAACTGGTAGCACGTGCATCTTCCTCAGAGAAAAAAAATGCATGAGATGCATGGCAAATGAACACTCTAAATTATCAATATGAATACTAAATGATAGTATTCAACGTTAACCCAAATTTTAATGTTTTCATAAAATATATTCTTGGAAAAAATCTATGAGATGGTTTGAGGACTGCCCTTGATTTTCATTTTCATTTTCATTTTGAACTTCATGCTAGAAGGTATGTAGCAGGTAGGCAGTGTAGCGTCTCCTGCATGGTGCTTTTTAAGATACTCCAACAGCAGTGATACATCATGATCTGCTATTATTTCCTGGGGGCAATTGTATTGGGGAGGGGGGGTTCTATCATGTATTTATGTGGACAGGCATAGTTTTTTCCCCCCATATAGGACTTTATCAGGCACGAGGAAACGCAGTACAAAACCACATCCCAAATCCCATCAGAAGAACGGGAGGATAACAGAAAGGGTGGCCTTATCAGATGCCCGCGTCCTCAGCTGTTCCGGGGGCGTAGAAATAGGCATGAAAAAGGCATCCTTTTTTTATTGATGGGCTAAGCCATTGATAAAAAGTAACGCCTTGTTCACGCCTGTGCTACACCCCCAAAACAGCTGAAGGATGACGTCATATAATAATTTTGCCCATCTGCTTTCTCGTCATGTTCTTCTGATGCATTTTTTTTCACGTGTCTGATAAAGTCCATAGTGTCCCTGAAAAGTATGCAAAAGGCATGGCATATCATACACTACAGCTTTCAGATCATTTAAGAAGTTTTTTTTGACCCACTGAGCAGGCACTAGCTTTTCTAGCTGCTCTATGAAGTTAGAAACAATATAGAGTAAGATATGTCTGTGTGTATGTTAGGGCAGCCCTTAGAGTATAGTTTAGGAGGAGCGTGAATTCTGGAGTTGATCACGTCCTCTGTTTGGAAGCTATGAATGAAGTTGATTTGTTCCAGAATTAGACCCCCAGCCTCAAACTCTCTAACGTTCTAAGGTAAGGCTAGAGAAATATCCTAGATAGGGGCAAAATAAGATTATATTGTGCACTGATATACAATATACATTATATAAAACACTCCAGAAAGAATCAGTGAATCTCACAACTCTTTTGAGATTTTCTGTTATAACACTGAAAATGTTCTGAACAAATATGGAGTACATTGCAGCCCCTTATTCTCAGTCTATCACTCTAGTATGCAACAACCTAAGGTGAGGGATGAAAGCTGAATAAGCATCCAAATGCAAGTTTGGTTTTCCTTATTTTAATTTCCCCCATCTTGAAACTTTCCTATTGCCATCCTGAAATAGTTGCTCCCCTAGGAGAGCAGCAGCTTTCTACAATTTGCAAGGCATCATTGATTTCTTGCTGCAACTTGCACAGACTCTCCTGGATGGCCTATGTATTTATAGCTCCCTCCTTTCCTCCCAGCAGTTTTGGCACCAGGGCTCATCCCCCACTTCTTTTGCATCCACCTTCTGGCTAGAAGCAAGTAAACTACATTAAGGACCTTACTGCACTCCGAAGAAAAGCAGCAAAGTAGCAGGAACATTCCATCTTTCTTGCTGCCTTACCTCATGATATCAGTGTTCTTCTGTTCCGGTCCAGTGGGGGTCTGAGGTAAAACCACATCTTTTTGCTAACCAGAAAAATCCATTGGCAAAAAGACATGGTTTTACCTTGGTCACCTACAGGACTGGAACAAAAGAACACCAGCTGAATGCCGACGCCATGCGGTAAGGCAGCAAGAAAGACAGAACGTTCCTGCTCCTTTGCTGCTTTTCTTCAGAGTGCGATAAGGCCCTAAGTGTTCCTTAGCCCATTTCCCAAAGTAACTGAGAGAGAACAATCCCGTCATTTCACCCTGAGCTAGGAACAGCCCCTTTAGCTAAGATTTCTGTTGCAATTACTAAAGAAGAAAATAACTTCTGTGTGTGTATCTATGACAAGCTGTGAGCAACTCTGGTTGATATTTAATGGATGATACATATCACCAGAGGCCATCCCAAGATCTCAGGCTTGGGAGATTATCAGACATGGTGAAACATGGCAAAAAACTGCATTCCAAACTGCATCTGAAGAACGCAACAGGAACAGAAAGGGTGACATTATCAGACACCTCGTCCTTCAGCTGTCCCTGGGTCACAGCACTGCCACAGACAAGGCTTCCCTTTTGCATTGATGGGGACAAGCCACTAACAGAAGGGGACGCCTTATTCACAGCCACGCTACAACCCAGGGACGCTGGAGGATGTCATTGTCTGATAATCTTGCCCCTTCCTGTTCTTCTCATGGTCGTCTGATGTGGTTTTTGAAACTTCAGGACCCAGGGTGACCCTGAACTAGCAATCCTATTGTATAGGATAAGATATACAAACATCAGGACATGAAGTTGAAGGCTTTCACGGCAGCATCCATAGATTTTCCTTGGGTTTTTTTTCCCCCTGAGCTGTGAGGCCGTGTTCCAGAAAAATCCCAAGGAAAATCTAAACATCAGGACAATTGCACAAGGCCAAACATGCTTCTTTGAAGAAGCCATTTTCACCCTTTTGCCTTGAACTTGTCAAAATATCAAATGCAAACAAATACAAAAGGGAAGGCTCTCAACTGCTGATCCATAAACCACAAATGATCATCAAAAATATACACACAAAAGGATGTTAAGGACTCTATTATATATATAATTCTCTTGGGTATGTTGCTGTTTTCAGTGTGCTGACTGGCTGCTTAGATGTCAGGATCTGCCTCTCCTCACAGGACCCCTGGCTGCAGCAGACAGCACAGCATCTTTGCAGACTCAGGCCCTGGCTATGGGAGTCTTGGAAGAACCAGGGCCAAGCTATCAGATGTAGCCGGCTGCAATCACGCAGCACACCTGAAGCAGCCAGGGGGGAACTGCTATTTAAGAGTGGCATTCATCCCTCAGTCTTGACCACCACAACATGGTCTTATGTGCTGACAGTAGCTGTTCTTTGCCCTTGGACCTTCCTCCCTTGCCTTGACCTGCTACTTGTGTTTGGACTCTTGCTTGCCTCTTGGTCCTGCCTCTGGCCCCCATATATCTGGTATGTGGTCTGACCTTGGACTGTTTTTGGACTTTGGCTTGTTTGACCTCTGATTCCTGTGCTCCTGGCCTGGCACTCCCTTCCTGGGCCTCGCCTTGCCTCTAAACTCTTAAGTATGTGCTCTGACCCTGGACTGTTTTCAACTTTGGCTTATCTTTGACCTTGCCTGGACTTTGGATTCTGTCTCTTGTGTTCCTGACCCAGCCCTGGTGTCTCTGCTCCTAGACCCTACTGCCCATACCCTGGACCCTAACAATAGGAAACTTCCCAAACAATCAAAGCTTCCCATTGGGCAGCCAATCAGCACACTGGGGGTGGAAGCTTGTGGAAAGCTTCAAGTCCTTTCTAAACATGGTGGCAGAGGGGCTCTCATGTCTTGGCATGTGTGGGGGGGTGTAGCATGGGGTGTGTGTACGTGTGGTTCCATGGTGGCAGAGGGGCTCTTGTATCCTGGCACACGTACTGTGTGCGTCTATGTGTCTGTGTGTACGTGTGGTTGCATGGCAGTGGCGGAGGAGCTCTCGGCATGAAATGAGCCATTATAGTTGATTTGAAAGGTTATACTGTATATTAATGCATCAAATGATTGTGCTCTTGACATATTTCCTAAGTGGCCGATCAGCAGAGTGGGAACAGAAACATACCTAAGTGTTTTATATAAGTAGATAACAGTGTATGTTATGCTGGGTATAGCTAGTATTTTTATATTCCTCTTTGATTGTTCTCCATCCTGGCTGTAAATATCATTCACATTTATAACTGTTATGTTCTTTAACATCCTTTTGCCTATGTATTTGTGATGGTCTTTTGTGGTTTAACATATCAGACACAACACTGGGAAAGTTCTATAGCACATATGTAAGAAACTGAATGGCTTAGGAGCCTGAAAAAAGAAAGAAGCAATGTGATCTTCAGTGACTTCAATTTTTTTTTAAAAAAATAGATAAAATTATGCCCTTTGTGAAAAACAGCTCTAGTGTGGTTGATCTGGAGTCAGATTTTATTGTGGAAACATTTATTTTAGAACTATTTAAAGATAAATTATTTTCAGTGTGACACTTGGGAGTATGTAGACAATGATACCTTAATACATATTTTAATTATCTTTTGGTATGATTGCTACGCTAGTTGAGGTTTCAAAATGCATTGTTAGACTTAAGTGAATATTCATGTGGCTATAACTCAGTTTATATATGATTTATCCACATTATAGAATTCATAGACACTCCAAGGCCTTCAATGGGAAAAATCTAGTGTTTTACTATATAGCTCTATCTGACCTTTGTTTTCAAAAGAGAGAAATGGAAGCAGCAAGTTATTGGTGTACTGCTTCCAAGTGTTATAAAAGAACTCTTCGGTCACTGGAGAGAGAAGCTGCTTCTTGACAAGACAATAACACTATTTCCATACAATGAGAGGCCTAGAGCCTCTGGCTATAACTACCATCTGACAGTAAAACACCACATTCAACAAGAAGGGGTAATTCTACCCATACTACCTCTGGAAGGCAGATGGACCCTCCTGTAGCTTAACTCTTAAATTCAACACAGCACATCACAACAATTTAAAAGTTTACTAGAGATATTCCTTGGACCTTTCTACTAGTCACAGGTATGGAAGTTATTTTGGATCTCCTTTAACACAATTTGACAAGACTGTTAGAGATAATATTGGCATGCTTTGTGTTAGACGAGGTATTAGATGAAATGTTACTTTACATCAAAGGCAAGGAAGTAAATTTAGAAGACAAGACAGAAGGCAGACAGTCATGTAGAGAGGCCCCAATATAAGATGTTGTGAAGATAACACTGTGGGATAAGAGAATGCTTAAATTGAATCCAAGGTATTACAGGCAAGCTAACATCTTAAATTCTACTCACAGTATTATGAATACAAAATGTTAGCAGAGGGATAAACTGGTAGATTGCCAATGAATCTACCTCCTAATTCAGTTTGCTCTCCTATTTTACAATACAGAATGATAAAGAAAGGTTTTGTGTTCTCTTGTACCATCAGCACCCTCTTTAAAAAATTACCAGCAACTCACTAGTGCCTATTTTAAAAATCCAAAATACCAGCAGGCACATGGCACCCTATCATAAATAAATTCAGGAATGACCTTGTTACAGGCTCTTAGGGGCTTATCACACGGGGGAAGGGAAGTGGAAGTAAAGCCCAAGAGTAGCGTATCCCACGTTACCTTATCACATGACCTCAGCGTGCTTCAGCTGTTCTCCTGTTCTGGTCCCATGGGAGATGGTGGTAAAGGCAAGTATTTTTGCTAATAGATTTTTACAGTTAGCAAAAAGACTCGTGTTTACCACCATCTTCCACAGGACCAGAAGAACAGCTGAAGTGTGCAGATGTCATGCAATAAGGCAAGGCGGGGTGTGCTACTCTTGGACTTTAAAGCTGCTTCCCTTCCCTCATGTGATAAGGCTCCTAGACCACTTTTGGTAGATTTAGTGTACCTTCTTAAAATATAGCCAGTGCTGAGAGATTCTAGTACAGTGACAAAGTTAGCCAAAGTGTTTTCCTTGTATTCAAGTTACTAGTAGTACTCTATTTGGCTGAACTATTGGTTGTGATACATCAAACAGTGTTAATGCTAGAACTGACATAAAGCATTAACCAACCTAGAATTCAGTAGTGATTTTTCTGGTGTTTTGCATATACGCCTCTGAGGAAAAACACTGGTGTTGAGTTTTGTGGCTACTCACATTGTGATGTGGCACCAGGAGATTTGCAGCACACTGCAGGAAGAATATAAAGAATCATTAGGCATCCAATCAGTCCTTCCAATGTTGCAGCAATATTGCTGCAACACGCCAGAGAAATTCAAGGAAGTGGATTGTTTAGGCAAGTGGACATTTATACTGCTGATCTTCTAGCACTACGCTGCAGCACATTGATTATCATGGCTGTGAACAGCCACAGAAAAAAATAATTTTGAAGGTGGGGGAGAGCATCAGGCAGACATCACAATGGGTGAATTATGGGCCGCCTCCCAAAGCATCAATAGAAACAGGGTGCAACTTCACAGTTTGCAAGCAAGGCAATAAATGTGTAAGATTATTTTTTGGCTCAACTAGTTATTGGAACATGGGTATTCTTTTCATGAGGCTTTATTCAAAAGCCTTGTGGAAGGCACAATAGCATCAACGTAAGCACCTGGGCTGGCCTTTTGGAAATAGAACATTGACCTAGATGGTTCTTACATGCCATGTAAAATCCAAAATAAATGTTTGCTCTCTCCGAAGATATTGTAGAGTCTGAAGCCCACTCTCGATATTAGTCCTCCATATAGTGGGCTAGAGTCTGAAGGATGACTAGAAGCCCATCTCCTCATCTTGCCTCTTCACACACGGCCAACTCTTCTTATTCTCCTCCTATCAGAGAAGATAAAAAAAGAATGTCTGAATGTGAGCAATTTGTGCTTTCATACAGCTGGGACTCCTACATGATTGTACTGAGAACTCTAGATGAGCACAGTTCAGATCTTTGCCCACTATGGAGAAGTTAGGGTAGTGAACTGGGAAGGCAAACATCACATGAGAGGCAGAAATGTAGCCTTGCTGCCCAATATTGATGTTTCAAACAGCTAAAACATGAATAGGGCTTCTGCTAACACATATCAGCTTCACTGTCTATGTATATTAACTCAAGATCATTTACATTGAATATGGAAGAGTAAGAGTGTGATAATGAGGTCAGCCAGATTGGGCATATATGCCTTTGATTCATATGCAAATGAGTCACAGCCCAATTTACACTGTTTCCTCCTATTTCTGCTTCTCAGTTTTTTGAAAAGAAAATATGTAATATATTTTGTACACAAACTTAATCCTCACTGCCTCAGCAAAACAAGTGTTTTGAAATGGGGCATGCTGAGGTCAGCGCCTTCTAATATTGCAGAAGATACACAAATACTGAGTGATAGGAGCCTATATTTCTATCAGACACTGGTATGGGTGTCAGTTCACTCACACATGAGGCTATAAAAACCAACTGAGAACACATATGACAGAATCAAGAGAAGAAGATATCACAGAATGTTGTGAGCAAAATTCATCTGGATGTATGATTGTGCAGTGGAAAGTACATTTCAGAATTTGCTGTTGTTGTTAATACATGTTCAGGTTGACTGTGACTTATGCCAACCCTATCAGAGCGTTTTCTTCATAAGATTTATTCAGAGGAGGTCTGCTATTGCCTTCCTCTTAGGCTGAGAGAACATGACTTGCCCAAGGTGACTTAGTGAGTTTTCATGAATAGGGATTCAAACCCTGGTTTCTTAGAGCCCTAGTCTTTCATTCAAAACACTACATGACACTGGTGTTCTCAGATTTCAAGAGTGATGTTGCTACATTTTCATGGAGAATTTGCAATTATCCATTAGTCAACCACTCCTGACCTTTGTTAAGTTCTTGTTTCTTGGATAGTCATTTGTCATTAATATATTCAATAAGTGCTACTCAATAAGTGTGATGGCAATAAGTTGCCATCACAGTACTAAAACAATGAGAAGATGTTCCTCCAGCTACAGTGGAGCTGCTGATATTAAACACACAGGCAGCCTTTCTATACCAGATACTGGAAAAACCAGTTGTGGTAAACACACTGCACAGGGCAGCACTAGTTTGTCTCCCTGCTATGTAGCAGAAGTGCTTCAAGAAAAAACTACTGTGTGATGATTTAGGGTGTGATTAGGCATCTTCCTGAGATCAGAGGCCTGCATCAGACCACCACTACCACCCACCCACCCTCACATGCTCACACTGCCACTATTTCGCCTGCTGCTGCCATAATTCCCATTGCTGCTGCTGTTTCTCTCAAAATTCAGCAACATCAGTAGCAGCTCTTCATGGTACTGGAGAGTACCAGACCACCCTCCCACACCACAGGCCCCTTCCGTTTTTGAAGCCAAGCATTTCCTTCCATTCTGTAAGGGAAGGCCCAAAGCACTTTGTGTGCGTGCATGTGTGTGTGTACTGCCAATATTTTTCAGCAGCATTGTAACTGTCAGTAACTACTGTGTGTCAGTCCCACTGATTTTGCCAAAGGTGCTTCAGTGGTGTCAGTAAATGTGGGCAACAGGGACTGCAAAAAATACCCATGGGGCTACATGAGACTCCTGGGCTTGATGTTGCCCACCCTGATTTAGGAGATGGGCCATAATTCAGCGCTTGTCTTCTCAGCCAAAAGTCTCAGGATTAATCACTGGCCTCTCCAGTTAAAAGAATTGGATAGTAAATGATGAGGAATATCTAAAATCCACTGCAGGTTGGAGTAGAGAATTCTGGGTTGAATGGACAAACAGTCTGATATGGTTTGAAGCAGCTTCCCATTAATAGTTGTGCAGTATAGAAAGGGATACCAGGCAGGTGAGCTGAGGCCTAATATCATGGATCCTGTTTCCATGTGGGTTTTTCTTTAAGTATATGGCTTCAGATTGCAGCCACTGAGAATTTTAAGTCAATGAAGAATTTAATGTCAATTTATCCTGGGTTTCAGTTCCATTCCATTATTACAGCTTTCCTAAATTCAAAGCAGCTCACAGCTTGTCAGCTTACTATACATTTGTAGCTGCAAGATGCAGCAGGATTGCGTGGTTGTACTTCCAAATGTAACAGTGTGCTTTTGCTTCTCATTTTCCCATGAAGATTCTATGAGTGAAAGGAAAGAAGTTTTACTTGAATAGTACTCAAGAAGTGTAAGGAATGTATTTTGACAGCAGGCACCACTTGTTCAAATTGTCTGGCATTTCTTCATCAATAAAGAGCAATTCCAGGCAATGCTCTGTTTCCTTCATGAAATGTTATGGGGAACCGGAGTCCAGCCATCATCTGCCACTTTGTTTTCCCTAGGTTTCCTGCTTTTTCCATCTTCCTTTCTTACTACAAAAAGAATATAGAAGAAAAGATAGAACAACCCCATAATATCTCTGGATTGGCAGTGCTAGGAGCAGTCTGTCTGGAAGCACCTTAATCTTATGTATTATTTATTGATTTGTCTTTGATATAGCATTATAATAAAATTATATACTTGAGAGCAACAACTAGAAATCTTTAGTGAAAATACATATTTTATCTGTAAAATACCAGGGAGATTTCTATTTAAAAGAAAATTATAGATGTGCACTTTATAGTTAAGAGGATACTAATGCTTCCACTGTATTTTTTGATAAGTGGTTATATAAATGAATATTCTTTTGGATTTAATTCAGAAGAAACAATAATAATAAAGCTAAAATGATCCTTTATCTTAAAATTCTAAATTGTATTTTTACTTCATAATATTTTTAATAGATAAAAGTGGTCAATATAATTAATTAAACCCAATTTAATTTATGAATGCAAAGAAATGGCAGTCAAAGAGGGTAAAAAAGAAACAGCCCATTACAGAAAACTTGTGCTGTTGGGAGACTGAGGTAGAAGTCATCTTGATGAATGTTTAGCTTTCTGAGATTAGCCTTGTATTAATTTGTTCATTAATATAAGAACTTGGTGCAAAATTTTAATCTAAAATCTACTATAGAAGTGGATGATGATTAATTAGACAAGTAAACATTGTATTAAACAGGTATAAGTATGCTTTCATTTGTTTCTTTTCAAAATAGTTTTGAAATCTATTTTTCAAATTATATTGTTTGGAAATTAGAAGGTGTGCACACAGATTTTAGTGTGTGTTATCTTATATGTGGGAGCTCTTTTCTTTGCAACAGAAGTGCCTCCAGGCAAAATGGTGGCTCCAGGCAAAACATATGTTGTATGGAGGTCTCTAAGTTATTACTAGTTTGGAAGGTTTGCGAAAGTAACTGACACTGATGTGTTAAAGGCTATGAAATGCTGGCTCATACTGTATTCTTGATATGCTTCAATATTACGCATTGCACTTCTTCACTTTCATCTCCATGAAATATGCAAAAGCCATTCCTTAAGCTTGTAATGTCAACATACAGTAGACGATATAAAATGGATGAAAGGAATTAATGTTAATTTCAGCATTCAATTGATATTTAATTGTGAGCTACATAAAAAGTTGTGCCATAAGCTTTGAACATGAAGTTCAAAACATTAACCTACAGTAGCTTGTGTGACAGTTTGCCAAGCTTCCTTAAAAGGCAACAGCAAAATAATGATGATGATGATGATGATGATGATAGTGTGTTAATTATCTGTCTGTGATTTTTAAACATATCCTGTGAGTTCTGTCTAGACAACAGCAAACGCCAATTTATGTCTAGAATTATTTCTTTCCAGTAAATCCAATGAAAATGTCATGCATGAGTTTTATTAAATTCCTTTTTCTTTCTTGTATTATTTCTTTATTAAGCACTACAGCTAACATGCTCTGGTGATGGGGTGTTAAGATGTGTGCTGCCTATGGTGTTCATGTAACTAGATATTTTGTTCTAAAACAAGAATAAAAACTACCATTTTTCAAGATGTTGCTTAGGCATTGCCACAATTTAAGTGTTGACTTTTGAAAGTCAATGGGTAATGGTTAATAAACAAACTAGAACCTGCGGAAGGGATGCTATAGTTGTGAAATATGACAGCAATGTTGCCGGGGTGGGAAGGATCCTATAAAGACTGTAGGGGCGAATGATGGTGAACACATTTTAAAATTTAAAAATGAGATTTAAGGGATTTTTTAGCATGATCTCACTAATCCAGACCTCATTAAATTAAAGTAACAAGTAATTGTCATATACTATCAGGGAATGACTAAGATGACATACCTTCTGTGGGTAACGAACTCAGTGTCACACTGATCCACCTCCTGATGTAATGAAAACTGAGGAAAACCTATCAATCTGTGCTGGGCAGAAGCTCTGGGTGACTCAAAACTGTTTCTGCAAACGTCCTTTGTATTTTGATATTTCTCATCAATAACATACTGCTAACACTTTGGTTCTAAGTACAGAGTGTGCCAGATGGACAATATGTCATTCTCATTTTCTCCCATCTGCAACTTTTGCAACTTTTGGTATATTCTAAGCAAAATAAATGAATCAAAATATTAACTTATCCAGAGATTATTCAAGCCTACTACCCATGAAGCCTTCAGCCCATTCTCGTTGAGTCCTGGGAGCCTTTCGTTCCAAACATTCAAGGTCATGTGAGAAGATGCAGCCAGAAGGATAAATTGTTAAAAACCCTTTGTGTATGACAAAAGTACTTTCAGTTCATACAGAGAGTTTTTTGGGCTCCAGGTAATATATCTATGTTGTCACTAGAATTTTAAGGACAACAGCTTCTCAGCAAATCCCCAAACAGCATTTTAAAGTCTCTTCCATTTTAAAGAGCAGTATGACATTTTGTTCGAAGCCAAGTGTCCCATATAGAAACTTACTGAAATTTCCCTGATGGGTAATGCACCAAATTCCCTAAATTCCCCTTAAGTTCAGGAGCTCTGACGCAAAGTAGGAAATGCTCTTAGGAAAATACTAAAAATAATGCAACCATGTGCTGTGTGGTGAATAATTTGCCAACAACTGCAAGAGTACATACACATCAGATTGTTTAAGCAATTGCCCTTTTGGATGCTATAAGTCATCATTCTTAAAATACTTTTTAAGCTGCAGGTGAGTTAAAGTCAGGAATCACTGCTTATATTATGCCCCACCTAGCTCCTATTCTCTAGCTGCTGACAGATAGGAATGTTTCATTGGACTTCTAGATGTCTGGGTCTTCATCTTCCAAACCCCCAGCCATCATAGTCCATGGTAAGTAACTGTGGGTATTGTAGTACCATATATTCTAGGTAGCAACACCATGGTGCATATGGTAGAATAGATGGGAATGTTGTTGATGATGATTTGTTTAACAGGATCAGTCATGTTGCATTCTCCAGCCAGAAGAAAAGTGGGATCCCATTGCAAATATAACAACGTATTGTATAACCCTATCAACCTGTGATTACTTTATATATTAAGCCTGATAGAAAAGTAAGTCACCCTTAGTAAAATTTATGATTTTATATCCAGTGGTTATTCAACAATAGGAATCACTTGAATGAACAGCATGCCTAGCAAAGGTTGTGATTAACTGACTGATTGATTTGTTCAGTGGCATCATTGTATCCTGGAGCTTTAGAGAATAGGACAGGTCTGCTTCAGTGGACTTCAAATAAAAAAATCACCATAGGATGCAATTTGTGGCCATTTCAGCTATGGTATGTAGAAGGTAAATGGGCCCCTGGCTTTGAAGGCATGCTAAAAATACAACATAAATAAAAAGGGAAAGGGGGGGACCCACACAAAAGCACTGAAATGTAGAATGGGTTTCTGAAGAGGCAGCCAAGGAAAAAAGGGCAATCTTTTAGCAAAATAATGTAATTCACATCCCCTAGCTAAAGGTGTTCACTGATCAAAAAGGCAGAAAGAAATGTGCAATTGTTTTCTTATTGTTTGGGATCATTGCAACTTAGAAAAGTAAAAGGAATGTTTTCAGATGCTACATTTATGTGGGGCTACTGGATGCAATGCATTCAGAACAAGGGAAGACCAATTCTGCTTACCAGATGGGTCCAGGGGAGCCATTCTGGAACATCTAAGAGAAAATTTTGTAGGGCATGGAGTAGGGGTGTGTGCTGTTTTCTTCCTGTTTGTTGGACTATCGTTGAGAAAACACACTTCCCAGTTCAGTCGAAACAAATGGGAGAGAATTAGCTACTCCAATTCCAAAGTCTCAATATGTTTGAGGCATATTGAGGTGGCCTACAATCTTGTGCATCTGCTACAACCCACCTCTGGAACACGACATCCTGTCCTTACAACTTGTTGAACTCCATGAATGGGCCTGCCATGGCTGTGAAATTTTCTGCCACTGTAGCAAGAGGGCTACTACCCAAAGAGTCATCTCTCTTTCTGCAGAGAGAAAACATTCCACCACAGCCCCTCAGCACTGTCCCCAGGTGATCAGGTTTGCCCCCCTCCCCAAATAGCTTGAGTGCATGTTCTAAAAAAGCATCAAGGAATCCTGTAGCACCTTTGAGACTAACAGGGGAGAAAAAGTTCTATCATAAGCTTATGTGGATTCCAGTCCACTTCACTGGTAAGTGGACTGTATCCACAACAGCTTCTGCTAAAAGTTTCCTTTTCCCAGTTAGTCACAAAGGTGCTGGACTCCTTTATGGCTTTTTTTATGCTAAAAATGTTTTGCACAGCTATCTGTTAAATATTATACTTGATCAGTGGTGGCACTGGGGCCAGGGGGCAGACAGGCTGAACTGCACCAGGTGACATTGTTGGGGGGGGGGTACCAGCCTTAGGAGATTATCAGATGCAACAAAAAGTACCTTACGAGAACGCCAGGACAACGTTCCTGTCCCATGAATGAGACCCAGTTTCACACAACGTTGTGCTCATCGCATTCTGCTCAGTGCTTCAGCAGTTAGTAAGTAAGCGCTTTTGACTGACAGGAGTTCCCCATCAATTAAAAGCAACACCTTACTAGTTGATGAAGCACAGGAGCAGAACGCGAGGATCACAAGGACATGTGCAACCGGGTCCCATTCGCGGGACAGGAATGTCATCCTGGAGTTCTCGTAAGGTTCTTTTTGGACACATCTGATAATCTCCTAAGTGGTGCCAGAGTACTTGATATTGGATTAAGTGACCTGCTTGAAAAAATGATGTCATTGATTATATGTTTTGGTCTTTCCCAACATGTAAATAGATTATTAAAAGAGCTAGAGGTTGAGATGCAGACTTAAATAATGATTTTAAACACAAAAGTCACTTCAGCTTGAAGCAGTGTTATAATAATATCTAGTAAGCCAGAAATAAATAAGCTACATTCCATGAATCAGAAATGCACATTGCAATCTTATATAAATGTACATTATATATATGTATATGCTGCTTTTGTTGTTTATGTATTTGCTCTCTTAACATTTGTATATATGTATAAATATTAAACATATCTTAAAATCTCATAAAAGGAGCAATCAAATTTATAGGAACAATTGAAAACTTCATTCTCTAACCTAAGAGCCATTTGTATGATAAAGTAGGATAATATTATTGTGAAGACAGTATATATGTATATATATATATATATATGTATGCATTGCCTTATCTATTTTAAGTGTCTGGATTTGTTCTCTAAAATGAATTCCCAGAATACGTCAAGCTGAACCTGTTCACTCTTCCCTCTATTGAAGTCTTCCTCTATCTCATTCTGCCCAGATGTTTTAGACTTCAATTCCCAGGATTCTTCACCATGTTACCTTGGGCTGTTGGGTAGAAGGCAAATCCTGGGGAAGGTTGCTCTATTGCCTACCTACTTAGGTTGCTGTTTTAAAGTATTTTTGGAAGCTTGCCTTAACTATTAAAAGCCAAATTTGAAAGTGCTGCAGTGTTTTTCTGACAAGGAGAGCCATTGAGTCTGCAGCTTTCTACTTTATAAAGAGTATAATGGGGCTGACTCAGTATCAGACGGTTTCTTATGTCCATGCTCTGGGAAACGGGGAGAATACTTCTGTTATGTCTGCCTCAGGGTATTTGCTCTTTCACACACATCTGGCATTGACAAAGGAAATAAATCTATATGTAATGCTGAGTGGTGCTTTCTCAAATGAAGAAACATACCACAGTGCTATGATAACTGTTCACATATACTTTTCTCCCACTAGGCAGGTAGGAGGAAGGGAGAGGCAGATGTGACAGACATGTAGCCATTATGGTGTTTTGTCATGTTTCCTTAGATGGGGAAACACAATCTTACAGAGCACTGCCAGCCTTGGCTCTTCCTTGGCCTTTGTTTTACCAAAACTAAAATAGAGATTGAACACACACTGAGGAGCAAGCAGTGCAGCTATACCACTGTTTCTAGAAAAGAAAGCACACATGGTACTAGTGATAAAAGATGGTAAAGTAAGGAAAGAAGGAAAGAGAGCAGGTAATAGGCAATAACCTCTAATAGTTTGTTTAAAAGCAGCATTAGAAAAGAAATCTTATTCAAAAGTACCATTTTGTTTTGTTATAACACTTTTCAGTTTGATACGTTCCTGATATTGGGCTACGAAAAAGATACTGTCTTACTTTCCTGAAAGTAAATTAGTTTTAGTAGAACTAATTAGTAAATTAGTTCAAGCCTATCACTAATAACAGGATATAAGGATATAAATCGAGCATTTAGCAAAAGAAAAATGTTTTTTGGCCAACTACTGATTGGGTTTTGGCAGAGTCTACTATATTTGTGTTGGCGGTTTGGGAGGATGACAGCTGCTCTACCACCACCATCCCAGCTGCACAACAGCAACCAGGTACCAGCAGCATCCCCTTTCTGCCTCTTTGGCCCAACACAAGGTTGTTGTTGTTAACTGCCCTCAAGTTGACTTTGACTCATGGTGACCCCATCCATACATGGTGATGGGAAAGATCATGGCTTGAACAATCCTAACTTTACTGCTCAGTGTTATATCTTAGCACTGTATGCTCTTGTCGAGTTCTTTCATAGCTACCCTACCGAGACCTAGGACTTTATCAGATGACCCCTTTTAAAATGTTCTTTTGCTGGCATAAAAAAACCATTTCTATGCTGGCAAAAGAACGTTCCCCCCACCACACTTACCTTCCTCTCCTAGCAAAGGCTCCCCAGCAATAAAGAGGAAGTGAACAGAGCCCAGTTCACTTCCTCATTGAAACTCTTGTGAGACTTCATTGCACAGGAAATTTGAAAATAAACACAAAAATAAAGCCTTAAAAGTGACACCAAGCACCTATGCACACTTTAAAAGTCCCAAGTAACCTGGGGAGGATCATAAAAAGAGCAAAACTTACCTGGATGTCTCGATCTCACCCGAAAGCACTTGTGCCATACCGGCCACTCTTGCTGCAGCGACAAGAGTTAAATGGCCCAAGGTTTTGCAAGCTAGCAATGCCGGCACAAAAGCAGCATGAGGGATTTATTGATGGCTTAAGCCATCAATTAAAAGGTTAGGGATTTTGACAGGACATAACCATGAAAGGGCAACGTCGTCTGATCTTGGCACCCTTTTGCGGTTATGTGGCATCATTATGACACTGTATTTTGTCCGTCTGATAAAGTCCCTAGTCTTTTTCTGATTAGATATGTACAAGACACAAATCCTCAGAGTCAGTGTTAGAATAGATGGGCTTCCTAGTGAGAGTGATATCCTTATAGATGACAGCAACTCCTCCCACAATCCCCAGTCTGGGCTGATGCTGCACTGAGTACCACAGTGGACAAAGCTGGGACAAGTTGACACCACCAAACTCATCTACCCAGGTCTCTGTAATACAGATCAGGTCAGCCCATTCATTCACAATCAGGTCATGGATGGTGGATACTATTGCACAGCAAAAGAAAGCTGTTCCACAGGGAGGTACAGGATGTTATTGTGGAATGACATAAAAATCCCTTACAGTACCATAACTTCCAGTTACTCCAACAAAAGTAATTCACAGGATTACTGCCAAAGTTCTATATCCAGTGAGCATTTCTTTCAATCATTCACACATTTCTCTCTCCTTTATTTAAATAAATCAATCAAAAAGATAAATATCCTGAACTAAAGTAGATAGGTGAAAAATTTGGATGTCATCTCTGGCTTCTCTTCGCAAACGAAGATTCAGGAAAGACTCATCTCGCGCGTTCTGCAAGCACGCTGATGACTAAAAAGGCCAATCCGAGATGGACAAGCCCGGTTGCAGAAAGCACAGCAGAAGGATTCCTTGGGTGATGTTTCTGGGTTGTGATTTTTTTCTGCGTTGTCGTTTCTCTTCAAGATTTGTTTGGTGTGAGTTCTTAAATAAGGCTGCAGCATTGTGGATAGTATGTCTCCATGCCTCCCGATGTGAGGCCAGGGCGGACCATTGTTCGTGATCAATTTGGTCGAGCCTGAGATGTTGTTTCAGGGAGTCCTTGTATCGCTTTTTTGGAGCGCCCCTCTTACGCTGACCTGTGGTGAGTTCACCGTAGAATACTATTTTGGGGAGGCGATGGTCCTCCATCCTAGAAACATGCCCTGCCCAGTGCAGCTGCGTTCTCAATATCATGGCCTCAATGCTGGTGATCCCTGCTTGCTCAAGGACAGCAACATTCGTCACATAGTCAGTCCAGTGTATATTTAGGATTGTGTGTAAACAGCGCTGATGGAAGCGTTCGAGGAGTCGGTAAGTGGTGGCGATAGGTGACCCATGTTTCAGACCCATAAAGGAGAATAGACAGTACAATGGCACTATACACACTGATTTTTGTGTTTCGCCTCAGGTGTTTATTACTCCAGACTCTTTTGTAAAGAGCTATGTGCCTTTGCTAATCTGTGATCGATCTCTTTGTCAATCTTGGTATCTGTGGAGATGATGCTTCCCAGGTAGGTGAACTGCTGAACAGACTTCAGCACAGAGTTGCCAACGGCAATGTGGGGATGGTGGTGTTCGTCCTGTGGTGCAGGCTGGTAAAGATCTTCCTTTTTCTTCAGGTTGACTTCCAGCCCAAACAGCTCTGCAGCTGTTGCGAAGCAGGATGCTAGGCGCTGCAGAGCTGCTTCTGTGTGGGCAACAAGGGCAGCATCGTCAACAAAGAACAGCTCACGAACTAGATAGTTTAGAGTCTTAGTGCGAGCCCTCAGACAGCTTAAGTTAAACAAGCTACCATCAGTACGGTAACGTATATAGATGCCGTCATCTTCATTGAGCTCTGCCATAGCCCTTTGGAGCATCATGCTGAAGAAGATTGTAAATAAAGTTGGTGCAAGAACACAACCTTGCTTCACTCCATTAGTTATTAGAAAGGGCTCTGAAAGAGCATCGCCATATCTGACTTGACCACGCTGGACCTCGTGTAGCAAGATAATCATTTTAAGGAATTTGGGGGGACATCCTAGTCTTTCCAGGATCTACCACAGACTCACGGTGTCAAAGGATCTGCCTTTCCTACTCACGGTGTCGAAGGCTTTGGTGAGGTCAGCAAGTGTTACATAGAGACCCTTGTTCTGCTCTCTACATTTCTCTTGCAGTTGTCTAAGGGCAAATACCATACCTGTAGTACTCCTATTGGCTCTGAAGCCACATTGGCTTTCAGGAAGAAATTCTTCTGCGATGGCAGGAACTAATCTGTTCAGGAGTATCCTTGCAAGGATTTTTCCAGCAATAGAGAGCAGTGTTATGCCTCGATAGATTGAGCTATCAGATTTTGCTCCTTTTTTCTTGTACATGGTGATGATGACTACATCTCGGAGATCTGATGGCAGTACCCCTTTTTCCCAGCAATTCACAAGGAGTTCGTGGAATTTATTATGGAGTATATGACCTCCGTGTTTCCAAACTTCAGGTGGGATTCCCTCAATCCCAGCTGCCTTGCTGTTTTTCAACTGCTGTATGTCCTTAAGGGTCTCTTCCAAAGTGGGAGCGATGTCCAATTCATTTTTCATTGGTTTTTGTATCATATGTTGGATAGCTGAGCCTTGGACTACTCGGTTGGCACTAAAGAGACTTCGAGCCCATTGATTCAGGATGGAGGCTTTATCAGTAATTAATATTTGACCATCTGTACTGTATAAGGAGCTTTGGACCTGATAAGTAGGTCCAAACACTGTCTTAAGAGCTTCATAAAATCCTCTAGAATCCCCCAGATCTGCACAGCGTTGTGTCTTTTCTGCTATATTGATTCACCACTTGTTCTGCATGTCTTGGAGTTTTTGTTGAAGTTTACTACATGTGAGACGGAAAGCTGCTTTTCTTACATGGCAAGCTGGCTGGGCAAGGTATGCCTGGTGAGCAGTTCTCTTCTTTGCCAACAGCTCCTGGATCTCTTGGTTGTTTTCATCAAACCAGTCTTGGTTTTTCTTGTGGGAGAACCCGAGGGATTCTTCCTCAGACTGGAGGATACTGTTTTTGATATGTTGCCAAAGCACTGTAGGAGAAGTATCTATAGGATGGTCTTCAAGTTTTGTTTGCAGGTTTGCCTGGAAGTTGTCTCTCATGGTAACTTGTTGAAGATTGTTGACTTGGAGTCTCTTCTTTAAGATGCCACCCCTCTTAGGTTTGAACTTAAGATGAAGGTTTAGTTTACATCTGACGAGGCGATGATCTGTCTGGCATTCTGCACTGGGCATCACTTGAGTATGGCGGACATCGCGAATGTTACTCTGGCGGACTAGAACATAGTCACTGAGGTGCCAATGTTTGGATCGGGGATGCATCCAGGTTGTCTTCAAGCTGTCTTTCTGCTGAAAGATAGTGTTTGTAATAGTCAGCTGTTGTTCTGCACAGAACTCTAGCAAGAGGCGTCCATTTTCATTGCAATTTCCAACACCATGCTTGCCTAAGACACCTTTCCAGGCTTTGGAGTTCTTTCCTACTCTGGCATTGAAGTCACCAAGGATAATAATTTTATCTTCTACAGGGACTTTTTGTATGAGGTGGCGTAGGTCTGTGTAGAATTTTTCTTTCTCTACAGGGTCGGCATGCATGGTTGAGGCATACCGTACATTCCTGCATATAAGACTGCTTTTTAACACTTGAAAATCTCCTCAAAAGTGGGGGTGGTGGTCTTATACCCCAGTAGATCTTTTTCCCTGCTGTGAGAATGATTGAAGTGTAAATGACCTGGGCAGTTTTCCCAGCAGATCCTTCCTCCTGCTATGAGAATGACTGCTTTGCAGTGTTAAATGAACTTTGAAGTATTAAATGGCCATCCATTTAGCTCAGGAAAGTCAAAATGATGTTTCTTTTCAGGACAAGTTAGCCTAAAATTAGAATTTCTGGATTCAGACTTATCATTTGCATCAAGTTTTGTCTATGGTGAAATTCTTTTGTCTGCCAATGTAGCTCTAAAATCATTAATGTGCTCATTCATTAATGTGCTCATTCAAAAATTTGGGATTTGATAGCTTCATATTAACCAACTTATTAATGCAACCTTACTTTCCAAAGATTGAACACCACAGAGATTTTTCAACATATCCCATGCTTTTTTAGCTGTTCTCAGCCCTTTAATTTCACAGACTATTCCATCATCTACAGCTACTGAGCTGGCTGGCTGGTGAGGGACAGGCTTTCCAGCCAGGTGACTGGCTGGCTGGGGGGGCAAACTCTATATTTTAACTTAAAAATTGGGGGGTCATCTTATGCGCCCAGTTGTCTTATACGCCGGAATATACGGTATATACTAAAGAGAACAACTTGTGGGAGGCGTAAGGAAATAATGCGATAAGAGTGTCCTCTTGGCAAGGTTTCAAGTTTGGAGGCAATGGAGTTTTTAATCATGAAGACTACCCCTGAAAGATGTTTTTCGGGTTTGGGTTTGCCAGACCAGTAAAGTGTGTAGCCGGCACCGTGTTCTTTAAGGCTGCCTTCCTCATGGAGACGAACTTCACTAAGAGCAGCGATGTCAATATTAAGTCGTGATAGTTCATGGGCTATTAGAGCAGAACAACACTCAGGCCGTCCACTATCTTCAGAGTCTCGCATAGTTCTGATGTTCCAGCATGCAAGCGTCAGTTTATTTATACCTTTGGAGGCCGGTGTGCGCCTTTGTTTCTTTGCCTTGGTTTGACCGCATCAGAAGATTCCCGTTGGCCGCGGCTAGCCAACCAGGTGGTTGGGGATGAGCTTTCGTTAGGCCACCTTTTCTAGGCCCCTCCCCATATGGAGCAAGCAGTGCTCTCCTTAAAAAAGGCTGCTTGGTCGTTCAGGATGCTGCTGAACAAGACTGTCATCTCCCGGGTCAGCCTCGAGCGACCAAAGTCCTGAACCGCCTGCATGCAGGGTTGGGTCTGCGGCTTCCAGTGCATCTTTACACCTGCCGTTTCATCCCTCGCCTATCGCTACAGGGCTTTTTTTGGAATTGGATTTGTCCTTCGAGCCTGTGCAATGGATTTGTCTGGTGGAGCACAGCGTGCACAGAACTGGCCTCACCCTTTAAATCAAAGGTTCATCTGCTGGCCTTGCAAGCATGGATGGTAGCAGTGAGGTCCTCGGACCATAGGTTTGATTAGAGTTTCCTTCTCTTAGATGGTTGACCTTACAGGGTTGGATGAGCACCATCTGCCCAGGTTTGGGATTAGAGTTTTCCTTCTCCTAGGATGGTTGCCATCAGGCTAGAGAGCCCATCCTGCCCTTTGATGCTCTTTGTCAGACCCTTCGGTTTTGACCTGTCTGGCATGGGAGACCCTACTGGTGGCTATTGTGCCACCGCCAGCATAGCTCAAAACATCATTAGGGTACGCAAGCCTCTCTCCCACGACAAGGGGGCGTCAGTGGAGAGGGGATATCATACAATCAACCAATAATTGGTCTTCATATGCAAATATTTATACAGAGCTCTTAATTTTAAAGTTTCTTATAATCATTTTTGTTTACATGAAACAATGTGGCAGAGAACATTCAGCTGACCAGTATTTTTCTTCAGCATCATTATTCCTATATTGCTATGTTCTAATAAAATTTCAAGAGCATCGAACAATGACAGATTACTAAAGATCTGATGGGCTACTGACACTGTTAACTTTTCAAAGTATAGCCCCCCATTTATGTGGGATTGCTATGCACAGTTTCACTTACCCACAATCTGGAGGGGTGTCTCTCTAGGCATCTGGAAGACCACAGTGTTTCACTGGAAGTGGTCTCTCTAGGCATCAGAGGTCCTCCAGTGAGACTCTATGGTCAACTTCTGGCAGAAATTGACCATAGAGTTATACCAGATGCCTAGAAAGGTGTCCTCTCTAGGTATTTTCTAGGTCTTCCAACATGATTCTATGGTCTAATATGGCAGTTTGCCATTATACACAGTTTCATGTATCTGCAGTAAGTCCAGGAAGATTTCCCCCACATAAATGGTGAGGAAGGAAACCTATATGTTTATCAGATGCATGTCTGTAAAATTATTTAATGCCAGAGAGTCAGAATAAAAAACACATATGTAGTCTTTCCTTGAAAACTATAGGCCAAGATCTACAAGCTCTGAAGCAATATGATGATAAAGGAAGAGTCAGCAACTTATAACACTCCAGATGTTGTTGGCTTGCAGCTCCCATTCATCACTGCCCTTGCTGGCTGCGGCTTCTAAGTAACGACATCCAACATCTGGAGAGCCACCGCATTGCCCACCATTGTATTAAAGAATCAAAGTGCTCTAGAAAAGGAAGACAACTCTGCAGCAAGCAAGATGTGTCCAAAACCAAGGAAACAGGGAGGCACATAAAGCACCAGGCTGTTTGTTATCCTGTTACCAGCAATCCAAATCCAGCTCTCATCCTTTGTATGCAGTCCTAATGGAAACTAAATTATGTTCCTCTTATTGACCTCAGTTTGAGAAAATGGAAAAGCTCGCTGAATATATAATATATTGTAATACAAGAAACTACACACCAAAGTCTTAAACACCAAAGTCAGGAATGGACTACAGTATATCATGGACTATCTTTTTTCTTAATACAATGATCTTTTAATCTTAGTTTTATTTGCTGGTACTTAAGGGCTAGCTTATTTTGATGGGTTTTTTTATCCATTGAAGCCTACATTTTGATTTCTGCTAATTTGGTTCTATTAGACTTCAACATTAGACTGGACTGGACTGTAGCTCTGGGCCTAACTAGGCCTTTTTATTATTATTAATAGTGGGGAGGAAAACATAAGGAACGTGTGCCTGTAGGTATTCCGCTATGTAGCTAATAGCAGCTTGGTGGTGGGACAGAGGAAGGGGCTTGAGCACTGATGGAATATGAGATGTCCCTTCTGCATTCCAGGGATGTTGTTCAAATTAGGACCAGGGCCTTTAGATCAGGGAAGGGCACACCCGCCAATTTTCAGTCCTCTGGAGCTGCAACATATCATGGCCATCAATTGGAGTGACAGGAAGTGATGTCATTTTACTCCCAGTTGGCCTTTCTTGCTGTTTGGGGATGGGGGACTCCTGAAACAGCATTTTAAAGCATCCTGAATCTGTCTGTAGTTTGGAGGAGTTGGCTCCAAAAGAATTTTTAGCCAATGACATTGGAGGGGCACTCAGGCGTTGAGAGATACAGCCTGGGCAGTCCCAGGATTCCTACCCATTTTAGACAATTACACATTATGACAAATTATGGCTAGCATCTTGTTAGGGCCTTATCGCACCAGGTTCTTCTCCCACTAAATAGCACTGTTTTCAAAGGTGCAATGCAATCAGGAGTGCTCTCTTCCATATTGCACCTTCAGAATCCTTCCAGCATTGCAGCCTTCATTTGTGCTAAAAACCTTAGCACACGCAGCATTTGACACTACCCACCAAGTACCACCACTTTTCCTAGTTTGGCACACACATGCACGCACACACACACACATTTCCCCTCCCCAAATAAAAATCACAAGCAGCCTTACATTTCAAAAGGCATTTCCCCCCCCCCTTACATTCCCAGGCATGTGTACAGTTGTCCCTTCGTATTTGCTGGGGTTTGGTTCCAGGACCTGCTGTGGATACCCAAGTCCATGAATACTCAAGTCCCATTATATGCAATGGCAGAGCAAAATAGTGTCCCTTATATAAGATGGCAAAATCAATGTTTGATTTTTGGATTATTTTTTTAAGAATATTTTCAAGCTGTGAATACTTAAATCCATGGATATCAAATCCGTGGATACGGAGGGAGAACTGTATGTGTATGTCTGCCCCCTCACCACAGATCGGGATAGATCAGACTTCTCAGAAATCTCAACTAATCAATGGTAGATCAGGCAGCTATTGATCTATCCCCGTGCAGTGAGTAGTATGCCTGAAGGAAGAAACAGCCAGAAAGAGACAGAGGAAATAAATGCTTTTTTGAACTTTAAGATTCTTTTAGTTTTTCTTTACAGTTCTTTCTTTGGACAGCATGTGTGTGTATGTGTGAGAGAGAGAAAGTGAGAAAAAGAGAGACAGAATGAGGGCACCATTAGTGCACCATAGCATTGTAGTGACAGAACTGGAAAAGGAAGTGGGGTGAGAGGGCAGTGAGCAAAGTTCTGGCTTCTCTGACAGGCCCCAGGGTTGGGGAAGATGGTCATTTGGCAATGGATTTTTTTTTTCTATAGAGAAAAAAGTTTTAAAGTTTTTCACAGTTACTTTGCCAGTTGAAAGACAATCAAATTGAAATGGCCACCCCTTCTCCCTTGATCATATTTCCTCACCCAAAACACACCCAGTGACCACGCCTGACCACCCAAAATTGCCATTAAGGCAGATTTTAACTTTCACACTGCAAATGCTAGCAGGATTGTTGTGGAAAAGGAGATCATTAATGGATTTTTTGTGTCGATAAAAAGCAATGCTTTCAACACAGTCTTACACAGGAAAACAACAGGAAAGCAACAGCACCATGCAGTAAGCCTCAACCGAAGAGTCAGTTATCCTGCTCTAGTTGTGATTTACCTGCTTCATGTGATAAGGCTCTTAGTGATATATGCAGGCATAAGTTAGGATATGCATGCAGAGCAGAGTTTTGTTTCTGTTTCCATTGTTTTGTTTTATTTTAAACAATGCACAACAGTCGAATCCAGCTAATGATGCATAAGCGGAATGGTGTGTGGGACTCCAACACATTAAAGTACACAGAATAGCATGGGAATCTGCATTGCTTCTCTGCATTGCCTTTGGCCATTGCTCATTGCAATGGGTTTCCAAGGTATTCATGTTGACCATTGATCCTATGTTCAGCTACATTGGTATTCAGTATAGGGGTTTTGTAATGTAACTCTGCTAGAAGTTAGTTACTCTACACTGAAGCAATATAGGATCTTAGCCTATGTTTGGAGATCTAATCTTCAGCCACCCATATAACCTATATTTTGGCACACTGTCAATAATCTACTTCAGTAGTCACACAGCATACAGTTTGCAAACCTGGCACATCTATTATCTATTCATTACCAAGTTTTCAAGGGCATTTTTTAAAAATGATTTTGTTTTATTTACACCAATGGAAAGTAGGAAGAGATCGACTAGGATTAATATAGCCAGGTAATAAAATACATCAGAAGATACAGGAATTGTAGCTTGATTCCCCCCGCTCCCTGCCAATGTAACTGGACATTTTAAAAAGTACACAAAATGTAAGTTTCTACGACTTCTTATTAGGATATATTGGCTGTTTCATGCATTACTCCTATGGTATAGGGTGAACTGAGAGCCAACATGGTGTAATGGTTTGAGTGTTGGACTAGGACTCTGGGACACCAGGGTTCAAATCCCCATTCAGCCATGAAAATTCACTGAGTGACCTTAGACAATTCACACTCTCTCAGCCTCAGAGGAAGACACCCCCCCCAACAAATCTTGCCAAGTAACCCCTGTGCCTTTGAGTCATCATTAGTCAGAAATTGTTTGAAGGCAAACAACAACAAATTGGGTAAACTGCTATAAAATAAAATGTATACCAAAAAAACTACAAACAGGAACAATGCTAGAATGTTTGCTTTGTTTTCTGTGCACTGCTTGCTTGCCAATATTTCATGGGTTACAAGTTACATTACATAATTTATGGGCTGCCAGATGTTGTTGGACTACAACGTTCATCAGCCTCAGACAGCCTAGCCAATGGTGAAGGATCATAGCAGTTGTTGTCTAACAACATAGGCAGGACCACATGGTTCTCACTCCTGCATTACATGAAGCACTGTGACATTTCCTTTTCGGTTTATTGTTTCCTGAAAATATTGCCTCATACCACTCTTTATTCAAAGCTTTACTCCACTTTGTCAGTAGCACTGCAAGCAGACCACAAGATGGCTCCCTTTCATTACCTGTTAAAGAGTAGCATGTGTATACATGTTACAGAGCTTAATTCCTAATGCCAAATTAACAATACTTGAAAAATATCACATTACTAATAGTGAGCCATAGTCAGGTTCCAAGGGGGAACATGTATGCCAGAAAGAACTGCATGCCTAATCTGTTTCCTGTTTTCACTATGCAACTCCATTGCCAGAGAGATAAACCACTCATGTCTTCCTTATGTGAATATCTCTTCCTCATGCCTCCTTCTCAGTGAATTTATTGGGCATAGGTTAATAGTACAATGAAATAAGGGTTGAGCTTCCTTTATCGAGAATTCCAAATCCAAAATACTCCAAAAACCAAATCTTTTTTCATGAGAGCCTGAGATAGTGACACCTTTCTTTTCGATGGTTTTGTTTTATGCACAAAATTATTTAAAATATTGTATAAAATTACCTTCAGGCTATGTGTATAAGGTGTTTATGAAACATAAATGAATTTCATGTTTAGACTTGGGTCCCATCGCCAAGATATTTTATTATGCACATATATGCAAATATAGGTGTTCCAAAATCCAAAAAATCTGAAGTACAGAACACTTTTGGTCCTAAGCATTTTGGATAAGGGATAGTCAACCTGTAGTTCAACTGTGTGTGCCATTTTAGTTGTGATCAGTGTTGCCATTCAGGCACACTCTCTTGAGTCACTTTTAAAATGTCATGAGTACAAATGGAAAACACCTTTAGTTAAGCAAAAATAGTTTGAAAATAAGCAACAAGGAAAACAAATCAATTTCAGTGCAGTCCTAAGATCTTTCTTAATAAAAATAAGTCCCTTTGAGTTAAATGAGCTTCTCCTGTGCTTTCCTCCCAGGTAAGTACATATAGGATTGTAACCTTAGGATGCAATCAGTTTCATATAAGCAAGTGCCATGGAACTCTAAGCCTTACCAATTTACAGACATATATACAGGATTTACAAATAGAAAAGACATATACAGAATTTAAAAGGTGGATCTAGATTTAGAATGGACTTACTGAAATTAAAGGGATTTATCAACTTATAAATGTCATTTATTTCACTCAATCTACTGTATGTATGACTAAGGCTGCATCTGCACTGCAGAAATACTCCCGTTTGGCACTGCTTTAATTGCAATGGCTCAATGATATGGAATTCTGGGATCTATACTTTTGCGAGATATTTAAGCTTCTCTGTCAAAGAGCTCTGGTGCCACAACAAACTACAAATCCCATAATTCCATAGCCTTGAGCCATTAAAGTGGTATCAAACTGGATTATTTCTGCAGTGCAATTACAGCCTAAATTTGGACCCAATTGACAAAATAATATATTCATCAGGATAAACTGGATCGTCAAATAAATATCATACAACAAAATGAGTTTTTGTTTTATTGCAATTCTGAACACTTATGCAAGATTTAAAGTGGTTATTCAAAAAACTTGCAATAAAATTATTACAAAACCTCTTACAAAAGACAAACATGACACAGGCAATATAAATTGTGATGGCATATGTCATGCATCTCATTACAATTCAATTGTCAGAGGAGTGTTTTTCCAGCAGTTACTGTCTACAACTGCATGCAAGTCTCAGCAGGATGGAGATAGGAAGATCACTGTTCTCTAACAAAATATGATGAAGTCATATACTGTATAGAGTTACCTTAGGGATTATCTTCACAGGCTAAATGCCCTGCTTTCCCCCGTCTCAGAGCCCTGCAGTCCAAATGAAGTCTCATGAGAATCTGCAGGATTTTGAACGAGGAAGTGACTGGAGCTCTATTTACTTCCTATTTCATTGCCGGGGAAGCCTTTGCCAGGGTTAGAGGTAAGTGTGGTGGGGAGCATTCTTTTGGTAGCATAAAAAATGATTTTTTTAATGCCAGCGAAAGAACGTTTTAAGGGGCTCGTCTGATAAAGTCCATAGTTATTATTACAGGTCGACCTCTGCATCCACAGATTCGGTATCCATGGTATCTCTTATCCACATCCAAAAAATATGTTCTCTCTAGGCATTTCTAAGTCCTCCAATGTGATTCTATGATCAACTTCCAGTGTTCTTCTCATTGAAAATAATAGGGCTCCCCATTATCCATGGTTTCAAGTGTCCACAGGGGATCTTGGAACGTATCCCCTGCGGATATGGGGGTCAACCTGTATTATCATTTATTTATATAATGCCATCAGTATATAAATGGAGAGGCAAGGGGCCTATCCATTGATGCCCCCTTGTCGTGGGAGAGAGGCTTGCGTACCCTAATGATGTTTTGAGCTATGCTGGCAGTGGCATAAATAGCCACTGGTGGGGCCTCCCATGCCAGACAGGTCAAAACCGAAGGGTCTGACAAAGAGCGTCAAAGGGCAGGATGGGCTCTCTAGCCTTATGGCAACCGTCCTAGGAGAAGGAAAACTCTAATCCCAAACCCGGGCAGATGGTGCTCATCCAACCCTGTAAGGTCAACCGTCTAAGAGAAGGAAGCTCTAATCAAACCTACGGCCCGAGGACCTCGCTGCTACATCTATGCTTGCAAGGCCACAGCAGATGAACCTCTGGTTTAAATGGTGAGGCCAGTTCTGTGCACGCAGTGCTCCACCAGACAAATCCATTGCACAGGCTCGAAGGACAAATCCAATTCCAAAAAAAAAAAAAAAGCCCTGTAGCGATAGGCGAGGGACGAAACGGCAGGTGTAAAGATGCACTGGAAGCCGCAGACCCAACCCTGCATGCAGGCAGTTCAGGACTTTGGTCGCTCGAGGCTGACCCGGGAGATGACAGTCTTGTTCAGCAGCATCCTGAATGACCAAGCAGCCTTTTTTAAGGAGAGCACTGCTTGCTCCATATGGAGAGGGGCCTAGAAAAGGTGGCCTAACAAAAGCTCATCCCCAACTACCTGGTTGGCTAGCCGCGGCCAACGGGAATCTTCTGATGCGGTCAAACCAAGGCAAAGAAACAAAGGCGCACACCGGCCTCCAAAGGTATAAATAAACTGACGCTTGCATGCTGGAACATCAGAACTATGCGAGACTCTGAAAATAGTAGACGGCCTGAGAGTCGTTCTGCTCTAATAGCCCATGAACTATCACGGCTTAATATTGACATTGCTGCTCTTAGCGAAGTTCGTCTCCATGAGGAAGGCAGCCTTAAAGAACACGGCGCCAGCTACACATGGCAAACCCAAAACCGAAAAACATCTTTCAGGGGTAGTCTTCATGATTAAAAACTCCATTGCCTCCAAACTCGAAACCTTGCCAAGAGGACACTCTTATCGCATTATTTCCTTACGCCTCCCACATGTTGTTCTCTTTAGTATATATGCCCCAACTATGCAAGCCGACCCTGTAGAGAAATAAAAATTCTACACAGACCTACGTCACCTCATACAAAAAGTCCCTGTAGAAGATAACATTATTATCCTTGGTGACTTCAATGCCAGAGTAGGAAAGAACTCCGAAGCCTGGAAAGGTGTCTTAGGCAAGCATGGTGTTGGAAATTACAATGATAACGGATGCCTCCGTTATCATTGCTAGAGTTCTGTGCAGAACATCAGCTGACTATTACAAACACTAACTTGCAGCAGAAAGACAGCTTGAAGACAACCAGGATGCATCCCCAATCCAAACATTGGCACCTCAGTGACTATGTTCTAGTCCGCCAGAGAAACATTTGCGATGTCTGTCATACTCGGGTGATGCCCAGTGCAGAATGCCAGACAGATCATCGCCTCGTCAGATGTAAACTAAATCTTCATCTTAAGTTCAAACCTAAGAGGGGTGGCATCTCAAAGAGGAGACTCCAAGTCAACAATCTTCAACAAGTTACCATGAGAGACAACTTCCAGGCAAACCTGCAAACAAAACTTGAAGACCATCCTACAGATCCTTCTCCTACGGTGCTTTGGCAACATATCAAAAACAGTATCCTCCAGTCTGTGGAAGAATCCCTCAGGTTCTCCCAAAAGAAAAACCAAGACTGGTTTGATGAAAATAACCAAGAGATCCAGGAGCTGTTGGCAAAGAAGAGAACTGCTCACCAGGCATACCTTGCCCAGCCAGCTTGCCATGTAAGAAAAGCAGCTTTCCGACTCACGTGTAGTAAACTTCAACAAAAACTACGAGACATGCAGAACAAGTGGTGGATCAATATAGCAAAAAAGACACAATGCTGGGCAGATCTGGGGGATTCTAGAGGATTTTATGAAGCTCTTAAGGCAGTGTTTGGACCTACTTATCAGGTCCAAAACTCCTTATACAGTACAGATGGTCAAACATTAATTACTGATAAAGCCTCCATCCTGAATCGTTGGGCTGAACACTTTCAAAGTCTCTTTAGTGCCAACCGAGTAGTCCAAGACTCAGCTATCCAACATATGATACAAACACCGATGAAAAATGAATTAGACATAGCTCCTATTTTGGAAGAGGCCCTTAAGGCCATATAGCAGTTGAAAAATGACAAGGCAACTGGGATTGATGGAATCCCACCTGAAGTTTGGAAAAACGGAGGTCATGTACTCCATGTTAAATTCCACGAACTCCTTGTGAATTGCTGGGAAAAAGGGGAACTGCCATCAGATCTCCGAGATGCAGTCATCATCACCATGTACAAGAAAAAAGGAGCAAAATCCGATTGCTCAAACTATCGAGGCATAACACTGCTCTCTATTGCTAGAAAAATCCTTGAAAGAATACTCCTGAACAGATTAGTTCCTGCCATCGCAGAAGAACTTCTTCCTGAAAGCCAATGTGGCTTCAGAGCCAATAGGAATACTACAGATATGGTATTTGCCCTAAGAAATGTAGAGAGCAGAACAAGGGTCTCTATGTAACATTTGCTGACCTCACCAAAGCCTTCGACACCGTGAGTAGGAAAGGTCTGTGGCAGATCCTGGAAAGACTAGGATGTCCCCCCAAATTCCTTAAAATGATTATCTTGCTACACAAGGGCCAGCGTGGTCAAGTCAGATATGGCGATGCTCTTTCAGAGCCCTTTCTAATAACTAATGGAGTGGAAGCAAGGTTGTGTTCTTGCGCCAACTTTATTTACAATCTTCTTCAGCATGATAGTCCAAAGGGCTACGGCAGAGCTCGAAGAGGACGACGGCATCTATATACGTTACCGTACTGATGGCAGCTTGTTTAACTTAAGCCGTCTGAGGGCTTGCACTAAGACTCCAAATTATCTAGTCCGTGAGCTGCTCTTTGCTGACGATGCTGCCCTTGTTGCCCACACAGAAGCAGCTCTGCAGCGCCTAACATCCTGCTTCGCAACAGCTGCAGAGCTGTTTGGGCTGGAAGTCAACCTGAAGAAAACGGAAGTTCTTTACCAGCCTGCACCACAGGACGAACACCACCATCCCCACATTGCCGTCAGCAATTCTGTGTTTAAGTCCATTCAGCAGTTCACCTACCTAGGAAGCATCATCTCCACAGTTGCCAAAGAGATCGATCACAGATTAGAAAAGGCACATAGCGCATTTGGAAGACTTTACAAAAGAGTCTGGAGTAATAAACACCTGAGGCGAAGCACAAAAATCAGTGTGTATAGAGCCATTGTACTGTCTATTCTCCTTTATGGGTCTGAAACACGGGTCACCTATCGCCACCACTTACGACTCCTCGAACGCTTCCACCAGCACTGTTTACACACAATCCTAAATATACACTGGACTGACTATGTGCCGAATGTTGCTGTCCTTGAGCAAGCAGGTATCACCACCATTGAGGCCACGATATTGAGAACACAGCTGCGCTGGGCAGGGCATGTGTCTAGGATGGAGGACCATCGCCTCCCCAAAATAGTACTCTACGGTGAACTCGCCACGGGTCAGCGTAAGAGGGGCGTTCCAAAAAAGCGATACAAGGACTCCCTGAAACAACATCTCAGGCTTGGCCAAATTGATCACCAACAATGGTCCACCCTGGCCTCACATCAGGAGGCATGGAGACACAGTATCCACAATGCTGCAGCCTTATTTAAGAACTCACGCCGAACAAGTCTTGAAGAGAAACGACAACGCAGAAAGAATCACAACCCGGTAACATCACCTGAGGAAACCTTCTGCTGTGCTTTCTGCAACCGACCTGTCCATCTCGGATTGGCCTTTTTAGTCATCAGCGTGCTTGCAGAAAACGCGGGATGAGTCCTTCCTGAATCTTTGTCTGCAAAGAAAAGCCAGAGAGAGAGAGAGAGAGATGGTGCTTTACCAATTAAAAGAACAGCAAAAAGAAAGAAAAGGAAAGGAAGAAAGAAAGAAACCCAGCTGTACCAAAGGCATACAAACGAACAGGTAGGTAGATAGATAGATAGATAGATAGGCACATACATAGGGGAAGGAACAATACAAATATAAAACTTTACAATTTTATATGCAATGGGCCTCAAAAGAAGAGGAGTAGTGTGTTGGTGGAAAGGAAATAAATCTGTAACCCAACCCACCCCTGCCCTCATGCTGACTTGTATGAGAAAAGAGTCCTCTGAAGAAGAGGGCAATTATAATAGTTGTATCACGGATGAGAAGACAGGTTCCAGTGAGAGCAAGGAGATAAAAATATCTGGAGACAAGTAAATCATGAACAGTAGCAACTTTAGGAGCAATCAAGCATCAGTTCCTTAAATAACAAGGGAAACTGACAAGATGAAACAGCAGATTGGTATCAGATCAGAAGAAACTGAAGAAACAGGAGCCATAACGAAGTACAAAGAGAAAGAAAATTTTAAAAGAGTTACTATTGAAAGAATAAATATAACCACAAAAAGAAAACAGATATTTTACAAAGAAAATTATAAGGCTAATATCACTAGTAATGAAAACCAGGATCCTCATTTGGCTGACAAATGGCATTTTTTCTGGATTCTCCTTGCAGAAGGTACTGAAACACTCTTGCCTGATTTTATGCCCCAGCTCCCAGAGATGACACAGCTGGGTGTGGGGAGGCAGAACCTGGGCCTGAGGGCTTGTCTACATTGGCAAAATAAAACAATCTCACCTTATTTTCACAGCAAGCTGTCTAAACAACACACAACTTGAATCCACGTCTTTTCAGCACCTCAGGGATTTAATCTGGATCAAAAAGGATTGGGATTTACTCTGGATTTGAATGGAAAATCCAGATATTTGTGTATGTGTGTGTACTGTATTCATCAGTGTGGGGCTGGGGAGGATTGAGTTTCAGCTGGTGGACGAAATCAGTCAGGAGGAGGCTCCCAGGGTCAGGTGATTTCTTTCCCTGGGGGCGTTTACACAGCAAAAAAAAAAATATGCCCAAAGAACTTGCCCAGATTCCTAATGGTCTTCACGCATTTTGGGCCAAAGTCGCACTATTCAGAAGGAGAGGGGCAAAAATACCCTTGAAATGTGCAATAACTGCTATCTCAATTTTTCCCAATCTTTTTTGAAAAGAAGTGATATATTTGGAAAAATGCGCACAATAGGACATCTGTAGAACAAATTCACAAGTGGTCATCTATGCACTCAATTCACAAAAGGGCAAAATTTGCAGCAGCAAGAAGGAGTTTGCTGTGCTCTCTGTGGGATTAAAGAGGCACGGCTGCCTCGCCACAGGGTCTTTGGGCATTTAGCCCACCCTCCCCCACTGCGCCACAGACTCCAGTCATAGAGGAGTGGCCTCGGGAACCTCAGGAGCAGTGCAGTGGCATTGTTGTTGGGCCTCCAGCCACATTCCCCCTAGAGGCCTCGGGAGTGGTGTGGCTATGGAGAGGCCATTGTTGCTGTTGTTGGGCCTTCGCCCCTCCCTGCACCGCGGACAGCAAACCTCCCAAAATAGCAGTGGCATTGTTGCTGTCGCTGGACCTTTGGCCTGCCCCCCCCCATGCTGTGCCATGGACTCTGGCACTAGAGGCCTTGAGAGCAGAATGGCTGTGTGAACTGCAAAATCACTACTTCTTCATTACAACCAGTTTCGAAGAAAATCATGGGGGGAAATGGCCACTGGTGAGAAAGGGAGGTAAGACGATATATCCTCCACTTAATTCTTCTGTGTAACTGACCCCCCCCCATTTCAATTTCACTTTTTACTGGTTCCTTCATCACCATTACTTTTGTATATGCAGCAGTTGTTCGGAGAAGCACATACCAGCATACCCATATTGTTAGCTGTGCGTATCTCCACTGAATAGGATGTCTGAAGCCCTTCAAATCTATAGGGAAAGACATATGTACATTTGTATGCTGGGGGGGGGATGGGGAAAAAACCAGAACAGCCACAGCTGTGTAGCTCTGCATAATGCAATTTATCGGACCAGGGTGAGTTTGAAAGGGAGAACTGTGTGTGGATAGTGCTCGTGAACTTGCCAGTATATGTGGCGATTGTGTGGACAATCCTGTGGCAACTACAGACCAGGATAACCCAAAGGGAAGTTGGATTTTACTGTCAGTGTAGACAAGCCCTGAGTCTCATATGCTCTCAAGAGCCTCTTCCTCCCTCCCAGAAGTTTGTAGAATAGTTCTCTAGACTGATTTTATGCCCCTGCTTCTGAAGATGACATAGTGCTCTAGCACCCACCATGGAAATGTCTTTGCATTCACTGGTTTATAGTAAACAAGTTTCTTTTGATTAAATTACCACCCAATCCTATTTAAAATGGATAAGTTTGAAATTCTGTTATTGCAAAATAGCATGTGTATCAGATTTTATCAGGCTCTGTCTATCTGGAGCAAAGTACCCCGGGATATTAAGAGGGTTATTTTTGTCCAAGGGTATTATATTCCCACTCAACATACATCATGATCTTAATGATAATCTAGGTTACACTTAATATGATGCAGTGTGTCTGTGAGGAAAAAAAAATACATTTACATAAGAACTGACGATTACAAACCCACTGATTGCGTGCAGCTGTGAATGCAATGGCACAGAAGAAAACATCACATCTCTGTAAGTGAGGTGGACTAATGGTAGTGAAAACAGAATAAGCCACCCTCTAACAGATAGCAGAGTTGCCACAAAATACAGTCATGGCCAGCAACAATTAATTTTTTACTATATTATGCACTGATCAAAGTTGATGGCCTAGTTTAACTAACTGACTCACTTTCACTCCACTCACCGACTAACTCACTCCTCCTTTGCCTATAATGCTGGGAAAGAACTCTTTGAACCTACTTTTCTTCAACTGTGACTGTAGGCACCAGTCTACTCTCTTCATTATGTACCACTCCAAGGAGATTATCAGATGTGTTAAAAGTGGTGTTACACAAATGCCAGGAGATCGCAAAAGGGCTCCCTTTTCAGAAGACATTGTCCCCCTCTTGTTATGCACCTGTTCTGCTGCTGTTTCACTGGCACTACTTTTTATTGACAGGATAAGCCATCAATAGATCCCCCATTCTGTTTCTGTCACATATGTTCCTGTGAGCAAAAAGTTGCCCCATTATGCTGGTGAGATCCCAGCATCAATGGGAGGTCCCTGCCAGAACACTTCCGGGTGAGATTGGGACATCCAGGTAAGTGCCACAGTTTTTATGACCCTACCCAGGTTACTTCTACCTTTTAAAGTGTGTTTTTGTGCTTGCTGTAATTTTTTTGTGTTCTTTTTATTTTTCTTGTTGAATTTCCCACAGTCACGTCTTCTCACAAGAATCCATGGGAATTCAATCCAGGAAGTGAAAGGAGCTCCGTTAGAGCTCCGTTCACTCCTGGGCTGCCGGAACAATGGGAGAGGAGATAAGTGTGGTGGGGAGGGTGATTGTGCCATGACAGAGACAGGACAGGGGCGGGAGTGGAGATTGTGGGACAGGAACACTTTTTTGTTGTTGTTCCTGTCTGATAATCTCTCAGGACACTGCCCAAGATCTCTTTCACTATGTTCCTGTCAGTATGAGCTACAGAAAAGACTCTGACATTGTTCCCCTCTGGAGTACCACAGCATTCTGACTATATTGTGACTGTCTTTGGGCTGATTTTGGCAGAACAAGCCCACAGGCAGCAGTGGCTGGTTGCTTCCACATCACTGGGGCAATGACTCTCTGGGTTTTAGATTAAACTTTTAAGGCTATCCAAAGGACATCAGGTTCAGCACTTTGGGTAGCACTTGTAAAGTTCAGACTTAACTACCCAGTGACCTACCAGCCCATAACTACCTTACATCACTAGCTGCCTAGACCTAAAATAAAGTACCTCCACCCCATTATTTGAAACATAGTTTGATGGGCTGCCCTCTTTGCATCCACATGCAACACTCTTAACTGGGACTTCTAGGAGATGTACTCCAAAATGTATGGAGGGTGAAAGTTTCCCTCAATTATAGAAGAGACAGACACCCCCACACACACTGAACCTTCCAGGAAGCTGGTTATGAAATATTATATATTGTATGATGGGGGTGGGGGAGAGTAAATAGGAACTGTACAGCTCAAGCCAATAAACCTTTGTACAAAATTAACTAGCTTCGTTATCTTTATTGTCTTTGCTAATTAACTGTGTTTTAGGTAATGTACTCACATATAAAATGTGCAAAAGGTTCAACATAATACTTTGCACTCAGTACTCATGGTACCCAATACTAGCTGCTTGTTTCTGGAAGTCAGTTTCTCTCATCTAATAAAGATTCAGCATTGGCTTACCTAGACAAGTTACTGGTGCCCCCCCCCTTTTTTTTTTTTTTGGCTCTTTCTTCATGACTAAATGTAAGCAAAATAAAAGTTATACAAGTGAAAGAGTGCATGGGAACAGTTGATTTATTTCATTTGCATCACACACAGCTGTCAGAACCACATAGAAAGCAAACAATATGGAGTACACATGGTGTTAATGTAATAGGAAAAATCCATTCCCTGGCTACAGATTGTCAATAATCCTGAAAAGAAATATGTCTCATATCTCAGATTAAATCAAAAATGTATTATTGCAGGTGAGGGGGTGAAAGAGCCCCCAAACACAGTGAAATGACCAGTAACCACTCAGAGATGTGCTGTAGGAAATTCTGTGCCAGAAAAACGATCCTCCAAAAGGGGTGAGGGTGAAAATAGGATGCAGCCCTCCAGGATCCTGTTGATGGAGCCCCTCATGGTCCCTGGCAGCTCTCCCCACCCCCAGATAGTACGTTATCTTTGGCACCTGGTTAAACACTTTTTAAAATTTGCCCAAGCATTTTGAATTAGCTTTAAATGTGAGTGTTGTGTGTATTCCCTCCCTTTTAGAGCTGTAGTTATTGAAACAGGAAGGAAGGGAGATAGAAAGAAAGACAGAAAGAATAGACTTGTTTAAAAAGCTTGGTTCTTACCTTTAAGCCCTGAATGGTATATAACTGGGAGCCCTTTCACTCTACACAATTACAGCATTATGATTCCACTTTAATTGGGATGGCAACATCCTATGGAGTCCTGGGGTTTTATAGTTTGCTTAGGCACTCGAGCTTTCTGGCTGAGAAATCTAAGTACCCCTCCCTAAACTGCAAATGCTAGAATTTAATAGGATGGAACCATGGCAGTTAAAGTGGAGTCATACTAGTATAATTCCATAGTGTGAAAGGGACCAGGATGCATGAGGATTGCCTTCTGCTTTATGCACTACACATAAATCAACATCAGAGTTCCACTTTCAATTCCTCCTGACACCTGGGTGTCAGTTACACGACAGAAATTGTCACGGTGCTTACCGTGATTTTGTGATCACGAATCCACCCCTCGCTGTTTATACGATTTATGTCACTGATCTGGATATCCCAGGTGGTCCCGTGACTGATATTTACACGTCCAAAGTTCCGGGGTTTTTTAGGTTGTAGTTTGGGGTTTTTTGGCTGTCAATCAAGTATGCGATTACTCGTGTTTTCACAACCTCAGTGACGCACTTCCTTCAAAGTTCCGTGCTAGGAGCGCTGCTATTGGCTGGCTGGGGGGGGGGAAGACAGGGGGGCAGAGGTTTGGTATTCCTCTCGCTTCTTTAAAAAAAGTTAACCCTTGAAACAGAGGCAGAAGGCACTTCTCAAAGACCTCAGATGGAGGAACAATTAAATCATCTCCTTTCCTTTTGAAAGCAAGCCGAGTAGAGGCTTGCAATTTCTTTGAAAGACCAGACTGAGATCTTTCGCTCAGACATAGGGAGATCAAGCTGAGTGAGGTGGGGGGGGTTGGGTCTCCCCTTTAAAATGTTAACCCTTACAGCAAACCAGCTACAAACAGACAATTTTAAAGGCACAGGCACAGAGGGGGAATTAAAGGGTGTTCGTTTGCTCAGAGGCTGGAATACCAGGGAGGTGACCAAGGCAGGGGATGAATGGGCTACTACGATCTCTCTGTAACATGCAGTTGAGGAAAAGGTAAAGCTGAAGGGTTTGCAGTGTAGAAATCCATTTAAAAAGGTGATTGAGTGCACGCACGCACGCGCACGCACGCACACATCAACCTTCGTGCAGCTGGAAGGGATGCCTTTGTTTTCGGCTGGTGAGGCTGGATCTGTAGAACGGGTGACTGACCCCTCCTTTTCTGGTCGCTGATCTCTAAGCCCGCCCCCAGTCACCATTTCCAGTCATCCCAGTACCGGGACATTTTGTCCCACACTGTTTACATTTCCGATTTTCCGAATCCTCCCATGACTTTTTTAAAAACCGGCACAAACCGCGGGACTGGAAGTCCCGCAGGTTGAGGGATAAAAGGTGGCCCCCCTTCCCAAAATCACGTACCCGACCCGATGTATGTGTAAACTGCCAGGGATCGACACGAATTCTTCCCAGGACATTTTCATCGTGTAAACGGCCCCCTGAAGTTCTGTGGGTGCATAGAAGAGACACAGCTTTCTGAATTTCAGCACCAGTGCAACGGGAAGCCCTGGGGAAGCCCACTGGATATCTTCATTGTTTCATTTCTGGTCGTCAGTGGCGAGAAGGCTTTTAGGAAGGCCTAGGGATTAGCAACTTTGTTATTAATGGAAATTATTGGTATTGTTTTGTTTTTTGATATTATGGCCCGTGGTGGCTCATTTTATTGGTTTTAATTTATTATTACTATGTCTGATATTGTATATCTACTATTTCATTGGGCATTCTTGATATCAAAAGAGAGACTGGATACACATGTTTTCATTAATTAATAAATGCACATGTTAAGTAACAGTATTCTTGTTCAAATACCAGCTTGTGGCATGATTCTGCTTTTCATCTTTATTTAAATTGACATTAATTAATTAACTTTGTCAGCCTCACAATGTTCCTGTCATGATGAATGAGATAGGAATATATTATAATGTGCAGTAACCTTTAAAAGTTGAAGGAGAGGGGAATGTGTCAACCTTCAAAAATTCTTGGGACTGCAATTTCCTTTAGCATTTGCCAGTGTACTGATGGTGAGAGATGATGGGACTTACAGTCAGACAAAATCTGAAGGACCACATATCCCCTATCCCTATTCCAGATTCTCCAGTTGTTTAGCAGGAGCACAGGTGCAATGGGAAGCCCTGGGGAAGCCCACTGGAGCACAGGGGAGGCTGAAAAATATATGCTATGTAATATGAAGTTTATGTTTGTTCAGAATGCATGCTCTTGTTTATCAAGTGGGAAAGTTTAACAAATGTGAGATTAAGAAGTAAAATGGCCTTTATTCATAATGGTGCTTGGTACCCCTTTGCATGTGAACTTTGCAAGGATAGTGTTGACTTGAGTACGTTTAGTCCAATATATACACAGTTATCTCTAAGCTTGATTCAGTAAATATTATCTGTACTGCAACAAACTGCAAGGGGCCATGTAAGGTCAAACATTCTGCCTGTCTTCAAAAAGTAATATGGAATTTTGGTTCCCTCCACCAACCTATCTCATAAGCAGAAACAAAAGTCTCTGGTTTATTCTGATGATGATGATGATGATGAAAAGGCATATTAAACAGCAGGTTCCCCCCCCCTAATCTTTTCTTTAAACAAAACAAATTTAGAAAACATGGAAAGAATATTGACTGGAAATTCCAATCCATTGCTCAACATCTTTCAGTAATGCTGAACAAAATTCAGGAATTAGTATTTGAATGGTCCATGAACTGCCTCTTGACCAAAGTCTCCCTGTCAATTGAAAGTGACGCCTTATTTGTGGCTGCAGCACAGAAGCAGCATGCAATGATGACGATGACGTCTGAAACTGGGACCCCTTCCTTAATCTGCTTGTTTTAACATATATGTGTTGCACGCATGTCTATATGTCACTGATTTTTGTACTACATATTATAACTTAATCTTAATCTTGCTATATATTAATAAAGTGAAACAAGAATTTAAAAAACAGAAATATTTTCTGTCCCTGCAGTGAGCAGACAGTGGGAAGATTGTATGTAACTTTTGGGCCAACCAAGTCCTGCATTAAGTACTAGCTCTGTATGGCCTTCTCTCTTTGTCTAAACAATATAGGCACATCTTCTGCATGCTGCATTTCAATATCCAGCTCAAGGCCTTGCTGTGACACCAACTGTAGCTTTTGCCTTAGCTAAGCTATGACTCACCCTCAGACCTCCTGCTCCAACTCCTCTAGGAGTATGGGTGAAGAAACCACACATTCCATTTCTGGATGTATGACCTCTCACAGCCCTGGCTTGGGATTTTGTTCTTTCTTCTTGCAAGGAGTAGTGGGAGAAAGTGGTTTCTTGCTGATGTGTCCTGCCTGTCTGGTTTCCCTCCATCCCTCCCCCTCTTTCATTCCACAGAAGGCAAACTCGAAAACACAGTGAATAGAAAGGTCCTTACCTCCTCTTGTGTAATCACATCTATGTGTCCTCCTTTGAGCTATTTCAAAATGTAGAGAGGAATGGGAGGGGACAAGGGGGATGGTAATTGGATGGAGGATACAGCCATTCCCAGAGGGTTGAATGAAAAATGAATTAGAATCCTGTGTATTTGTTTTTCCCGGAGATGCAGTTCTCAGAGTGCCTTCACCACCTCCACCTCCTCCATCTGATTTCATATAGATCACTATTTCTCTGATGCAGGTAGATGTTGAAAAAGTGCTATCTATTTGGACTGTTAGGTCTGGTGTATCCACCCCTTCCCAGTGAGAAAAGAGGATCTCTTGTGTGGGTATGTATGCAGGTATGCAGACATGGTCCCCAATGTAGCAATTACATACAGATTTTGGGTTGAAAAGGTTATGTGCCCATTGTTTCAACCAAAGGTTATAATGCAGGTAGCTAAACAACAACAACAACAAACACTGATCATAAAATCAATAGATAATTCCATTCAAAGATCTGTTCCCAGTGACATGGGGGGTATTTCAGAGGGAAATGCCATGCATCTGCAGCCACAAAAAGAAGAAACCATCTTCTGCATTACATTGCTCTTAGTATGGGTTCACAGTTAATCTGTTTTGCAGATCTGACCAATGACCCTTCCCAAAAAGTACTCTAAATATTTGGTTCTTAAATTTGTATAAAGTAAGCGTTGATGTAAGTAATGTGGCAATCTTCAGTATAAATACAATATCATTTTCAGATTGGAAGGTATTTCCCTATAACTACCATTCTGGGTTGCAGTATGCATAAACTGAAATACAACTCTACTAATTGGACATTTCGGGGGGGTTCTCTTTTAAAGGCAGCTTACATACATATTTGCAAACATGTTTGAACAAAGATGTATAGGGCAACCTTCTCTATACTGTACTTGATTCTAACATCTCTGGTTCTGCAACACAATTTTCATTGTCATTTTTAAATAACCTGTATTGAGTAATCCTAGGAAAACCTATGAATTTGGACTAAATGTCAGGTCTTATGGAAATTTAAAAAAACAAAACCTGTAGCAAATAGTACATGTTTGGTTCTGTACGTCAAAAGTTAGGTTAGCCTAGTGAGGCTGAGGCTAAAGATTCAGGACTTGATCATACTGACAAAATACGGCATCATAAGGACTCCACATAATTGCGAAAGGGCGCAAGGATCAGATGAAGTCGCCTTTTTGCGGTTAGATCCTGGCCAAACCCCGTCATTTTTAATTGATGGTTTAAGCTGTCAATAGATTCCCCTGCTGCTTGCGATACCTCTGTCCCTTTAAATCTCATACTTTCTCCAACAATGCCCGCACCAGCACAAACACTTCCAGGTCAGATCAGGACATCCAGGTAAGTTTTGCTCATTTTGTGACCTTCTCTGGGTTACTTGGGACCTTTTAAATGTGTGTGTGTGTGTTGTGCAACTTTAAATATTTTCTTGTTTTTATTTTTGAATTTCCTGCGTGACAAAATTGCACAAGATTTCGAGTGAGGAAGTGAACGGGGCTCTTTATTGCCATGGAGCCTTTGCCAGGAAAGGAGGTAAGTGCAGGGGGGAACTTTTTTTGCCGGCATAGATATGGGCTTTTCTATGCCGGCTAAAGAACATTTGTAAATTGGTTGTCTGATAAAGTCCTCAGTGTTTTGTGACTTTCATCTTTTTTATATCTTTTTTTGTATTATCAGTAAGAGAAAAGGAAGAAGTGGTGGGAAAACTTTTTAAGGAGTGGATGATATGACATGTGAATCTCCCATAAAATTCAGGGACTGATGTCTCATTCATAGTACATAATTACAGCCCACTGATGCCACTTTAATTGCCATGGCTCCATCCTGGGGAATCCTGGGGTTTGTAGTTTGGTGAGGCACTGGAGTTTTCTGGCCAAGAATTCTAAATAACCCTCCATAAACTGCAGATCCCGGATTGCATAGGAGGAACCATGGCAATTACAGTGGAATCAAATTGTCATAACTGTACGTATAGTACTTGGCTTGTGGGGGCAATTAGCTAACACACATTGGAAACCACTTAGTGCCTAGCATGCTATAAAGCAGTGTAGATGTGTAAAATGCTGTTGCTTAACAATTAATAAGCTGCTCTGAGAGCATTTGTGGTTAAAGAGCAGGGTATAAATATCTAAATAAATAAATAAAAATAAATAGTATGAATGGCCTGAAGCAAGGAGATGGCATGATTTTTTTTAAAAAAGGGCTTGCCTATATGAGGTTAAAAATGTGGATTGATGCACACTAATGCCAATTCGCAGCAGCTTTCATTTGTCTCCACTTTTTTTTCAAGATTGCAGGCTTGTGAAGCCATACATATTTGTTGTTCAAACAGGCATGCCTGCAAATCAAGATGGTGGGCATGAGTGAATTACTCACATTTTTATTGTTACAAGTTGCCACTGCCGAACAGTACTAAAAAAAAAAAAAAGCAAATTCAAGGTGCAGAAGTGTGATCTTCCACTTAAATAAACAGAAAAAAGGGGAGAAAGGCCGTTTCGTCACCTAAGCACACCATTGCTACAGTGAAAACCGAACATGACGGTTTGGAGCATTTGCCTTGCCAGAAAGCTCTACTGCCTGCACGCATCTGACCAATCAGCTTTCCTCTTCCACAGGAATGTGCATCAAAGTTTTTCATGATCTACACAATCAAAGGCTTTGCTATAATCTATAAAGCACAGGCTGGTTTTATTCTGAAATGTTAATATAGCTGTTTCTGGCATTTGGAACTTCATTTCATCTCAGAAGTAATAAAGTTCCAAATGCCAGAAATAGCCATAAAGGAGTTAGAACATTAGGTTCTCTCTGTCATTTTGATCTTCACTACTTCTCACACAGAAGTACTGAAGATCCAAATATCAGAAACAACCTAATATTCTAAGGCCTTTACAGAAATTAAAACTTTTCTCCTATGGCATTCTGCATTTCTGAATCATGTGTCCTACAATGTAACTTAAAATTGTGAACACAATGATGAAGGAATGAATCAGGTTTTATTACAATATTTGCATTTCACTCTTTATTGGTGCATTTCAGGGTGGCTTACAGATTAAACAATTGAAAATAATTCCTGTTTAAAACAATAAAATAGCTTAAACAGGATAAAAACATATTAAACATGACAACAAGTTAAGACAGCTTATAAGTCTGCAATACTTACAAACATGTACATGTAAATTTAAAGTAAATTCAGCCCCAAGAGTGTTAATAAAAATCCACTTGGCACCAGAATGAAACCAATATTGGTGCCAGTCTGATCTCCTGTGGGAGGGCGTTCCACAACTGGGATGCAACAGCTGAGAAGCCCCTCTCCCATGTCCTCCCACACCATATTGACCCCACCGGTAGGAAACAAAGGAGGGCCCCTCCTGCAGTTCTCAGTCCTGGGCAGTTATATATATGGGGAAGTGCTCCCTTAAGTATCAAGGTCCAAAGCCATGTAAGACTTTAAATGCCTTCTCCAGCATGTTGAAATGGTGCATATTTCATGGAACTAAATGTATTCCTTATGTTTTCCATACAGTATTCTTTTTGGAACAAAATTCACAATAAACTGGACTTCTCCTGTTTCTACAAAAATTAGATCTAGGTCTTCCATGTTCTTACTCTTGTAGGTATTAGTTATACTATTCTGATTAACCACTGTTTCATAGAAGTAAATCAGTTGTACTCATTTAATCTCTAAATAACCACATACCTGCTCTGCTGAATTTTGTTAGTGAATATGTTTCCCATTGTGCAATGCTTGCAAAGATAAGTGTTTGCTAAGAAATGAAATAAAATTTATTAATCCTGTGTTGAATTATGAGGCTATCATCTTTGTCCTCTGCCAATCTTTTGATTTTTTTTCCTTTGGGAGGAGCTATTAGACTGATTATTCTATCATGGCCAGATTCCTCAAATAACAGTACAGTACAGTACTTTTATTCAGAGCAAATTAAAACAACACATCCCCAATCATCAGCCAACTATTTTAACTGTAGAACCAAACTATCAGCTCATGGAAAAACACAAGATAAATGACTCCTTCAGTATGTTCTAGCTAGTACATTTGTAATCATGCCTGCTTCTAACTTGAGTTTACTTTGGAGATCTTGAAAATGGGATTGCTGATAACGCTGGTTAAAGCTGGGAGCTTTACTCATATCACTTTCTCATGCTATTTTGGTTATGACCTCTCATTAGTATGCTGACACAATCTTTTTCTTCTTCATTTTTTGAAAACACAACAAACTCAGGATATGAGATTTGATTTTGAATACTTTAACCTATCTTTATAGTCTCATCCTTAAACAACACGATGATCTTAGACACACTGAAACTGATCCAAAGGCCTAGGCCTATTCGGTCTTCCTGTTTTCTTGTATGAGGAGAAATATCTAGTGCATATATGGAGATTCTCCAACATGTGCATACATTGTTCCATAGCTGTCTATCACACAGTTCCTCAGGAGTCTAGAAATTCATCAGAATCCCCATGAGTACCTTGGGAATGCTTGACAGCCACCATATAAACGTACAGTCGTCCCTTCACTTTCACAGGGATTGGGGCACAAGACCCCCACAAAAGTGAAAAAATCCAATTAAAAATAGGCCTCCCAGGCCTCCGCTGCCACCGTCGCCACCCCACCGTCGCTCGCCCCGTCACTGCCACCACGGACCCCCCCACCATTCACCCCATCACTGCCACCATGCCACTGCTGCTGCTGCTGCCACCATACCTTCAGGGCCTCTGCTGTTGTGTCCACCATGCTACCGCCGCCACCACCAAACTTCTGGGGCCTTTACCGCCACCGCCAACATACCCTTGCTGCTGAGCACTTGGAGGCTTTGCGGCTCAACGGCTTTGAATGTGCAGCTTTCCTCTGGCTTTGTTCCATCTGGTGGGGGGAGCCAGGGCTGAGGAAAGCTGCCGAATGCCCGGCTTTCCTCTAGCTTCATTCGGTTTGGCAGGGGGGAGCCAGGGCCAAGGAAAACCGGGTGTTTGGAAGCTTTCCTCCGGCTTCATTCCATTTGGCGGGGGGGGGAGGGAGCCAGGGCCAAGGAAAGCCTCTGAACACCCAGTTTTCCTTGGCCCTAGCTCCCCCACCAAATGGCCAGAGGAAAGCCGCTGAGCGCTTGGTTTTCCTCAGCCCTGACTCCCTCCACCAAATGGAATGAAGCCAGAGGAAAGCCAGGCATTTTGCGGCTTTCCTCAGCCCTGGCTCCCCCCGCCAAATGGATCAAAGCCAGAGGAAAGCTGGGCGTTGAGCGGCTTTCCTTGGCCCTGGCTCCCCCCCCCCACCGCCAAATGGAATCAAAGCCGGAGGAAAGCCGCACATTTGCCGCAAAACCACTGAGGGTTTTCTTGGCCTTTGGCTCCCTCCACCCCCACAGGGAACCAAGGCCAAGCAAACCCTCAGCAGCTTTCTGCAAATACACAAAACCATAAAATTCAAAGCCATGCCAAGGGATGACTGTAAATCCTTTTGTTTTTCGGAATACTCACCTTATTTTGAAAATCAGGGAAGGAAGGAAAATTCTCCTATTGACAAACTCATGAATGACCTGAGATCATTACAATCTATCTTGTTATCTATTATAATGAAAAATGGTCTATAAATAATGGTAATAACCAAATAATAAGTGTTTCAGTCATTATTGCCAGACAGATTTATATTATGTTGTTTATACAAGGAACAATATCAATATGTTAGTGGACACCAAGGCCCCACTGTATAATTTAGCTTACTACTTGTAATATAGAATACTGGCCCTTTGAAAAAAAGGTAGGTGGGGAGAGAAAAAATATCAACACAAGCACAAATGAAATGTTCACAAAAAGTACATGCTGTGTTTAGCTGATAATATCTAAAAGGTGTTTATTGTACGATCAATGACATATCTATATTAGTAAAGAACTTGTCTTTTTATTTAACAAATAGGTATCTCCTAATACAATGTAAACATTTGCACCTTGAAGTTTTCTATTTTATTTTTCATTTATTAGGCCAGTTTGTTTTTGTGATCACTGTGACTATAGCTTTAAAAAAAAACACCAAAGTATGTCATCATTGCATGTATTTACTAAAGCTGCCAACAATTGATAGGGGAAACCACTATTTTAAAAAGAAAAAGAAAACATGGTTTACCTCACAGTAAGGAGCCAGAAAATGTCCATCATTCAGGAATGACATGCATGTTTCAGCACGTTTTACCACCATTTTTTTTCTCTTCGTATTTTTAGTGCTCTGCAAAATAGCCTCAACAGCAAACGACTGTATCAGATTGAAAGGACAGAAGGATGAGTTCCACAAACAGCTGACAACAGAAAAATATTCCTAGGGAAAGGTAGCCTTCAGTTACTCAGAGCTGAATGTAGTCCTTTTGTGCTAGCAGTAGTAGTGCTAATATATTTCCTACTTCTTAGACATAAGGGAAATACAATGGGACTGTAAACCAGCAGAAATGAATTATTAATTTTACATTTTGTCATACTACTCACCTAGCAATTGTAGACATAAATATAAATCAGGGGTGGGGTAAATGCAGCTCAGAGGCTGTATGTGGCCTTATGAGGTTGTTTTGAGACCTCCAGGCCCCATCACCATCAGCCCCAAATTAAAATAAATTGAGCTAAAAATGCATTTTTACTGTGTGTTTGGTTCCTCATCAATTGTTTTAGGCTCAGGAGAAGCCTTTAAAAAAAACACAACCTGGATAGACATATGTCTTTCTTATTACTGAATACTTCTTCTGTATCTTTTCACTTAGGCTGCAACTGCACTGCACAAAATATCCAGTTTGACACTGCTTTAACTGTCATGGCACAATGCTATGGAAGCTTGGGATTGTAGTTTGTTGTGGCATCGGAGCTCTCTGACAGTGAAGGCTAAATATCTCACAACACTATAAACCCCAGAATTCCCTAGCATTGAACCATGGCAGTTAAAACTGGATCACTTCTGCAGCCTTAAAGTCTTCCATTATTCACTTTCTTTTCACAGATACCTGCCAAAGTAAGAGACCTATGACAGAACAAAGCTTTCCTGTTGTGCTATAGTATGTTACATTAGATGCACCAGCCAAAATACAGATACCTACAGGCATCCTACAAAGTGCAAGTGCCAGAGTGATCTAGTAGAGTGTTGGACTAGTAGCATCTGGGAAATCCAGCTTCAGGTCCACAGCGAGCCATAAAAATTCACTAGTACCCCTGAAGAAGTTATTCTGTCACCGCTATCTCACAATTTTCTTGTAAGGAATCAGCATGGAGGAGACAAAAGCCAGCTATGTCACCTTGACCTTATTGGGAGAAAAGTGTGATATAAATGGAACCAATAAATCCAAGTATGGAATATGCACCAGGAAACATCCACTAGAGGGTGGTACCTGAAGTTCACCTTCTATTTCTCACAGAGTAATTTAAGATTATTCAGCAGGCCTTTAATAAATTCCATTCTTGAATAATACTGTTTTGGATTAGGATGACTGGAAATACCTTACATGAAATCATTAGAATATTCATCTGCTTCATTATTCTTTCCTAGACTCATAGCAGCTCTCCAGAGTTTTAGGCAAGATTTCCCCCCCTTTTGCTTACTACCTGATCTTTTATAACTAGAGATGCTAGAAATTAAGCTGGATTCTTCTATATACATAGCATGCATTCCCGTTTGCTCCGTTTCATTAAAAAAATACATATTGTAGCATATATATATATTTTTAAGTAAAGAAATTAAAGAAATCTGGATGCAACTAACAACACTGTGAAAATAAATATTACATAGAACTAGGAAATAGGAATAAATATTGAGCATTAACATTTCTGAGAACCACTCTAGTGGTCTGAGTGTAGTAATAGGACCTCTGAGAGACCAGTGTTCAAATCCCCATTTGGCTGGAGAAATCCACTGAATGACATTGGGCAAGTCACACCCTCTCAACCTCAGAGGAAGGCAATGGCAACCCCTCTCTGAACAAGTCTTGCCAAGAAAGCTCCATGATAGGGTCACCATAAGTCCAAAATGGCTTGAAGACAGAAAACAACAACATTAACATTTCTAATTAGACTAAATTATGATGCGTTGTTCTTTTAAATGTTATCTTATGGGAGAGTTTACTTGCTAGTTTCAGCCCATTTAAGCTTAATCTACCTGTCTTGTTTGCTGTATCATACATTATATCTGACAATGGAGATCCTTTCACCCACTGCTCTTTGGTTTACTTAGCAATCTTTACACGCAGAAAACACACAACAGTTAAAGTGAGGGAAACTATTATTTACAGTTAACAGACAGCTAGTGCTTCAGGTTGTATCACAGGCTGAAAATCAAAAGGAACTACTTGCTGAAAAATCTTAAATCCTCTGGAAAACAGCTATTTTGCCTTGTGCAAATTCATGATAAAAACAGAGTACTGTATTGTCATAACTAGCATGGTGAATGCAATTCAAGAGAGAAAAGTACGAAGCAAATAAGAAGCCATGGTAACTTTTTTTTTAAAGTAAACTTAGTTTAACAACCATACTGGAGGCAAAGTCCTGTAAGGTGAGAATTAAAGGCACAGTACACAACATATTTATGTTTCTCCTTTTTATTGAATTTATTTCAACCAGATGGAGTAAAACAGTCTCTTAAAACATTTTGTTCTTGCAGAATGTTTTAAGATGAATGTCATGGTCACAAAGAACATGTCAGTGCAATAGTGTATATTTGTTCTCAGAAGTACATCCTAGTGAGTTCATTGGGTCTTCTTGTTCCCAGGTACATGGGTAGTTAAAGAACTACAAACCAGAAACATAATTAACTTCTTCCTGTGCTTCATATATATAATTTCCACTTGCTTACCAAGAGTTTGGAAGTGAAATATGGCTATGCCAATTTTTTTTAACATGTAGTTTTTAAACATAGTGGACCCTCCTGATCCATGGGCTCCAGATCCATGGATTTTACTGACCATGGATCATCGCACCCCATACTATAAGTTGAAGTGTCTGTGTGCACATTGCCACCATTTAATATGGGACGTAACCATCCATGGTTTTTGGCATCTGTGGGGGGTTCCAGAACAGAACCCCTGCGGATCCAGAGGGCCCACTGTACTAGTGAAACTCATTAAATATAGACCTTTGTTAATTAAAATACTTGTTATTATATAATTGTTAAGCTTTCAGAAGGGGGGTAGCCAAATGGAAAGGAAAAGGCCTCTCTTTTTCCAAATCAGTAGCACTTTTTCTTTTTTCATTGTTGAATAATTACAGAAACCTTGAGGAGGACAAATTGACATTGGCTGTTCAGTTTGAAATTGCTCACTTTCATTCACTCACTTTTTAAAGAGCAGTCGGATGACACCATTACCACCTCATAATATATTTCTGTATTGCTAGGAGTAACAAATACACACACACACACACACACTGCACATTTGAGGATTTTGTGAATGTGCTGAAGAGTTATTTGGGTGCTTTGAGCAGCATGTGAAGTTCTAATGAATTCTGCAGGGAGGATAACCTACTTTGCTCTAAGGAGATTATCACACTACACTGTTATAGCACTATGATTCCACTTTAAATGCTCTGGCTGCCTCCTGTGGAATCCTGGGATTTGCAGTTTGGGGGGGAGCATTTAGCATTCTCACCCAGAGAATTCTTAGGCCTCACTAAACTACAAACCCCAGAATTCCACAGGAGGCAGCCACAGAGGTTAAAGTGGAATAATAGCACTATAACAGGGTAGCGTGATAAAGTACTAAGGGCCCATTCACACTATATTGCACTTTACTTTTTTAATAAATTTTTATTTTTGATTTAAACATACAAATTATAAACACAACCAATACAACAACTAATAATTATTAACATATAAGTGATTCCCTCCACCCTGGGACCTCAACCTTACATTTATCCCTCTTTCCAAAATTCCATCGTTTCCAACACTGGTTTGTTCCCTCTCCCCTTTATTAATACAAAATCTAAAAACTTGCTCCATTTCTCTCCAAAATCTTTCTTATCGCCCTTTTTTCTTTAATATTGTTTGTTAATTTCTCATTTATAGCTATATCTCATATTTCACAATACCATTCCTGTATTTGATAGTTGCCTTGTGTTTTTCACTTCCTTGCTATTGTTAACCTTGCTGCTGTCAGCGAATTTGTTAATAAATCCTTAATAGCTGGGGACTCTTGTATTTTGTCATAATATGATAATAACGCTATTTCAGGGCATAAAGGTACATTTATCTCTTTTGTCTCATTTATCTTCTTCATTACCATTTACCAAAAACTCTGCACATATTTACAATGCCACCACATATGAATATACACTCCCAATTCTTGACATCCCCTCCAACACTATGCTAAGTAATTTTTATCTATTTGGTTCAATCTTACTGGTGTTAGATACCATCTACATACTATCTTATAATTTTCTTTTATTCTTACTGATAATGTTTTCAAGTTATGCATATTCCATATTTTCTCCCATCTAAATCTGTCTATTACAATTGTTACATCCGTTTCCCATAAAACTTTAAGATAATTTCGCAGATCTCCATTTTCCAATAATATTTTATAAATTTTACTTGTAATACCTTTTATAGTAGCTTTCTCTTGGGTGCTTGTAAAATTAATTCTTCGAATTTTGTATATTTTCTACAACCTACCCCCTTTAACCTTTTTTTTTGTCTACTGCTCTAACTGTGCTAATTTGAACCATGTAATTTCTTGTTCTCTTAATGCTTTTTCCAAATGACTCTTATTTTTCATTTTTTCCAACCATTCCTTCAATCTTATTATTTTTTGTCCTCCCAGCTTTATTTCCACTTCATTTCTTAAATTTGCTGGAAAACCCTCCAGCAATGGCACTGGAGTTAATGGAGATATTCCCAGAGCCAATACCTTTTTATATTTACAGTAACCCAAATAGCTAATATATTTTTTAAGGAGACAGACTGTAGTCTGCCCCTAAATTTCTTTCCAGGTTTACAACATATATATATATATATATATATATATATATTTCTTAATTTTAAATCTACTTCTTGTTTATTTATTTCCAACCACTCAATTTATTTTAATTCTACAACAATATCAATAATATATCTCAATTTGTTTACTACATAATATAACTTCAAATTAGGTAAACCTAAACATCCTTTTTGGGGGGCTTTATACCATCTATTTTTATTAATTCTTGATATTTTACTTCCATTACAATAATTATTTATCATGGTTTGCCATTTTTTTCAGTTCCATCTCTGATATTTTAATAGGTAGCATTCTAAATAAAAAATGTATTTTTGGTAAAATTTTCATTTTTATAAGTGCTATTCTGCCAAACCATGACAATTTAATTTTACCCTAATTCTCTATATTTTTCTCTATATCTTTCCTTAATATAGTAACAAAATTTTCTTTTAATTTCTCTAATTCTGTTAATATATTTCTTTTTACTCATCATATTTTTGTTCTGCATTTCACCTTTTTCTCAAAATTCTAAACCCCATTTTCTCCATCAATTCCCTTTTCTGTGTCATATTCATAGTTTTAACCAATATCACCATCTTTTGATTATTGATCTTAAATCCTGCCAGGTCTACAAATGTTTTTAATTTCCCCATTAATATTTTTGCAGATTCCAATGGGTTTTCCTTAATTTGTAAGATTCTTTTTTTATCCTTATACCCCATATTTTCTCATCCTGTCTTATATCTCTGTTCAAGACCACAAACACTAAAATAAACAAAAGTGGTGAGGTTGATGATCACTTGAATTTATTTCTCACTATGCTTCATTGTCAAGAAAAAAAGATGGTGGGCCTTTGTCCTATCCTAGTTTTACTAAGGAGATTATCAGATGACCTTTTTAATCTGGAACAGGGATGACAGGAGAGCGCCAAAGGGCTCTCTCTTCAGATGACGTTTTCCCTGTCCAGTTCTGCTCCCATGCCCCCTCCATTCCGTTTCCATTCTCTTCTATTGACGGATTAATCTGTCAATAGATTGCCTGTTCCATTTCCATAACAGAATAACGGGCTTGTGAAAATGTGTCCTGTTATGCTGGAGCTATGCCAGCCACGGTGGAAGGTCCCTCCCGAAGACTTCCAGGTGAGAGCGGGACGAGGAGGTAAGTGGCACCCTTGTTTTCCCCCTCCCCGGGTTACTTGTTTACTTTTAAGGATGTTCAGGGGCTTAGTTTTCTTTTTTGACATTTGGTTTTCTTTTTATTTTTAAATTTCCCGCACATCGTTCTCTTGCGAGAATGTGTGGGATTTGCTTTCTGGGACATGAATGCAGCTTTACAACAGCTGCATTCACTCCTGGAGGACCGAGTGGAGGGGAAGCAGTTACTATCGCGGCATAAAGTAGATGTCTGGAAAAAAAATTTTTTTACTGGAACAGGGATGGGAGTGGGGTGGGAGTAGGGCGGGGGGTAGTGGGATAGATACGCTATCAGACAGTTTGTCTGATAATCTCCAAGAAGTCAACTCATACATTCACCCAAAGAGGTTCAGAATGGTGACCTTCACATCTGTTCTACCACTATTACAACATGTTAGGCAACTGGCTAACCACCCTCAATCTCAAAGACACTTATTTTCATCTCGGCATTCGAGAGTCACCACCGTTATCTTTCATTCTCCATTGGGGGAAGGCTGTTCCAGTTCAATGTTCTTCCTTTTGGACTTTCCATCACACCCTGCATATTTACAAAAAGCATGGTTGTGATTGCAGCCTGGTGAGACAACACAGCATTATCGTCTTCCCTTACCTGGACAATTGGTTGTTCGTCACCCTTCCAAAACAGAAACTCATCTTTGATGTGGACTATGCCCTGACACTCTTGAATGATCTAGCTCTCATAGTAAATATTGACAAATCTTCGTTGACACCAACAAGTCCAGTTTATAGGCGCTCTTTTAGATTCTGTCATGGGTCGAGCCTATCTCCATCAGGAAAGAAACTAGAGGTTGTTGGCGAGTATCGGCATGAACTGTCCAGGTACTACTCATGCTCATGGCATCCACTAAGGAAAAGGACTCCATCTTGAACCAATTCCAGCTGTCTGGTCATCCATCCTGATTTCAGGACCTGCTCATCAAGAAATTCATGAAGGGCTATTGAAATGTATACAGACACACACACACACACACACAACCCAGTCCTGGCCCTGATTCCTGCATGGAGTTTGGAAATGGTTCTGTGACAACTTCACCATCCACCTTTTGAACCAGTGGGAACTTGTGATCTTTGACTCTTATGTTGGAAGACAGCCTTCTTGGTCACCATCTGAACAGCAAGTGAGCCCTGTGCACTTCATGTTGGCCAGCCTTACCTGCATTTCCATAAGAATAAAGTTGTGCTCAGACTGCACATTTTCTTCCTTCCCAAGATTGTTTCTTGTTTCCATCTCAACCAAGATATCATTATGTCATGAAGAATCTACCTTCTGACCTTGAGGGGGAAAAAAACTGCATGGTCTCATTGTGCCTCGAACACTGGCTTTCTATGTACATCAGACTGCTCTGGCCAATCCAATAGACTGTTCATCTGCTACTCCCTTGCAAAGCTCAGACTGCCGGTCTCAGCACAGAGACTTTCCCAGTAGGTCCTTTTGACTGTTAATTTGGCCTACGAACTCACCCATTCTGAGACCCTGGCTTGGGTTCGTGGACACTCTACCTGAGCTATGGCTTCCTCCACAGCTTTCTTGGCAGGCATCGCTCTATCGGGCAAGGGTAACTTTCCACTTTCTAGAAATTGTGGTCTCTTTCATATTTGTTTGCTTTCCAATGGCATGTCCTAATGTACCTCAAACCAAGGATCCAGACAGTGGTACAGCAGTGATCAAAGCAAAGCTGTGTGAACACCTGTGGCCCACCATGGCAGTTTTTCTGCCTCTGCGTTCCCAACTCTTATGGGCCATTCTTTTTTTCTGGCCTTGCCCTGTTTAATATTTTGAAAAATATTAATTTTTCAAAGCTGGAAATAAACATCTGGCACGTCTCGGTTTTGTTTCTTGGCATTTTTGGCAGTCCTCAGAGGATCATTGGATCAAAAAAGTGGCCTATCGATCCAGTGAAGCCATGGTATTAAAAAATATATTCTCCTTATGCATGAAAACATTTAATATAGCTCCAGTTTTTCCTGAACAACTACACAAGTTCAGCTGAGGTCATAAGGCCTTTCATTATTCATTATGCCTTTGTATTTGCATGAAATCTATTCATATAACATAGGTAGTAGTTACACTTCTTTCTTACCTAGCCTGTATTCACAACTGTTGTTTGACCTGGCTGGTCCAAAGCATTTTTGCCCTCTGCCTCTACTGCTACAAGGCTAGGTGCAGAATATTCAGAGCTGGCCAAGTAACTTGGCATGAGGCAGAAAATCTCAACAGCACATGTTGGATACATCAGTATCTACTTGCCACAGGAGTGCCATGCCTCAGTTTACAAGCAATTTCGAGAGTTCCCATTGACTCCCTTCAAAAATATAGATTTTGCCCATATTTCTGGGCAAAATGTCTACCTCCTAGCATGTGGAAAAAAACACGAGAACAATGTTGTTTCTACATAGTTACTAGACTATCAGAAAAAGGATATAGGAGTACCAAAGCTGGAGTATGTTCTGATTTCTCCAAAGAAAAAAAGGGAAACCAAGAAACCTTTTAAATATCACCATGATCACTCATTTCACAGTAGCATTAGAAGAAAATCTTTTATTATGCTTCCTGGATGAATACAAATTAATCATGTCAAAAATGTTATTGGCAACCTTCCTAGTTTACTAAATAGGCCTGGAAGGCTTAATTGCATATTTCCACAACACCTGGGCATGAGAAGCAAGATATTCTCTTAAGGTGTGTTTGCACCATCCAGTTCATTTTAGGGAGGAGGAAGAGGAGGAACAGCAGCAGCAAGGTATTCTTCTGTATCACTCCTCATAGAACGTTCTGCAGATACTTTGTATGTGATTCATACCTGCAAAGAACAGAAGAATTACTTGTGTGAGATTCTGAAAGCTGGTTTGCCTACTGGCTTGTTTTAAAGGTTCCAGTCTGTTGCTGAAAATGAAATCCTTTGCGGTCAGATATCAACGACAGCCCTTGACAGCATACAGATCTCATATTCTTCATAGTACCTGGTTGTCACTGTAACATCACATCAAGAGAATGTTAGGATGCCTTCCTACAGCCAACCATTGAATCCATGGGCCCGTTTACACAGCAAAATAAGTCCGTGAAGAATTCGCTAAGATTCCTAATAGTTACACACATCGCGCTACAAGATCGCCTCATCCAGAAGGGGGGTTCAAAAACTCAAAAGTAGCGTAGTAAGGGCTTTCACTACTTTTCCCGACTTTTTTGAAAAGTACCGTGACTTAGTGCACTATCGATTGTGTGAACTATCATTTTGGACAAGTCTGTGTGAATTACCAGCAATCTTCCTGATACAGTCACAGCAGAGCTGTGCTGTGATTGGTTGGGCTGTCCAAGGAGGGTGTGGTCTTACAAGAGATGGAGGAGCCTGAAATGAAAAGATCCACCCCCTGTTGTTTTCAGCCACGGAAAAAATCCAGCAAGCTGTCTGCAGCTTGCTTGGCTGTGTGTGAGAGAGAGTGGGAGAAAGAGGGAGGGAAAGAGGGAGGGAGATTGAGTAGCGATCGGCTCCTCCAGCTGTTCACTCGCTCGCACTCCTCCAATAGCATTTGTGTGTGTGAGAGAGAGAGAGAAAGACAGGGAGAGTGGGTAAGGGTAAGGGGGGCTTGATGGGGGGAAATAGCTCCTCCGTGGCTGAAAGGCGGCCTCCTTCCTCCCACCCTTCTCACTTTTGGAAGAAGAGGCATGAAAACTAGCAAGCATTCCTAAGGCATTCCTTAGCCTTTGAACTCCTGTTAAAGTTGTCCAGGTGTTTGTGGATTTCAATAGCGTCTCTGTGCATTCTGACATGATAGTTGTTGGCCTAGTCCAGAATTTCTGTGTTTTTAAATAGCATTTTGTGTCCAGGTTGGTTTATCACATGTTCCGCTACTGCTGATTTTTCTGGCTGGCCCAATCTGCAGTGTCTCTCGTGTTCCTTGATTTGTGTTTGTACACTGTGTTTAGTGGTCCCTATGTAAACTTCTCCACAGCTACATGGTATGCAGTAATCTCTTGCAGCTGTGAGAGGGTCTCTTTTGTCCTTCAGTGAGCGAAACATTTCTCGGATTTTCTTGGTTGGTCTGTAGATTGTTTGGAGGTTTTGTTTCCTCATCAGTTTCCCTATTCTGTCTGTGACTCCTTTGATGTATGGTAAAAATATCATCCCTTTGGATGGTTGTTTTTCTTCTTCATTCCTGTGCTTTTTTCTGGGTCTGGCTGCTCTTGTGATGTCTGATCTGGAATAACCATTAGCCTGTAGGGCCCAGTTTAGGTGCCACTTTCACCATTTAGAACCACGGAGAACAAGATTTGGTCTCCTTCCTGAACCACCTGAACAGCATCCACCCAAATATCCAATTCACGATGGAAAAAGAGAAGGAAGGAACACTGCCATCTTGGATGTCCTAGTCATCCGCAAACCAAACCAACGGTTAGGCTACAAGATATACAGAAAACCCACACACAGACAGATACCTACACAAGAACTCCAATCATCACCCAGGACAAAAAAGAACAATAAAAACATTGGTAGACCATGCAAAAAGGATCTGTGAACCCCACTACCTGGAGGACTAACTTGAGGCACAGAGAAGCTATTGAAATCCACAAGCACCTGGATAACTTCAACAGGAAAGAAGAAACCTTAAAAGTAAACAAAATCTGGTTCCCAGTTTTGAAGAACAAAAGAATCAAAACTCAACACTTACAAAAGAATTCCACCCAGGGACAGGGGGAGTTCCAGCAGATAATGGCCCATCAACCAACCATTAGCCAAACAGGCACTAATGAGCCTTGCATTTCTATACTCAGAAACTAACCATTCAATTACACAAATTTACATATACTCCCCATCAGGGGTTCACAGCATATAAACTCAACGTACACTCCTACCCAACCATTCTCTGAAGATGCCAGCCACAGATGCAGGCGAAACGTCAGAAAGAAACTATTCCAGAACACGGCCTCACAGCCTGGAAAAAAACCAAGGAAAATCTATGCATGTAGTTGTTGGGAGGACGGAGTGTTCCACATGAAACATCTTTGCTGTTTCCTTCCCCAGTGCTTTGAAATGTTAAGCAGCATATGAGAGTGGGTGCTGGCTAAGTAGCAGGCTCCATTCCACTTCACATGGATTCAGTTTGTCTATAATGAGCCTACACATGTATATTGATAAAAAAAATTAGACATTGAAACAAACATGCAGAAATGTGCATGCCTCCCCTGTTTATGCAGTCAGTTCTCAATACAGTACATTAGCACAGATTAATTACTATAACAGCACTGACTATGGCAATTCAGCTGTTTGTTTTCCCATTTAGTTATCAGTGTGCCCAGTGTAAGACTGGAAAGGGGTTCTAGGTAACCCTTTAGAGAATGACAAGATATCTAAAGGTAAGGTTCACAGTTGGCAATGGGTTGAAAAAGAGAAACTCGGGGCTTTTCACTCTACACCATTATGGCACTATGAGTCCACTTTAACCCCCATGGCTGCACCCTATGGGATTCTGGGCTTTTTAGTTTGGTGAGACATTGGAGCTCCCTGGCTGAGCATTCTAAATGCCCCTCCCTAAACTGCAAATCCGAGGATTCCATAGGATGGAACTATGGCAGTTAAAGTGGAATCATAATGCTATAACTGTATAGTGTGAAAGGGCCTGAAGACGGAGGAAAGGTATTGCAATGGTGCAAAGTAAATTGTAGCATAAAAAGCATGAATCTAAGAAAAGAATGGGTTATGGGCTGGAGCATACAGCAGGGGAGGCAGAGAGGAAAAGCCAAGAAGAAAGGACTTTATCAGACTAGTGTCTTAAAACACTGTAATTACTCACATAAGGAAAGTGGAAACATCATGGCATGGCATGGCAGGATATTGGGACATGCAGTAGATTTATTCTGTAAAGAGCTGAGATGTAGCAAACAGTCTGTAGCACTGTGAGCTAGCAATAGTTTGCAGAAGCTAGCTGGGTGAATGTATCAATATTTGCTGGGCTCAGAGCCCAGGAGCTGAGTTGTGCAGAGCTGAGCTGGATTGAGCTAAGCAGTGCTTTGGATCTCACTGTGTAAAGATGTTCTGTGTTGGATTTCACAGATGGAAAATGTTTTTCTTTTGAATGCAGTATATATCTGTAAATACTATTCATTATGCTCAAGTAAAGAGAGGTTTATTTTAGACACAAAGCACAGAACAACACTGCTGTTTATTTTTGCTGCCTGGACCTGTTTAGGCATGCTGTACCACCCGACAATCACCACTCCTTGCATTTTAAGAACGGAATTAAGGGTCCTGCTACAACAACACTTGTCTTCATATTATCTTTAATTAACAGTATACCAGTGCTTTGCACTGGCCTGCTCATGCTCCTTTAAGGGAAATGTCCTCTTACTTCTGCATTAGTCCAAAGTTTGGCTGAGGCTATCCAGCAATAGCTATGGGCCAGGGAATCAAAAGTATTTGCTAGGTTTAACATCTACTATTCTTTGTGTTACTCCTACTGTTACTGCAGCTTTATGATTTGATAATATAAAAGGAGTTACAGAGGCCTAAAGCAGTGGTAGCAACTGTGGTGGGTTGAAGGGATAATTTCTTCTCCTGGAGGCCCTCAAGGGGCCTGCTAAAAATGTCCCCAAATAGCTGGAATTCTACTTCTGGTTTTGAAATTTTGGTATTTGAATATTACTTAAAATGTAATACTAAAGAGGACAGGGCTCCCCGCAACCTATTTAAAAAGTAAATTGCTCTTCTTGCAACGTTTTAGTCAATATTTTTGAGGGGTAACAAAAAGGTGGTCAGGTGTGTCAAAGGCTGCACAAATGGACTGTGAGAGTGGGGCACCTGCATCCCTAGAGCCTAAGTCTGGCCTAAAGGCAGCAGGGTAAATTTCACATGCTGATTTTAATTACCAAAGAAAACCCATAGCTTCAGGCTCCAGTTAGAATGGAATCATTTATTTACTCAAACATTTATAAAACATGATCTGCCAAACAATTGCACTTGCCGTAGTATTCAAAAACAGTCTAAAAGCAATATCCAATGTCAGTAAGAAATCAGTAAAAACAACCATTCATATAAGCAATTGTTGTAACATACTGCATGATTTCAAAACGAAAGAGAGGTGATACTAAAATTTAGTTTGAGAACTAAACACTCTCTTATGTGCTTGATTATATCGGCTGCTAGCCAATACATGAATGTGCTGTAATATTCTATAATGTATGAGCCTACAGTAACTGTAGATGCCAGGTGGCAAGAAAGATTGGAATAAAACTACTGCCTACCGTTACCCACACCTGCATTTGTAAAGGCTCTTTACTGCGTCACATCACTCATGTATTGCACAATCTTTTCTTGGAAATATTTGATTATTTCTACACTTTGGAGTGGGGGTTGCTATTCTGTTAAGAAACATGTACACCAATGTTCTTACATGTATCCACAAATGAGAAATCATCAGTCTTCAATTAAATTACCAAGCACACAAAAGAAGTCAGTTTATTTATTATGCAAGAATTTTTCAGATTAAGAAAAACAGGATCATTCAAGGCTTAGTTTTCTATGGTAATGAACACAAATTGTTTTGTACATTCCAGTAAAAGATATTAATGACTGTGTGCCTTATGTCTGTAAGGTAATTTTTATACGATATTTACATGAAATACACTTCCCAGAAGACGAATCACTGACGTTTTGTGAAAGTATCAGGAATTTCTACCTTGTTCCACTTTCTATACTCCAGATAACATAGTCCATAATTGGAAACACTGAAAAGGAATTAAAGATAAATTCTTTCACATATAGAGGTAGTTCAGAAATAAAATAAGATCATTTTTCACTTTAAAGAGACTAATGCAATCTCCTTTCTACCTATATCATTTTTCACAAGTATTTAATACTGTTTTGCTATTTATGACTGATGGCAGAGTTACATTCTTTCTCAACCATAATGCAGAAGTGTGCTATTGTTGTGTGCCTTCAAGTCATTTCTGACTTATGGAGACCCTATTACAGGGTTTTCTTGGCAAAATTTGTCCAGAGGTAGTTTGTCATTATCTTCCTCTAAGGCTGAGATAACGTGACTTGCCCAAGGTAACCCAGTGGGGTTTCCATGGCTGAGCAAGGATTTGAACTCTGGTCTCCAGAGTACCAATCCAATGCTCAAACCACTATGCAACACTGTCTCTAAGCATTTATTAAACTGAAATTATTAAGAGGAAACTGGTGATTAGGCTCTTGTTCAAAGTGGAAAACTTATGATATCTCTGTACTTGAAAGATTTCATTGTAAATGTTTTAGTATTATGTTATAAGAAGCCTTCAATTTTGTCTCTTGGTTTTAATAGCAACAACAAAAAAAAGGTGGATATAAACTTTCTTACTAAATGAAACTCTGGCTTTTCTTCACAAACGAAGATTCAGGAAGGACTCATCCCGCGCTTTCTGCAAGCGTGCTGATGACTGAAAAGGCCAATCTGAGATAAACATTTCCGGTTGCAGAATGCACAGCAGAAGATCTCCTTGGGTGATGATTCCAGGATGTGATTCTTTCTGCATTGTCGTTTCTCTTCAAGACTTGTTCGGCGTGAGCTCTCAAATAAGGCTGCAGCATTGTGGATAGTGCGTCTCCAAGCCTCCCGATGTGAGGCCTGGGTGGACCATTGCTGGTGATCAATTTGGCCAAGCCTGAGATATTGTTTCAGGGAGTCCTTGTATCGCTTTTTTTGGAATGCCCCTCTTATGCTGACCCATGGCGAGTTCACCATAGAGTACTATTTTTGGGAGGCAATCGTCCTCCATCCTAGAAACATGCCGTTGTTATTGAAACAAAAACAACAATACAAGACAATAGGTTTGATATTTTTCCAGGATTACAAAGAAAGTCCACAATGATGTATTTTTGGAAGTCAGTGTGGTATGAAATACAGAACATGTCATTATGAGCAAGTATTTAAGAATGAGATAATCAAATAGTAGATTTGAATTAAAAATTAACATGTACATATAGATGTTATATGTAGATAAAAATATATCTTGGTTATTATATATTGTTAAGAAAAATGTATAAATTTATGAGGGTTAGATAAGGTTTTATCATTTATGGTGATTTTAAATTATTGTTTTATAATCGTTTAGCTGGTAAATTGGAATCTATTTGTCCTTTGTAGAGCCAATTTTTTATTTTTATTTTTGTTTTGTAATCACCAACACAAGGGGGAATTGTGAAAGGGCCCCTTATTGCCTGTCGCACCAGAGCTCACTCACTGGAGGGGATGGAAACATCAGCCAGCTGCTCCCGAGTAACAGTGGAGCAGGCCCTCATCGATTGCAGCAGCTGCTTCCCAGTAAATGAGGACTGGAGGGTTTGGGACGTCATTCACTGACTAGCACCATAAATACAGTGCTTATGCATGCGTAAATCCCATATAAAATTCTGGCCATTTTTAAAAAATTGGTTCAAGTGCTGGGCGTTTACTTTCTCAGACCGTTTTTGTTTTTTTACTTTTTTGCCAAAGTAAACTAAATCATGATTACATTCATTCTAGTCTAGTATAATAAACTCTTGGCTAGGCTTGCTATTAGTCCTGGAAAACTAGGAAAACCCTGGATTGAAGGGACTGAAAATTTTTCCATCTGGCTGGGCTGCTTGAAGCAGCAGGTCCCAGCTTCCTCCAGCTTCCTCTGCTGAAGGCAGCAGCTGTCAGCAAAACCACATGAGAAGACTGATACTGCAGGCTCTGGGTCACATGGTATTGTATTGCACAGGCATGCAAGACCCAGAGCCCAGAAGGCGGGAAAGTGCAGAGGGTGCAAGAGAGTGAAGGCGAGAAAGGAAAGAAGGCCAAGAGCAGAGAGTTGTGTGGTAGGTCTAGCCTCCTAGGCCATCCCCCCACTCACCTCCGCTCCCCCTAATCTCAAGACATTCCCCCCCCCCCCGGCTCTCCTTCCATTTAGTGTAGGTGATGATTTTAAAAGAATGCAATGATTTAAGCCAGGTCTGCACAACATATGGCCCATAGGCCACTTGCGGCCCACCAAAAGATTTGGGCCCTTTCGCGCAGCATTTCTCAACCAGGGTTCCCTGGAACCCTAGGTTTCCGCAAGAAATAGTAGGAAGATCCCCCACACACTGCAGGTACTCTAGGTGTCACTGTCACAGGGATGGTGTGGTAAAAAAAAAATAATCAAAGTACCTTGATCAAGTACAGAGTTCTGAAAAGTACAATTGGTACAAGACACCTTAAACTACTGAAAATATCCAATAGAACAAGGTTAAATGTCAAAATGTGGGGGGTTTGTCTTATTTTTTGTTGATAATCCACCCAATCCAGTCTTGTATACTTTTGTCCCGGTTTTCTGGCAGAGAATTATTGACTGAATAGTAGCAACCCTACTATTGACTGAAGTTTTATTATTGCCTTTTTTCTATTATAGTAATCTTATCATTTTCCCACCTTCATGTCCATTGTCTATTTTTAGATCCTTGACTTCCCTAACCTCCTAATTAGTCAGTTGCCAGCTCCCTCTGCAAAATGTACATACCCAGATATTTCAACATATTTTAATGGCTTTATTTATTAAATTTATATCCTAGATTTTCATCAAATATGACAAATAGGATGAACCTGATCTCCAGATGAACCTATTCAGATTTTTCGTTTTATATGTATTGATAAACAAAACATGAAACATTAATAACAAAACATAAAGATCAGATTTTTTAATATTTTTAATAAACTAAGCGTACAAATCTAAGTGGGAAAACTCCCTACTATGGTTTGGATCCAGACTAAATCATTCATAGACCAGTTAGACTCATTGAAATAAAGCGTCTTAAGTTTCATTAATTTCTAATAGTCTTTTTTACAAATTTATTTATTTATTTCATTTATATGCTGCCTTTCTCCCAGAGTGGGAGTCAAGGTGGCTCACAGAAGAAATCATTTAAAACCTGACTACAGTATACAGTTTTTAAAACAATTAAAATCAACACATTTAAAACAGTATAAAATTATTTTAAAAGCATATAAAAGTTAAAAGAAAGAAATAAAGCACACATCCCAATAAGAAGCCTCCCCTGTGAGTGCTTACATGTTAAAAGCCTGCTTAAACAAATAGCTTTTTGCCTGCTGGTGAAAGGAAAGCAGGGAAGGGGCCAATCTAGCCTCCTGCAGAAGGGAATTCCAGAGGGTGGGAGCAGCCACTGAGAAAGCTCTATCTCAAGTCCATGAGGAGGCTTGTGATGGTGGCGAGACAGAGAGAAAGCATCATACTGGTTCAAAGCTATGGATAGGAGAAATTAAATGTCTCCTGCAATAAAAATAATGCCAGTACAACAAACCAGTTGGTAAACATGTAATGTAAGTAGAAATATGAAGTATCAACCTGAGATTTTTATTTAAAACTTTAGAATTCCCAGTGACTATATTTTATCACAGGAAAAGGATATGCCTTATGCTTCAGGATTTTCCTAAAATTAAAGAAAGCTTGTAAAAATGCTTCAACTTACAAGAACTCAACTTTACCTTTTGTTAATCATGCCTCCTGTCAACTGCATATGCCTTGCTTATAAATTCTAGTGTTATTCCAGAATCAAGTGACAAAATAAAAATGATTATCTTGTCATAAAACTGTCCTGTAATGTTCCAGACCACTTCTGTCATTCTAAGAACCTGAAATGTTTTCTTTCAGTGCCTTTATTGACTCAATATCCAAAACAATGTTAGTTGTACTTTTCTTCAGGCAGTCTTCAAACTTGTCTAACAGGATTTTTTTTTAATAATTACTGTCCTAGCTGCCTTTAATAGTTCTATAGCTTCAGTGGGATGAAAGTGGAACTTTCATCTGAGTAAACATGTATGAGGTTGCAATGTAAATAGGATAAAAGATTCCTAGTGAAAAGCAGCTGGAAGCAACACTTTATGACAAAGGCACTGTCACTATGAATGTCAGCATAACCCCTGTCTGTAGTCCTTTAAGTTTTAGAAGGAAGAGTACGCTGAATTGCACATGCTCAAGCATGTTTTTGTTTAGTGAGCTTCTTGATTTTTTCTGCTTCACTCTAATACTATGAGATTCTGACCTACAGAATTATCTAAATATAGATTTTGAACCCTGAACAGTTTGGCTAGGCTAATTAATATACTATATTTGGAAACTGAAAAGAATAAAATAAGCCTATCAATATTTCACTATGGCTTGAGTGGATACATTAAAAAATAAATGCTATAGGATGCTTCCCTCATATTCTACTCTTGTTGTGCCCAATTTGACGATAGCTGTGGTGATGGTGGTGGTGGTGATGGCAAAGATGATGATGATGATGATGAATACATTGAGAAGAGACCAGAAGGGCCACAATGCCCTGCCATGAACAATCAAAGCATCCCCAACAGATGGCCATCCAGCCTCTGTTTAAAGACCTCCAAGGAAGATTCCACCACACTCCGAGGCAGTGTGTTCCACTGCCGAACAGCTCTTACTGTCAGGAGGTTCTTCCTAATATTTAGCTGGAATCTCTTTTCCTGTAGTTTGAATCTATTGCTCCATGTCATAGGACTTTATCAGACCATCCTCCTCGAAAGTTCTTTTGCCGGCATAAATTGTGGCATTTTTATGTCAGCAAAAGAACTCCCCCCACCAGACCTCACCTTTCTCCTGTTAAAGAGGCTTCCCAGGCACTAATGGGGAGTGAACAGAGCTCCATTCACTTCCTGGTTTAAAATCTCACCAAATCTTGCAAGAAGACACTTGTGCAGGAAATTAAAAAACAAAACAAAGACACAAAAAGTACATCAAACCACCAAAATACACTTTAAAAGTTCCAAGTAAACTGGGGGGGAGGGTCATAAAAAGAGCATCCCCTACCTGGATGTCACGGTCTCACCCAGAAGTGTTCTGGCTGGTCCGGCCATTCACGCTGCATTCACGTGAGTACAATGGTGCGTGGATTCAAATGCTGGCAATGCCAACAACAAATCGCCATGGGGATCAATTGACGGCTTGGGCCATCAATAAAAAATTATTTTTTAAAAAAGTTTTAAACAATACATGATTACGAAAGGGTGACGTCATCTGGTACGCGCACCCATCCACGATCATTAGACATCCTTATGATGCCATATTTGACTCATCTGATAAAGTCCATAGTCTCTGGAGCAGCAAAAAACAAGTTTGCTCTATCTTCACAATATGATATCCTTTCATATGTTTAAACATGGCCATCATGTCACCTGGCTGTTAACCTTCTCTTCTCCAGGCTAAACATCCCCAGCTCCCTAAGCCACTCCTCATAGGACATGGTCTCCAGACCTTTTACCATTTTTATCGCCCTCCTCTGGACATGTTCCAGCTTGTCAATATTCATCTTGAATTTTCGTGCCCAGAACTGGACACAGTATTCCAGGTGGTACTATTATTTCCCTTGATCTAGACACTATACTCCCACTAATGCAGCCTAGAATTGCATTGGCTTTTTTAGCTGCTTCATCACATGGTTGGCTCACATTCTGCTTGTGGTCTACTAAAATTCCTAGATCCCTTTCATGTGTACTTTTGTCAAGCTTGGTGTCACCCATCCTATGTCTACGCATTTCATTTTTTCTGCTTAAGTGTAGTACCTTACATTTCTCTCTGATGAAATTTGTTTTGTTAGTTTTGGCCCAGCTCTCTAATCTGTTCTCATTTTAAATTCTGATTCTGTCCTCTGGGGTATTAACTGCCCCTCCTAATTTGGTGTCATCTGCAAACACGATAAGCTTGCCCTCTTTTCCATCATCCAAGTCATTTATAAAGTTGTTGAATAGCACTGGGCCCAGGACAGAACCTTGTGGCACCTCACTAGTCACTTCTCTCCAGGATGAAGAGGAGCCATTGGTGAGCACCCTTTGGGGTCAGAGGGTAAATAAATGGGGGACTTTGTTGAAGGTCTTACTGAAATCAAGATACGCTGCATTTCCTTCACCTACCAAGCCTGTAACTCTACCAAAAAAAAAGCTGTAAGATGGGACAGGGATAGATAACACTTAACAATTGCGAAAGAAACAGGTATTGAAGGTCCTTTAAAAAAACACAGGGGATTTTAGTATTGTGTAGTTCTAAGCTATTTAATACAAAATTTATTCAACATAATGTAACCTATAATTTTTTTTCAACTTGGGTTTATTTTTGAATGCTGCTCAGTGAAATCAACCAACGTTGATCAGGGAAAGTCAAAAGAAATTAGTGAAATGAAAAATAAAACTGGAATGGCAGCCTTGATGTTGCCAGGAACAGGAAAGTGCTTTAAAGAGGCAGGCCAGGGTCATGCTCAAGAGAAGTACCCAGCAAAGGCCTCCTTGTGACGAAGGGACTCCTGGTGTATTCTCATCATTTCATGATGAGACTTTTTCCCCCCCAGAAGCTACAGGAGGTGGAAATACAGTTGAGCCTTCACAAGGGTTCTCACAACTCCTCAAAAGTTCTAAACTGGAATAATTGCTGCAGCAACATCTCTGCACCAGGTCTAGATACAATGTACTTTGCCCTTGCCTAATTCCTCCTTTGGTAGAAGTCCTTTAAGTAACTTTGCACTGCTTGAATCTTGTTTGTGAAGCTTTTGTTTTCCTGTAATGCCTTTGACTTTGACCTGAATTTTATTACAGAAACATAGGAAGCTACCTTTATACTGAGTCAGATTCTTGGTCCATCTAGCTGCTGTTGCCCACTTTGACTGTCAGCAATTCTGCTGGATTTCAGACAGGAATTTTTTCTTAATCCTACCCACTCCCTGGTGGTCTCATATCTAAGCACTAACCAGATCCCTGCTTAGCTTCCCAAATCACGGGTGTTCCGAAGGGTACATGTGACTGAAGACTTTCCTGGCCTTGACTCTGAACTACCTTGGTCTCACTACCCCTCCTGCTCTCAAACTGGACTCTGGGACCTCTGTTGGCCTGGTCATTGGACTTTATCAGACTAGGCCCTTAAAACATTCTTTTGCTGGCATTAAAAAAAAATCAATTTTTATGCTGGCAAAATAATGTGCCCCCTCCCACGCTTACCTTTCTCTCCCGGCAAAGACAGCTCCGGCAATAAAGAGGAAGGGAATGGAGCCCCATTCACTTCCTCATTCGAAATCCTGTGAGACTTGTCGCACAGGAAAAAATTTTAAAAAGCAAATAAATCATTAAAGGGTTTAAAAAGCACACACACACACACACACACTTTAAAAGTCCCAAGTAACCCAGAGAAGATCATAAAAAGAGCAAAACTTACCTGGATGTCCCGTTCTTACCTGGAATTGTTCACGCTGGACCAGCCATTCTTGCTGCAGTCATGAGAATTAAATGGCCCAAGGTTTCACATGCCAGCAATGCCAGCACAAAAGCAGCATGGGGGATTAATTGATGGCTTAAGCTGTCAATTAAAAACTATGTGTTTCAGGCTGATTTAAAAGGCAAAAGGGCGACGTTGTCTGATCTGCGTGCCCTTTTGCGGTTATGTAGCGTCATTATGATGCCTTATTTCAAGTGTCTGATAAAGTCCATTAAGTGGTTACTCCCCCACCCCAATCCTCTTAGCTACTGTGCAAGCAGGACATCCATACTATTTTAGGGCAGGGAGATTGGGGCCAGCCTTTTCATTTAATGATACAATCCTTTTTTCACTAAGGGAATTTTTCCTACTTACCATTCTAAAGAAGCAATTTAGCAGTAACACTACCTACACAAATGGAAGCTGTAATATAGACTACTCAGTAAAGCTGGATGCTTTCATTAGTTTGGTTTATGAGTCATGGTAATTTCTCAAGCCAGCCAGATGTAGTCTCTTGGTTCATAAGTAAGTAGCATGAATCTATTTTCTATGAGAAAACTTAGATAAGCTTGTTCCTGTGGGCAGCTCTGTCAATGAAGGAGTACTAAAAAAAAAAATTAAAAAATACAAAACAAAACAAAAACTGCTTCTCAGCCTGCTGATCCAGCTGTTTTCTAAATAGGACCTAACCGCAAGGACATATCAGATAACAAAGAAATGTGCTTTCAGTTGGGATTGTTGTGTCACAGTTTAGAAACAAGGACATTGAGTAGCCTAATATACACAAAATATACCACAAAAAAATGGGAATCAATAAAACATCTCTCCAAAATCAAAACAGCCTCTCTCTATATTACTTGTTATCAGCCTTCCGATAAATTTGGCTTTATTCATATTGTATGTAAGGGTGACTCTCTCCACAAACATGAGCATTTTAAAAAGATCTTTAAAACAGTAACCAATGTAAAAATTCTGTAAATTTACAGTTCACAAACAAATCACAAGATAATTTAGGGGTTATTCTGTTTCTTATCTCTCAAAAAAGTATTTGAAATTCTTGGAATTATATTCAGAATTCAACACACAAGCAGGAAAATGCCTCCCCCCCCCCGCATAATGATACTAGATGCAGATATTTCAAATTCTTAACACAAATACATTGTACATAAAATTATCAAGTTCAGTCTTGTTCCCTAAAGAATCCATTGTATGTTACTATAGAAAAATGAGCACAGAAGGATTATTGTGAATAGTTAAAGCAGCTAGATCAAAATGTTAAATCTTCATTCTAAGAGAATTTACCGTACTTCTATATCTATTTTAATTGGATTTAACTCTATACAATGCATTTCTCAACTGACATGTACAGTAAAATTGGTTTCAAAGATACTTAAGGACGGAAAGATCTATAAAGCTCTCTTTTTGCTATGTAACAGGGAAGACATTATCAAATTATTTAGATGAACATAATTTTTTTGGTTGTTGTTTTTTTTAAATCCATATAGAATTGGTCTATTACAAGGCTTCAGGGCAAGTAACAAAAATGTATCTTAAACAATTAAATGCCACTGGATGAAAGCATCACTTATTAAGTGATTAAGTGATTAAGTTGAGGGAGGAGCTAACAGCCACTAGCTCTCTCTATAGCTGCAGCTCCATTCCATGGAGGTCAACAGAGCTCTGTTCACAGGCAAGGCCAATCAGGGTGATGTATGTGGGTGTTAGCAGGGGAGTTTTGAGGGGAAGGCCCAGAATTCTGATTCAGTGCCCACCTAAGATTACTAAATATGGATGGTGAGGGAGCTGCAGCAGTCACCTCCAACAGTTCTGGTATGTTTGTGATCTTGCCAGAGGATGTGAATAGCTATACCTGCAGCAAGTGCATATAGGTGAACCTGTTGGAAAAGAAGGTCCAGCAACCTGAGGACCATGTACCTACTCTTCAGCATGTTAGGGAGCATGAGGTTTTCCTGGACAGAGCAGAGCAGGCTGTTCTGGATGAGGAACACACAAGGATCTTCTTTCAGGAGGAGGTCAGTTCCCAAACACAGGAGGCAAACATTCGGAGGAATGTGACACATAGAAGTAGGGATCATTCTATAAGTTTAGAGCTACAGAATTGATTTGAAGCTCTCTCCCTTATAAGGGATGATGATGGGGAAGGAGGAAGAGCAACAGTTCCAGTCCACAGAGAATGTGCAGGTAACTTGGGAAGATTTAGCACATGGAAAGGCCCCTGGCAATCTCCAGAGGAGATGTGTGGTAGTGGTTGGGGACACACTCCTGAGGGGAACAGCAGTGGTTTGCAGGACTGGGAAGATGACTCGAGAGATGTGAGGTGTGCTGTCTCCCTGAGCCAAAAATCCATGATGTAACAAAGGCTGACAAGACTCATCAAGCCCACTGACCATTACCCTTTCCTTTTGGTCCATATAGGAACCAATGACACTGCAAGGCATAGCCCTTGGAATGTCACAAGAGATTAAGAGGCTCTGAGTAGGAAGCTGAAAGACCCTGATGCACAGGTTATCAGTTGAAGGTCACAGCCCAAGGAGATTTTCACACGCCGAAAATATTGCCTCCAGAAACCGGGACAGAAATATTTCTGTCCCGGAAGCAGCGCCGCGGTTCGCACGCTCACCTCCCTCTTCCGTTTTTCCGTCGTCCTCACTTTGGGTTTTTCCCTCCCTCTTCTGGAATATTTTACTAACGGGAGTTTGCCGTTAATAAAATATTCCGGAAGAGAGAGGAAAAAACCCAAAGCGAGGACGACGGAAAAATGGAAGAGGGAGGTGAGCGTGCGAACCGCGGCGCTGCTTCCGGGACAGAAATATTTCTGTCCCGGTTTCTGGAGGCAATATTTTCGGCGTGTGAAAATCTCCCAAGTAGGGAGAAAACAAAAATGGAGGTGAACAACTGGCTCTGCAGATGGTGCCGCCAGAAATGATTTGGCTTCTTGGACCATGGTGTGCAGTTTCATGAAGATGGACTTTTGGCAAGGGATAAGTTGCACCTCACAGCAATTGGCAGGAGCATTTTTACTAAGAGTCTCAAAAATCTGATCAGGAGGGCTTTAAAATGAGCTATCTGGGGGCAGGAGACAGTATCTTGGTGGCAGGAGTTCAAGTGCTAGAGATAACAGCCCAACTGTTTCAGAAAGAAATGGGTGAATAGTCCAACAACCCAGGGGAAATAAACCTTAAATAAGCAGGTAGGGGGGATGATTCATGGTCTTAGATGTTTCTACACTAATGCACAGAGCATGGGAAATAAACAGGATGAACTTGAACTCTTAACATTGAAAAACATATGATATAACAGGCATCACTGAAACCTGGTGAGATGAGTCTCATGATTGGAATGTAGTAATAGGGGTCAGGCTATAATTCTACAGTGTGGATACACCTCTTGATATTCCTGCAAGGCAGCCATTAATTAGTACTTTCTTTAAGTAGAGAAGATAAAGCAGAAAGCAAAAAAGATAAGAGCAAGCAATGACTATCCTTAGAGGTTATTACACAAGCAGTTTGGTCATTTGGGAGAAAAGGGTGTACTGAGAAGAGGGGAAGAGATTTTGAGAGTTCAGCAAGTCTCCATGATCAATTTATCGGCAGCTCTCCTTCTCTGCCTTAAATATGTATTTTTCACTATTAGTCATTTGCAAATTAAAAATTTACATTATAAGAACCCTTTGCCACAGGCCACTTACAAGCAGCAGCTGTGAAACATGGAAGAATATTTCAAGTACAGTATTTTGTAATAACTATCAGTGCTGACTGGACAGTTTGCCTGAAAACCTCGGTATGACACCATCCTGGAGTCCCTTTCCATTTTCTCCAGTTGTCAGATTGAATTTATAAATCTAGAATGTCCATCAAAAATCACAAATACAGGTTGCTGACATTCCACGCACAAACATGCAAATCCTTCATTCTCACTGTAGGCAGTAAGGAGAATTTGTACTTGGCTATAGATATAAGTGTAGATGGCAGCTATGCCTTTGGCTTTGCTATAGGAAAACATTATACCATAGGAAGCATTGCATTATGCCTCAAAGGATTATTATACCATTTCCACACCACATGTATGCCACAGACAGTTCTTTGGGGCTTGTTTATAACACCTTTCTGCAAACAGCAAAGAAAAAACATTCTTCACATTTACTGAGGCATGGCAATTCAATGTACTATATTTAAACTGTTGCAATTATTATAGCTGTCATGCCACATACTTCTAAAAGACTATGGTATGCTTTGTCAAAGTTGGCACCCATGTAAATGATTTTTTTCTTTCTTACTGACACCATTAAAAAAAAAAGAAGGCCTCAACTGCACAGTGATGGATTAAAGTGTTTCTTAAGATGAACGCTGTGAATGATTACTTCTACAATCACACTAAACATCTCTGAGTTATCTTATTGTCAAATTAGTTGTTCGTTCAAACAATTGTTCTGTAGTTTATCTTCAAATTATCATTCATGTCCTACAGACTTTGATTGTATTTTCATTCCACCGATTCTCCAAGAGGATCCTCCTATACTTTGCTTTGTCTCTAAAATGTCTCAGGAGAGTAATCCTCAGGCTGCTGTCACACTGCAGAAATAATACAGTTTGACTCCACTTTAATTATCATGGCTCCATCCTATGGAATCCTGGGATTTGTAATTTGCTGTGGCACCAGAGCTCTCTTACAGAGAAGGCTAAATATCTCACAAAACTACAAATCCCAGAATTCTATATCATTTAGCCCTGAAAGTTAAAGCGGTGTCAAACTGCATTATTTCTGCAGTGTGGCAGCAGCCTCAGCCTCTCAAGAACAATTTCCTTTCTATGTACTTTTCCGCTGTACTTTCTGAACTTTAATTTGAAGCTGAGGCTTAATCTGCTCTACAGAAATAATCAAGTTTGACTTCGCTTTAACTGCCATGGTTCAATGCTAGGGAATTCTGGGATTTATAATTTTGTGAGATATCTAGCCTTCTCTGTCAGAGAGCTCTGGTACCACCACAGACTACAAATCCCAGAATTCTATAGGATTCCATGGAGCCATGGCAGTTAAAGCAGTATCAAACTGGATTATTTCTGCAGCGCATTTGCAGCCGAAGCAGCCAATCTGTGAGGTAATAAAGGTTTTTCCAATAAGATTTATTAGAGATCGCTTTTTTTTCCTTATGATAAAAACTCAAGCTAAAGATTTTGGGTAGTGATTCCTCTTACCTACATAAATTAATCATGAAAATGTTCCATCTTAAAAATGCATCAAGCTTTTTCTGTAGTTAGCAGCAGACCAATTCTTGAAAAAACAATCTCTACCATCTATATTATCTTAGTACTGTAGTTAAGCAGGGTATCTGACAGTGAAATGTTTTCATAAAGAAACATCCAGTTCCTAACATGCCAGCATATGTCAGTTGACAAAAGTCCAATGACAGAAGTATCTTTTTAACGAAGGCTTTTTATACGCAACAAGCCCCTTTCCTCATCATCTTCAGTGTATTTGGAAGTTTTTTTAGCAGCACTGGCATTGGGGAGGACAGTGAAGGAGGGCTGTATAGGGTTGTCATAATTCTCTGCCACAAAACCGGGACAAAAGTATATAGGAAAAACCCACCCGTCCACGCAAGTGACTCACCCCATCTCTCAGCACTTCTCGCCGGCCACGTAGCCTGACTGTAGCACGGGCAGCAACAGCATGATGGCTGGTGGCAGCCAGGAGGGTTATGACAGGGACCCCCTTAACTGCAGGTGCTGTAGGGCCCTTAAATTGACCCTGCCTCCCCCCCCCCCCCGGAAGCCTTCCCACCGCCACTGCTGGGACTGGGGAGAGGCAAGAATGGAGGATGGCTCTCTCTTCCCTCAATCCCACCCATGGAAGCATTCCTGCCACTGCTGCTGAGTCCAGGGAGGGAGAGGAATGGAGGATGGCTCCCCCTGTGGAAGCCTTCCTGCCACCGCTGCTGGGACCAGGGAGGAGGAGGAATGGAGAATGGCTCTGCTCCGTGCCCTCCCCCCATGGAAGCCTTCCCACAACCACTGCTGGGACCTGGGAGGGGGAGGATGGCTTTCTCCTTCCTCCCCCCCAGGCCTTCCCACCTCCACTGCTGGGACCAGGGAGGGGGAGGATGGCTCTCTCCTCCTCTTCAGAGGCTTTGCCTGCCTTCAACAGAGGAGAATGCTGCCTTCAGCAGAGGAAGCTGGAAGAATCCTGGATCTGCTGCTTCAAGCAGCCCAGCCGGATGGGACTATTTTCAGTTCCTTCGATCTGGGATTTTCTCTGTTTTCCAGCAGTAATGGCAAGCCTACTGCAGTGTCAGGTTGTAGCAGCATGTATGCAATAAATAGTACAATAAAAGCTTGAACTCGGAAAGAAGAGAATTCTATCCAGATTTATCCTACTTGTGGTGTGCATGCTTATTTGCAACAGGCAGGATAAACAGAAGCTGCCTCCAGAATCCCAAACTAGGCATGCATAAAAAGTAAAACAAAGAGAAAAGAGGAAAGCAGATGGACCTGCCTTACCAGCTATTCCCAGCATGTTAAAGAACCACAGATCTACTATATATAAGTCTGGCCACCATAATGGAAATCATAAGAAAAGTGGAGGCTGGAAGAAAATAAATAATCCCTGGATACATTTTGGGAGAAGCTTAGGAGGTTCAAAATGCTTTTGTTCACTTACACAAGGCTTGCCTGTCCTGATTGTTTCCTTTTACATGTGCATATTGTTAGTTTTGAATAAAAGGTTTGTTCAAACTTTTTTTTTTTTGTAGTGTAAGAACTATACTTATTCTTTCCATTTATTTCTCCCTCTGGTACCAAATTTCCTGTTAAAGAAGTCATTCCCAGGAACACATCTACCTCATTAATGGAGGTATACCTGTATTCTTCTAGAGAAGCTAAATAAGCTTTGTTTGAATGGTTTAGTGTTAGAAAAATTAGCTTCATTGAGCTCCAAGCTTGTGTGTTCATTCCTTCTCTGTCATAGCTACAAGGAGAAGATCAATAACTTTTGTTCCATTTTTAGATCTACTACAGCTGCTAAGCCTAGTCAAACTGGCGAATCAGACTTTGGTTTAATGTTGTATCCTGTTGCAGCTACTGTATTGATATCAAAAACCATTTTCTATGGTCAAGATCCAGTTGCTATTCCCAGCTAGAATAGCTTGACTGGGGTATTGACTGAATTTTAAATCAACATGGATGAAAACTGCACTGATTCAATGGATATACTGGACTTGGAAATTGCAGTTGGATTTAGATTCATAATTTCTATCATATTCTAGTGAAACCAAACAGCAAAACATAAGGTGGCCCAGTCATCTTGATTTGCAATGGTGGCAGATATGCACTATTACCCCAGAGGGCCCTTGCAAATTGTCTCACTATGTATCCATCCTGCTGACCATTTCCTTTGGGTGATATAAAGCCTTGCTTTCATCTGTTGTTCCTGGTATCGGTTGTGTCTGTGCAGATATCCTACTGTCATTATTTAGAACTGTGTTTATTTATTTAGAGCACCTATATGGTTCTGTTTGCCTTTGTATGATGCCCTGTGAATGCTAGTGGCATACCAAAGATGCCTAAATGAATAAAATAAAGCTGACTTGTATGTCTGTCTTTCTGTGATAACTTTGCAGCAATTCTTCTACTAGACCCTGCTACTACCAGCTTTCTAAAAACAGCTTACTCAGCAAATAATATCATATGATAACTCACAATTTTTCTGTTTTATTTCCTCCACCTTTGGAATAAGCACTTGCTTATAAGAACATGTATTCTGACTGTTCCCTTCTTTTCTGGTACCTTATTTAATAGTCATAATTATTATTTATTCTCTCAAATTTATCACATTATTGCTCTCACACATTAAAGGTCATAACTCACTGAATTAAACAGAAAAGAACAGGAAGCTAGAAAAGGTCTGATGAAATCCCTTTTAATTTAGTATTCTAATCTCACACAAAAATTCTGCTAAAACTCACATTAACATCCTGTTATGTTTGATTTTTGCAGGGGGGGGGAGGGCTTGGTCAAAATCTATTCCATTTTTCTCAAATCTAACAGGCTTTATGGCCACCCATTCCAAGATTTCTTTTCCAAGTATAACCTTGTTCACAGCCCCATTCCCCACTCCATCCTGAAGTCTTTTGAGAGGTGACAATGTGATTCAAACACAAAAGAGTGGAAAACAGAAACATATGCAGGGAAGTTGGGAGGGAAGTAACAATAAGTGAAGCCAACTAATTCCAATCCTACCATCAGCTTAATTTCAGGCGAAAATACACATATACAAAAATAGAATAGACAAAGCATCCTACCTTTTCAAACACATTTAGAGTTTACTGAAGCTTCAGGACAGGAAATTCCATGATATTTCAGCAATGTAGCTCTGAAGATACAGCCATAAATATACTTTCTGTCTACTTATATAGCTGATATGAGATTGGGGCATAATTATAGTATCTGTCTACTTCACTTTACAATAAAATTTTAAAGAATTTTAAATAATGCAATATTATATTTCCTCTGTATAACAGGAAGTTATCTATGCAGACCAGTAAAACTTTTCAAATTAAATGTACCTTTTATGATGTAATCATATATTCCTGCTCAAAAGAAAAAAGAAATATATATTTCACTTACCACACAGATATTAGCTGACTTTCTCTATTACACAGTTCAGAAATGAACACCTCCATATCATCTCAGGAACTATTTACATAGGAATTTTACATTTGTTTTATAAACCTGAAAAAGAACAGAGTTAGTGAAATCCTGACTTTCCTCTGAGCACATCTGCATAGCTAGGAAGTTTAATATCATAATAATAACATTCTGGAAATTTACCCCCTCCCTGTCAAAAGATTTCCATTTGATTTGTTTTTCACATATGCATTGTCCTAGAAACATTTACTTCATGAATATACAGTGAAGCAGGCCAAGACACTGGAAATTCAAGAACTGAGAAGAGAATCTGTAAAGTTTCATGTTGTTTTGGCATACAGTTTTTGAGCATTTTAGCATTTTTTTCTACCTAGCACTCTGTGCAGAAAGGTTCCAAACAGGACTCTAATGTGAATGTTCAAATTGGAATTTATTTTGATAAATATTAAATTAAATTATGTTTTAAACACATCCTTGGACAGGTAATTTATTTGTTTTACTTATTTAAAATATTTAAACCTCTTTACTAGCAATGGTTCCCAAGCCAGCTCATTGTGTGTATTCAGATATTTGCTACACTACTGATCCTGTTAACCCTTTTTATCTCCAGTGGCTGATAGCTCAGCTTGATTGATCTTGCATTCATGATTCCATTCTGTATTTCTTTATCTTCTACATAGTACATGTATCCTGAGCATTCTTCCTATCCTTTCTTCAAAATTCTGCATGCCGCCCCTCCCCTCCATTTCTCCATTGTTATCTCCCACCATATGCTTAATGTGAACTTTGGTCATCCAGCTCCACCCTCCTCAGCTATCTGAAGGTCTCCCCTCCCCTCAGAGAATTCAACCCTTTCCTCTTTCTGTCCCATATGTCTGGAATTGAGTGTGCCTGCAATGCTTGTTACTTTCTTCAGATCTATCAAATATCCTCCAAACATGTTTAATGGTCTCACATGGAAGTTGGCACAAATTTGTTTTGTATTGCTTGAGAGGGAAGAGAAGTCAAATAACAATAAGAAAAGTTCTGTAGTGTGATCATATTAATCTGAAATGGCTACTGTGAGAAGACTGAAAATGTCAGAAATATCCTGTTAACCTCAGGTAGGGGCGGCTTGGGGCACTAATGAATCTCCATGCTTGAAAGTCTCCCTTTGTGTTCTTGTAGCCATTAGAAACACGGAAAAGTCTCACTGCCTGCTTTCAGAATGTAGAGGAGCCAAAAAGTGGGTGTGGGTATCCACTTGTGTGAGAACCACTGTGGTGTAGTGGTTTGAGCATTGACCTATGAGCCTGGAGACCAGGGTTTGAATTCCTGCCCTGCCATGGAAAGCCTGTGGGTGACCTTGTTATCCTAAGAGGTGGGGATGCTTTAGAGCCCACCCATGATGCCAAAATCTTGTTCAATATTTGGTGGAATTATTTGCTCAAAAGGAGGCCTGGGAGAGGAGGATAACTTCGGGGATCTTTTCACTTATGTATACCAGTGCTAACTGTAGAGAGCACTCCAGTTAAAGTTAAATAAATTATTTTATTGGAATAACACAAATGTGAACTAACATACACAACACGCGTGCTTAAGAACCATAGAAGACTGTAGCAGAGTAAGACAGAAAGGTTAGATAGAGAGAGGGGGGTTTAGGAATATAGGGTGATAGTTAGCAGCCTTGAAGAGAAGAGTTCTGTGCAGTGAGGATACTCAGACAGGCCTCTGAGGGTGGCAAAGGAGGTTCCAATCCGGGGGACACTGAAAAAGAGAGTGAATAGTCTGTCCACTGTGGCACATTTTACCATCATTAGGTGTCTAATATTTACAGTTGCCCCTCCACATTCGCGAACTTGACATTCGCGGTTTTGCTTATTCGCGGTTTTGGGAGGGCCCCCGGGCCCCCCCAAAACCGCGACACGGGGCCTCCAGAGGCCCCGTGAAAGCACTGGGAGGGAGCGGGGAGGCCTCCACAGGGCCTTCGGAGAACCTCCGGAGGCCCCGCGAAGGCCTTGGGAAGGAGGGGGGAGGGCCGGGGAGGCCTTCACGGGGCCCCCGGAGATGCTCCGGAGGCCCCATGAAGGCCCGGGGAGGGGGTGGGGAGGGCCGGGGAGGCCTCCATGGGGCCCCTGGGGTCACTCTGGGAGGGCGGGGGGTGGCTGGGGAGAGCGACCACGAGGCCTCCGGAGGCCCCGGGGTCACTCTGGGAGGGCAGGGGGTGGCTGGGGAGAGCGACCATGAGGCCTCCGGAGGCCCCGGGGTCGCTCTGGGAGGGCGGGGGGTGGCTGGGGAGAGCGACCACGAGGCCTCGGGGTCGCTCTGGGAGGGCGGGGGGTGGCTGGGGAGAGCAACCACGAGGCCTCCGGAGGCCTCGGGGTCACTCTGGGAGGGCAGGGGGTGGCTGGGGAGAGCGACCACGAGGCCTCCGGAGGCCCCGGGGTCGCTCTGGGAGGGCGGGGGGTGGCTGGGGAGAGTGACCACGAGGCCTCCGGAGGCCTCTGGGTCATTTGGGGAGGGCGGGGGGCCGCCGGGAACAGCCACCGCGAGGCCTCCGGAGGCCTCGGGGGTCGCTTGGGGAGGGCGGGGAGCGGCCAGATAGAGCGACCACGAGGCCTCCGGAGGCCTCAGGGTTGCTTGGGGAGGGTGGGGGGAGGGCTGTCATTATTCGCGGAATTTTCACATTCGCGGGGGGTCTATGGAACCTAACCCCCGCGAATGTGAAGGGACAACTCTATACCGTATTCCTTACCTTGGAGCAGACAAAGGAAACTGAACCTCAACTGATTGCTTTAATTGCTGGGAGGTAGAAGAAACAATTTCTCCAGAGCAGCAGGAACTGTCTTAATGGTTCTACAGCCCCCATAAACTTTGCATGACCCCTACCCAAGATGGCAGCCGGGATCCGTTTTAAATCTTCCACTTACTATGGTGCTCACAAGCTCTCCTATGGTGAAAGCAGAAACACAAGTCCCCTTTGTGTGCTAGTAATACCAGCTTGACAGTAGATGAGGGCCTCTGACTGTATTCTCCTCTATATGACACACACACACTTAAAGAGACATAATGATACAGACATATATTGGAAGAGTGGGCTTGAAATGGTAATAGCTGTAGTCTCTGCAACTGTGTACATAATCTAGAACGTAGATCTAAATATGTTTAGTATGAACCACAGTTAGAATGTTGGACAAAGAAAAAAATACTAATCAGGTTAATCTATTGCAGAATTATGCAATCTTTATATTACTTCAATGGTCAGAACATATACCTGGTTATTTATGAAGACATACAGTACTAATAGCGCTGAGAAAAAAATGACAACTCCCTATATGTCAACATAAATCTCTGAGAACATGGAAACTCCCTGTACGTCAATATAAATTGGTAATCTCCCTGAACACTTTCATGTTTTCTTTGGTGTTTCTTGATTGTTTCTGATTGGACTCATTATGTTTTTCAGGGGAAAGAGTTGTTTGGTATGCTACTATTGTCTGGCCTGGATATTTGTTATTTATTGCTGGTGGCTATTGATTTCATTAATTTATGCTGTTATATTATAATATGGGTTTTTGTTATATAAACCATTGTGCTAGGGATTTAACCTTTAAAAGGAACCTAAAAATAGGTTTTTAATTAAATTAAGAATAAATGAATGAATGTATGAATAGGCTTCTAAGTTACAGAAAATGCAATAATTCTTAACTATTCTCTTTGGTTATCTTTGTCTCAGACATGTATGGAGGCATGTCATTTAGAGCAATGAGATGTAAGCATCTTATTTATATTCATAAATTGATTCCAAACTTAGCAGTTTTTAATAAATAATATACTTCCTTTAATCAAAGTTTCATTGCTTCAGTAGAACAGAATACCACTGTTTCAAAGGTGCATCACTTAACTGTGTCTCCCAAAACTGATCTAGTGATTAACGAATTGTCCTTTTGAAATTTGTGTGTTGACTATTAGAAAGTGCTTATAGACTGGTGCAGTCATATATTAATTAAAATCATATCCTATTACTCTGAAAACCCAGTAACCGCCAATATATTCCATATTATAAAGACCTGACTTTTTTTTAAAAAAAAATAGCTAACAGATTTACTCCATAATAATCTGAAAAGAAGCCGATCCTATAAAAAGAAACACACATCGGGATGTTCTTCGGAGTTTTTTCACTAGTATGAATATCTTCACTGTTATTCATTCAGACTGCCTCTTGTGTTTGTGCAATTGTTTAATTAACGCTTGTCATTGTGCATCTTGAACGTCTGATTAAATGTTATAAAGTATTAATTCATGATAGTGTAATGAAGGGGGATGCACATTTGCTTAAAATGGATCAACAACTCTCTTATGTGGATGCTGAATATTGCTCTGATTTTCGCTTTTAATCCACACTACACAAATAATCCAGTTTGAAAATGGATTATTTGTCATGGCTCCTTCCTATGGAACCCTGGGATTTGTAGTTTTACAAGGTTTTTAGCCTTTTCTTCCCAAGCATGCTGGCACCTCTCCAAACTACAAATCACAGTATTCCATAGGAAGGAGCCATGGTAAATAATCCAGTTTCACATATGATTATTTGTGTTTTTTTAATCATTTGACATGAGTCCTTCCTATGTTTTCTAATCATTTCAATTCTTTGTCCTTCATGTAAAAATTGGACTGAGATAAGCATGAGGAACTTTTGAGAGAGGAGGAGAGTGGTGGATATGAGAGAGAAAGAGACTGTGGTCAAATCCACACTACACAAATAATCCAGTTTGAAACTGGATTATTTTCCATGGCTCCTTACTACTTAATCCTGGGATTTGTACCGCAGTTTCAGAAGGCCTTTAGCCTCCTCTGCTAAAGAGTGATGGTGCCTCAGCAAATGACAAATCCAAGGATTCCAGAGGAAGGAGCCATGGCAAATAATCCAGTTTCAAACTGGATTATTTGTGTAGTGTGGAAAATGTGAAAAAAGCAATGACAGTGACATGACTAATATTAAAGAGTATCTGTTGGCAAGCATTCACACCCTCATGGATGATCTCTAAAGGAGAAGTGCCACCATACCTCTGCCTTCCTCTCCCTCTCCAAACCAGGACTTTATTGGAGCCCCAGGACAAATCCACACTACACAAATAATCCAGCTGGAAACTGGATTATTTGCCATGAGTCTTTCCTGTGTTTCCTAATTGTTTCAATCCTTTGTCCTTCATGTAAAAATTGGACAGAGAGAAACATGTGAGGAACTTTTGCGAGAGTAGCAGAGTGGGGGCGGGGGAATATGAGAGAGAAAGAGAATGTGGCCAAATCCACACTACACAAATAATCCAGATTGAAACTGGATTATTTGCCATGGCACCTTTCTGCGTAATCCTGGGATTTGTAGTTGTAGAAGGCCTTTAGCCTGCTCTGCCAAAGAGTGCTGGTGCCTCAGCAAACTACAAATGCCAGGATCCCATAGGAAGGAGCCATGGCAAATAGTCCAGTTTCCAACTGGATTATTTGTACAATATGGATCTGATCTTGGGACCCATCTACTGAAGGGGGGAAAAAATCTAAGATACCTTGTAGTATTGGCATCTTGCAGCAGCAGTGACATGTCTAAACAATTTTTCTGGCCTCGGAAGCCCCGATAAGCCTCACATTCCTGATGGCGGCCACGAGTGATTTACTCATGTTAGTTATTCACCGCTGCTGGCTTAAAAAAAAAAAAGTCATCCCAAGGTGCACTGGTGTGATAGAGCAATTTTCCAATATTACAGGAAAGCAAATCAGAAAATATCCTATTTTATTGCTTTAGCAAGCAATAAATCCAACATGGCGGCAGCAGGCGCTTGCCCTGCTAGCAAGCCCCGCCCCCGTTGTCGCCTGGCTAATCAGCTTTATGCTTCCCTTCGAGTACGGGGAAATCTACAAAGGCTTTTAAAAGGCTTTACCCTGTTGTTTTTGCCATTTTGGGCCCCCTTCTGAATAGCGCTGGATCCTGTTTAGACAGGTAGGATTCCCAGCGAATTCCATGAGGGCTATTTTCACCGTTTAGATGGGCCCCTGGTTTGGAGCCCCAAGCCAAATCCATACTACACAAATACAGTAGGACCCCTGTATCCCCTGGGGATTGGTTCTGGGTGGCCCCGTGGATACTGAAAACCGTGGATAATAGCGAACATCATTGAAAATAACAGGACTTCTGTTTTAAATTAACATTGAGGTGCCTTGGAGGACTTAAAAATGGCTAGAGAGGACTCATTTTCTAGGAAGACTCTATGGTAGGTGTGCTGCCTAGTGTCCCGTGGATAACTGAATCAGTGGATAACTGAATCAGTGGATACAGGGGTCCTACTATAATCCAACTGGATGATTTGCCATGAGTCCTTCCTATGTGTCTTAATAGTTTCAATTCTTTGTCCTTCATAATTTAATTAATTTAATATAATTTAATATTATTTTAAGGGGTGGGTGGGCTAGGGTATTGTAATTATGGACTTTTTATATTGTAAGTCGACCCGATTGCGCTGCAGAGGGGCGGGATAGAAATAAAATTTTATTATTGTTGTTGTTGTTGTTATGTAAAAATTGGACCGAGAGAAACCTGTGAGGAACTTTTGAGAGAGCAGCAGAGCGAGGTAGAGGGGGCAGCGGAATATGAGAGAGAAAGAGACCGTCCGTCGTTTGCTCCTTTCTCTCTGCGGCTCTCCGATGGAGCCGGGGCAGAGACTCCCAAACCCCGGGGCAGCCGCCGCGCTCCTGTCAGCAGCCCCGCCAAGAGGGAGCCTGTCTTCTCCCAGAAGGGGAAGCGTGGAGGGCGGCTGGAGGTGGAGGCGGAGGAGGAGGCGGCGGGGAGGGACAAAGGGCGGGAGGCAACCTCAGGGCAGGTGACACCGAGTTCGGCTTCCCCAACCAACCAACCCAGGAGTGTGCCTGCTCTCTCTTTTACCTCAGACCTTTGCCTAACCTTCCCGCCTTTTCCAAACAGAAACAAAACAATAACCCCCGGGGCGTGAGGGGAGATGAAAAAAAACGAGCAGCCCGGGATTATCATAATAAATCCCTTTTAGTTTGCCTTCAAGAGAGGCAGCCGGAGTGACAGCGGGAGGGAGGGAGGGGAGGGAAAGAGAAAAGCCAGCCGCCACACTCAAAATGCACCTGAAGGACAAAGTGGCTCTGGTCACTGGGGCAGCGCAGGGCATAGGCAAAGCCTTCGTGGAAGCCTTGCTGGAGAAGGGCTGCAAGGTAAGTGGGGAGGAGGGGATGGGGGTCTCGGAGGGAGAATGCCTGTCTTCCTTCTCTGGTCGCTTCCCTCACCTGTGCGTCTTAGGTTGAAGCCTTTTTTTGCAGAGCCTCTGGTACCACCAAGCTGGCTCCTCCTTTTAAAACGTTTTTTTTTTTGCTTCCCTCACCTGTGTGCCTCAGGTTGAAGCCTTTTTTGCAGAGCCTCTGGTACCACCAAGCTGGATCCTCCTTTAAAAAACATTTGTTTTTGCCTCCCTCACCTGTCTGCCTCAGGTTGAAGCCTTTTTTGCAGAGCCTCTGGTACAACCAAGCTGGATCCTCCTTTAAAAAAATTTTTTGCATCCCTCACCTGTGTGTCTTAGGTTGAAACCTTTTTTTTTTGCAGAGCCTCTGGTACCACCAAGCTGGATCCTCCTTTTAAAACATTTTTTTTTTGCTTCCCTCACCTGTGTGTTTCAGGTTGAAGCCCTTTTTTGCAGAGCCTCTGATACCACCAAGCTGGCTCCTCCTTTTTATATTATTATTAGTAGTAGTAGTAGTATTTTGTGCACGCTGCAAAAAACAACACCTCAGAACAGATTTTTTTAAATTTTGCTTTTACTTTTTCCTTTATATACCAAAACATGTATTTGTAATGGTTTAATACAAAATTTAATATTAAGAAAAAATAGAACTGCTTGGCTTTCCTTAACCCTCATGGAATGTGGAGTGTGTTTAATTTAGAAAGATATCTGTCATTTAAAAAAAAAAAAGATGACCACCAAATAGTTAGGTATTAAGATCATTTTGAGCAGGACCAGTTTAAAGAATTTGGGGGGGACCATATGTTTATCTCAGGTCAGTGTAACCTAACTCAACCTAAGCTATTCACAGTACATGATATTCAGATTATTACTAATAATGTTTTTGCAGGAGGAGGGTTACTATGGGGCCCCCACAATGATGGGGCCCCCTGCGGATGCTGACGCCGCTGGTGAGATGTCATTTTGTTCTTGCTAGTGGCTTTTCTTGTTTAGATGATCATAATGCAGGAAACATGCAGTTCCATAAAAGTAAATTACAACATGTACACCAGAAGCTGAACAGAAGGAAGTTAAATGTAGTGTTAGATATGAGTATGGACATATATGATAAATCAGCATAAATTATATATGTGATTACAATCCTTGAATGAACAGATAGAAACAAGGATAACGTTTAATCTTAATTGGATAATCAAGCGAATGGTTTTGCTGATTTTATGTACAATTTTATGTGACAGTTGTAATAGTGTTTTTATAATAAAAGTGACTTTTAAAAAATGTGGAGTGTGCAGCTGGTGTATTGCAGCTGGGAGATTACACATGTTTCGAAGTAAAGAGCATTTCTGTGTCAAAATTTAGGTTGCTCTATGCGTATCTGTGTGTGCACAGGAAGACGTGCACACCACTGCCTGTGTGGATGCTTGCACACTATATCATATACACATGAAATCTCCACAGTAATATTTGTATCTTTCTGTGGTTATGAAGGGTCATGTCCATATTTGTGTGTGTGTGTGTGTGTGTGTGTGTGTGTGTGTCTGCCTGTCTGAATCCATAGTTGTTTGCCGTCAAGTCAGCTTAGATTTATGAAAACTCTATGAGTGAGAAGACTTCTGAGAGCACCAAGAGACCCTGTTATTAATAGCCTTGCTCAGGTCTTGCAAACTGAGAGTCATAGCTTGCTTGAGTTAATCCACCTGTGTCGTGATCTTCCCCTTTTCCTGCTGTTTTCAACTTTTCCAGGCATTATCATCTTTTCCAGTGAGCCATATGATCTCATGATATTCCCAAAGTATGATAGCCTCAATTTTTTATTTTCAGCTTCTAGGAAGAGTTCAGTCTTGATTTGCCCTTGGATGCATTTATCTGTCTTTTTGGCAGTCCATGGTATCTGTAGAAGCCTCCTCCAACAACATATTTCAAACAAATTGATTATTTATATTAGAGTCAATTGATATCACTATAGAATCATAGAGTTGGAAGTGACCTCAAACGTCATTCAGTCCAGTTTGCTGCTGGTGCAGGGATATACACATATCCAATGAGAATTATAGTCACAGTAAAATCCTGTCTACACTTAAATAGAAATTCCGCTAAATACAAGTGTGCTTACTCTCTCAAGAGTGGTTTCCCCACATTGCAATCCTAGCCATCCTTGCTAAAGGAGTCAGTCCCATAGAACACAGTGGGAATTACTACTGAGTGCATAAGATTGCACTGTTAAACATACAGAGTGCGTAATCCTATATATATGGAACACTTACAGACTCATATATTTAAATAGAAAAGATACTTAAAGTTGTTTGGATCATATACAAATTATATTTATTTATTTATTTATTTATTTATTCCATTTGTATCCAGCCTTTCTCCTTATGCGGGACCTAACATGACATAACAAATAGTATATATCAGATTTCACATTAATTCATATAAAGCTATTGTATGTACAGTACAGACATTGTGTTTGCTTATCACCTTCTCAAGCTGCCTGTCTCTCCCCACCTAAGACACAATGAACCTAATCTTTATAGGCCTTGGCTGATCATTATCCTTTATCTCCTTTTCACATAGGTAGCCCTTGTGGATCTGAATGTGGAAGTAGGGAAGGCTTGCAAAGATGCCTTTGACAAGCAATTTGATGCACAGAGGACCATCTTCGTTCATTGTGATGTTTCAAATGAAGAAAAACTAAAAGGTAAAGCAGGGATTTATTTAAAAAATATTTCATGTTCTGTTTATCCTAGGAGAGAAGACAGGACATCTAGGAAAGAAAACAGAACTTAAAAACTTTGCAGTTAGGGATTCTGAAGAAAAGACTACATCCAAGAAGGGTTTACAAAACTACAGTATGTACTAACTCTAAAATATGAAATATTAAGGATGCATGTTCCAGGCTGAATGAGTTGACATATTGTAAAAAAAAAAGATATCACAGAGTATTTATCACTCTTGTACCAAAGCCCCTAGATTTTACAACTACTGTGTGTGTGTGTGTGTGTGTGTGTGTTTTAAAAAGAAAACATATTTTAAAGTGGAATTTTCTTTCCTTTAGATATTGAAATTGAACATTCGTAAAAATGAAATCAAGAGTCAGATTTCAGTTTCTATAATGCTAATGTAGGGAAGACAAAATGTTTGTGTCAAAAGAGTTGCTGGAATAAAAATAAGGCCAACTAAGACCAGACATTTTGAAAAGAATGAATGTGTCATGCTGAAGCCATCCAGAACTGAACTGTGTTAGGATGATGTTCTGAGAATCCAATCATCATTCTACCACTGCTGAGTTAAAAGGAACTTTGTGACCTCTGGGAGAGGAGATGCCAAAAGGCTGACTAGATGCTGAAGTCATGTAATCTTCATAGGCAGAGTCTTAAGATGGAATGCACAAATATGTTTGTGACTCTTCAAACATAAATACTCATAGATTAAACTCTGCTAGGTGTCATGCAGGTTTCAGGTTATATCAAGGATTGTAGATGACTAAAACACAAACCATCACACCAAGAAAATTAAATGATTCTCTAACAGGGAAGATAAAGACAATTGAAAAAAATATAATGAGATCTTCCGTCAGATGGTCTGGCAGGACTGCATGCACAATTGTGGCAGGTTGTATAGCCAAACCATGTATAGGTAATGTCTAATCCTAGGCAGAGTACCATCTTTCATTTCAGTTGACAGATGCTGAAGAGAAATAGTACCACGACCCTGACTAGTGATTCTAAAACCCCTGTTGTTTCCTTCCTATGTATGCCACATGCCCTGTCCTGGCTCCCCTAATGTAGGCTTCCTTCTAAGTTAGTCATATACAGGTTGAACATCTCTTATCCAAAATGCTTGGGACCACAAATTTTCCATATTTTGGATTTTTTTCAGATTTTGGGGATATTTGCATATACATAATGAGATAGCATGGAGATGGTACCCAAGTCTAAACAAGAAATTCATTTTATGTTTCATATACACCTTATACACATCGGACGTCTTAAATGTAACGGAAGCAGCCTCGTCATGTTGCGAGGCTACTGCGCTGCAGGGCGTCCCTTTTGCATGACGCCCGTCCCTGCCGGTACTGTTGCGGTACCGCAGGGACATTTGAGTGTAATATTTCAGCGATTTTTACTCACGATCAACTTTCGTGAGTAAAAATCGCTAAAATATTACACTCAAATGTCCCTGCAGTAGCGCAACAGTACCGGCAGGGACGGGCGTCATGCGAAAAGGACGCCCTGCAGTGCAGCAGCCTCACAACATGACAAGGCTGCTTCCGTTACATTTAAGACGTCCGAAAAAGTCCATAGCCTGAAGGTAATTTTGTACACAATATTTTTTATAATTTTGTGTATGAAACCAAGTTTGTGAACAGTGAGCGATCAGAAAGCAAAGGCGTCACTATCTCAGCCACCCATGTGGACAATTTTGGAATATTTCAGATTTCAGAATTACAGATAAGGGATATTCAACCTGTATAAGATTTCACTCTGAATCCATTTTTCCCATTCTGTTAAATTAAAGGTTACACTACAAAATAAGTATACTTGATGACGAATTAGGGGTGTCATATGCATGAATATAATCCTATGATTCAGTGGTTTCATTTAATCAAAATTCATCTTTCAGATTGCCATTATTCTAATATAAATGTTTAAAATAAATTTTACTTCCAACCCACCCTCCAATTTACTTACAGATGCATTTAAGAAGACATTTCATCATTTTGGACAGTTGGATATTTTGGTTAACAATGCTGGAGTAAATAATGAAAATAACTGGGAGATCACCTTACAGATTAATTTAGTAAGTACAATTTGTGCACTAAACATTTACACAACCCTCTCTTTTAAAAAAAGAGCATCTGTATTTTCTGAAGAGAGAAATATGGACTTTAGGAATTTAGAGGGGGAAAGTTATGTTTTTGATTCGTGAAGTTCTTTAGCAAGTAATTAAAAACCATACAAACTGATATAGTAATCTTAATTTAGAAGTCCTGGCTCCTTTAGAATAGATTTACTCTAAAATACATGTAGGGCCAATAATAGGCATTACTTACATGTGTCAACTTTCCTTGAACCCAAGATTTAACAAACATTAATTAAATAATCATTGATTTGTCTTGCCTGAGTGAACTTGGAGGGACAAATCTTTCCAAGTGTGCATAAAGCCTAGACTGGATTGAGTTTTCATAGTTCTCACACATTCTAAGGAGATTTTGAGATGGGAGGAAAGACCCCCACAGAGGTCAGGAGGAGGACGGGGCTGTCCTGCTTCCAGCGCTCTGTTTCACACACACCCGTCCTCTTCCCAACCTCCATTCATTCTCCCTCCATCCTGCTTTTATTTTCTCTCCGCTGTTTTTTTATTAAAGGAGCCCGTTAATAAAAAACAGCGGAGGGAAAATGAAAGTAGAATGGAGGGAGAACGAATGGAGGTCGGGAGGAGGACGGGGGCATGTGAAATGGAGCGCTGGAAGCGGGACAGCCCCATTCTTCTCTCAACCTCCATGGGGTTTTTTTCCATCATCTGAAAATCTCCTAAGACTACACTTTTTAAAAACTACAATAACTTTTAGGACTGCTATTTATAATTAACCACTTTTGAAATTGTAACCACCACCACCACACATTTTCTTGGTTCCTAAGCACAAGGTAATAGTGAATAACTGTGTTTCAATTCCACTTTGTGTTGTTTCCTTCACCAGAAGTAAATTATGAAAAATATTTCCATGATCTGCAAGTTTTTATTTTTGCCTCTTGGTATAAGCTAGCAAGTTCAAATGAATGGCTATGAAGCTTCTCTAGAGCTTGGGAAAGTTACTTTTTTGGAGGACAACTTCCAGAACCATCTGGCCATGCTCACTGGGTTTTTTTAGGAGAATCGGTTTAGAAAAGTAACTTTTTCATACATAGCTTTTTTCTCTGTCTTGACTCTATTCCTGTGAAAAGAATCAGGTGTGTTCTAACAATTCACCAACAATGGTCATTTGATACTAGTGTCATCATGCTACAAGATCTTTTAATCCTTCAGTGTACATGTTTTCATTAATTTGGTTTATTGAGACATTTTCTTTAGAAGAAATGAAACAATGCTTAGCCCTATCCATTTATTAGAATATTTGTAAATTGCCCTTCATATTTTAATAGAAAATCTCCCCACATCCCTGTCATATTCCAATATCCTGTAGCTTCCACCTGCAGTGGAGTCTTATTACATAAGCAAGGAGTGTTATCACCTCTTCCTGACCCTGGCTTCTCAGTTGGTAGGGTGTTATTTTTTGCAACTGGCCTGGGGAAAAGAGAAAGGAGAGAGCAGTGTAGTCCATGTGTAAAAGCAGGGCACCGTGTGCAAAAAAATGGGGACATATACTTTTTTCCTGTACTCCTTTTGATTTCTGTTCAGCAGAGAGAGAGAAGCACTGGAAGAGCAGCAGAAAAATAGCTTAGGGTTTATGGCATCAGTCAATCAAGTTGCTATTCATTTAAACTAAATGAGTAATGTGTGGCCCCTGATTCCCCCCACCAGTCCACCAAAGCCTACCAACCCCACAAAAATATAGGCATGATTCTGAGCATTTTTGCCCTAAAATTGCTCATAAAGCCCCCCCAACACATAGAAATGTGCAAACATACCTTATCCCACCCCACAAGCACTCCATTTTCTTCTGTAGTCACTCTCAAAATGGTGACGAGAAGAGATATGCTTTCACTTCCTGCCATCATTTTAAGAAGGTCTGCAGAAGAGTTTATTTGGGCCTGCTATGGTTGGTGTGTGGCCTGTGGTAGTGGTGGGGAGTCTGGGAGCGGACATCGGCCCCTGACTACCACAGATTTAAAGTCAACAGCCAACTCTCTTATTCACTGTGAATGTGTGTGTCTGTGTGTGCCTTCAAGTAATATCACATTGCACAGAAGTTGCATTAAATTAAGGCTAAGATTGATTATATGTATGTTGACTTATGGCAACCCCATGCATTTCATAGGATTTTCTCAGGCAAGGAATACTTAGAGGTAGTTTTGCCAGTTCCTTCCTCCATCCAAGTGCTAACCAGGGCTGACCCTGCTTAGCTTCCAAGATCAGACAGGACCTGGTGGCTTAAGGGTTGTGGTTGTTTTATGTCATTTCTGACTTATAGTAACCCTAAGGCAAACCTATCAAGGGTTCTTGGCAAGATTTGTTCAGAAGGGGTTTACCTTTGCCTCCCTCTGAGGCTGAAAGAATATGACTTGCCCAGTGGGTTTCCATGGCCAAGTGGGGATTTGAAGGCTGGTCTCCAGAGTCGTAGTACAACACTCAGACCACTACACATGTTGGCTCTCATAGCCTTTAGGGTACAACAAAGTATTTTAGCTGGTCATTCTTCTGTCTTTTGGGGGGTTTTTTGTTTGTTTGTTTGTTAATGCTGGCTCCTTGAGAGTGCCCTATTTGAACACAATTTTAGGCTGCTGTCTTATGCATAGTTATTTGGCACAGGATGAGAAATTGCTATGCATAATATAATACTGCACAGAAGCTGCATTACATTGAGGCTAAGATTTATTATATGTATGTTAATTACTCAGAAATAAGACCCAATGTGTTTAGAGCATGTTTACTTTTAAATTAAGGAGCACAACAAAGTTCAATTATAGTTATTCCCATCCTCATATTTCTAGTTATCAGAATTTAGAAGTAACTTGTTGCAATTACTTTATAAAAATAACATAGTGAGTGGTAATGTAATTTTTATTTTTAGTTTTATTTTATTGGTACAGTAAGTGATGTTTCTGCTTTAATCCTACAACATTGCAGAGTGGATTGACTGGGCCATTTTGCATTATGAGCGTATTTTATTCAGTAATTAAAGTAACTTAAAATTATGTTGTAGTAACATGACAGACAGCTACAATGACCTATTATTTTTAGAATAGACAACAAGAAGTTAGAGTCACAAAAATAATAAGTAAGAAATTACTTTTAAACAGTAACTTCCCAAGATCTTTCAATTAAACATTATTTTAGTTTCAGGAACAAATTAACAAGTATCAAGTGTCTGCTGGAGCACAACTTCCCTTAGTAGCCAAGAAACAGCTCCATCTTCTGTGAGGTGAGGGGTTTCTGTCATGTAGTTCAGTTGGGTATTAAGAAGCCTCAGTTATCATAAAGGTTAAGTAAGTGCTGTTATCCAGAAGCCTTGAATGTTCTAATGTCCTCTTAGAACTCATTCACAGAGTAGGGTGTTACAACAGTGTCTAGTTCACCTTAGCACTGACCTTTGATGGTCTAATGACTGAAAGTCTGATGTATGTTTAAACTGTAGCAATTGGAGCATAGCAAGAGCTCTCAAGAATTGGGAAGAGTATCAACCTACCTATCAAGCTGTCCAAGGTCTGATGCACATTTAAATGCAAATGATTGTTAGGGCGTAACAACAATCCTAAAATACAAAGCTCCCAGAGCAACAGCCCACCAACCCATCTAATCAAGGCCTGGAATATGGATTTAAAATAAATCTGGTAACAACAAAACATTGGATGAAATTCTAATTAGGTATCTATGAATAGAAGGACTTTTGTTCTTGGATGAGACTAAGGGCTCATCTACACAACCCAGGATACACCAGTTCCCTGCTGGCCTAGTCTTCCCCAGTTACCTGTACTGAACAGGCTAGAGTCCAAACAGGCACGCTGGGCTGTCCCTGCAGCCACTGCCATTTTGTTTGCTGACTTGGAAGGAAGGAAGGGGCCCACAGCATGTGACAGAAGGCCTCCTGCATGTGTCCAGCCTTGGTCACATGCTGAGGGACTCCTTCCTGGCTTCTGGGAGAGCCAGGGAGATGGTGGCCACAGTGAGGGTGGTAACTGGGTGTTTTCCTATAATGCTTTATTGGCCTGCCTTCCCCTGTCTCAGCCCTGTATCTGCCCTGGGGACTACCCAGGGGCAGAACAGGGCAAATGCACAGCTTCATATGGACCTCAGGGCTCTGAGACAGGGGCAATACAGGGCATTTGGCCATGTAGACAAGCCCCATGATCCAGTTAAGGATCCTATTAGTGGGGAAAGAGAAGCAATTTCTCCTCCCACTGTACTCCAACTTTTAGTAGAGTTCTCTAGCCCTCTGGAACAGATATTCAGGTGCACAGGGAGCTATAAGGAGAAATGAGATTGGGTGATAATCACACCCTCTCCACACTAATGGAAATGTCCACCTTCTCTGTTCAGGGAATGCTTCTAGCAACAGGAGCAAATTTAGGATTCTGACGATTGAATTTTAAATGGAGTCTGCTGCTTGCACAGGCAGTATTGATTTTGATGTAGCTTTACTGTGGGTTGGATTTAATTTTTTATATTTAGTTTAGTTTTGTTCATCTTTATAGAAAGGTACTATTGTTGTTACATGTCTTCTAGTTATTTCCAACCTATGGTGACCCTAAGGTGAACCTACCACTGGGTTTTCTTGCCAAGATTTGTTCAGAGGTAGTTTGCCATTGCTTTCCTCTGAGTCTGAGAGAGTATAATTTGCCAAGGTCATCAAGTGGCTTTCCATAGCTGAGATGTGAAATAGCCATAGGAATTCCAACCTGGTCTCCTGGAGTTATAGTCCAACACACAAATCAATAGACCACATAGCAGTGTTTTAAAAGTAACTTTTTAAAATACTTTTAAAAAACAACAACCCAGGAGTTAAAATTAAAAAGGAAAATCCTGACCTTTCTTTGTGTGTGTGGTACACATCAAAGCACTTCTGTAAGTATTTTCCACTTAAATCAAAGGTACTTTAGTTAATTTTGAAAAAAGAATTCCTTCAACAAGAACCAGCATGGTGTAGTGGTTTGAGTTCTGGGCTCTGGAGACCAGGGTTCAAAACCCCACTTGGCCATGGAAACCTACTGTATGACCTTGGACAAGTCATATTCTCTCAACTTCAGAGGGAGGCAAAGATGAATTCCCTCTGAACAAATCTTGCCAAGCACACCCCATGATAGGGTTGTCTTAGGGTTGTCATAAGTCAGAAACAACTTATAGGCAGACAGCAGCAATGAAATGCCTTCAACCCTCACCTCAAGTTATTTTCTCTCAGGAGGGCAGAATTATTTGAGAGACTCGCATGAAATGAATAAAAGATCCAGAGGGATGTGTGTAAGATACAGAAGTGTCAAAAGAGGAACACTACATCAGTCATGCTTCCTGTCACAGTTTCTTTGGAATGTCCACAGCAGCTGTAAGAATACTTGGTGAATGTAATATCTCACATGCTGGAAATAATCTCCTGTGTTTACTTTTTAGTCAGTCTTACATATCTTTCTGTTATCTGACCTGGGGACTCCGTACATTTTATATTAATTGTCTGGCTTATGGCTGCCTCACAGGGTTGCTGTTGTTGTTTAAACCAAGGCTCAGGACATTGCCAACTTCTACTGGGACTATAGCATGGTAGGAATGGGAAGTCTAACCCAATGAAAATTTCCCGTGATCTAAAATTAGTGATAGGAATAAAAAACCACATTCAATTAACATCAATATTTCAGAATGCTATTTCACGTTCTGTTTTGGTACCACTTCAGAAGACCGTATTGCATGACTAGGAGCAGGACTAGAACAAATCACTGAAATATCCTCATATTAAACTGAAGTAAATGTGAGGTCAAGAAATGTCATTTGTAGTGCTTTTGGTTAAGACTCCATCCTGATGAAAGAATTATTACTCTATTTAATTATAAGGCGCTTAGTTGATTGTTCAGTTGAATAATTTGCATAATCATAAGCATTTAATATCTACAGGAGGACCCCCATATCCACTGATTCATTATCCACTGATTCAGTTATCCCCGGGACACAAAACAGCATACCTACCATAGAGTCTTCCTAAAGAACGTGTCCTCTCTAGCCATTTTCTAGGTCCTCCAAGGCAACTCTATGGTATTTTAAACCAAAAGTCCCATTATTTTCAATAGTGTTCGCTATTATCCACATTTTTCAGTATCTACGGCAGCACCCAGAACCAATCCCCAGCAGATACGGGGTCCTACTGTATTATCTATCTATCATCTTTGCATGTCTCAGATTTAACCCAGAAACTTGTGTAATAAATCATTGCCCTGCTCAAACATGATTTTTTTTTCAATTTTAGAATTTTTTCTTACAAACAGTGTAAGGGAATTGTCATGTTTATGTTTGTGTTTAGTTGAGGGTTTGTGGAATTTCCTCCCCATGTGGCCCACCTACCTCTAACATTGTTATCTATTCTGACATCAGTTTAATAAGTTATTTTGCTTCCAAGCATTTGACAGCATGAGATTAGCCAATTTCTCCTAAATACCCTAGAGAGGCACCAGATCCTGTCTGATCTGAAGCTAAACAGGATCCACTCTGGTTAGTACAGTACTTGAATGGGAGACGGCCAATGAATACCGGGTGCCATAGGCTATATTTCAGAGGAAGGAATCAGCAAAACCACCTCTGAATATATCTGGGCTAAGAAAACAGTATGAAATTCATGGGTCACCGTAAGTCAACAGGCGATTTGCAGACACATAAATACATACGATTGGCCTATTTTCCCAACTGAAGTATCTGCCTTAAACCAATTGACTATTCCTTTAATTTGTTATTTGTGGGAGATGTTAGTCTGTTTTGTGTGATGTATACCACTTTACATTTTAATTGTAAAATGCTTTTGATGTTTTTTAAAAAGACATCCAAAAATTGTAATAAATACATGTCATCTTCTCGCAACCTCTTTTGTTAAGTGCTGTTTCCTCTGCCTGGCTTTCTCTTTTTTCATTTTCCCTTCCTCTTTCTCCATCTCTCTAGTTTGGTTAAAAAATGTCCAGGGCACAAGGGGTGCACTTATGCAGTGAGGGAAAATGCTGGTTGTGTGTCCAGGCAGGATGCCCCTCCTCCCCTCATATACAATAAGACTCAGACACAAAATTAATAGGAAACATATTGGCAATAATGGCCACAACTTAATTGATGACAGCTGCAGTTGGTTGGCTCAAACACATGGATTCGGATCCAAACGTCAACCAAAGCACCTGCTGGCCGATGAATCTGTTGTCAGCCCATCTGCCGACAAGTACCAACTTAGGAGGTGGGGGGAGTCTGGGCAGGCTACTGGATGCCTGCCAACCACCTTGTTTTCCCCCTTCCACCACCAAAAGGGGGGGCATCCGTTAAGTGCATGTCCCAAACTGGCATGTCCTCCTGGACCATGCCCCCACCATTCTTCCCTGTGGGTCTCCTTGACCTTGTCCATGAACTTGATGGAGACCCCCCCGATACCGATGACCTTGATCGTAATCCATGCCAACTGCCCCCGAAAGTTGCGACAATGAGTAAATATATATTGCTGGGAGAATACATGACTTAAGGGTGGGTCAGCGGGTCAGCTCATCAAGAGCCACTGCTTGCTCTGGTGAGGCGGCCAGGAACTGATACCCGAGCGCTGGACTGGAGTGAACCCTTCAGGCAGTGTAGGCCCCTTGCCCCTCCCAGCCAATCAGATTTAAACCTGGAAATTGCATCTGATTGGCTGGGAGGTGACCCCCCCCATCCAATCAGGGTGACACAAGCCTTGTCCTGATTGGCTGCTGCTCCGCCTTCACCCAATCACCAGTGAAGCTAGCCAGGAAGAAGATGGAGAAAGCATGGCGTCGGCCATGGGGGTGGGTGGGTGGGGGCTCTGCCGGGACCACAACCTGACTGCTGGGTGAGTCCAGCAGTCCTATTGTTATAATAAGTACATTCATACTCAGTATTGGCTGAGAGTTAGGAATGGAGATTATTCACATTGATGGCTAGTTGTCAATTCAAAGTTAAGTCTTGATGAACATCACGCAGTATCTGTTGGATGAGATACAAAGGGTGGTTCTAAAATGTGAGGACCTCTAGGACAACAGCTCTCCAAGTAAACCCTTCATTGTTAATGTGAAATTCTGAGCATTTGAAATAATTTTTGTCAGATTCGGTTTTGCTCTACAGGGGCACCTACACTGTAGAAATAAAACAATGTGACACCACTTTAACTGGCATGGCTCCATCCTACAGAATCTTGGGATTTATAATCTGGTTAGGCACCACGCTCTTTGGCAGAGAAGGCTAAAGGCCTTGTAAAACTACAAATCCCAGGATTCCATAGGATGGAGCAACAGCACTTAGAATAGTGTCAAACTGCATTATTTCTACAGTGTAGATGCACCCCAGATTTTTAGTAGGGTCTATATAGAATCCCTGCAGTTAAATCAAGGGATAGCATATTATCTAGTCTTCACTTACGGTAAAACTGGCATGCTTAAGAAATCCCATCACTGTAGATTCGAAGATGGTGGCAAAAGGGGTTAGAGTACAGAAAAAAGAAGAAAATCTTGTTCATTTTATCTCTGCTTTTGAAACCTTTGAACACAGTGCACAATAATTTGCTTATATTGGAAGAGTTTTGTGCATTTATTGCAAGCAGGTGGTTTTCCCTATTTTTGTGGCAAATGTAATATCCCCATACTACAGCGGTGAAATTGGTGAAGTTTGAAATCCTCATTATGTCACATTACATTCAATAGATAACATATATATCATATGTAATATATTGCAGTGTAGGTTATGGTAGTTTGAAATGTTTGAAACTTTTTTTCTGATTAATTTGGCAAGCACTACAAGTACTTCTACTGTCTAATAGAAGAAAATCTAGAATGCCACATATTTACTGAAAATAAGAGACATGTTAAAAATAAATGCAATCAAAATCACGTTTCACATTATTTAGAAACACATAGGGAGATAAGAAGGAAAATATTCTAAACAGCTTTAAAAGGATTCTAGGAAAGAATTCTTATCTGATCAAAGATATATAGTGAAAGAGTAATTGTTAAATGTGCCCTGAAAGAATAAGTTGAATAGACTGATAACAGACTAAGATAATATTAAATGTGGTTATCTCCTTTGTGTTTCCTGTATCAGATTTCATTGATTAGAGGAACATATCTTGGTTTAGAGTATATGAAAACTGAAAATGGAGGCAATGGAGGAGCTATTGTTAATATAGCATCACTAGCTGGTAAGAAGATTGTGGTTTCATTTGTTTGTTTTACATTTTAAAATACTATCTCTCCATACTTCAGAGAGACTTGCATAAAATTCCTACACATAATGCAGAAGTAAACTAAAACATCCTGTCAGTCTTAAGATAAGTAGCAGCATTGTTAATGATGATGTTGTGTGCCTTCAAGTTGTTTCTGTCTTATGACGACCCTAAGGCAAACCTATAACATGGTTTTCTTGACAAGATTTGTTCAGTGGGGGGTTGCCATGGCTTTCCTCTCATGCTGAGAAAATGTGACTTGCCCAGGGTCACCCAGTGGGTTTCCATGGCTGAGTAGGGATTTGAATTCAGGTCTCCTGGAGTCCTTGTTCAGTACTCAAACCACTACATCACACCAGCTCCCCGACTCCAGACCCAGCAGCATTACAACAGAGAAATTAAAACAAATGGTGATTAAAGAACAATCTTTACCAGGTGCCTCAAATATTTTTAGAAAGGTGCTAAGTTAACATGTGTGGTGAGGACATTCCTACCACATTCCCCATAATGTTTAGGTAGACTTGCCCATGCTATGTTATTACACCATTGTACATGTTGGTGTCCCCACTCCATGTCATTGAGGTTGGAAGAACACATGAGGTTGGAAGAACACAGGGAGAGAACTGTTAGTTGTACTGCTGCAATGACGAGCAGATAAAAGATAGAATGTGTCTGATGCCATAGCGATCCTAGATCCCACTTTTGCATCTTGCTTCCTGGACCACCAGCAATCTGCTTCTATGCTAAGCCTAGCAGATTGAGCTCAGAGCTTGGAAAAGTACTTGTTTCGACAAAAATCCCTAGAATTTCCCAGCCATCATGCCCTTGGTTGGTTTTAAGGCATCCAAGAAAGTTATTATTTAAAACTCACTGTAGTTTGATATATGTGAGTCTTTTTCTATAGCATATGTTCAAAGCAGAACCTTTAAGCTCATCAGCACTGCATTCAAGGTATTAATGAGATACCTCTCTGAGAGAATGCCTTATGCCTTTACTTGATTATCCCAGAATTTGAAGTAAACAGTACCCCCAGGGCATTTGTGGATCAGACGTCCCTGGATGGAGCAGTTTTTGTTGGGTCATGGGTTCAGAATCTGCTGAGGATGGAAAACTTTTATTTTCTAGCACAGGAAACCTGCAGATCTCATGGCAGCATATAGTCTGTATAAGTCTTTTCCAGAAGGTCCTCAGATAATTCAGAGGTACCTAGGAAAGCAGAAGATAGTTTTTCTGTGCCTCTGTATTGATTCACTAGTGTCTACAGAAAATACATGTTAACCTATTGTTTACCTAACTGCTCAAACTATCAAGGCATAACACTGCTCTCTATTGCTGGAAAAATCCTTGCAAGGATACTCCTGAACAGATTACGGTAGTTCCTGCTATTGCAGAAGAACTTCTCCCTGAAAGCCAATGTGGCTTCAGAGCCAATAGGAGTACTACAGACATGGTATTTGCCCTTAGACAACTGCAAGAAAAATGTAGGGAGCAGAACAAGGGTCTCTATGTAATATTTGTCGACCTCACCAAAGCCTTTGACACTGTAAGTAGAAAAGGTCTGTGGCAGATCCTGGAAAGACTAGGATGTCCCCCCAAATTCCTTAAAATGATTATCTTGCTACACAAGGGCCAGCGTGGTCAAGTCAGATATGGTGATGCTCTTTCAGAACCCTTTCTAATAACTAATGGAGTGAAGCAAGGTTGTGTTCTTGCACCAACTTTATTTACAATCTTCTTTAGCACAATGCTCCAAAGGGCTATGGCATTGCTTGAAGAAGACGACGGCATCTATATACGTTACCGTACTGATGGTAGCTTGTTTAACTTAAGCCATCTGAGGGCTCACACTAAGACTCTAAACTATCTAGTCCGTGAGCTGCTCTTCGCCGATGATGCTGCCCTTGTTGCCCACACAGAAGCAGCTCTGCAGCGCCTAACGTCCTGCTTTGCAACAGTTGCAGAGCTGTTTGGGCTGGAAGTCAACCTGAAGAAAACAGAAGTTCTTTACCAGCCTACACCACAGGACGAACACCACCATCCCCACATTGCCGTCAGCAAATCTGTGCTCAAGTCCATTCAGCAGTTCACCTACCTAGGAAGCATCATCTCCTCAGATGCCAAGATTGACAAAGAGATCGATCACAGATTAGCAAAGGCATATAGTGCATTTGGAAGACTTCACAAAAGAGTCTGGAGCAATAAACACCTGAGGCAAAGCACAAAAATCAGTGTGTATAGTGCCATCGTACTGTCTATCCTCCTTTATGGGTCTGAAACATGGGTCACCTATCGCCACCACCTACGACTCCTCGAGCGCTTTCATCAGCGCTGTCTACGCACAATCCTAAATATACACTGGACTGACTATGTGACGAATGTTGCTGTCCTTGAGCAAGCAGGGATCACCAGCATTGAGGCCATGATATTGAGAACGCAGCTGCGCTGGGCAGGGCACGTTTCTAGGATGGAGGACCATCGCCTCCCAAAAATACTACTCTACGGTGAACTCGCCACGGGTCAGCGTAAGAGGGGCGCTTCAAAAAAGCGATACATAGACTCCATGAAACAACATCTCAGGCTCGGCCAAATTGATCACCAACAGTGGTCCGCCCTGGCCTCACATCGGGAGGCATGGAGACGCACTATCCTCAATGCTGCAGCCTTATTTGAGAACTCACGCCGAACAAGTCTTGAAGAGAAACGACAACGCAGAAAGAATCACAACCCAAAAACATGCTGTGCTTTTTGCAACCGGACTTGTTTATCTCGGATTGGCCTTTTTAGTCATCAGCGCACTTGCAGAAAGCGCGGGATGTGTCCTTCCTGAATCTTCGTTTGCGAAGAAAAGCCAGAGACCTAACTGTTGCATTGATCTTATTTTCTACAAGCATGCAGCTGACCTAATAAAGTAATACTAACCATTCCTAATAATACACTTGTTGTTTTTTGTGTGTTGACCAAAAAGAGAGTAATGGATCCATGGGGGTGGGGAAAGTGCTGTCCATTGGCCATATGTGGTCCACAGGGCATTTCAGTGCCCCCATGGCAATTTCTGTGGCCCTTTCTTCACCTCCCAAGTTGAAAAAAATAAAATACATTTTTTGGGGGGAACACCCCCAATGTTCCCTAGAGGGTAGGGTAATTTCTAACAGGATTTGACCTGAAAATGGACTTTCTGGTCACTTCCTGTTGGAAAAAAGGTCTTCCCTGGCCTAAAATGGTTCTGGGGAAACTAAACATGGCAGATTTGTCCTCCAAGCCCTTTAGGGGGTATAACTGAGGCTGCCACAGTGTCAGTGCAGTACTGACTATACTATGAAGCTCAGACAGGGTACTTAGCTTAGGTCAAGCACACCAGTTCCAGCCTTCCTGTCACGTACCCAGAATGAGTGCTGGTTGTTCAGGAGTTGCATAAGACTAAGTCTAAAGTGGGCTTCTTTGTCAATGGGAATAGTGAACCTACAAAGAAATAAAATGGGACCAAAGAGCAACCCATTCAAACTGCAGAAATCATAAGCATCATTGTCAGTACCAACTTTTTTAACACCGATGGCACACCTTCCATTTGAGAGGGTTGTACCCTCTCCATCACCTCTTCTCTCACTTCTCTATCCATGTTTTATAAAAGAAAAATGTCATTGATGCTGGAAGCATGATTCTACACTTGAGTATGGCCACTGCCTCTCTTCTCCTTTTATTGGGAGATAAACCCCCTGTGTCAATCCCCTAAATTCTACTGTACTTCTGCAGCAAGGTGTTGCTCTATTGTAGGAGCTTGGAAGCAGAACCTATGAGGTTTTTTTGTGTCTCTCAGACCTCCATGCAGACAATCTCTCCCCCATTTTTACAGCAATCTAGTCATTATGATTGCTTTAAACAGTAGATTAATGGATGATCTGCAGCGTAAAAACCAGTGATGATAAAATACACAAGTAATGTCATTATGTTTTAGGGACCATATTCTGATATAGGCTTCCCTTGGTTTTTCTCCTATTGAAAACCAATTAGTTTCACTTGGTTTTTCTCCTATTGAAGCCTGTTGAAGTTAGTTTCAAGTAAACATGTGTAGAGTATAACAACACTGCTAAGAATAAGAGGCGAAGTCTTATCTTTGAACTTCCTGTTGCTTGAAGTGTGCTGTTCATAGCTTGAGACTATGTATCCATTAAACATTATTATTTCCAGGTTAAGTACACAAGGGAAGTTATAACAATTAAAAACCAAAAACAAAACCCCACACAGTTTTCAAAGCACCAGTGGTACAAACCACAGCGGCGTGAACAGGGCTTGCTTCAGCCAAGCACCAATGAATGAGAATTAGTTACTACCAGCCAAAGAATAGGAAATGACTGGAATAAATAAGTTTACCAATTTGTAAATACTGCTAGAATTATGGTTCCAGTCCAAATTCTCACTTTCTGATTGCCCCCAAATACTGATGATAGCATATGCAACTTTAGAAATGCAAACAAATGCATGTAGAACCTGATCTTTCCAGGGCTACCCATCAGGCACTGGGTGGCAATATACCATTTTAAATTCCCTGCAAAATCCCACTATAATGCTATGTTAAAATGGCATGTGCACAGTGCTGCTCAAAGGAGCATCACCCTCAAGCCTGAAACGAGCCCGGGTGAATAAGAATGATGTTTTAAATACTTAATGTATATAAAGCCATAGTATAAATAATGCAGGAACTCATTTTTGTGCCCTAAAACACTGTCTAATGTTAACATTGTGTACGAGGGTATACATGAGATTTAACCGCAAGGACCCTTTTCCCCCATATTCATTAGTCTGTTTTTGTCAATTTCTAATTGTCAAATTTTCCTCAGTACTATTTTATGAGTACAAAATTGAAAAACAATTTATTTTCTTAAAATGCATTTTTAAAAAACCTTAGGAATATATATTAATTTGAATCCAGCTTCTTTTTCACAGATGGGAACATTTCCCCAAGTGGACTTCTCAGAATGTTCCTGCTGCCAGAAATAGGGAGGGGAGGCAATATTTTACAGAACCCTCTTTCTCTGCATTTTCCACCTCTCTAACTACAGTATTGTGGAGGGAACTCTGAAATCTCCTCAACAGATTTTTGATGGTATATAAGACTTCAAGGAGAAAAAGTAATCAAATATTACCTCTCCCTCATGCACCAGTGGGTCCTTCCACTGAATCAAAAGCCTCTTCTGGATGAAATGAGCCTTTCCATCCAGAGGAAACAGATTTTGGACCCAACCGAGAATATACCTGGGTGGGGAGGGATGTAGCTTCTCACTCTGATTAAGTTTTGCAAATGAAAGAACATACTGTTTCATCTTTGAAGACACTTTTCTTTCCTTTATTTCCACAGTCTGTCAATCCAGTGGAAACTGGCAATTGTTTTAGGGAAAAGTGCCTCAGCAAGACCATAACTAAAAGAAAATCTTCTTATCTCATTATTAGGGAGTGGTTGCTTGTTTAAAATGTATTTCCTTTCCTTCTTCCGACTTCCTTTTCCCTGTGTTCCCTTGTTAGAGGTTTATAGTGGGCAAGCTTACCACTGTTCTAATTCCTTTCTCTCAGTGTTCTGGAACATACAGTAGATGCTCCGGCTGGAGCTTGGATGCTCCACCTCACCTTTGTCCCAGCCCATAGTTATTGTTTGCCACAAACCCAAACCACTCTTTTCTGCACTTTTGCAATTTCTACAAATGTGGATTGAGAAGTTTCATGTACAAAATAAATAAATATATAAATAGAATGGTTTGTGCTTGTGAAGAAAAGCAAAATCGGTTATCCTTGTATCATATCATTTTTTGCACATATTTCTGAAATGTTCGTTTTTACGTTATTCTGTGTGTTATTTTGATAGCCTGGGATTATAAATAATGATCCATCTTGCTCCATTTTTCCATTATTTGAGCCAAAGCAAAGTTTTGCCTATACAGACACTTTTTTTTGTTTTCACAAGTATTAGTTATCAGAATTTAAATTTATTCTTCAGTTACTATCTGTGACCTTTTTCTTTCCATTATTGAAGGACTTTTGCCAGCTCCTCATCAACCAGTGTATTCTGCTTCAAAACATGGGGTAGTTGGATTTACACGTTCAATGGCTGTGAGTACAAGTAGCTGAAGAATCTCACAATTTTCCTTATGAAAAATCAACCTTCCACTTTTACCTTCTCTCAGCATCTAAAGTAGCTGCGTTATCTGAATTTCAGCTACCTTGATATTTTAGCTGCTGAAAGCAACTGTCTAGTTTACAAATAAGAATCACACTTGCTTTTTGGGAATCTGATTATCTGCATTTTTATTGTCTCTCATGTTATGCAATAAAGTGACAACAATTCTAAGAAAAACACCTGGTTGGCAGCAGCTTAAATTGATAGCTTTTTCCAGTTTTCACAAACATCTTTTGTATCCAATTTATTCAATTATTCAGTATCATGTGGATACAATTATAAATTTGCATACCTTCAATAGGTGTTGCATGGACAAAAATGGCAGATGTTGATCAAGTGATTTGGATATGAGTCTGTCTTCTTGCTACTTACTAATGGTCAGCAACTAGATTGATCAGTGGATCAATCTGAGCAAAGAGCCAATGGTCCAAGTCCATTCTTCTCTCTACTAGCAACTAATATTTATCTAAGACTTGAAACCTCAAATCAGCAAGCTCCCTCGTTCTGTGGTGAATTACATGAGACATACAAATAGTGTTGCCTATGTATATGTCTGTCCATTTCCTTTTTCTTTTAAATTCAGCCATAACAAGATTGCCTGGAGCAAAAGGGCTGCTTTGGGATATTAAAGGGACATGGATAAATGATGGACTAACTGTCATACAAATGTTGGTCGGATGTGGCCCACAGCTTGCTAGCTGCCAACCATGGATTTATAATATGTCTATACTATCAGTCTATACTATGCTATACTATACTATCAACCTTCCTCAATGTGGTGCCCTCTGGATGTTTCAGACTGCTAGCACCCTTAGCCATTGGCTATACAGGCTGGGTCAGATGGGAGTTGCAGATCAAAAGGTCTGTGACACCAAGTTGGGAAAGGTTGTGATAAGCCTTTTAAAGCAACAAATCATTAAATCATAGTTCAGCATAAGGCCCACACTATTACAAGTAAGCAGTATGCCCACTTCATAAGAAACTTTGCTTCTTTAACTCTTATACAATAGCAAACAACATACCTTGAGTTAATACCAATCAGTATTCCGTACTATGCCTTTTTCTTTTTCTTTTTTCTTTTTGCCATTAAGAAGTCATATACAAATGTTGATAGAGAGGCAAGGTTTGGTAATATAGTACTAACAGTTTTGTTGATTGAACAAAATAAGATTTGTAAGTACAGGTGAGGAGTATTTAGGACACAGGAAGATACATTTTACCAGGTCAGACTACTTGTCTATTAATCTGAGTATTATTTACTCCAAAGTGGGGAACTAGAATGAGATAGGGAACTAAATTCCCACTCCTAAAGCCTTCCATGGGCTGGAAGAAGTCAGGGACTATGTTCCTAACAGATGTAACGGCTGAAGTAGGATGAGGAGTTCCATGGTTCAGAGACTGTAGATAACAGTGGGAATATCTTTGCAAGCTCAAGGGAAGCCCTGCTGCTATTTCTGTTTGGACATAGTAGGGACTCCTCTCTCTCTCTCTCTCTCTCTCTCTCTCTCTCTCTCTGCAAAGGAGTGAGCTTGATGGGGAACTGGGAGGCCAAACTCAGACTGTTGGTGGGCCAGATGCCCTCCTCCTCTAATCTATTCTTACTTGCAGTGGCTCTCCAGGTCTTACCTGATCCTTTTAATAGGAAATGCCAAAGACTGGATCTAGAATGTTTTGAATGCAATGCCACATGGTCTCCCTATATAATATTTAACACACTTGATCTGGTGTTTTTTTTGTTTGTTTGTTTTTGTTTTTGATAGATGGCTTCTACAATAGGAAACTATGGTGTACGAATAAATGCAATCTGTCCTGGTTTTGTCAACACACCAATTCTACAATCAATTGACAAGGAAGAAAACATGGGCCAATATTCAGCTTACAAAGAAAATATCAGAGATATGATGAAATTCTACGGTATATTAGAGTGAGTAAAGTAAACACAAAGTGAGATTTCAGAGGATGAAATAAAGAGGTGGATATCATTAGCTGTGATCAAATAAGTCATGACTTCATTAAAGGACCTCCCATGTCACTAGTTATTAAAACTATTGTTAGCTAGACAATCTTTCTTCTGAAGTGCTATCAGCATTCTGTAACTTCCCATGTTGTTGTCATTTGTTTTGTTTTCATTCCCCCCCCCTTAAATTTACAAATGTATATACGTCTGCATAGGTATGGAGTCTCCCAAGTATATATTAAAATAGTGATCTTATTTTGGGTAGTCATATTTGGCTGCTGAAATGAAAAGCAGTCAGCCAACTGGGTTCACTATTATATGGAAAGATAAATCTGAGATCTTTTGAGAAGGTATGACTAGAAGATCTTTCAGATACAACTACAGTGGACCTTATGATTTATTTTAAAAGTTCCACACACAAAGGGCTGTAGGTGATATCTTCCTAATCACACCAAAAAACTACAAATTTAAGGCACACATTAACTTCTTGGAGTAAGCAGTTTGCATTCTCAGCTGATTCTCCAAATTGCTTTAGATTGTGAGTCTCTCAAAATGTTAACATTTTGCTTTTGATGGGATGATTGTCCATTTCTGTTTCCAAGTACTATATCTGTATTTGGGTGGGGAAAGTGCAGCTCATAGGCCACATGTGGCCCCCTTGGGCCATTTTTGTGACTCCCAGAGTCCTGCCCAATGGATTTTTAAAATGCTCCCAACATCCCTTAGGAAGTGGGGAGGGGCAATTTATGTAAGGAGTATTGGATCCCATCCCAGGAGAAAGGCAGGTATAAATTCAATAAATAAATAATTAAATAGCAATTCATGTTCTAAAAAGGAGGAAGGAAATGTATCCTAACATTTAGGGAGTGAGGCACCCATTCTATCAGACCAATTTTTTTTTTCACTATTTAAAAGGTGTTATAGTAAAAAGGTGGAGAGAAGGAATGTAGCTGTGTGGCAGGCAGGAAAAACTAAGGCTGTGGTTGTTAAAACTTTCAAACTTTGTGTGTTTTAATTGGCTCTTTTTTATAATTTAAGTTGCTTTCTTCAACCTGGGAGTTGGAGGGCTCCAGCTAATAATTAGATTGATATTTTTACAACAGATATAGGTTACTGATCCAGTGCAATATTGATGTGCTCCCTACTGTGGTAGATTTCTACATTCAAAGTGGTTTTGCTTTGTGGGGGAGCATTAAATTAAATTTTGCTTTGTGGGGAAGCCTGTCCCAACCAGCAATCAGAGGTGGTATCAGTCCAAGAAAAGCATCACCACTTGACATTTCTGCATAAATGATCTGGGTCTGAGGCTGCTGAATATCATGTGGAGTGATTGGAAGGATTTGTGGAGGACACCTATAAGAAAATCCATCTTCCCTAACATGGGTGAAATAGGCTTTCTTGAAGCTTGGATTACTTCAACTGGCCTTTTGGATTAGTGCCCAGGAAGCACCCATAGCCAAAATAAAGAAAGCTTGTCTTAACATTTTGATTATTTTTTAATAGAGGGATGTAACTAACATATAATCATGAAGTAAATTATAAGTAATTATTCAATTCATAAATAAGAAGTAGATAATTTATTACAGTAGCAATAAATATATAAGTAGAACAGAGAGGATTAGGAGTTGAACGTAAGCTTGTTTAAATAAAGTTCTTCATGACCTCTGTGTATCACAAACATGGATTGTTTTATGCCTCTGCAGAGCCATTTCAGGATCTTCCAGAACTAAGTCAAGTACTTTTGGCAGCAGCCCCTCCCACTACAGTGTGAATGGCTAAATATGGTCCCTGCCTTTTCCTTCAATTCCTTTTCATCTGGTTCAGAAGCTACATGGGGGACCTCAGCAAGTTCTTTTTCTGAGTGTACTCTTCCAGACTTCATAGTGAGGTGTTTTTTTTTTTAATCTTTCTGATTTTTTCTATTCTTGATGTCATTTATCTTTCATCATTCCTTGCCATTCTTCATCTTTGTCTGATAGAGCTGATTTTGTTCTATTGTTGCCACCACCAGCTGGTCCACCAGGTTGGCAGGTCACCACCAGATGGTTCTCCAGATGGTTCACGAGAGCATTCTTCAAGAAATGTGGTCTGTGTGGGAATAAGATCCTAATCAATAACAGACAATTTTGGTGGCTGTTGTGCCTGGGCAAGACTCATATTATAAGGAAGTGTAAACATTGCAATTGCAAAAGTTTCAGAAAACAAACAGCACATCTCTCAGCCTTTTCCCTTAAGAAGGCTGTTCAGACATCTCTGATTCAGTCAGTGGTGGCACTAGGGGGGTGCAGAGAAGCCAAACTAATAATAATAGTAATAATAATAATAATAATAATAATAAAATGTATTTCTATCCCGCCCCTCTGCAATGCAATCGGGGCGGCTTATAGCATAAAAATTCCATAATTACATTAGTACCCTAACCCACCCACCCCTTAAAACAATATTAAATTAAAAAGATTAAAAACATACAGTAATTAAAAAGAGGAAAAAAATGGAATAATTCAATGGCAGCTTAAGGGAAAAGACAGCCGAGTCTTCAGGCTGGGATAGCTATTTGGGAAAGGCCTGCCAGAAAAGATCCATCTTGCCAGCTTTTTTTTAAGCTATCTAAGGTGGTAATAACACAGATCTCATCTGGCAGGCCATTCCATAATCTGGGAGCGTTAGCAGAGAAGGCCTTCAGAACAGCCTTGTTTTCATAGGTTGTAACACATTCCTCTCAGAGGACCAAAGTGTGCAGGGAGGGTCATATGGGAGGAGGCGGTCCCGGAGGTAAGTTGGACCCAAGCCATGTAGGGCTTTAAAGATCATAACCAACACCTTGTACTGTGTCTGGAAACTTAATAGGCAACCAGTTGAGAGCTTTTAACACAGGTGTTATATGCTCCCTTCTGGAAACGCCAGAAATCAACCTGTCTGCCGTGTTCTGAACTAGTTGAAGTTTCCAAGTCAAGCACAAGGGTAGCCCCACATAGAGCACATTCCAGAAGTCGAGATGAGAGGTTACCAGCGCATGTACCACAGTTTCGAGGTCCCTGATTTCCAGGAAAGGGCGCAGCTGGGGTATCAGCCGAAGTTGATAACAGGCACTCCTGACTGTCGCATTTACCTTATTAGACATCTGGAGCAACGGGTCCAGAAGCACCCCCAGACTGCAGACACAGTCCTTGGAGGAGAGTGTGATTCCATCCAGGATTGGAAGTTGTATTCCCAGACCTGGTTTCGGGCCCATAACTGTTAGTACCTCCGTTTTGTCTGGATTCAGTCTCAATTTGTTTTTCCTCATCCAATCCATTACTGCCCTAAGACATTCATTGAGAGGAGAGACACCATCTGAAGTCGAAGCTGACGATCGAGACATGGAGAAACATATCTGGGTGTCATCTGATGACACCGCACTCCATGCCTCCAAATGATGTCTCCCAGCGGCTTCATATAGATGTTAAATAGCATCGGGGACAGGATGGCACCCCGAGGGATGCCACAATTAAGCTCTGTTCTAGTAGAGCAACTGTCCCTGAGCCTCACCCTCTAGGATCTGCCTGAGGGGAAGGAACGGAACCACTGCAAGGCATGCCTCCAATTCCTAACACTCTCAGGCAGTCCAAGAGGATGGAATGATCTATTGTATCAAAGGCCGCTGAGAGGTCTAAGAGCACCAACAGGGTCACACTACCCCGGTCGATCCCCAAGTGAAGGTTGTCAGCCAGAGTACCATGGCAGTCTCAATTCCATATCCTGTCCTCAAGCCAGTTTGAAATGGATCTAGATAATCAGTTTCATCCAAGACAGCTTGGAGTTGGGAAGCGACCACCCTCTCTATCACCTTGCTTTAAAAAAGGCAGCAAGGAGACTGGCCTATAGTTATTCCTGTCCAAGGGGTCCAGGGAAGGCTTTTTCAGAAGCGGCTTAACCACCACTTCCTTCAGACAGGATGGAACGGACCTAAGGACTCTCAATGCGTCGCCCCCTTGGGTGGCCAGCCATGATGGACAAGGATCGAGTGGACAGGTTGTCTTCCTCACTCTACCAAGGAGCTTGTCCACGTCATCGGTTCAATCATCAGATTGAAGCTGATCCAATAAAATTCCATCAACAGTTGCTGGACACCTCATCTATAGATTCTGTCATAACACTGGCATCTAAGTCAGCTCTTACCCAAGAGATTTTATCTGCAAAGTGGCTGTTGAATGCGTCTGTACATTCAGGCCATTGTTGGGTTAAGTAAGGGGTTCTGCACAGGTGGAATCTCCATCAGCTCCCCCACCACCCTAAACAGTTCCATTGGACGGGACTCTACAGATGCAATACGTGCAGAGGAGAAAGACTTCTGCGATGCACGTATTGCCTCTCGATAGGAATCAAGGAAATTCCTATGATGACTCTTGTTGGATAAGAGTTGAGTCTTCAGCCAGGTGCGCTCTAGTCATTGTCCAGCCCGCTTCATCTTCCTAAGCTCTTCTGAATACCAGGGCTTATGGTTAGGAGCAGGCCGGAAAGGATGTTTGGGAGCGATTATGTTGATAGCCTTGGTGAGGTCGGTGTTCTGAATATTAACCAAAGCTTCGGCAGAATCACCGGCGTTACCAACCATTAAACCCTCCACCTGAACTGCACCAGGTGACACTGTTGGAGATAGGGGTGACACCTGTCTTAGTAGCGTCACAGGATTCAGTAATGTCTTCCCAGCAATGGTCTTAGATACCATGTATCTAGGTCCCCACCATGTATGTATGGCCTTTCACTTTGAATTGATGTTGACAATTGTTCCAAATGAGCAACTTTCCACCAGCAGTGCATCACCCATATAGCCACCAACTTTGCATTGAAGCATGAAGATAACACCATCAATACCAAACTGGTATTATAGCCTCCTATAACTTTTCTACCCAAAGCAGTTTCACATGGCTCAGAAACTTGTTTTTCTAGTTTTCCTCCTGAACTCTCAGTCCAACTTGTGGTTAAGTCAAACTCCGTTATGTGTCTGAAGAGCCTGTGTATTTTATATTAAGTGTACCAGAGAGTTCAGGTGAGCTTCAAAACTCTTTGTGTGGTATACTGACCCAGTAAAGGGTAAGCCAGTAGCATTGCAAACACTGTAAATGGATGTCTGGAACAATGAGCTTGTTCACAAGCAAGTTCCATTTATTATTAGACACCATTCTATTAGAAGACTAGCTGCTTTGGCAACCTTTCTGACAGGAGTGCCTCTGCTTGAAAGCTGTACAGCAGTTACTTGACCACTGCCTTCAACCTTTGTTTAGCACTACCACATAGACCTGAGGGACAGAGAAGAGGCATGTTTTGGCAAAGCAGTGTTGGCATTGGTTATGCAATTATACTCTTTCCAGCCTCCAGCGAGTGTAGCTTTCTAATCTCCCATATGTGTGAGTCACAGAAACTGCAAAGAAGAACAGATTCATTAACTTTAACTGTGGGTGGTTGAGTGACCATCTGTGAACTCACACAACTTGCCCTTCTTCCTTTAAGTGCATCGTGCAAGTGTGAATACTTTCTTTTTTTGGTATCACTGTGACAGACTGGAACTAAGTGAAAAGGCAGGAGCCATGTTTGGAGTGAGTGGGATTCCTGCCAAGTATGCTACAGTCAGCTGTGCAAGGTTCTATAATGGCTCTGCACAGGTACATGAGAGCCTATATGTGTGAGATGACCACACTAATCCAGTACGGCAGACCCTTGATATCTGCTGGAGCTTGGTTCCAAGACCCCTAGTGGATATCAAAATCTGTGGATGCTCAAGTCCCATTATGTACAGTGGCATAGTAAAATGGTGCCCCTTATATAAAATGGCAAAATCAAGGTTTGCTTTTGGATTTTTTTAAAAAGTATTTCTAAGCCATGGATAGTTGAATTTGTGGTGGCAAAATCTAGGGATACAGAGGGCCGACTGTACTACTCAAAGTGGTACTACTCCCAGGACCAGTGCCAGTCTGTAAGCAATGGCCTGCCATCTCCAGCAAGTTTCCGGGAAGGAAAGAAACAGTTGTAGAGAATTGGACACAAATATTCCACCAGTTACTGGGTCCACCTGGATAGACTGGAAAAACCTGAAAGTCCCTAGTTTTGATCCTATCCTATCCTTTCCTTCTCCCCCCCCCCTTTGTGCTACATGACATTTTCCCCATTCTGAAGCATTCTCAGGAAAATCCCAGCACTTACTAGAACTTTTTATTTCTACTGTCTAACTCAGTTTAAATTAAACCAGTATATCCCGAAATGAAATGTACTTCTTCGTGGCAATGTGTTTCTGTTATCCTGGAGCTAGCTAAGATGGCCACTGCCAAGAAACACAGCAGCTGTTTCCAGGATAGCAGTTTCAACAGAGATCAAGTGAGGGAAAGAGGAATGCTAGCAATAAAAGAAAATGATCCCAATGCTTAACTAATGTAATATTGCTAAAGCACGTTAACACTTTGATTATAACTCCTGAATAATAATTTAAAAGGTCTCAGTGGAAATTAATCAAAAGTCAGTTTTTGAAACATTTCCTGAGTCTAGATGTGACATGTGATCAATCGGAGTGCGAGGAGAAAGAACACAAGGGAGGAGGGAGTGAGGGAAACCCAAGACATTTCAAGAAAGAGTTTGGATGCAAAGCCATGAATATGCAGGTATAATCAAACAAAAAGAACTGGACAGTCTGGATACTTTCAGAGACCTTTTCCCCCCCGTCTGGATAAGCCCACTGGCATATTAGGAAGAAAAACTGCCAGTCCTCCAGATAGCCTGAGAAGCACTAATCCTAAATTATAAGGCAGTGGCCCTGCAGTGGATAGGCATATGATCAACTGACTACTTCCTTCTTCCTCCCTCCCTCCTTTCACAGGTCATAGCAAACAAGCCCATACCAAACAGGGGAACATAAATCTATGTACAACTACCCATTAAAGTTTTGAGTGTGCTTGCAACATTTTTGGTTTACATTAAGTTAGATACTTACTGTAATGATGTTTAGCTCTCATTCAGCTTTAAGTTAATTAATTATGCAAGCCAACTAGAAATTACTTTTTTTAGTCCAAGATCTGCTTTTACCCATAAGGGTGGCTGCACTGGTTTCAATGACCCTGTGATACAAAAGGTAGGGCACTGCAGCCACAAATGGTCCCAAAGGAGCAAAGGATACAAATCACGCTGACTCTACACTGCTATACTGAGACTTGTTAAAAGCTTCAATTTATTTCAGCAGAAACTTATTTGCAAGCCTTATTGCAGTGAAGAAGATTATCACACTAGACTGTTATAGTGCTATTATTCCACTTTAACTGCTCTGGCTGCCTCCTGTGGAATTATGGGGTTTGTAGTTGAGTGAGGCCTAAGAGCTCTCTGGCTGAGAATGCTATTCCCTAAACTACAACCCCCAGAATTCCACAGGAGGCAGCTGCAGCAATTAAAAGTGGAATAATAGAATTATAACCAGTGTGAAAAGGCAGAAGAGTTAGTTTCAGCACAGAGTCAATAACGCTATTATTCCACTTTAACTGCTCTGGCTGCCTCCTGTGGAATTCTGGGGTTTCTAGTTTAGTGAGGCTCTCTGGCTAAGAGTTCCCTAAACTGCAAGTCCCAGGATTCCACAAGAGGCAGCCAGCGCAGTTAAAGTAGAATAATAGTGCTATAACTGTGTATTGTGACACATCTCTCCAGCAGAAAACCCAGCCCAAAATGCCACCATGTGCTGCTGTGAGACTTAAAAGTACTAAATGTAGCTTGGGAGAGAGAAGGGGAAAACAGGAAATAAAGACAGAAGGGAAGCTGATTGAGTTGGATAGAGATCGTTTGTTCTTAAGATACAGTGGATTGACTACAAGCATTTCTCTTGTCCTTGGTATTTGGTAATTTGAACAGGTGTTGAAATTATTCACAGAATGTGTATCTGTGTATTCATGTGTGTATCACTAATGCATTGGCTCTAGTACTCATAGAGGCTTATCATATGCCGAATTAAAGCAGCAGAGCAGCCGGAAGTTTCAACTTTTCATGCTGCTTTACTGTGTGATATCATTGTTCTGTTGCGGTCCCATGGGAAACCAAGGAGATATCAGACACAGCAAATATGGTGTGATAATGACGACACAATACTGAAAAAGGGCTCCCCTATTACACAATGTCATCCTCATGTTCCACTGCTGTGAAAAAGGCATTCTTTTTTATTAGCAAGCCAAGCCCCCAATTGATATCCCATGGCATTTATTTTTTGCGGTATTGCTTATATGTGAAACTGCATCCTGTTCTGCTGGTGTGATTACAGCATCAATGGGTGGTCCCCACCAGAACACTTCCAGGTGAGAATGCGAAAACTAAGTATGGGACACTCTTTATGAACCTCCTCATTTTGCTGGCAACTTTTGAAGTGTGTTTCAGTTCTTATGTGTTTGTTTTGTTTGTTAATTTAAGTATTTTTAGACTTTTAAATGCACCCATGTCTTCTTGCAAGAACTGCCGAAGTCTCGCCCATGCGAAAATGCAAAAGTAAACAGCACTAAGTTCTGTTGCAATAATTCAGGGGCGGCTCTTATGGTTACAGCAACGTGTGATAAAAAGTGTGCCAGGATACTTACGCTTTAAAATATAGTGGTGGGAAAACATTTTTAGAAGCTTGTCTGATAATCTCCCAAGGTAAAACTATGTCTTTTTGTTAGCTGGAAAAATCCATTACCAAAATGATGCAGTTTTATCTCAGTCTCCCATGGGACCCAAACAGCAGAACACCAGAAGAACGACGATGTCATGCAGTAAGGCAGTACGGACAGTGGAACTTTCCAGCTGCCCTGCCGCCTTAATTTGGCATGCAGTGTCATAGGTACAAGGGGATATCAAGTGTATTTAGCCTTGCTTGGGATTGCAGTATTACTCTTCTTCTGTATCTTCTTTAATAGTTCAGGGACTGATGGTATGTTCTGTATATCTATAGTGAACTATCTCTAATTCTTATAATCTAAATTCATTTATAGCCCACAGTTAATTGCCGAAGGGTTGATCAAACTCCTTGAAGATGATCAGTTAAATGGAGAAATTATGAAGATTACAACAAATCAAGGGATTCATTTTCATGAATACAGTCCACTACCATTTCATACCAGGAAGCAATGAATCTATTATATGACTGTTTTGACAAGAAATATTATTTGCTTCCTTGAGACTCTTTTGGAATGAATTGTTAAGCAATAAGTAAAACTTAATATTAAGAATTCACCTGTGTTCTAAACAATTCTATAAATATCTCATATGTGAAGGACTAGCTATATTGCAAAGCAATTTTTATATTATTGTTACTGTAATATTGTTACTTGTTTTTATATCAAATGGCATTTCAAGTGCTGTAAAAATATTTGAATACTATCTAATTTTATTTGTGGCAAAATGTAAAATTCACTAAACTGCAAACCTGGTTCCTTAATTGCACCTTCTGAATTTGGCTGAAACTACTTAATCTTAATGTGTACTCAGTATAGACCTTACTGTTCTATCTTTCAGAGTCTGGAAAATACTTTTTGAAATAGTAAGTTACAGTTATAGTTCCAATGACCCAAGTAGTTATTTACCATGATAGTTACACTTTTTAAAGTACTTCAACAGTAACTAAATTAGTTACACTTTAATAATATTAAAATAATTTAATTACTGACCTGTGGTTAAAAAACACTTTCCTCCTATCTGTCTTCTTGTCATGTCCATATGCATAACAGAGCATGAAGCAGCAGAATGGGTGAACAGGATCTCGACTAACAGGCAAGGCCAACAGGCATTTTGCAGGGGCATTTAGAGGGGGAGGCCCAGAGTTCTGATTCAGTATCTACTTAAGATTACTGAATATGGCTAGTGAGGCAGCTGCAGCAGTCACCTGCACAACTGGTATGTTTGTGTTCTTGCCAGAGTAGCTACACCTGCAGCAAGTGCAAGTTGGTAGCCCTGTTAGAAGAGAAGGCCCAGCAGCTTGAGACCTATGTATCTATTCTTCAGCATATTAGGGAGTATGAGGTTTTCTTGGACAGAGCAGAGCAGACTGTCTTGGATGAGGAACACATAGAAGAGGTCTTTGAGCACGTCAGTTCCCAAACACAGGAGGTAGACATTTAGAGGAATATGACACATACAAGTAGAAGGTTCAGGGATCATTCTATGAGTTTGGAGCTACATTCTGTGAGTTTGAAACTCTTTCCCTTATCAGTGATGATGAACAACAGTGTCAGTTGGCAGAGAACGTGCAGGCAACTTGGGAAGAATGTGAAGATTCAGCACATGGAATGGCTCCTGCCAAACCTCAGAGGAGATGTGTGGTGGTGGTAGGGGACTCCCTGCTGAGGGGAACAGAAAGCAGTGATTTGCAGGCCTGATAAGATGTCTCAAAATGTGTACTGTCTCCTTGGGGCAAAAATCCATGATGTAACAGAGACGCTGACAAGACCTGTCAAACCCACTTACTGTTTTGGTCCACATGGGAACCAATGACACTGCAAGGTATAGCCTTTGGGATATCACAATGGGTTACAAGTCTCTAGGTAGGAAGCTGAAAAACCTTGATACATTTCATCTCTCCTCCCAGTTGAAGGACATGGCCCAGAAAGGGAGAGAAGAATAGTGTAAGTGAACAACTGGCTCCACAGATGGTGCTGCCAGGAACAATTTGGCTTCTCGGGCCATGGTCTCTGGGTTCTTGAAGATGGACATATGGCAAATGATGGGTTGTACCTCACAGCAGTTGGCAGGAATGTTTTTGTTAAGAGTCTCACAAACCTTATAAGGAGAGCTTTAAACTGAGTTATGTGGGGGAGGGAAAGGGCAGGAGTTCATCAAGTACTGAAGATAATAACCCAAATGTTATAGAGAGAACTGGGCAAGAAACCAATAGTGGGGTGGGGAGCTTAAATAAGCAGCTAGTGATTCATGGTCTTAAATGTCTCTGCACTAATAAGCAGAGTATGGGAAATACACAAGATGAACTTGAACTCTTAACACAGGAAAGCAAATGTGATATATAACAGGCATCATTGGAACCTGGTAGTATGAGTCTTATGATTGGAATGTACTAATAGAGGTGTATAATTGATTTCAGAGAAATAGAACAAATAGGAAATGGGCAGGAGTAGCATTATATGTCAAGGGTGTTTACATCTGTGAAGAGAACCATGGCTTAAGTCCTGGAAGCCAGATTGAGCGCATCTGAGTAAAAACTAAAGGGGAGAGAGACAACAGTGATGTCATTGTGGTTGTCTACTACAGACCCCTAAGCCAGACTGAGGACTTGGATGAGACCTTTCTATAATAGATGGCCAAACATTAAGAAAGGAAAGATGTAGTTGTAATTTCAACTATCCTGATATTTGTTGGAAGTCAAACTCTGCCAAGAATATAAGGTCCAACAAATTCCTCCCTTGCCTAACAGACAATTTCATTGACCAGAAGTGGAAGAGGCAATGAGGAGGTCATTTATTTCAGATCTGATCATAACCAACAGTAGTGACCTGGTTAATGGAGTAGACGTGGCAGGATCCTTAGGTGAGAGTGAGCATGCTCTGAGATTCATTCCACAGTGGAAATGGAAAGCCAAGCACTTTCAGGTATGCATTCTAGACTTAAGAAACCTGATTTCAATAAACTTAGGGAAATACTGGATGTGGTCCTGTAGTCAGGAATACTGAAAGATAAAAGCATTCACAATGGATGTGAGTTTTTTTAAAAAGTGAAATATTTAAGGCACAACTTCAAACAGTTCCAATGAGAAGGAAAAATGGGAGATGTCTGAAGAAACAAGGATGGATATCTAAAGAACTTTCAATTGAGCTAAGATTTAAAAGGGACATGTAGGAGAAATGGAAAGGGGGGGATCACTAAAGAGAAATTCAAATGAATAGCCAGCATGATAGAGCTGGGTATGGTTAGCCTGGAGAAGATGAAGCGGTGACATGATAGCCATGTTTAAATATTTGAAGTGACGTCAATATTGAAGATAGAGTAAGCTTGTTTTCTGCTGCTCTAGAGACTAGAACATGGAGCAGTGGATTTAAACTACAGGAAAAGAGATCCCACCTAAACATTAGAAAGAACTTCCTGTTGTTTAACTTAGAAACTCGATATTTTCTTGGAATTTTCCAAGGAGCATTTTGGGTAACAGGTTAATGGTGGAGAATGCAGGCAAACCCCTCTCCCCTTGACTCATGAAGTCGACACACGAAGTTTTGGGGTGCAGGACGTAGGGAAACCTCTGGATGGAATACACTGAGTTGTGCATGGAAAGTTTTGAGTGAGTGAAAATTGAATGTTTGAGCCATAGGGCTACTGCAGGGTGGAACTGTTTCCCCTTTTTCTACCTTGGTCAGTGCTTGGCAGCCGCACCTAAGCTAAACAAGCTAGAGAGCAAGGGCTGAGCATTGACTGTACCTGGGAATCTCTCCCATACTTTGGGACTATCGTGGTGTGGGATGCAAGGTGATAGATGCTAGGACACAAACTACACACATCCAACATTAGTTAGGCACATGGAAAGTTTTTAGGAAAGGCGGCCCGTGATTCGCCACATTGTAGGTCCTTGTAGGGTAGCTCCCTGAGGACAAGAGTTTGTTTGTTTAGTTAAGGGTTTAGAACTTTTCCTGGGTCTCAGGAAGGTACCCCTGGCCCCCCAAAAGTATTTCTGACCGGACCTAGTATGAACCTTTAGCCCTCTTTCCCTTTTTGTTTGGCCAGAGGAAAAGCAAGTTCCTTTGAGTTCGTGTTCCCCTTTGCCGTCTGCCAGTGGGTCAGAAGCAGAGGTTTACCCAAAAGGACTTAGTTAGTTTCCCTGTCCCTCGGTCCAACGGGTCACCTGGCATGGGAAGGCTTGCCTTCGCCAGGAATTTTGTCTTGTTGGTGCAAAAGGTTTGGCCCAAGCCATGGGAAATCTCTGTGCATTTTGCATGGGAATTTCGGCTTAGCCAAGGGAAACTGCTCCTCACCCAACTAGTTTTGTGGAAATGTTTTGGGCTCTAAAGCCAAAGGAAATGTGTCCACAATGCCCATTGTGGGGACGCCTTGTTTAAAAGAGACAAGGGGCGTCTCCACGCTTAGCTTGCCCATTTGCGGGAGTGTTTTAAAGGAACACTTTCACGCTTACTTGCTAGAGTTCCATTCTGGTGTGCCAGAGACCAGAACTTTAGCCCTTTTGTGCTTAGAATAAGTGTAACCCAGCGAGGATGTGTCTAAAAAGACACCTTCGCAACCTAAACGTTAGTTGTGCCCTGTTGACTCTTGTGGTCTTTTCCAGCTCTATGATTCTATGAGGCAGCACTTGATCCATATGATATTCTTCTTATTTGGTGATCCTGCTCTGTGTCTATTGAAATAACTTCTGTTTTACTGCAAAATGAGTCAAGTTATCCTTCTTTAAGGTACAATTGTAATGGAACGTAGTCATACCCATATTATTGGGGAAAAGAACTGATTATGATTATGATTAACTAGTTATTTGTAACTAGTTACGTTTACACACTGCCTTTTCCTTAATTTGTTTGTATATATGAGATAGTATCAGTTCACTAAAGTCTTCATTAGTAATATAACAAACACATCAATAGCTGAGAAGATTTGTTACACTTTTGCTGATTAGAAAAGTTAAATTAAAGATATAGTTAAATCTTTGGGGCAAAATCAGATACATATGCTTAAGTCTGAACCAATGGATGCAATCACATTCACTATTTGATGGACTGTGGACATGGTGTATTATTCACAATTGTGGTTTGCCTTAATCAAGCACAGACTCCACATTAAAACCAGAAAGTAGTATATCCTGTCTACACTTTGACCAAAGAACTTCACAGGTAAATCGAGGAGGTGACTGTTGGCAATGCTTAAATACAGGTGCTAATCATGACCATTTCTGCAGACAAATGCCTAAGGAGAATCCAAAAAATGCAGGCAGCTGTGTTGATCCATATCAACAAACTTTCTATCAGTTTAACTTTCCAATAAGAGCTGGTCTTTTGTAAAGCCAAAGTAAATTCCTTTTGCAACCACAGTGGAACATTGGATTTGCTCATACTTCTTTATAAACATGATATTCAAACCCTTCATTGTCTCACTGGTCTTGATTATGTCACTGTTGTCAGGTTTTCCCATCAGAATATTAATGTGTACATTAGATGAAATGGCTCTTTATTTAATTTTAACATGCTAACTCACTTCTGTCTATCCATGGTGTGAAAGACAGTTACTATATTACCTTTCAAAATCAAAGGAGTCATTTGGCATATAGCTCTGTCAGAAAACCAAAACTTGTAATGGGTTAATTATCATGACTACACAAAGGAGTTCTTGAGTTCGTGAAGTCTGCATAGTCAGTGTTTGAAATGTTACTTGAAAAATGGAAAGAGTACTGCTCTGGTCATTATTGATATACACATATGTAATGTGTTGCATTGTGCTTTTCTAATGCATTACCAATAACATTATTGATGTCTCTTCTGAACTGAGAACCCCTCCACCCTCAGAAGTCTCCCTAAATCTGGGGGGAGCAGCAGCTGGCCACCTCTCATGCCCTGTAACACTAATTTTGCATTTTGATGCTCTTTTTCAGGGGTATTGTAAATGAGCAATATATATGAAACATATTAAAACAAATGCTGAAACCAATACATTCAGTATACTGTATATACATAGTATATGTATATGGATCTGAAACATGGGTTACCTATCGCCACCACCTACGACTCCTCGAGCGCTTTCATCAGCGCTGTCTACGCACAATCCTAAATATACACTGGACTGACTATGTGACGAATGTTGCTGTCCTTGAACAAGCAGGGATCACCAGCATTGAGGCCATGATATTGAGAACACAGCTGCGCTGGGCAGGGCACGTTTCTAGGATGGAGGACCATCGCCTCCCAAAAATACTACTCTACGGTGAACTCGCCACGGGTCAGCGTGGGAGGGGCGCTCCAAAAAAGCGATACAAGGACTCCCTGAAACAACATCTCAGGCTTGGCCAGATTGATCACCAACGGTGGCCCGCCCTGGCCTCACATCGGGAGGCATGGAGACGCACTATCCACAATGCTGCAGCCTTATTTGAGAACTCACGACGAACAAGTCTTGAAGAGAAACGACAACGCAGAAAGAATCACAACCCAAAAACATCACCCAAGGAGACCTTCTGCTGCACTTTTTGCAACCGGACTTGTTTATCTCGGATTGGCCTTTTTAGTCATCAGCGCGCTTGCAGAAGGCGCGGGATGAGTCCTTCCTGAATCTTCGTTTGCGAAGAAAAGCCAGAGAGAGAGAGAGAGAGAGAGAGAGATATGGTAATCATATTACATCTCCAAATATCCAATAACTGTCAGGCATATCTCGTGCCATCTGCATGTCAAAAGCAATAAAGGGACAAATAGTGATAAAACATCTGTATATTTGTCATATTTTATCTTAATTTAGCAGGGCTAGTTCCGTCCTTTTACTAAAAAGCATCTATTCTCATTATGAATGTATCAAGGCACAAGCGCACTGCTTGTTTTATATTTTTGTTTGTATTCTTTATGGGCTCGTTTACACCGACAGGAAAATCCAACTTACCTCCAGCTTCCCCTGGTCCACAGCAACCACAGGCTAGTCCACATGATCATCACACACACCAAACCAAGTTGGGGAGCACTATTCACACACAGTTCTCCTTTTCTAACTCATCCCATTCTGATAATTTGCAGTATGCGTGGCCACATGGCTGTGGCCACTACAGTTCCCCCCCCCCCGCATGCCAATGTACCTACGTCTTTTCCCATGGATCAGAGGGGCTTTGGACAGCCTATTAAGCTGGGGTACGTGCAGCTTATGATATGGGTATGCTGGTTTATGCTCCTCTGAACAACTGCCACATATGCAATCAATCAATAAATAAGAAATGCTAAAATGTGAAATTGAAACAGTGAAAGAGGCATTCCCTGGTAGGAAAGGTCAGCTGATCACTTGGTCCAGAGAGCCTCCTCCTGACCTCTTCTGCCCACCCACCAAAAATCCTCCCCCTGACCCCACAACAACATCACTATGGAATGCAGTCCTCACATACACATGAATATCTGGATTTTTCTGCTCAAATGTGGAGTAAATCCCAACTCATTTTGGTCTGGATTAAAGCTCTGGGGTTCTGAAAAGACCTGGTGGTTGTCCACATGGTGAAAATACCCCTCACAGAATTCGCTCAGAAAATGAGCTGTCTTAATGGGATCCCACATTGTCTCATCATATTGTGAAGGAGGGGGGCCCAAAAGAGAAGCTACGCAAGAAAAGCCTTTGCAGCTTTTCCCGACTTTTTAAAAAAACTCCAGAGATATGTATATTTTTTCTCATTAAGACAAGCAATTTGACATGAATTGCTTTCCCATACAGAGCACAATGCACACCTGATTGGCTACACAAGCACAGGGGCAGGGCTGGCTTACAGGGCAAGCACCTGCTGCCGACATGTTAGATTTTCACTTTAGCAAGTGATCATTAAGGCGATTAAACAGAGGTTTGTGCTATTTTTTTTCTCTTTCTTTTTGGGGAAAAGTGAAATATTGCTTGTGCACAGCATAGAAATAGGGTTTTTTTTAAAAAAAAAAGTTCAGCAGCGCTATTACTGTGGAGCAGTCTGGGTTTTTTCCTTCATGTAGACAAGCCCTTGGATTCAAGCCATATGTCATTTGGACAGCTCACTGTGAAAAGGAGGTGAGATCATTTTATTTGGCCAGTATAGACAAATTCTGTATCTATTAATCTGTGTAGCATGTCTCATCCAAGATTTCAGCTCTTTATGTCAATCTCAATTGAGGTTGAGGCTCAATTTCTGAATGTTTTATTCTAATTTTATTCTTTGTATTTTAATAATAAGTACATATTAATATTTTAACTGTATATGCTTTTTATAAGGGGACAAGCAATGTTGATAAAATTTGTTGACATATCTGTACTCAAGATTATTTCATTATATTCTATCTATTAAAATATATATTCCATTAAAACTCAGATAAAGAGCAAAGTATAGGTGATGTTCTACATAGTGAAGTACTGAAAATGAAGCAACATCATCTTGAAAGATACTCTGAGTAATCTGTTACAAGAAATGCATAAACACCATTCTTCAAGGTGCTGTCACAATATCAGTTCTTAATATGCGTGGCATCATCGTTTATTTATTTATTTATTTATTTTTATTTAGTTAGTTAGTTATACCCCGCTCTTCAGCCACAAGGCTATCAGAGCGGTTTACAAATTGTTTTAAGCAATAGCTATTTACACATCTACACTGCATTAAACAGTTTCCAATGTGTGTTAGCTAATTGCCCCCACAAGCTGGGTACTCAATTTACTGACCCACGAAAGGATGGAAGGCTGAGTGAACCTTGGAGCCCACTGGAATCGAACTTGCAACGTGGTGGCTTGCAGTACTGGCATTTAACCACTGCGCCACCAGGGCTCCTTCGTAGGGTAAAAGACATTCAAAATGGGCTTTACCATGCTGCTTTTCGCAGAGTACTAGCAAATGTTAGCTATGGTGCCACTGTCATTGCCTCTGAGAGATCCTCTACCAGTGTCACCTCCTTCCCCCCCCCCCCGCCACACACACTACTGCTGCTGCCCAGTAGCTGTTTGGCACATTTAGTCTGGTTCCTCAGCAAAAGCCTGTCTGCCATGGGAGACTCTACCATCAACATAGCCTCTTACTTCACAGGAGCATGCATTCCCACCATTGTGGAAAGGTAGTGTCATAGTGAGACTCTTTGGTTGGAAGGCACTCAACGAGTTCCTGGGGTAGAGCAGAGGACAATATGATGTATCTGGATTCAAGCCAAAAGGATGTTCAGCTGTTCATGTGCTCAAAGGTGAAAGGAAAGTCCAAAGCTGCACAACTCATATTATAGGAACATGGAATGTGAGAAGCATGAATCAAGTGAAGCTACACGTAGTAAAATAAAATGGAATGTATAAACACTGTAATACTTGGAGTGAATGAGCTAAAGTGGACAGGAATGGGACACATTCAGACAGATAATTACACCGTGTTTTACTAAGGAAATGAAAATCTAAGAAGAAATTATTAAGAGTGAAGAAAGATGTAGCATAAGCAGTCAAAGGATATAACGCAAAGTTTGACCAAATAACATCAATAAGTCTTCGGGGAAAACCTATCAATATAAACATCATCCAAGTTTATGTGCCAACTACAGAGGCAGAAGAAGAAGAAATTGAAAGATTCTGTGCTGGAGTCCAGGAGGAAATTGATAGTACACCAAAACAATTAGAACACTTTGATTGAGGGAACAACTCATTATTGGCAAGGTTAGAACTTTATTTAGCTCATCATCTTAGGAGATTTTCAGACACGATTTTCGGCAGGATATATTGCAAAACAGCTCCGTTGCTGCCGCGTGGCAGGGGAGCTGTTTCGGACGACGCCGTCCCTCTGCCAAAACCCTCTGTGTCACTTCCATGACAGAATAGAGGAAACCGCATCGTATTTCATTTACGATTGTTGCCCGTGAGTGAAATACTATGCGGTTTCCTCCATTCTGTCACGGAAGTGACATGGAGGGTTTCGGCAGAGGGACGGCATCGTCCAAAACAGCTCCCCTGCCATGCAGCAGCAACAGAGCTGTTTTGCAATATATCCTGCTGAAAATTGCATCTGAAAATCTCCTTACTCAACTGTATAATACACTGAAAGAGAGTCACAGACAGGTGAGTTACCCAAGTTAAAGATAGCAATTACAATGTAAAACAGCAATAATAACTCTCTAGCAACAGCACCAAAATTTAGAAGGTGGAGGGATTAGAAGTGAATTCTTTCAGTGGAGCAAAACAATAGCCATTATGAGTTATACTCAGATGTTCTACAATCTATAGCCTGGCTTTTGAGTAGCCTTTCCTAATGAAAGTACTCCCACAGATAGTCCTCCCTGGTCTCAGCTCCTTCCTTTCTAAAAATTTAATCCAGTTTTATTAGGTTCAACAGATCAGATAATTTATCAAAATGTATTCTGGAAAATACGTAGCATACTCTCCAAATGTCCTGATTTGACAGTATTTGTCCAGGTTTTTCAGCTGCTTTTAAAATGTCCCAGTTTCCCTTTTTTCCTCCCAATTTCCCCCTCAATCCTCAGCTTAGTTCAGTTGCTGCAAACTGAGGACTTTTTCAAACGGGGGGGGGGGAACCTGAGGAGGGTGGGAGAAGAATGTGGCTGTCACGCTTACAGCACCCTGTTTCAGACGCCACCGTCCTTCATCCTCCTTCTGACCTTCCCCCATGCTTCCTCCATGCTGTGGGTGCTGGTTTTTATTGATGGAGGTTTTCTGTTAATAAAAGTGGTGCGTTTCTCACACCTGCAGCACAGAGGAAGCACGGGGAGAGGTCAGGAGGAGGACGGAGGAGGATGGCGGCATCTGAAACGTGGCACTGTAAGTGCAACAGCCCCGTTCTTCTCCGGACCTCCTCAGGGGGGTTTCCCCCATTAGAAAAAGTCCTGAGTTCAAAGGGCAAAAGTAGTTCAATTAACAGGAGGGAGAGGAAAAGAGGAAGCAGAATCTTGCCCTTCCTTGTAGACGCAAGCAAAACCAAACTGTTTGTGCTTTCTTCTTCTGTAATAACTTTTGCCATCTCTGCCACACTCTGATGTTGCTTAGCCGCACATGTCCTGGTTTGTGATTTGTTGGATATGTTGTGATATGTTGCAGGGTAAGAGGTAGTGGTGACAGAAAGAACTGGACTTCGGCAGCTACATAGACCCAGTCATTTCTGTATGCACCTGCTGGATCCATTTCTGGTTTAAAAGCTTTCGTGTTGTTACTTACTAGACTTCAGGAACTCAGTTTCCTGAATATCCTGACACGTCTCTCAATATTATCTATTGCCATCAAGAAGACTGGGGCTGCTGACACACTACAGAAATAATGCAATTTGACCCCACTTTAACTATCATGGCTGTATCCTATGGAATCCTGGGATTTGTAGTTCGTTGTGGCACCAGAACTCTCTGACAGAGAAGGCTAAATATATCATAAAACTACAAATCCCAGAATTCCATAGCATTGCGCCATGGCAGTTAAAGCAGTGTCAAACTGCATTATTTCTGCAGTGTGGCAGCAGCCTGGGACTCCTGAATATCTCTTGGTTTAAACTGTTAAACAGAAAGCCATTAGAAAGTCTGCCATCAAATTCCAATCCACCCTGGCAGTGATTGATTCTTCTGAGTGTTCAGATAATCTGTAATTGACTAGGCTTTAAAAATTACGCCTATGGGGCTGCTAAAGTATTCCACACCTATTTACCTTATAGCCACCCACCCCCATTTAAGGTAAAACTTGGGAGGGTGGTGCTAACAAGGATTTAGAGCAGCTCCTGTGAACTTCTTTCTTCTCAACTTTCTCAGAAAATGCTTGGAAAGACAGTAAGTCTTCCCCCCCCACACACACACACACAATTCTCACAAAACCTGGCTTCTAAAGTTAGAATATGACCTTTTAAGCAATACGAAATGACAAGAACACACTGGTGAGGGAAGTTAAAAGGAGAAGTGGCTTCATATGTGCGCCAAGAGGGGGAAAATGAAACCCTGCAACAATGTGTGATGAAAGATACTCTGAGTAAGCTGTAAGAGGAAATGTATAACACCCCTTTTCTGTGTGCTGCCAATTTATCAATCCCTTAAAATTTGTGACCAACTATATTTAGGTTGTTGCCCTTATCCCATCTATAAAATTTCTATATTTTGGCTTTGAAGCAGCAAATAAAATTTTTAATGGACTAACTGATCTGCTATCTTAATTAGGAATTTTGCACTCTGACAAAAATGACCTCAAACATCTTGCCCCATATTTGTACTATCACACGAGGAGTTGAAGCAAATTAGAAATATGGACGCCTCAGCATGTTCTAACAAAGCAGTATGTCATACTAACAGCTGCTAAAGGTGACTTTCACAGAGTTTTATACTGGAAGCAGGAACAAAGACTTATTATGATATTTAGCAATTTCCAGAGTCTCATGATTGATAGCATAAAAAGGATAGGAGGGGGAAGGGAGAGGAATGTAGGAACACCTTTAAGACTAACTGGATTTTATTTTAGCATGAACTTTCACAGATATAAATCCACTATTTCAGGTGCAGAACAGAATGATATCCAGGCCTCAGGGTTGATAGTAGTAAGTGATAGCCATGCACAATCCTTTGCCCCGTCTGAACTATACCACATTTTCAACAATAACCCTGAACTTCCCAATAGCTAGTATTTTATAATTGTGCCAGGGAGGTTTCTATACATTGATAACAGTGTACCCATAAGCCTTCACTAGTGCAGAGCTGTTTATAGTTACCGCACTGTAATTCCACTTAAACTGTCATGGCTCCATCCTATGGAGTCCTTTGCTGTTTAGGGAGAGGTACTCAGAATTCTTTGTTAGTGACCTATAGTATCACTAAACTATAAATGCCAGTGTTTCATGTGGTTTTAGTTATCAGTTATTTGTTACATAAGAGTTATATAACAAAAACCAAGGAACTTGATTTAAACTAGTGTGCAATCAACTCTGAACAACCTCTTTTCCTCCAGCATTGCCTCTTTCCTAGTGTGTGCTGAATCATTTTCCGGTAGCTATTTCCTTACCCTGTATCTGTATCATTAGGGTCTTGTCTACACTACTGAAAAAAATCAACACCCCCTCCCCCAATCTGGCCTGACAAAACCACACTACGTGCGGCATTATTGCCAAACCTGGTGTGATTAGACCACACAGTTTGCTTGAAACACTGGAAAAACTGTAGTGTGAACAATGGATCTACTCTGGATTCAGCAGTTGGGGAAGCAGAACAAGTGCTGCCTGACAGGTGCCACCATTTTTCCTCTCCCTGGGGAAAATACTGGCTAGGAAGGCAGAGCTCTGGAGTATAGTCACACTCTCTGAGGTCAGAAGGAACAGCCAGCCATGTGACTGCATGGTTGGTCACCTTGTTCTGACCTCAGTGAGCAACTGCACACCAGCAATGGTGGCACTGACAAGGGATGAAATGGCACTGTGGATGTGCCTGAAGGTAAAAAAAATTGGATGATTCATTGTGTAGACAAGCCCAGAAAAGAGCCATGCAGATTCAGGCTTTGGCCAGATAAGGTTTGGCACTTAAATCCAGGCCAGAGTAGTCCAAATTTCATGTGGCGCGGCTCCAGGCCAAAGTAGTCCAAATTTCAATTGGATTTTATCCCCCCCCCCATTATTGACTTGCCCTGCGTTTCTCTTCTTGCTTGCTGTTTTAACCTTCATACTTAGTTCCATATATATTGATATACCCAGGATTCCATAGGATATAGTTAGGGCAATTACAGTTGCCCCTCCACATTCGCGACTTTCACATTCGTGGTTTTGATCATTTGCGGAAAGCTGCCTGCGCCTCCCCCCCCCCGCTGCTCAACACCCCACTCCCTTCCCAAGGCAGCGAGGGGCTTCTCAGGAGGCTCCTTGCTGCCTTAGGAAGGGGGGGTGGGAAGCAGCTGGCGCGCTCGCGCTACACCCCACAACCTTCCCAAGGCAGCCAGGGGCTTCTCAGGAGGCTCCTCGCTGCCTTAGGAAGGGGGGGTGGGAAGCAGCTGGCGCACTCACGCTACACCCCACAACCTTCCCAAGGCAGCCAGGGGCTTCTCAGGAGGCTCCTCGCTGCCTTAGGAAGGGGGGGTGGGAAGCAGCTGGCGCGCTCGCACTACACCCCACTCCCTTCCCAAGGCAGCCAGGGGCTTCTCAGGAAGTTCCTCGCTGCCTTAGGAAGGGGGGGTGGGAACCAGCTGGCGCACTCGCGCTACACCCCGCTCCCTTCCCAAGGCAGCCAGGGGCTTCTCCGGAGGCTCCTCGCTGCCTTAGGAAGGGGGGGTGGGAACCAGCTGGCGCGCTCGAGCTACACCCCACTCCCTTCCCAAGGCAGCCAGGGGCTCCTCAGGAAGTTCCTCGCTGACTTGGGAAGGGACTGGGGTGGAAAACCGCTTGCTAGCAGGCTCATTTCTTATTTGCGGTTTTTTCACATTCGTGGGGGTTGTCTGCTCCTAACCCCCGCGAATGTGAAGGGATGACTGTAAATTGAAACCCTATTGCTATAATTGTTTAATGGCATAACCCTTAATTTTACTTATCTTTACCAATTTGGCATTGGCAGTTATGGAAGTCTGTTACAACTTAAAACACAATTTTCAAACACTTTCACTGACATGTTAGTTGGGAAAGTAATTTTCATATCTTCTGTTTGCTGCTTTAACATATTTCTTTTTTTTTTTAAGGAAACACTGACAAATGTGTATGACAGAAAAAAGGTTTAATAAGACTTTCAATATGATATTTACCAAACCAAAAAAAAAAAAAGATAAAACTGAAGATACTGTACAAAGTCCATGCCAATCAACATTTTACTCAGTGTGATAATCTGGTTGTCCATATCAGTTACAAGTACTTCAAGGTCATTATGCAATCTCTGCTCAGGCAAGGTTGCTTCTTTCATAAGAGTGCTGATTTCAGGACTGAAAACTTTCCTGATTTTAATATTAATGTAAAATAAAAGGTACATTTATGAATATTCAGATCAATTCAGCACTCTTCTTTGTAATAATGAAAGACTCAATTTAATAATGAAATACTTCATCGAACAATTTGATATTTTAGCTACTTGTGCAAGGAGGTACCCAAGACCTCCCTGCTTGAATGGTAGTGACATTAGCAGTGGGCTCACCCATTCCCAAATGTTGAGGCAGCCACACAAAATGTGTCTCATGGCACAGGACATGTTTACCAAGAACCATTTGGTTGTTTAATGTCTGGCTGTGACCAGTCCTGAGACTGAGCCACTATGGCTTGGGTGGCTTGGGAAACTGTCAGTCAAAAAAAGGTACAGAGTGTGATTTCTATCATAGTTCCTTGGTTCCAAAGACTGCCTAAACCAGTTGTTAATACCAGACATATCCAGGTAATTTGGCATAATACTGTTGGTAGAACAATCTGTTCTGCCAAAAAAAAAAAAAAAAGGAATAGGATCATAGCCCATATTTCCTTGGATTTTCTATACTGTATACCCTGTAACATACCAATTTCAAAAACTTTACTTTTTGTTTAGGAATTATTTTTCAGCAGGCTATAGTTCCTGACTTCAAAGAGAAATGGCCATTCTTCAACAGTATTTCCAAAACTGTGGGTGGAAGGATTACAAACAGCAAATGAAACAAGTTATTGATCAAGGACATAATCATTCCCTTTTCTTTTCTAGCATCCCAAACATTGCCTGTTGCCACCCTACTTTATGGCCCCATCCTCTTCCTCCATCCAAGCCTTATTGTTTTTAATGCAACATATTAACATGGTGTATCCTTCCCCCCTTGAAATGTAGGTATTTTTTTTTAGCTGAAAATCACACCTCCTTTATGGCCTAATATTGGAGATCATACCGGAATGAAAAAAGTGTTCCTGACCAACAATTCCACTTCCGCCCCACCCCATCCCTGAACCGTCACAATCACCCTCCCTACCACACTTACCTTCTCTAGCATCATTCCAGCAGCCCATGAGTGAACAGAGCTCCCTTTGCTTTCTGGATTGAAATCCTGCGGATTCTCACGAGAAGACATGAGGGCGGGAAATTCAAAAATAAAAATAACCACAAAAAAGAGACAGCAAGCACAGAAACACACTTTAAAATGTTAATGTAACCTGGTGAGGGTGATAAAAAGTATGTCACTTACTTGGATGTCCTGATCTCATCCAGAAGTGTTTTGGCAGAGACCTCCCATTGACGCTGGGATCTCACAAGTGAAATGGGGCACCTTGTCGCACGCATGGAAATCCATGACAGAAACAGAAGAGGGGGGGGTCGATTGATGGCTTCTCCCATCAATAAAAAGCAGCGCTGGCAAAATGGGAGCAGAAGGGGTGCATAACGATGGGGGACAATGTTGTCTGATAAGGGAGCCCTTTTGCGATCTCCTGGCATTCCTGTAAAGCCACTTTAAACACATCTGATGATCTCTGTTAATTGTTGGTAATAGCTGAGTTTCGATTCTGCCATATGACAGACTTCATTCAAGTCTATAGTCTGGTTGTCCCTCCCCTCCACATTTTTACTCTCCAGCAATCTCAAAAAAATCATCTTTGAAAAAGCTGAGCAGATATTGCTGAAATGCAACTACCAACTGATTCAGAAGTTTTGCTTATGGAACCACTGCCAAGTTTATTTAATCATAAAGTCAGATTGGGACATGCCTGCTTGTATTTTTTGGCAGGAAGTTGTAAACATGTTAATGGATATGCAGATCTATTCACAGGTTTTAAAAGCTTTTAATTGGTTTTAGAAATGACAACACTCTCTTCTGGGCCTGCTAGCATAAATATTGTCTGCTCAGCTCCATCCAGGGTGGACCTATAGTGTTTTCACAGCCAGAATCAAAATATTACTACTTATCTTGAAACTACTATTGAGGGTCAAACTGGTTGTGAAGGGGAATTCATATTCCCTGTGATAAACCTGTGATAAACCCCTCCCACAATTGGATTTCCTCAGAGACGCATGTCTCAACAATCAGACTAGCAAATTAAGCCCATGTTTATCTTTCACTGACTAATCACAATACAAAGCATGCAAAAAAGGCAATGACAATAATTTTGTGTGATAAAAAATAGATGTCTTTAATCACTTGAGGGAAAAACTTTTTTAAATGTGCAAAACCATCTCTAGTTTGACCACAAGAGGTGAGGTACACCACAGCAGAACTATTCTCCAAAGAGAGCCATAACAGGAACAAATATATGATTTATCGAAGCTGAGTAACTCACAAGAGAAAAAAAAATTCCCCCTGAAATTAGCTGCAACCCATACATCCTAAACTAAAAAAAAAAAAAAAAATTACATTGAGTAGATTGGTTGAAAGAGTGAATTACCGTATATGCTTATTGATAAAAAATATGGTACTACCTCTCAAAAATTTTAAAAGTTTCCCAAGTACCTTCAGAAATAACTCACTAGTGGCAATTTACTGTATGGTTCTAATGTCTTTCACCACCTAACAAGCAAAAGAAACACAGTTCTGTAAGTGATTCTTTGACCTCCTGTCCTATAGATTATCAGATTGTGGTATGAGAGCTTTTTCCCTCATCACTCTGCCCACTCCATACTTTTGTAAGCCTTGCCATTAATGATTTCTTAAAGTCATACTTTTCTAAACTAAGGCTGCATCTGCACTGCAGAAATAATCCTGTTTGACACCGCTTTAACTGCAATGGCTCAGTGCTATGGCCTTCTGGGATTTGTTGTTTTGTGAGATATTTAACATTCTCTGTCAGAAAGCTCTGGTGCCACAATAAACTACAAATCCTAGGTTTCCATAGGATGGAGTCATGATCATTAAAGCGGTGTGAAACTGCATTATTTCTGGAATGCAAATGAAGCTAAGAAATCCCAGCACCCATCATCTTAAATGTTGTGCTCTTGTATGCCTTCTCACATTCTTGTATATCCTTTCTGACTATCAGCAATCAACAAAACTGTCAGCGTATCATGCATTTAGATAATTATATTAACCTCTTACTGTTCCTGCAGTCTCCTGCCCCCCCCCCCGACTTTGGTCATGGCATACAGAAAACTCACTCTATATATACCACAATCCATAACATGCTCACCTTCTCTGCACTTTATTGCCACCAATTCTTCCCCAACCCCCCATCTTGAATTTCTGCAATGGGGGAGGAGCATTTTCAACCAAAAGGGAATCTTCATGAAATTTAGAACTCTGATATTCTAGAGCTCCAAATTGCACAAGGAATCAACCTGAGTATAAAAGCCTCCCTGCTGTAGAGGTTCAGCCTCCAACATGGTGAAGTCTGTGGGAATGGCAGTGGACTCATTCCTGCTCTCCCTCATGCATGGCTTAGAAGACATGAATAGGGCTATTGTGATGCTTGTTTTCCTTTCCTAAAAATTTCCTGTATTACATTTGCTTGTTGTGGCAAGCTGGAGCTTGCTTGGCAGTCGAGTTAACCTGGCTGCCCTCATTTCCTCTTTCTTCAGAAAAAGAGAGGAATTTTCATTGTATGGTGTTTTTTTTCCCCCTGAACTTATCCTGTCAGATATCAAAACAGCTGGTTAAAGGAGAACTGTTTTTATGGAATTAAGCTCTTCTTCCTTGACAGATAATGTGTTTCATTTTATTTGCAAGACTGCAAGCACACAAAAACTACCTGAAGGCTAGCTGATTTATTATGACAAAAGCATTCTTGGACTGGGGGAGCAATGGGTTAGGGAGCCCTGGGAAGAGAACTGAAGTACCAAGTACTTACAAATCTCCATCTTCAGCAACAGAGAGGAGGCCTGCCTAGTGCAGAAAGTATTACCCTACTGTTGCTTCAATATGGCTGATGTCACCTCTCCACCCCCTGCCCCCAATGGTGTCACCCGGTACAGTTTGGCCGCTCTCTCCCACCCCCAGTGCTGCCACTGGCAGCCTGTGTTTCATTCTTTTGTTCCACCACCATATCGTTGTAGCATTATGGGCTGGGTCATTCTACTGGCTTTCCTCTGCTCACCACCAAATGTTTTGCTGAAACATGCATCATGTGGGGGGCATACCACAACAGCTAAGTGCCATGTTCAGCATTGCCCCTATGTTTTCATATAGGGGATGGTCTGAGGGGATGGTACTTTAGATGTTAACCACTGATTGTGAGATACTTATACACATTTGTTTATTTGGCCTTTGGTGAGTCAGAGTTGAAAAGTACTACAATACATCTGTGGAAATGTGAGGTGATATCAAAGTTCTTTAATTGTGTTTGGTGTGATATGTTATTCACACATAGTGTGGTCATCAATTGATAAAAAGACATGAGGGAGCCAGCCCAAGAATAGATAGTCCAGCTTCCATAGATATCAGATAATAAAATATGATATTACAATATAAATCATAAAACAACAAGTCATACAAGCCATAAAAGAGAAAACACAGCATAAAATATTTCCAATGGGCAAAGCGAGAGAAAAGCAGCGTGCAATGTAAAAGTTGGTAGGCAGTGAATTAAAATTCAGCTTAAACTTAAGCTTGTGACATACAACCCCCACCATGGGTCAATCAATGGCAGTTGTGTCACCATGTCCCAATCCAATGGTATCTTAAATTATATTTAAAGCAGTATTTTTCTGCTTTAGCTTCATGCTTCTTATCTTGGTTTCTTTGCTGCAATCCAGCATATATGCCACAGAATCTCTACATGTTTCAGAAGCATGCTCTCGGGCAGGGGCTCTTAAACTGTGGTCTAAAAGGCAAACCTGCAGTGATCAAAACATGGGTTATTTATGTGCTTTGGCTAGCAGAACAAAATAAAGTCTATTAAGTGGTCCACTGAGACTGCCAGCAATTTTCAGCTGCCCCACAAAAATACCAAATATCTTTGTGAAGCACTACTCTAGGATGAATACCTGCTGGGCTCTCTATTGCTGCACATAAACTGAGCCACACAATAGACCACACTCAATGCTCCCTGGAGTATTAGTAAGGAAAAATGATGGTGGTAGTGGGCAAGATTTTTTCAGGAAAGCACCACTGCCATAGTTACCACGGGGGACCTCTGGGAAGCCTCTGGTGAGCACAGTTTAAAAAACACTGCTCTAAAAAATATCTGTATATAGTTCTGGTTCACAATTGCAAGAGTGTACCTTTTAAAAGCAAAGCAAGTTAAATGTGGCATGTGATCCAAAAATAGGGAGATCGGATTACCAAAGTGCTTGTATATAAAATATTTATCAGAGAAATCAAACAGAAACAGAATCCCTTCAGATTTCTGTTCCCTTCCCTTGAAATATGTATATATTTAATCAGTTAAAAGCTGCAATCTTACTCATGCTTGCCTGGAAATAGGCTCCATTAATCACAGTGGGATTTACCTCTGAAAAAGAACTGGGCTATAACTGAAGATACAGCAAATACACTGGCAACTTGCTAGCTTTTGATAACATTCCATAATGTTGGTTTTAATTTATGATTCTATATACCTTCTGGGCCATGTGTATATTATTAACCTCATTGGTCACTTGTGGAGGTTCAGATCTATCTTTGAAGGAAGATGTTTAGGCATGGAATTCCCAAAAGTAGTGTCAATTATATGGAATAACTGCTGCTATCAAACCTGCCACTGCAAATATTTGAAAAGATGTATGCAATCTTTTTTCAGCAGGTTTTCTAGGAAATGACACAATGTACTTGATTGTTTGCTTTTATCTTATTTATTGTTATTTGACTTTCATGTGGGATCAAGCTTGCTTTAGATATTAACGTTCATGTTTTACACGTTGTTACTGGTTCTTTAAGGAGATAGCATGGCTTAGTGGTTTGAGTGTTGGACTATGGACTTTATTTGATTACACCCTCCCTCCATTAACATTCTTTTGCCAGCATATTTTGTGGCATTTTTGTGCTAGCAACAAAAAAAAAAAAACCAAAGCAAAAAAACCCCGCACACACCAGACCTACCTTTAGCAGAGTCAGAAAGGCAGCCCTGGCATTAGTGGAGCATGAATGGAGCTCAGTTTACTTCCGGGATCCAAATCTCAGTGATTCTCATGAGAAGACACAAGCGCAACAAATTCAAAAATTAAAGCAAGACAAAGACATAAAAGGTAGGCACAAGCACAGAAACACACTTTAAAAGTCCCAAGTATACTGGGGGGAGTTTCATAAAAAGAGTGTACTCTACCTGGCTGTCGCAATCTCTTCCAGTGTTCTGGGTGTTCTGACAATTAACACTGTATTCCCCTGAGCACAATGGCACAAGGTTTCAAATGCTGGCAACAAAGCACCAGGGAAAATGTATTGACAGCTTGGCCTGTCAATAACAAGGCACGGCTTTGTGACAAGACATGATTGTGAAAAGATGATATTGTATGGTATGTGTACCCTTTTGCAATCATTAGGCATCATTATGATGCCATATTTGCTGCATCTGATAAAGGCCTATGACTCTGGAGACCAGGATTCAAATCCCCATTTGGCCATGAAAACCCTGACTGACCTTGGGCAAATCACACACTCTCAGCCTCAGAAAACCCCATGATAGATCTACCTTAGGGTCACCATAAGTCAGAAACAACTTGAAGGCTTTATACTCAGCTTTACTTTTTTTGAAAAAAAAATAAATTAAAATTATTAAAATTTAGTATTGTGATGGAATGAACAAAACATTATTTCTTGATTAATACATTCAACACCGTCTTTATATTCTAATCTGACTTCAAGCAGCCAAAAACCATAACAAAAAAATAGATGCATAACATTTCCTTAGTTAAAGAACCACTAAAGATTAAGAAAACTAGACAATGACCCTGTTAAACAAAAAGATCAGCAATAAAACAAAGGTAAACAGAGCTTTCTCAAAAAATGTAATGTCCAGCCAGCTGAATGCTTTAATTTATCCGTGTTACTATAGACCAAGACCCATCAGGACTGAAGATTAGGATCAATGCGCCCCTCTGAGGTATACTAAATTAAAACACTTCTCTTTTTCCGTCAAGGGGTTTGTCTAGATGAAAGGATATAAAGCTGATTCCTGCACATTATTGCAAATTCACAGCAGTGTTCTTTTGTCCCCAAGATCTTTTGGCAAAAAACGACAGTATGTGAATCTCTCTGTGTTTGAAGGGCACACATCCGCAAATGGAAATGGTGGCTGAGTAAACTTACATGTTATTATACTCCATGTGTTGTCACCACTGCACAGTGTTTTTTTAAACTTTAAAGCAAAGGTGTGCATGTGCAACCTTCTGTTTAATAATGTTATTTGGGTGCCTCAGCACAGCAAAAAAGTGCAGATCACTAATGCAAAAATCCAAAATGGTGCTTCTGGCTGGTTCCTTGCCAGCAAGCCTGCCTCCTGTGCACTCCAGTTATGCCATCTCCAAGAATGTGCAGCAATGCAAATCGGTTGTGCTAACAAGCGCTAATGCGCATTCCCACACATTATTTTTTAAAAATTGGAAAAAGAAGCGAAGGCTTATTCCAGATACATAAAATAAATCACCATGGGATCTCATTGGGAAAAAAGGTATTCTCCTTGAATTCTATGAGGAGTATTTTTACGGTCTAGACAAGATCCAATTTTTTTAAAAAAAAAATGCCAACACTTTTATTGAATCTTGGGAAAAATAATATTTCTAATTTAGGTGTTCTGGAAAGTGTTTCTAAGGGTGAGGGGCAAAATGTAGGGGTGATGTGAAAGGTGTCACACAACTTAAGTTCAAAATTTAAACGTCAAGAAAAGGCTTAAAAACAAAAGTTTTAGAAGATTGCCATGTTAATGTGTTCAGGGGAGTAATTGAAAAGAAATATTGTCATCCGTTGGAAGCTTCTCATTAAAAAAAGAAAAACAAGTCAAATCTCTAAATTTATTGCCATTGTTGAATAGGGTGAAAGGAGGCAATAGGCAATCCATTTATGTTTACAGTGATTTAAGAGAGAAAGTGGTGATCAGATTTCTCTGAATTCTACTTGAATTCTACTTTTTAAAAAGTTTGAAAAGGCAGAAAAAACACAAACCAATGGAAGAAGAAAGATACTTTCATTTTGAATAAAATCTTAAATGTTTTCTTTTGCATTTCATAGTCATAAATGAAAGGGAGAATCTCAGAGATATGGAACCTGACAGTCAACTATAGTGACTACGACATGGCTATCTATTGCCACGTTAGCCAAATTGCATGGGGTCTGTGATGATTCCACTGGTGTCCAATTTTTAATATGGGGAATTTTAATTAGCTCAAGACGGCAGTGGGAGGCCGGGTAACAGTGGGATCTTCTGACCTATGTATATCGGTTATAACGGAGGAGACTCTAAACCAGAGGATAAATTCAATAAAACATTCAGTAAAATTGTTTTTTATTGAAAAATATTCAAGGAAACACACACACACACACACAGGTTTCAAGAAAGTAGGAAGTATTTGGATAGAGGAAGAGAGTTCAGGATGATGAGTTATACTATACATGTCCTGAAGAGCAGAGAATTGTGCGGAGAAGGATGGCTAGAAGTGCTGGGTGATCCAGCAACCCAACAGAGTGATGACCTCTGGGAAACTGAACACACATTGGCTGTATTTTGGGGGGCATATTTATATTCGATATTTCCCCCTGAAGTGGTGAGTTTGAGTGGAATGCAATGTCTGCTGGAGTTTCCCAAGATTAGACAACTGATTCTCCGGATGTGTTAATGATCGCTAATGGTCTAAACATTGAACTTGAGTGGTCTTGGGCAAACGCCTGTTGTTTGGGGGAGGAGGGAGAGGGAGAACCAGTTTTGCAAGCAAAGAACATTCAGTCACCTTGATGGGATTAGTGAGTGACTCATTTCCAGAGCTTCCCAGGAAGAATTACCACATTTCTCCCTAACCAACCAGTTCCAGGGGACTTTGCATAATCCTAACCTGGGTGTGTCAGGAATTTTAGCAGGCTACTCTCTTAGGTTTTCTAAGCAAACCTTGATTCCTTCTATTCGAGAGTCCCTGGTCTACTGCCAACCATGTGGAGTGCCACTTATAAGTCAAGATATGAAATTTAGCCAATTGATGGGTTATGTCAAGGCAGGTTACAGCCAATCTTTGAGATTCTGACCTCATTCACAAGTAGTGTAGTGGAAAGAATTTGCAAGATTGCTAAAATTGTAGTTATCTCACATTATTCCTATACACATTAGCGCACTGATTTTTTTAAACTGTGGTTCCCCAGGTGTTTCGGACTTCAGCTTTTCAAATTCCCAAGCATTGACCATACTGGCTGGGATTTCTGGGAGCTGAAGTCCCAAACATCTGGAGAACCATAGTTTAGGAACTGCTGATCTGGGTCATCTTATATTTTGTGGTGATGCCTATGATAACTGTGGCAGAAGAGAAAATGTGGCTAGCATGACAGCATGAACATTCCAACTTTAGGAGCAAAAATGTGAAAGATCCTGGTAGTCCAATTTCTGTGAGAAAGGGGAAAGTTTTTAACTGGCAGGGAATTTTATCTCACATTGATCATAGGATAGCTTTGTATGGTGGATTCAAAACCAGGAAGAGGCCCCAAAAGATGAAGAAGGTAAAGGACAGAGTTTCCAGAGACTAAAGTGGAAGAGTTCAGCAGCCACAAAGAAATGATATGTGGCTGGGATCTAAATACACACAATTATTTGACCTAATTCTTTGGCTGTAGGCTTCTAATAAAAGAGCAGAAGTACTTCATTCTGTGAAACTGTTTGAGAGCTAGGAGAATCTAGTGCAGCAAGATTCTTGCAAAAATATTTTGCAGGGTGATAAGGATCACAGTGTTCAGACAGGAATCATAACAGAATTTCAGTTCTCTATGAAGTCACAATGGGGAAAAAATATGCCCTGAAGGTGAACTGAGAAAGGACAGTACTTCTTGTTCATCTGCTTCTTGTCAAGTGATTTAATACAGTGCTAATGCTACTTTTAGAAGGAAAGTATAACTTCTGCCCTTGAATCAGATGTGTGGCAGGAGGGGGGCAAATTAAAGAAGTGAAACCTTTAGAACAGTAGCAGAGGCAAATGTCATGTGCAATGTTTGAGGAGAAACACACACGAATAGGTAATATCATCCCAGCTTATCAAGAACATCCAGTGCTTGAAAGTAAAGCCAAGAGATCAAAATCCATACTCTTTTAGGACAAAGCAAAGGAAATAGCATATAACTGGCAACAAAGCTGAGATACATACCAGGTATTTCCTTATGGTATGACTAATGGCATTTTCTAATCAATTCCCCCTGAGCAGATCCACATGAAAACCTGATGTAAAATTATGTTATACAAATGGATTGTGATCCTAACAATAAGTAAAACAAAAAGGCATCTAAGTCTGGAAACTCACATGGTATTTCTTTATTACATTTTTTTATTCCACAACTGCCCTTCAAGGAATTCCTAGGACAGTGTAAAATACAAAACGACCTCTGTAAATATAAAATTTGGCAGGTTATGCATTCAAGGTCACATCCACATAGCTCTTGCTCTGGTTTTCGGTGAACTAGGGGATCAGATGAACTATAGCCCATAAAATGATTGTGTAACAAGGTTAGGAAAGTATAACAGGATTTTAAAAGTAGTTTGAGAAAGAGATATTGGGGAACAGATTGCAGGCGTACAATGGGATATAATATGGGAAAAGTAATACTCTTATTGGGCCAGCTCCAAAGCATAAAGTACATTATGCAAGATTTTGAAACTTCACTGGCTTCTTCATCAGGCAAAGATGTTAAAAATCATACAGGAGAAAAATGGTGAGGATGTTAGAGTCACAGACCTACATTCTGTGTGAGAAGTCAGTTAAAATAGTATTGAGGGATCTCAATGGAGGCAGAGGCCACTCCCCTTATTGGCCATGTGAGAGACAAAGGAGATTTTCAGACAACACTGTTACAGTGTTACTATTCCACTTTATTTGCTATGGCTGCCTCCTCTTGAATCCTGGAATTTGCAGTTTAGGGAGGGGCATTTACAACTCTCAGCCAGAAAGATCTTAATCCTCACTAAACTACAAAACCCCAGAATTCCACAGGAGGAAGCTAGAGCAGTTAAAGTGGAATAGTAACACTATAACAGTGTCGTCTAAAAATCTCCAAAGAGTGATAAAAAACAGGTAATAAATTTTCAACTCCAGCTGAAATTGCAGTTATCTTGAGAATAGTTCCTGAAGCCATGGTATCCACATTTGATGCAATCTTACAGAAGATTTCTGAAGATCAATACTCTTACAGAATTGATGCCACAGCTACAGAACAGCCTATTAATGCCACTTTTGCCTCTTTAGTGAACAGCTTTATATAATGTGTGCTATACTAGAAATATCCCTAAACTAAGCTACTCATTAGGATCATGATTATTAGCAGTTTCTATCCATGTGAGACGATGAATCATCTCTTGGCTTCTGTGAGACTCCTGAGTCAATCTAAACCACTCCCACCCTGACTAATGCTTTTACTGCTATTATTTAAAAGCACTTGTATAATATTCTGTCCTGTAATACTAATTACTAATGCTTTATAATGTAGTCAATCTCTGTTTTTGCCAATCAGAATATATATCAACAAGCCATGCCTCACCTGTTGCTTACTGCACCTCTCCAATGTGTGAGCCACCATGCCCCGGAGCTGGAAGCCACACCTAAATGGTTCACTGCTGAGGTAAGTGGTGCCACCTAAGACTTGTACTGACTATAGCTGAAGATACCAGAAAGGGGGAAATGAGGAGAAAGGGGAGAGAGGACTTGGGGAGACAAAGTGGAAAGAGAGAAGGTAGAAGGTGAGGGAAGGGAACAAGTTCTGAACATTTGCCTCTTCATACCACACTGCCCTGAAGTCTGGGTTCATCTGGCCTTGAGCAGAATGAAGCAACTGTTACAGTAGTTTGATGATAGATCACTTGGGAAGTAGAAAAATTTAATCTTTGTGACACATGAAAAACCATGTACCTGAAATACATTTTTTCTCTTTCATCTGTATCCTTGGGTTGATCTTATCTGAACAAGATGGTGTTAAGGCTGGATTCCTACCTGCACCAGGGGACTTGCTTTCTGCCCTTTGTTGGTTTGGAAAGGGTTTTTTTTCCCACTGCAGTCTATACCATTCCCATGGCCAATCAGCCCATGGCTAAGGACAGGACAAAACATGAATCAGATGGACCTCTGCCTTCTTTCTGCTCATAGTTTACTTAAAGGCAGGCCAAATATGAATCCTGACAGCATCTTTCTAGCCTATCATAGCTCTGATTTTGTCAACTGCACATTGAAAACTGTTATGAATGTGTTAGTAGCTGTTAGTTGCCAGGGCTGGGAAGGATTCCTCTTCTATTCCCATTGGCTTTTGTAGCCTAGAGATTTTGCATTTCTGATAAACAATCTCTCTGTAAGTACTTATGCTTCTTGCCCTACAAGGATTTATTGTTTATATCACAACTGTTTGCTGCCATCGATATTTAGCATTGGGGCATCACATAGGAACAAGAGCAGAGAAGTAAACTGGATTTCCCACTCATACATGAGGGACCCCCTTCAGATGAATTGTGGATATTGAGAATGGGCATATTCTGATGCCAAAACAAACAAACAAACAAACAAACAAACAAACAGTGCAATCAATAGAAAGATTCAAGCTGTGAACTATCGCTGTTTCTCGTCTTCAGGCACTCACCCAGTAGGCATGCTGGGATATATAATTTTGACAGTGCCCAGGTTGTCAGAAATGGGATACTTGCCTGGATGTAACACTATTCTGGCTATACCAAGTGCCCACTAAGTTTACCTAATAATTTATGGTCTGCCTTTCTTTTATTTCTGTATTCTGTGTCATTTTTTCTTCCTTGTCAATTTTGCTTATACCTAAACAAACCCATGCTCCACACAATGGGATATATAAATAAGAACACTCTTTTCACAATTTTGGGGTGGGGGACAATAACAATATCTAGGGATCATCTACACTGACAGGGAAATCCAGGTTACTTTTGGGTTTCCCTGATCCACAGTGACCACAGGCTTGTCTAAACAATCATCATACCCACCAAAGTGAGTTTGGGTGCACTTTCCACACATATTTCGGGGTGGGGTGGGGGCTTTGGACATTCTATTAAGTGGGGGTAAAGCCAGATAATAACTATGAATATGCTAGTATGCACTTCTTCAAACAACTGCCACATATGCAAAATAAATGGTGACGAAGGAACTGCTAAAAGTGAAATTGAAACAAGGGAAGAGATTGCCAGGCCTAGGGACCTTCCTCCCAACCTCTTCTACCCAGTGGACAAAATCTCTCCCTGGCCCCACACCGACATCACTATGGAGTGCAGTCCACATATATGAATTTCCAGACTTTTGCTCAAATCCAGAGTAAACCCCCACTTTTTTGGTGCAGATTAAAGCCCTTTGGTGCTGAAAACACCTGGATTTGAGCCATACATCATCTGGACAGCTTGCTGTGAAAATGAGGTGAAGTCCTTTTATTTGGCCAGTGCCTATCTTTAACATACCATTTATTGCGGCATATAAGACGAGGTTTGAACCCCGAAAAATATTCTTCAAAATCGGGATATGAAGAGAATGAAGATGGAGGAAAGGGGGGCGGACAAGGCAAAGCGAGTATATTCACCCCTTTTGTCCACCTTCCTGGAAGGTGGAAGAAAGGGGCGAATCCTGCAGTTTGCAGCAGCCGCTGCCCATTCCCTCTGTCTTCATTCCCTTCCAAAGGGAATGAAGACGGTGGGAGGGGGGTGGACGAGGCAAACCGGGTACTTTTTCCCCTTTCGTCCACCTTACTGGATGAAGGCAAACCAGATACTTTTGCCCCTTTCGTCCACAAATCCCGCAGTTTGCAGTGGCCGCCGCCCATTCCTTCCATCTTCATTCCCTTCCAAAGGGAAGGGGGGTGAACAAGGCAAACCAGGTATTTTCGCCTGTTTCGTCCACCTTCGAGTCAAGTTTGACTGGAAGGTGGAAGAGAGGGGCAAATGCCACGGTTTGCCTTGGTGGCTGTCCATTCCTTCCATCTTCCTTCCCTTCACCACCTACGACTCCTTGAATGCTTTCATCAGCGCTGTATACGCACAATCCTAAATATTCACTGGACTGACTATGTGACAAATGTTGCTGTCCTTGAGCAAGCAGGGATCACCAGCACTGAGGCCATGATATTGAGAACACAGCTGCACTGGGCAGGGCACATTTCTAGGATGGAGGACCATCGCCTCCCCAAAATAGTACTCTACGGTGAACTCGTCATGGGTCAGCGTAAGAGGGGCTCTCCAAAAAAGCAATACAAGGACTCCCTGAAACAACATCTCAGGCTCAGCCAAATTGATCACCAACAATGGTCCGCCCTGGCCTCACATCGGGAGGCATGGAGACACACTATCCACAATGCTGCAGCCTTATTTGAGAACTCATGCGGAACAAGTCTTGAAGAGAAATGACAACGCAGAAAGAATCACAACCCAGAAACATCACCCAAGGAGACCTTCTGCTGTGCTTTCCGCAACCGGACTTGTCTATCTCAGATTGGCCTTTTTAGTCATCAATGCGCTTGCAGTAAGCCCGGGATGAGTCCTTCCTGAATCTTCGTTTGCAAAGAAAAGCCAGAGAGATCTCCCTGCTTTTCTCCTTGCATAAGATTTAAGGTGGTTCACAACCATTTAAAACAAAGTATAATTTAAAAACTGTAAATACAAAAGTTTTTAAAAGAATGAGACCAAAGCTCTATTTAAAACACAAATTAAAACAGTTTAAGCATGTTTAAAACCTAACAAAATATTTTTTTATTATATTTGCATCATTTCCTGGAAACTCTCTGCACGCCAGCAGCTAGTGGGCTGTAACCAGACCACAGATCACCACTTTGAGTAGCACTTGTTTCATGGTTGTTAAGATCTCAGACAAGACTACATTTGGTTGAAAATACAGTTGAATTAATTTTCGACCATCATGGATTTTCTTCAAATAGTATGAGCAGCCAGACCTGTGCCAATTAGTTAAGGAAAAGAGATGGGGGGTGTACACAAATTACCCAGCGAATAGTCCACTGTGGACTGCCCAAGTAACAGGTATTCTGCAGAGTAAATAGATTGGCATTCATCCACTTAAGAAAACAAAAAGAACTTGTGAGTCTGCCTGCTTGCTGGCTGAATAGCCTGATAGTATCTCAGCTAACTATAGTTTTAAAATATCACACAATGAAGACTTGACCTTTTCCCCAAACTGAAGGGCTGTCTAGAACACTGAAGCCAGAATCCTGTGTTGGAACACAACGTAGAGATGTGTAGTCACACTGTTGGTGGGTAACCAAATGGCAGACACTAGATAATGGGATAAGTGGAAAATGAAATGCAGAACTTATCCCTAGAAGATAGACGAAATAAATAAAAGCAGTGTCCCATTCCTAAGATGCAGAACAGAGCCAAACAGAAAATGTCTACCATCTACTATGTTCAAGTTAAGGGGCATGGTACCCAAAGCCAGTCAAATTGATTTGGCAGCTGAGGAAGAAAATCCCACAAATACCTCTTCCTGACTCTGGGATTATGATCTATTAAATAGATAAGAAATTTCTGCCCTTTTGCGATGCCCTAAAGTCAGCAGCCTGAGGCAACTGCCTCACTCTCCCAAATAGCAAGACCAGCCCTGGTAGTCCCTTCCTTCAATAAAATATTTAGAAATCAGCAGTTTACATGTTGGTTATTTTATTGTATTTTATTTTAATTAATTTCTTGCCTTTTTTTCCCAACAGAGATTATCAGACAGGAACACAAAAAGCATTCCTGTCCAACAATCTCCACTCCTGCCCCTGTCCTGCCACAAGCACCCTCCTCACCGCACTTACCTCCTCTCCTGTCAACAGCGCAGTCCAGGAGTGAACGGAGCTCTAACGGAGCTCTGTTCACCTCCTGGAGTGAAATCCCGCCCGTTCTCGCAAGAAGACAAGAGCATGGGAAATTCAAAGTTAAAAAGAAAAACAAAACATGAAAAGTGACAGCAAGCACAAAAGCACACTTTAGAATTAATGAGTAAGATCATAAAAAAGGATCATAAAAAGAGGGTAGCTTACCTGGATGTCCAGATCTCACCTGGAAGTGTTCTGGCAGGGACCACCATTGACGCTGGGATCTCACCAGCAACACGGGCCACATTGCCACATACATGGAAACCCAGGACATAAACAGAATGGAGGATCTATTGACGGCTTCTCCCATCAATAAGAAACAGCACTTGCAGAACGGGAGCAGAACGAGTGCATAATGACATTGTCTGGTAAGGAAGCCCTTTTGCAATCTCCTGGCATTGTTGTAACACCACTTTTGATGCATCTGATAATCTCCCAAGGCTGATGCTTATAACTGATGCCAGGCAAGAGGTTAGCTCTTGATGAGTGTTGTCTTCCACATATCGTACTAAACCACAATCAAAGCACCTCTAGTTTTGTCACATGTCCCAACTTTCAAGGAACAATCTATACAGATAGGCACCCCCCATCCATATCCATGGGACCCATATCTGTGGATTCACTTACCTGCATCCAAAAAAATATGGTCTCGCTAGGCATCTTCTAGGTCCTCTTGCGCAACTCTATGGTATGTTTTTGCCAGAAGCTGACCATAGAGTTGCACTGGAGGACCTAGAAGATTCCTAGAAAGGTGTTCTCTCTAGGCATCTTCTAGGTCCTCCCACACAACTCTAAGGTATGTTTGGGCTGGAAGCCATTCATTTAATAGGCTTCACTGTTATCCATGGTTTCCTGTATCCATGGTAAGTCAGGAAAAATATCCACGATGGATACGGGGGTCTATCTGTAATTTTAAAAAGATTAAGCGAGTTAGACTTTTTTTTCCCCCTGGCAACCAGGAGAGATGCACATAAACCGATAACCACAAGGACTGCATTATATAGCTTCTCTTCCTTTCTGCACACATTCTGACAAAATTAAAACAATATGGAGTGGAATATTTGTTAGAATATATATTTTAATGTGGGGAGTCTCATATAGGAATGTTCTTTCGTTTTGACAGGCCCACCATGCCATTAGGCAGGGTGACACAGCTACCTCACAGAGTAGATTTGGAGTGTCATGAAAACGGGCAATAAATACTGTAGTTCTTTCGTTGCTATTGTATTTTTCTCAATATCAGGGCACGTTTCTAGGATGGAGGACCATCGCCTCCCAAAAATACTACTCTATGGGTGAACTCGCCACGGGTCAGCGTAAGAGGGGCGCTCCAAAAAAGCGATACAAAGACTCCCTGAAACAACATCTCAGGCTTGGCCAAATTGATCACCAACAGTGGTCCGCCCTGGCCTCACATCGGGAGGCATGGAGACACACTATCCACAATGCTGCAGCCTTATTTGAGAACTCACGATGAACAAGTCTTGAAGAGAAACGACAACGCAGAAAGAATCACAACCCAAAAACATCACCCAAGGAGACCTTCTGCTGTGCTTTTTGCAACCGGACTTGTTTATCTCGAATTGGCCTTTTTAGTCATCAGCGCGCTTGCAGAAAGCGCGGGATGAGTCCTTCCTGAATCTTCATTTGCGAAGAAAAGCCAGAGAGAGAGGGAGTATTTTTACTGCTAGAGATGGGAAGAGATACTTTGAGGAATGATCTCCCTCACTTGCTAAAGCAAATTGGTTGGCTTTAAGTAGTATTCACCTTGATTTGGGAAGATGAGGATTACCATTTGCTGCTCTGCCTTAGGCAATAATGTGTCTTGGGCCAACCCTGAGGCAATGTGACCCTGTTATTCTTAGGCCTATTTAAATTTTAAATGGCTTACTAGTACTCTCTGTAATAAACTATTTTTTTAGTTTCCTTCTCAGCCACATTGCTCTTTTCTCCCATTCAGATGATATTCCCAACAGTAACTGGATTACTGGTATAGGTCATGAACTCCTCAGAACAAGGACTGCTTTGTTTTTTTTATGTATATAGCATGCTGTACACATGTGATGTTAGCTTAACATTTCTAGGTGATACTGCTTGGCAAATAAAGAAAGGCAATAATGATGAGGAAGGGTAAAGTTACAAGTGCTTCCTTGGGTGCCACCAAGAGCTGCCTGCACATACATTAATCAATGACCAATTAAAAATCTTCTGGAAGAAAAACTACAAGTTTTTTTTTTAAATTACCTGTATAGTCCATTCCTATCCTGAAGCCTTAGGGAATGGCCACAGAGGCACCCTTCTTTCTCAGAAAAAAAATATTTCTAGTCATTGATTTCATTCTATTACCACAATAAAATAAAATAACGCATTCAGGCTGGCATCCTGTTAGTGACTTATGTACACATCAGTGCAGCATATACAAGTGTAAGTCTTTTTTTGGATAGGACAAGGAGGTAGGATTCCCAGATTGGCAGTGTTCTGAGAGCCAATTGTCTGCACAACCATGGGACTGCTATTTTTGCTTATTACTGTTTAGTAATATTACTACAGTATTACTATTAAGGTGGTTGTCTGACAGGAAGGATAATACCAGGTAATTTTGCCTAGCTACCATTCCAATATTATAAACACAAAGTGAGATATATGGAACCATGATAGAAGAAAATCATTAAAAACGGGGCAGCTTAAAACCAGACTTTGAAAAAGTTGGTCCTAAAGTCAAGCAAGGTCTATGTTATGTGTATCGCACTATTCACAATGCTGCAGCCTTATTTGAGAACTCATGCCAAACAAGTCTTGAAGAGAAATGACAACACAGAAAGAATCACAACCCGGAAACATCACCCAAGGAGACCTTCTGCTGTGCTTTCTGCAACCGGACTTGTTTATCTCGGATTGGCCTTTTTAGTCATCAGCGCGCTTGCAGAAAGTGTGGGACGAGTCCTTCCTGAATCTTTGTTTGCGAAGAAAAGCCAGAGAGAGAGAGATTGTTGGTATAGACTTTCAAAATGAATTGAGCAGGTACCTTTTAAGGAAGAACAAGGGTTAAGCCCCCTTGGCCTCCCAGAAGTAGCTCCACCATTCTTTGGATCCTGGCCTATGTTATTTCCTAGCTGATTTAGCTATCTGTTCACCATGTGAGCCAACAACGCATATAAATACATAAGTTGAAATCACATGCTGGCCACTGCCTCTGACACAGAGTTGAACTTTGTGCTTTCCTGTTTTATGTTTATCTTTCAAGTACAGCATGGTGAAGGGAGAAGTCTTTTCTTCCTTCCCTTCTCTCTCCTTCAAATCAGTCAGGAAAATGAAGTAACTAGTCATATTTCACAAACAGGAAAATTACTTATCTTAATTGAATCTCTTGAGTACTTTGGGTGTAAATGTCAGCTGGATGCCCTGATTAAACGTATTCCAGAGTTTAAAGCCATGCTAGTCAGTTGCAACAAACATATTTTTTTAAATGTCTTGTGATACTTTGAGGATTAATGGTACTATTCTATGCATAATATGGGGGAAGTAAATCCCATTGAATTCAGTGGGACTGTCTTCTGAATATTCAAATGTTGGCATGGGCTATAATAAATGTATTGTCGCATAAGCTTACATTATTCAGTGTTGTTCTTTATGTAGGCTAAAATATTTGCCTCCAAGCATCTCAAAAGAGGTCAATTGAATAAATAATTAGCTAAATAAAAAAGTAAACTGTATCTATGATTTTAAGAAAAAAGAAAACATCAGCAAATTTGAGTTTTCTAAATATATATATATATATATATATATATATGCTTTTGAATAGCTTTGCCCTGCATCCAATTGTGATAGTCTGCAATTCTCACAATTTCCAGCCAGCTTGGGCATTCTGGTTGGGAACAATGGGAGCTGCAGTCCCACAGTCCTGGAGGCTATCAAGTTAGATAAGGCTGCTTTACAATTTCTCAAAAGCTACATCTACAACACTTTCAGCATTTCAGGTTCTTATTTTCTAAGAACAATGCATATTTTCTTCACAAATCACAGACTACCCGGGATGTAAAACTGGGTGTGAAAGAACAAAATGTACTTTTACGTCAGCAAAGCATCCTAGTTCACTAGTCTTTGTAGGTGAATTTACGTATAGGAGAAAAAAATAGGTATCCTCTACTTAGGGAAAAAATAGATGCATCATTATTTGTGTAAATAGTGAAAGAGTAACGTTTTTCTCCCAAAGATGCTCCAATCCATTACATTATTTTTTTTAATTTTCTAATGAAAAGTTCATTCAACTATAAATTCAGTCTCTTTGGCAGCTTTTTTCAACCTGGTGTCCTCCAGATGGTTTTGACTAAAACGTCCATTATTTCAGTGTTGTCTGGGATGATGAGAGTTGTAGTTCAACACATCTGGACAGCATCAGGTTTAGGAAGATTGCTTTGCGGGAAAGAATATAAACTTTTTTTCACTTTCTTTTTTCCAAACATATAACATTAAATTTCCATAAAACTAAACAAATCCTACATATACATTAAGAAAGAAACTGTAAAACAAAAAATTAAGCCAAATAAAGCAAAGCAGAAAAGAAAAAAAACATCAATGTAGTATCATACAATATAAAACATTTCCACATCCTAATTAAACAAAAAAACCCACCACAATTTTATGTAATTTTTTTAAAAAGAACACATTAATACTTCCTCCTAGTTATCTTCTAGTCAGAATATTATTCTATCTTCTTCTCTAGCTTCTAGAACACTGAGGCTGAGAAATGAGAAAACAGAAAAGAAAAATCAAAGAATATAAACTTTTAAAAGCTTTGTTCAAACCTTGGCCAAATCTATTTGCTCTGAAAAGCAGGATATTGAAAGTGAAATGGTAACAAAACTTTCAAGTTGACCCCATCTGATGGTGATCCTTCCAAAGGTTTTCTTGGCAAGAATTGTTCAGAGGGGGTTTGCCATTGCCTGTGTCTGAGGCTGAGAGAGTATGACTTCCCCAAAGTCACCAAATGAGTTCCCACCACTGAACAGAGATTTGAACCCTGGTCTTCCTGAGTCCTAGTCCAACACTCAGACCACTACACCATGCTGGTTCTCAGAGCCAATGAGGTAAGCAATTGTCCCACCACCCTAACAGGTACATTGGGTGGGAAAACAGGAGAGGGCCTTCTTAGTGGCTGCTCCCAAGCTCTGGAACTCCCTTCCCAGATAAACTACACTGGCATCTTTACTGTCTCTCCGCAAGCAGGTAAAAACCTTTTTATTCCAACAGAGCTTTTAGAATTGATTTTTCAGGGGAAACAGGCCTTGTATAATGTGCTAGAGTTTTATTTTTGTTGTTGAATTTGTTTTAACTGGTTTCATTTTAGTTTGTGCACTGTTTAGCTGCCATAAGCCACCTTGAGTCCCATTTACCAGGAAGCAGCCAATGCAATCAATGAGGGTCTGTTCTCCTGTCACTTAGGAAGCAGGTGGCTGCCATTTTGACCCCCTCCCATCGGCTATCACCAGTGTCACAGACAGAAGTAGGACCCCTGTCACAATTCCCCCTCATGCAAGAGATCCCTCACAGAAGGGGGTGGGTGGGAACAGCAGTCAGACGGTTCCTGAGAGACAGGGGAACAGACCCCAGTCAATCTCAGCAGCTGCTTCCTGGTAGGTAGCGACTGGGAAACTTTCACAGTCCCTATGTAGCCCCTAAAGTAGAGATACACAGGAACCTTGTATACATAACAGCCACAAGTACATAAGGACAGGTTGCTTACCTGTAACCATAGATCTTCGAGTGGTCTTCTGTGAATTCACACAGCTGGGTTACTCCTGCACATGTGCAGAGCATCGGAACCTTCTAGAAACGCTAGGCAGAATGTGCTTTGATACATTTTTGGCAGTAACTCCACCCACACCAACGGTCCCTTATAAGGGATTCCCGCCCAATTCTCCTCAGTTTCTTGAATGACGCCGCAATCTGCAGCATCAGGAACATTAAGCATGTTTATATGATGTACTAGGACATAGAGGGGAGGATGGGCGGGTCTGTGTGAATTCACAAAAGACCACTCGAAGATCTATGGTTACAGGTGAGCAACCTGTCCATCTTCTTCGTGGTCTCTGTGAATCACACAGCTGGGTAGACTGGCAAGTTTCACTCCAGGAGGAGGGTATGTCCTACACATATTGACTCTAATACCATATTACACAGCAAACCTGAGATTGGGATAGTAATAGCACATTCTTAAGTAAAACTATTCAAACCACATATATTCTCCTATATGAAACCATCAAGTGACTTGGCAAACATGAACACTCACTTATTGAATAGAAAATAACAGTACAGCTTTCCCAAAGGCAGCCTCGTTCCTGGAACGAGAGTCAAGTCTGTAATGAGAAATAAAAGTCAAAGGTGAAGACCAAGTTGCAGCTCTGCAAATGTCCTCTAGAGGCACCCCAGAGAGGAATGCTGTTGAAGTGGAGATAGCCTTCGTAGAGTGTCCTCGAATCCGTGATGACAGAGACTTCTTTGCCAGTTCGTAGCAGAGAGCAATGGTCGATGTCACCCACTTCAATAACCATTGTGGAGAAATGGGCTCTCCAAGCTTCGAGTCAGCATAGGACACAAACAGTCTGGGTGACTTTCTGAGGGAAGCAGTTCTTTGAATGTAGAAAGCAAGAGACCTCCTGATGTCCATGAGATGGAGGGTACGTTCGAATTCGTCTTTCGGGTCCTGCATCAAAGCAGGAAGAGTGATGGATTGGTTGAGATGGAAGCTCGACACCACCTTTGGAAGGAAAGAAATGTCGGGGCGAAGCACCACTTTGTGTTTATGGAAAGCAGTGTATGGAGGATCAGATCTCAAGGCACAGAGTTCACCAGCCCGACGTGCTGAAGTGACGGCCATGAGGAAGGCAGTCTTCCAGGACAGGAGTCACAGATCAGTAGAAGCCAAGGGTTCGAACGGTTGGCGAACCAGCTGCAAGAGGACCAATTCGAGACTCCAAGCTGGGGTCGGCTCAGTTACTGGAGGGGTCAGGTTGGTGTAGCCTCTCAAAAACTTAACTGTCACATCAACAAAGGGAGATGGACGACCTCTCTCTTGGAACTCGACAGATATAGCTGCCAAGTAGCACCTGATTGATGAAAGCGATAGGCCCACAGCAGACAATTGGAGGAGAAACTCCAAGACAGTTGGAATGGAGAACAGATCAGGACTCAGACGTCGAGAGGCCAGAAAGGCTTCGTATTTCTTCCACTTGTAGTGGTACAACTTTCGAGTAGATGGTCTTCGTGTCGCATCGATAACAGCCTGAACCTCTGGATGAAGACATGCAGATTGCCTCGGCATTGAAGACAAACCCGAGAGTCCCGAAATCGAAGGAAGAATCACAGGATCAGTCTCCACGCCATCAGACGCAGAGTTTCTAGGTCCGGGTGCCAGACCTTGCCCTCCTGGATGGTAAGTAGATCCGGACGGGATGGAAGACGGATGAAGCAACGTTTGGCCAGGCGAAGCAGGGTCGCAAACCATGGCTGCCGAGGCCACCACGGGGCGATGAGGATAGCATTCGCTCAGTCCCGGCGAAGCTTGGCAATCACTCTTGTCAGCAGTGGGAACAGAGGAAACACGTAAAGCAGAGGACCCGACCAACGGAACAGGAACGCGTCCCCTCTCAATCCCGGGGCGCATCTTCTGGAACAGAACTGGGGACACGGCATTCTCCGGAGATGCGAAGAGGTCTACTTGAGGAAGGCCCCATCTTCAAAACAGGTCTGAGGTGACCGACCTGTGTAGATGCCACTCATGGATGGAGAGGCTCGAATGGCTGAGCCCGTCTGCAAGAGTGTTGTCCTCCCCAGGAAGATGGATGGATTGCAGAAAAACATTCCTGCGGACACACCAATCCCAGATGTCTAACGTGAGCTGCAGAAGTTGAGGGGACCTCGTGCCTCCTTGCTTGTTCAGGTAGTACATGACAGAGATTCCAAGAACCCCGAATCTCGTAGGACTCGAGATGAGCTCCCCATCCCTGTAGTGAGGCATCCATTGTCAGAGAGACATCCGGTTGAGGAGCATCAAATGGCATGCCCAACAGGACATTGTCCGGTACCAGCCGCCACTCTAGAGACCGATGAACCACCCGTGGCATTGTGAGCATCTTGTTTGGAGAATCGCGGAGAGGATCGAAGACCTGCAAGAACCAGTGTTGGAGTGGATGGAACCGTAGTCTCGCGAAGCGGGTCACATAAGTAGTGGCTGCCATGTGGCCGAGTAGTATCTGGATTGAGTGAGCAGTGAGCCTTCGGGACCGACAGCAAGCATGGATAAGGGACTGAAGGGTGTTGAAATGGTCTTGAGGTAAGTAAGCCGCAGCTATTACAGAATCTAGCCAAGCTCCAATGAATTGGATCATTTGAGCCGGATGGAGGTGAGACTTCTCGATGTTGACAACAAGTCCCAGGCAGTCTAAGGCATCTAAGGTGAGGCCAACATCGAGTTCGAGCTGATGTCGAGAGTCTGCCACAATCAGCCAATCGTCGATGTAGGGAAAAACCACAATGCCCTGCTGACGAAGGAAAGCCGCTACCACTGCCATGCATTTTGTGAAAACGCAAGGAGCAGTCGAAAGACCAAAGGGAAGAACTCTGAACTGGAAGGCGTCGGTTCCGACTTGAAAAGCAAGGAAACGCCTGTGGCCCGGATGGATCCCGACGTGAAAATAGGCATCCTTCAGGTCTATAGAGGCGAACCAGTCGTACTGTTTCAGGAGTGGAAGGATGGAAGCCAAGGTGACCATTCTGACCTTCTTTGGGGCTATGTACCTGTTTGTCCCATGGAGGTCGAGGATCGGACGTAGGCCGCCATCCTTTTTCATAATGAGGAAGTACCTCAAGAAGAAGGAGAGGTGGTGAAGATCAGGGTGGATAGGTTAGATGGCTCGCTTCTGCAACAGGGTCTGTACCTCCTTGATGAGGGGGGGGAGGTGTTGTTGATCGAACCAGTCCCGTCAGAGGTAAAGAGTTGAATTCTATCCAATAGCCATTCTGGAAAATTTGGAGTACCCAGTGGTCTGACGTTACAGAAGACCAGGCTTCTTGGAAGTTTGACAGTTGATCCCCAAAGTGTGGTGTCTAAGAAAGAAGAGAAATAGTATCAACAATCAAGTTAAAACTTCTTCCGGCTCTGATCCCTGGATCGTTGCCTTGGTGGTTGTCGGTATCTGGAACCCGAGCCCTGGCTCCTCACTGATGAGGCTGGAGAGGGAGAGGGAACATAACGGGACCAGCGGTAGGACTGGCCAGAGTACCCACGGCAGAATTGTTGACCAGACGATGTAGTGCCAGGAATATCTGCCTCTAGGATGGTACTGGGAGACGGAGGTGGAGCCCATACCATATTTCCTGGCAGTGGTCCTCATCTTTTGGGTGAACTTGAGCTTTTCATCGGTTGACCTGTTAAATAAGCCAGATTCATCAAAAGGCAGATCTTCTATGGTGGCTGATGCTTGAGGTGTAAGGCCTGAGGAATGTAGCCATGCATGTTGACGCAGCACAATAGAACCAGCGATGGTTTTCGCTGCACAGTCTGCAACATGATGGGCCGAATTCATCTGCTGCCCTGCAAGAGATTGGGACTCTGCCTGAATTGCCTCTGCCATTCTACGACGTTCCTCAGGGAGGTCTTGAATAAACTGGCTCATCCGTTCCCATAACACTTGCTAGTAAGCTCCCATGCAAGCTGAGTAATTCGCCACATGGAAGCTCAATCCAGCCGCAGAATAAATTTTCCTCCCCACTATGTCCAACTTGCGGCCCTCTGGGTCTGGTGGAGTTGACAGAGGCCGACGTTGCTTCCTGTTTTGTGTGGCTTCGACAATGACAGAGTTTGGTTTTGGATGATTCTGGAGCCATTCCACATGTTCATCACCGACATGGTACAGGCGATCAATCTTTTTGGAGGTCGACTGGATAGAGGAGGGGTTCTCCCAGGAGCCCTGTGTGATCTTCAACAGTGATGGTAAAACCGGGATAGAAGCCGTAGGGGGTGCCTTTTACTGGATCCGCTGAAAAATCGGGTCCACCGGCTCAGCTGTTCATTCCTCCACTTTAAGGTCCAACGCGTGGGACATCCGAACCATTTGTTCTGCAAAAGCACGAACATCATCCGTTGGGGAGGAAGAATCATCTTCCATCAACTCAGCTCTAGGCGATGGTAAGTAAGGTCGGTACTGGTCCCAAGACATGGAGGAAGAGGAAGTCGAACCCTCCGGCGATGGACTACGGTCCTGTGGCAGTGTAGGAGATCGGTGCTGTGGGGTTGGAGGAGTCCGAGGCAGAGGGCGATACTCAGGAGAAGGAGAGACCTGAATCACTGCATCCTTCTTAGACACCGGTTTCACAACGTTGAGGTCAGACAGTTGTGGAGATCGAGCTATCAAGCGACCAGTGAAGGAAGAGCCAAGCACATAACCCCTTGACATCAAAATCTGTGAGCCCGTGGGAGACGCAAAACCTGCGCAGCAGATGGATCAAGCAAGATCATACGCAGTGTAACCTGGAACATCGTTACGGATTGTAGAGGGAGATGTATGACCGTGAGGCGAGAGTTCAGACTTGACGACCTCAACTTCGATGTCAGAAGAGTGGTGTTCCAACAACTGCGCCCGTGAAATAACAAGAGCGGGAGATGCCTCCAGCCGCTTAGATGACCTCTCAGTGTCGGTCCCAGATGGGATGTCAACCGCCACAATCTCCACCGATCCCGGTGGCGTGAGCGAACGGCGAACCACGGACTCTGGTGTGGCAGATACAGGCAACAGTCTGGCAAAAATGGCCTCGGTATCAACCGGTGGGCGCCTAGGAATCACAGGGGCAGCAGTATCGAGGGGCTTCGGTTTCTTCGAGCCCTCCTTCGATTTGGTCTTAGACTTAGTAGAGTCATGTTTAGACACATGCTTTTCTTTCCTCTTTTTCTTTAAAGATTGCAAAGAGTCAGATTCAGTGCCGGGACGGGTCTCGGTGGTGGCAGGAGCCCAATCCTGAGCGACAGTCTTCAAAATCGACGGTGTCAGCTGCTGGACCGATGCCGAACGATCCCGTGTCAAACCCGAAGATGCATGCTGCAGGGAAGTATGGAGAGCCTCAGGATCCGAAGCCGTCAAACGGCGCCTAGACGGGCTCCGAGATCGATGGCATTTTTGGCCCTTGGATGTTAGAGACCGAGAGCATCCACGGTCCTGGGGCTCAAAAACAGGAGTTGAGGCCGGGGCTGAGGCAGAAGCAGAAGTTGTACCCAGAATTAAGGCCTTTTCATACAGGAATGACTTCAAACGAGATAGCCTGTGCTTACGGGCCTGAGGCGTGAAGGCCTTGCAGTGTACACATGCGTCGACATTGTGGGTTTCCCCCAGGCAAATCAAACAGCGGGAATGGCCATCCGCGCTTGGGAGTTTGGCATGACAAATCACGCAGCGTTTAAAGAGTCCTCTTTCAGACATTTTACTCACAAATTCCAACAGGAAAGCGGAGCGAAAGATGTAGTCAGCGACAGTCCAGGTCAGTAAGATATCTGAGGTAAATGCCAAAGCCGAAGGAGGAAGCAAAAATCGTCATCAAAAGCCAGAACCAGGTCAAATAAACAGCGGTCAGAAGTAGAATGCCAAAACAGAGGAGAAGAGAAATTGTCGTCAAAATCCAAAGCCAAGTCAAAACCAGATAGAGAGGAGAAAAAATACCTAGCGAACAGAGGTTCCTTCAAGCTGCTAGCGCGGCGGAAAGAAAGGAACTGAGGAGAATTGGGCGGGAATCCCTTATAAGGGACCGTTGGTGTGGGCGGAGTTACCGCCAAAAATGTATCAAAGCACATTCTGCCTAGCGTTTCTAGAAGGTTCTGATGCTCTGCGCAGGTGCAGGAGTAACCCAGCTGTGTGATTCACAGAGACCACGAAGATCTCCAGGTTACTTATTCGTAACTGCCATAGAAGATTTCAGCCAAGGAGGAGGAGGTGGTGGTAGTGGTAGTGGTAAGAAGAAGAGGAAGCAGCAGTAGCAACAGAAACTTGATTTCAAAACTCTGTTCCACTTTCAAAACTTGTGTTCACACAAGGGGTAGGGCTCCTAAAACTGTGTTTGTCAATTGAAAGGCAGCCGCCCATTTACAGTTTTTGGATTATATTAAAGCCACCTGGAAATATAACATCCTCTCTTGGTTAGCAGTGCCAGTCCAGTGCTGTGGTCAGTGTGCTCCATCCAAATGCCTGTTTGCTGACCCACCTGGTGTAAGATGCAGCCCCAAGACAAATGAAGGTATGAGCAAGGTTTTTCCAACCTGCCCTCTAATTCGTCATGCTTAACTAAGTGATTAGGCCCCAAAACAACTACCTGCAACCCTCTAGTGAAACTCAATTATTACATCCGTCACCAGTCAGATCCGTCACTAGGTGAATCACATTCTGTAATGCCCGTAATATATTTCAATTAAGCAAGTATGAAAACACTTACACCATATAAAATAGGCACAATTATTATTCCTTATTTAAAAATGTGACATTGTGGGTACTATAAATGTTTTATTGCCATTAGGGTTACCACAGGACACGTGGCAGGGCTCTAAGTGACTCATAGGGCTTCACAAACACTCCTGTAAAAACTTTTTAACAGCTATACCATCCCATAATTTGACATGCTCAATTTGTCCTGGCTTTACCCTCCTTTAGTCTCTCCACTTTTCTCCTTTTGAAGTAACTTAATGACTATGTGGGAACGATGAGGTCATCATTCATTGGCAAAGCTACCTGAAATCACCAGCTGCATTAAGTCCACTTAGGTAATGCCTTTCTTTCTTTTCTTTTCTTTCTTTCTTTCTTTTTTTACAAAATCCTTTTGATTCTTAAAGTGGAGCATATGAAATATCAGGATGTGAATATGCAGGGCCTGTGGAACTAAAATTTCTGCATTCTCTCTGGTTCAATGAACATATCTGTGTGAGTCAAGCACCACTGGCATTAACTAATAACAAAAATTAGGCCCATATAATAACACTGTCTTACCTCATTTCTGTCACTGAAGCAGGTTTATCTACTTGTATCAGTCCTGCCTCTGTGCTTTTAACATAGATAGCTATCTTGGCGTTGTTCATTGTCCTCAAATCAGCTTCCACTTATAGCAGCTTTATGAATGAGAGATCTCCAAGAGTGCCAGTCATCCGCTGCGGCTTCCTTGATTGAATCAACCCCCCACCCCAGGTGTTTCCCCTCTTTTCCTACTGCCTTCCACTTTAGCAAGCATATTGACTTTTCAGATGAGTCACATCATACCAGCTGTCTCATACCAAATCAGATATTTGTTTCACCATAGCCCTAAATGGCTTAAAGCCCTAAATGGCTTGGGCCCGGGACACCTGAAGGACCGTCTCTCCCTATACAATCCGCCCCGCACTCTCAGATCATCTGGGAGCTTTTTGCTAGATGTTCCAGAGACGAGACTTGCTACTACATCGCACAGGGCATTTTCCACCCAGGCCCCCCGTCTCTGGAACCCTCTCCCGTTTGAGCTCCGCTCCACCCCAACATTGAACCAATTTAAAAAAGATCTCAAAACCTGGGCATTCCGGCAGGCATACCCTTAACCTCACCCTTTAGCCTGCATATCTCGCCCCTCACCAGCATTGGGCATTGGCTTTTTTGTTATTCTTGTACTCTTGTATTTTAATGCAATTTTAATGTAATTTGTATTATGTTGTGATTTTTGTTATGTTGGAAACCGCCTCGTTATAAGAGAGGCGGTATAGAAATAAAATTTTATTTTTATTTATTTTATAGTTCAGCACTGTCTACACAGGACTTTTTCGGACGCTGAAAAATAACGCAAGCAGCCTCATCAGCTTGCGAGGCTGCTGCGCTGCAAAGCGTCAGTTTCAGATGATGCTCGCCCCTGCCGGTACTGTTGCGGTACCGCGGGGAGAGTTGAGCATCATATTTCCTTGATTTTTACTCACGAAAGTTGACGAGGCTGCTTGCATTACTTTTTAAACGTCCGAAAAAGTCCACAGACTGCCTACAACATACCCACTAACATTTCAAAAATGAAAACTAGGATGTGTGTGGCCAAACAACATTAGACTGTGGTCAAGATGCCCAAAGTTATTAATGAAGAAGAACACACAAGCTAAGAGAGGCTGCAGTGGTTTGCTTTTGCCTGAACCCACAAAGAAGGGCAACATTCTGCCCTCTCCTCTCCTCTCCCCTCTGCTGGGTTCATTATTTTGCACTTTATTTATTTATTTATTCAGTTTATATCCCATCTTTTTCCTGTCAAATTTCCCAAAATTTTGAACTGAGTTTGTAGCAATCGAAATAAACTGAGGACAAAGGCACAAAGGAGATTATCAGACGCAGCTAATATGGTGCCAGCATAATGCCCGCAGAATGCAAAAGGACAACAATATCAGACCACAATGTCCTTTTGCAGATCCGTTTTGGTGCCAGTATTGCCAGCATGCGAAAACTCGGGCCATTTAACTCTCATGAATGCAGCATCAATGGCCACTCCAGCGCAAACTCTTCTAGGTGAGATCGGGACATCCAGGTAAGTTTTGCTCTTTTTATGACCCTCCCTGGATTACTTGGGACATTTAAATTGTGCTTAGGGGCTTGGTGTAAATTTTTGTGTTTTTTTTTTTATTTTTGAATTTCCTGTGCTCATGTCTTCTCACGAGAATGTCTGGGATTTTATTCCAGGAAGTGAATGGAGCTCCGTTAGAATGCCATTCATTCCTGGGCTGCGTTTTTCATGGGAGAGAAGGTAAGTGTGATGGGGAGATTTTATTGTGCCGGGACAGGGATGGGATTGGAGACTGTGGGACAGGAATACTTTTCGTGTTCATATCTGATAATCTCCAAAGTGGGAGGAGAAGAGAGAAACTGGGACATTTTAAAAGCAGCTGAAAAACCAGGATGGCAGAAGAGTCATTGGGACTATCCCTGCCAAATCAGAGGATATGATATGTGTGTACAGTTCACACAGAACCAGACCCTTTCCAGCACTATTTGGAGATGGCAGGGAGTTAAATGTGGGACCTTTCATAGAATCATAAAGTTGGAATTTGGCCTAAATCCTTTTCTTAGTCCCAATTAAAGTAGACCCATTAAATCAATGGGAATTTGACAAATCAATACAGGTGTACCTCAGTTAACAAAGCCTCTGACAAAGAAACTCCTTTTTACAAAGTCTTTTTTATGGAAGCTCGCACCAGCCCCCCTTTTCTCGTCCTCTGTCTAGCTGGAATTTTTTGGTGCATTGGCACTGGGAATATGCTGCAGGAGAGCTGGAGAAAGACAGGCTTTCAGTGTTGGGTTGCAGCAGCATATCTACAGAAAACAATGCAATAAAGCTCATCCTAGGAAAGAAAGGAATTCTGCTCTAAGTGATCCTAAGTGTGCGTGCTTACGTAAAACAGGTAAGGTAAACAGTTGCTTCCAGAATCACTTACTGAGAATGTGTGAAGAGCAAAGCAGAAAGAAAAGGGGAAAGCAGATGAGCCTGCCACACCCACTATCCTGGCATGTTGAAAAAGGATAGATCTATACATTTTGCAAACAAAATGGAAATCATGAGAAAAGTGGAGGCTATTGAAAGAAAAAAAAATCAGTCTGTGATGCATTTTGGGAGCAGCTCAAGTGGTCTCTAGATTTTTTTTTTTAACTTATGCAAGGCTTACCTGGCCTCGTTATTTCATTTCACATGTGCATAATGTTCACTTTGAATAAAAGCTTTGCTGAAACATGTTCAACAGCTTTTCTTTTTGGTGACGTAGGAACCTATCTCTGTTCTTTCTATGTTATTTCTACCTCTGGTACCAAAGTTAATGGAGGCATACCTGTACTTATGTAAGTTCAATTAGTTCAATAGATGCGCTCTATTTGGGACTAACCAATTGGATTTGGTGCTAGGATGTGAATCATAGAGCCTTCTAGATATTGTTGGACTGCAACTCCCCACAGCCCTAGCCAGCATAGTCAAGGGTGAGGAATGCTGGGAGCTGCAGTCTAACAATATCTGGAGGGCCACATGATTCCCACCCCAGACTGAGTCCTTTGTGTGTAGTGCATGTGATCCACCACTGGGATATAAAGTTTTTCTTAGTAGTCTGAACTGCAGAAATTGAACAGATTAATGTCTTGTCTATACAGGGGGGAGGGAATATGAACACATCTGAAAAAGCAGGTGTTTGCAATGATGTGACCTGTCTTCACCGCCAAAGAGCCCCCCTAAACTCCACATGATTCCTAGCCAGATCGTGGCCGCAAGTGATTTACTTGCTATGTTAAATCTGCCACCACCAATTTTTTTAAAAAAAAAAAACAGTTTCTCATAGTGTGTACAAGTGATAGTTCGTATTTACAAAAAAAGAAAGAAAAAGAGCATAAGATCACTGTGTTATTGATTTACCAAACCTCACTTAGCTGAAAATTTAAAATAGCAGCCGCAGGCACTTTCCCTGTTTGCTAGCCCCACCCTCATGCTTGTCCAGCCAATCAGATTATGCTGCCTGTTCGTTTCTATGTGAATGCAAGTGTTCAAACGATCGCACATTTGCATATCATACAGAGCTTTTTATAAAATCCGTACAAAGCCCTGGACATGACATGCATGGACTTTGCAGTGGATTTGGCTGCTCCCCTTCTGAATGACATGTATGTATATGCATGTCCGTATGAACAGATTGCCATACATTCGCATCCCATTTGTATTATTTTGACTGTATAGACAAGACCTAAGTTTCCTTCATTACTCTGGGCATTTCCATATGAATGACTCCTCTTCCTAGCACTCAGACAATACCACACAAATATTCTGTCTTTTTCTCTTTAAATGGGTTGTCTGTAGTAAGTGGGGCAGGGGGTAGGGAAGATGGCAGAAATGGTGGGGGGGGTGCAAGGAAGAAGGTTAAAAATGAAGGCTGGTGTGATGTGAAGCTCCCATTAAATAACTGAATGAGGCAGGTCAGTAGAGTGGTAAAAGCATTGTCTGGAAATGCTCTTTATCTCAATGCTAAGAGAAGCATCACCTGCCACATTTCTACCATTAAAAGCCCATTTTAGCATATCCAAAAACAAAAGCTGCTAAAGGGCTACATAGTCCATGCTTATAAACCAGGCTGGATTTTAATTGCCTCCAACAAAGCACCAAACTACACAGCACTCCTCTAATCTTTCTGAAGTGTGATGGTCACAAGAAATTGTTGCAGGAGAATCACAATGCTTCCTTTCTTCCTTCTAATATATGGTTAAATACAGGAAATGAGACTGATCTCAACTTTTGCCTAGTTCCAAGAACTGCTTGGTTTCTATGTTGCCTGTTGTTCACATGATACAGCAATACAGCCCAAAGTTCTCCTATGGGGTAGCCCCAAAAGGAAGAATACTATGCAAGAAAACTGTCAGTGATGCCCCAGAGTCATAGTAGGCCTTTCAATTACTGAATATTTTCTGACCATAGCAATAATGAATGGCCATATTGTTTGGGCAGATGGTGAGTACTCATCTAACTTCCAACATTCCTCACAGTCATCGTTGGGGTACAACATATACTTTGACCTTGCAAGAGAGAACATTAGTTAGCAAGTAGATGGGGCTGGCTCCAGCTCTAGTAAACTCTTGGATCTCCTGTGGTGATGATCCCACCCTCTGATCCACCAGAGGGCTTAATTCACCACTTGTATAAATTACATAAAACTGAGAGAAATAAATTCCATGCATCTTTCTTCCTCTCCCAAAAAGACATGTTTTAGTTCACATCAAAGTAGCTAATTCTTCCTCAGAGGTTGCTATCAGGTCATGTTTTAGTCCCATTTTGGTATATGTGCTGCTAAAAGTTTGGCAGCACAATATACAGTTAGTTCCTCATATCCCCAGGGGTTCGATTTGTTGGGGCGTTTGTGCAAGTCCCTCCTGAACATGTGCAGAAGAACAAGCTGCACTATAGTTGTAGGCACATGTGGCCCACATAAGACTGTCAATAAAGCATTCAGACATGGATGTGTCTAAACTACAAGCTTTACTGCAGCATATCAGAGTATATACAGAGTTGATCCATAAGGATCTATATAAGTATGCATGGCTGAAGAGAGCTGAAGAGCTGAAGATTGCTGAAGTGACTGTGATTGCATTGCTATTTATACATTACAGGATGGGTTCTACAATCATGCCCACATAGCTCACAGTTTGTACAATCTTTTCCCATGAAGATATGAATTGTACAGACAGTACCGCAGCAACTCCCACACATCCTGCTCTGAGCAGTAAACACCAGCTGTGCTCATAGCCCTCTCTACTGGAGCCTACTGGCCATTGCTCATTTTATTGTAAAAATTGTACACATGGAACTTTTTCAAACAGTTGGAAAAACCCACGAGGAAGTCAGGAGAAGAACGGGGCTGTGGCACTTACACAGCCCCATTTCAGATGACGCAGTCCTCCTCTGTCCTCCTCTCAACCTCCTCCCAACCTTCCTCCATGCTGCTTGCACTGCTTTTTACTGATGGAGGTTTTCCATCAATAAAAAGTGGCACAAGCAGCACGGGAGAAGGTTGGGAGGAAGACGGAGGAGGACTGCGTCATCTGAAATGGGGCTGTGTATGCGTGACAGCCCCGTTCTTCTCTCGGCCTCCTCATGGGTTTTTTCAACCATTTGAAAAAGTCCATGGTTTCTACAATTCCTGACACAGTTCCTGGACTTACTGCATATACCAGAAACCACAGATAACAGTGAACCCTATTAAAATAAAGGATTTCTGGTAGAAACATACCATAGAGTTGTGTTGGAAGACCTAGACGATGCCTAGAGAGGATGCCTCATTGGCATTTTCCAGAGTGACTCTATGATATGTGTCCCACAGATAATTGAAACTGCAGATATAGGTTCCGCAGATACGGGGGTTAGACTGGACTAAAATTGGAACAATACAGAGAGTAGTAACATGTTCCCTGCACAGGAATGGCATGTAAATTTGTGAAGTGTTCCGTTTTTAATCCAGTTCGTTCAAGACGTTGGTAGGATGTTTTGGTTTTATGGTCTTTATATCCTGGCCATTCATTTAAAACCTCTGTCTTGATGGCATTCAATGACTAATTTTACCTTTAGATATGTTAAAAGATACCAGTATCTATATGAACAATTGTTATGCTAATCCTTAACACTGCTTTTTAAGGCACAAAAATGTAAACATTGACATTTGAAGTCCTGATCAATTAATGTACATATCTTTATTTCTCCTTATTTCTATTTCTCACTCTCTCTACTAGTATATGGGGTAGCTGTGTTGACCATAAAACACAATCCAAAATCCAAAATACATATTTTGGAGATACCTTCTTTAGACTAACTAGAAAGCACAAACATAATCCTGCTAGCTTCTCCATCAAGCAAAAATGGTTTAAAGAATTATGTGGGAAGAGAAAGGTTGACATTATTTGGAGTCACAGATGTTTGGAGTCACATCTTGTTTGAGATGTTACAGAGCGAGTGAGCCCACACAGACAGAATTTCAGACTCCACTGCTTCCACAAATATACGGCTGGGTTATTGTTTTTTCACCACCTTTGCCTGATGAAGAAGCCAATGTGCTTCAAAAGCTAGCATAATAATTGTTGTGCCTTCTGTTTGGCCTAATAGAAGCGTTACCACAATGTGTATTATGGATTATCTCTACTAGTGAACTCACAGGTTGAGTAGCACCAAGGCTATAGCCAAAATGAGACCAATGAAAATATAAAATAAGTGTGTGTGTGTGTCATACTGCCCTTCACATGTTGCTGAACTGCAGTTCCCAGCATTCCTCACCATTGACCATGATGGCTAGAGTTGCTAGGTGCTGTAGTCCAACATCTGAAGGGCCACATGATTTTCACTCTTGAGCCACCCAGATCTATTTCTCCTTGTCCCGATCATCGGCCTCGAATCCCAATGGCATCTCTCCTCTTAATGAGTGTCTTGAAGCTGTAATGGGCTGGATGAGGAAAAACAGATTGAGATTAAATCCAGACAAAACGGAGGTGCTCAAGGTAGCGGCCCCGAAACCAGGAGTTGAGTTGCAACCTCCAGTCCTGGATGGGGTCACGCTCTCCGTTAAGGACTGTGTTCGCAGTCTGGGGGTGCTCCTTGATTCATCGCTTCAGATGACGAGTCAAGTGAATGCAACAGTCAGGAGCGCTTGTTATCAGCTTCGGCTGATACGCCAGCTGTGCCCTTTCCTGGAAGTAAGGGACCTTGAGACTGTGGTGCACATGCTGGTAACCTCTCGTCTAGATTTCTGCAATGCGCTCTACATGGGGCTACCCTCATGCTTGGTCCGGAAACTTCAGTTGGTACAAAATATGGCAGCCAGAGTGGTCTCAGGAACATCTCGGAGAGATCATATAACTCCAATACTAAAATCTCTCCACTGGCTGCCTATCAGTTTCCGGGCCCAGTATAAGGTGTTGGTTATTACCTTTAAAGCCCTAAATGGCTTGGGCCCAACTTATCTCCGGAACCGCCTCCTCCCATACAATCCTCCCCGCATACTCCGGTCCTCTGGGAGGAATCTGCTTCAGCCACAAAAATCTAGGCTGTCTGCAACCTCCCAGAGGGCCTTTTCAGTAATCGCCCCCAAATTGTGGAATGGCCTGCCGAATGAGATCCGTCAGCTGACGAGCTTGAGTAGCTTTAAAAAAGCACTAAAGACGGATCTCTTTCGGCAGGCCTTTCCTGATTAGATCCCGGCCTCAGGAACTCAGTCTCCTGGCTTTTTAAAAATTATGTATATATTTGTTTTTAATGTGTTTTTTAGCTAGAAGGTTTTAATCTTATTGTGTTTAATGTCTTTTTATATGGGAGGGTGGGGGTGGGTGGTGTTTTTAGTCATTATTATAATGTTTTAATTGTTGGAAGCCGCCCCGATTGTTTTTAGCAGAGGGGCGGCGTATAAATAAATTTTATTATTATTATTATTATTATTATTATTATTATTAAAATTTGTACAACAAAAGGTCTAGAAACCAAGCCCTGTAAGGAACAGCTTAGGGAGTTGATATGCTTAGTTTAGATGCAATTGAGAAGTGATATGATAGCTATCTTTAATATGTGAAAGGGTGTCATGTAGAACAGTGCTACTCAAAGTGGTGGTCCCTGAGCCAGTGCTGGTCTGTGAGCTACTGGTTGCCAGTACATGGAGAATTTCCAGAAAATAAAGAAGTAGTGGCAGTCAATTGGTACAAATGTGGTACTGGTTGCTGGTAAATTAGGGGGGAAATTGTCAGTCTCCCACATGAAAAGCAAAGGTGTGGATGATGCAGTATACTTGTTTACTGCTGCTGCAGAGACTAGAACACAAAGCAACACATTCAAATTACAAAAGAGAGAGAGGGAAAGAGAAATTCTGCCTAAAAATTAAGAACTTCTTGATTGTAAGAGCTGTTTGACAGAGAAATAAACTGCCTCATAGAGGTGTGGACTCTCATTCGTTGGAGGTGTATAAACAGAGGTGGGTGGCCATGCCTCAAGAGTGCTTTAGTTGTGTTTTCCTGCATGGCAGGGGGTTGGGCTAGATGGCCCTTGTGGTCCCTTACAACTCTATGAGCCTATGATTCTGTGATTTAGGAGGAAGAAGTCTTAAGTGGGCAAAATATTTCCCAAACTGTCCATTAAGGAGTGAACATGCTCAGTAGCTACAGAAAGTTTGGAAAAGAAAAATGGGAAGGAGGATGAGTAGGATGGGACGGTGAATAGAATTCCCTATTATAACATCCCAGAGGAAGGTGTGGCTGATTGGCAGGAAACTCGAACAGGAACAATCCCAGACAGACTTGAAGATGCACCATAGTGTTTTGTTCAGGTTCTATGTGCCCATGTGCATATGCACATATGGCTTGAGCCTAAATGATCTTTAACAGCTGGAATGAAAAAGTCCCTGAATAAAAATGAAGAACTTTGATATTTAAAATAAAAGAATATTCCTAAACTGTTTCACTGAGATCTCAATTGTTTATTTGTTTATTTATTTATTTATTTATACCCCGCTCTTCAGCCACAAGGCTATCAGAGCGGCTTACAAATTGTTTTAAGCAATAGCAATTTACACATCTACACTGCATTAAGCAGTTTCCAATGTGTGTTAGCTAATTGCCCCCACAAGCTGGGTATTTTACCAACCTACGAAAGGATGGAGGGCTGAGTGAACCTTGGAGCCCGCTGGAATCGAACTTGCAACGTGGTGACTTGCAGTACTGGCATTTAACCACTGTGCCACTCATAACATAAAAATAACTGCTAAGTGCCACACTAAAAATGAACAAGACAATTCAGGGGTATATTTTCAGCAAAAAAAACTGCATGAGGCTATGTAAAGGTATATTATGGCCCTGTCTATATGAAGGAGGAAAAATACGATCTCCTATGAAGAAGCAGCCATTCACAGCAGTGCGACCTGTCTTAATGGTCAACACCCCCCCCTAAACTTCACATGCCCCCTACAAGATAAAAGCCGCGAGTGATTTACTCACACTTTTAAATCTGCCACCACCATGGTGTGTACATGCAATATCTTGTATTTACAAAAGGGGGGAGAGTAAAAGATCACTGTTTTATCAACTTACTGGACCCTCACTTTGCCAAAAATCCAAGATGGTGGCAGCAGGTGCTTTCCCTGTTTCCTAGCCCCACCTCCATGCTTGCCCAGCCAATCAGATTATGCTGCCTGCTCGCAGCAATGTGAATGTGACTGTCCTAATGATTGCACATTCACATGTCCTATGGAGTTTAAAAAAAAACTCCGAGAAAAGCTCTGAAGGTTTCCCTGAAGGAGTTTAAGGTGGATTTGGCTGCCCCCCTTCTGAATGAGACTTACTTATGCCAATGTCTGTTTATACAGATCACCTTCCATGCAATTGTCATTTGGATTATTTTCACAATATAGACAAGCCCTATATATATATACAGTACTGTATATCACTAGCGCTTGGCCTTCAGAGATCTAGTATTTTTAGGTATCACCTTGCAAAAAAATTCCTTTATTGCCACCTAGTGGCAACTTCAATATATGCAACCAAAATATTTTTCTTTGCCCTTTTATTAAACCAAAGGAGAGTACTGTAACAAAGCACTGCAGCATTCTGTCTGGGATTCCAGATACTCCCTGCACCACCAGCTTTCCATATATTCCTCAACAGTCAGGATTCCATGCCCACTGTGGATGATAAGTTCTGTATGGGTTATTATTATTTTTTTTAAAAAAAACACCCTTCCATGGAGTCCACCACTGCCATTTTCAAAACAAATGATTTTTTGTTATTGTTTTTGTTATCATCATCATCATCATCATTTCTGCATACTTTGGGATTCCCCCAGACCTAACTCTCATTTTTACAGAGATGAGACTTTTTAAAGTATATCAGCCCTGACATTTGAAACGCTGAAACTGCCATTCGTTTGTATAATTCAGAGGAGACAGTTTGCTTTATTCCAAAGCTTTCCTTTCAGCACTTTCCAGATTTATGCTATCTGTAGTTGCCAGCTATTTAAATTATTTTAGTTATTTAATATATTGCTTACCTGTTGTTTCCCAATGTCTACTTTAGAGGCAGGGACTTATAAATACTTGTTTGTAGAGAATCACATATATTTATGATGCTCAGTAAAGAAATAACAACAATGAACATTGTTATAAAGATATTTGGTGGGGGAGGCAGTAAAGTTATAGCTTACCACAACAAAATATTATTGAATTACACATTCATCTTAAATGCTTTGTCTAGCATCCTGTGAGTGGCATATATTAACATCCTGTTAGTGGCATACATACACCTTTCCCTTAGACTTGCATATGTCCTTCTGGGGGCACTGTGGAGGATGGTATTCCTGTTTTACCTCCACAGCACCCAAAAATCCACCCCAGACTTACTATACTTACTATACATCTCCTGAAGCCTGTTCACACATGGCCATTCCATGTCTCATGGTGAGCAAGCAGGATTGAAGAAACATCTGACTATGTCCCTATAGCCAGACATGAAACAATTACAGCAGGGCTGAGACCTCTGGAGGGCCCCAGTGGATCTGCACTGATGTAATTATTTTGCATCAGGCTACAAGGACATAGCCAGATGCTTCTCCAATCCTGCCCATTTCCCATGACACACAGAATGGCCATGCAGAGGTGGGCCTTCAGAGTCTATATGGTAAGTCGAGGAAGGTAGCATATGGCCCCTAGTACAAGTCAGCTTGTGGAACTACTGCACTATGCTGAGCTGTACAAGATTGCAGCTATTATGAGATAAAACATAAATATTATCATATGTAAAATTATTTGGGCTCAACTCCCACAAATAATTGACACGAGCTTTTGAAAACACCAGTTCTGTGCCGGATGTGTATTTTCCTATTCCCAGATTCTCTAATATGGCACTTTCAGGTGACATGGTGCCTATGGCCACTACCCATGGCACCTGCCAAAATTCCCTCCCAATTTTATTTGTTTTTATTTTTGTTTTTAAGCTCAGATGTCTACTACCATCCATCATTTTGATTTTCAAAGTGCCTCACCCTTTTCCCTTTGGTCTTCACCTGCTACTTGAATATGGCTTGCAAGAACTTCTCTGAAACTGAATTTAACACCTAGGTTAATAGAGGTTGTTCTACTCTTATTACTTTGGGGGGGGGGGTGCTTGAGGAAACATTCAAGGGGACATTTCCCCACCAAAAAAAAAACCCCTTAGGTCCATTTATTTTTTTTAGATGGATCTTTTTATATAAAAAAAGAACTTAAAATAATGTAAAATAGCGAGTAACATAAAGAGCAACAGAATGGTTTGCCCCTTTTGAAAATTCATAGCCAGTAGTGGCAACAAGTAACATTAATGATTCCTTTCCAAAAGAAACTTACAAGCTCTGGGACAGAGTAGAAAACAACACATTGACGTTTGTAAAAATAATTTCTGTGTCCATTTTAGTGGACATGTTTAATATGGCTTTTTTCAGGTATTTCCACATTCACCTGTGTTTGCTCTACTAAAATCTGACCCCATTCCTCCATTTAAAAAAACTAGTCTGGTTTAAGTATACCTATTCTACAAAATAGTATTTGGAGTACATAAGCAAAGTCTATGGTGATGAAAAGTGTGGAGGCTTTTATTGAGACATTATCACATTATGGCCCACAGCAGAAAAAGTACTCAACTTTCTTAGACATTAGATTGCTGCAAAAGGAACCATTTTGGAATGGTTCCAAATTTTGTACACATCTCTGTCAAATATGAGGCCCTGGAGATTATTTGTGGGAGCAGGGGGCGGGGGCGGGAAGAAGAATATTAACAGTGAGACAAAGCTTGATTTATGAAAGAGAGAGAGAGCAAGAGAGAGAAGATAGTGATGATTGTTCAAGACACTCTCACCAAGGAGATAATGACTAAAAGGGGAGAAAACATGAAACTAAACAATGCTTTTCCCATTGCATGGCAAAGTCTGCTTATTCTCAATAGAGGAAACATAAACCAGGTTGCACTGTATTCCAGATAATGATAAAGATGCAACTGCAGTCATAAAATGAAATAAAAATGATATGTTATAGTGCACATATGTGCATTAATAGTAGGAGAGTTTTATGGATTTTTGCAAGTATCTATGTCTGTGTTCTTCCTTGCTAGACAAATGTGCATATAAATGTAAAAACCAGATAATCTTGGCTTGCTGAACATGTTCTAAAGGCTTCTAAGCACCCTACATGCATTTGGTTTAACACTGTAAATGATAATCTTATTCCATTTGGTGTGGAATTCTTGCAAATGCTAACTAGGTTCATCTGTCAAAATCATATGTATAAGAGCAAAGATGATTTATAGGTGGGTTGTGCATCATGTAATACTCAGTCGATATTAATATGTGTACAGTATTTTACTATATTGGAGAATACAAGATTCAGAGCAAAAACACAAAAACAAACCCTACCTTATATTTTGACAAAGAAGTCAATGTGCCAAAAAAGCACTGACTTCTTCCTCACTGTACAGAAATAATATTCTTCAGTAAACGTGGCCCTGCCACTTGGCAGCATAAATTTGTTGGCTCAGGTACTAAGGGCTTGGGAGTGATAAAGAGCTCTGTCAAGCTTTTGGAAGACAGACCTGTGTGTACCAGAAAGCCTGGTCTGTGCCCCATACTTAGTGTATGAATTAATGTACTTAACAATTGTTCTGTCAGCTCAGTCAGCCTCTATACATAGAACTGAAGGGAATGGGAGCACCATCTTGTCAGGCAGTAAAAAACTGGAAGCTATACCCTATGAGTAGCGGCTTAGGGAGCTGGGTATGTTTAGCCTGGAGAAGAGAAGGTTAAGAGGTGACATGATAGCCATGTTTAAACGTTTGAAGGGATGTCATACTGAGGATGGAGCAAGCTTGTTTTCTGCTGCTCCAGAGACTAGGACACAGAGCAATAGATTCAAACTACAGAAAAAGACATTCTGTCTAAACATTAGGAAGAACTTCCTGACAGCTGTTCGGCAGTGGAATGCACTGCCTCGGAGTGTGGTGGAGTCTCCTTCTTTGGAGGTTTTAAAACAGAGGCTGGATGGCCACCTGTCAGGAATGCTTTGGTTGTGTATTCCTGCGGGGCAGGTGGTTAGACTAAATGGCCCTTGTGGTCTCTTCCAACTCTATGATTCTATGAAAACACCTTGAGACAACTCTCTTTTTCACCAAATTGCCCTTCAAAAATGGCTAATTCACTTCTTAGAGCTTACTCAGAGATTCAGTCACTGATGCATCAAGCCTCTGAGGTGGTGAATTCTCCTACTGGTTTCAGTTTTGACATGAGGTGTATGAGGAACAACATCCACTATAGAAAAGGAGATAGTAAAGGATGCCACACTTGAACTTTACACTAAAATGAGAAGACATATGGTGTGCACTGACAGCCATGACCTTTCAAGGTCTAATATCTGGGGCTTCCATGCAATAGGTCTCCTGAAGGTCTACCCACCAGGGTTTTCACTTGCCTCACCTTCCATATAATCATAGAGCTGGAAGAGACCACAAGGGCCATCCAGTCCAACCCCCTGCCATGCAGGAATACACAATCAAAGCACTCCCGACAGATTGTCATCTAGCCTCTACTGAAAAACCTCCAAAGAAGGATTTCCCCCCCCCATGCCTTGTCTTTTTTTTCAATGCTGCATACACCTGGAAAGAAACTGTAATGAACATTGTTTGTAGATTTTTAAAAACTCTTTATTTTAACTGCCATGTTTAGGCTGTGTGTGTATAATAGCTGGCCGGCTGTTACTTTGTATCTGTTGAAGAAAACTCATTTAATAATACTCTACTATTGGGTACAAAGTTAAAGTCATAATAATGGGAGGATTTAAAGCCATCCCCTCTCCTCCCCACAAAAACATGGAAATCCAGAACTTAACAATTCTTGCCATCAAAAGACAGCATGGTAATGTCAATTCTGTGTGGGTATAAAGGGTAGGAATTAACAAAACATAAGTCTTCACAGAGAGTCCTGAAAACAATTCATTAATTAGATTCCTCAGTCAAAAGGCTCTCAAATTATCACACATCATCATGATTTAACATGTACAAAATGGTAACTGTATGGATTATAGTTCAGTTCACAGTGTAATCCCATAAAGTCTATTCAAAAGTGAATCCTGTGGCTTCAGCCTAAAATCATTTCCCAGTTTCATGTGGTTCTTCTTGTTGTTGTGTGCCTTCAAGTCATTTCTGACTTATGGAAACCCTAAGGCAAACCTAACACAGGGTTTTCTTGGAAAGATTTGTTCAAAGGAGGTTTTGCCCTTGCCTTCCTCTGAGGCTGAGAGAGTGTGACTTGCCCAAGATCACCCAGAGAGTATTCATGGCTGAGTGAGGATTTGAACCCTGATCTCTAGAGTCATAGTCCAATGCTCAAACCATTATACCATGCTGTTTCTCTCATGTGGTTCTAATGCAGGTATACTCTCTGCATTACTTCTTCACAAAAGTCATACAGAGGTAAAACATGATGAAGTCAATGTGATTTGAATGTGCAAACTGTGTACGGAACTATTGCCAAAATATAATAAAGTATTTGCTACCTTTACCAAAATAAAAACAAAAAAGCCAAAAAGAACCCTGCTCCACGTGCTCTCATAATTAATTTGTGGAATTAACAAAGTGTGGTGAAGGTCTCTACCTTAGCCTTAAAATGGGATTAGAGAAATTCATGCAGGGTAGCTCTGTCAAACCCTATTGCCCACAAGGGCTGGCTGGACTTGCCTTGATCAAAAGCAGCAGACTACTGAACACCAATTCTTGGGAGATTTTCACACGCCGAAAATATCACTGCCAGAAACCGGGACAGAAATATTTCTGTCCCGGAAGCAGCGCCGCGGTTCGCACGCTCACCTCCCTCTCCCGTTGTTCCGTCGTCCTTGCTTTGGGTTTTTTCCTCCCTCTTCCGGAATATTTTACTAACGGGTGAGTTTGCCGTTAATAAAATATTCCGGAAGAGAGAGGAAAAAACCCAAAGCGAGGACGATGGAACAACGGGAGAGGGAGGTGAGCGTGCGAACTGCGGCGCTGCTTCCGGGACAGAAATATTTCTGTCCCGGTTTCTGGCAGCGATATTTTTGGCATGTGAAAATCTCCTTGGAGTGTGACAATAAGAGACCACCACTGCCTTCATGCCAGATTGTGGCCTTTCTGTAACCATCTTCAGGAAATAGGATAACATGTGGGCATTTGAAAGGATCCAGCAGAGCTCTTCTTCCTCACCTCTTTCTAGAGTACTTGTAGTTCACTCTTTGCATGGAACTCAGTTGCAAGGAATGCTTTGCACATTCTCTTTAATTAAAACAGGAATGGGCAACTTCTGGCCCTCTAGATGTTGTTGGACTGCAGTTCCAATTACCCCTAATAAGCATAGCCAGTGGTGAGGAACAATGGAAGGTGATGTTCAACAACATCTTGATTTAAACTCAACACAAGCAATTAGGAAGTATTAGTGAGCATGTATATACTGCAAGCATCTGCATTTTCACCTCTGCCATTCTATGAGCCTTAAGACAATGTTGTAAGCAATTACAGGAAGGCCAGTGTGAGCACTGTGAAAGTAATTGATAGGAAGAGTGTCAAGCACAAACAGAGAACTTAGAAAAAGCCTGGAAACAACAAGACTCTGGAATGACCAAGGCAAAGTTTACTCATTAATCAACCACCGTGGCGTTGGTGGCACTATATAACTAATGCATATCCAGTGACTGCAGAACTTATCCTCTGATATTGGAAATCTGTATTCCCACGCTTCCAGAAAGAAAATCTTGGCAAGGAGGAGACCAACCCAGCCCCATCTTTTGCCCAGTGAAATCAAACCCTCTGCAGTGCTTGTTTTCCTTCCTTCTTTGGCCCTTTTCCCTTTTGTTGTAACTATTAGAATATGAGGTGCAGACAGGGACTGTCTTGGCTTTAAATCCCTATACATTATTTTTAAGATGAGGAGGAAGGAGCCATCCCACAATCAATGCATTTTTTTTTTTACCAGAAGGTAACTACTACTAAAGATTCTAGTCTTCCATTAGAATATATACTGTATATCCAAATTGGCCACATGTTAGTAGCTCCAAAGTTGTTGTTGTTGTTGTTGTAAATTAAGGATAGGTGATCGTATTTTCTTGCTGTTTCTCATTTTCCAAATTCAGAAGTGAAAACTGCCTCTTTAGCATGCCTGTAAAGATTTTGTGATCTCATCTGAGGAGCAAGAGGCACAGTATCATCATCAGTCCAAATGTAAGATGACTTCGCTGTACAAGAAGATAATCAAGCAGGAAGTTCTCCTGCATTAGTTCCATTGAAAGGAATAGCAACATGGCAAGTGGACTTCCACAATTGTTTCCTATCCCTATGCAGCAGAACTTGTAATACCAAAAAAAGAAAAGAAAAAGGAAGTACTGTACATAGGAAAGTAAGAAAAGAAAAGCTGTATGAAACTGTGGTGGCGGAAACCATATACTTCAGCATTCTGTTCATAGAGGGGCCAGCCATTCATGTCTTCCTTGTGCCTATGGAAATCTTACAAGCAAGACATGAATGCAACAGAACTTCCTGCTTACACTCCCCAGCAATTGATATAAAAAGGCATACTGGCACTGTACTGGAGGGACTATATAGCAATCATGATTAGCAGCCAGTGATGGATCTGTGAACTTGTCCAATCCTCTTTAAAAGCCATTTGAGTTGGCACCCATCACCACTTTTTGTGGCAGCGAATACCACCATTTAACTATGTGTTGTGTGAAAATGCACTAGGAGCAAGAATAGATACTGAGAAAAGCATGTATTATGAATCAGCAGAAAAAGGGACTGATCTCACGAGCTTATTTGATGGTCTGAATTTATTCTTTAAAAAGCCCCAAAAGCTTTTTTTTAAGAATAAATTCAGACCATCAAATAAGCACGTGGAGATCAGTCTCCTTTTTCTGAAGGTGCACTAGATATTTTTTTTATTTCTTCCCATTTCTGTTCTGTTATTCAAAATGAGAATCATAGATCTTAGCTGCAGTGCAATTTGCCAGAGGCGAAACTCAAGTGGGATCTGCAAGTGAGATCCCAATTAACTCATTTCAAGAGGAACAGACATACAGATCATTAACAGACATGCTTTCCTGGCTTCTTTGTGACAAGGTTGCCAACTTTATTTTAGCAACGGTCATGTGTTTTTAGATGGCTGCACAAAAGGCAAGAATTAGATACCTTATTTCCTAAGGTGAAATGTGACCTCTAACCCACCCTCACTGCCACATTTTTTTTTTTAAAAAAACCTGACTGCACTGTCAGTTCAATTGTGCTTCAGCAGGTTGGCATTGGGTAAGGCCAGATTATCAATGGTACAATTGGAGCAAATGGTCCAAGATCCTTGACTGCTAAGAGCCCCATATTGCTGCTGTTGGTACCCTGCGCATATACACACATGCTTCTCATACTGTAAAAGTATGTGGAAGAGAGTGGAGAGTTTCTCCATCACCTCTCCCCCAGGGGTTGGGAGCATCCTCCACCCACTGTGGCCTCATTTCTCAGTGAGTAAAAGGATGGGTGGTTCATTATGGCTTGCTACCACTGAGATGTTGTCCTCGGTCATGCCTGCTGAGGAGATACCCAGAGCTGCTCTATCTCTTGGGCCTAAAAGGGTCTGGTCCTGCCCCCAAGAAGGACTCATCTTAGCCCAACTGCACCACCAAGCCTGATCTGCTTCAGCATGAAGCTGGCCCTCCAATAAAAGACCTTGCACATGTGCAGAAAGCATACCCTCCAACAATCCACAGATAAAAACCAGGAACTGTGTGGCCAAGCAGCATCAGAGTGTGGTCAAGATAGCCGAAGATATTAACGAGGAAGAACACATAAGCTAGGAGAGGCTGCAGTGCTACCCCCCAGAATGGCTGGATGATGATGTCGTCTGGTATTGTCACCCGTTTTTGTTATTGTTACGTCCTTCTGATGCATTTTTTGCTACATCCGATAAAGTCCTAGGTTCAAATCCCAAGTCATGCATGTAGCTTGGTAAACTTGGACTAATCACCATCTCTCAGCTTCACCCACTTCACAAGAGTGTTGTGAGGCTGAATAGGAAAAGAGGAAGAACCATATACAGTTGTCCCTCTGTATCCATGGATTTAAGTATCCATGGCTTGAAAATATTCTTTAAAAAATAATAATCCAAAAAGCAAACCTTGATTTTGTCATCTATATAAAGGACACCACTTTGCTATGCCATGGCATATAATGGGACTTGAGTATTCATGGATTTTGGTATCTATGGGAGGTCCTGGAACCAAACCCCACTGAACATGAAGGGACAACTGTATGCTGCCTTGACTGACTTGCAGGAACAGCAGGATAGACATGAAATTAATGTCCCTGTGCACCTTCAGGAAAAAGTAGTCTCTGTCAGCTCTCCTTTGTAATGTAAAACCAATTCTGACAGCACATTGATTGGGTGTGGGGGAATGCACACAGCTCTTGAAACTGTCTTTTAAAATTCACAGTGCTATTTCAGTATCCTCTGAAATGAGTCTCTTCTAACTGAAAATGCCTTGTAGTTGTTACAATGGTGGTTTTTTTTTTTAAAAAATCCTAATTTGTAAGAGGAAAATATGAAAAGCATTTCTGCAATGAGACTGATTAATAGTTTCCATTCTGTCCATGTTTCCACCCTTGTGGCAGAGATTTTTTTTTTCTATCACTTTATAAATTGAAAGCCTCTGTGCTCTGTCACATTACCATGAAGTGTATAGCATTTGCATGTAGACAATGAGCAGCTTTCAACATTACGTGCAACATGTTGGTCTCCTCTGTTCTGTAAAAGGACAAATAGATGAAAACACTCCTGTATAGACAAATCACATTGAACTGATTTATATCAGTATCAGCAATAAGGATGCAAACATTGGAAGAGTTTTCAAAACATTTGTCACATTTCCTGTGTAAATTTATTCTCAACTTGTTCAGAGAATCATCAGAATAACACAAGGTGATAGTGGATTTCCATACATATTCAGATGTATTAGAAAAGAAGAAAAATAGAGGTATCGGGGGAAGGGCTTGCAACAAAATGTTACAATGTGGAATCTCCATGTTTGGGATCCTAGTTAATTCAAGGGATGGAAATCATGTGACCATCCAGATGTTATTGGACAGCAAGTCCCAGTAGCCTTAGTCATCATAGTTCATGGTGAGGGATGCTGGAAGCTGCAGTTCAGCAACATCTGGAGGGCTACACAATGCTGTATTGCATTTCTCCCTCCCTCTGGTTTTCTGTATCCACTCCCACCAAACCACCCATCAGCATTCCATTATAACCAACGTCATCACAACTTGTAAGTCAACTAAAAAGCACACACACACACACACACAAGCATGCACAGTTCTGTTTTGGAATAACTCACTTAAGAGTTTTTTCCCTGAAGTCTTTTTGTTTCATACAAACATTGGGGTTCACCCTCTTCTGCATGGGTGGGAAAAGTTAATAATCACACAAAAGAACTCAAAGCATGAACATTAGAAATGTAGGGAATTATATTTTCTAGTATGAGCCAGTGTGGTATAGTGGTTTGAATAGTTGACTAGGGGCTTATCTATATGGGCAATTTATCCTGTCTTGTCCCTGTCTTGGAGCCCTGCAGTCCTGACAATGCAGGGTTTCTGCCCAGTTTTGCCCCCAGGCAATCTTCACAACCCGTGGGGCAAAGACGGGGCTAAGACGGGGTAGGGACCGTTAGAGTAGTTAAAAAAAAAAACCAGTAAAATCAGTACCAGCTGGCAAAAAAATGGATCAGACCCCTCATGATTGCAGGAGCCCATGCTGGCACACCAGCCTGTCGCTGCAGTTGCTCTCTGCCTCTCTCTTCTGTAACCAGGAAGGGGGCTTGCAGCATGTGACAAAGTCTGGTCACATGCAGGGGGACTTGCTCACATGCTGCCGGTTTGCTTTCTGATATCAGAGAGTGGGACGCAGGCAGAGGCAGCTGCAGGGAGGGGCCAGCATGCCTGTCTGGATCTGGACTGTTTCGTGGAAATAATGGGGGAGAAACAAGCCTGATCCATGGGCAGAATATGCCAGCAAGGAGCCGGCGTTTCCTGGCCCATGTAGATGAGCCCTAAGACTCCAGGAAACCAGGGTTCCCCACTCAACCATGGAAGTCCACTGGGTAACCTTGAATCATAGAATCATAGAGTTGGAAGGGGCCCTATGGCCCATCAGTTCCAACGCCCTGCTCAGTGCATGAAATCCCGCTAGAGCATCACCAGCAAGTAGCTGTCTAACCTCTTTTAGAAGACATCAAGAGAAGGAGACCCCATCACTTTGGGCCAGTTTGTTCCATTGCTGAACCTCTCTCACTGTCAAGAAGTTCCTTCTAATGTTCAATTAAAATCTACCCTCCTGTAACTTAAAACCATTCGACCTAGTTCTACCCTCTGGGGCAGCAGAGAACAGGCCTCCACCCTCCTCTTCATAGCAGCCCTTGAGGTATTTAAAGAGTGCAATCATGTCACCTTCAACCTCTGCTCATACGTTCTGTTCTTCATACCTCCTATCATCCTCTTTGCTCTTCTGTGAACTCTCTCTAACTTGGCTATATCCCTGGTGGCATAGTGGTTAAATGCCAGTACTGCAGCCACAACGTTGTGAGTTCTATCCTATAGAACTATCCAAGGATGACTCAGCCCTCCATCCTTCTGTAGGTCAGTAAACAGTTAACACATTGTAAATCGCTTAGGGAGTGCTTTGCATTGATAACCAGTACAGAAATATAAATGCTATTTCTATATTAAAATGAGGTGCCCAGCACTGAACACAGTGCTCCAGATGAGGCCTGACCAGCACAGAATATAGAGGCTCTATTATTTTCTTTGACTTGGAAACTATGCTTCTATTAATCCAAGCTAAGATAGCATTTGCCTTCTTTGCTGCAGCATCACACTGCTGGCTCATGTTCAACTAACATTCAATAATAATCTGAAGGTCCTTTTCACATGTAGTACTGCTGAGCCAAGTATCCCCCATCCTATGCCTACGCTTTTGGGTTTTGTGGCATAAATGTAGAATTTTGTATTTGTCTCTGTCGAATTTGATTTTATTAATTTCAACCCAGTTTTCTTGTTTATCACGGTCTTTTTGAACTCTGTTCCTATTTTCCAATGTGTTAGCTACCCCTCCCAGTTTTGTATCATCTGCAAGTTTGATAAGGATTCCTTCCACCCCATCATTTAAATCATTGATAAAAACATTCAAGAGTGTCAACCCCAGGACAGAATCCAGCAGCACTCCACTTGAGTCCTCCTTCCAATTTGAACCATAGCTACAGATGACAACTCTTTGAGCATGGTTTTCCAACCAATCATGGCTCCATCTGATGGTGTTCCCATCTATTCCATATCTAGTCAGTTTGCTAATCAAAATACCATGGGGGACCTTATCAAATGCTTTGCTGAAATCCAGATAAATGCCATCCACAGCATTCCCACCATTTGCTAAACTAGTGGGACCAGATCAAAAATGTTTTTTGACCTGATCAAAAAAAAAAAAAAAAAAAGGTTAGTTTGGCAGGATTTGTTCTTGACAAACCCATACTGGCTCCTACTGATCACTGAATTGTTATCAAAATATTTGCAGACGGCCTCCTGTATAATCCATTCTAATATTTTTCCTGGTATTGAGGTCAGGCTGACTGGCATGTAGTTTCCTGGATCTCCTTTTTTGCCATTTGTGAAGAGAGGGACAATGTTTGCTCATCTTCAGTCCTCTGGCACCTCATCCATTCTCCAAGATTTCTCAAAAATTATGGCAAGTAGTTTTGTGACTATGGAGATTATCAGACATGGCAAATATGGCATGATAACAATGACAGCCTACTGCAAAAGGGCTTCCCTATCACAGGACGTTGACACCTCGCATTCTTGAAGCGCTGCCATGAATAATGCATTCTCTTTTTTATTAGCAGGCCTAGTAATCAGTTGATCACTGATGGTGTTTTTGCACGGTATTATGAGCGTCTGAAATCGTGTCCCATTATGCTCTCATGAATACAGCATCAATGGACCGTCCCTGCCAGAACACTTCCAGGTAAGAACATGAAAACTAGTCATGGGATGCTCTTTTTATGAACCTCCCTGTTTTGCTGGCAAATCGTAAAGTGTGTTTTAGTGCTTCTGTGTTTGTCTTTTTTGTTAGTTTTGGTGGGGATTTTTATTTTTAAGCCCACTCATGTCTTCGCGCGAGAACCACCGAGATCATGCGCCCTGGCGAATGTGGAAGGAGACAGGGCTACCATTCATGCTCTGATAATGCTGGGGCTGTTCTTTCTCATTATTACAATGACATGTGATAAAAAGGGTTATTGTGCCACTTATGCTTTTAAATATAGTGGGACAAGAATGGTTTTAGAGGCTAGTCTGATAATCTCCTATGTCAGTAAATTCCTTCAATACTCTGGAATGCAGTTCATCTGGCTCTGCAGATCTGAACTCACTTAGGTTAACTAGGTGATTCCTGACTAACTCCTCATCAATCTTGATTTGCAACCCAAATTCCTTACCAAGGTCTCTGCTGATGCATGGAAACACACAGGCCTCTTTTTGGTAACAAACTGAAGCAAAATACTGTGTGTATTGAGCAGTTCTGCCTTTTCATTGTGATCTGTTAGCACTTTACTGTGCTTGCTGAACAGTGGTCCCATCATTTCCTTTCCCATTCTCTTGCTTTGAATTTATTTGAAAAACTTCTTTTTGTTGCTCCTTGCTTCCCTAGCCAGTCTCAGCTCATTTTGAGCTTTAGTTTTCCTTATGCTATTCCTTTAAGCTTGGGCTACACATCTATATTCTTCCTTGGTGATTTGTCCTTTCTTCCACTCTTCATACATGTTTCTGTTTTTTTCTTTTCACTTCTTCTTTGAGTTTACTATGCAGCCATAGTAATGTTTTCAGATGTTTCCAATTTTTCTTCTTCCATGGAATTGTTTGTGATTGTGCTTTTAGCAACTCCTTCTTCATGAAATCCCACACATGCTGGATGTTGTTTTTTCCCCTTTAGTATCTCTAGCCATGGAATTCTGCCCAATATTTCCCTGAGTTTGGTAAAATTGGCTTTCCTGAAATCCAAGGTTTGTGTTCAACTAAACTCTTCTTTAGTCTGTCCCACAACCATGAATTCTAGCATTACATGGTCACTTCCCCTAATGTACCAATTGCTTTGATTCCATTGACCAATTCCTCCCTGTTGGTTAGGATCAAGTCCAGGATTGCTGATCCCCTTCTTCCTTTCTCCGCCTTTTGAAAGAAGAAATTATCTGCAAGGCACATCAGGAATTTGTTGGAGATTCTATGCTTAGCAAAGCTAGTCTCCTGTCAGATATCAGGATAATCGAAGTCTCCCATAACTACCAGTTCTTGCTTCTTGGAGATTTCTGTGATTTGTTTCAGAAAAGCATCATCCTCCCACCTCATCTTAGTTTAGTGGTGTGTAGTAAACACCTATCACAATGTTGTTTTTATTTCTCTATTTATTTTTACCCATATGCTGTCCACTGGTCCAACTGGATCATTGCTGTGGATTTCTGTATAAGTGAATTTGTCTTTGACATATAACACTCCTCCTCCTCCTTTTATTCCCCACCTATTCTTTTTGAACAGATTATATTCCCCAATTGTTATATTCCAATCATGGGAGTCATCCCACCAAGTCGTAAAGTCATATTTACCTTCCTGCACTAAGACTTCAAGCTCATCTTGTTTGTTTCACAAACTGTGCACTGGTGTATAGATATCTAAAGCATTGTCTGTGTTCATCTTTTCCAAAGCTTTGTGCATTAGTGTATAGACATCTAAAGTGTTGTTTGTTCTCATCTTTTATTCCCTTACAATGCAATGGCAAACCTTTGAAGAAATCTGACCAAGAAAACCCTAGGAGGGGGTTTCCACAAGTCACAGACAGCTTGAAGGTGGATAAGAATTTTTCACTATAGCCCAGTAGGAATACACTGGGTAATGTGCTTTGCCTAGATTTACTGGCAGCTTGGCTGGATTTAACATTAGTTGCTATATAGTTCCCTGGTCCTACCTTGAAGCAAAATCTGGCCAACTATCTGATGAAGGTATAGCACCTGACTTGCTAAGTCATCCCTTTTAGGTTCAATCAGTGCAAGCCCAGCTCCTGAACAGGCAAAATAGATGTCCCCCACATGAGAGTTCTCCAAGAGAAAGCAGTATTGGGGGTGGGGAAGATGTCTGAGGGACATGGGGCTTGGATAACCATCTGCACTAATTAGTTTAACCCAGTAAGTAAAACATCTTTAAAGAAGGCAATTCAACAACATCCATAAGGCCACAAAATTCCTACCCCTGTGGTTTAGAGAAAGAGAGAGCTGTATAGAAATGCAGTTGCATTTAGGTTCCTTATTCCCTTAATCTATTGTTTTATCTTTTGCAGCTACTGAGCTTTTATGGAAATAATCAGACACAGCAAAAACCACACCAGAAGATCACGAGAAAAACAGGAAGGGGAAAGATTATCAGACGATGACATCCTTCAGCATCCCTGGGTCATAGCACAGCCATGAGTGAAGCTACCCTTTCTATTAGAGGCTTGTCCTGGTCAATAGAAAAGGGAAGCCTCCTCTATGGCAGCGCTATGCCCCCAGAATGTTCTCCTCCCATTCTTCTGATGAGGTTTGGAACGTGGTTTTTTGCTGTGTTCTACCACGTCTGATAATCTTTGTGTGCTGGCCATACAAGAGAGAAGTTCTGTGAAACAGCAGTATTTTGAGATGGAGTCCTTGATTTCGAGGTAAAGAGAACTTTGTAGGACATTTCTTCAGGTGACTCTTATACGGCTGCCTAGTGGATGGAAAGAGAAAGATGCATGTGTACACATTATCCACTTTTGGATATGTTCGGGTTGCTTCCATGCTATGTATTTTAAAAGGCAAAGCCTTGCTAAATTTAGAATTGGTTATCAAATATTAATCTAAAAAAAATATTCCATTGAATTTAAGAGAGTGGTGCATTTGCAGTAGCTCTTAATCCTCCCATATTATGATACAATTCTGTTTCTTTTTTGTTTGCAAAACAGTTTCCAGGTTGCACAAAACTTTCAAGTGTTCCATATCAAACTATTTAGCACTACATAACACAGAGAGGAGGTGGAGGAGAATTTAACATGCTGTATGAAAAAGAGATTTATTCTATGTCCCCAGTGGCCCCATAATTTTAACTTGAAATATATGGGCAGCATATCAGCACTGCACATGACTAGTCTGCAAATTCGTTGCATCCTCTTGGTGGTCATTAGTCCTCTAACCCCCCAGATTTATACAGACAGAGCTGGGATATCTGTTTTTATTACTGTACTCGTAAGGCTGAACAACTCTATTATATCCCTGGCTTCTTTTCGGATGGTTGGGTCTGCAAGAAATACAGCTTAATTTTCTTTACAGGATGGCTCATAGAAGAATATTGTTAGCTCTCTAGATCATGCTGGCATCGACCCTAAGGACTCATTTCCCCTACGATGCACTTGAACACTCTCAAGGACTTTAGATGTGAATGTCTGGCCCAAGATGAATAAAAACTGTGAAGAGTTGGACCCATGAGTGCTAAGCAGGTTTATGTCTCAAGTAACCTCAGTAGGTTTTTGGAGCACATCAGGTTCTGCCTGATCCTGATTTATAAATGGGCATTAATGGACACAAAATGTGCACAAAGGGTGTGCTCTAAAAGACATTCTTCAGCATGGAGAGTATGGTTGGGATGGTGCTCAGTTGCCTGGTTAGATCTTATTGTCAACTTTCTATTATTTTACTGTAGTAAAGGTAGGGAAGTTTGGGGAGTTGTCTTGCACTGAGCCAGACTCACTCAGCTTAGTGTAGTCTCGCATTGTCTACTCTGACTAGCAACTCTCCACCATTTTAAGGTGAAAAAAAATGCTACAATAAAGATGCTGTGTGCAGCTGAGTATTACTTATCATTTCCCCCCGGTATGTACAAGGGACCCACTTCTGATATTGATCAGTGCCTCCAGGTAAGGCTTCAAGAGTATGAAATCCCAGGTCATGGAGCTGAATCAAGCATGACTGAGGTCCCAGTCCAGCCCGCTCAGATGTTCCCCAAATAGTCAACCACTCTTCCCCATGATACCATGGTTTGGTGGTCACCCGACTATTAGACTCCTCACTCACCCATTCTACAAACTTGAAAAGTTTCTACTACAACTCAGTTAATAGCTTTATACTATAGCATGATGGCATTTTTTGGTTCAATTCTTTTGCCTTTAGCTTCTCCCACAAGTGGAATGTGTCCCTGAAAATTTCTCTAAAATGCAATATGGTCTTCCAACCCAAAGAAGTTCTTCACCCTTACCTTAAACCTCTCCCCTTAAAAAATCAGTTTATATTCCTAAATTTGAAGACCCACCTAAATTATTTTGAAGGAACTTAAGAAGAAGGAAACTCAATTGGCTGCAGTGGAGGGGAAAAACTCTGACCAAGACAAGTTTAACATACCTGCAAACATTTCGGAAATGAAAACCAGGATGTATGTGGCCGAGCAACATCAGAGTGTGATCAAGATGGCAAAAGTTATTGATGAGAAGAAAACACAAGCTTGCTAAGCACAAACTACTATTGTATTTATAATTCAGTCTTCAGCAGTTGAAATAAGTTGAAGACAAAGAGGCAAAGTGGGAGGAGGAAAGAGAAACTGGAACATTTTAAAAGCAGCTGAAAAAGTGGGAGAACAAAATATTTATCTGGACTATCCCTGCCAATCCAGATTATTTGGAGGGCATGGTTTTCTACCTGCAAATGGTGGTCATGCTGTAAATCAGGACCCAACACACCTATGTGGAAACACAAAGGCACATTAAGTCTTGGTTACCCAGTACATATTTAACACAGTGTTTAGTTCAAACCTTACTTAGAAGAGTTTTATATCACCTGCAAACTGGTTGTTTTAATGGGAGGTGCAAGGGGCTGAACCTGGGACCCTCTGCACACAGACCACTGAGGCATTTTGAATTTATTGCCCTAGAAAGTTAGTTTATAACAGTGGCGGACAGATCAATCAAGATGGAATGTGCTAATCCCCTCTTGGCACTCTTGGCAATGAATTATATCACAAACAAATGAGTGACCAAAACAACCATTATCCCCAGAAAACATTCCTTCTCACCTTTCCTATCACATAATATAGAGGTTGTCATAAACGCATCAAATCCAATACCTCAGTGATTAACAGCACTCAGCAAAGTTACAGTTTCTTTTGTTTAATGGTGGGGATCCCATCTACACTTTGTTCTAAGCCAAAAACACCCCTTTGGGGTATAAATATTAGTCCCCAAACAATATCCAGGTGTGCCACAGTTGGACACCATCACTCTGTCGGATTGCTATGCCACCCTCAGCTCCAAGTCTCTGCTGCATGGAATTCTATTCTTCAGGACTGGTAATTACTATATTACCCTACCTCCTGAATCTATTCCTCTATCCAGCCTTTCTGCCTCAAAATGTTTTGTTAGCTTTGTATGATTCTTGTGAGTGTGTGTGTGCTTGTATGAATACTTCTGTGTTATTTTCCAATAAAAACCATTTTGTTTTACTTTAATTCGGAGCCTCTGCAGTTAGTACTGGTATACCTAGGTGCAAAGGTCCCGAAGTTACCCAACATCTCACAGCCATCCATTGATCTATAATAATTACCCCAATTAATAACTGAGATTTGGCGTCACAAGTGGGATCCTCACAGAGCGCCACCCCCACCTATTTGGGTAACACTATATCCACAGCACTAAGGCAATGGCCTTTTCAGAGAGGACCAAATTTTTTACTCTGGCTCAGGAAACAACTCATCTTGGGCTGACCAAGGCTTATTCAGATTAAAATTTTGTGTCTACTCTCAGTTTTGTTAGCCATTATAAGCCACAGCCATGTATTAAGACCAATTCTGTACTTACTGCAGTCAAAGGGAATAAGGGTAGTGGGGGGTTGGTGAGAATACCTCTTAGTGTCTAGAGGTTTAATAGGAAAATGTTCCACTCGTCACATTTACGTGCAATACATGTAATGAGAGGATTTTTTAAAATCTCTTGATTATTTCTAGGAACCAATATTTGATAAAACTAAATAGCACAGTTTAAATGAACAGAATATATCCACACATGACTTCATGTTTATTTGCCTAAAAATGGAAGCATAATGTAACCAACCACATAATTTCTTCCTTCAAAAGGTTAATGAATCATTAAAGCTTTTGCTCTCAGTTTCTGACATTTTATTTTAAGCCCTTTTTTGCTGAAGTTTTGTTCAGCAATGCATTAACGGTTACACTAACAAGTGCTAATGTAGATCCTGCCATCTCTCCAAAGAGCTATAAAACGCCAGTGCTTTCAGGATTTAAGCACAGATATAAATCTTGAAGCCAGGTGTTTCTATATCACTTTTTTTTCCAATCTGCAATTGATACAAGCCTTTCCTGACTCATGCAAAATTTGAGCATTGCACATGTTTGCATTCAATGTAAACTGCTTATAAATGAATATGTAAATAAAACAAAAGGCATGCCAGCATACTTTACCTTGGGAAAAACAAATAACTTTGAAAATCAGATTTGAAAAGCCAGCTATGGGAAGGTATGCAAGAGTGACAAATGAAGGCTGAAACATCACCCAAAGCTAGACAAAATACAGTAGAGAACTGAGAGTGCCTACTTAACGTAGATTTTGTCCTAACTTATGATCTACAAGAGTCTTCCGGTTTATATCACCACTGATGATCATTCATGGGGTTTTGTTTACTAAGTTCAAACCCTTTCCAGCATCGTGAATGTGAACAGCAAATACTTTGAGTACTACTCCTGAAAAGCAAGTAGGAAGACTGTAAAAGTTGCCAAGAACCCAACACTTATTTATTCACCCATGAGTCCCTCCACTAACCCCACCTTTTCATCTCGTTCCATGCATTTTTCTACTGCCATAGGAAAACCTTCCCTCATTACTCAGACTGATTGCTTCAATTACCAAATGAGCAAGTAGCTAACCTAATGTTCTAAGCTTCAGTCCCAGGAAGGTAAAAGGTTCAAATGCATGCTTCAGATCCACCTAATTAGGAGGAAAATTAACTTTAAATGCTCTAAGAACACATGGCGATGCCAGCTTGCAACTGTTCAGTTGAATAATCTCCACATACTATCTGCACACCTTTTCTGTTTTCTGTGACCATACGTTTATTTACTTTGCATATTTATTCCAGAATAAATGGATATGATTAATGGAGCTTTCCACTGGAAAGGGCTGAGAATGTGTGATGGCAATATGATAATGATTAGGAGAGAAAATATAAGAAACACTACAATTAGCACACTAATCATGCCACCATTTATGCATAGGCTTAACATTTTTTAGCACAAATAATGCTGAAATAATTAACTAAATATTTCACTGGGAAATGTCAGGGTAGTAAAGCAAGTTACATGCTATACAAAGTAGCCATTATTGAGTTCACTGTCCAATACAGTTGCTTTGCAATGACCACACTGAAAGCAAACAAGTCAATTCTAGAGGACTCCTGATTCCAGATCTGGAGAGAATGCTGTGCCTTATACATGCATAAGGTCCCCTAGGGAAGCAGTTGGAAATTTTTGTGTGATGTGCAACATCAACATTCAGTTCATGGTCAAGTAACTGGAGTTGTGCATGCACTACCATTCAACATAACACCTCATGCAAAGATTTATGCTATACAAGACTTATGTAGGCTGTCAGCCAAGCAGTACTAGTGTTCTGCAAAGATCCTGGTTTTTATTCAGTCATCAATGGAAGGGCTGCAATTCTACGTTCGGAAAGAAAGTTTTAAAAAGAATGAAGATAATGACTTGCTGAAGCTACCCATAACCAAGCTATGGTGGGATGATGCTCTAGGACCGAGAGCATCATCCTTCCACCATCCACTTAGAGGTGACTTCACCATGTCATTAGATTCATTTAGTCATCTCAAAAATAACTCTCCAAGCTCTGCCAAAATAGCAGGAAAAAAACTGAAATGTGGCACATATGCAGTCAAACACCTTCAGTCACTTGCAAATTCAGTAAGAACATCGTTTATTTTTCTTTCCCTCATACTTTCTTTCCCTCACACTCACACAGTCTGCCTCATAAAGGCAGCCTGCCCACAGCTGTTTTTTCATAGAATCATAGAATCATAGAATTGTAGAGTTGGAAGAGACCACGAGGGCCATCCAGTCCAACCCCCTGCCACGCAGGAAATCACGATCAAAGCATCCCCGACAGGAGGCAATCCAGCCTCTGTTTAAAGACCTCCAACGAAGGAGACCCCACCACGCTCCGAGGGAGTGTGTTGCACTGCTGAACAGCTCTTACTGTCAAAAAGTTCCTCCTAATGTTGAGGTGGAATCTCTGTTCCTGGAGCTTGCACCCATTGCTCCGTGTTCCAGTCTCTGGAGCAGCAGAAAACAAGCCTGCTCCATCCTCAATGTGACACCCCTTCAAATACTTAAACAGGGCTATCATATCGCCTCTTAACCATCTTTTTTCCAGGCTAAACATACCCAGCTCCCTAAGTCTCTCCTCATAAGGCATGGTTTCCAGACCTTTCACCATTTTAGTTGCCCTTCTCTGGACACGCTCCAGTTTGTCAATATCCATTTTGAATTGTGGTGCCCAGAACTGGACACAGTACTTTGTTGTGCATTGCTAGGCATGTGATATAGGATTTGCTGTCAACTGATATCTATGAACAAAATATATTTTCAGGGGAATTTCTCATAATCTCCTGCAATCCCAAGGATCCCTAAACTGTCCTGCAGGAGTTCTTCAGCAGGGAAGTGGAAGCTAAAAGGATTGACAAGAAGAAAAACTTTTGTATTGTTTGTTTGTTTATACACTATATCCCCCCTTACTCCCTGTGGCAGCTCACATTTTAAAAACAATCGCTAAAAACATAATGCAATAAATAAGAATTTAAAAAGATTAAACTACTATATAATTAACATTCTATATGTGATAAAACATTTTTAAAACTCCATAAAAATAAAAATAGGAGTGCCAACAGTCCAACCTTCATTTGTCAGCAAAGGCCTGGTGTCATAAAAATGTTTTTTCCTGCCACCTGAAGGAAAGTAAAGATGGGGCCATCCTAACCTCTCTCTAAGGAGGGAGTTCCAAAGTCTGGGAGCAACCACCAAAAAGGCCCTCTCCCAAGTTCCCACCAAAGGAGCCCGAGAAGGTGGTGGGACAGAGAAATAAGGGCCTCTCCAGCGGATCTTAATGTTTTGCTGGGTTCGTATGGGGGGATATGGTTCTTCAAGTAATCTGGATCCAAGCCGTTTTGTAACAATTATTGTTAAATTAAGCAAAGAAAGTATGTTAATTGGCCCATTTCAATGTCTCTTCCAGCTCTACAATTCTTGATTCTATGGTTCTATGACTTTATAAGATGATGTAGAGTGTTCATGCCAGCAACCTATGTGAGCTGTCTTGTACAGCATTCCAGCAGGAGTGTAAAAAACTCATCACATCTACAGCTTGGACAACAGTATGTAACCTAGCTCTCTGTTAACCTATGAGGGCCCTATACACCTGTCATAACCTTGTATGATCTCTCATCTGCTGAGTATCACATAAAACTGCAATTAAATCACACTTTAGATTCATAGGCCTTCAAAGTCAATTCAATGAGGGGAGACAGGTTATTTTTAAAAACAAGATTAGTCGAATCTTGTATGAATTCTAGAATTTGGATACAGCATGAATTCATGTGATCATACATTTCCGTTTGGGACTCTGCTGTTTTGTTAAAAAAAAAATCCTCACATTTTCAGTTTGATAAATGACTTAAACCAACTGACTGCATAGGCTAATTTATTAACGCTTTCAGCCTGGCCACAAATATATAAACAGGCATCTAAAAACCAACTGACGTGAATATATACATTGTGCAATACCACGTTATTTCAGGGCTTGAATGTAGGTTCACTGTGGGAGTATTTATTCCTTGGCACTCTCCTACCCCAAATGATTTATAAGGTTCTGTCATTAATGTGATGTTAACATAGTGCCTTACAGCTTTGCCGGTATTCTCCTGTAAGGGATACATTTTCCAGATTGTCACTTTAAGCATAAAAGTATGATCAGGATATTTCAACTCCATGTGCTCTAAGTGTAAAGAAAACTGGTCTCTACATAATTATTGGAGGGATTCCCCCTCCCTGTTTTTATATTCTCTGCTGTAATGCAGAATGTAGATGCTATAAACTCATTTTAGTAATATGAATAATATGGCCATATTTTTCCTTCTGTTTTCTCATAGCTGCAATTGTATCCCACCTTTTAAAGAAAACCCATCTATTTTCTATCCCATACTACATTCTCTCTTGAAGGAGACGTCCCCCAAGGACAGAGCATGTTGCTTGGATGCTGCAATGGTCCTTTCAAGCAAATTTCCCACATGTGGTGCACTGCCTGCTAACTTTCTGATCTGCTGCCTGATTGCAGACATTGATGTAGGTAACTTGGTCAGTTGGAATGCATAAAGCACATTAATTGGAGCCCTCTTGATGGTATGGTTTAAATTTGTTACACAATGAACCCTTCAGATCAGACCAATTGGTTTCCAAGGTCTATCAGGAAAAGGATCCTCTTCTGTCTAGGATCCTCTTCTGTCTAAGAGTGGTAGTTTTCCACCCAGGAGGCCCAGAATTAGAGTTGCCAGTCTGAAAACTGGAGAAGGCTCCTGTACTTTTAATGGTTGTGTAGAAAAGAGAATTTCAACAGGTTTTGCTTATTATTTGGGTGCATGTTGTACATGCCCTCCCCAGTTTTCAGTCTGGCAACTCTATTCTGGACTCACAGAATGATGTAGGTGGCCATAGAGATAATGTCATCCTTATTGAAATGGAACATAACTGTTCTGGTGTTTTGTTTTTGCTTACCACTATAATTCCTGGAAAGGTGATTGACTTTGCCAGGAACCCCATCTTTCATCTTGTAATGCACAATGATATCATGTTTGTAAGACTGCCAACACGGTACCATGCACAGTGGACAGAAGTACCGCTTTCCCTTCTGAAGAATCATAACCACCACTGTTTTATCTCTGTTGGAACCAAAAATTGGTAACAGTGCCTATCTTTGTTGATGTGGCTGTGTTTCAGGGCAAGGGAAGGGGGTGTATGGTTTTGGTGCAGAGATGTGAAGAGTACAACCCATGGTCTCCATATCCCCCCAGCCACCCTTTTTTGCAACATATCCTCCAGACCTCCTACCCATTTAAAAATATCTAACAAGTAACCCAAACTGCACAAAATCCATGCAAGAGAGGGGGTGGTGGTGGTAGTTTCCTTATTATACCCCACTACTTCCACCACTTGGAATCTTAGGGGGGGGGGAAGCTGCAAATTGGACAAAAATAAAGGAAAATATGATGTAAAAGTTGATTTCTGGACATTTCCATGTCACAGATTTGCTTGATATTTCAGTCCAAAATGAAGCTATTTAATCCATCCAGATAATTCAGGGACAAAGGCTGGCCCCCACAATTGCCTACCCCTGGCTTAGCCCATCAAGTTAGATCTTTTTGGTTAGACGACTGTCTGTTCATTCTATGCTGGCCAAAAATTTTATCTCCCATCACATTTAATCCAGTGTGGAAATATGTTTCATCCAGTGCTGCCACCTCCTTGTAACGAAGCAGGGCTCCCATGGTGAACCAGGCTGGCTGCCCAGATGAAAGTCTCCCTTTAGAGAATATGTTTTAGCTTCCCAATAGCACATCTTTCTGTCATTATTGGTCCATTTATTTAGTATATACTGCCAGAATAGGCATTTACCTGTGAATCCAACCAAATGTCCATCTGATCTGCACTTTTGAAGTTGGTGAACATGGTCAACATATCCTAAGGAGCAAAGTTCCTCAGTGGTTCTACACATTGATCTTGATTCCTTGACAAATTTCAGGTACTGTGTGAATTCACAAAATCTCAGGTTTATTGTTGCTCTGAAGTTACAGCATCTTGAGACTGAACACTGCAACCCTATCAAGGTTTTATATTGTCCTCGAGACACTGTCACAAGGAGAGTCGGAAAAACACATGCCTTCAACTCAGTGATCCCAAGGGGCTTCCACTTTGCTGGAGTGCCTCTTGTTCCATGTCCTGAATACCTGCTGTGTCTCTTACTTCATGCATTATGTAAGAGAATAACTTCTATGAGTAGTAGTTTCTAGTCATTTCTAAATTTGTATCCATACTTGACCCTGGGTGTCCCCAAAATAACGTCTGGCTGCTTTACAACATACTGCCTGTGGGCAACTACAACAGATCCTTTCACTTCTGCCTCTTCCATCAGAATCTCTGCTTGATCTTCCTTGGACAGAATCAGATGAGCATGGACCCACTAACTCCCCCATTTTAGGTCTTATACCCCTTGGATGCCCACAGACCAAAGGTTCCTGTTCCAGTATTTTCTTTTTAAAAAAGGGAAAAAAGGTTTGCTCAAGAGTTCTGGGTTGCAGCTAGCATCCAGTTTGGGGATAGATTGTTCCTCATTTGAGTACTCATTACATTTTCTCTATTGTGTTTCAACCCAAGACATGTTATTTTTTTTAATCCCAATTTATTAGTTGGAGTAGTAAGGTATTCCAATTGTGAAATATCAATAGATTTGTGGGGACCTTTTCTTCTTTTTCTCAGCTATTTCTTGGCTTACAGGGGAAAGGTACATGACAAGTGGCAGAAATCTGAACACCTCATATTCAGTTGTCCAGCTGACCACTGCATAGGATGCCTGTATCGTTAGTCTAGCTCAATGGGTATTCTGCATGAAACCTAATTCTGGGGGACATGCTAGTTTTTTTGTTTTTGTTTGTTTGTTTGTACTGATGACGATAGTTGTTTTTGTTGCCTTGGAACTGCAAATAAAATATTTTTATTTTTCTAGGATGGAAAGATTACACACAGATTTTCCAGCACACATGTGTACCTTCCTGTGTTGGTGCTATAGTTAGAATCTTATCACTTCACAGGCTTTTGGCTAAGGTCAAGTGTGTAGATTCTTGCAGTTGAGATTATCTAGATAGTGCTTCGCAGATTTGGGTCTTACGGCCAACACTCTGGAATTCTGGGAGTTGAAGTATAACATCATTTAGGGACTATAGTTTCGGAACCACTATAGACATAAATGTAAGCTAGAACTAACGAATCTCTGAAAGATGCATGTTCAAATATTTATTCAAAATCCAAAGAACCCCCCAACTGCCCTAGCAAACACATTCTATTGTTAAACTGCTACTAGGAAGATATGAAATGTTTCAAAAACCCTATGAAACATCCCATTGCAACACACTCAGAAGACCTTTTTAAAAAATCCAGGCTCCCATGTTAAATGCAGGGGTGGTCACGTTAGTTATCTCCACTCCTCAGCCAATGAAATATCTGCCAAGGGGAAGCCTATACACATGAAAGCTCTCTCACACACGTTTACAACTCATAGACTGCCAATTAATGGAAGAAGCAAAGTCAGGTGCTAACTAGGCAAAGCAGGAGAGATGTGGCCTCACTCAAACATTTGAGTTGTGCAATATTACAGCAATTTATGTACTGGAATGCACACACACATTTCTCCAGCTTTCTTCCTTGAAGTACATCTGGATGACACAGACCAAGAACCTTTGCACAGGCAAGGTCAAAAGGCTGTGTTATTTGGGACTAGCAACATGCTCCTTTTATGTACCCCAGCTCACACTATAACATGTGCATGCAACAAATCTCAAATAGTTCAGAACACATAATTTACAAATTAGATTTCCATATGGTAAATGGAATTTGCTATGAGAATGAAATGAAAGGATTGCTGGTGGACTATTTGATGACTAACATTAATGCAACTGCATACAGATGAGATACACAACACACCATTTTGGCCACCTCATTAAAAAGTCTTGGAACCTCTGCTATTTTGCAGCAAAATAACTGATACAGGAAATAATTTTTTCTTACACCACAAGATGGTGCCACAATTCTACTGTATAGTATTCCATACTAAAATATACTTGGTATGCTGGGTACAGATCTAATCCAAGATTCCAAATATCACATGCTTCTCCAGAAATTCCATCCCAAATCCCTAGGATAGTCTCTGTATCTCCTCCCTAAGCCTGAAGTTCAGGCAATCCTACAGACAGAGATGTGCTATTCAAAGGTTATCACTAGAAGGAGAAAGAATTGACAGCCTGCCCCAAGTGCCCTATCCTGACCATGCCACAATTACTTTTTCCTTGCAGAAAATTCATCAAAAAGAATCTCAGGGTGGTTAACAAGGTCATGAAAACATTTTTAAAAAGATTTAATTTCATATGTAATTGTTTTATTTCATTTGTAAACTGCCCAGAGAACTTTGGTTATTGGGAATCTCGTTCACCCATGTGTGTATCTGTGTGCATGAGAGAGAGAGAGAGAGAGAAACTACATAATAGCAGCACATTAGGGGACACAATCAGGCTAAAACTGAAGGAATGAGTAATTCCTACGGAATTCCAGAAAAGATCGGCTCCACACATGCACATATAATTTTTTTTCTAATTTGAGCACTGTTACCACCATTTCTCTGGTACAAATTCTCAGTACTCATCATAGCTTCTTTTTAACATGAATAAATGAGAGATAATCATTTGGTATTTTTATATACTTGATCCCTGTATAATTTTGATTCTGAACCACATAGAAAGAGAAATATTTAATCCAAATACAAAAGGTATTAAGGACAATGAGAGAGTGTGGTATAGTGGTTTGAACATGGAAACAGTAGGACTCTAGGAGACCATGGTGCAAACTGCGATTGGATGACTTGGGCAAATCACACTCTCTCAGCCTAGGAGGAGGGCAATGGCAAACTTCCTCTGAATAAATTATTCCAAGGAAATCCTGGGATATGGTTACCATATTTGAGGTCATTCTCCTGATGGAATAAGTTTACATGGATTTTTTTCCCCTTGGAAGCACATGAAAACTCAAAAAGCAGGAGCACTGTGGGAGGCCAGGGTTCAAATCCCTGCTCAGCCATGGGAATTCACTGGGTTACTTGAGCAAGTCACACTTCCATAGCCTCAAAAGCAAGCAATGGCAAACTGCCTCTAAACAAATCTTGCTATGAAAGCCCCATTATAGAGTCGCCATGAGTCAGAAATGACTTGAAGGCTTACAACAATGCAGAGGGTGCGTACAGATGCTGTCCACCTTCAGAACATATAAAAAATTGGATAATACATTTATGTGTGTGTGTGTAGGGCAAACAAAAAATCTTCTAAGAATTAACCTCTGATAGTCATTGACACCTAATACTATAAGAAGCAACTTACATAAACTGCTTTGAAAGATTAAATGCATAAAACATTATACTACCAGTAAACATTCATATGGTTTATCTAATAGAGTATGCAATTAAAGAAGGTTTCTGATCCTGGCCTAATCTAGTAATTCTTATATTGCTAATATGAATGCTACACAAACGGAAGTAATGGAGGTGCGTTGCAAAAATAGCCTTTTTCCAGTGTATATGCCAGGTAGTTTAATATAGCTCATGCATGTTGTGGAAAAAGACAATGGAAGGTTACAAAGTAAATCAGGTTTAACAACAACAACAACAACGGAAGAGCTGCTCTCTCATTATCTGCAACACACACACCCATTAAAAATGAACTGATGGACCTAAGGTTAACACCTTCTGATTAAAGTTTCCTGTGGAACACATTAAGTATACTGTAATTTAGAATCTAAATATCTCAAGTGCCTTCCTCTCCACAACTTCTATTTTTCACCTGCGTATATAATTTTTATAGCTGTTTTACATAAGCGTTCATCTCTGAAGAGGCATTTTATATGGCTTTGAATCATAAAAGTGTTGTGCATCTTTGTATACTGACTGGATGTTCTCCATCTGTGCTGCTCTTAAAATGTGTCAGGTAATACAGCACTAAAACACTCAACACATTTCCCAGTCAAAGTCTCTGGCGTCACTTATACATTTTAATGTTTGGGATCAAAATGACCTTCACTTTGTCAGTATAAATGGAAGCTACAATGGGTAGGTGCTTTCGCACCAAGAATGAAAATGTTTGGTTTAAAAAAAAACTTTAAAAGGACACATTTACAATATGTGTACTTGAGTTTTCATTAAGTCTTGTACAGCTTTACAGATGGCATGATGGTATGTATGAAATTCTCTTGGGTGCAATATGCAAGTCCCAGCTGGAGTATTTCCAACAGGATGTAAAGCACAACCCTTGAGCCTGCCCTTTTAAAAAACATATTACCTAGCCCAGTGCTAGCAAATGTCAATACAAAAATAGAGTGCAGGAACAGGAACAACTTCACCACTTGCGTACAGATGTTATTTGAACAGAAAAATAATCAAACATGGTTAGATGAAAATTACATCAATGACAAAGATATTACAAAATATTTATTTTCATTAAAAGGAATAGCTTTAAATAATTTCACAAAAGGATTCAAACAGCTCAAAAAAAATTTACAGACACATGTAATTGCTTTCAGATATCTGCCTGTGTAAAGCAGAATACTCCTAAGAGGTGTTACTGGAGGTCTTCAACAGCTCTGAGGTTTCTTCAATCCTAGAGATATTATACAAATAGGTTAAACAGGCCAGACCAAATTGGCTTCTTACATAAAAGTGACATTAAATAAGCACCAAATGGATTTTTTCCTATTTATACTGAAGATATAATGAGGCTAAAGAGGCAGAAGAGAAATAAGATTACATTAAAAAGTAAGTCAAACACATTCTTAATTTTCTACTTTCATCATAAACATTTTGAGCATTACATTAGGAAGCTGTTTTGGATTAAAGCACGATGCTTTTAAAAAACTGAATGATAATCTGAAATAGAATTATACTAAAGTGGGGAAAAAAATCAGGTGAACTTTCCCAACCAGACACTACTGCTTCAAAGTGCTGTTTTACAGAGTTCAAAAGTACAGTATGTTTTTATCAAACATTAAAAAGTTTGAAGAAAAAAAAAATTTCCTTCTCTAAAGCATTGCTAGGAAAACCTAATATCAAATAAATAAAATTAGCACTCTAATCTCTAAGACCTACCAGTCAACTCACCTAATGTTGCATTTTGGAAATAAAAATACTGACTCATCCGACAAACATAGAACTGTTGCTGGATTTATTATCCTGTACAGTCTTAAGGAAATGCCACACCTGATGCAAAGACCTTTGAGGTTTGGAAAACACATGTACTTTCTATACACGTTTTAAACCAAAACAATTCCCTGCTGAGAAATAAATTTGACCTGCTTCACCCCCACCCCCCGCCATACTTACATTTTGCTTATTCTTTCCATTCGTTGTATTGTTGTATCCTGTAATTTAAAAGCAACAAGTTAAATGTGTTCTTCAAAGCCCATGTTTTTCAAAGTTTAAATATACACAAGCAGAAACAAACTTTCACAACCACTTAAATTTTACCAGAAGCACTTTGAAAGAAAGTTTTGCACTTACCCACCATCGGTGAAAAGACACACATGTTTTACTCTAAACCTCTGCAAAACCAAATCAACAAGTATTTGCCTATTTTTACTTACTTCTGAAACTTCTGACAGACTGAGATGATTAATGACCCCGGCTTTGGGAGATGGTTCAGCAGATAACGCTGAACTGTATCCAGATGACTGGTGAATGCTCTCTGGCAGGTCCTCCTTCTCTCTATCTGTGAAGTATTCATTTTAAAGATCAACTTTGCCTTTTTGCTCTCTCACATCAGGTCAGCAATCAAGCAGCTTGATTTACAAGACATATTGACAAAAGGCATCTAAAGAAAAAAACTAGCAAAACTCTTAAGATATTTGTCTGAGTCATGTTTCAGAATCATGCATTGCAATTGTACCATAAAAACAACCAGTTAAGTTTTACCAGGAATGTCATTAATATTGTTACAATTAGTATCAAAGCAGTCTCATGCAGATGCAATTATTCATGAAGCCGTGACATCCCATATAAATTCTCTTCTAAGACCTTACAATCAATGCCTACCTAGTTAAGAAAATTCTTTAAAATTATCTGTGTAGACAACAGAAATGGCACTAGGGGTCCCAGTCCTTTCGAAATCCTGTTCTATTAGTCTAAGAAAGAGCTTGACAATATCCTAAAAAGTTTTCACAGACCATCCGAAAGGAAAAAGAAAAGCCCACAAGTCAAAAATCCCCATAGAAAATACAATTCTGTTCTACAGGACCTCAGAACAAACAATATACCATATGATAAATTTCCACTTGCAGGCTAGGAATATGTTTTACCAGGCTCAGGTAATATGTTTTAGAGATCATCGAAGAGGATGTGGTAATGGTGTTCTACTTTTTTCTGGAGCTGTAAGTAATGTGATACAAAGTTTTAAATAGGTCTCTTGCACATGAAATTGGAAAAGTATTATTGGAATGATAAACAACACAGGTCAGAGCAGAAGGGACAAGCGCTATAGATTAATTTTGTTACTGACAAGCTTTGGGTGGGATATCATACATAGTTAAAGAGCAAGACCCAAAGCTATAACACAGGCTCCTTGTTAGCAGTGACAAAGTGGTGAAAAGGAATTTTCCTGAACTTCATGAGCTTAACTTTATCAACACAGTTATATTCTTTTTAAAAAAGAAAAGAAAAGAAAGAATGGCATTAACAAAGCTGAAATAGCTAAAAAATTAGCCAGCAGACCTATTTCCCTAAATAGATGGGAATGATCAGATACTTCTCATGTAAAACATACCGCATGCAAAGTGAGAGCAACACAGTGACAAAACAGTCATCCCAGAATTATCTGTCCTCTAGAGTAAGTAAAATTTTAGTTGATTAGATTACATTTGGACACAACACTTAAAAAGACACTATATCATCATTTTAAAAATAGACTGATAAAAGTTGCATGGAATACTCACCATGAGAAACTGGAGTCAGATGACAGGCAGACATATTTTCTTCACCCAAGTTATTCAAGTCTGTAGATAGATCAACCTGAAATTAGAAGATATTTTGATATTTTTAACAGTGTGTTCTTTATACAATAGCTAGCACTTTTGAGATCTTTGAGTGAATGGCCTATGTCAGAGTACACCCCTGCAACATATTAACAATGTATTCCAGAACACAAAATGGATCCTTTCCGACATTCCCTTTAATAAGGAAGAGGACAGGGGCTCACATGTGCCAATTTCATTCTCCCAATTATAGGTTATGACAGCATCCAAACTGGGCAAGCTATGGTTACATTTAAACACCAAAGCAAGTTATCAGGACTGTGCCAACTTTTTTGGCAGATAAAAACATATTTATTGCTTGCTATGCCATTTGTTAGCCAAAGTATGCTAAAAATGCCATGTTGGTACTTACCATGAATGTGCATTCTGGGGTTGGTAGGGAGGAGGAATCCGAGAATCATCACAGATGGATAATCTCCTCCACCACCCAGAGAAAGAGGCAGGAAGAACAACAATTTGAGTTTTAAACTTGGTCACGTGAGGGCTTGGCAGTTGGCCCCTCCTCCCTACCAGCCCTCACGTAGCCAGTTCTCTGACTAGCATAGCACAGTATCAGGAGTAAGGACTCAAGGGCAGTCGATTGGGCAGGGCTGATTCCTCCTCTCTACCAACCCCAGAATGCACATTCATGGTAAGTATCAAAGTGGCCTTCTCTGGGTTGGTGAGAGGAAGAATCCGAGCATTGTCACAGATGGGATCTGCCCAAGCCCTTGAACACAGGGAGGGGAGACTGCCCTGGGACCTAGGTGTGAATGACTTCTTGCAGGACTCTGTGGCCAAAAACCACATCTGAGGCCCTGAATTTGTCAATTTTATAATGCCTGATGAAGGTCGATGGTGTGGACCACGTAGCCGCCTGGGAGACCTCCAGTATCAGGACATAAGAAGAAAAGACCACCGAGGTCGCTGCGGATCTTGTTGAATGCGCCCATACGTTAGTGAGCCGAGGAAGTTTAGCTACATCATACGCTGACAGGATGCAGGTCCTGATCCAACTTGAGATGGTCTGTCTGGAGGCCTTCAGGCCCATTGTTGCTGGATTGAAAGAGACGAAGAGGGAATCACAACGTCTGAAGGATTTGGTCCTTTCTGTGTAAATCCTTAGGGCCCTTCACACTAAGTAGTGTAGGAGCCTTCTCAGTGGCTGGACTGAGATTGGGCGGAACCTGACTGTTTGGAGAAATAGGATTACCTAGGTCAGGAAGGGCGAAAAGGTCAAAAATCCCTCTGCCTAGGAAACCCCTTGGGGGACCTGAAGAAAGAACTGGACTGAAAAAACGTCCTGGGGCTCTTATCTGTCTTCCTAGAGAGAGAAGGCATGACCTTCTTTTTGTCTTTGGTCTCCACCAGAATGTCTTTAAGCACCTCCTTCCCAAAAAGGGTGGCGCCTTGAAAGGGTTTGGTGGAGAGGTAGAAGTTCTGGTCTATTTCAAGAAAAACCTTTTTTGATTTAACACAAGATTCTTATAGACATACATATACACACACACACAATGATACTTCAGATCGACAGATGTGCTTTTCTATGAGGAAGGCGTTTTACATTCTTCTGGTACAATGTTTTTCTGATAGCTCTAACACAGAATGATAGCAAACATGTTAAGTACCCACCAGTTTTCTTGAAATGTTTGTAAGCCACTTTGAGTTCAAGTTTTGGGGAAAATGTGAAATACAGTACAACCCCATATCCACAGGGGATACGTTCCTGGACTTACCATGGAAAACACAAAACCACGGATAATAGTGAACCTTATTGAAATGAACGACTTCTGGCCCAAGTATACCACAGAGTCATGCAGGAGGATCTAAAGTTTCCTAGAGTTTCATCTCTGTAAGCATTTTCTAGGTCCTCCAACATGACTCTATGGTCAATTTCAGGTGGAAACATATCACAGAATCACACTGGAGGACCTAGAAAATGCCTAGAGACATTTTTTCTGGATGCAGGTTAGTCAAACTGCAGGTACCAGTCCCGCAGATATGGGGGTTGTACTGTATAAATGAACAAAAGAAAGAATGAATGAATATGTTTTCCCTAATAATGAGTGAGCAACAATGTACATATACTGTTATTGCATGTAACAATAATTACTGAGCACAAGTTATTGAGTACAAATAGTTATTGAACACAAGAGAACTGTTTCTTGTACTGTGCAAAAATGTGTAACAAAAATAGCGATTATAGCCAGTTTCAAACAAGGGTTGACAAACTGCAAGCCTACTGGCTGTATGTAGCCTCTAGAGCCCTGGAACCCCTACACATCACCCCACTCTCCCTCAAAATAATGGGATTGAAAATTTGCCCTCAGTGGTCAAGAGATACACATACCTGCAAAGCAACCTGTCCCTATCCTAAAACAAAGAAAATGAGCTATTTCAGCCACTCGTTGGCCAGTCTGAGGAACATGTGGCTAGCCAGGGACCATGGTGTGTGTGTGGGGGGGAGGGGTGGCTGGCCCTGTGGTCTCCACCGCTGCACACTCCTATTTCAGAAGGACTTTTTTTAAAAAAATGACACCTCCTCTGTCTTCCAGCAGATATCATTATGGTGCAAGATGTGGGCTAGATTAAATATTCACAAACCAAAATAAATAAATAAATAAGAAATCATAAATCCATGAACAAATAACAAAACAATAATAAATGTTATAGAATGTAATTGCAAAATATAATGAAAATAATATCTACAGCCAATGCAAACAACAAATGATCATAAATACAAAAATATAAGCCTGAATAGAATACCACAATTTGACAATAAAAAGGTAAGCATATATGGGCCACTACCTAAAGTAATTCCACAACTTGTAACAAGAAATAAGTGTACAGTAGCACCCCCACAGCCGCTGATTTGCCATCCGCTGCTTCAATTATCTATGGATGGTGATGGCGAGGGGTTGGGAGGGGGAAGGCGGGAAAAGCTGAGCTCGTCTCCCCCTCCCTTCCCTGGTATAGTTCCAGTGGCACGGGGTCTAGTGGCATGCAGAGCTGGTGGGCTGGGAAAGGGAGGGCGGGAGAAGGCAAGCTCGCATCCTTTCTCCCTTCTCCCCGGGGGAGGGGGTCTGGTGGCGGTGGTGAGGGCATTTTCTATTATCCGTGGATTTCACCATCCACGGTGGGGCCTAGAATCAATCCCGCACAAATACGGGGTCCTACTGTAATCTGCTACAGTTTGCAATACAAACCTACTATCTGTTGCTTCTTATAACAAACAATCTCAAATTAGATTAGCTGCTGTGAGAATGCAGTCACTACCAACTCCGTTAACAGTCTTCAGTGGTTGGCAACAAATCTGTGACTTCGCGTGGGGGGAAATGTCACATTTGGAACTACTGATTATGAAAGAAGTTATGTTTCAGCTTAAAACAGCAAAGTACAGTTGTCCCTCCATATCCATGGATTTGGTATCCACGGATTTAAGTATTCACGGCTTGAAAATACTCTTAAAAAAATAATAATCCAAAAAGCAAACCTTGATTTTGCCATCTTATATAAGGGACACCATTTTGCTATGCCATTGCATATAATAGGATTTGAGTATTCACAGATTTTGGCATCCACGGGGGGTCCTGGAACCAAATCCCAGCAAATATGAAGAGACAACTGTAATCTTTTTACATTCCTGTGCTGGAATACTATTAGTTAGTCCCAACCAGAGAACTATTCAATCAATTGTTACATGGTGAGGCAATACATACATAAATCTAATGTATTCAATTATTCTACTCTAGTTGGGAAGAACAGCAGGATATAGGTCCTATTCTTTATGGAAAGGATGCTAATAGAAAAACATACCTTTCTGGAATGAAGTAACAGTTGGGTTTCAAGAAGCAAGACTCGGCTCAGTAGATTATTCCAGTCTTTCTCATCTATAATAATCTTTCCTTGTATTTTCTCTTCGAAAGCCAGAAACTTATCTTCCACCCATTTCAGTTTAGTAAGCTTTTCCTCCAGTTCAACAATTTTGTTCTTTAGTTTTTCCATTTCACTCTTATCCTTCACATTCTGCAAATAATGATTGTGTCATTCATCCAAGCTTTTAACATTTTTTCCTCTTAATGTGTTAATTATGTGATGAGGTCTCCACACAATACCACACAGTGAGTCAATGCTATTGGCCTCAGTCCCTGGAAATCTGTGCATTGGCATTAAAATCTACACTTGAAAAGCCTACATCTAGGGTGAATGGTAGACCATGCCCACACAGAGACCTCCTTTACATAGTTGTGAATGAATGACTACACAGCTGTCCTCTGCTAGCCACTTACGCTTTAGAAGCAGAAAAATATTGTTTTTTCTAGAAATTACAGAAGGAGTTTTAGATAGCACCTTTTAACATTACAGAATTTAGTTTAGCCCAACTGACAGAACACTGCATTTGATCTTCAGTTCAAATTCCCTCTCAGCCATCGGATCAACTGATATTATGCAAAGTTATTACCTTTCAAAGCACTGTCAGATCTAAACATGTCTGCTCAAAATAAAGGGCTTTTACTGTTCGCAGAAGGGATTAGAATGGGCGGGAACAATTTTTGCCTGTTCTAATTTCCATACACCACACTGTGGTATGCCACACTCAACCTGGCAGAACATCTTTTCAGGGTCATAAAGGAACAAGAAATAGCAAAAATTGTCTTCCTCCTTCCACCTTCAGAAGGAATTAACCCTGAGTGGAATTTTACTCATAGGAACTTTATAGACCAGTGGCTCTTAACTTGTGGTCCAGGGACCCCCAGGGGGCTGCAATGTCTTCACAGGGGGTCCATGAAGGCTTGAAGGCTGCTTGGCCCACCTCCTGCCTGCAGTGGAGTGGCCACATGACAGGAGCCAAGGCAAAGGCTGGCTGGCTGGGCCTGCACATTGCCATTCAATCTGCTCCAGCCACAAACTTGCAGGAAGAAGCAGCAGAAAAGCCTCCCCACCACACTCCAGTGTCCCTGAGGGAAGGTTTAATGGATGGTGTAATTGCATTATTATCAGATATTGTTGTTGTTGTTTTAAATCTTGAGTTAAATCTTGGGGGTTTGCATCAACAAAAGAAAATTAAAGGGGATCCCTGGTAAAGAAAGGTTAAGAGCCACTGTTATAGACTGTATACTGTACAAAACGAAATGCTTGTAGATTGCTAAATATTCTGCTCACCTAAAAGTCAAGTGTCCTCCTCTGTTAAACAAAAAAGGACTCTATTTTTCAATATCATTTCAGTGAGAAAGAATAACAGGAAAGAAACTTAAAAGTAGCCTTGCCTGTTCACAGACACTGTCCAACCCATCAACACCACTGTCCACACCATAAGCCACACAGACAGCTTCATTTTTCTCTTCCTCCAATACTTCTCTGACTATATCTCCAGGGATACATGTGCTAATTAGACTTCTAGAACATTCTACTTCAGGTTTCTTTGTAAGTGAAACACCCTAATAATTATAAGAATTTACAAAAAAGCAAAATATAAGACCCTGCCAATTACAGACCAATTAGTTTTGAAAATATCATCATACTAAGTTGTATGCTAGTTATCTTCTACAGAAACTATCAAGTTGAATGGAGGAGGAAAATTTTCTGGAAGGAGATCAAGTGGGTGTTACATCAGGGTGCTTCTCAGTCAATCAAGGATTAACATTAAAACATTTTGTAGAAAAATACTCTTCCCCTGCTAGAGGGGCACTTTACACAGCTTTAAGTCTGCATTTGACATGAATCAAAAAGATATATTACGGCATAAACTGGAGGCCACCAACATTGATAGGTGTTTGCTGATCCAAATTTGCAGTATTTATGATAAACTATATCTGCAAGTAGGATGTAATCACAAAGGCCATTTGACTAGATTAATACCAACACACACTGGAGTAAAATAAGGCTGTGTTCTTGCCACCATACTGTTCAAAATATATATTAATTCTTCGGTTAAAACACTTTCTGAAACAAATTCTCATCCACCTAAGTTGGTAGGTAGGCCTATATCTATTCTACTCTATGCAAATGATGCAGTACTTCTGTCATTATCATGTGTTGGTTTGAGATGGCTGTTAAGACTGTAATACTGTACAGCTGTTAATTATGATAATGGAAAGTACCAATTTTTACTCATAAATGGTACAAACATTGCTGGCAAATCAATGGACAGGTTACATCTTATAAATGCTGGGAAGTAATTTTTGAATCTTCAGCTTTCTGGAGTGCTCAAGTGTCCTATGTCATAGCAAATAAACAACTGTGTTATAAATAACTTCTCTCATTTTTTTTTATGTCAAGGGAGGCCAGCATGTACCCTCAGCCATTCAAGCATTCAGTACCAAGACTTTAGTATGAATGTTATACAGAGCATAAGTGTGTATATTTAGCAACTTTGTGACTCTAGAATCTATTCAAACCAAAGTTTTGAGAAATATTCTGTCTCCTAAGCTGTGTGCCTAATGGACTTTTATACCTAGAGACTGGTAAAATGTCTATACAGTCTTGGATCTGGACACAGAAGTTAAATTCTTGGTTTAAAATGTTATTTATGCTAATAGGTCAAGTATTCTCCTCTATTAAACAAAAAATACATTATTTTTAAATTTCAATATAAAAATAAGGGGAAAGAAACTTAAAAGCTATCTTACCTGTTCACATTCATTGTCCAACCTATCAGCACCACTGTCCAAACCATAAGCCACACACATGGCTTTCTTTTCCTCTTCCTCTAATACTTCTCTGACTATGGCTCCAGGGATACATGCACTAATTAGACTTCTAGAACGTTCTATTTCAGGTTTCTTTGTAAGCAAAACACCCTAGTAATTATAAGAATTTACAAAAAGGCAAAATATGAGACACTGCCAATTACAGACCAATTAGTCTTGAAAGTATCATCACTAAGTTGTATGCTAGTCATCTTCTACAGAAACTACCAAGTTGAATGGAGGACATTTTTCTGGAAGGAGAGCAAGGTCAGGGTGCTTCTCAGTCAATCAAGGACTAGCATTAAAACATTTTGTAGAAAAATACTCTTCCCCTACTAGAGAGGCACTTTACACAGCTTTAAGTCTGCATTTGACATGAGTCCAAAAGACATATTATTATGGCAAAAACTGGAGGCCACCAACACTGAATCAGGTGTTTGCTGATTCAAATTTGCATTATTGTGATAAAATGTATCTGTGAGTGAGATGTAATCACAAAGGCCATTTGACTAGATTAATAACAACATGCATTGGAGTAAAACAAGGCTGTGTTCTTGCCACCACGTTGTTCAACATGGTTTGGCTTGAGCTCTGGATGTCTACTATAATACTGAACAGTTAGTTATGATAAATGTAAAGTACCAGTGCAAACACTGCTGGCAAATTAATGGACATGTTAAATTTTATAAATTTTGGGGAGTAATTTTTGAATCTTCAGTTTCCTGGAGAGCTCAACTGTCCTATGCCGTAGCAAATGAACAACTATGTTATAAATAATTTCTCTCATTTTTTAAAAAAAAAATTGTTAAGGGAGGCCAGCATATACCCTCAGCTATTCAAGCATTCAGTACCAAGATTTAGCACAAATGCTATATGGAGCACAAATGTGTGTATTTAGCAAATCTGTGACTCTAGAGTCTATTTAAACAAAAGTTTCGAGAAGTATTCTCTGTCTCCCAAGCTGCATGCCTAACAGACCTTTATATCTAGGGATTGGTAAAAGTTCTATATAGTTTTGTATCTGGACATATAAAAGATAAAATTTTTGTTTAGAATGTTACTTATCCTTATAGGTCTGCCCCCCCAACCCTTAGTGATATAATTCAGTCAAAATGAGAAAAGACTGATGACAGTTGATTACACCAAAGCTAAAGAAAATATATATCTACGTATCTTGGGATACTAAGTTGCAAAATCACATCAGTACAGCTTCAGCTTTTATTCAGCTTTTAGAGACAAGAGGCAGGCTTTTCTTCCTACTGATTCTCTGATTAATGTAACTGCTCCAAAATACAGGAAAGCATTTACAGTACTTTGGCTAAATTCAATGTGCTTCTACCTGCAGTATTAAAGGGAATATGCAACAATGTGCCATGTTCTGAATGCTTATGCCCTTGTGAGGCAGAGATTGCAGAAGCTGTAGGGTATGTTTTACTGTGTTGTTCTCTCTATTGTGATCTTCAACACCATTTTATTAATCCAATTCTTGCGAGTATACCTGGGAGAGCTGAAGTGTTTTACATTGGTTATCTTTTGGCTGCTGAGTCTCCTGAGATCACAGCCAATGTAGCCATTATCTGTTGGCAGCAACAACTTATCTGTGTAGGATGTGGGCTTAGTGTTAATGGTATCACTTTTTAATGTTGATTTATCTTACTCAATGGCAAATATTTTATATTTAATGCTTTTGAATCTATATTTAATACTGCATTCAATTCTACCATATTGTATTTTGTTTATTCCATCCTGACCCTTTTCTTTACTTCTGGTTGTGAGCTGAAATAAATACATGTAATGTAAGGAAATGGCAATAATTGTCTCCTTTCTTTGTAAATTCAGAAGGAATAAACCTTCAGCAGAATTTCACTCATGGGAACTTTATAGTCTACACTGTAAAACACACAGAGAGAGAGACTGTAATATAATCATGAACAAACGTTCTGTTCACCTGCAAAGTCAAGTGTTCTCTGTTAAACAAAATATACATTATTTTTCAATCTCATTTCGACAGAAAATAAGGGGAAAGGAACTTAAAAACTACCTTACCTGTTCACATGCACTGTCCAAGCCATAAGCCACACAGATGGCTTTTTTCTCCTCTTCTTCCAATACTTCTCCAACTATGTCTCCAGAGATACATGCACTAATTAGACTTTTAGAACATTCTATTTCAGGTTTCTTTGTAAGTGAAACATCCTAATAAAAAGTAGAATCAAAGTGTGTTGGAACAACAACAAAAAGCAAACCATTCACCAACTTATGGCGAATATGCCTAACTGATCCATGAAAGACTTGAATTATGCAGTTAGTTTGAAAAGATAAAAGCAAAAGATGGACAAGACACTACAAACCTAAATGACAAGTGTGGCAAACAATGAGGACACCTACAAAATGTCCAGCCAAATTAGCCAAATTATTCAAGCTGGCCGCCTTTCCCTCTCAGTTCCTGTGAATTTCTTTCAGATTCCTCCTTTATCCCTTCTTTGGACTGGGGCTGAATCTTTGTGGATAGAATATGGGATTGTGTGGGTATCCTTTGGTAAGCATGCCTAATATCTGTCTGTATATAGAATGAATCACAATGAGTCTGGACAAAAGGACTGATTTATTAAATGTACAGTTGTAACATCCATGTGTCAGTATTTTGTTTAGAACTTTGTCACTTTGCTTAACATAACTGAATATCCCTTTAAAGTGACCAACCATATATATAAGCACACAAATCCTTATATATCTTAATACCGGTAACTCTCAAATAGATCCCAGACTCATTCACTCTGTCTCACTCAGCCTCAACACTCAAACTTCAAACTCACTCAGCCACTGCACACAGAGTTCACAGACTCCAATCTCAACAAAACTTGAACTCCAACTGTAACAGAGTCACCCAACTGACAAGCATTCCTTCAAACTCTCTGAAACCCCTCCCATTAGTTTCCTGCTCTGGGATTGGTTCCCTCATTTTTACTTCTCATCCACTCAGATGCATCCCCCAATTTTTATTCAGCATGAGTCACACAGATCAGGTGTGGGGAAAATGTGACAGACCCAATTCCCAGAACTTCCAGCCTGCAGGACCTCTGGTAAGGGACTATGGCAGCTGTAGTCTAAAATATATGAAGGGACACAGGCTTGTGAGGCTTCCTTTTCAGTAGCTTGTCACTGCTAACAAGGAGCTTGTGTTACAGCTGTATATTTTGCTCTTTAAATATGTATACTATGCTGGCCAAAGCTTGTCAGTAACAAAATCAATCTACAGGGCTTGTCCCTTCCACTCTGACCTGTGTTGTTTTATCATTCCAATATTTTTCCAACCTCACCTGCAAGAGGCATAATTAAAACTTTGTGTCACATCACTTACAACTCCAGAAAAAAGTAGAACATGTTACCACGAACTCTTCCTTGATCTCTAAAACATAGAGCCTAGCTCATTCCCAGTCTGCAAGTAGGAACTGATTTATCATATGGTATATTGTTTGTCCTGAGGTGCACCAGTAAGAATGGTATTTTACATAACGTGACATTTTCAAGAGCAAAAAAGAAAGGAGGGGGGAAAATAGAGTTACATTTTTCCCTTCAAATTATTATGTTTCATTTGCTTCCTTTTATGAAACAGATTAAAGCTCTTTAAATGAGCATTAAAACAAAGATACATTCCAACTTGCAAATCTTACTATTTTGGACTATAGTTCCCCAAATCCCTCAGCCACCATAGCCAGTGGTCATGCTGGTCAAAGGATACTGGGAGTTGTACTTCAAAACTGTAACTTTTCCAAGATATGGATACAGTAATTTAATTCATTAATCATTAGTTCGGCTATTCTGCCCAGCCATGGTGCTTGGGGGAACTCATAGCTCCATATTCAGAGCCTACTAAGCTGACCATCTACCAATATGGTGAACAGAGAGAAACCAGCTGGAAATCACTGGATCCAATCAGCAGCTCTTAGGCAACAATTTTTATGCTGATTTCTTGAGCCAATGATCACTAATCTACATTTAGATTACCTGCATTAGAAACTTATGAGGATGAGGCAATAAAACCTCTTCCTCAGTGGCTTGAAATATTTCTGCATAGAAAGAGGTAACTCAGATTGGATGTTCCTTTCCTATTTAACCAATCATAGCTTTGGCAAGATGAAAGAATCCTTAAAAAATACTTGTGGATCACAATGTAATACTCCTGTGACCTGGCATGGGGGAAAAAAAAACGTTATCTAGAAATAAGGTAGAATTAACCAGACTCAAAACTGAATTCCACACCTAGCCAACCTGGTCACCATTTCCCCTGACATCTTGCTCAGTCCAGAAGCTACTGCTACTGAGAGCAGGTGAGTACTTTAAAAAAATTAAGCTGTTCAGTGGCCCAGGAGCTTTAAAATCTTGCTTTGCATCCTATACAGATGTACAGTTTTAATGTGATTCACTGACATATTTAAAATTGGCTAGTTATACATTTCTAATTGGCCCTAAACACCTGTAACTTGCTTAGGTTCAGAGCAGTGACTTTAAAATAATGTACAATTCACCAAACACTCATTTTAAAAGTCGATATCGCATCCCTTTATTTGTTTCTATTTCCAGAACATTTATTTGTATACCATTTTTGCATTTTAAAAGTCTTATACAGGTCGACCCCAGTATCCACGGGGGCTATATTCCAAGACCTCCCTGTGCATACCTGGAACCATGGGTAATAGGGAACTATATTATTTTCAATGAGATGAATGCCAGAGGTTGGCCAGAGAACTGCACTGGAGGACCCAGAAATACTTAGAGATAACATGTTTTTTCAGACGTCGTATATTCCAGTGTATAAGACAACTGGGCGTATAAGACGACCCCCCCGCAAAAATTTTAAGGTAAAATATAGAGTTTGGGATATACTCGCCATATACGACTACCCATCCTTCTCTACCTCTCAGATCTCCTGGCCCCCACATCCAGCCAGCCACCTCTCCACCCTTCCCGAAGCTGATCGGCAGCCCGATTGCGACTTCGGTAAGGGCGGGTGTTGGTTGGAAAGCCTCCCCCCCCTCCAGCCGGCAACCCATCCACCCTTCCTGAAGCCGTGATTGGGAATGACGGGAGGTGGCTAGCAAGCTTCCCCCCCCCCCCCAGCCAGCCACCTCAAGTCATTCCCGAGTCGGAGATGGGGCTGGCAGCCCCATCTCGGCTTCGGTAAAGGCGGAAGAGTGGCTGGCTGGGGGAGGGGCAAGCTTGCTAGCCACCTCCTGTCCTTCCTGAGTCTGAGGTGGGGATGGCAGCCCCATCTCGGACTCAAGAAGGATGGGAGGTGGCTAGTAGCGCGACTCCCTGCTGTGCAGTCATGCTGGGCGGGGATCTTCTCCGTGACTCTGAGTCATGGAGAAGACCCCTCCCGCCCAGCATGGCTTCCCCCCGTGCAGCCGTGACTCAGAGGTTCCCCCCACCCAATGCTGCTTCCCCCCTGTGCAGTCACACTGGACGGGGGGTTATTCTCCATGATGGAGAGTCACGGAGAAGACACCCCCTGCCTGACGCTGCTTCCCCCCTCCTGCCCAGGGAGGTCTGCCCCCCGTGCAGTCGCGCTGGGTGGGTGGGATATTCTCCATGACTCTGAGTCACAGAGAAGACCCCCACCCACCCAGCACAGCTTCCCCCTCATGCAGTCGCACTGGGCGGGGGAATCTTCTCTGTGACTCTGAGTCACAGAGAAGACCCCCCCACCCAACGCAGCTTCCCCCTCGTGCAGTCGCGCTGGGCAGGGGGGAGGATATTCTCCGTGACTGAGTCATGGAGAAGACCCCTCCTGCCCAGCATGGGTCCCCCTCCGTGCAGCCACAGTGGGCGGGGGGATCTTCTCCATGACTCAGTCACGGAGAAGACCCCCTCCCGCCAAGTGAGGCTTCCCCTCCGTGCAGCCTCGCTGGGTGGGGGGATAAGGTGACTAGCAAGCTTCCCCCCAAGCCAGCCACCTCCCGTCATTCTGAGTCTGAGATGGGGTTGGTACACGACTTTTCAGGAGATTTTACAGGGTTAAAAACGGAACATACGGTAAGTGCCAGAACATACGATAAGTGAAACTGTGGATACCGAATCTGTGGATATGGAAGTTGACTGTATAACGAAGTCTGGAAACATCTGCATAGCCCTTCCCTGTTCTCTAGTTGTTTTTCCTATGTTAAATTTTAGATTGAAATGTCCAACAAGCATGCTTTTGTAGTTTAAATTGCAATTCATCCTGGGAACTCAGTAATAACTCAATGACTTACAAGAAGTCGTTTTTGATGTAATTTAAACTGTAGTAAGTTTATCTACTGTACTTCAGTGCCTCATCTAAAATACTTCCAAGTATTCCTACCTGTTGAATATCCATAGCAGAGACAGTTGCAGAATCAAGATTAGAACAGGTTGTTTGCCGTTGGGGTTTAATAGAATAGGTTCTCTTTCTTGCTGGGGATTTCACCTAAAAACATATTAGAAGTCCCATTCACATTAGTGATACCTCCTTTGACTCAGCAAGGAATGTGTTCCTTAAAAACTAGTGTTCTGAACTTTTCCCCTATAGACCTTCTCCCCATGAGGAGAAAAAAAGCAAAAACGGAAAAAATGGTTTAGAATTATAAATACAGTAGGACCCTATATCCACTGGGGATTGGTTCTGGGGGGCAGCAGCATGGATACAGAAAACTGTGGATAATAACAAACACTACAGAAAATAATGGGACATCTGGTTTAAAATACCACAGAGTTGCCTCAGAGGACCTAGAAAATGGCTAGAGAGGACACATTTTCTAGGAAGACTCAATGGTAGGTGTGCTGTTTTGTGTCCCGTGGATATTTGAATCAGTGGATACAGGGGTCCTACTGTAAAATGTCTAAGTCAAGGTGTTCATATATTGTTAAGTGGGCATTAGCCCCCCTCCCCCAGTGATTTCTAAGCACACTTATAGAATCACAGAATTGTAGAGTTGGAAGAGACCACGAGGGCCATCCAGTCCAACCCCCTGCCACGCAGGAAATCTTGATCAAAGCATCCCTGACAGATGATATTGTAAAGGAAGTTTCAAATGTTGCAGAATACAGAACACCTTCAAGTGTATAGCAATGCAATATGGGGTTTTGCCAAGCAAACTGCAACATGGTATGAAAGCTTCTGTGTGATGTGACTGCCACTTTCATTTGGTTCTCACCTGCTTCAACCCCCCTCTCTTTTGCAACACATAGAAGAAAAGTGGCCTGTTTTTTAAAATAGTCACATAAAATCAAGAAATAAACTGATGTGAAAGGGTAGAGAAGCTCGCCTCAGCCAGGGAAATGTTCATTTTTAGATATTTTTGGGTGACAAAAATGGAGAAGGAGAAATTGCAAAAACCTTTGCTAGTCATAGCTCAAAAATGTGCCTACTAGTGAAAGTTTAATGAAGCAAAGTTAGCATTCAATCAGTCTTGGAAACCCCCCTTTCAGCTTAATTTTAGAGTTCAAAAGCATGTAGTGCCACTTTTAACAAAAACTGCACACACTTAAAATAAATCAGTATGTTTGCAACTATTATCTGAACAATAAACTTAGTACACATTTAATATATACTGAATTTTTAATTTAACATAGTTAAATATAATAGTTTTCAGGACAAACAAAATTATCCATCCAGTTAGGTCCAGAAATAATTGGACACTGACACGTTTTGTTATTTTGGCTCTTTACCAAAATAAATTTAAGTTACAATTAAATAATGAATATGGGTTTAAAGTGCAGTCTCTCAGCTTTAATTTGAGGGTATTCACATCAAAATTGGAGGAAGGGTTTAGGAAATACAGCTCTTTGATATGTAGCCCCCTCTTTTTCAAGGGACCAAAAGTAATTGGACAATTGACTCAAAAGCCGTTTCATGGAGAGGTGTGGCTATTCCTTCGTAATTTCTTCATCAATTAAGCAGGTAAAAGGTCTGGAGTTGATTCCAGGTCTGACATTTAGAATGTGGGTATTTGGAAAGTCAGCATTTCAATTTCCAATATTTTCAATTATTTCCAGAACTAACTGTAATTTGGTTTAAGCTCCTGAAGTATCAAGTGACTAGATCTATAAAGGTAGGTAAAAATAAAAATGGCTTGTTTTCAGTCTCCTTCTCCCAGTCACTTTCTCTAATTTTCATTTTTCCCAAGGGTGAGGAACTAACCCTCCCTCCTCACCCAAACAACATTGCAGTTTCAAGATTTCTGGAACTATTTCATCTCTAAGCATGACCTTAAAGTGAATACTATATATGAATCACAAAGTGAAGGCAAACACATAAGATTGTATTCATCTATGTCCATCTGCCATATCCTTCCCCCCTTCCTCCTCATTTGCTTCAAAGACTTGGAGGACCTTCTAGAGCAGATTTTGGGGCTGTAGAGAGGTGAAGGGGTATAAATTTGTCTGACTGTTAGAAACTTACATAAAACCAAAGTTCTATGTGAAATAATAGCACAGTGCTACACAATTTTAACTGTATTTTTATAACTTAAATATGTGGTGGGGAAGAGATAAAATAAATTGGAACAATCTGAATTGCAAGCTTACACCCTCAGTAACGGAAGGGAAAGACTACCTTAGCTAATAGATGGGCATGAATGTTCTCAGAAAAATAATAAATTGTAAATGGGACAAAAAGGGAATAGAAATAAGGAACTATAATAAATAATTAATTTGGCTAGTTGGTAAAAAAATATATATAGTTCAATGAACCTCATTTTTATTTTCCAAAAGTACCAACAAAATCAATTACCTTATTCACATTACTTAATTCTTTATGTCTTTTATAGACCAAACTAATAATGTCACAAACAACCTGCATTTTTCTCTCAGCATAGCCATAGTGGAGGAACTGCTGTTTTGATAAGACTGGCTTATACTGAAATTGATCACGGAGAAGCTGCAAGAGACAAAGAAAAGGGAGATAGCTTTTATTCTATCCCATACGCACAACTACGTAAATATGCTTTATACCCAAGGCCTTAATACCTTAGTCCTGCATCCGAAGATTTATATCCACAAAAGCTCATGCTAAAATAAAAACAAGTTAGTTTTAAAGGTGCTGCCACGTTTCTTTTTTCACCCTCTTCCTTCCTCCTTTTTATAATTGTGTATTATATCCAGCATGCTACTATTAGGGAATACTTTTCATATTCCCATTATTTTTAGCCCTTACCAGCAGTTTAAGTCACTTTTTATTCCAGAAGATCTGATTCAAGAACTGAGAGCATTCCAGAGACATCAATTATAACCCCAAGGTTTTAAAAATTCTTTGTTGGACAAACTGTGCCTAAACTTTCGTTGTTTTTAAAAGAAACAAATCAATTTTATTTGTAAAATAATTTATGGAGTTTGTATCTCAGTTCCTGTATCCCAATATACACATGGCAAACTGGTTTGAATTACAGGGGCTTGCTAGCAAATTTTACTATTGATAGATCACATATTTTTGTCTGATTGCCACATGGAGTAATTATGATAGGCAGGACTACACTGAGTAATTGAAAAATGTAACAGTAATATTCTAATGCAGTACTTCTTACACCAGCAGTTCTTAACCTGTGGTCTGTGGACCCCCAAGGGTCCGTGATGTCCTCACAGGGGATCCACAAAGGAGGTGGAGCAGCCATGTGACAGAAGCAAAGGCTGGCTTGGTCTGCACACTGCCATTCATTCCACTCCAGCCACAGATTTGCAGTAAGAAGCAGGAGAAAAGTCTTCCCCCTCCAGTGCTTCTGGGGAAATGTTTAATGGATGGTGTAATTGTGTTGTTGTTGTTTTAAACCTTGAGTTAAGTCCATGGGAACAAACAATATTTAAAAGGGGTCCCTGGTAAAGAAACAGTTAAGAACCACTGTCTTACACTATCTGATGTGGGAGATTGGTCTTTTTTGTTTCCTGTCTGCCAAGAACCTGTACCATATTTGTGCCCGTTTGCTACAATTGTTTCTTTCCTTCATGGACATTCTCCAGTAGAAGATGGCTATGGACTGGCCCCAGTCCACGGACCACTAGTTTGAATACCACTGTGTTTTGGGAAGCACTGTTCTAACACATTTTAAGTGATCATGCAGGCTTCCACATTTTTGCTTACTTATACTAACTATGCTTTTGGCCTCTGGTGATTGTAAAGAGTTCTAGCATTCCTTCCAACCTTGGATCTACAGAAGAGAACAAAGATTTCTCAGCAGAGGTGGATAGGGATTTCTTCTGAGCCTCCCCACCTCCCAAAAGTTATTTGGTTACAACGTTCAGAGTGTTGTAACAATGCAGTGCAGTTCAGAGTGCTGTAACAATGAAGTGTTAAAATTGCAAGGACCTCCTAATATAACTTGTGAAGCTGGGAGGTACTTTGGTTATTGTGTTATTAGGACACTTGAAAGAGACCACAAGTTTTGGCTTAGCCATCAAGATCAGCCCAGATTTGTGGATCCCTCAACCCATGTGTACTACTTTCTCCATCCACTTAACGTCTGTGATCAGCTGTCCATAAAAGATTATGACATAACAAATTTTGTAAGAACACAGTACCTTAAATATGCTAGCAGCTCAAACATATTTGTGGCTTTCAAGATACCATAAGACTTAAACATTTTCATTACTACAAAAGAATAGCAGTGCCCAATTAGCATCCTAACTGAAACAAACCTTATAAACAGCTTCAATAAACCGCAAGTCATTCTTTGCTGTTAGTTCCACATCAGATTCCACTAGAAGTTCAGTAATACGTGTTGAGAAAGATGTAAAACAATAGCTGATGATGGGCAAAAATACAGATGGATCACCCTTTGCCAGTCTGTAATGGAGGAAAAATCTAGATAGTAAATAATAGAAAATTTAAAGAACTTTAAATCCCATCATAGTAGCAGAAGTACATCTGTTTAAAAAAAAAATTCTGGAAACACTATCTTAATAGATTTTCCTTGGGTTTTTTCCAGGCTGTGTTCTAGAAATCTATCTTAATGATAGAGTATTACTGAATTCAGTAAAAAATATTTTACGGAGTGCTTAAAAATACATAAAATTAAGGAGTGCTTAAGTTTTTGTCATTATTTTCTTAATTACAACCATCTTTGGGAGCTTTAACACCAATAATGGCTATTTTTTTCTCTTCTAAAAAATAGACGTAACACAAATGAAACACATTTACTAGAAGAAATGGTCATTCCATTGCATTGCTGTTCACCTAAATGCTTCCCGAAGAGCCAATTTTGGGGGAAGCAAGGCCTCATGGAAGAGAGAGGAAAGGAAGAAATTTTGACAGTAGTGCAGTAGTGCCAGAGTAACGTTTTTTGGTGTGTGCCTTCAAGTAATTTCCATATGGCAATCTTAAGGCAAACTATTACTGGATTTTCTTGGCAAGATTTGTTCAGAGGGGGTGTGCTTTCCCTTCCTCTGACAGTGAGAGAGTGTGACTTGCCCAAGGTCACCCAGTGCGTTTCCACAGCTGAGTGGGGATCGACCCTGTTCTCCAGTCCTAGTCCAACGCTGTCCGAGAAAGCACTTTGCCAGCAAAGTCTGGGAAAGTGGCCAGCTGTTTATGAGCATACTGGAATGCAAACACAGTCAAGCAAAGATTTAGTCAGTAATTCAGTCCAAAGAGTCAAGGGCTTACAGCAGGCAGCGTGGGTCTAAACAAGTCTGTGAGTCAGCAGGAAACAGGCAGCAGAGTAATCAAGAATAGTACAAGGTCAAGGCAAGAGTCAAGGCAACAAAGTCAGCAGAAAGCTTTCTCCAGAAAGATCAGCTGATCTCTGACAAAGCCTCCGTCGCTTCCCAAGCATATATATAGCAACCAAGGCTTTTTCAGGTGCTCCTTGATGAACAGGTTTTTCTCATACAGTCTCAGAGATTTCTTTTGAGTTTCCTTTTGAGCTCGCTGCTGGGTGTATGATGGTGGAGGTAAATCCGTCTCTTCTTCTTTGTCCTTATCTGAATTGGCAGGACTCTCTGCCAGGGCTGGTGCCAACCCACTCGGACCAGGCTCTTCCTCTGCTTGAGCCTCCAGGTTGGCAGCATTCCCTGCTAGAACAGGTGTAGGTAAACCTGTGCCAGGATCCATAAGGCCGTTCCCTGCTATATCCTCCTTCTTCAACTCCATACCCTCATTAAACTGACAGGACATGACACATGCTCAAACCACTATACCACGCTGGCTCTCGTGTTGGTTTTCGGCCCCATGAAATGGAAACAGGGCTATGTTTTTTCAGACCTTCCCCAAATGTGGACACATTTCTTTCCCAGCTTCAGGTGGCATATTCAATATCCAAACTGATCAAATATATAATTTATTAATGTTTAACCTTTAAGATGCTACGTACTTTAACTAGCTACATGATACAAAATAATGCTTATATTCCTGTGTTCTAATTTATTGCTTATTTTAATTCTTTCCATTTGAAAATGCACAGGTGGCTTGTCATTTAGCCAGCTAATATTTGACTACAGTCAAATATTCTATGAAGCCAAAAACAACAGTGTATAGGTTACAAGAATAAGAATTTGAGCTTTCACTAGCCCTGTAGTAACGAGGGACAAACTTAACAGTTTGGCAAAGCACAGACTGTATATGGACTACCAACACAGTCTTTCTGTCCCCCCCACTCCCCATTCTTTTAACCCCCCCAAAAGGAAAAACCCATGCCCTGAGGGTGCAATTCTCCTTTCAAACTAAGCACCCCCAAACTGTAACCATTTTTTTACAATCAGGAAGGTCCTATGGTGGATTTGGAAGGTACATGGAAATGGGTCCTAGACTCTCCAATGTGGTCTATCCCACAGAAGAGACTTCTCCTCCTCTTCATCTCCAAGCAGAAACACAAGTACTAATCAGTGGCAAACAGCACTCTAGAGCCACCTATGCTACTGCCTTTTTAAAAATGTTTTAAGAGGTTGTCACTTTATTATATTTCTGTTTTAATTTCATGGCTGTAGTGTGATCCAGACAAGGAAAAGAACTGTTTCCTATATCATTCCTATTTACAGAAATCTCACCTAATGTTAGCAAAAGTGTGTATGATTTACTGCATTTGGGAAACATTCATTTCTTTCACAGCAACAATTCAAAACAAGCAGCTCAATTAATTTGTTTTTATACTTAGCATGAGTATTAAATCTGCTGGCTGAAATATTTTTGGAAATAAAACTAGACCGTTTTAATATTAAGTATTCACAATATTATGAGAACAATAGACACAGCTCCCACTGAAATCATATTCGCTGGAGAAAACTGTTTTATTAAAGGAGACACACATCTCCACTTACCCAGTATAATCCACATCTCTGGTATAATTTAAAAGCCGAAGTCCTTGCTCTATTTTACGCAGGTTTCCTTTTAAGTCTCCTGTAGCCATGTTATAATTCCTTCAATTTTAATAAGTGCTGAATACTGGCTAAAACACAAAAACATTGCATTTTAAAGGATATGTGTGTATACACACACACACACACATATATATATTCCAGATACGATTTTGTTAATATTCAAATTAACGAGCTAATTTAAGAAAACTCTAACATTATAATCACATGCCTATTTAGCTAGGCGTAATCCCCAACAAGTTCATTAGGGCTTTGAGTAGGCATGTACAGGACTGCATTAATTTGATTTAAGGAGACTCTTAGGTGAACCAATCACGGGGTTTTCTTGACAAGATCTGTTCAGAGGGAAGTTGCCTTTGCCTTTCTCTGAGGCTGAGAAAGTATGACTTACGTAAGGTCAGATGAGCAGGCTTCAAGCCTCGGTCTCCAGTCCTGGCCCAACACTCATACTACTACACCACAGCTTGCATTCAGAAGAGGTGTAGTTCAAATTAAACCCATCTTTAAGGCAAAAAAAAAGACAGCCTTACAAACACTGTGTTTTAGCTTTGTAAACTCCACGCTCCAACCGTACAGCTGCCTTGGAGTAAATCCCACTGAGTTCCGTGGGAATTATTCCCAGTAAAACTACCTAGGACAGTGGTTCTTAACCTATGGTCTGTGGACCCCCTAGAATCCACAATGTCCTCACAGGGCTCAAAGGCTGCTTGGCCCACCTCTTCCCTGCAGGGGAGCGGCCCCATGACAGGAGCCAAGGCAATGGCTGGCTTGGTCTGCGCATTGCCATTAAATCCACTCCAGCCACAAACTTGCAGCAAGAAGCAGGAGAAAAGTCTTCTCTCCCCCTCCAGTGCCTCTGAGGGGAGGGAGGTTTCATGGATGGTGCAATTGTATTACAGTTGTTCCTTCATATTTACTGGGGTTTGGTTCCAGGAGCCCCGTGGATACCAAAATCCGTGAATACTCAAGTCCCATTATATGCAATGGCATAGCAAAATGGTGTCCCTTATATAAGATGGCAAAATCAAGGTTTGTTATTTGGATTATTATTTTTTTAAAGAATATTTTCAAGTTGTGAATACTTAAATCCATAAATACCAAATCCGTGGATATGGAGGGACAACTGTATCATCATCATCATCATGTATTGTTGTTGTCGTTTTAAATCTTGAGTGACGCCTTGGGGGCCCATAACCACAAAAGATGTGTCAAGGGGGTCCCTGGAAAAGAAAAAGATGATGAGCCACTGACCCTAGGATAAGGCTGACAAGGCCAAATACCTACTCCTTTTGCCCCAGTGGGTGTTGTTTCCAAGAAAGCAACGTTAGCAAGGTCCCCCCGGTGTGTTGCGTTGGCTCCAGCTAAAACAACAACAACAACACACAAGATTTTCCATGTTTTTTTTCCAGGCTATGAGGCCGTGTTCTGGAATAGTTTCTTTCTGATGTTTCGCCTGCATCTGTGGCTGGCCTCCTCAGAGAAAGGTTGGGTAGGTGTGTGTGTGGAGTTTATATGATGTGAACCCCTGTTGGAGAGGATATGTAAATTTGTGTAATTGAATGGTTAGTTTCTGGGTATAGAAATGCAAGGCTCAACCATTCTCTGAGGATGCCAGCCACAGACTCTAAGGTGAAGACCCAGGCATCTACTTTTCAAACATTTCAAGATGTTTAGATTTTCCTTGGGTTTTTTCCTGATGCCAGATGCAGGCGAAACGTCAGAAAGAAACTATTCCAGAACACAGCCTCACAGCCTGGAAAAAAACCCAAGGAAAATCTCTGGATGCCGGCCGTGAAAGCCTTCGACTTCACATTAAAGACAGAAGAGCTCTGTGGCCCCTGGGAGGCTGCGATATTTATAACACAAGCTTTGGTGAACACACAGCCCACTTCTTCACGTACGCGGGGGTACACAACTATGGCAGTTCTATGAATACATACATACATACATACACACACACAGAGGCGGCGGCTGAAGGAAAGGAGAGGGTTGCCAAGCCTCCCGTGATAACAGGACGCCCGTATTTCCAGCGAAGGAGAGCCCTCCGCCATTTGGGACACAGCCCATGCCGTCCCTCACCTACCAAATGGCGAGGTTCTGACCACACAACTCCACAGCCGCCCCGCCACCGACTGGCGCCCTCAACGCTTAAACTTCTCTCACGATAGTTGCCCTGACATCGCGAGATTTGAATGTGGTCGGCCTTTTTTTTTTTTTTTTAAGGAGAGCGGCTTCAAGACCCGAGGTCTCGCGAGATTTGAGGCGGCCGGACTCACGCCTTCCGTGATGGCGAAGGGAAGAATTTTTTTAGGGTTGTCTTTTGCCAGTGCGGCGCCTTCAAGTCGCCTCGTAGGATTTTCTTCCTTCAATAGGACTTCTCTTCCCAAGGGAAAGGCACGGAGGAGTAACAGAGAGCGCCGCTGAGAGGCGCGTGGTGCATCCACACGACACAAATAACCCACTTTGAAACCGGATTAATTGTCACTGCTCCTTCCTATGGAAGCCTGGGATTTATAGTTTGGTGAGAGACTAAGCAGGCTTTGACAGAGTCATAGAGTTGGAAGAGACCACAAGGGCCACCCAGTCCAACCCCCTAACATGCAGAAATACCACTGTTATAGCACTATCATTCCACTTTAACTGCCTCCTATGGAATCGTGGGATTTGCAGTTCAGGGAGGGCTAAAGACCTTATAATCACTGAATCATAGAGTTGGAAGAGACCATGAGGGCCATCCAGTCCAACCCCCTACCATGCAGGAATACACAAACAAATCATTCTCAATAGATTGCCATCCAGCCTGTTTAAAAACCTCCAAAGAAGGAGACTCCACCACACTCAAAGGCAGAGTGCATTCCACTTCCAAACAGCTCTTACTGTCAGGAAGTTCTTCCTAATGTTTAGGTGGAATCTCTTTGCCTGTAGAACTACAAATCCCAGGATTCCATATGAAGGAGACTAGGTGTCTTTACCTGTGGCTAAGTCCCTTAAAACTCAGTGAGATGGCCTTCTGAATTGTTAATGTGCATTGGATTCTGCTGCCAGAGAACAAAGGTCCTTGTATCCCTTGTATTCAAAACAAGAATAGCAATGCCCACATTCCTGGGGAGAAATCATACCAACCCTCAAAGAGTTACTTTGAAATAGACATGCCAAGGATTGCAGTGTGAGGCTGCAATCCTGGGCACTCTCTGGAGTAAATTCCCAGGACACAGTAGAACATGCTTCTCAAAAAACCACCAAATGCACTATCAGCAGCAAGGTTTGATGCCAGTAATGGAAATTCCCTGATTGTACTCTGGTCTTTATTAGGATGACCATCCGCCTCATCTCTTGTGAGTAAGCTTTCAAGTCCTCATTTAACCTGAGGGAAAATTCTGGAGAAGTCAAAAACTTGCCCATGACTTTGTGACATTTTGGTTGGCCCTAACAAAAGCATTATTTAACTGCAGGTTTTGGAAAACAAATCCTCCTGTTGCCTACCAATTTAATACAGGAATAGAAAGGAAAAGATTGCAGCTGAACTTGTGTATATTTATATTGGAAATGTAGGAGGTAGTAAGTTCCTTTCTCAACAAAACAAAACCAACCATAGGGCTATGCTTTTTAGCCTCCTGTCTTGGCTTCCAGGGCTTGATCTTCAGTTGATATCCTTCTACAAATTATTCCAAATCTTGGTAGGGTCTTCTAGGTATATAGTTTAGTTTTTTTATAATCTAAACACATAATAGCTACTTTTTACAAATGTGGTGTCCCTGTTTACCTTTAGCACTGTGTGGATAACTGAAAGGATACGATAGACCAATTGCTCAGTTTGGTATGAAGAGTTCTCATTAGGTTCAATATTTGCAGCTTCTACAGGTTAATAACATTTACCTTTCCCTCTTACATAATTGTGGCCAGTTCTGTATACAGTACTTCACTGATGATGTATAAACAAACATAAAGAGCCCATGTATTAACTTTTTTCATTTTATATAAAATACTAGCATTAGTACCTTTATGTTCTTTACACAAACAAATACTGTTTTAAATATACAAATCAAAGGAACAGAAGCAGTGTGTGTGTGTGTGTGTGTGTGAAAACAACAGATACAGAAAAATGTAAGCACAAAAAATGCAACTACAAGGCAGTTGCCAGCACTGTGGATTATACAGTTATGAAAACAGAAGGAAATGTATTGAAAAAATCCAGAGAACAAGGAACATACAGCCTGGGATAAATGAGAAATTCAAGTAGATTCAATTGTCTGCCTTCTCCACTTCTCTGCCTCTCCCACTCCTTTCCATAAACAGTGAATTGTGACAAGCATAGGTATAAATAATGGGAAGGGAGTCAGGTGGAAAGGAAATGGGAACTTGTAATTAGGGCTCCCATTTGAAACCTGCAAAACTAAATAAGCAGCTAATAAGAACAGCAGCCATCAGACAACATGTTAGAAAGAATAATAGAATTGAATGTTATGTTTAATTTTTTTTAAAAAAAAAATCAAAATAAGTGCATAGGTGCACAAATATATTTCAGCTTTGTAGATCTAAAACAAACAAATAGATACAGAAACCAGGAATGATCATGTTACCCTATGGTGGAGGGTACTTTAGAGACCCACCCATGATGTCAAAATCTATATTATTATCTGGGGGAATTATTAGCTCAAATGGAAGCCTGCGAGAGGCGGGTAACTTTGGGATATTTTCACCTATGTGTCCCAGTATTAAAGGTAGAGAGCACTCCAGTTTAAAGTGAAATAAAGTATTTTTATTGGAAATAACACAAAGTGAACTCACATACAACACATGTTCCTAAGAACCGTGCAAGGCTAAAGCAGAGTGAGACAGGATTAGATAGAGGGAGAGATAGTTACCAGTCCTGAAGAGTTGAGTTTCATGCCGCAAAAATACTCAGGCAGGTGGCTGAAGGTAGCACAAGGAGATTCCAATCCAGGGGGGTGGGACGCTGAGAAAGAGAGTGGCCGGGTTCGTCCACCATGGCACACCTTTCTATTGTAAAGGGACTGATATTTATACCCTATTTCATATCCTGAAGGGGTACTCTGGTTAGGGCATAGCTTGGATGTCTTCCCCATAAGATAGACAAAGGAAACAGAAACTCAGCTGATTGAATTAATGGCTGGGAGATGGGAATTGATGGGTTTACAACCAGCTTGCAAGGCTGGACAGGAGGGGGTATAGGAGAGATTTCTGTAGGACTAGATTTGATAATGGTCACTTCATTGATTGACTGAATCATTGCTGATGTGCCCAAGGCTGGAAAAAAAGGATTAGCATATACCTCCTTAACGATTGTATTTTATTAAGGGGCTTCCGCAAAGTCCTAATATGGGCTTTCTTGCCATAATGTTTCTAAGGAGATGTTCATGCTACACTGTTATAGTGTTACTATTCCACTTTAACTGCTCTGGCTTCCTCCTGTGGAATTCTGTGGTTTGTAGTTTAGTGAGGCCTAGGATCTTTCTGGCTGAGAGTTGTAAATGCCCCTCCCTAAACTGAAAATCCCAGGATTCCACAGGAGGCAGCCATAGCAAATAAAGTGGAATAGTAACACTATAACAGCATAGTGTGAAAATCTGATACATCCCACGCCATTGTGACCTCCAACTGACCTTTTTGGGTCGCCCCAGCCAACCTGACCCCCCAAAGTGTCCAATATTTCCAATTATGAGATATTGTAGAGAGGGGGTAGTAGGGCATACTAACACACAGGCAAAACGAAACAAACAGAGCTTGACTATAAGCTCTTCTTCTTCAGTGGTCTGGTGTTTCAATTCTTGTTTTCAGACAAAAATGAGACCATAACATAATAGTATCACCAACAATCAAGACACTTTCATACATTTAATTGCTGCAAAACCAAGCAAAAGTCCATATTTTCATAGATTGTGGGCAGCCATTGGCACCCAAGACAGTTATACATCTCCACCCTAGGCTCTGACTGTCAGGGGATGATAGGACACGCAATCCCCAGCAGAAGCCAAAAAACCTGTCTCAGTAGACTCAGTAGCAACCCGCTCCCAAGAATACTCACACACAGAGTGTTTGACGTCCAAATAAGCAGGAGGCACTTTTATCTTCAAACTCAAATAGTTGCAATATATACAAATATTTACAATCCAAGGAGAAACTGCTTCACCAGGCCCCAGCATTCACAGGAAGAAGGAAGTGAAGCTCTGTTCTGAGCCCTCATATATATACAGTACTGTATCTACAAGACATTGCCCCCTAGTGGCCTGACTAGGCATGACTTGGTAGTTCATGCAGCATGGTTCTGCAGTTGTTTGGCCATTTTAAAACTTAGGGTTCAGTCACCAACTCCTGACACTGACTTCAGAGAAAGCAGCAAAGAGCAATAGTCAGTCATATGAACTCTTGTTCAGACAGACATCAACATAATATAATGCAGGGGTTCAGTTTCCCATTTAGAGTTACACTCCTGGTGAATTTGGTGAGTGAAATTATTTGGAAAATGGATGTTCTAGGTTATTTTACTAAATACAGATGTTTTGCCTGAACTGGTAATAAAATGTGATTCCTGTGGAATTTTTATGGGTTGTTCCATCACTCCAATGTAATCTTGGAGGACAGGCTAATTTTGTGAGCACAACTATGTAATGTGGGTGCACTGTGCTATTTTCTCAAATGCAGATGGCTTAGCCTGGAATGGGTAGTAAAAGGTAGTTCCTCTTAATTTTTTTGTAAGTTATTGCATCACTCTTGTGCATTCTTGCAGAAGGGTGAATTTGGCGAATGAGAGCATTTGAAAAGTGGGCATTTCAATTTGTTTTGGAGAATGCAAGTGCTTTGCCCATAATGGGTACAGTAAGGTGGCTCCTCTGGAATGTTTGTCACTTGAGTTGCTGACAAATGGAATGTAAGCTTTTGTAACGGTTGAACTACGTGGGCCTTTAGTATACTGTACTGTGTAACTGAGAAACCTTCAGTCTTGTGTACTATAATCAACTCTGCTGAATAAACTTTCCCCCCCTGAATCTGTTGAAAATTTGTGTTCAATGAAGTGGAGTTAGGCAGAAATTTATTTACTTATTGGGCTTATATCTCACCTTTCTCCCGAGATGGGATTCAAGGCGGCTTACAATAATTTGAAAATACAACTAAAACATTACAAGTTACAATAGTTTAAAAAGAGTTAAATCATTACTATTATTAAAATATCACAACATGGATTAAAACATAATAGCGATAAAGATACAACATTAAAAGCAGCACACCAATTAAAATTCACATTTAAAATACCTGCTTAAATAGAAACATCTTCAACTGCTGGTGAAAAGAGAGCAGGGAAGGGGCCAAGGAAGGGAGTTCCACAGTCTGGGAGCAGCCATGGAGAAGGCTCTCCCCGAGTCCTCACTAACCGTGCCTATGAAGGTGGTGGGACTGAGAGAAAGCCCTCCCATGCCAATCTTAACCCTCAGGCCGGCTTGTATATGGAGATACAGTCTTTCAGACAGTCTGGATTCAACCCATTTAGGGCTTTAAAGTTCAAAACCAGCACTTTGAATTCTGCCAGGAAACAGACTGGTAGCCAATGCAGCTATTCAACCAGGGTGGGGTTGTCACATGGAATAGAGCATGTAAGGTAAAAGTAAACCAAACCATGGAATGTAATCTTTATCAAGATATAGGAAGATGGGGCAGATGACAGATAAATTTTAATTCTTCTTTCCATGATGTTTCATTGTGTAAGTAAAAAAATGAAAGAGATGGCTGTGACTGAGATCATATTATAACTGCTGTACCTGTAGAAAATAGCCATTGATCAGAGCAGTGAGTTTGCTAGATGAAGGCAATTTTCATGATCCCAAGGTATCTTCCTACAGTATGTTGCTTGAGCTGTTTGTTCTAAAAGTTTAAAAAAAAACTGTAGGCAACTACGATAGTTTCATTTTGGTCAGATATCAGCAGATATAGAATAAATAACATAAAAACCTTCGTAACAGGGCAGAGCATGCAATAAAAGATGGCGACTGCACAAAAACTAGGCATTTCAGCTGTCATCAAGGGATTATGATCTGACAGAAGATATGATCCATAAAATGTATTGTATCTGCCAGAGCTTTGTTATTTTTTTTGTAAAACTGGTGTGATGTGAGTTAATCAGATATCTTGATAAAAAGATATGGCTAACTGTCTCAGTTCCCCCTTTTCACATGCACAAGCACTCTAGGTGGGCACCCGCATCAGTCTTCCTTCCAGAAGTACCAATAGCAAAACATTCAATTTACATAGTGTAAATGCTGTCCCCAATTTGGGAAAAGGGAACCCTCCTAGTAATTTCCAGGCACAAGGGCCCTCCCATTATCCCTGAAATTGGAGTACATGGTGGCCATACTTACATGATTTTTGCACTTCAACTATATCCCACATTTGCAGTTGAATGGTAGTTTTAGTTGCAGTATATCCAACAGCTTAAAGAGCAATAGGAATTCATCCAAGGTTCTGTGTTTTCTCATAGGAGATTATCACATAGGTCCAAAAAAAAAAAAAAAAAAGCCCATCCCTGTCCCACCTTCTAATTCCCACCCTGCTCCCACCCCTGTTGCAGTTTAAAAATTTTTTTCAGGCACTTACCTTTCTCTCAGAAACTGCTCTCTCACCTCCGGCAGCCCAGACTGTGAATGGAGCTCTCACAGAGCTCAATTCACTTCCTGGAGAGCCGTTCTTGCAAGAGTATGATCATAAGGAGAAAAAATAATTTTTTTAAAAAAGCACATCAAAAAGTCAGCTTAAGCACCTACATACAGTTAAAAAAAAAGGGGGGGGGGAACAGGGGAGGGTAGAAAAAAGTCTGTGACTTACCTGGATGTCCAGATCCACAGCGCAAGTGTTCTCTATTTACCTTACATGGCTGCCAAATAAAAATACAACCGAACGTAAAAAAATTAAACCAAGCACCTAAATGCTCTTAAAACTTTAAAAGCAACACAGGGAGGGTACAAAAAAGGCTGTCACGTACCTTGATGTCATAATCGGGCCCAGAAGTGTTCGGCAGGAACCTCCCAGATTGTGCCAGCATAATGGGACAACCGTTCTCACACCCATGATTCCGTTACAGATACGAAATGGGTGATCTATTAATGGCTTAAGCTGTTAATAAAATAATGGAGACTGAATGGGGGCAGAATGGGACAGGAATGACGTCTGAAAGGGAAATCCTTTAGCGATCATGTGGCATCCCTGTCACTGATTATATGGCTCGTGTGATAATGTCCATATACTGTCTGTTTCCATTTGATCTGCAAGGTGTCTATTAAAATCAGTGGGCCCATTCCCACCAGGGATAAAATTAGCTTTAATGCAAAAAGGTCTCTTTGAATCCATGTATGAGCCTCTATAGAGACTTGTCCTGATTCTGTCTGCAAGATTACAATTGGCCCATAGCTCAGAACTCCCAGGAGATTATAAAATGGGGACAAAAAAAGTGTCCCATCTCGCAATCTCCTCTCCTGCCCCTGTCCCAGCATGACAACTGAAAGTTTCACACTTATCTTGTTCGTGTGATCCTCCCCTCCCCTCGGCAGCCCACCAGTGAATGCAGCTCAAATGGAGCTGCATTCACTTCCTGGAATGGAAATCCCAGCTGTTCTCGCAAGAGGACAATTGCATAGGAAATTCAAAAGTAAAAAGGAAAATACACTTTAAAAAATTACAAGTAACCCAGGGAGGGTACAAAAAGTGTGTCACTTACCTCATTGTCCCAGTTGCACCTGGAAGCGTTCTGGAAGAGACCTCCCACTCATGCTGGCATTGCGCCAGCATAACAGGGCACCTTTTCAGTCACCCATCATTCCGTGACAGAAACCAGAACAGGTGATCTATTCACGGCTTAGGCTGTAAATAAAAAGGAGTGCTGCAAGAATGGAAGCAGCATGGGAGCATAATGAGACAGAGATGACATCATCTGATACTCAAGCCCTTTAGCGATCTCCTGGCATTGTTGTCACACTATATTTAGCCCATCTGATAATCTCCCCAGTGTAGCTCTCAGATATTTAGTCTGTATGACCTCAAAAGAGACAGAGTTGCCATAAGAATTAATTGGAGAGCCATGGAAAATCTGGGCTATACCTTTTACTTTTAATACCTTATGCTGATGGGATATGTTGGTCCCCATTGGTGTAATCATTCCCCCTGCAAACAGAAGACCATGAGCAGATTGCGGCACACACCATGAACTGCTAATATAAACATTTAGCTTAAAAAGCACATTAAATCAACCATACAGTTGCTCCTCCACATTTGCGGCTTTCACTCTCGTGGTTTTGATTATTTGCGGATTGCTCAGCAAGCACCCCATTTAAATCAGCTTCTCTCCCTCGCACGCAAGGGAGAGGAGCCGATTTAAACGGAGTGCTTGCTGAGCAAGCCAGGCACTCAACTCTCCACTCTCCTGGGGCTTGGCTCCATTTGAGGTGGAGAGCCAAGCCCTGGGAGAGTGGGGAGTTGGTGGGAAAGGTGCATTTTAGCCCCCCCCCGCCCTTCCCAAAGCTGTGATTGAGCTTTCCAAGCCTTGTTGCGGGGTTGGGAAGGTGTGGGTGGCTGAAAAGCCTCTCTGCCGTGCTCCCTCCACCCCTCCCAACCTTCCCGAAGCAGCTATGGGGCTGTCAATCCCCAGAGTCCCCTCGGGAAGGCTGGGGAGAGAGCAGTCAGCCACCCTCCCGCCTGCCGCCCTCGCTGGCCTTCCTGAGGTGGCTCCGGGGCTTCAAAGTCTTGGAGCCACTTTGGGAAGGCTGGGCAGAGGCCGGCCACCCTCCCGGCCACCGCCACCCTGACCTTCCCGAAGCAGGTATGGGGCTTGAGAGCCCGATTGCCGCTTCAAGAAGTGTGGCAGGCGGCCAGGTGGTGGTGGCAGCCAGGTGGGCAGAGGCCTTTGGAAGGGCAGGGGGGCTTTTTTTAATCCGCAGTTTTTTTCACATTCATGGGAGTCTCGAGACCCTAACCCCTGCGAATGTGGAGGGACTACTGTAGTTCCAAAATACATTCAGCTGGAAACCACAAGAACTCTAGACTGAATCCAGGGATATTATCGGGGGAGAATGCAGAAGGACACTTATTTTTAGACTAAAAGAAAGGCTTCATTGGATGACTGATGAAACTATTCAAATGGTTAATGACAAATGAGAAGCAAAAGTAAAAAGTGATAGAAATAGGGTCAGAAGCCAGAATACAACTACCGAGTAACTTGTCCACAGGACAAAGTGAATTATTATAATAATCAGTGCAAATGGAAGGAGACAATAAAAAGGAAAAACAAAAGACCACTCCCCGAAGATCCAATAAATCAAAGTGCAATTTAACCCAAGAGTAGGAGTGCTATATAATCAGAACAGAACAAAAGATGGTGGAAGCAATACTCTAAAGAACTATACAAAGGAGAGGAAAGGATGACATACATGTTCCTTCAAGGAACAACCTTTTGATGAAGAACCCACAATTTTAGAAAGTGGAAGATGCTCTCAAAGCACTTGAAAGCAATAAATCACCAGGAATGAACAGCATAAAATAAGAGATGTTTCAAGTTATTAAAAAATGGAATTCATTTAAATTCTAACAAAATCTTGCCAACGACTATGGAAAACAAAACAATGGCCCACAGACTGGAATCACTCAATAGACACTCTGATCCCAGAGGAAGTGAACAGCAGGGATTATAATAATCATTGGAACACTAGATTACTTTCTCATGCAAGCATAATGATATTCAAGATTTTACAACAAAAACTTTTACCATATATGGACTGAGAAATGCCACATGTCCAAGCTGGACTCAGAATAAAAACAGGCACTAGAAATCATACTGCAAACATATGAGGTCTATTAAATAGTGAGACGGATACAATAACCAATCTTTATTTACATGTACAGGTATTACAATTATAATACTTCTCCCCTTCAATATACAGTTGTCCCTTCATATTCTCTGGGGTTTGGTTCCAGGATCCCCCGTGGATACCAAAATCCATGAATACTCGAGTCCCATTATATGCAATGGCATAACAAAATGGTGTCCCTTAGATAAGATGGCAAAATCAAGGTTAGCTTTTGGGATTATTATTTTTTAATAATATTTTCAAGCCGTGAATATTTAAATCCATGGATACCAAATCTGTGGATAAGGAGGGACAACTGTACTCCCTGTTCACAGTCACACAAGGATGCAGTTTTGTTTTCCACTGGTCCATCAGTTTCTGTCAGCTGTGTCAACACATCTGCTGTTTTCTTCTTTACTGCATCAATTGACTCAAAACATGTTTCTTTAAGCTCTGATTTTACTTCAGGGAAAAGAAAAAAGTTGCTTGGGGCCAAAATCTTGCAAATATGGCAGATGTTCAAGTGTAGTAATGCATTTTATCAGCCAAACACTGCTTCACAGAAAGTGCTGTGTGAGCAGGCACATTGTCTTGATGAAAAAAGGAACCATTTTCCCACAGTTCTGACCCCCCCCCCCGATTCTATGAAGTATATTGGGGTATATTTGGAGTATATTGAAGGGGACAAGTATTAGAATTGTAATACAGTACAGTTGTCCCTTCATATTCACTGGGGTTTGGTTCCAGGACCCCCTCACCCCCGTGAATACCAAAATCCATGATACTCAAGTCCCATTTTATGCAATGGCATAGCAAAATGGTGTCCCTTATATAAGATGTCAAAATCAAGGTTTGCTTTTTGGATTATTATTTATTTTAAAGAATATTTTCAAGCCGTGAATACTTAAATCCGTGGATACTAAATCTGTGGATACGGAGGGACAACTGTATTTAATTTTTTAAAAAATAATAACAATGTCTTTTACCCTCTTGATTGAAAGTATTTGCTGCAGACTCATTTTTCAAGAGGCCAATTATTATTATTGCGCTATTGTCCTGGCCTTTTGCGGTCGGGTGTATCTTTCAGTAGAATAGTCTTATTCCAATAAAAAAAATCCTAATCCCCAAAATTCCTATTGCAGATTCCAGATTCAATGGCATTATGGAAATCCATGTATTCTTGATATCTTCACTTGGTTTCACTTGAGTATTAAGACATTTAGACCATCTAGATATTTAGTAGCAATGGTTTCCGGGAGATTTAACAGTAGCAGAAGGTGCACATTTTCCAGTATTCTGTGTTGTTAAATTGTTGTAACAGTTTAACTGCCTTAAAGAGAATGAAACATGTTTTTTAAAATTGTATTGCATGCTTGCATTATAAATCAAACTGAAGGGTTTTTTTTGTTGGAAGATTTAAAAATTGGCAGTTTAAATAATTGTATTTTGTATGACATGTATGACATAATCTGTTCTACCAAGTGCTGCTGGCTGTATTTCAGAGGAAGACAATGACAAACCACCTCTGAGTGTTTCTTACTGAAGAAAACCCTATGAGATTTATGAGGTTGCCATAAGTCGACAGATGACTTGAAGGCACATACACACATACAAAAATTAATTTTGCTCTGGGGGATAAGCTTGTGCATTGTTACACATAGCCATGAAGTTTGCTTGAAGGTCTAAGACTAATAATTTTCTTTCCGCCGGTTGTATCATTACAAACATATGATATATAATTCTTTTTCTCAAACACATATGAAAGCAAACAGTTTCAGATACTGATGATACATCTTAGTATCATGAAATGTTAGTCTAATGCTATGTGATATAATGTGCTTGTTCATAGGACCACTATCATCCATGTGCTCTACTGTGCTAGGCTTTTTTTGAAAGAGTGATAAGAAGAAAGCCATAACTCAGGGATGCTTTGACTGTGTATTCCTGCATGGCAGGGGGTTGGACTGGATGGCCCTCATGGCCTCTTCCAACTCTACAATTCTATGATATAATCCCTTGAAAAAATGATAAGTACATTAGCATACACTTATTGCAGATTACAGGGACAACTGTACACATAAAGAAAGATGGGTTGTTGTATCAGTCTAGCTATTGAACAGGCTACTCTTCCCTAAACTGGGTGAAGATGTTTCATCCATTTTCCGCCTCACTAGGGCACACCTCACTCTGAAGCAACACTCTCAGGCTCCCCTAAACTGCAGGAGCACCGCTTCCCTCCCTCCCTTCCCGCCCTCTCCTTCTTTTCCTAAGCGAGCAGCTGTTTGAGCTCTCCCGCGGGAAATCGAAACCATCCTGCGCTCCCCCATCGACAGATTCGTCACAGCACCTACCCTTAGCTTCCAAAGATATACATATATATATATATATATGTGGAATAACACTCAATTAGGTAGAAAGCTCCTTTCTCCTCATCTCCACCACCCTTAAAAAAAACCCGACAATTAATTCCGACGACCCGACTGAATCTGCCGGGGCGAACACGTCACTCTTTTCCCTGAGGTGGAAAAAAAACCCGCTGGGAAACGTCACTTCCGGTAACAACATACGCGGCGGCGACGGCGGCAGCCGCAGTAGCAGCTGCAAGAGCTAAAGCAACGAACGTCAACATTTCGGAGTGCGCCTGCGCGGAAGAGGAGGGGGCGACTCGTGTTTCTTCCGCGGGTCCCTGGAAGCCCGTTGTGGGAAGGGAGTTTCCTCCGCCGGCTGCACGAGGAGGTTCCGACCCACCCACCCCCGCCTGATAAAGCTGGTGCCCCGACTGGCCCGCTTCTCGTCGCGGCGGCGGTTGGGACGGGATTGATAGTCCAGGTAATGGATGCCCAGTTCAGGTACCTGCCCCCGTTCCCTTCCCCACGGACACCCGGGACGGTGGCTGAATCCCACCGTGGGGTTTGCGTTATACTGACACGTGTCGAGAGGAAGACCCCACAGTATTCGTGTCATCGCAGCAGTGGTTGGTCTGAAGCCATGTTGCCCTCTGAGGAGCAGCTTAGGAAGCTGGGCATGTTTAGCCCGGAGAAGAGAAGGTTGAGAGGGGACATGATAGCCATGTTTAAAAATATTTGCGGGGATGTCATACTGAGGATGGGGCAAGCTTGTTTTCTGCTGCTCCAGAGACTAGGATACGGAGCAATAGGTTCAAACTACAGGAAAAGAGATCCCACCTAAACATTAGGAAGAACTTCCCGACAGTAAGAGCTGTTCAGAAGTGGAATGCACTGCCTCCGAGTGTGATGGAGTCTCCTTCTTTGGAGGTTTTTAAACAGAGGCTGGATGGCCATCTGACTAGGAACTTTATAGCACTATACAGTTATAGTGATATTATTCCACTTTAACAGCTCTGGCTGCTTCCTGTGGCATTCTGGCATTTGTAGTTTAGTGAGGCCTTAGAGCTCTCTGGCTAAGAGTTCTATGTGCCTCTCCCTAAACTGCAAATCCCGGGATTACACAGGAAGCAGCCGTAGCAGTTAAAAGTGGAATGATTGTGCTATAACAATGGTATTCCTGCATAGTAGGGGGTTGGACTGGATGGCCCTTGTGGTTACCTTCCAACTCTATGACTCTATGAAATGTGATATTTTAGATTTCAAAGTAGAGCCAGGCTTTGAAATGTAAAATATGATTTTGATTCCCCCACCCCAACAGTCTTCCTTAGTAATTAGAAATGGAACAATTTTGTAGGGTGTTGTTTAATTTAGAGGAAATTTCTTCCCACTTCAGTAGGTTTTGGGGGAGTGTGGGAGTGGCGCACCAGTCTTATCAGGTGGCTCTGATGCAGGGCTGAAATATGGATTTGATCATGTTTAAATTCTTGGTTTGAAGCAAACCAGAGTTTACTGATTTGAACAGTCTCTTGGGCCAGTTGCTGCCCATGGATGCTACGCAGGTCCTATCTGAAGCTAATTGTGAACCAAAGGTGGAGGGACTTGAAGTTTCTCTCTTCTACCTACCCTGCTTTTCCTTTTCCCTTTCCCACATGCACTGGGAATTATGGTGCAGTTGAGGACAATGTTAAGTGGCCTTTCATGACCAAGAAGTCTTCAGCGGATTATGTTCCCTCATTTGAAGTCCTTCCAGCCTTGTGCACGCTGGCTCTTCCCATAATGGAGCCACATTCTTGAACTCACAGCTAAGAACAGTGCAGATGGTGGGGGTTTCCTAGCTCTTCCCATGCACATGTATGGGAGAAATAAGTAAAATTAAACCTATGATAATCCTGCTCCCTCCATCCCAATTTGGACTAGAGGGGTATATGGGTTGGATAATTTATAGCAGAATGAACAGGTATAAGAAACACAGCTACCATGTTGCCTCTGAATAAAAACAAAGTTCTTGAGATGGGTCATACTTTTGATGAGGATCATAAGTGCGACATAACTTTAGTGATATTAAAATGATTGTTTGTCATTTCTGGTTTTTGTTTTAACATATATGGTGTCTTCAGTCATATTTATCTGCTGTTTTTTACTTCTTGTTTTAATTCTTTTACATTGCCATGTAATTACATATAACAACCATAAATGTTTTAGATAAAATAACAAACCAGCTGAGAACTTTCAGCAGTTTCAGAAGGAAGCCTTTTATCTGTACCTGTAATAGCTTCTTTCACTCTTCCATGTTGGTGACGTCTAATGTATTGTAGCCAAGCTTCTATTAATATGGTCTTGAATGGGCTCCTATCATTAAGGAGACATTTGACGATTTGATTTTTCCTTGCAGTTTCCTTTCTTTTCTTTTCTTTCTACTAGATGTTTTATTTTATAGACATTTTCTCTTTTGAAATCAAATAGGACTGTGGTGGAGTTCTATGGTGCTTTCTGACTACGCTATAAATTAAATACAGTAGTTTTGTGGTCACTGTAGTCTTGTGGTCCACTAATCAGTGGAACCATGCTTATAATGTGCTGTAGGTCTCAGGCAGTACCATGTAGTCCAGTGTCACCTCCCCTGTGGTCAGTTCAATGACCAGCTGTTCTGGGGCACAGTCAATTAGCATATCTAGAAATGTCATATATTATTTCTGGTGTTTGCTATTGTCAGTCACAGTGATCTGCAGAGAAGTCAGTCCCTATTAAAGTTTCTAGCTTTCTCAACATAATGTTTCCCCTAATATAGAGAGCAATTCTGCCTCCAATTCCCCCTTACCTGCCATTGCTGTAGAGTTTCCTGGTAGGCATCTCTGCCAGGTTGTTTAGTTTTTGCATAGGCTGTGGCAGAAGGAGCTCTTGTGCCACAGGAAGGAAACAGGAAGATATAACAGCAGGGAAAGAACAAGCAGAGCATAATGTGTTGGAATGCACAGGCTTGGTGTGGATTATAATAAAACAAAAAGCCTCCATGCAGAATATGGAGGCCTGTGGAGAAGCCAGGAGTGAGGGTGTGCCATATGACTTTAGAGGGAAGAGAATGAGGAAAGGGAGACAGAGTGATAGCAGTGGTTGTAAAGTGGGCTTGTACACATGCTGCTGCTTTCAGATCTATAGTTGAGCATCTGGAATTTTCTCCAGCCAGCCAGCACTTGATGCTGGAAGCCCCCCTTTGTCTTCTGCCTCAGTTATCCGTAACTGGTTACACACTTTCAATTTTTTCCACTGATTTACCTGGTTGTCACTTCTGTTCTCTCCATTACCAGGTTTCCAGCAACACACATACATACCAGTACTTTCTTGTGTTTCCCTGTTCTTTGTATGCATGTCTGTCTGGTGCACTTCTCTCATCTTTCTTTCGTTCCTCTTCCCCATCTCTGCTGCTCTGTTCAGATTCTCAGACATTTGTCTCATCTTTCTTTAATCTTTTTTGCAGTTTTTAGTAATTTTTGTATATTCTAATAGCTTTCTTAATTTGTAAAATACAACAATATCTAAAATCCACAAAATAGCGATAACTTTATTGAGCCAACCAAAAATGCGTAATATACATAATGCAAGCTTTCGAAGCTCCACTGGCTTTTTCATCAGGTAAAGGTGTTAAAATTTGCATTTCTCCTAGCCTCTTTTTGTGGGCAATCTTTCAGTGGGTGTCCCCAGAAAATAATGTAAAGGGATAAGTTCTTGTCCCTTCACTTTTTTTCTTGGCTCACTCCCCAAAAGATTTATCTGATCAATGCTTCAAGAATGGGAAAATTTATTTGGGCTGATCTCTAGGTAGAACTTTTACTTATAATATTAACCTTAAGCCAAGACTGTTCACAAAAGAGCATGCACAATAAATTGTTAGGCTGACATCTTGTTAAATATTTAAGTCATTATAAACTTAGTTATGGACACGTAAAAGTGAATTGTGAAGTTGCACAATATTTGTATTTTCAGGAGAGGAGCAGAGACATAGCTACATTTCTGGGACCACTGTGCAAATGGAGCCAGCAGTGAGGCCATTACACCATGGGTCCCATTACACAGTGGGCACCAGAACACTATGGGACTTGCTGTACAAAGGAAACTCCCATTGTATAACAGGACATCATGCAAGATGCCCTGATATGCATCATCCTGATCCATTAAAATGTTTGCGTGTCCTGTCATGGATAGAATGTCAGAGCTGGAAGAGACCACAAGGACCATCCAGTCCAACCCCCTGCCATTATATAGCTACCACATTGTAAAGTTACCAGTTGTAGCCTGAAGACTCTTTATTGTTTTTACTGCAAGAGGTTAATATAATCCCTTTGTTAATTATCTTTGCATGATTTGGTTGTTTTGCCTCAAACCTGAGAATGCAACCCTACTTTTAATCTATTATTGGTTCTTGGGTGTTGTTTGTGTTTTTCCTTGAACTTCAATCATTTGCCACTATTTCATCTGATGAGGTAGATTTAGGTCTACAAACATTTTGCTACCAACTTCTTTCTCTCAGTTAGTCTCAAATGTGCTACAAGATCCCTTTGTATACTGATCCAGACTAACATGGCTATGTCTTTGAATCATTTGCCACTGATATTTGGTTTTGGTGTGACAATAGTCTTCAGCAAGTTGGGGTTCTTGCAGTATTCTTTCATGGCTAGGTAGGTCAGCAACCTTGCTACTTTTTTCATCATTTCTTTTGTATTCTTTCCCTGCCCATTTCTAAGACTTCTGTAGTGGTTTATTTATTTATTTTATTTAAAGTACTTTTACCTCACTCTGCAAACCTCCCATTGGTTGCTTACAAACCGGTGGAAAAAAAGACAGTGCATGCATTATCATCTTTGTCATAATATTTATTTATATTCTGCCTTTTTCCCAGGTCAGGATTCAACACAGCTTACAAATGTTAGAAGAAGTACTGCTAAATATTCAAATCATACAAAAGTTAAAAATGTAATTAAACTATCAATAAGATTAAAACCAGTTAACAGCATCATCAGTAAAAAGAAAATAACCAATAGACAATACAGCACATTATGCAAGACCCTCCCCCCCCCCAAATAGTCAGTCTTCAAAAGTCTGGCAATGCCAAAAAAATAAAAATAATTTTAACTAACCCCTCTACGGAAGGATAGCAAGGAGATTCTAACTTCTCTAGGAAGGACATTCCAGAGCTCGGGAGCAGCCAGCAGGTTCCCATCAAATGTACTTGTAAGGGTGATGGGACAGATGGGGGGCACCATATAAAAAGGGATGGGAAGGGAGAAGGGGAATGCATATTCAAACACCCATTCTGCAAGATGCAGAATTTTTATAACATCTAGTTGGGATCAATATAGCTCAGGAAGATGAGGAACCAAAGGTAGTTGAGCTTTCAGCAGAACTGCTCAAATGACCTTGGTTCCCTTCATTCCCTCTTCTTTTGAATCTGGTAGAATGGCCACTGTAGTTGAGATGATGCTTCATCTGGAAATGTGGAGGCCAAGAACAACATGGGAACTTGGCCTATTTCCTCACTTGCAATCATGGAAAACCTATGCCCTCTCAATTTCTGGGCCTTCATATATCTCGTGGAATTCATATTGTGTAGGTACAATATTGGACTTGTACACTTGTCAGTGCTAAGTAATGACTAATGAGTTGCACTTGCACAAAGACATCTAGATGTACAGTTGTCCCTTCATATTCGCTGGGGTTTGGTTCCCAGACCCCTGTGGGTACCAAAATCCGTGAATACTCAAGTCCCATTATATGCAATGGCATAGCAAAATGGTGTCCCTTATATAAGATGGCAAAATCAAGGTTTGCTTTTTGGATTATTATTTTTTAAAGAATATTTTCAAGCCGTGAATACTTAAATCCATGGATACCAAATCAGTGGATACGGAGGGACAACTGTAGTTCTTTCCAGCTCATCATGACCAAACTGGGCTCTAAGTGAACTTTGTACTATAGATCTACAGCCTAGTCCTCTCCAGAGTTGTCCATGCCTAGATTAGTCTATAAATGTTTTGTGGGTTTACAGCTAATGCTAAATGATCCAGAAGGAAGGAGATCAAGATGGTGAAGGCCCTGTAAGGAATGGTTAAGGCTAAACAGAATAGAGAAGAGATGAATAAGAGATGATAAATACCAGAGGGGCTGACAGATGGAAGATGGAGCAAACTGGTTTTATGCTGCTCTGAGAGGTGAAGCTCAAACCAACTAATTCAAACTACAAGAAAGAAGTTTCCAATTAAAGATTAAGAAGTACTTTCAGATGGTAAGAGCTGTTTAGCAGTAGAACCAATTATCTTGGAAGCAGCGGACTCAACTTTGTTGTAGGATTTTAAGGACCAATTGAATGGCCATCTGTCAGGGACGCTTTAGCTCCAAATTTCTATTCAAACTGGCGATTTAACCAGATGCCCCTTTAAATCATCCCATCTCTACAATTCTTTGATATTGGGTCTGCATTTCTTGGTTGTACAGTACTTCAGATGTCACGTAGGTTTCAATCAAATGTAAAGTGTTCATTTAGTTAATGGTAATTTAGTTGTATTTATTTAGTTGCTTCTTATATCTTCATCTACCCTAAAATTAGTTAAACCAGTCAGTTTAAGAAATAAAAAAAAACTCATTGCAAAAACTTTAACAGCAGCATAAAGGCTGTATGTTGCAGGTGACTGTTAACATATTTTATACGTGAAAGTAGTGGGTCATTCCTTCAGATGAGCTGATTTTACTAAAATTTGACAACATATATCATAGTGAAATAGAGGCATTTTGAATACAAATGCATGTGTGAAATTTTGCCTAATAATAATAATAAAATTTATTTCTATCCTGCCCCTCTGCAATGCAATCAGAGCGGCTTACAGCATAAAAACTCCAAATTACATCAGTACCCTAACTCACTCACCCCCTTAAAACAATATTAAATTAGAAAGGATTAAAAACATACAATAATTAAAAGGAGGGGGGGGGAATTGAATGATTCAATGGCAGCTCAAGGGAAAAGACAGCCGAATCTTTGGGCCAGGATACCTATTCAGGAAATCTTGAAATATCCATTATGTACAGGTGGGGGTCTGGAATGCTTTCCCTATACAAACTTTGGAATAATGCATAGTTGTTTTAGACAAATAAAGACAAATCTAAAATTGGATTTGTTGGTGTATATATTGAAGGTGGAGAGCATTGTGTGAGTTTTAAAGGCTAAATTAGACAAAATGCATCCAATTGCTGTAAATCTATACTGTTTTAATATTTGTTCCTTTTTACTATTATGGCATTTATAATAGGAGGGTTCAGCCATTTTATTCTAGTGAGTTTCTGGACTATCTAGGGATTATTGCAAAGCAAAAAATAATTGCTTCTAGGGTAGAAAAGCAGAGATAAATCCTTGGACAAGCTACAGATAGGCCTCAGCTTATAGTTGCATAGCAATCATTCGCTGGACTAATAATATATGTCAGTCCGTTTTTATCTGTGTAGCCTGTTCATTTGGTACTTAACATAATGCTGTTAGTAATGCTGTTAAGATGATTCAATATTTTAAAATACTTTTTTAAAATTAAAGCCTCTAATAATAAACAACATGAGAGCATTTCAAATACTCTGATTTTAAATGTTCACAATTCCTTTTACCGCGTGGTCCTGTGCGTATTCATTGAGGTTTTCTCCAAAGAATATATGCACAAGATACATATAAAGGATTATAGTACTCTACTGTTAGTTTCTGTTAAAAAAGATTATGAGTAGGGAGATAGGTAGTTCTAAAATTAAAAAAAGTCTAACCCTGAGCACTTCACTTCAGCCTTTCACAGAAAAAATGCAAGTCCTTTTATTTAAGTGTGGTTGTAGTAACTGAAGAGATGCATATAGTGTTTAACTTCTGATGTCCCCCCAAATTCCTTAAAATGATTATCTTGCTACACGAGGGCCAGCGCGGTCAAGTCAGATATGGCGATGCTCTTTCAGAGCCCTTTCTAATAACTAATGGAGTGAAGCAAGGTTCTGTTCTTGCACCAACTTTATTTACAATCTTCTTCAGCATGATGCTCCAAAGGGCTACGGCAGAGCTCGAAGAAGACGACGGCATCTATATACGTTACCGTACTGATGGTAGCTTGTTTAACTTAAGCCGTCTGAGGGCTTGCACTAAGACTCTAAACTATCTAGTCTGTGAGCTGCTCTTCGCCGATGATGCTGCCCTTGTTGCCCACACAGAAGCAGCTCTGCAGCACCTAACATCCTGCTTCGCAACAGCTGCAGACCTGTTTGGGCTGGAAGTCAACCTGAAGAAAACAGAAGTTCTTTACCAGCCTGCACCATAGGATGAACACCACCATCCCCACATTGCCGTCGGCAACTCTGTGCTTAAGTCCGTTCAGCAGTTCACCTACCTGGGAAACATCATCTCCTCAGATGCCAAGATTGACAAAGAGATCGATCACAGATTAGCAAAGGCACATAGAACATTTGGAAGACTTTACAAAAGCGTCTGGAGTAATAAACACCTGAGGCGAAACACAAAAATCAGCGTGTATAGAGCCATTGTACTGTCTATTCTCCTTTATGGGTCTGAAACATGGGTCACCTATCACCACCACTTACGACTCCTCGAACGCTTCCATCAGTGCTGTATTCGCACAATCCTAAATATACACTGGACTGACTATGTGACGAATGTTGCTGTCCTTGAGCAAGCAGGGATCACCAGCATTGAGGCCATGATATTGAGAACATAGCTGCACTGGACAGGACATGTTTCTAGGATGGAGGACCGTCGCCTCCCAAAAATAGTATTCTACGGTGAACTCGCCACGGGTCAGCGTAAGAGGGGCACTCCAAAAAAGCGATACAAGGACTCCCTGAAACAACACCTCAGGCTCGGCCAAATTGATCACCAACAATGGTCCGCCCTGGCCTTACATCGGGAGGCATGGAGACACACTGTCCACAATGCTGCAGCCTTATTTGAGAACTCACACCAAACAAGTCTTGAAGAGAAACAACAACGCAGAAAAAAATCACAACCCAGAAACATCACCCAAGGAAACCTACTGTGCTTTCTGCAACCGGACTTGTCTATTTCGGATTGGCCTTTTTAGTCATCAACACGCTTGCAGAAAGTGCGGGATGAGTCCTTCCTGAATCTTTGTTTGCGAAGAGAAGCCAGAGAGAGAGAGAGAGAGATTTTTGCTTGCATTTAAGAGGTTTTTATCATCTGTCCTGAGTTTGTGCAAATTATCTATAAATAAGAAATGAAATGTTGTGTAGAGACATTTTACAATAATTCTTACAGTTTTAAAATTATCATACAATAATTCTGAACAAGACTGATTGAGTGCATTAAAAAGTGGCATAGTTATTTATTCTGGAAAAGAGAAGCTTTTGTTGTATTGGTAGTCATTACAAATTCTTCTGTTCTTTCTAGACTATAGATAGTACATGATTGAGTCTGCAGAGGATCATAAAGTTCTGCACCACAAAAAGGAGAAACTCAAAACTAAATGTATATTGTAAATCAAATGCTATATTCAATGAGAATGAGTTTTTTGATTGCTATATATCAAACAAATATATAACCATGATGTGGAATAACAGATTCATATGACTGTTCAATGAGAAGTCTAGGGTGCCAGCTGAGGTAATGTAATAATCCAAGATAATCCAAATATAATAGTCCTTTTCTTATTCTCCCAGTGTGAATACGGGGTAGATTAAATCCAGTTACCATACGGATTGGACCGGTAAATACTAGATCTGTTTCAACATACTTCTTCAGCGGTAATTCTGGATAACTAACAGGTTAACATACTGTTAGACATATATTACAAAATTATAATTATGCAAAAGTTAATGTTCAAAGCTGACATATCTTGCCTTAATTACATCAATTAGCATTTTGAGAGATACACATTCTAGCTATATGTTTAACATAGGCTATGCCAGGTCATATCAGCTCAAAATGATGGTCTATGGACTATTATATTTGGATTATTTTGGATTATCACATTACCTTAGCTGGCACCCTGGACTTCTCATTGAACAGTCATAAACAATCAAACAATCATAACAATAAAAAAACTCATTCTCATTGAATATAGCATTTGATTTACAGTATACATTTAGTTTTGAGCTTCTCCTTTTTGTGGTGCATTACAGTCAGGAACCCTCCTTTTGTTTAGTGTAGCTAGGTCATAAAGTTGTGTCACACAAATAAGCCAAAACATTTCTTTGAATTATTATCTGTCATTATAAATACCATTGATGATAAGTTCTAAGCAGTTTTACCAGCTGAAATACCTGGAACTAAAACAATTTAGCCCCCACTGTACTGAGATAAGGGAAGTATGGCTCCCAGGCCATGTGAGGTCCCGGGCTTCATTTCTGGGATATGTGGAGCCCCCTACCAGTCCCCCCAGCCCTTCACTCCTCCAATTTAAAAAAAGTATGATTTTTGGCAACTTTTGCCCAAAAAGCACTCAGAACACCCCACCCCGTGTAAAAACATGCAAAACACCATCATTTCACCAAAGAACTCCCCCACTATTCCCCAAATAGATTCATTTTTGCCTCAGTCACTCTCAAAATGTCAACAAGAAGTGTCACTTCTAGTCACCATTTTGAGAGGAAAAGCAAAAGGAAAATTAAGTTATCTGCGCTTAACTTAGGGGTGGAGCATGGCCCATGGGGCATGTGGGGGAATTGGTCCCTAGCCCCCCTCCCACAGTTTCCATCTGTGCACTATACCACTGCTACTCAAAGTAGTGGTCCCTGGAACAGTGCACGGCCCTGAGACATTGGCTGATGTTCCTGGCATGTTTGAAAGAAAGGAAGGAAGGTACCCAATGGGCACAAATTTACTGCTGCTCCCTTGACAGTGAAAAAATAATAGTTTCCAGTCCCCAACATCGGATAGCATAAGAAGTATTGCTCTATACCAGTCAGGGGGTGTGTATGTGTGGGCGTTATGCCAGTTGTATACGATATGCTACCCAAGCAACCATTTTGAATATACAGTAATTATGTGAGCATGCAGTCTGTTCCTTCACATCTCCATGGTCTAAAATAGGCCTTTGGATAATGGACAGATTATCCCCACATTCAGCGTTGCTCCATATTTGGTGTTTAATATTTAGGGTTAAAGGGTTTAAACTGTATTGTAGAGTGTAAAGTGGTTGCAATAAGTATTTAGTCTTTAAAGCCCAATATAGTTCAGCATCTGTTTACCTTAAGATATGTCTGCTTCTTTTAGTGCCTCTGAACGTGTTTCTTCTTATTACCAGAGCAGAACTGCAAAAAAGTTTCACAGTTGAAATCTGGTCACACTGTACCTTCCAATGCAAGCCCACCTCTTTTTAAATACTTAAATGGCCCAGTTAAGAAGAGCATTAATTTGTCTGACAGTCTAAAAATTGCCCTACATTCCCTTTTTAAAAGCCTGGCTTTGCTTGTTTGATCAGGGCAATGGGCTTCAGCCTTACCTTAGGTCCTCAGCTCTCCCCGGATTCATGCAGCCTCCACTCGTTCGATGAGGTTGTTTGCTGGTAGACAGGACCAGTTTAAGGAATTTTCGCGGCCCCTGCAATGCTTTATTTTATGTTTATCTCAGGTCAATGTAATCTAACTCAGCCTAAACTATTCACAGTACAGGATATTCATATTATTACTAATAATATTTTTGCAGGAGGAGGGTTACTATGCCCCACACACAACGATGGGGTCCCCTGCAGATGCTGATGCCGGTGCCTTAAACTGGCTCTCCTGGTAGAGACCCCTTGTTCAGGAGGGTTGAGCTCTTTGGGAATAGGGGAAAATACCTTGGTGGGCCCTATAATGTAGCCAGTGAACCTTCTGACTCCATCTCTGCTGGAGTATTGCTATGCATATTTTCCCCCCTGTTGATTGCTTCTTTTATGTCCAAATAAAGATTAGTCCAGTGATTTAACAAAAAAAGACTTGACAATTGCTCTTTTGTCTATCCTGATATACACACTTTTAAAACAGTGTTTTCATTGTCTAGGTATGTATATGTTGCACATTAGAACAGACCACTGGGTTAGAATTTGGGGACTGAACCCAGAAGGCCTGTTCTGGCTGCACAAACCTCACTAAAATGAGTAGGTTTTACGATAAGGAACTCTGCGCTTATATAGCTTCCCTTCTCCTTTCTAGTAAATACAAGCTGTTATTAAAATACTTACTGTAGGTGCCTAATTTACAAGGTGGCTGAACTAGACTTCAGGGAGGATGTTGCTTAATTACCATCTTCCACAGAAGTCAATTAACAAAACAAGACACACTGTAACAGAGAGATTAAAATAGAAGTTGAGTTTGGGGGTCTCTGCTGAATGCTCATGGTGAAGTTATGATCTCTCTCTGGCTTTTCTTCTTTGCAAATGAAGATTCAGGAAGGACTAATCCCGCGCTTTCTGCAAGCACGCTGATGACTGAAAAGGCCAATCTGAGATAAACAAGTCCAGTTGCAGAAGAGGTGCCAGATTATAATTTAATTGATAAACAGCAGAAATGTGTTCTCTCTCTCTCTCTCTGTGTGTGTGTGTGTGTGTGAGAGAGAGAGAGAGAGAGAGAGAGAGAAAGGGAATGAGAATGTGTGTATAGGGGATACAAGGTACTCAACTATAAGGAACAGCTGAACTCTTAAGAAACCATTTTGGTTTTTCCAGATTATTAGAAGAAACAAAAAACCAGGAAAAAAAATCAACATTAATAAGAAAATAAAATTATTTTGTTCTCTCGTTCTCCATAGTATCAAATATAAAACACTCATTCCTATACAAGAAACATCATTTTTGTTTATATACTAGAAACCTCATCTAATAATGAATTTGTAGGAGAAAAAATGCTTTATGAAAGGTCACACAGAGGTATTTGTGGTGTCTGCCTTCTGCTATAGAATGCTCTTCCCCAGAGGCTCCCCAAAATGCAAGCCTGGGTGCTTTCCAGAACAGTTGTAGGACATTTTTGTTGTTTGTTTGGATTTATAGATTATGACTTGTAGATGTATCAAATGCTAAGGAACATTTGATACTTCTACAATAAGAATATTTTCATTCTTCTAGTCTAAGAATATTTTTTACCCTGTTCCTTTTCCAGAGACATGGGAAATTTTATTTCAGATTCCTTAATACCAGCATCTGATTACTAGTATCCCTGGTACTTTGAATTTGTCCAGCTTTACTGTCCATCAGCAGTTTTGTTACAGATAGGATTGCTTGAGAAAATAATCCCCAGCTGTTGAATTAGTTATAGCACCTGATTCCACTGCATCAGCAAGTGGGCCAGTTAACAATTGCCAGCAGATTTGCCATGTTAGTCCATTGCAGGTGGGGGAGGGGGAGACTTGTAGCATTGTAAAGATTTGTTGTATTGTAGGTAGTCTATGCAAATCATAGGTGCCTTGATGATTATCAGTTTCTTATTTAAGATCAATGTATTTTTGTTGTTAGGCCCAGTTAAGCATCTCTTGGATCTGGTGACATCTGAAATTATTGCTTCTTGTGTAAATCATGTTGTGATCATACCAGATATCTAACATTCATATTACAAGTTTTTCTGAGAATAGGAAGCTTTATTGGAAATTCTCTTCTTTAATATTACTAGGTGATCATTATTTTTTTTTTCTAAATTAACTGCACCTGCCCTTGTAATAATTTTTTTATTAAGCTCTGGAGAATACCTATTTACTTTTCATGATTCCTTTTCATGTTTGGATATTAGTCTTAGACAGAAGGCACATTGCCAAAAAAGCTGTGCAGTTGTGTGTGCTAGAATAGATGAAGTTTACAGTGGCTAACAATAGCTTGAGTGTGCGCAAATAGTAATAATATCCCTGCTTCACCTTCTGAGAACATTAGTCAGTTTCCTCTTGCCTCCAATCCTCATGAGTTGCATGACCCATGCCCAATTGATTCTTTGTTGTTACCTATGAATATTTTATGCAACAGAGCTTTCCTATTTGTTCCTTTTTCTTTGATTTTACTAATAATTGTATGATAGCAATAAGCAGGACTAAAATATATACAGTATTCAAATGGTGCAGCACTTTGTGGATGGTAAATCTCATTGCTTTCTAACATTGCTGTTCTTCAAATTAAGAAATGATCTTTTCTAGGATACAACGGCCGAAATCCAGTAGCTAATCCTAACTATAGTAAACAATTTCTGAAAGGTAAGTCAACATTTATGTAAAGCCCATTGGTTCAGTGAGTCTGCTCTAGTTAGGACAAGCCACTGGATTTAAACCAATGACCTGAGAGCAATGGGGCAGAGCTCTCTCTGACCCGTATAAGCAAATGAATTGTAAATTCACCTGCTGATGCTTGTTTATAGACTTCAATGCTTTTTTTTTAAATGAAGTATTTGTAAATGATTTAAACTTTTTTTTAAAAAAAAAAGAATAAAAACATTTGTGACCTGGTGTAATAGCCTCATTGACTTCAATGTGGATATTCTATGACATAAGCTTTGCTTATTGATGTTTTCAACATCAACCTGGTAATTTTGTGCAAACCTTTGACAGTACATATTAAAGTTTTCCTCATTCTTCTCTTTAGTTTGGTAACACCTTGCATGAAAATCACTTTTCATTTTGTAGACTCTTGTGCCTTTGCAGTAGGATTTAAGTGTACTTGCCTTTATTTTCTTGCTCCTGCACATATCACTGTGATGCAGTTGTAGTTTTAATGAACTAATCTGAGCATGTGTTTTGTTTCTTTCCCTTTCCATTTACATTCTACAGGCTTGCAGATGGGTCAAGGGCTGTGGAGGGTAGCCAGAAACCAGCAGCTGCAACACCAGGGATATGCAGGGCAAAGCTATCTTTCCAGAGAACATGGTAGAAGGATAGCTGCTAATAATGTTTCAAACACAAATCATCGGAAACATGCCCAAGGAGCCATTGACATTTACCATCTGTTAAAAACTCGAAAATCAAAAGAACAAGAAGGGTTCATCAACCTGGAAATGTTGCCTCCTGAACTTAGCTTTACCATTTTGTCATACCTGAATGCAACAGACCTCTGCCTGGCTTCATGTGTCTGGCAGGATCTTGCTAATGATGAGCTACTGTGGCAAGGGTAAGTTAATGAGAGGTCATGAGCACAGGTTACAATAGCCATTAAATCCACAATTTCTTTCCCATAACACTTGCTTCTTTAAACAAAACATCAGAAGTGAAAAATTACTGTGTAATAGTACTGAACTAATAATTAACATTTTGGGGCTTAGAAAACTTAAACTTACACTTGATAAGGAGGGCAAGAATGATGGAAATTGAGAAGCAACTATATTATGATGATGCTGCAGAATGAAAAGTGTGCACCCTCAGATCATACAGAGCCATTTCAAGAGTGTCAGCTATATGTTTGCTCAAGACCTGAAACATAGCACTCAGAACAGTGGCTCTTATGGCCATCTGCTCTTGAGCATAGCAGTCATGAATGCCATTCAGTTGCTCAGTGAAACAGAATTACTATCTCTGGTCTCCTTTAGGCCTCTGGAATTCTGCTAGTGCAAATGTTCAGCAGATCAGCATTTTGGCCTATAAAATAACTATTCCAATTGGAAAATGACCATTTTAGAAGAAAAACTGGCATGTAGAAGTAGTATTTAGAAACGGAAGACCATTTGAATTTCTCTTCATTATTCCCTGAAAGAGCTGCATTCCTGTCTGGAATTTGACTCATTTCACAAATGGAGGAAATGATATTTGCATGCACACCTTCCAGTCCTGTGGACTGCTACCCTAAGAGCTGGAGAGTACGTTAGAGTCCCACCTGTGATGCCAAGTCTCCTTTAATATTTGGGGGAATTATTAGCTCAGAAGGAGGCCTGTGAGAGGAGGGTAACTTTGGGGATCTTTTCACCTATGTAGTATACCAGTACTAACTGTAGAGGATGCTCCAGTTAAAGTACTGTAAAATAAAGTATTTCATTGGAATAATGCAGAAAGTAAACTAACATAGACAACACACATTCTTATGAACCATACAAGGCTATAGGAGAGTGGGACAGAAAGGTTGGCTAGAGAGACAGAGAGAGGTCTAGGAAGATAGGGTGATAGTTACCAGTCTCGAGAAGAAGAAAGTGCAGCGAAGATACTCAGGCAGGAGGCTGAGGGAGGCACAGTAAAGAAGAAAATGGTAAGGTCCAGCCATATCACACCTTGGCTATGACACACATTGCTATTGTTGGGGCTCTGATATGTATACTCTATTCTGTGCCTTGGAGGAGCAAGTTAGTAATAGCAAAGCTTGGATGGCTTTCGCATGGAATAGACAAAAGAAACAGAAACTCAACTGATTGATTTAATTGCGGGGAGATAGAATATTAATGGCTTGCAACAACCTCATAAGGTTGGATAGGAAGGAGTGTGAGGAGAGATTTCCATAGGGTATGGAATAAGGAATGGTCGATCACTTGATTGCTTGATTGAAGTATTGCTTGAAATGCCCAGGGCTTGAAGAAAGGATTAGCACATACCCCTTAACAACTGGGGTGTTAGCATAAACCCATTATGGGGGCTTTCCACATAATCCTGACTTAGGCTTTCCCACCATTATATTCCTAGACACGTCTCAGGTCATTGTGACCTTCAACTGACCTCCACTCTGCCTAAGCCAATGTGACCCCATAAAGTGTCTAATATGTCCACCTGTGGAAACTTGTGGAACGGGGTAGTAGGGCATGCTAACAGGATGTGCATTAATAGAATATTTTCTTAGGGTAAACTAAGGATAAGAAAAGCCTTTGGAACATGAAAGGAAGGATTTCAGCCTCACAATTGGAGCTGTTTCAGTCTTCATGAGATATATGGCACAAATAAGCTATTTAATGTGATAGCACAAATGGGCATAATAACAAGGTGTAAGTTTCTTTAAAACTTTTAAAATTATATTTGTTTCTAAAGTGACTGAAGTGCTTCTTTCACTAATTGAAAGAATAAATAAATTGCATTGTTATTTTTGTTAACAATCTGGCTGTGAATACCCTTAAAGCTGAGAGACTGCAATTTAAGCCCATATTCATTATTTAATTGTAACTTGAATTTATTTTGGTAAACAGCCAAAATAACAAAACTTATGTCAGTGTCCAATTATTTCTAGACCTTGCTGTAAGAATGATTTAATAAATGATTACTTGCTTCAGATACAAGTAGTACTGGCTATATTGATTTTCAGAGAACTGCAAGGGAGTTATTTTATAAGCAATAGTCAGGTGTGCATTCTTTGAATATTCTCCATGGCTCTTCTAGAAGGAATTTTATTTTATTCAAATTGTGATACAGTAGAATACCTATAGTATTCACTTTTTGTTGCAAAATGTTTCTATAATTTTACACCTTAAATATATTGGATCAGATCCAGATGTGCACTCATCAGAGGAGAAGTGCATTGGCACAGACCCAGAAAATGCCCATGTGGCATCGCAGGATTAAGATGTATGGTCTAACAGTCCAGCATGTATGGATTCCTATATGCCATATCAGGATCTGTTTCACAGAATGACATTTCATAGTAGTAAAATAAATCAATGTATATATTCACTATGTTTTGTACTGCTATGGGATGGAGCCTGAATCCAACCCAATATAATCTAACATGATTTTAAATTTGTTTTACTATAAAGAGTAATTTTAAAATGTATTCTTCCCTTAATAAGATGATCAACACTTACTGCAAATAAAACACTTCACAACACAGGTATATCATGAACTGTTATGGGACAGAATCTGGTAAAGGACTTAGCAACTTGGCCTGTTCAACCTATTACCCACAACTCTTATTTGTTTGATAGGGTTAGTGCCATATTTTCAGTGAGCAGCTTCACCAGACATAATAGAATTCTGTCACAGATGCTTTCAAAAACATAACCCAGAGTGTGTTACTAGCATTGCAATCATAGATATGTCTACTTATAACTAATAATCCATTTGCTTTATTAAAACTTGGTTCCAGGAAAGTATGCTTAGGACTGCAGTATAAAGCACTAAACTCTAGGTTTCTGTACTCTTTACTGATGACATGTACAATTTGGCTGAAGGGTAGGGGGTGCTAAGTTGTAATTTTGTATGAATCTCCCCCTGTCTCAGCCATGTAACATGCAAAAAACCACATAGTGGATTACATTCCTTGTGGAGTGGTTGATTCCCTGGAATAAAACACACTCCTTAATGTCTCATAGGGTTATTATTTTAAAATTCAAGGTTATGGTTGACTGAGGTTTACATGTTCTTGCCCAGTTAGGCTCTGAAATGTTAATGAGATTGTTAGAATGAAGCTGTATTAAAATACTGGGTAGCACTTAGGAGTACCTGTGTTTGGAATCTCTTTTGCTTCCAGTATTCTGTAAATTAAAATGCTTCTGGGTAATAATCAGAACAACGTTGGTTGTAACTGGATCATAACAGCCTTAGTCTCCTTTAAAAAACTGACACAGAGAGAAAAGAATGTGACCCTGTTAATTGATTTTGCTTTGCTTTTGATATCTTAGTGAACCAACTCTTAGGATTGGAAGTGGGAGACAGTGATATGGTGATTCCATTCCTAGATGTAGGATTGGTTCCAGTAGATAGCAGGATGGTGAGGGGTGGGCATGGTGTTGTGCTGTGAAACTCTGCAGGATTTCCTCCTGTCTCCCATGATTTTAAACATCTGTATAAAGCTGCTGAGGGAGATCATCACAGTATTTGGAGTGAAATGTCAGTAAGCTAACTATAGCTTGCTCTGTTGTACTGGACTCTGAAACAACTGAGGCTGTGAAGGTGCTGGAATTAAGTGCTGCTTGGATGCAGTATTGGGTTGGATTAATAAAAATTAAGTGAACTAAACTTGAAGTGAATCTTGAGAAGGCAGAGACAATGTTAGTAGTTGGTTAATGTGGAAACCAGTGCTTCCTTTCTTCTGTAATTCTTCTGAAAGAAATTGTTCTTCTGGGCAGAAAGAACAATTCTCTCTCTCTCTCTCTCTCTCTCTCTCTCTCTCTCTCTCTCTCTGGCTTTTCTTTGCAAACAAAGATTCAGGAAGTACTCATCCCGCGCTTTCTGCAAGCACGCCAATGACTAAAAAGGCCAATCTGAGATAAACAAGTCTGGTTGTAGAAAGCACAGCAGAAGGTCTCCTTGGGTGAGGTTTCCAGGTTGTGATTCTTTCTGCATTGCCGTTTCTCTTCAAGACTTGTTCGGCATGAGTTCTCAAATAAGGCTGCAGCATTGTGGATAGTGTGTCTCCATGCCTCCCGATGTGAGGCCAGGGCGGACCATTGTTGGTGATCAATGTGGCCGAGCCTGAAATGTTGTTTCAGGGAGTCCTTGTATCGCTTTTTTGGAGTGCCTCTCTTATGCTGACCTGTGGCGAGTTCACCGTAGAGTACTATTTTTGGGAGGCGATAGTCCTCCATCCTAGAAACGTGCCCTGCCCAGTGCAGCTGTGTTCTCAATATCATGGCCTCAATGCTGGTGATCCCTGCTTGCTCAAGGACAGCAACATTCATCACATAGTCAGTCCAGTGTATATTTAGGATTGTGCGTATACAGCGCTGATGAAAGCATTCAAGGAGTCCTAAGTGGTGGCGATAGGTGACCCATGTTTCAGACCTGTAAAGGAGAATAGACAGTACATTGGCTCTATGCACACTGGTTTTTGTGCTTCGCCTCAGGTGTTTATTACTCCAGGTGTTTATTACTCTAGGTGTAAAGAACAAGTATACAGATCAAGAATATCCCTACATCCGGGTTTGTGATTAGGTTTAGCAGACGACAGAGTGTCTTTTGCCAGTTTTTGACTTATTTATTCACAGTCGGCATTTCTGCATAGATATAATCTAGTCATAGTGGTGGTGATTCACAGTCTGGTACCTTGCAGTTGGATTGCTGCAATGCATTGCACAGGGGCTACCACTGAAGATGACTCAAAAGCTTCAGTTTATGTTATAATTCAACTATCAGAATTTTGACTGGTGCTGCAACATTTGTGCACCAACTCTGACAAAACATCTTTGGCTAGATGTTCACTTCCAGGTCTAATTCAAGGTTCTGGTACTTCTCTTTAATACCTAAATGACTTGAGAGTCAAATATGTGAAGTAGTTCCTCTTTCCCTACCAACCTCTCTGTTCTTTAAGATTTTCAGCTGAGGCTTTCAGCTGAGGTTATTTATCAGAGGTACCTCATGTAACAACAGAAAATCTCATATATGGTATGTTCTCTGATGTCAGACAAAACTGTTCTTGTTTGTCTAGGCATTTTGATTTGGTATAACCATTCTAATTCTTAAATATTTTTCCTACAGTTCCATTGCTTTTTTATGTAATTGGCATACAGTAGGACCCCTGTATCTGCTGAGGCTTGGTTCTGGGGGGCCGTGGATACTGAAAACCGTGGATAATAGCGAACACCATTGACAATAATGGGACTCCCAGTTTAAAATACCTTAGAGTTGTAATGGAGGACCTAGAAAATGGCTAGAGAGGACACATTTTCTAGGAAGACTCTATGGTAGGTGTGCTGTTTTGTGTCCCATGGATAATTGAAACAGTGTATATGGGGGTCCTACTGTGTGACCCTCAAAACCTGATAGAATGAGGGATGTCATATAAAGATTTTCAGTAAATAATCACAAAAGATAGTTTTCTCATTTGCATTAAGATTCCAAATATTTCAGTAACCTTACTGAAAGCAAAATTCAAAATCACATGAACAGATTCTCCCCTCCTCACCATCCACAAGAGGGCTATTTGGATACAGTCCTTCTGTTTGCCAGGCAAAATGAAATCTCAAAAACACATTCTTCAGATTACTCAGGTTTGGTGAGGGAAGTCCCTGTAAAGTCTGGGGAATAAATGGTTTGACGATTAAAATATTATATAATACATCTTTAAAAGGCAATGTAATATTTCATATTCATAGAGTGCTTGAAATCCTGGCATCTTGCAGCTTACCAAAAGACTTGAAAATTAGAGCATGGAAATGCATATTTACACTGAACATACTTCTTCCGTTTTTGTAGACTGTGCAAATCCACTTGGGGTCACTGTTCCATATACAATAAGAATCCACCCCTTGGATTTTCTTTTAGAAAACTGTATATGCAGTTGGATGAAGGCAGTCTCACCTTTAATGCCAATCCTGAAGAGGTAAGTACAATGCTGCTGTCATTAGTAAACGTTGGCAGTAGTTCTGAGACAGAAACTAAATATAGTTGTGTCACAGAATACTAACCATTGCCGCAAAATTGGGCATTAAGTATGGCCCTTATGATTGTTTTACTTAAACACAGGGAGGTGTTATATCTGAAAGCTTTGTAACATAAAAGCAAGCATTGAATCTCAAATAGATGCCTGGTAAAATACTATGTATGTTATGTTTGTGCACACAGGCCTTTCATGCAACTTTAAATCTCTTCATTATTGGATCATGTGCACTTCCTAATTACTTGTTTGCTTTTTATGTCTTGTAAAACTGGTTTAAGGATTGTTTATCCTAAAAGATAACATTCATGTCGGCAAAGACTTCAAGATCAATAGCAAGTTTGCCTTTTTCCCCAGTGCCAGATTGGCATCTATGTCTTCATAGACATTGCTGGGACTTACATAGACTAAAGCTGCTTATATATATATATATATATATATATATATATGGCTTTTCTTCGCAAACAAAGATTCAGGAAGTACTTATCCCGCACTTCTGCAAGCACTCTGATGACTAAAAAGATCAATCCGAGATAAACAAGTCGGGTTACAGAAAGCACAGCAGAAAGTCTCCTTGGGTGAGGTTTCCGGGTTGTGATTCTTTCTGTATTGTCATTTCTCTTCAAGACTTGTTCGGCATGAGTTCTCAAATAAGGCTGCAGCATTGTGGATAGTGTGTCTCCATGCCTCCCGATGTGAGGCAGGGCAGACCATTGTTGGTGATCAATTTGGCCGAGCCTGAGATGTTGTTTCAGGGAGTCCTTGTATCACTTTTTTGGAGCGCCCCTCTTACACTGACCCATTGCGTACCATAGAGTACGATTATACACACACACACACATGCGCATATGTATATACACACTGAAATGTGTGGTAAAAGCAAAACAGGGCAGCTAGTTTTGAAAGATTTGTAGTGCTTAAATCACATCTTTAAAATTTGAGTAAGTGCAATCTGAGGAGTTGTAGGCTGCTACGGCAGCAGTAATAAAAAGAAATGTCAGCATCAAGAAGACTGAAAGTCAAAAGAGGACACAAAAGCTTGCAGTAAAGCTTGAAGAGTTTTATTTTACAATATAATCTACACTATATATTACTTCAGTGTATATTATACCTACAGCACTGAAGTTTTAAGAATATAGATCAAGGCTGAAATTACTAGATAATTGCAAGTCTTCATATTAGAACTGTATACAAGAGAGAATAGACAGTGCTGGAGAAAAACAATAAGGCTGTCTGATTCACAGTTCACACAATGGCATGCTGTCACACAGTTAAAATGGAGTCCTACACTGGAAAAAAGAACCACTAACCTGTGACCCACCTTGACATACGAACACCTTACGGTAGGAAACAAAAGTGTTGCAGAGCTCCATGAACAATCCTGGACTTAAAAGGCCTGTTAGATGTTGTGCTTTAATACCATCAACCAAACTGTTCTTGTCAGCACCAAACAAGCATGATTGTTTTTCTCTTGTATATTATGGGAAGGACAAATGCTGCTGCCCCTGCTACTGCTGGGACTGAGAACTAGTTCCAGTGTGAAAAGGCAATGAGGTGTACCCTTCTGCTGGGTCTAGGTGAACCTAGTATAAAACACGTCACAGGCCAAGGCTTAAGATGTAACATTCAGATGTTATGTTTCATCATCATCATCCTTTTAACTGGGAAAATATTTCTGTCATATCCCTTAAAGCACAGTAACTTGGCAGAGAGGGTAGGACAATCAGATAGCAAAGACATACATTTGGTTGATTGCAGTGTCATACATAGCATAACACAAAAAAATTGATACTTGAAAATAAAATAAGACTGAGTAATGCATTTTGGATAATATTTCTACATGAAGCCAAGTTAGGAAACTAAATATGGTTCCATTGAACTCTTAAATTACAGTACTGCGGGGCAGGAAAAATGAGAGGTTATTGTAGAGGGAAATATGTTTTCTGCTACTTGAGTGCTTATAAAAACTCAAGCATAACTATGCTAACATATGTTTTGTTTGCATATCAGTTAAACTGAGCATATTGAAATGTAGTTTTGAAGATAGAATTTCTTCACATTCATTCAGATTTGTTTCATTAAAAAAACTAACCATACATTTTATAAAACATTTCTTTGTTCCAGGGAGTGAATTATTTCATGTCCAAGGGAATACTGGATGATTCACCAAAGGAAATAGCTAAGTTTATCTTCTGTACAAGAACACTAAATTGGAAGAAACTGAGAATATATCTTGATGAAAGGTAATGTGATTATGCAATGGAAAATTGTGTATTCCCTTTTATTTAATAGAGTTGTATTTCTTGATTGAGAACACTGAAATAACGGGTCATTAGTAATAGTAAAAATTGTTTTTTTAAAAAAAAAAAAGCAGCAATGATAGCAATACTGAGGGGTTTTTACTTACTTTCTGTTTTCCAGAAATTGGCTCAGTAGAACAAAAATGTGTTAGCAAGCAAATGTCGTTATAAAGAAGTCCAGCATTTTTCTGCCAAAACCAAATAATTCTGCTCTTCTGTTCTATATATTTCGAATTCTGCGTAACCAAAGATACTTTTTTCTGTCACAATCTAATAGCTTACTTCAATCATGTTAGATTCAAGCTACTTATTAATTGTTTGCTCTAGTGCTTAGTAAAATTCAAAGGTGTGTGAATTTGAGTGGGGGGATAGGGATATCTTGATATTCAGAATGGGAGTAATTATTTCTGTACATGCATACATGCACAACATTTTAAAGTTAATCCTAGAACTGTTAGACTGAGGCAGCTGTATTGTTTCCACAAAGAATTGCAGGGTACTATAATAATAATAATAATAATAAAATAATAAAATTTATTTATACCCCGCCCCTCTGTTAAAACAATCGGCTGCCTTTTGCTCTTTAATAACACTATGTAGCTCTAATATTCTGATCAGCACTGTTATCAGTAAAAGATAGTCATGCTAATGTTTACATGTTACCATATTTCCTGGAATAAAGAAAATGTGAGAGCCCCTGATTAATCCAGTATAGTGGTTCACAAAGTTAAGTTTCCAGATATTATTGGACTACAATTCCCAGGAGCTGCAGCTAGTAAGACCAGTAGCTTCTGGGAGTTTAGTTGAACAACATTGGGAGACAAAACTTTTAGAACCACTGATCCAATTCATAAACATAAATCTATTCCATAAAAATCTTATGGCACAATAAATATGTTTATCTTTGTAGTGGCACATGACTGTAATCTATCCTGGGGTTGCTTTGAATGTTTATGTACCACTTGACTAGACCAGTGAGACATTGTAACAAGCCAAGGATATGTTATCACAATAAAATGGAATATTTAAACAAGCTCTTAGCTTCAAAACTATAATTATGAAACAAAGAACAAAGGGTGAAATCCAGTTATTAGTTCCAAGTAGAGTAGACTTTGAATGAGTGTAACTTGTTAAGTCAGCATTTCCCTAAGTCCCATTCATTTCTGAAAATGATATAAAAATGACCTGAGGATAAAAAGAATGTGTAAGAAGTTACCCTTTTCTGCCTTCAGGAGAGTTTGGGCTTTGGGAGACTGTCACTTACAATGGGGAGTACCACTGTGATTTGATCACATATAACTGTGTGACAGTTCTGTACATACTTAACTGAAAAGTAGGCCTCTTGTAATTTTTTGAGACAAAATGTATAGCATGTGCAGAATTAGGTTATAAGTTGCATTTGTAATGTTTATGGAAGGTGTTGTCTATTGTCCGTTATTGAAATGCATTCTTGGAACCTGAAAATTTTTGAGAAGTACTTCAAGTATTTAGGGATACACACGGTCCCTTGGTTAGTACTGGTTTTCTGGTATTCTTAAGGTCAGCTATACTTAAGAGCTGAGCCTGTGTCACATGCAGTTGCAAGAGAGTGTTTCCAGTGTTTTGATTTTCAAAACTCTAGGCTTAGAATCATAGAGTTGGAAGAGACCACAAGGGCCATCTAGTCCAACCCCCTGACATGCAGGAATTAACAATCAAAGTATTCCCAACAGATGGCCTTCCAGCCTCTGTTTTAAAAACCTCCAAAGAAGGAGACTCCACCACACTCTGAGGCAGTGTGTTCCACTTCCGAACAGCTCTTAGTGTCAGGAACCTTTTCCTGATGTTTAGATGGAATTTTATTTCCTGTAGTTTGAATCCATTGCTCCATGCTCTAGTTTCTGGAACAGCAGAAAACAAGCTTGCTCCATCCTCAGTATGACATCCCTTCATATATTTAAACACGGCTATCATGTCCCTTCTCAACCTTCTCTTCTCCAGACTAAACATGCCCAGCTCCCTAAGCTGTTCCTCATAGGGCATGGCTTCCAGACATTTTACCATTTTGGTCACCCTCCTCTGAACATGTTCCAGATTGTCAATATCCTTCTTGAATTGTGGTGCCCAGAACTGGACACAGTATTCCAGGTGAGGTCTGACCAAAGCAGAATAGACTGGCACTATTACTTCCCTCTGTCTAGACAAAATACTCCTCTTGATGCAGATCAGAATCGCCTTGGCTTTTTTAGCTGTCACATTCCACTTCTGAGTCATGTTCAGCTTGTGGTCCACTAAGACTCCTAGACCCCTTTCACATGCACTGCCATCAAGCCAGATGTCACCCATCCTGTATCAGTACATTTCCTTTTTACTGCCCAAGTAGTATCCTACATTTCTACCTGTTGAAATTCATTTTGTCAGCTTTGGCCCAGCTTTCTAATCTGTTAATGTCATTTTGAATTCTGATCCTGTCCTCTGAGGTATTAGCTACCCCTCCTAATTTGGTGTCATCTGCAAACTAGATAAGAATGCCCTCTGTTCTGATTGTCTTTCTTGTACAAGCCTGAGGAGACCTTGGGCAAAATTCCTGTGATGAACACATGTAAAAATTATCCATTAGAGGGGTACATTCACATTAAACAAATGCTTCAGATAAATTTGGACCTTCTCTGAGGAAAAGTGAACAATCTCTAAAGCAAACTACACTGCTCCCAAATATTCAGACCTGTTTCAGAGACATTTGGACATGCGAAGTTGAAACTGGATACATTTTCCATAGACTTCTTATAAAAGGAAATACTAAGCAGGTACAAGGATAGTTATTGTACGACTGATGTCAAGGAATTAACAATTTACCAGAAGTCATTACTATTTTTCACTAATCTTTGGTACCAGTTGAGCTGGAAAGATGAACTGTTCTTTATTCATGATTATTCTCTAACCTCTGTGCTTCATTGATCAGACATCTTACATTTAATTTACATAGGGACACCTCTGTGATATTAATACAAATTATCCGCAAACCTCAGGGAAGATCAAATTCCTGTTACTCTCTCTCCAGATTTAAAGTTTCTCCTTGTGCAAAGCTCCCTGCACCTATTTTTCTGCAAATTGATTTTGTTTACCCACTCAGAAGGTGCTGCTATACCTGCAGATTTCATTCATTTTTATCAAAAAGCATGAGAATCACAGTCATTTGTTGATTATCCCAATACTGTGTCTCATGACAGCTGATGTTCTGCATTTTCCAAAGTTTTGTTTCTGAGGTGGAGTGTGTCTTCTCCAAAGCAGTTCAGGATGAAGCCACCTGCTTCACAAATCAGGTTTCCACATCTAAACTTGTTTTTGTATGTACTCCATTGCCCATGATACTAGCTCAGAGTTAGTTCTTTGCATCCTGCTCCATTTTTAGTTTTTGTTAAGAAATCTCTGATAATGGCCAATTCCAGGAAAATAAAAACCAAAAGTTAGTATGCATGTATGATGACCATTTAACAAGTCATTCTGTAATTCAAAGATTATGTCAGAACTGGTAATTATTCTTTACCTAGAAGTATAAGTTGCCTTTCCAAATACGATTTTTCTGTACATTATACATACACAACAGAATTAAAATGTACATCAGAATTAAAGTAATGGCTTTATTTTCCTATTAGAGCTATATGGGTTTTTTTTTCTGGCTCGAACAGCTATTGGTGAACTTAAACAAGCTACTGCAGTACATGCCTATATAACTAGAAACAATCAACATTTGTATTTCACCTTCTCAGATGTTTTCACTTCAGTTTTCACTGAAGCTCTGTTTTGTTTCATTATTTTAGGAGAAGAACTGTGTTACTCTTTGTTAGTCGTATCTGTTCTTTGTAAAGAATCATGTACTTAGATGTTGTTTGTTGTTGTATGCCTTCATGTTGTTTCCAACATATAGCAACCCTAAGGTGAACCTATCATGGGGTTTTCTTGGCAAGATTTGTTCAGAGGGGGCTTGCCTTTGCCTTCCTCTGAAGCTTAAGAAAGTATGACTTGCCCAAAGTCGCCCAGTGAGTTTCCATGGCCGAACAGGGATTTAAACCCTGAACTCCAGAGTCATAGTCCAATGCTTAAACCACTACACCACACTGGCTTTGATAGTACTATATAAATACAGTATAGCTTTACTTAGAGCAGAAAGATCTTCTTTTGTGTTTTCTGGATATCTTGACCACTCTTGAAATCACTGAACTGCCTACCAATAGATACAGACTTAAAATGTGTTCGATCCAGTGTTTAGACCTGTCCACTAATGAAAGCAGACTCATCTCCTACCTATAATAACCCCTCCTTCACCACCAAAGATACGGAGAATCCCAGGGGACTCAGCTGAATAGGGTATCTTTGGATGTCTGGCTATGAGGGAGATGAAGAATTCCTGGGAGTTGGGGGCAAGGAAGTCTGCTTCTGCCAGTCCTGTTATGCATAAATATGAATCCATCCTGAATTCATTTTTGCTATGCTAAACGCAATTGAAAGAAAAATCATTATGTGTATCAGAAAACCCCTGAACACCCCTCTTATTTCTGAACTTATCTCTAAAAATTAGAAGCCAAATGGACAGGGAGGGTGTCTGTACAGTCCCAGTCCAATCTCTGATGCTAAGTACATTAAGTTACAGATTGACCTGTACACTGGCCAGAATCCAGCAGCGTCATTCAGCTAATGCAAATGATAATTACATTCACAGACAAGGAATTCGGGACTGTGCAAGGGGCAAGTCCAATACAGCTTCCAGTTGCTGAATTGATGGCATAATAAGTAGCATACCTAGGGACCTCAATTACAAATGCGCTACTATTTGTACAGCTGGAAAAAACAATGGAATTCTGCTAGCATGCTGTTTTTCTCCACTAACTTTATAACTGAGTGTAGGATTATTTGTTCTGTGTGGATATCTTTTAATTGATATGTAATGAAGAATGAAAAGTTTTTAAAAGGGTGGCCCTCCAAAAGTTCTGTGGCTGTATACACACTTACTTGTAAGCCTCATTTAACTGAACTGGGGCTATGTTTGATTAGACATGTATAGGACTGTGCCTGATATGCTTTTGAAATATATGCCTTACATCAGTGTTTTTTTTAAAAAGTCAGCAATTTATCTCAAAATGCTTTTCTTCTTCCTTTTTTTCTAAATTAGGCGAGATGTGTTAGATGACCTTGTGACACTACATAACTTCAGAAATCAGTTCTTGCCAAATGCACTGAGAGAGTTTTTCAAACACATTCATGCCCCTGAGGAACGTGGCGAATATCTTGAGACTCTTATTACAAAGTTTTCACACAGATTTTGTGCTTGTAATCCTGATTTGATGAGAGATCTTGGTCTTAGCCCAGGTAAGACTGAAGGGTGTGTCTCCATTTTACCAATGGCTTGGAGTGTCTGGTTGCACCATAAATTAAGACCTGATCAAATTTTTACAAATATTCCAAGTTCATTTTTAGATCTGGTATGTTTTAAGAATTGTCTATCTGCATATAAACATATCTAACTTAATAATGAAATAAAAGGATGCTTACATCCAGTAAATGGATTCAGGATCAGTTTGTAAGACTATAGGTAAGTGGTAGAAATCATGTGGCCCTCCAGATATTGTTGGACTACAAGGACCAACAGCTGAAGCCAGCTCAACCAAAGGTGAGGAATTCTAAGAGTTGTGTCCAACATTTGAAGGGCTGCCTGATTTCTCCCACTGCTATGGCCCAATAAAAGCTTACGTGTCTTTAAATTCCCATTGATTTTGTATGGCTTGAGTCTTGATAACTATACAGTGGATAGTAGAGAGAACAAAACAGTAACTTCTATTAAGTGTGTTGGGGTTAAGTTGAAATGTCAGCTTAATTTTTCCTGCGCAGATAGACACAAGCTCGATATGGACTCTCAATCCAAAAAAGGAAGTGGGTGGGCAACCAGAAGCAGTATTTGATCGAAGGAATCATCAGCTCCAACCATGCATGTGCACAGATTTTCACATATAGATTCATATTATTTTTTCCTGATGTTGTAGCCTGTTCTTTAACTCTAAAATGGCAACGCAGATATCATTACACCACTTCTGTCAGATGTGAGGTTTTTTTGTTTCTGTTTTTTTTTTATGATGAGGGATAAGGCTTCTTTTTTTGTGGGGGTGGGGGTGGTAGTGCCGTTCCAGCTATCAGAAACTCTCCCCAGGCATTTCTTTGAAGTACCAAAATATTTTAAAATGTTACTGTTTAAAGTATTTTAAACTGTAATTTTTAGTTATGCTATGCTGTGCTTTGTTATTCTTATTGTAAACTGTTTTCAAATCAGCATATAAATATTAAATCAATATATAAAAAGTAGTATATAAATATTTTAAGTTAATACCATAAGCTTCAAGAGCACTGAGTTCATCTAAGGACCTTTAAATGCTCTACAATCCCTAGGTATAGAGTGCCTGGAAAGTATTTTGATGGTTTGTTCTCCTTTCTTCAGTTGTCAGCTCCTTTGCTAATGCCATGTACCCTCTCCTCCCCACCCCTGTTTTTCTTAGATGCGGTCTATGTCCTGTGCTACTCTTTGATCCTACTTTCCATTGATCTTACTAGCCCTCATGTGAAGAATAAAATGTCAAAGAGAGAATTTATTCGAAACACTCGTCGTGCTGCTCAGAACATTAGCGAAGATTTTGTTGGACATCTTTATGACAACATCTACCTTATAGGCCATGTGGCTGCCTAAAAAGCACAGTTTGCTTGGACTTACAGTTTATTGCTTAAAAGAAACTAGTTACCCACGGAGTTCTCTTTTTTTTTAGATATGGGGGTTATATTAGTGCTGGTCATTCTAACCTCTTTCTGCAATCAAAATGTATGCAGATAACTTTTTTAGCAACTTACCATGGGGACTGAGGAATTTTTTGCAGATTTTTTTAAAAAAAATTTTGCTTACAGTTTGCACAAAATGTTGCCATTAGTCTGACACATTACTATTTCTGAATGTTAAAGTGACATTATGATTTTCAACTGACAAAATGGTGGACTTGTGCAATAGATTTGCTTGAAAACTTTAACCAGTTCTTTCAGTTTTTTTTTTAAAAATACCATGTAATGTGTACATATTTAACTAAAGAGATTTATAACCATAATTATTTTATTGTAAGATATTTTAACTAAAGTTTCTCCCCCTGTTTCTCTCTAATAGACTATGTCTCTTGTATTTCTTTACCTTGTGAACCTGCTTTGGTTAATTTCGTAATCTTTGTGCACATTGAATTATTTTGTCATGCTACAAAAGTTTATTTCAAGGCACAAATAATTCTGAGCTATCACTTGCAGCCAATAGCACCACACCAGAAATGATCATCTGATTGTTTTTCTGCATCAATGTCACTGCTTAGAAACATGAAATATTTTCCTTTGACCCATACTTCAGCATAGGTGGATGCCTTCATCATTACCGCTGCCTGGATATAAAAATGTTTCCTAACATTTTTTTTTCCCAAATGGATCTTGGGTGGGATATAACACTGAACTTCTGCTGGGTGGATCAGAATTGAGAGAGGTGTGATCTCCCCTTGCCATTACAGCCTCCCGTGAATCTCAAAATCATGCTCTAGAAAGCTGGGAAACCTTTTTGCAAACAATGGTTGGGTCGTGCAGAAGGCTGCAAAAGAGAAGGGAGGGGAAAGAAGTTTCTTTCATGGTGACACTGAAGCAATAATGTAATACTGGATTTAGGTCCCTGCAACGTTAAGGTTGTGCACTTGAATTAATCTCATCCATTTCACTGAGGCTAGGGCAAGGATAATTATTGATGAGTTATTATTATTTATTATTTATTGTATTTATATCCCACTCTTCAGCCACAAAGGCTATCAGAGTGGCTTACAAATGGTCAATTTAACAGTTCCCTGCCCTCAGGCTTACAATCTAAATAAGACATAACACATAGGGAAAAGGGAATGGCAGTGGGGGTAGGGATTAAATACAGCAGATACTGCTGGTTCTTCTCTCCCTCCAAGGGCAGGACAAGGGCAGTTGCACTGGAGGGAGGGCCTTTCACCTGCTTCTGGGCCCAGGCCTGATGGAATTCTGCCTACCTCTTCTTCTCTCCCTCCAAGGGCAGGGCAATGACAGTTGGGTTATAATTGGTGTGTTATATCTGAAGAGTTATATGACCAAGACACTGCTGTTTGTACAGCATTCCCCCACTTCATTTCTATCCATTCCTCCTGCTCAAATATCTGCCCACATACCAGCCATTTAGGAGGATCCTCAAGAATGCTTCATAGGGGCAGAAGAAAAAAAGCATGAGTGCCATTTCAGTCACATTTCTCAGGATCTAACTCAGTGTTAAGCCTCTGCCTTGGGATGTCTCAAGTTTTCATTGAGATGTTCTTTTTCAATATTACTTTTCACTACCCCTGCAACCAAAGGGCAGGGATTAGTGTACAGTATAATACTCAAGAAGAAACTTGAGCTTGCACTGTGCCTTGGCTGACAAGTGGGAAAATTTTGTATTCTTGCTCCAACTCCATTCTTTTGAATAGCAATATCTGGTGCTCATCTACCCATAGAATTTAACTCAAAATGATGGAAAGAGGTATATAAACCCATGGAATTTCACAGTACAGACCTTAAGGTCCATTAGGATAATAAAATGCCAAGGAAGATGAAATTTCACCTTTAATGGTGACAAAAATTTAAGCAGGTAGTTGGCTTTTAATTCCTAACTAACAAGCTGTAATGTCTGATAACTTCCTTTTCTCCAATAGTATGAAAGATACATCTGCCTTCTCTATTTGGTCAGCCTGGGAGTGAGGAATGGGCAAGGACTATTTCAGTGAGGAGGAGAGTATAGCTCCTTGTGGTAAAAAAAGGAATATAGACATTGTGTAACAAAGTATGTATACAGTAGCACCCCTGTATCTGCTGATTTGCAAACCGCTGATGCAATTATTCGCAGTTGGTGATGGCGGGGGGAAGGGAGAGGAAGGAGGGATCTTGCCTCCCCCTCCTTTCCTCTGGGAAAGCTCTGAGCACCGCGGTGGCGGTGGCAAGGGGTGAAGGGAGGGGGAGGAGGGATCTTACCTCCCCTTCCCTTCCTCCAGGAGGGCTTTAGTCGCTGCAGCAGTGATGGCGGGGGGAGGGGGAAAGGAAGGGGGAGGAGGGATCTCTCCTCCACCTCCCTATCTCCAGGAAGGCTCCAGGCACTGCGGTGGCGATGGTAGGGGCAGGGTGGGGAGGGATCTCCCCTCCCTTTCTCTGGGAGGGCTCCGGTGGCAGCAGGTGGGTGGGTGGCATTTGCTATTATGTGCTGATTTCATTATCCGTGGTGGGGCCTGGAACTTATCCCCCGCGGATATGGAGGTCCTAGTGTAATTTGTTCTTGCTTAATAGAAGGATAACTACATGAGCCATGAGTCTGAATAGAATGCATGCTACATTGCAGATGGTCTTCAACTGTGGGAGAAGGTGATACCCAATCCAAAAACTTATCTAAGGCCTTACATTCTAGTAGAAAATCCTGACGATTGTAAACAAAGAGGATGTAATACGTGAAATTCAATTCCATATTTTTTTCACCACATCATCTAAAGTCTAGTCTATAAAATATCCTGCTGAGCAGTGCTTCTGAAAGCAGCAATCTGTGGACTGGTGCTAATCCCCAAGCCATTAGCTGCTGGACCCTGGTGAGTTTATAGAATAGAAAGAATCAATTATAGCCAATGGGCACAAATGTGGTATTGGCTTCAAGGACACTGGGGGAAAAATGCCAATCCCCACATCAGACAGCTTGAGATGCACTGCTTTAGAGCAGTTATTTCTGATTCTAGCTCTACTTAATGCATCTTTCTTAAAATAACCCAAACCTATCTTACATGTTGGCACACAAGAAAGGCACACAGCTCTGAACAGGGTAGACTAGAAAATACCTCAAAGCTTCAAATAGGAACAACATTTAAGAAAATCCTCACTGAAAGATCCTTGCATGAAAATAGTTGTGAACCTGTGCATTGAAAGATGCCATGTGAAGTAACACAGTGTTAACAGTGTTCTGGGATTCTCATTGATTGATGCATCATTGATTTCTCCTCTCCCTGCCTCCAATATTAGGACTGATGCCCTTATTTCGCAAGGCTTTTTTTTTGTTGGCTTGACAGGAATCTGAAACTGAATTGCTTCTCAGCTCACATTATTATGCCATTCAAAAGATGCTCAACTTGTACTTCAAGAGAGAAGAGAGTTTGAATATGACCATTTAAAATGCAGTTTGGTATATTTGGTTCTCCTTTTCCTCTGCATTTTTAGTGATTATTTGAGAAATACAAATTTCACCCAATAAATTTTATAGTTGATTACCAGCTTTTTGTTGTTGTTGTTGTTTTGTTGCTGCTGCTGCTGCTTTTTGAAAAATTGTCTCCTCTAATTTCTTAAGTGATATTGTAACAAACAGGACAGACTTGAAATATTTCCTGTTTTTCTTACATACACATTTTAGTCTAATTTTAATTCTGAGGAGTAAGATACAAACTTAAAAATTTACATGCAAATCTGTGCCATAGGAACAGGCAAAGCATATTGTCACAAACACAGACTTCTACATGTAGGCATTCCCTGTCTCTCTCTCCCAGGGCAGATTTTGAATACATACAAGAAACTGTGGGAGGAAAGGAGAATTGTTGTCACCATGCAGAATGCCATATGTTGTGCAGACTGATAGTGGCACTCAAATTGTTGGAGCACTCATCCCATGGTTGTTTGACTTTACTATGGAGTTTTTCCTCTGACCTCCCTTCCATCATTATAGTTATGGTTACCAGGTTCTTATTATTATTTTTATTTTATAAAATACTTTATTTCAGTACTACCAAATAAACAAACATGGATACCATTCAACACAAAATAGAAATGTGTGGAAAACAATAATCACTCATCTACTCCTACATCACTTACATCATTTGAGATGACCTCATTCCATAAATTCAGCTGAAGAACAGCAGATCTAAATGTTGTATGTTATCATTTATATATTCAATAAAGAGGGTTCATTTTTCTATAAAGAGAGTATCAGTAGAATGGTTAATTTTTTGAAGCTGTAGATATCTTTTCCATTAACAGAATGTCCCAAACCCGATGCCACCAGTCTTCCGATGAGTCTTCCAATGTTTGCCATTTCCAATCTTGTTGCAGCAATCAAGGAACAAATTACTGTTTTATGCTGTATAGTAGGACCCCCGTATCCACTGATTCATTGTCCACTGACTCAATTATCCATGGGACACAAAACAGCACACCCACCATAGAGTCTTCCTAGAAAATGTGTCCTCTCTAGCCATTTTCTAGGTCCTCCAAGGCAATTCTATGGAATTTTAAACTGGAAGTCTCATTCTTTTCAATGGTGTTCACTATTCTCCACAGTTTTGGGTATACACGGGGGCCTCAGAACCAATCCCCCGTGAATACAGGGGTCCTACTGTAAATCCTTGTTCTTACCCATAAATATTGAGAGCAATGCAAGAGTAGGATATAATCAATGCTTTGTTTTGTAATGCCTGAAATTATAGAGGTAACAGCCAAAATTGATGCACTTGAGTGATGCACTTAAACCACATATTCAAATATGGTAGGTCCCAGTATCATTACATCCTTGCCAGCATTCAGTAGGTGAGTATATATATATATATATATATATATATATATATATATAATCCTTGCTATTTTGACTGGGGTAAGGTACCACTTATGTATTAATTTCAAAGAGTTTTCCCTAAGAAGTGCAGAGCCTGATTTGAAGGGTGGAAAGCTCCAGATTTGTTTCAGAGATTACCATATTTAAATCGAGTTCCCATCCCTTTTTATGAAATAGCCCATTACCATAAATTTCTTCTATAATCCAAGTGTATATTTTTGCAGAAGCACCCTTAACACATTGGGTATCAGGAAGACAAAGATGTTCAAATGTTGTTAATGGGTGTGGTTGAACAGGTTGAACACTTCCTTTATACCAGGCTGCATTTACAGTATGGTCTTCCCCCACCCCCATTCTTCTACAGTAGTAGTGCAAAAGTAGTAGAGCACTTTACTTTTATGGTGTTTTTGCACTACTCCTGTAAAAAAATAAAATAAATAAATATGCTACACTAGAAATGTGCATATTGGGGGAGGAGCATGGAAGGGGAGGTGTTGAGCATGGAGGGGAATGACAGGGAAGGAAAAAAGCCCACTTACACCACAATTAATCACATCTTATGCAGGGGAAAAAATATGGACAAGACCCCAGCATATTTAAGGCATGACTAGATACAGGACTGCGGAATTTTTTTTACAAGGCATGACATTCATAAACAGACAAGCCCAGAAGTAGGCAACTGTGGGGAGGAGGGGGGCTGAATTAGTCCGCTGGGAAAATTTGGAGGGGACGTAACCCTCCACACACACACACACACACACACACTACAAACACTATTTTGGCCCCCAAAGCCGATGAACACCTTCACTACGTTTTTGGCCCTCTGGGTCATTTTAGGCCCAGGAGACTTTTTTTTCTAAACAGAAGTTACTTCTAGTTTAAATCAGGTTTTTTAAAAAGTCTTTTTGTGGCAAAAGCCCCCCCCCTTTTTTTTCCAGAAAATTGGGGAAATGTTTACATTTTTAACCCCCCCCCGGGGAGGGGGCTGAGAACAACAAATCGTCCTGGGGAGCACAGTCTGCTTAACTCTGGAATAGGGTGTTATTTCTAGGAACACTTTGCCCATCTGGAGGGCCCCCCAGTTTTCTGAAGCTTCCATTGTGATATTATATGCTCTCATCCTGTGCACGTATATGGAATATAATGTGCTCAAGGAGAGTACGTTGTGGTTTGTATGTGTGCTAAAGCCTGATAGAACATGGCAAAATCTGACTTTAGGCACCCTTCTGAAAACTGACCCTTTCAGGTGGGCTTATAGGTTGGTTTAAAAAAAACACAAGAATACCTATTTAAAAAAAAAAAGAGGAAAAAATGTAGACCCTGTGAGTCCAGCACCATCACTTTCCTTCCTCTGCATGCTTCTTGACCATCTTTCCTTGATAAGCCTATGAGCTTTGAAAGCTAGCCTGATGTACTGTGCACCTTTTGCTTGGCCTAATAAGGGTATCACCATAATATGAACTTTATATTTTGTTTTAGTCAACACAGCCACCCCTGAAATGAAACCAAGTTCATAGTATTTTATATTTTTATATTTTATATTGTGGTTTTTTTTAACTTAATTTGTTTGATCCATGAGGAGCTCTTGGGATGGAGTAGATTACGCATTTTTAAAATTAATAAATATTTTATTACTAAAATTATATAAAAAGCATCACACAATACAACAACTGCGTACCTCTAAATACTGGTATAGAACAATAAAATGAAATGTCAATATTCACAGCCAAAGACTCTGGAGATTTTCAGACCTGTAAAAATCGCCGTTTGCCGCGCAAGCAGCCTCCGGAAGAGTATCGAGGCTGCTGCGCGGCAAGGGTCAATTTCAGACGACGCCGTTTCTCTCTCGATGCCGAGAGAGAAACGGCGTCGTCTTAAATTGACCCTTGCCGCGCAGCAGCCTCGATACTCTTCCAGAGGCTGCTTGCGCGGCAAACGGCAATTTTTACAGGTCTGAAAATCTCCTCTTTCTTGTGGATTGTCAGTGCTGGTACAGGGGTATGATATCTTGCCAAAGGAGCAGATGTGAGGTGGGTGGTTGGATTTGGGAACAGTCATTTTTTACAAAGTTTATAAAGGGAGACCAAATGTCAATGAAAGGATTCCTCTTTGTATGATCTCTTCTCATTTCTGAAATTGCAGACAGTTTTTCCATTAATAGAACATCCCAAATGCAGAACCGCAAATTGTCCATATGGAGATGTCCAGTTTTCCAATGCTGAGCTACTTCAAGCCTCGAAACTGCCACCAAGAAGCAAATCAGCATTTTGTGATGTAGCCTATCATTCTCCCCAATAAACATTGAAAGGAGGAAAAGAGCTGGGCACAGTGTAAATTTTTAAAATTTGGTAATATTTGAGATTGCCCTCAATACTTCTGACCAAAATTTCTTAACATATACACACTCTATCCATATATGAAGGTATGTGCCTTTATTTTCATATCCATCCCAGCATTTAGGAAAGGAATGTTTTGAAATGATGGACAACCGGGTGAGAGTTAGGTACCATTTAAATAGAATGTGCATTTAAATCAAATAAAGTTTATGGAGAAGTGGAAGAGAGTTCTAGCTCTGTCCAAACAACAACAAAACAACCCAAAAGTTGCTCCATCCTCAGCAAAAGTTAGAAATAACATGTTTTCTTTACTCGGTGTTGCATCTCAAATCTGCTTGTTTAGAGAACAACAATGAGGCTACAATAGCTGCCCCCACCCCAAGGCATTTTCATTTGTAAAAGTACGCCTTCTCCTTGGCAGCGTTGGAGAGGAATGTTGGATTTAATTTAAAATGATTAATGAGATTTTGTCCGACTCCTGCCCTCTACCGCCACTGCAGTATGTCAGACCAACAACCTGGGAAACCAGGACGCCACTCTGTCGCCCCAAACAGCTTCCCAAGGAAAAAAAATAGAGCTAAATAGCCAGCCCCAGGTACTTGTCAATGGTATTGTCTTTTGGCTGCTGACAGTTCAATGCTGGGTTAAGATATTTATATGTTCAGGATAGGAAAACCTGCATTACTTGCTGAAGTACTTTTCCCCCCCCCTAGTACTGGAAGTCGATATTCAGTAAACATTATAAAAATCAAATAAACTCAAGGGTGATGGAATTAAATTGCATGTCTGACACACAGACACAGACACACTTCCAGCAAACTCACAAAAGCTAAAGTTGGGTTTTTTTTTTTGTTTTTTTTTTTTGGAAAATATGATTCTTTCCTGTTCACTGATTTAAAGAAAGAGAGAAAAGGGAGAAAGTGCCGGTTTTTGAGGATTTTCATATGGAATTTTCTGCTGCTGAACTATGGATGTGTGCCCTTAATTTAAGATATAATCACAGCTAGGAAAAGTTACTTTTTGGAATATAACTCCCTCAATCTTCCAAACAGCATGACCACTGGCCATGCTGGATGAAGAATTGTGGGAGTTATTGTCCAAAAAAACAAAAAACTGTGAATGTTTCCAAGACCTAGATATAGTACACCTGAGGAGACCCTGAAGATAGTTTCTTATGTATCATACTGAGGTTGATGCTGTTTTCAGAGGAACTGTGAAAGCAATGGAAAGAAAGCACTTGATATTAAAATCTTAGGCTGAAATATTACTTGCTCCTTCCTAGGAGTAAGCACCACAGCATTCAGTTGGACACACCTTTGAGCAGACATGTACAGTGTCCCTGTCTTGTTCAAGAACCGGGTATAGTTCCAGGCCTTTCCAAGAGTTCATTTGGTACCAAGCCCTGACACACATTACTGCTATAGCGTAAGCTTTATTGGTGGTAAATGATGCAGCACATGGTATAAAGCAGAGAAACATTCCAGCCTTTTCACTCATGGGGTCCAGCGTTCCCTCACAGCCAATGGTAGCATTAGGCACCCAAAGCACAAATTCTACCCCGACTATCCCTTGACTGGCAATCATATTCATCCCTCATCACTGGATACTTGGGGCACCAGGATTGGGGTGCACTACCCTCAGGCTGAGGCTAATGGAAAATGGCCTCCCAAGGGCTACATAGTGCAGAAGTAAATAAAACAAAACAAAATAAAGTGACCCATCTTTCCCCAATAGCTATGAGCACTGTGCAAGCAGGCTAGCAACAGGGGAAATAACTGGCACACACCCTAGTCCATTTCCAGACTTCATATCATTTCCCAGCCTCAAACTGCAAAGCAAATGCAAAAACTATCCAAGGCCAGTAATACAAATGAAACTTTTCATGTCACTGGGTAGCTGTTAACATTTGGCCACGATGCTAACAAGGACTCTGAAACCCACCTGCCTGGTGGCAGTGGCCCAGCTCACTAGACTGTCCTTTTATGAATCCTTGAAGGCTGGTTGTAAGCAAGTTGAAGGATTTCTAGGAAACTAAAATAAGAACCAAGGGGAATTAAATACCTAGCATTTATGGGTACCTGAATCTTGTAGGGAATATTACATTGGGCCTACTGGATAAGGGGATTATCCATCTCCCCATTCCCTATTTAAAATAACCTAATAATAACAGAATTTATCTGTTTTGCAATTTTTTATATAATGATAACATTTATAAATGTCTTCAAGCTGCTCTGAGCTGTACAGAGATGGAGATGAATGAGGAACAGTGAATTCGTTGGATTAAGACATGAAGGCCCAAACTAAATCCATGTTCAAACATGAATCCAGGCATCAGTCCCTGGGCAAATCATTCTCTTTCCAGAGATCTCAAGACCAGCAGTTTTGCTGTGTTTCATTTCAAATGTGTTCTCCACTGTTCTGGAACTAATCCTCATGTCTTTCTTGCTGTGTATACCCATCCATCCTCCTCCTTGAATTATAGCTCCAGTTTTGACTCTCTCCTGCAGCCTCCACCCATTACCACTGTATATAGTAGCATATTTTGACCCTGTGGAAAAGTGGAAGACAGAAAAAAGAAAGAAGATTTAAAGGGACTACAAAATACAGTACCCAAGGTGAGTTTTTGTTAACTTTATTCTGGCAAAGAGGATGAGGCTGTGTGGATTTAACCCTTTGCTGTAGTGCCAATCCTGCAATTGGGAGTCTTACCCTCTCAGTGCCAGATCTGGATTGGGATCTTGCTATGGGGCATTGAGAGACCTAAACCCACAGATAGGCATGTACAGAAGGTAAGCAGCCCGATTTTGGTTCCACCAGACCCGCTGTAAACTGCAGTGTCACTAGCAGCAGCAGTGACTAGAAGGGACTTCCTGGCAACCTGAGTCACTTCTGGTCACTTTTGGGGTGTGTTGAGGGGAGGGGTGTTACGTCAAATTGTCCCCATGGGGGGGGTCTTGAAAACAGCAAGGGCCCTCAGCCACACCTTCCCACCACTTTATCCCTTTGACCATTCCTTCTGTCCCAATCCAGATTAGTCCCTTTCCTGCAATTTGCTTCTTTTCTGTGCTGGCTGGAGAAAGACAAGGCCCTCCCACCAGAGCAAGAGGAAAAGGAGGGTGTTGGGTGGGGAGGATAGGCCTTGTGATGAAGATAGGAATCTTCTGAGGGCTACATCAATCCCAGTGCTTAAAAAAAAAAAGTACAGGCACATGCAGCTTGACAACACCAAACAAAGGCTTGTGATCGTATACATTTTCCAGAAAGAGAAAATAATTTGAACCAGGCAGATCTCAAGCAAGCTTGCCTGCCTGTCTACATGGCTGATATTTTAAACTTTGTTTCCTTCCTCCTTTCACTCCCCCTCCCCTCCCCCCACTTCTCCAAGTTTATTTTCATGAACATAACACTTTCATGACTACTAAGTAGCCATGTTCCTTCCAAATCCTTCCTCAAAGCTCAACTAATCTCTTACTGGCTCTGTCTCATTCTTCTAAGATACCAGAATTTTTTAAAAAACACACACACAAAGGAGCCAGCCTGGTGTAGTGGTTTCAAGACTGAAGTACTGTACTGTACAACTCTGGAGACCAGAGTCTGAATCTCCATTCAGCCATTATGAAACCCAGTTGAGTGATCTTGGGCAAGTCACACACTCTCAGCGTCAGAGGAAGACAAAGGCACCCACCCACCCAAGTTATCTTGCCAAGAAAACTCAGTGATAGGGTCACCATAAGTTGACTTGAAGCCACACAACAACAAAAATACTTTTAAAAAACACAAACAGGAACTATGTATTTCCTTTTAGAACAATATTGTCCCTAGAGCCCCATCAATTATGCTAACTGTTCCCAAAGAGAACTTTGGCTTTGGATGATCAGATCCAGAGGCACTTTTCACACTACACTGTTATAGTGCTATTATTCCACTTTAACTGCTGTGGCTGCCTCCTGTGTAATCCTGGGATTTGCAGTTTAGGGAGGGCCAGAGAGCTCTTATTCCTCACTAAACTACAAACCCCAGAATTCCACAGGAGGCAGCCATAGCAGTTAAAGTGGAATAACAGCACTATAACAGTGTAGTACAGTGTTTCTCAACCAGGGTTCCCTGGAAGCCTAGGGTTCCCCAAGAGGTTGCTACAGGTTCCTCAAGGGATTGTGATTGTGGAAGGAAAGCAACAGCAATATATAGAATAATGGGGGTTTTTTAGGTTTTTTTTATGTTTTTAATTATTTTATTTCAATAAAATTTTCATCAATAAAACCAAGCCTGAGTAGTCAGCAGTTTGTTACAGAACTCCTTCTATAACTGCAATAACATAAATAAATAAAAAACAAAATAGAACAAGCAATCAGAGAAGGGACGAAGAGTTGGACTTCTTATGAAATCATAGTACTTCAGTTCATACATATGGAATCAAAGGGAGGGGACAGAAAAGACATCGTTCCACATTTTACTGTGATGTGCTGGAGACAGTGCTGCAGATTCAGTTTCAGAAAGATATGTGACTATAGGAAACCAGCGTTCGATGAAGCGTTTCAGTGTCTGCTTCAGCATTTGATACCTGCATAGTCCTTGATTCCAGCATCTTGATCATAAATTCATTAAGTCTAATCTAGTAATCCTTGTATATGGAAGATGCGTTATGCACACAGAGTGGTAGAGGTAGGTAATATCCTCCCTCACTGAACAAAAAATTGGCACGGTGAGCTCTTCCAGTCACTGGTGTGGAAACCTGAATCAGTTCCTATTGCACATGAAGCAGGGAGATCTTCTTTCCTCTGGAAAGCTAAAATGACAGGAAAAAGTCTTTATTAATCATAAATTCTGCTTGGGCAGGGACCTCCAAGACCTAGCAGAAAATGTTTTGCCACCTGAGGAAGAACATCTCAATATTACTGTGGGAACTGTGTGGCCTTCCAGAAGTTGTTGGGCTGCGGTCTTAGCCAGCTTAACCAATGGTGAGGAATTCTAAGATCTGGAGTGCAATGACTGTGGAGGTCTGCATCATTCTCACCACTGCTGTACCTCACAGTAGGGCTATTTCTATGGATCACTTTGAAACATGATCCCAGGATGTTTCCTGAGATGGCATAATTGCATAGAGCTTACTGTACAAAGTGTGTATTCTCTACAGGCAGCCAAAGCAAGTTATTCAGTTTTTGATTCCCTTTCTTTAAAACGGGTGTAATAGCGAGATCATTCATGATGTACCAATGAATGGCATAGGGATTGTAAAGCACTTGTCATATTATGCCTGCAATCCTATTAGGAGTTGAATTCTACATAAGAGAATGGGCCTGTACAGATATGATCAAAGTGAAGGATTAAAGTAAATGTGTTGTGTAAAGCATCATTATATCATCTTTTAAAGGATTTGCTAAAGTTGTCTTGATGTGTAGGGCAGACCACTACCTTCCACTCTGTGCTTATTAATCAACAGTAAATACTCCAATTCCATATTCAGCCAGTAAGGATTAGAATGTCCCCTTCACTCATCAGCATGCATTCAAAGACTGAAAAATTCATCCAGTCCTGACTAGGACAGGAACCTGTTAAAGGGAAATAGTTCCTGTCCTACTGCATGTATCCATTAAAATAGCAAATTTTGGATGACTGTGCCATTGCCATTTCCCAAGTTTTGAATAGCCATTGTGCTTCATTTATTTACACGCATTATAATTGGATTGCCACAAAGTATATTTTAAAGTATTTCATTCACAAGGAATTGACTCCACAGTTTGCATTCTTTACTCTGTGCCTGTGTGTGCATGTACATACACAGCACACTACCCACTAAGATAACTTCAGAACTTGGGAAAGTTGGTTGTTTGGACTATAGTCAGCCCTCCGTATCCACAGATTCAACCATCCACAGCTCAGAAATATTAAAAAAAATTCCAAAAATCTTGATGTTGCCATTTTATACAGTGGACACCATTTTACTATGTCATTGTATGTAATGAGACTTGAGCATCCACCAATTGTGGTATCCCCAGGAAGGTCCTAGAACCAAACCTCAGCAGATACCAAGGGCCCACTGTACATGTCCCAGAATTGTTACTGACCATGTTGGATGGAGATTGGGGGACTTAAGAGTCAAAACCTAACTTTTCCAATCTCTTGTCTTCATGTACTCTACTCCAGTGCCATTTGTTGGTCTTTACTAGGGTACTGCAACTTGGTTATTTTTTGACTCAGGTAAGATTCCTCTCTTGTTTGATTGCCCTTTGTAGCTGAAAGTTCACAGACTGAGAGATTTCAGCATTTAACTGTCTCTAGATAAATGGTTTCACCTGTTGAATATCCTCAGGTTAGGCAAAATGTCACAACAGCCCTGCTGGGAGCAGGGAAAGAGAGAAACGGGGAAATGAGATCCTAAATCCCTGCTGTTCAACAGGGGTTCTATGATATTTTCTAGTGTGCCTGCCAAGATTAGCTACAGACTAGACTGCATGACCCAGTTTTTGCCTGCCTGCCTGCCTGCCTGCTTGCCTGCGTGCCTCTTTCTCTAGTCATTTGAATTATTGCAAGGTATTTGGTGATATGAAAGCAAATCTTTCCTCCTGAAGCCTCCAATCAGGGGGAGAGGTCTGTCTGCTTCCCTTTCTCAGAGCGCCTGCCAGTTATCTGTAGTAGCATCAAGGCATGAGCGACTGCCATAAAGCAGAGTTAAGCAAAGCAGCCTCCAGGGATTGCAACTCTGGCCCAGAAAAAAATTAATCATTCTCTCCTAGTTCAAACTGTGAGCCTTGGAAGGGCCTTTTTGGTGGAAAAGCTTACAACTAATGGAGAAGGGAAGAAGAATGTTTCACTCTTTTGGTTGTGGGGGCAAATGGAAAGAAACAGAGTAACCAGAAACATTGATCAATGCAACACAGAGAGAAAGACTCCACGCCTCAAAATACAATGTGGAATGAACCACACAACTAGCAGGTATGGGATGGCTGCAGAAAGCCTGATCAAAATGAAGTAGGTGTACTGTTCCCTGTCTGCAGTATGTACACACCAGTCTTTATGGAATTGTGATTTATTGCACACTGACACAACCCTGCTGATTCGTAGATTAGCAGGAGAACAAGTGAGACCTGCAACAAAATGTTACATTGTGACATCCTGGTCAAGATTTCATTATGACATCCTGGTCAAGATTTCAGCCAGCCATTCCCTGTTCTGGGAGCGTCCATTCCATTCCCCTTTTCCTCTTGGTTATTCCCACTACTCCCACTCCTTTCAAGCACTCTCTAGCAGCATTCTCTACTAAGCATGTTCTGTCTGCAGTTTATACAAGTCTACATACCTCAAAGATTTTTTATATTACTGTACTTCTGAAAACCTAGAATTTTCTCCAAACCTGTTCATACCTCCCTCTTGTTCATGGATAATGTAATTTTTGGCTATCTAAGTATAAGATCTATACTTAGAGAATAAGTTTTGTATTAGGACACTTAAAAGCATAATCCATTATATGCCAAAGATATGTGCCTAAAAGAAAGTAACTACATATACTGTATGTTGTTTCATGACGTACAGTTTTCCCTTCATATTCACTGGGGTTTGGTTCCAGGATCCCCGTGGATACCAGAATCCGTGAATACTCAAGTCCCATTATATGCAATGGCATAGCAAAATGGTGTCCCTCATACAAGATGGCAAAATAAAGGTTTGCTTTTTGGATGATTATTTTTTTAAGAATATTTTCAAGCCGTGAATACTTAAATTGATGGATACCAAATCCGTGGATACAGAGAGACAACTGTACATAGTGCTTCACAGAGGATGATATACAAAAAATCCTAACCTCAGGAGGCTTACAATCTCATAGGAAGCAAATTAAGCAAACAGGGCATGCTTATGTATTCCTAGTTCTTTGCTCTTGTTTCATTTATTTTTTTGAGTAGTTTTCAAAATTATAGTAATGGTAAGAATTATCTTGTTTTACATTTATTTTTTAAAAATGTCTCTACTGTCAGAAAATGATGTTGCTTAATTCTAGGGCTGCCTCAAGGCAACACTGAAATTTCCACTCATTTGGTTAGTGTCACCAATATATAAATTGTTGCCTTTGAGATACATGTTCAGTTGCATCAGGGAAGGTTCATTGAATGAAGACTTTGAGTATCAAAGAGTTAACTTCATAATAGACTAGAATAAAAGGTAACAGCAAGTCTTTATATATGGCTTCTTTGGAAAACAATGGCTTGCAATCTTCTTCTTTTGGTAGAGAAACTACTCTTGTGTTTTACTGTACAGTACTTTATTTTAATCTATGCTGCAGACCATGTTGAGACCCATGCTGGGAGAAAGGTTGGATATTAAATAAAGAAACAGTACATCTGTGACATTTGTATGTAAAACACAGAAGTAGATAAACTGAACAAACTGCACACACCACTAACTGTATTGACACTGCTAATACAGTCTAATTATGCTGTGCTACAACCTGTGATTAAAAAACAGTGTTCCCATTAAGTCTGAGTTTGATAGATTAGAATTTGATGATAAATTAGCCTCAACAGAGGCTTCCATTCAAGTTGGGCTAAATCAGAACTGTAGGTTTTTTTCCCCATTAAAGCAGGTTTCATTAACACAACACAGATCTAGGAAAACTGTATAGTCACTGATGTAAATGGGTCACTCTGTTCCTACCTTGTATATTTTTGAATTCCGTAAAGAAATGTCACAGACCTACAGCTGTTATTTGATTGTTTACAAATAAATATGTTTTGGGCCATCTTTATGGGTATAACTCTCAAGATGGGCTTGTGCACAAAAGAAACTAAAAATTGCCCAATTTATACAAAATTAAACTTGGAAATTATAAGACTGGATGCATCTCATAGACCTAAACTTTAATTTTTACAGGCTGTCCCTCACTGTATCTTTGCTATTTGGTACCCAGGTGGCAACTTCACTGTGGGGAAGAAGGGGGCTGAGCAGCCTTCAAGCATTTGGAGACCCCCTGGGAGGACACCATGGCCCCCTGGGGGTCCCTGGATCAGAGGTTAAAAACCACTGATCTACAGTGATCATGTGGAGAGCATTTCTAAGGGCACATTGTGCTTGTAAGAATCTTCCACATTTAGTCTCTGTCTATACAAGGGGGGAAAATACAATTGCCTCCAAAGAAATAGCAATTCACAGTACTGGGACCTGTCTTAATGATTAATAGAACCCCCACAAACTTCCCATGCTCCCTAGCCAAGATGGCAACTGCAAGTGAATTACTCACGCTTTTAAATCTGCTGCCACTGAATTTTTTTTAAAAAAAATTCACCATGGTGCGCACAAGCGATACTTCGTATTTACAAAAAAAAAAAAAAAAAAGTATAAAAGAGAGTAAAAGATTTGCTGTTTTATCAACTTACCAATCTCTCGCATAGCCGAAAATCCAACATGGTGGCAACAGGCGCCTGCCCTGTTTGAAAGCCCCATCCCCATTATCAGCAAAGCTTTTTAAAAACTCTGAGAAGAGCCTCAAAGGCTTCCCTGATGGAGTTTAAGGTGGATTTGGCTGCCCAGGCCTTCTGAATGAGCAGGACCAGTTTAAGGAATTTTGGGGCCCCTGCAATACTTTATTTTGGGGGACCCATATGTTTTTCTCAGGTCAGTGTAACCTAACTCAACCTAGGCTATTCACGATACAAGATATTCAGATTATTACTAATAATGTTTTTGCAGGAGGAGGGTTACTGCCCCCCCCCCATTGATGGGATCCTCTGAGGTTGCTGACACCACTAGTGCCTTAAACCGGACCTGTGAATGAGAGGTATTGATGCGAATGTCATTCCATTAGGATTATTTTCACGTTTGGACAGGACTTTAAGGATGCTTCCATACTAAGGGATGGGGAAAGTAACTGCCCTCCCTCTGCAACTACCTTCAAGTAGGCTAAATAAGTAACAATGCCTGCCAATGTTGAGCTCCCCACACCCTTAAAAACAGTTCTAGCAAGCCCTGGGTGACATTATAAACAGAAGACTCTTGCAGCATTGCCAGCCACATCCTTTCGTTAACGCGTTTAACGATTAGACGGGACGTTCTAACGTCCTTGAAATTAAAGGACGTTGCTGCAGATTTTTTTTTACATGGGCTCAATTGTACACAGATCATCGTTTTTATTGCAGCTCAGTCCCTTGAATAAACAGATCTGTTCGAGTATTTCCAAACAAAACTCCTGAAGCTGAAAGGCTGGGCTCAGAGACAGTCTCCTTTCCGAGAAGAACTCACAATTGCTTTGAAGTCCACCCAGAGTTGGGATGCCAACATTTATTTTTGGATTAGACGGCTCTAAATATTTACAGATCCGTTGGAGCGGCGGGGGAGGGGGGTGTCTATTTAAATAATTTCCAGCTCAGTATTTTGGACAGTCCAGGACTCTTAGCCCCCGCTTCTCGGAAGTGCACCAATATCTTTGCAAAATATGTGGATTATTTGCAGAACATTATTTGGAGTTTGGGGAGAGGGGGAAAGATAGCGGAAAGGCGCTCATCTAGGGGCATCCACATCAGAGAAATAATCCAGGTTGAAACTGGATTATTTGCATGGCTCCTTCCTATGGAATCCTGGGATCTGTAGTTTGGTGAGGCACCAGTCCTCTTTGGCAGAGAAGCCTAAAGGCCTTGTAAAACTACAGATCCCTGGATTCCATAGGAAGGAGCTATACAAATAATCCAGTTTCAAACTTGATTATTTGTGTCGTGTGGATTCCTGCGTGAAATGAAAGTTTCTCCATACTTTCTCTGGAGTAAACCCACTTGGGTTCAATAGATCTTTCCCCAAGTATGCATGCATGGAGTTGAAACCTTGGGTTGCAATCTTCTGTACACCCTTTCGTGGAAGTGAGACTCAGTACTGGGACGTATTTCTGAGTAATCACGACCGTCGACAAGAGGGTAAACCCGCTGTAAAATCCATTATTTTTCACTGTCGGACAGGCTGCTTCAATGCACAGCTGGAGGGAAAAATTCCTTCGAGGATTGCAACTCCCATAATCCACCACCAGCGCGCAGGCAAACCGTGCACTGGAAATTGGAGCGCAAATTTCTGAAACAGCCACAGGAGTATTACGATCAAACATGGGCCCAATCCTGGAGGCGTTGGAACAGATTGCTAAAATTACTCAGGAGTACTGTATATGCCATTGTTCCCAAAAGGGATTTACTTCCAAATTAACCTGTAAAGGACTGGGCTGAACATGAGTTAGGGTTGCCAAGTGAAATAAAGAGCGAGGCTCCTGTTCCTGAAGAGGGGGTTTCAGCAGGTGTTGTTGGCCAGGTAAGTGTCACCTGCTGAAATTCCCTTTTCTACACGACCCTTAAAGAGACAGGAGCCTTGCCTCTTTTTTCAATTGGTAACCCTAGCTGCTTTCTATGCGAAGAAGCAATATAATAGGACGGTGAAGGCAAAATCCGACCCTCCTTATGAATCGGAGGGTAGTTCCAGTTAGTGGGGAAATATGGATTCACAACAACAACAAAAACCCAACACATCATTTTTTATTTTATTTATTACTTTTAAAATTTTAGTTATTTATACCCCGCTCTTCAGCCACAAGGCTATCAGAGAGGCTTACAAATTGTATTTTTTTTAAGCAATAGCAATTTACACATCCACACTGCACTAAGCCGTTTCCGATGCGTGTTAGCTAATTGCCTTTACCACGGTGCACACTCTCAACCTCTTTCCTGCTGTGACTTTCTGTATTGGTTTTCCCAGAGGTAACGAAGAAGCGATCACAGGTTGGAAGCCACGCTCGGAAGGGGGAAGATCACACATAACGACACTCCTCTGGGCAGCGTTAACGCGTTATTGGGAAAACGAGGGGCCGTTTGTGTGAGTCCGCCTGTTTTCCTGCGTGCCTGTGTACAAGTTAGCCGTCTTAAAAACACAGTTCCCTCTCTCTCTCTCTCTCTCTCTCTCTCTCTCTCTCTCTCTCTCACACACACACACACACACACACACACACACACCAGTATTTTTATAATTTTCCCTTGAAAAAATGCCCAATTGTGTCATGAACTCATTTCGCTCCCCTCCCACCCGCAGATGGGAAGAGGAGAGTACAGTAGTTGCGATTCAGTTTGCTCCTGTGGAAGCAACAACCAGTGCCTGAGACCACAAAGGTCATCTAGTCCAACCCTCTGCCAGCAAGGAATACGCAATCAAAGCACTCCCGACAGATTTAATATTGTTTTAAGGGGTGTGTGGGTTAGGGTATTAATATAATTATGGGATTTTTATGATGTAAGCCACTCCGATTGCGTTGCAGAGGGGCTGGATTATTTTTTTATTATTATTATTATTATTATTATTATTATGGCCAGCCATGAAAATGCCTAGCTCAGGTCGGGATAGTGAGAGTAGAAACCGACACGAATGGAAGCCAGCCTTGATCCTGCAGAAGTCTTTTCGACGGAAATGAACAGATTTTGTATTTCCAAATAAAATGGATTTTCAGTTCCAAGAGCGAGCTAGCTTTCTTTCTTTCTTTCTCTTTCTTTCTTTCTTTCTTTCTTTCTTTCTTTCTTTCTTTCTTTCTTTCTTAACTGAGTTTGCGGAGGGAGCCGGCGAAGAAGTGGAATCATTTTACTCCCTCCCCAGGTAACTTGGCCGATCAGTCGAAAAAAAGAGGGCATCCTAACTCCCAAGGTTTAATGCCACTTTCCTGGGCTCGCACCTTCCCTTGACTGGCGAGCAGGAGGCCAAAGAGACCTTGGTTTCTTCGCTTGCGTTGAAATGATTTACCGATTCCGCAAAGGCTTTGGAAGGCCGGCTGCATCCTAGGCATGCTTTTATGGGGGGAAGTCATTTATTACCACGACCTGGCATTTACTTCCGAGTAGACTGGCAGCTGCCTACACAGCTTTCCCCCCCTCGAAATATTTTTTTGGGAAAAAAAAATATAAGGATAAATATTCCTTCTCACAATCCCAGAGGGAGTGCTTTAAACTGTTTCTTTAGGCCTGTGAGTAAACCAATTTCCCATTTGGGGGAAAACAAAAAAACTAATTTCTGGTCCTTCAGTTTATTTTATTTTACTTTATTTATATCCTGCCTTTCTCCCTATGGCGGGACCCAAGGCTGCTCACAACATTTAAAAACAACAATAGTTAAAAAAGAAAGAAAGAAAGAAAGAAAGAAAGAAAGAAAGAAAGACAGAAAGAAAGAAAGAAAAAAGAAAGAAAGAAAAAAAAAGAAAAAGAAACAGTACAGTAAATAAGAATGAAAAAGAGATTTAATCACTTATATCATTAAAATTTTACATAAATGATAAAAACATTGTTAAAATGCCACAAAAATTAAAATAGATCTTAAAAATAGGAGCACCAGCAGTCCAACCTTCATTTGTCAGCAAAAGCCTGGTGGCATAAACATGTTTTAACCTGCCGCCTGAAGGAGAGTAAAGATGGGGCCATCCTAACCTCTCTAGGGAGGGACTTCCAAAGCTTGGGAGCAGCCACCGAAAAGGCCCTCTCCCTTGTTCCCACCAAAGGAGCCTGAGAAGCTGTTGGGACAGAGAGAAGGGCCTTTCCAGCCGATCTTAATGTTGTGCTGGGTTCATTCTGGCCCTTCAGTTCAAATCCCTCTTTTCCTACAATCACAGAATCATAGAATCATAGAGTTGGAAGAGACCACAAGGCCATCCAGTCCAACCCCCTGCCATGCAGGAACACACAATCAAATCATTCCTGACAGATGGCCATCCAGCCTCTGCTTAAAAGCCTCCAAAAAGGAGACTGCCACACTCCGAGGTAATGTATTCCACTTCCAAACACCTCTTATGAGTTGTGTTTTACAACCTGGCATTCAACAGATTCCTCTCTGCTAAAACTGGCCTCTTGTGGAACAGTAGAATAAGGCTGCAGTTCTGTGCATTGCATCCCAGGGAGGAAGCCCCATTGAACTCGATGGGGTTGTGGTTGTTAACCTCAGCCAAGTGGACATGACTTTATGAATGAGAGACCTCCAAGTCACCTTGTCACCAAAGTTCAAGGTCTGGCAGACTCAGGGCCAGTGAATTCTTTGACTGAATTATTTCCATTTGGGATGCTGTCTCCCTCTTTTCCTACTGCCTCCTACCTTCCCAAACAGCAACTAGCATAAGCTTGAGTCCATTGAGTCCAATCATGAGGGCATTGCCCGGGTGTTACTGGGGAAACTGCATCCACACTACACAAATAATCCAGTTTGAAACTGGATGGTTTGCCATGGCTCCTTCCTATGGAATCCTGGGGTTTGTAGTTTGCTGAGGCACCAGCACTCTTTGGCAGAGAAGGCTAAAGACTTTGCAAAACTACACATCCCAGGATTCCATAGGAAGGAGCCATAGCAAATAATCTAATTGCAAACAGGATTATTTGTGTAGTGTGGATTAGGTCAGTCTCTCCCCCTCCATAAAAACCATTAGTCTGACAATTGAGGAGGACCTACTAGGCTCATGTTTGTACATATTCATAGTTTTCCCATAAACTCATTGTGCAGTATGTGTGTGTCTACCATTTTCTATACACTCAGAGTTGGTGTATAGTTATGGGGGAGAAAAATGAGTGCATTCCCTCTACCAGCATTCTACTCTCTCAGGGATTTTTCCCCCAGCTCTTCTCTCTCCAAATTTCCAACGTTGCAGAAATTTAAAACTTCCCTTGAACTTTTAAAAATACAGTAGAGTTTAGGCATCCCAAGAAAAGGGGCAGACAGAGTTGCCAGGGCAATGTCAACACTGCCAATATGACAGGTCTAGGCGTGAACGATTTTCCTTGTCTCTAAAACGCTAGAGACCTGGGCTCTGAAGGAAAAATTGTGTTTAGGGGACACCCTTTTATATATATATATCTGTGGTAGACACACACATACTGCACAATATATATATATATATATATATATATATATATGTGTGTGTGTGTGTGTATCTATATCTATATCTATATCTATATCTATATCTATCTTCATCCACTCTCGGATATGTCCGAGAGAGGCGCAGGGACCGTTCACAACAGCAACTCATGCTCGCCCCATCTGCTTAGTTTTTGCCGGGTAAATTCAACACCTCTAACTGGGAGAGACCAAGATTCCCGAGTAGAATTGAACTTGGACCACTCAAGGGGCTGTGTGTGTGTGTCGACTTGGGATGCCTCCTGTCCACTTATGACGACCCCCTGAATTCATAGGGTTTTCTTAAGCAAGAAGAAGAAAATTCAGAAGTGGTTTTGCCCATCCCTTCCTCTGAAATCTAGCCTACTGGTAATTGGTGGCGGTCTCCCATCCAGGTACTAACCAGGACCAACCCTGCTTAACTAAGATCAGACGGGATCGGGTGCTTTTTAGGCCACCCCAAGGGTCAAATCGGATCAATTTTCGAGCACCGGCCAGGGGAACCACCTTTTCATTCCCCACCCTTCTAAATGCAGAGAAAGTTTAATGCCCTCTGTTCCAATGGATCTGAATTTTTTAGTTAACGTCTTTAGAACCGAAAGTCGTCTAAATGTGTTTAGATCGACGACCGTCGTGAAATCACCCCGATTTATCTCAGCACTCAAGGAAGAGACATTTTCCCCTCCTCTTTTAAAATAAATAAATCACAACGACCTGTGAGACACAGTGACTTATCTAAAGTCACCTTGCAAGTTTTTATTTTCTCCCGAGGAAGGATTTGAACCTGGGTCTCTACCTCCTTGCTCCCAATACTCTCTGACCGCCTGGCCACAAAATCCTGACTGCGTTTGGTCGTACTTTGAAAGGCTTATTCAATTGAGGAGAGGGTGATAAAACGACACTTTGCTTGGGAAAGCTTCGGCTGTAACAAATGGATTCCTCTTGATAGTGTTACAATATTATTAATTTGCTATGTCTCTAGATATAGGCTCGTGCATGTGGATGGGAGACCGCCAACGAATGCTTGGTGTTGCAAGCTATATTTCAGAGAAAGGGACTGGCAAAACCATTTCTGAGTATTCCTTGTCTAAGAAACCCCCATGAAATTCTTGGCGTTGCCATACATCGATAGGGGACTTGAAGGCACACACACACAGAGAGACACACAGGTAGGCATAAATGTGTGTTAATGTGTTTAAAGGAAGCTAAAGAAAACGACCAGCCTGGAATTTTGGAATATAGCTGCTGTACCACTGCCCTTTGTACACAGGACAGCTCAAAAGTCAATCCCATTGAGTAAGGGGGATTGCTCCCAGGAAATATAGGACTGTAGTGTCCACCAGTGAATTTCCCAGTTATTTTAAATATATGCACTATTATATGTAATTTTAAGGGGGGGTAAATTGTTTTAAGTTATTACTATTGTTATGGATTTATTTTTATATCCAATTGTTGTGAGCTGCCTTAATTGCCTAATAGGCAAAAGGCAGGGTACAAAAATAAAGTTATTACTATTATTATTATTATTATTATTACAGGAGGAATGGAGTGAGTCTACCCTATACAGTTTTAGCCTTTTAACTGCCATGCCTCTGTCGCAAGGAACCCTGGGATTTGTAGTTTGGGGGGAAGGTACTTCCACTACTCTGCTAACAGAGCTCCAGGGTTCTTCCTTGAAGCAGCAGCACCAGAAATATCAAGCAGAGAATTCTAAATCACACTACACTGCTATAGTGCTGTTACTCCACCTTAACTGCTCTGGCTGCCTCCTGTGAAATCCTGGGATTTGAAGTTTAGGGAGGAGCATTTAGAATTCTCAGCCAGAGAGCTCTTAGGCTTCACTAAACTACAAACTCCAGAATTCCACAGGAGGCAGCCACAGCAGTTAAAGTGGAATAATAGCACTATAATAGTGTAGTGTGATAAAGTCCAGTCTCTCAGTTGTTGTGTGCCTCAAAGTCCTTTCCGATTTATGGCGACTTCAGGGCGAACCTATCACAGGAGTTTCTTGGCAAGATTTGCTAAGAGCAAATGACATTGCCTTTCTTTGAAGCTGAGAGAGTGTGACTTGTCCAGGACATCCCCATACCTTTCCTTGAGGCTGAGAGGGTGTGACTTGCCCAGGAGGTTTCTATGGCTGAGCAGGGATTTGAACCCTGGTTTCCTGAGTCTTAGTCCAACACTCAAACCACTACACCAGTCTGGCTCTCATTAAATTACAAATCATGGCATTACATAGAATGGAGCCATGTCAGTTAAAGCAGTATCAAACTTCTGTAACACTGCATGGAAGTCCAGGCTACATTAACTAAATAACCCTCACCCTGTTTTCCCTTGGCCTCCCCCTTCATCCATCTTTGTTGGGCCTCATTTGTCTGGAAACAGCCTTCTCCTAAGCCTCCATGGGTCTGTAGGACACAACTGCGCCTGTCTGAAGAGCAGAGAACCGCCTTTTGTTGGGATTAACAATCTTTGCATGTATGAACTCCATGGTAGTTAAAGCACATGTTCTCTCTAGGAGTTTGTGCAAAGCATGTTTATAGCTAATTTCCTGTTTGCTTGTTTGCATACCTCTCCTCTTCCTGGTCACATAGAAACATTTTGTTCTCTGGGGAACAAGTCCCAAGCAACCACACTTTTTACTACCGGTAACCTTCCTCCATTAAGAATGTGGTTTTAAAGTAGCTCTCTAAAGAAAGATGCTTCTAAGTTCTGAACAGCATGTAGACCTTCAGTACCTATAACATTCAATGAACAATGTCCTATCACTGGGATGATAAAAAGCACCTCATCACAAGTTCAAATAACTTTAGTTAATATATGGACTTTATCAGATGTGGCAAATACGGCATCTTAATGATGCCTAATAATCGCAAAAGGGTGCATATACCACATGACGTCATCCTTTCGCGATCATATTTTGTTAAAAAGCTGTCCTATTTTATTGACAGGGCAAGCCATCAATAGATCTCCCCTAGTGCAGCATGAATGACAGAATACTTCCAGGTGATAGATTTTCCTTGGTTTTTTTCTGGGTTGTGAGGCGAGTTTACTTCTGACGTTTTGCCTGCATCTATGGCTTGCATCTTCACAGATTCTCTGAAGATACCAGCCACAGATGCAGGTGAAACGTCAGAAGTAAACCCTTCCAGAACATGGCCTCACAACCCGGAAAAAAACCACGAAAAATCTATGGATGCCGGCCATAAAACCTTTCAACTTCACACTTCCAGGTGAGATCGGGACAGCCAGGTAGGAGACACTCTTTTTATGACACCCCCGCAATGTACTTGGGACTTTTAAAGTGCATTTCTGTGCTTGTGTTAACTTATTCTGTCTTTATTTTACTTTTATTTTTAAATTTCCTGTGCTCACCTCCTTGTTGGAAGCCATGAAGCATCAATGCTTGTCTACATCTCTCTGTGTGTGTCCCTGATACGTGTTTACTTCCTGCTTGCATGCAGAGGTCACTTCCTCCCCTTTGCTCCAAGAAGCTTTAGTGCTTTGCTTTGTCTCAGAAGCTAGCAACCATCATGCACACATGAGAGTCAGCCTTAGGGACTCTTTTACCAAAGTTAGATAACTATCTCCTTCCTTCTTGTCTATCTATCTATCTATCTATCTTTCCTGTCTTTCCTATCTAAGATGTATTCTCTGCCGTAATAAATGTAAGTTCTGATTTATAACTTTACTGGAGCATCCTGCATGTTTTTTGTCCTGTTTTGTACCAGAAGCTCATGTTGCACTGGGGCTCTGCTGCAATCTGCTCAATATAAATAACAAAATGTCCTACAGTCTTCTCATGAGATTCATGGAGATCACAAGCACGGAAATGAAAGTGCTTGGGCTGCCTTTTACTAGGACAAAGGTAAGATCTGGTGGGGGTGGGGGTTCTTTTGCTGGCATAAAACATTTTAAAATATGCCAGCAAATGAACAATAATGGGGTTGTGGTGGTCTGATAAAGTCCTATGTCTCTCCCCCATTTCCATGCCATAGCATAGATAATCAGATAAATCAGGGGTGTGGAACCTCAGGCCCTGGGGCTGAATCCGCCCCCCCCCCCCCGTCCCACTCTGGCCCTCTCTGATTCCCCTTTCTCTAACATAATCATTCACTATATTCCAGGCTTTTGTTTGCTTTTCTTATTCTAAGCAGATGAAATGCCTCTCCAAAGGCTTCATTACTAGAAGCAAGCACTTTAAGCTGGGATATGGACTCCTTTTTGCCCTTGACCACACCCACCACTGAAAGGCCATCCCCAAGAACCTCTCTGAAATTAAATTTGGCCCTAGGGATGGAAGAGGTTCCCACCCTTGAAGTAAATAATGATGCTTTTAAGCTTCTTTTTTGTCCAGTAAGGAAGATTTTATACTTTCCATGTTAGGCTAAAGTTACTAATCAGGCATATGGTTACTATGTTTCCTGATTAGTCACATATGCACCAGTTTTTATACTGGCAAGGGTTTTAATTTAATTTCTGAGAAGGAGGGGCTGAATGTATCCTAAGTAAGCAGCTCATTACAAGCCTTTAGGACTGGAATGCTTTTTACAAGGCTGAATGCTTTGGCTGCTGATAGATTGACTGGTTGAGTACCCCCACCTGAGGATTTAGCATGCTGCATTAGTCTACAGCACCCTTTTGAGAATGGACAGGTTAGTCTTGGTGAGTTACAAACCTCCTCAGTGCATTCCTTAAACCCAGTGAGATTTTCAGAATGCTGTTTTGGAGGAAAAGTCTATAGCAATTGCCAGCCATCAAATAGTTTCAGAGCAGAACCTGGAGAGTACTTTTGCATGAGACTTCTACTGTGCAGTCATCCTTGTCTCATTCATGGGATTTCATGGAGTCCCACAAGTCATTGCCTACTTTCTCTAATTCTTTCTTGGTTTCCTGCCACTTCTTCCAGTCTGCCTTTCACACACACACACACTCCTCTTACCACAAAAAATATCAGTTAAGGAAGGAAAAGACAGAACAGCTGCATGTCACTTACCTGGTGACAACTACTTGGGGCCCTTAGCCTGGGCATATTTTAGGAGGTTGTAAGGTGTCTCCTTGGAGAGCCAAGTACACTCTAAATATATTACAAACTCCTCCAAACTCCCATAGGAGAGGAGGACAAAGCAGAACTCCAGAGGGGAAACTCCCAGGATCTGGATCTCTGGTGGGCTCAGGCTTCTGGGGGCCTGGATGGTGAAAACATAAACAACAATTACCAAATAAATGTTGGTAGCTCAACAATCCAGAGAGTGACTATAACATCTGTTGCTCAATCTTAGCATATCCAAGTGTTTCATAAACACCAACATTTATTATTATGATCCACACAGGGCAAAATGTGACAGGTCCAGTGAGTGTTAACAATGTTATAAGAGCAACTCTTTGTTCACTTAGTATAGATTTATGTTATCATACAGTACTTAGGGTATAGTTTGTTGTTGTGTGCCTTCATGTCATTTCTGATTTATGGTGCCCTTAAGGTGAACATATCACAGGGTTTTCTTGGCAAGATTTGTTCAGAGGAAGTTTGCCTTATTCTGAGGCTGAGAGAGTGTGACTTGCTCAAGGTCACCCAGTGGATTTCCATGGCTGAGCAGGGATTCAAATCCTGATCTCCAGAGTCATAGTCCAATGCTAAACCCACTATACCACACTATTCTGAGGAGGAGTCCATAGGCTTCATCATACTGTCAAAGGGAGCCATGGTATTTTTTTAAAAAAAAGATGAAGAAGCCTTTGTTCAGTTTAATACTTTCAATCCTTAAAAACATATATGTCAAGATCAGATCTTGAAAATGTTACCTTCTTGTACTACAAGTCCCAGAATCCCCCAGCTAGCAATGCTAGTGGCCATGCCGACTGGGTGGGTTCTGGAAGTTATTGTCCAAAATAATATTTTCAAGCTCTGATCAAGACATTGTAGTAGAGTGGTTAACCTAAGTGGTTAATAGACTTTGATTGCTTTTGCTAATTCACAGTGAAATCCTAGCAGTCAACAGCATCTCGATTATTCAGATGGGGGTTTGCCTGGTCTGGAGAGAAAGACTAATCCATTGCAATAGACCTTGTAAGTTTCCACACATTCTGCCCAACATCTTTTTGGCGCTGTCTCTGATTCAGTGAGCACAGTCTGTACGTTACACCCTCCCCTCCTGACACTGGCATTTTTGATTTAAAGCTTGCTTCATCAGGAATACAAATAAATAACAAACATGATCGCAGACTGACATGAGCTGCAACTTAAAATGCAGTGCAGGGATGATAGAACCACAAACGTAAATAAATGTTCTGTACCTAATTGAAAGGAAGAAGAAAGCTGTTTGTATAAATAGTGCTTCAGACGGAGGAAAAACAGAACCCTGTGACATGAGACAACTGGCGGTCCACAGGCACATGTGTGTAAGTATGGGACGTCTGGGTACACTGGAAAGCTCACTTGGCCAGCTGGGATGGGCTCGGCCTGTTCAAAAGAAAGGCGTCAGCACTGCTTTTCCTCACAGGCTGAAGCACTGACAGGAGAGAACTTCAGTTTCTATTGGTGACTGAAGCATCATGAATAATTAGCTGGAGCTCTCTCTCTCTGTGTGTGTGTATGCGTTATTTCTTTGGACTACAACTCCCAGAATCCCCAGCCAGCATTCTGAGTGTTGCAGTCCAAACAGATAACTTTTCCAGGCCCTAGGAGGTATACTGTAAGGAATCTTATGGCAGCCTTGAGAGTGACTGAGACAAAAAAAAAATCCTAACATAAGCTTTCATGAATTCCAATCCACTTTCATCTGTAGACTGGAATCCATGAGAGCTTAGGCTAGAAATGTCTTTTTCGCAGTCACTCTCAAAGGTGCTGCAAGAGTCTTTTATATCTCTTTATGCTGCAAAAGTCTAGCATGGATATTTCTTGGAATAGTTTTCCAAATTCTCTAATTAACCCAACCCTTGCTTCCTCTACTTCCAAAACTGACACAGTAGGGGATGTGTAGGTAATACCATTTCTAGGTTTGATTTCCCAAAGTTCAAGAGATTCCTCTGTGGGGAGCGATCATTTTGGAGGGAATGCCTGTGTGGAGTTACTGTACTTCTCAAGGACTGCTACTCCAACACTTGTATATATCACTGCTTAAGGTCCTGACACCCAGGAAACAAATATGAGTGTGTGTATCATCTGAAAGATAATATTTTGGGCATAAAAATCTGAAATGTTCCTCCCCTGTGCTGTTGGTGGCTTGGATCCAATGAGTTCTTTCCAACTTGGAATTCAGTCCTCCCTGAAGATTATTTATTTATTTATTATTAATTGTATTTATACCCCGCTCTTCAGCCACAAAGGCTATCAGAGCCACTTACAAATGCTCAATTTAACAGTTCCCTGCCCTCAGGCTTAGGGTCTAAATAAGACATGACACATAAGGAAAAGGGAATGGCAGTGGGGATAGGAATTAAATCCAGCAGATACTGCTGGTTCTTCTCTCCCTCCAAGGCAGGGCGGTGGCAGTTGGGATTTTTTTTCTAAATCTCAGTCACTGAAGGAGAGTGGGGACTGGGTATAGCACAGTGGGCCCTTATAATCCACTGGAGTTTTGGTTCTAGGCCTCTCTGTGAATGCCAAAATCAGTGGATGCTCAGGTCCCATTATATACAATGGAATAGTAAAATGATGTCCCTTATATAAAATAGCAAAATCAAGTGTGCTCCTCTGTCCTGGAAATGGAAGCTAGCATGTCCTGGGACTTATGGACTTTTGGGACAAAAAAGAAAAAAGCCACTTCCATACCACACTGAAAATTTTATTTTTTAAAATTTGATTTAAGTACATTTATTTATTTAATATGATTTAAGGACATCTTTCTTCCATCAGGATATACATGGGATTCCCAGACAGTCACTCAGTAGAGCACAATTTGCTTTCTTCACCATCCTTCAGTCTCAGTCAAAGCAACTGAAATCAATTTGCCAATCATGTTCTGGATCCATAAGGAATAATGTTCTGAACTATTTAATAGCTGCTTAGGCCATAGGAATATTTATCAAGAAGGGAATATATTAATGCACTTGCAATGAATTGTCTTGAGAAATGTTTCGTGTACATTTTCATGTTGAAAATGATGACGACAACGGTAAAAACGATGATGATTATGATGATGGTGCATATTTTGAGCAGCATTCCAGATTGTAATGGCCCTGAAATTCTGGTATTTTCCCAGCAACAATACAATATTGCACATTGTAAATTTCACATTGAGTGTTGAGAACATTTAATGCTTTCATTGAAACAAGTAGAATTTCCTTCCCTGCTCAGCCATGGAAACCCACTGGGTGACCTTGGGAAAGTCACACTCTCTCAGCCTCAGAGGAGGGCAAGGGCAAGCCCCCTCTGAACAAATCATGCCAAGAAAACCCTGTGATAGGGTCACCTTAAGGTCACTATAAATTGGAAATGACTTGAAGGCACACAATAACAGCAACACACCTAACGATGGAAGGTGGGACTAGCTCTCTGCCTGTCTGTCTACAGAGAGAGGAAGCAGGAGGAAGAGAGAGAGAAAGAGGTGGAGCGCAAAGAGGTCTTGTTATTTAATTATAACACTACCAGGAGTGTATTTGCAGGGGCAAAATGCCCCCCAATAAGAATTCTATCCCCCAATTTCCTTCACTCCCCAAATTTCTAGCATTGCAAAGAGTGAGGAGATTTTCACACGGGCTATCTATCCTGTGGCAGGAACAGAACAGGGTCGGGAAAGGTTTTCCCTTTCGGACGACGTAGACCCCGTTCTGTCCTGCATCCATCCTACTCCTGTGACTGTTCCAGAACAATGTAATCACAATTTTTCATCATGAATAGACCTCCCGTTCCGTTACTATCACACAATCACGGGTGTGCGAACAGGAGCCCCGTTCCTGTTCCGAAATGACAGCCGTGGAGGGGAGGTCCATTCCGAGCACTTCCTGGTACGATCTGGACATCCAGGTAAGTGGCACCCTTTATTTTACCCTCCCTGTTTTGATTGTGTGATTTAAAGTGTGTTTTTGTGTTTGGTGAACTGATTTTATGTTTGGGGGAGTTTTATTTTTTAAATTTACTGTCTGGTGTTATCACGTGATAACGTGATAACGTTTCAGACAGCCGGTCATAAAAGCAGCCTTACGACGGCTGCATTTACGGCCGGCCAGCAAGGGGAGGGGGAGCCCGTTCCTGCTGCAGAATTAAGGTGAGTGTATGAAAGATTTATGTTATTCCGTGGCAGGAACGGGAGAGGAGGTAGGGGGGCAGTAATGAGGCATTTTGGCCCCGTGTGAAAATCTCCTGAAACACTTTAAATCTTTCACACCTAGAACTCCTACATTTGCTGTGTCCACTTTTCCTTGGTAATGTTGCCCACTCTGTTTCTTTGGATGCCTAGAACTGTATTTCAAAACGCTTAATGGAAGTGTTAAATTACAGTACTGCAGTGCTAGGAATCTGGGGAGTGAAGGGGGAGGGCAGCATTCTTATTTAGAAGGTAATGCCCTCGTTTTTCTCTCCCCCTAGCTACAGCTATGAACACCTCTCATGTTTGGAACATACAAAACCCAACTTTTCAAGTAATTGCTTTCTGTATTGTATTTGCTGTTTGGTACTCTTCCACTTCTTAGAAAATATTGTAATATTGGTAATATGGGAAAACACATGCTACATACAATCAGCCACTGGTAATACTATAGTGCCAGTACTGCTCATGCCTCTCAGGGTGTTCCTAGAAGTAGTGCTCCAACAGCAAAGTGATTTGGGCCACTTGCCATTCTTCACTCTCAGAGTCAGTTGTTTATCCTTAGCACATTTTGTCAGGAAGTCATAGAATCAAAGAGTTACCTGGAATTCAGTGGATCATTTAGTTCTGAAGGTGGTAAAACCAGGTCCTCCAAATGTTGTTTTATTGCTCTGCCTATTATTTCTCTCCATTGGTCATGGCTCAGGCTGATGGGAGCTGCAGTCAAGTGACAACTGGAAGCCACACATTCCCCGTCTCACATTAGTTCAACCTCTTGTCCCAAATGCTAGCACTGGAACATGCTTGTTTGACCTTTCCTTGAAAACATCCAAAGAAAGGGATTCCACAAGTGTTTTCCTAGTCAGGAAGTTTGTGTGACATTTAATTGAATCCTCTTTCTGTGGCATGAACCCATTATGCTAGACTCAGTGGACAGCTTGAACAGTCCTTCCTACACTTTTTCTGAGAATATAGGAAGTATATGAAAGCCATTATTGTATACTGGGGCAGATAGCCCTTTCATCTTTATTTCAATGCTGGATTATAGGACACTGGAGCCCTTTGAGAAACAATATCATGGCAGTCAACACAATGGGTACATTCACAAAGGCAGAGTGTATTTTCTGTTCTCTGGCAACTGGGAATTTTGCTTTTTTCCTGCCAGGGAATATATAGGATGAATTGACAATATTAAGAGTTGTGCTGAATTTCAAAGGGACCTCAGGTGCTTTAAAATAATTGCTTTGCAGCAGGTTATTTAGTTAGCTTGACCCACATAGAATCAGACAGTGGGGGTCACTAATACATCCTTGGTAAATGTTTCTCACTTGCTGGTGTTCAGACTCAGGATGAGGGAGGGAATCATGCAGCCTTCCTGATGTTGTTGAACTTCTAACTCCCAGCATTCCTAGGACAAAAACATCTGGAGGGCAGTATGATTCCCACCTCTGCCTTAGCAATATAGCCTTGAATCAACTATTAGTTCCAACAAGAGCAGACCAATTTATCTGTGTTGTATTTTAATTTTTGTAAGCTGCCCCGATTGTTTTAACAGAGGGGTGGGGTATAAATTATTATTATTATTATTATTATTATTATTTGAATCAATAATATTTATGGTCCATCTAGCACAATCTATATTTACTAGAAATGGCTCCCCAACATGTCAGACAGGGAATCATTCCCAGCCCTACCTGGAAATATCAGGTTTCTAAGCTGGGATCTTTCTTATGGATAGCAGGTACTCTACCACTGGCCTACAGTCTCTTCACATAGGACTAGGGCAACGACTAACAGGTCCTGTGTGCTCTTTCTCACCCCTCAGTCTCTGCATCATATCATTTATGTCTTCTACTCCAATAGCCAGGCCTCATGAAACTTATCAACAAATCTTAGCCAGAACTGGTAAAGAAAAACTTTACCATTAACTGCCATTAACATGCCTTCTCCCCTAGTTTTAGTGTATAGTTATTAACTAACTGTACATTATCTGATGCTTTATTTTGGATGTGTGAGGAATTGGCTTCGATAGTTTTCACAGAAAGGATTTCCTTGGTCCACACCAAACAAAAGTCAGTGTGGGCCAACATACTTTGCATTTAAGTTCACATATTCCAGAAAACACATCTGAAAAATGCATCTAAAAACGTGCATTTTTTAAAAGCACATTAGAAAAGAGTATGCATTTTAAAAATATGTACCAATACACTACTCAAGGGGTAGATGCATGCACAGTGCACATTTTGAAACAAGTACATTAACATTGGCATGTTAATAATATGTGGGGGGGACCTAAACAGAGATTTTATTCATTAAAAATATTACAGAAGTGGTGTGGTCTAGAAACAGGTGGGTGAAGGAGGAAATCCATAGAAATAACCTTGTCAGAGTTGCAAGTACCTTTATATTTTGTCAATGGGTATGTGATATATTTTGCCATTTGACGTCTGACAAGGAAAAGTGAGGATACAGCTTTAGAAAAACATATACAAGTATGTTTTTATCCCATAATATTTGTGCTAAATGAACATCTCCAAGTGAATCAAGGGTCCAGATTTTTTCAAGGCCATAATTCTGTTCCCCCAGCCAAATATGTATCAGCATATTTTCTTGAACTGAATGTGCAGATGGAAATCTAATTGTGTGCATTGAGCTGATGGAGTAGGCAGAAATGACCTACATCCCTGTAATGAAGTGTATTGATTTCACTAGAATTAGTATTCGTATAAGTGCTTGTGAGCAGGTTGATGAAAAGAACTAATTTGCCATGTACATTTTTGATACATGCTTGACTGTGTACTGAAACAAACACTAAAGATGGAGGTTTCAAACTGGCCCCAGTACTACATTTCAGGGGACTGGCTGTCTTCATGAGCCAACTAAATTCCACTGGAGGCTTATGGGTCTGCAGAATGGTGCAGAGCACTGACAACAGCTGTAGAAACAATTGGAGCCTCTCAGCCTGAAACAGAAGGCAGAATGCCAGATGGCAACCAACCAGACAAGGATCAAATAAATACTGCAAAGGAACAAGGGACAATCCTGTAGGGAGATCCATATTTCATTTTATTGTCTCCCAAATCCACTCTCATGCTCTCAGACTTCCATACTTGAAATGCTGCAGAATGGCTCCTAGCAATTTTTGAACAAGAAAGCTGATCCAACGAATGGAGCCATTTTCATAGCACCGTTTGATGGGCTGTTTAGCCTTGGCTGTCATTTTTCTTGTCTCTCTTCATAATCCCTATGTAATCCAGAAACAGCCAGTAGAAAGAGAGATTTTCTGTTTGTTTAATTGCTTCCTGATAATTTGACAGTTACTACTTCTGTTTCATTGGCTAATCTATATTTAAGTAACCTTACTTGTCAAAGACAGCATAATTGTTTGACTCCACGGACTTCCCCAAGCTATATATCATCCCTATCAGAACGAAAAGCTTCCAACAGACCTTTATAAGCACCATTTTTGCTTTCATTTACTTCAGAGCAACACCACTGAGGTCACAATGGGATGATTTCTAGTGAACACTGGAGTTTCACACAGTTGCTTTGTCTATTAACAAATCCACCATTAAGTAGGAAAAAGAAAAAGAAAAAGCCCTGTACTGATCAGTCAACCTTTCTTCACTACTTTTAGCACATAAGAATATAAGAAGACATAAAGTACTGCTAAATCAGATCAAGAGCCTTTCACACCTAACCAGATGTCTATGGGAAACCCTCACATAGGTCAAGAGTACTATAGCACACTCCTGCTTGTGCCCCCCAGGAACTGACACACAGAGGGATATTGCTTCTGAAACAGGAGGTAATACATACCTGTCATGAGGACCAGTAGCCTGATCTCTCACTTCATCCATAAAAGTAGCCTTTACCCCAGTCATAAAAGGATATCCCCTCCCTCAATTTAGAAAAGTAAAGTGTAAGTTTTAAATGATGTGAACTTTGATCTATATCTGCTTTAATTTTGTAAGCCACCTTGAGTCCCAAGGGTGGCCAAAAGGTGGGATATAAATAAAGGAATGAATAAAATAATGGATAAAACTATGTTACAGTGATGATGAGGATGGACAATAAAGTTTCAGATATTTCAAAATCCACATGTGGGTTACAGTAAGTAGGCTTCCCATCTTTTTGTCGAGGGAAGGCTTTTACTTTTAAAACAGCAGCATTTGCAGATCATGGTCCTACAAGCAAATGTGGGAGAATCACAAGAGAGAAGTATTGGAATTTTAAAAACATTTGTGATTTGGTGATATCAGCAGCAGAGTTAAAATTGTGCTTAGCAAAAGTTCTGGGAACAGATTAGCCAGCTACCACCTCCTACACACAATATGTCTAGCTGAAAATAAAATGAACTTAGTCTTCTTTTAAAAGTATAAGAGATATTTACGTACAAAATATCATGTGCATAGTCAATATGCAGGTTCAGCATCTTCAGATATACAGGCTGAAGAAATATAAAGATCTACATGCTGTTCAGAATTTAGAAGCATCTTTTACTACATAGAGCTATCTTAAAAAATGTGCTTAATGGCTGAAGGTTAGTAAGAAAGGGTGTGCTTGCCTTTGTTGTCCCCAGAGAACAAAAGAAGTACCTAAAGGGGAGAGGCATCTAAACATGGAAACAGGAAATTAGCCATAAACATCCTTTGCATAAACTCCTAGTGAGAACATGTACTTTAACTACCATGGAGTTCATGCATGCAAAGGTTGTTAATCCCAACAAGAAGGAACCTCATTCAGCTGTGATCTGGAAAATGGCAAGAGGGGAAAACAGATTAAGGAATTCCCTAAATCAGTTTCCCATTCTAAATTGCAGCTAGTTGACTTGAGTTTATTATTATTTTTGTTTAAATTGAGGTGCCACTAAATATATTTGGATCTAATGGGTGAAATCCAGATTTAGTCATCCCAAGAGGACACCCCCTCAAATCAATGGTACTTAAATTACTACTGTGTAGCTCAGAATCCTGATTGATTTCTGGGAGTATTTTTCAATATGCAGTTTGCTCCCTGATAAATAAAGGGTTAGTTAATGAAAGGAACTCTATGCCCCAGTTTTTCAATACAGCCAGCCCTCCACATTTGTGGGTTTAACTTTTGCAGATTTGATTATTCAGGGGTTATTTGCTGCTGCCTTCACTGCTGCTCTATGCCACTTTTAGCAGGGACTGCAAGCCTCGGGAGACTGAGAGAGATGGTGAATGTGCAGCGAGGCTTGTAAATCCCTAATAAAAATGACATAGAGCAGCAGTGGAGGCAGCAGCAAACCCCACCAGCTGCCCGCTTCTGCCTTGCAATGGAACCCTGCTGCCTCAAATGCATCCACAATGGGTTGAGTCTGTAGATTGTACTTTTAAAGTGTGTTAAATATGGTTTGGGGCCCTAGAGATATTTGTGGTTTTCTCACTTTTGTGGGGGTCCTGCGCCCCTAACCCTAGTGAATATGGAGGGCCAACTATATATGCAATTTAAAATGGGATTTCAACACAGTAACAATTAGTTTTCAAAATGTATTAATATAAATCTGCAATAATCATTAGGGCTTTTCTCTTAAGTACTGTACAACAGCTTAGCAAAACTCAGCATATTCCCCTAGTAGCCATCTGATGTACACCTGAAAAAAGAATTCACACACATTTTAACTATGTCTTCAAATGCTAAGATATCTGTCTAGACCAGCCACCGTTGAAGATGATCAAGGCCAAGGCACCTGTCCAGGGAATGAATGAGAATGTGTGTATGTGTGTGTGTGTATGTACGTGTACACACACACACATACACACACACACACAGAGTAGGACCACCGTATCTGTGGGGGATTTGTTCTCCCTCCCCCCCCCCCCACCGTGGAGACTGAAAACAACAGACAACAGTGAACGCCATTGAAAATAACAGGACTTTTGGTTTAAAATACCATAGAGTTGCCTTAAAGGACCTAAAAAATGTCTAGAGAGGATGCCCCTCTAGGCTTTTTCTAGGAAGACTCTATGGCAGGTGTGCTGTTTTGTGTCCCATGGATAACTGAAGCAGTGGATAATGAATCAGTGGATATGGGGGTCCTACTGTGTGTGTGTTTGTGTGTGTGTATCGATTGACTTCAAGTTATTATTTATTTATTTATTTAGTTTAATAAAATAAATACATAAATAAGTTACCAACTCAAACTAATGGTGACTCTGTCATAGGGCTTTCTTGGCAAGATTTATTCAGTGCAGGTTTGCCATTGCTGTCCTCTGAGGCTGAGGGAGTGACTTGCCCCAGATCACCCAGCGGGTTTTCATTGGCTGAGCAGGGATTCAAACCCTGGTCTCCCACAGTCCTAGTCCAATGCTCAAACCACTGTACCATGCTGGCTCATATCAAAGTTTTCAGGGAAACCATGCTTAATGTCAATGAAGAGTCATGACCAGTCAATGAAAGATCAGAGATTAAGAACATCAGTGGGTTTGATACCTAGAATTAGTAATGAATTACCCCACAGAGGAGAGCATAAGCATTCATTCCCAGCACCTAGGTGGGTGGTTCCAGTGTTAGAACTGGGTGCAAGGGTATATGATTTCCTCCTTGTAGCCACATAATCTCTTGAATCCTGCACTCTCAAAATCTACTCTGGAGAGCTGGAAAAATCCCTCAGAGCCAGTTCTCAAGTGGCACAGCGGGCAGGGGTAGGGAATAAGTATCAGTTGTAGTAGCAAATGGGTACAAGTACAGTGTTGTATTTAGGACCAATTTACACTGGCACTATGACTGGGCATTTGGAAGGTGGCATCTGATTACATCAGGATGAAGTACATAACTAGCTTAATATTTTAGGAACCCTCAGGTTCTGTCAGAAACGAACCACTCTGAAATCCACAGAGGATGTTTTAATAAAATAAAATAATAATCATTAGCTTCTTCTGAGCTTTAGGTTGTTTATTTGTTTGTAGGTGCAGATGGGATAAGATAATGTCTTATCTATACGGTCAAAATAATACAAACAAGATATGAAAGATCAGCAATCTGTTCAAACGGCCATGTGCACAAATATTTGTCATTTGGAAAGGGGGCAGTGAAATCCACCGCAAAGTCTGCGTGCATCCAGGGCTTCGTATGGATTTTCCAAAAAGCTCCGTATGACTTCCGAATGTGCGATTGTTTGAACATTCACGTTTGCACAGATACGAACAAGCAGTGTAATCTGATTGGCTGAACAAGGATGGGGATGGGGCTAGCAAAAAGAGGAAGCAGCTGCAGCCACCATGTTGGATTTTCGGCTAAGTGAGGGCCCGATAAATTGATCAAATGGCAATCTTATATTCTTCCCCCCCCCCTTGTAAATACAAAGTGTTGCTTGTGTGCACCTTGGGAGACTATTTAAAAAAAAAATAGGAGGCAGCAGATTTAAAATTGTGAGTAAATGACTCGCGGCCACCATCTGGCTAGGGGGTCATCCAGAGTTTAGGGGGGCTCTTTTGGCCATGTAGACAAGTCAAATAGTTGCAAATGCCTGTCTTTCCAAACATGTTTGTGTTTTCCCCCCTCGTATGGACAAGATCTAAGATACAGGTTGCCCCCTGCATCCATGGAAGATACCTTCCTGGACTTACCATAGATATGTAAAACTGTGGATAATAGCAAACCCTATTGACTCCTGGTTCAACTTCTGCTGGAAGCATACCATAGAATTGAACTGGAGGACCTAGAAAATGCCTAGAAAGGACATTTTTTTGGACATGGATAAGTAAAACCACAAATACCAGTCCTGTAGCTATGGAGGTTGACCTGTACCTTAAAAGTACCTGTATGTAAGCCACATCGATTGTGCAGGCCTTGTAGACTGCCTAGAGAGAGTAGTTTAATTAATTTTGAGGGCTGTTTAAATATCTGTGAAATCATTTTAAAAATTCTGTGAAATAATAAAAAGAAAGCTATGTATGTATTCTCAGAAGTAAGCTAGATTGATCAAAGTGGGGCTTTCTTTTGGTAATTTTGCATATGATCACATCCATACCACCACAGACAGGAAACCTTTAATTGGGGGCCCATCTACATGCAGGGAAAAAATCCCAAATACCTCATAGTATTGGCATCTTGCAGCAACAGCGACATGTCCAAATGGTTTTTTCTGGCCTTGGAAGTTCCCATAAGCCTTGCATTACTGATGGTGGCTGCGAGTGATCTACTCACGTTAGTTCTTTACTGCCACTGTTTTATTTTAAAAAAAGGCATCCCAAGGTGCATTAGTGCGCTAGAGCAATTTCCTAACTTTACAAGAAAGCAAAACAGAAAATATTTATCCTTTTTATCGCCTTAGTGAGCGATCGCTAAGGTGAAAACCCAACATGGCAGCAGCGGGCACTAACTCCTAGCAAGTCCCTCCCCTGCTCTTGCCCGGCTAATCAGCTTTGTGCTTCCCTTTGAGGTTTTTTTTTTTTTTTTTTTGGGTATAGTCCAAACGAGCAAAAAATGCATGTCCACCTTGCAGTTTGTGAAAAAGTACAGGAAACTCTGCAAAGGCTTTTACCCTGTTGTTTTTGCCGTTTTGGGCCCCCCTTCTTCCAAATAGTATGGATTGGTGCTGGATCCTGTTTAGACTGGTAGGATTCCCAGCGAATTTCATGAGAGGTATTTTCACCATTTACACGGGCCCTGGATTAATTTCAGTTTTCCAAGGCTGCAGTCTGGAATCCTTGTACTAGAGTATAAGCTTAAACTGTAACCAACAGAGTAGACTTAGTAATGACTTAAAATGTATAGGATAGTGCTGTTAATTTGTTTTGCTTCAATAGAAATTAACTTGCAGTTGAGTTTTTTCTCCATTTTTAGAACACCCCCACCCGAGCCACACCATTTTTAAAACACCCACACCCTGGGCCACCCTGGGAGAAAATTTGAAATAAAAATTTGTGAGGGAACATTTAAATCTCTTCTACCCACGTGTATATGACATTCACTTTAACGTCAAACAAAGAATGGCAGTGATCTTAAATGACATCCTATGCATTTAACGTAGTTTAGCCCTGAAAATAGTATACAGTCGTCTCTTCGCATTTGTGGGGGATAGGTTCCCCAGACCCCCGTGATTGTGAAAATTCCACGAATAATGACTGCCCTCCTCCTCCCCTGCCAAAGCGACCATGGGGCCTCTGGAGGCCCCATAGTTGCTTTCCCCTGCCTCCCCCCTCCCTTCCAAGGCCTTCACGGGCCCTCCGGAGACCCTCCTGAGGCCCTGTGAATGCCTCCCCGGCCCTCCCCCTCCCTCCCAGGCCCTTCACGGGGCTTTTGAAGGCTCCTTGGAGGCCATCCCCTCCCTCCCAGGGCCTTCACGCGGCCTTCAAAGGCTCCGTGGAGGCCTCCCAGGACCTCCCCCTCCCTCCCAGGGCCTCCTCCCTCCCACCCAGGGCCTTCACGGGGCCTTCAAAGGCTCCGTGGAGGCCTCCCCCCTCCCTCCCAGGGCCTTCATGGAGCTTTTGAAGGCTCCGTGGAGGCCTCCCCCTCCCTCCCAGGGCCTTCGCGGGGCCTTTGAAGGCTCCGTGGAAGCCTCCCCAGCTCTCTCCCCTCCCTCATAGGGCCTTCACGGAGCCTTCGAAGGCTCCATAGAGGCCTCCCTGGCGCTCCCCCTCCCTCCCCGGGCCTTCATGGATCCTTCGAAGGCTCCGTGGAGGCCTCCCCGGTGCTCCCCCTCCCTCCCAGGGCCTTCACGGGGCTTTTGAAGGCTCCTTGGAGGCCATCCCCTCCCTCCCAGGGCCTTCACGTGGCCTTCGAAGGCTCCGTGGAGGCCTCCCAGGACCTCCCCCTCCCTCCCAGGGCCTCCTCCCTCCCACCCAGGGCCTTCATGGGGCCTTCAAAGGCTCAGTGGAGGCCTCCCCCTCCCTCCCAGGGCCTTCACGGAGCTTTTGAAGGCTCCGTGGAGGCCTCCCCCTCCCTCCCAGGGCCTTCATGGAGCCTTCGAAGGCTCCGTGGAAGCCTCCCCAGCGCTCTCCCCTCCCTCATAGGGCCTTCACGGAGCCTTCGAAGGCTCCATAGAGGCCTCCCTGGCGCTCCCCCTCCCTCCCCGGGCCTTCACGGATCCTTCGAAGGCTCCGTGGAGGCCTCCCCGGCGCTCCCCCTCCCTCCCCGGGCCTTCACGGATCCTTCAAAGGCTCCGTGGAGGCCTCCCCGGTGCTCCCCCTCCCTCCCAGGGCCTTCACGGGGCTTTTGAAGGCTCTGTGGAGGCCTCCCCCTCCCTCACAGGGCCTCCACAGAGGCTTCGAAGGCTCCATGGAGGCCTCCCCGGCCCTCCCCCCTCCCTCGCAGGGCCTTCATGGAGGCTTCGAAGGTTCCGTGGAGGCCTCCCCGGTGCTCCCCCTCCCTCCCAGTGCCTTCACGAGGCCTCCGGAGGCCCCTTGTCATGGTTTTGGGAGGGGGGCCCTCCCAAAACTGCGAATATGCAAAACCACGAATGCTAAGTTTGTGAATGTGGAGGGGCAACTGTATTACACTACAAAATTATGCAATTGGTCTTACGAGTATCCTGGCCAGAGATATAGCATAGAGATAGATATAGCAAAGGGTTTTTGGCCTCTGTCTACCTTGTAAGGATAAATGGAGGTGAATCACATACATTTCCTTGACTTCTTTGGAGGAAAATAAATCTAATAAGAATTTTGGGGGGATTAGGAATTTTTTTATTGAAATAAAACCATTCTACAGTATAATACACCCGACTGCAAAAGGCCGTAACAATAACGTAATTTTTTCCCCAATCTCTTCTCTTACTAATACAAAAATAAAACTATCTATCCTAACACTAATATATTTTCCTCTTAATCTAAATACACTACAATCACTCTCTTTTCTTTTCAAATAAACTTTATATTTACACCTTTATACTAAAATTAGAACTTTATATTTACACCTTTATACTAAAATTACACATTACAATTATACATATTTGGAAAAGAAAAAAAAATAATTAAAAAATAAAAATACACAAAGAATAATAAAATATTTATTTAAAGATATCCCTTAAATTATTGCTGGGGTTGTTTCATTAAACCATGGCCAAAACTTTCTCAATCAATGGTTTGGCAATTTTTCTTTTTCAGTCAAAGCTAAATTTTCAATTACGTTTTTAACATAATAAGCAGTGCTCTTCACATCCTGTAGAGTTTGACTCTTTACCTCCCTTTTTCTTTGGAAAAATAATCCCAACATCACATAGAGGTTTACCAGGCATACCCTGGACCAGCGCACTGTCCAAAAACTCACAGCCGGGGAAACAGACTCCTTCCTCTTCTTCTTTTGGCCCACTGGCTTTCTGGGTCCCTGACACCCTTTGGGGGTTTGGTCCCTGAAAGCACTGTCTCCCAGGTCTGCTGTGCCAAATCTGGCCAATCCAGGAACCAGGCCACCTCCTTCCATGTTTCCCGGGCACTCAGGCAGTCCTGGGCAAAATGTCTGATCATCTCCCTTTGTGCCACGCCACTCAAAATCTCAGCCTTTTTACATTTCAGATGGGGACAAGTCTGCATATCCTCTGTCATCCATGGTTTCCTTCCCCTCAGATTAAGAACCTGATGGTAGAGCCTCCACCTCAAGTCCCAAAACTTTTTGGGGGCCCCTTTGTCCATTAAATACTCAGTGGGACCAGCCTGGTGCTTTAGATAGTCTGACAAATCTGGTTTGGCCTGATGTTTTTGCAAACTTGGATTAACGTAAATCTCCTCCACTATTTTCCTATACAGAACTCTCTTGATGCTCTGACTTGGCCTGTCTTCCCTCTTCAACTCCTCAGAAAGAATTCTATATTTCTTTAGGTAAAAAGCAAAGTCTCTCAAATAATGTGGTGCTTTCAATTTCTCAGGTAAAGAAAACCTAACATTTATTGATCTAATTAGGGTGAAGAAGGAATAGCTTGAGGGCACCATTCATTCCCCAGCTTCCCCTTTTGCAGCTCTGCTGCCAATACCCCAAAGTCCTCCAATTCTAAAAAGAGGCATAATGTTCAAGTAAAAATAACCCCCAAATTATACTCAGATCCCTATCAAGTATGCAAACATGCAAAAACAAAACAAAACAAAGCCAACCCCCCCCCAATCCCCTGTCCAGACACCCCCATGCCTTCTTTTCCTTTCTTTTGCCATCCAAAATTGTGACAGGAAGTGACACAATATTACTTACTTCTGATTGTCATTTGGGAGGGTAAACAGTGGGGAAAGAATGCTCAGGGGTATGCCTGTACAGCCAGCAGTGGATGGGGAAATGGCCCTGTGGATGGCCCACAGTGTATATCGTTCTTGTCATATACATTAGCCCAGCAGCAGCTAGTGGCTTCTATCACTCCTCTGACTGAACTTTAAAGGAGGTTTCCAAGGTGTTGCTATCACCAAAATTGGATCCACACAGTGGACAGTTCCTTGAAAGTTTAGATTAAAATCCAGAGCAAATGTATTGCCTCACTGACATGGAAGGCACCAGTCACCATTTTATTTACATGGTTCCACTGAGCTTAGTAAAATTTCCTGAGTATACATAGCAGACATAGGATTGTGCTCTAGGAATTTTTATGTTTTGTGCTCTGAAAGGGTGTACATCCTGTATGACTGCTTCAATTTCTTCCGAATTAAGGGACACAGAATAATACCTCATATTTCTGTCCTCATAAGAAGCAATAATATGGATCAAATTCCACACATAAAATATGATCCATACATATGGATCATTTTCCATACATAAATATACTGAATTGTTTATGTTGTGTGTGTATTTGTGGCAGGAGGGAAATCTAGTCAACCATTCAAAGACACATTTATGATGTGTGTACATCATGTACGTCATGTAAAATTATGATTGTGATATTGTTGTTATGTGCCTTCAAGGTGACTCTGACTTATGGTGACCCTACCCAAGGGTTTTCTTGGCAAGAGTTCTTCAGAGGAGGTTTGCCATTTCCTTACTCATAAGCAGAGAGAGTGTGACTTTAGCAAAGTCACCCTGTAGACTGCCGTGGCTGAACAAGGATTTGAACCTTGGTCTCCCAAAATCCTAGTCCAACACTAGGGGCTTGTTGATATGGCAAAAATACTCCTTGTGGAATTCAAGGAGAATTCCAGTTGTCCTAATGAGATCCCGTATTGAATCGTGGTATTTGGAAGTAGGGGTGGCAAAAACGACACTGCAAAAGATTTCAGGACTTTTCCCAAGTTTTAAAAATGAGTGGGGAAATGAGCACTCCTGCTCGTTATGACAACCAAATTGCAATGCTGCTTCACTGCGAAGTGGATAGCTAATTGGTCAGGCATGTACAGGGGGCAGAGCTTGCCAGCAAGGCGGTGCCATGAACCACCATGTTGGATTTTCGCCATAGCGATTGTGTGCTGAGGCAACAAAACAGTCTTTTGTTGTTGTTGTTTATTTAAGCAACAACACTTGTTGTTTAATCATACTTCCACACCTTGGATTTAGTGTTTGTTTGTTTTTTTTAAATACTGTTCGGCAGTAGCAACTTGGGGAGAATTAAAACATGAGTAATTCACTTGTGCCCACCATCTTGATTTGCAGGTATGCCCATTTGAACAGCAAATGCAGATAGCTTCGCATGCCTGCGATCTTGCCAAAAAGCATGGAGACAAATGAAAGCGGCTGTGAATTGGTGTTACTAAGCACTAATCCACATTTTATTGTGTTGTTTAGACAACCCTAACTCAAAATAATTATTGTTCATGAAAATAATCTGAAAACAAAGCTATAATACTGCACCCCAAGATACATAAGAAATGTTCCACTTTAATCAGACATAAAGCTCCTAGTGTATTTGCTCTAAAGAAGCCTAGTTGATTTCAGTGGAACTCTGCAAAATGAGAATTTGCAGATTGTGGCTCAGTGTTATATTCCCTGTTCCTCACCCTGTACCTCCAAAGCCTGATTTTACAGGATTAGAGAGCTGTTATGTTAGCAATGGACAGATCTTATGCTTCCTGAAGCGAGCAAATCTCCTGCCATGATTTATAAGCTATGTTTTAAAGAGTTCATAGCATAAGAATGCATGTGTTCAGTTCAAAGAAATTCCAAGCAAAATTCCACCTGATTTCCTGCTCCAGTGTAAGCAGCAAAATCAGTCCTCTACTAACTCATTCTTATATATCAACTACAGTCAACATGCCTTGATTTAATCATATAGAAGATGTCTCCTAGTGGATACAGGGCAGGCCTTGAGAATTTCCTGCATTCCCAAACCCTTTACGAGAAGCCAGCAATGACATCAACAAGAGCTACTACCACAGCTCCTCTTCTACTTCTATAACCAGGACCATTTCTATCATTACTCAACTCAAGGCAGCTGTCTTGAACAGGGTAAAACACAAGGGGGACACCTTTGAAGGAAGAATTAAACAAACATAAAATCCTGCTCGTATGCTTCCATTCCTTCTGCTTTCTTCTATGCCACCACAATCCCATACGTTACCTTTTCCCCAAATGTATGTATCAGATCCCTAAAGATGCATATCTAGCCTCCAAGATGCTAGTGTCATTCTCTCTTCTGTATGGCTGCAGATGGTGAAGTATCTTGGCATAGCTGGAGGACAGTGGGCCAAAACTGTATCATTTTTCATGCCAGGGCCAGCCCTGCATTAGGCAGAATAAGGCTGTAATCTGGTTTGGAACAATAAAATGATTATAAGTGTAGACAGTGGCAGCAGGAGGGGAAAGGCCATGGTTAAGTTATTGGAGAAAGAGCCTGCTTGGAGCTGGTAGATTTGGTAGAAATAGGTAGAAATGGATAGAAATAGAGTGAGCTCCATGCAAGATTTTCTTCCTTATGTGCTAAAGCAATTTGGTTGAGCGTTGTGTCCCATGACTTTGGGCATAGGTGTCCCCCTTTATTGTGCTGTGCCTCAGGTAGCAAACTCTCTTGGGCTGACCCTGTCTCAGTCACATCTGTCTAAGAAGTTACAGATAGAGCCACATTTGAAAATGGAAATATGTGGGGTGTCTTCATCAATATAGGAGATTATCAGATGCCTGCAAAAAAACACCACAGGAGCACGCGAGGACAACGTGACTGTCACATGGATGCGTCCTGGTTTCAGACATCCTCGTCATCCTTGCATGCTCCTCCCCTGCTGCAGCCGCAGTAAGATGTCACTTTTCATTGATGGGGAGGTCAAAGAAAAGTGACACCTTAATTACAGCTGCAGCACAGGAGGAGCATGCGAAGATGACAATGTCATCTGAAACCAGGACCCATTCACGTAACCGTAGTGTCACCCTCTCATGCTCCTGGTGTGGTTTTTGCAGTGTCTGATAATCTCCATAGTCAGTGTAGCTACTAAAATTAATAATTATGTAGATAAACACATACAGACATGTGTACTCAATGGTTGTCCTGCAATTGTAGGCCAAATTACCATAAAATCTCTCATACTGTAAGACTGAATACTTTCTAGAAGCAGTTTTTAGGTCCCATTCATATCTTATTTTGATGCTATTGGGAAAAAATATTTTGTACATTTGTGCATTATTTGGAAATACAGTTGTCCCTTCATATTCGCTGGGCTTTGGTTCCAGGACTCACCATGGAATACTCAAGTCCCATTATATTCAATGTCATAGCAAAATGGTGTCCCTTATATAAGATGTCAAAATCAAGGTTTGCTTTTTGGATTATTATTATTATTTAAAGAAAATTTTCAAGCCGGAAATACTTAAATCTGTGGATACAGAAGGACAACTGTAGTTGAAATACAGGCAGAAATACAGGCAGATAGGGTGGTGAGACTCCAAAGAGGGCAGGGCTTCTACACTTTTAACTGCTGTATAAGAAGGGAGACTATCTGCAGGGATAATTGACATGTACTTAAAGGTGCAGAAGTCCTATCCAATAAACCTCCAACATTTCACAGATAAAAACCAGGACATCTGTGGACAAGCAACTCCCCGCTGGCATATCTTGCCTTTGGATCTGCCCTCCCTCCCCCATTATCTGCAGAATCCAAACAGGATGCTGGTCTGTCACTGAAGCCACCACCATTTTCTCACTAACGTGGAAGCCAGGCAGGGGGCCCTGCAACATGTAACCGAGGCCCCCTGCATGTGACCAGCCTCAGTCACATGCTGTAGAACCCCTGCCTGGCTTCTGGGAGAACCAGATTGCTGGTGGCAGCAGCGAGTAATGGCATTCTGGAACGGGCTCCTGTGGACATGGAGGGCCTGATCTGGTGGGATCAGATTAAACCAGGCATTTTCTTAAAACATGGTAAAAGGCCCTATCCCAGCTTGCCCCTGGTCCAGTCTCACATCTGCCCTGGGGGTCATTTGGACTGCTCAGGGGCAGATCATGGTAAACACCCTGCATCGTTTGGACTACAGGGCTCTGGAACTGGGGCAAGCTGGGGTATTTGGCCAGTGCAAAAAAGCCCAGAGTGTGGCCAAGATGGCAAAGGTTATTAATGAGGAAGAACATACAAGCTAAGAGAAGCTGGAGTTGCATGATTTTGCCTGAGCCTACTGGGAAGGGCAAGATTACACCATCTCCTATCCTCTCCCCCCTTCTGAGTTACTTGAGTGCAAATTACTTTTGCAGTTTGAACTCAGTTTTCAGAAATTGAAGTAAGGGAAGAAGTGGGAAGAGGAGAGACAAACTGGGACATTTTTAAAAGAGCAGAAAATGTGGGATGACAGAGGATTAATTGGGACTGCCCCTGCCAAATCAGGATAGCTGGTGGGTATGCTATCCCCTTTTGCAGGTGCCCTGCAAGCAACAATCAGATATGTCACTTGGTTATGCCATTAGTATGCTTGCCAGGGTCAGTTGCACCACTTAGTATGCTTGCCAGGGTCAGTTGCACCACTTAGTATGCTTGCCAGGGTCAGTTGCACCACCACTGCAATGTGGATGGAAGAACGCTTTCAGCGTCAGCCATTTCTCCATGGTAAGGAAGGAGTTCAGCCTTTGGACTTCCTGGTTTGAGCTAATGGCTAAAATTATCCAGGTATGTGATAGCTCTAATTTCCATAATTTCCTATGGAAGTTTTAATTAATTATTCTGGATTAAATTGTTGTATGCTAAGAATTTGGAAAATGCGGGAGAACATTTATGATGAATAAACATTAAATGTATAATTAATAACATAACCGCATTATGTTTAAAAGGACAACTAAGCCATTGCTCAGAGAATAGTTCCCCCATTGCATATTTCACTGGCTTGAATAGGACAGATTAATTCTTTGTCTGTTTCTAGTAAGAAGGCACAATGCTTACCTTGGCGGTTTTCTTCAACTTCTAAAAGAAGTTTATTTCATTACATGATTAATATGGAATAAGATTAACACCCTTCATTCCTAGGATATTATCTGTGGGAAATAAAATACCATCCCTATGGCTTTTAATTAAATCTTTCAATCAGATAACCTAAACCTCAAAAGCCATATATCCCGTTTTAATTTTTAAAAAAAATGCTGGCTGTGATCATTGTTCTGAATTAAAATCCCAAATAAAATATGGGAAGGAGGGAGGTAAAAGGAGGTTATATAGTGTTACCTGATAAAAGGAGACAGTAATATTTAAAATGAGGTAAGTGTTGGATCGATTTATGATGTATTTTATCTTCTGGAGGAACGCTAGTTTATCGTGGTGTCATTCAGCTCGGAGCATCAGTTGTATATCTTTCTACCTCTCACTGTAGTTCTGGGTTGAAAAGAAGATCTTTACAAAGATGAGATGTATGGTAAGATCAAAACGTTTGATGTAATTCTGCCTTCACGGTCCCCATATATTATCCATTTAACACACTTCCTATTGGCAAACATAAATATTGGTTAATTAGAATTAAACAGATCAGTAATCTTTTTAAATTCATAGCTAAAATGAGAGATTATAAACATGTTGCATAAAGAAAATTTTTATTTATTTTGTTTTATTTTTTTATTTAGTTATTTATACCCTGCTCTTCAGCCACAACGCTATCAGATTGGCTTACAAATTGTTTTAAGCAATAGCAATTTATACATCTACACTGCAAGAAGCAGCTTCCAATGTGTAAATGCAATGAATAATAGTGTTAAATTACTGACATGTGTTCTACAGAGGTAGGACCACATTCCCTGAACACCCCAATTATTTTCTTTTCTACTCTCTTTCTTCTGTGTTTTTTTCCACACAAAGGATTAAGTAGCAACACCTAAAATGGAAAAAAGAAACCTCCAGGTAAGAATGATTTCCATCTTCATTCTGAAATCTATGAAATGCTCCTCAGAAGAAGGTATCTTCACCACTTCTTAATACAATAGTCTCTTCCCCACTTTCTTAGCACAACAATCCTGTGAGGTAGGGCAGGCTGAGAGACAGGGTGATTGTCACAGTATCACTCAGAGGAGTTAGATAGCTCAGTGGGAACTAGCATCTGGATTTCACAAGTCTCAGGCTACCAATGCACCTCCCTAGCTCTCTCTTTTTCAAATTGTATTTATTTTCTGTTTCAGGCCATTCAAAAAATGGCCCAAAATATGGGTGGGAGACTTAACAATAATTCACAATATTCATTGGTAATCATCAAAATATCTCAGTAGACAAGATGAATTCCTCCTCTTCTTTTTTTTAAGAAAAAGAGAAAAACCAAACAAAACTTTAATATCATTTTTGTTTATCAGAAATACAGTTTTGGAAGTTGTGGCCAAGGAGTTATTCAGTGAAGCATCTTGAAAGCAGAGGTAGTTAGCCAATGCTTTGAAAAGGATGCCTTTCCCCTAGCCTTATGACTAAACTAATACCCAGTGGCTCCAGTCCTGAAGCCTGGTTAATACATCTGTCCAGAACACATAATTACATGGTCATAACATTTCCCCGGCCACCAGCCAACAAACCAATCAGCATTTTTCTCAAACTCATGAGAATTTTTGCTGTGTCAAGCTGTTTGATCTTTACGTAGTTTAAAAAAAACGCACAATATTGAGGGATACCACACTGGAAGATTTTAATTTAACATACTTTCTCATGAAAATTACACTTAAAAAGAAACAGTTGGTTGTTGTGGGGAGGGGCATCAATGAAGTTGAAATTTTTATTCTATTTTTGGCAATTAGCTTATATTGCTGTTTCCTTGATATAATTTTACGAAAAGTTACAATGAGATATACAGATCTTGCTTTTAAATTCTTCCACAATTCTGTTCAACTTTACTTGGAATGAAAGCCAACTGCTTTTCAGAAGACTTACTCCCATAAAAACCTGCATAGGATAAAAGTCTTAAGTTCATCCAATGAAATTTCCTGAAATAAAACACTTTTGTGAGTTGATATACGGAAACATTTAGCCATTTCTACTACTGTATACTCTTAATCTTGGATTCAAACCTACAGTGTGCAATAATGGCTTGACATGTAAGAATTTTATATTAAGTGTCATTTGGGAAATATCAAGTCACCAGGGAACAACAGAGTCAACATCAGGGAGTTAACAACAGGGAACACAATTCCCTGTGCTCTCTGCATTCTCAGATTTCTGATTTTCATAATGTTGTTTCATAAACCCAACCTATTGCCACTGTCATTGAAGAAGTAAATTGCTGAAGTAAGCCACGAGTTACCAAACAATTTGCTATCTGTCTTATCTTTAGTAAAAATCTAACTGATACGAGTATTAGAAGTGGGGACTTTTGGTGGTGGCTCCATAATTGAGGAATTCTCTCCCCTTGTTTGTCTGCCAAGCTCTCTCCCTTGCCTTCTTATGATGACAATTTCTACAAATCTTTCTGCTGTCTTGGTTTCAATTTAATGCTGCTGTATTTGTATTTGTATTTTTTATACATTCTTAATTTATACAGTATTCTAATCTAAAATTAAATTGTGCTTTCTTGTTATAGTTGTAAAAAGTGGCTGGCATCCTGTTTGTGAATTATGGCTAAGTCCATTGCAACTCACTTTTTTTTGGTTGTGGCAGAGATGGAATTCTCCAATGAAAATCTCCTCCAAAGTCTACCTTATACACAGCACAGACTCTCCAACACAACAATTTCTGTGTTGACACAGAGCAGGGGGACGAATGGTGATGCATCCAGCTATTTTACTCAGCTGGATATGCTGTAAAGCCACCTTGAGTCCCATTGGTGGAAAAAATGCGGGATAGAAATGAATAAAATAATAATAATATAACAATAATAAAGATGTCATATGCAGGGACATCCCAAGGACCCTGGTGGTGTCTTCAGATGCTTGTTTCAGCATATCCATCTACAGGAAAATAGCTGGATGCATCCCCACTCACCCCCTAGCTCTTCAACAACACAAAAACGGCCATCAGGCAATGTGTGTGCATGTGCTGCTTACAAGGTGAGTTTTGGAGTGCTAGAATTATGAGAAGGAGCTACATTTACATGCTAGATATGTGTATCCTGATGCAAGATCTGAGCTAAAATTTTCATAAGCCAGTTATTTGTTTAGAAAATCAGTGAAATGTAACATTGCTCAAACAGGAGATGACTATCAAAATGGTTGTTTTATCTCCCTACCACCACCTGCTACAGCTCCCTGTGCCTCCTGAAAAGCCTCTCCAGGAGGTTTCAGGGAACCATTGAAACACTGTGTGTTGTGTAGCATGGGGAATATCTCGCGATATTTCATGGGATTTCAAAGGAGGAAGTGAATGGAGCTCTGTTCACTTCCTCTTTCATTGCCGGAGCTGCCTTTGCCGGGATTGGAGGTAAGTGCGGGGTGGGGAGCGTTCTTTTACTGGTATAAAAATTGATTTTTTTTTTATGCCAGCAAAAGAACGCTTTGAAGTTATAGTCTGATAAAGTCCTTAGGACTTTTTCAGACACCCCTTATTGCGCAAGAAGCCTCCGTAACAGCAACGAAGCTGCTGCATGGCAAGAGGTCCGTTTCGGACGATGCCATTCCTCTCTCAGCATCATCCATGACTGTTCCAGGTAGGATTGAGGGCGGCTGTGCCATTTTTTATTCATGAACAACTTCTGTGAGTAAAAAATGGTGCGGTCACCCTCAATCCTACCAGGAACAGTCACGGATGATGCCGAGAGAGGGATGGCGTCATCTGAAATGGACCCCCTGCCCTGCAGTAGCTTCGTTGCTGTTACGGAAGCTTCTTGCGTGGTAAGGGGCATCTGAAAGAGTCCTTAGTCTCAAAGGCACTACAAGATCCCTTTGCATATTGACTTTGGGTGATACTCCCCTCCCACTGCAACTCCACTAAGACACCACCTATACAGTTCAGCATGTCTTCCCAGTATATGCAGGAGGGAGTGGGGAAGGAAATTATATATTGCATGAGCTACCTTCCATTGGATTTCATGTAAAATAAATAAGTAAATAAATATTACATCCCATAAGACATCTTGGGACTGGAAATGCACTTAGACTGATTATGAATCATTGATATGAATCAATGACTAATTTCATCATTCTCATGAGTAAGTACCAGATGAACCACACTGTGATTTGTAAATAAACCATATAGAACTGATGTAGATTTGTAGATGTAACCATCTTTAGTTGACTCACTTTCTTTTAAACCAGTTTCCCACCCTTTTGGGCTTAATGGGATTTTACTAATAACATTTATTACATGTTAGCAAACTCTACAAGACTTCAACTGATAAACTAATAGCTCCAAAGCAATCTTACTGAAGTCTACTCTGTCAAAAAGGGCTTGGTGATTACGGTGCCTTTTGGAAATTTACTTTAGGAAATAATTGCTTGAGATATTTTATTTACACTTGAAAAATAAAAATTAAATTAAATGTATAATATACCAAGCAGATGTGGTTGAGTGCATGAAATTTACATTCTTTAATGCTGTAGTGAAATGGCTAATGAGCAACAAGCCAAGAAATGATATCATTCATAGACAATGGCTAATCTGAAACACTGAAAGAGAGAAGCTAATATGACTAGTGTTATGTGATCTTAAATGAAAGGTCCAGGAAGAGGGAAAAGTTTCATGGGGGAAATCCATGCTTTCTACTATTAAAAAAAAAAAAACTGTTAGAGTAGAATATTTTCCCCCCTGTCAGGTATGTAAACAGTATTGCTTGATCTACTCTCTCTCTCTCTCTCTCTCTCTCTCTCTCTCTCTCTCTCTCATTTTTGTTTTAAAGATGCACTATTTTAGATTTGTATTTGGGTCACGCATTTCATCCAAACATTCAGGGTGATTTATGTAGGATTTAAACATTTTAGTTTCACATAATCTAGGAAAAAGGTTTTGCATTGTAGCATAGTGTGATGTAGTGGTTTAAAGTGTTGGGCTGGAACTTGGTATATCCAGATTCAAGTCTGGACTGAGCCACGACACTCACTGTGTGCACATGGACCAGCCAGTCTCTTGTGATCAGAGCTTTGTTTTTTTGCTGTTTTTTTTTTTTGGACTGTGACTCTAAGGCCCTGTTTACACGGCAAAATATTCCCTTAAACAAATCGCTAAGATTCCTAATTGTTCCCACACATTGCACCACAGTATTGCCTCATTCAGAAGGGGGGAGCTCAAAAACTCAGTGTGTGATAGGGGATTTCACTACTTTTCCTGACTTTTTTGAAAACTAGTGTGACTTAGCACACTTTCGATTGTGTGAACTGCCATTTCGCTAAGGGCTATGTGAACTACCCGATACAATCACAGCAGAGCTGAGCTGTGATTGGTTGGGCTGTCCAAGGAGGGGGTGGACTTGCAAGAGATGGAGGAGCCTCAAATGAAAAGATCCATCCACTGTTTTTTCCATCCATGGAAAAGATCCAGCCAGTACTATCCCCATCCCAATCACGTAGCTGTCTGCCTCCTGGCTTGCTTGGCTGCTGGGGTGGAGGAATCCCCAGTTAGCCTTTTCCCGTCTGTGTGTGTGTGTTCGTTCCCTCACCCTGCTGAGATCCCATTTCTGTGTGTGAGAAGAGAGCGAGAGGGGGGGGACAGTGGGTGAGGGGAAGGGGGGCTTGACTGGGGATGGCTTCTCGGCTGACACTCCCTGCTAAAGGAATAAAAATTAGTAGACATTCCTCTGGTAATCAAAGGAAAGCTGCCAGCACTTTCTCTCTCTCTCTCTCTTTCCCTCACTCCCTCACAGCTCCTCAACAACTTCCCCCAATGTGCTTGGGAGGCCACTCCCCACCTCTGTCTGTGTGAATTACAAAGCGGAAAACTAAACAGATCAACCAATTTAGCACTAAATCATGTGAACTATGCAGCACTGGTGTAAAACTGCGATAAAGCGCAAACTACCGCAATAAAAACTGCCGTGTAACTGAGCTCTAAGAATTGCCTAAGCACCATGGCCAGTGACCATGTAATTCCTGCAGTTGTTGTCCAAACAAAGAAATGTTTCCAATGTCTGAGCGTAACCTACCTCACTGGGTTGTTGTGAGGATAAAGCTGTGGAGGTACAAGCCTCCACAGCAGAAGAAAGGCAAGATATAAATGTAAGTACTAAATAACATGGAAATAAATGTATACTCATATTGTTTCCACCATGTATGTGTTTCCACCATGTTTGGAAGACACCTCGGCCCACCACTAGTTAAATAAAAGTACCTGTATTTCTTCTTCTTCTTCTTTTTTTAACTTTGCTTGCCCCAAAATGAACATGGGGGCATTTCCACCAGATTATTTTTTGGGGGGAAATGAGCCAATTTATGCTCAGGAGAGGCCTTTTCTGAAACAAACAAACAAACAAACAAACAAACAAACGACTTCTGCTTACTTCTGGTTAAAAAGGGCCTCTCCTGGGCCCAAAAACATACTGAGAATGCCCCCCATGTCCCCAGAGGCTATTTGGGGGCAATTAATTATTATTATTATTTGCAGGAGTGGGTGCAGGGGGAGGGAGTGACAACCTCCAAGATCTCCTGGGCGGCTAATGTGGCCCCTACCCTTCCATAGTCACCTATCCCTTGTATAGAGCAAAAAAAAAAAAAAAAAATTAAGAGAATTCCAAAGTTTTTCCTTGGTTTTTTGGGGGGGCTGTGAGGCCGTGTTCTGGAATAGTTTCTTTCTGACGTTTCGCCTGCAGAACATGGTCTCACAGCCTGAAAAAAAACCAAGGAAAATCTTTGGATGCCGGCCATGAAAGCCTTCGACTTCACATTGAATTCCAAAGTGTTTGTTCAGGGTTAATTGATGGATTGGGCCTTTGTTTGAATTCCATTAACACACCAAGTCTGGTGACAATGATAAAGAAAATATATTTGTATAGCATTAACCTACAAACTCATATATGAACACACACAGACACACACATTTTGTCATAAGTTATTTTGAATACCAGACACTTCAGGACTCAGAGCATCATCCTGTCTCTGTTCAGCTATAGATGGCTTCAGGTTGTCATTATATTCATTCATCTGAAAAATAAGTTCTGAAATGCTGGAGGCATGTACCACATATTTGCCCGCCCAGTATGGTTGGAGTACAAAGAGCACATGCAGTCTACGTTTTTATCTTTAACTTCCTGGTTGTTTCGTGTGTGCATATTTAGGTGTGGGGGATGAAATAGTAAACTCGTTATGCAATCAGAAATCTATACAGTCCTATATATTTGGGGACATTTGTTAGCACTCACAATATGGAAGAAAATCACTATCTTAAATCTGTGTTGAAATACACATTTGGCCAAATATGGGCCACAAGCTTATGGGTGAGCTATGCATTTTGGATGAACTTTGAACACTGTTTTTGATACTCCATATATCCATCCTTTCATGTGGGAAATGCATGGAACCACAGGGAATATACATTACACTCTTTACAATCTAGGCATCTGGCTGCTCTACATATTATTGCTTCCTTAGTATAACAAGGAAAGTAATGAAAAATGATATAAGGAATATGGATGAAACAGAACCTCTGGAGCTAGGAAATTAAGCATAAATTGAGGAGAGGTAAAATGTTCACTACTCATTTAGGGACTGATCCAACTCCCATTAACATCATTGGGGGAAATCCTCAGTAGACTTGGTGGAAGTAGCTTTGTGACAATATAGAAACATATTGCAGGGAAATTACACACAGTGAACCATGGCATGAGTTTGTATGCTTTAGTTTTTCCAGGCATGGGAAGCTGAGCACTTTCCCACTTGCTAGAACAATAACTCAGACAAGTAAACATAATCCCTCAACACACCATGACCAGTATTGAGGGTGGACTCTGAGGCAAAGCGATTAATGAAATTTCCTTAGAAGCACCGTAAGAGCCAAGATAACTTGGAGCTCACAGAGCCATCTGAGCAGTTGACTTATGCTTCATCCCGACATGGGATATGTGAGAGAGGATTGTGCAAGGTATTTACAGCAGGGCTGGCCATACTGTTAGGCAAAGCAAGGTAGTTGTATCAGGTGGCAGATGTTGTGAGACGGCAGCAAGATGGCAGAGGAGCACACAATCTTCACCATAGGCACATCTACATGAGGGGAAAAAATCCTAAAATACCTCATAGTATTGGCATCTCGCAGCAGCAGCAACATGTCTAAACAGCTTTTCTGGCCTTGGAAGTCCCCATAAGCCTCACATTCTTGATAGCGGCCATGAGTGATTTACTCTCATTAGTTCTTCACTGCCACCAGTTTGTTTGTTTTTTTAAAAAGTCATCCCAAGATTTGCTGGTGCAATAGAGCGATTCTCCAATTTTATAAGAAAGTGAAACAGAAAATATTGACTCTTTTTATTGCTTTAGTGAGAGATTGCTAAGGTGAAAATCCAACATGGTGGCAGTGGGGGCTCACCTTCCTAGCAAGCCCTGCCCTCACTCTTACCCACCCAATCAGCTTTGTGCTTCCCTTCAAGGTTTTTATTGTTCTATATTCCAAACGAGCAAAAATGCACACCCACCTCGTGATTTGTGAGAAATTACGGGAAATCTGTGAAGGCTTTTACCCCGTTGTTTTTGCTAGTTTGGGCCCCCATTCTTCTGAATAGTGTGGATTGGTGCTAGATCCTGTATAGACAGGTAGGATTCCCATAGAATGCCAGTGAATTCTATGAGGGGTATTTTCACCATTTAGACAGGCCCCGTGACTCCTTAGCTAGCCGCTGCCTTTAGGTGGAGGATCCAGTCTGACTGCCAGTGTTGAAGAAATCTACAACTAATGGTCTAGTTGTACATTCTAAGTGTTCATGGAATGGGGGGTAGGAAACCTTGTTCTTCACTGCAACAATAAAATATATTGGGTGATCTCTGGTTTATTTGTCGGTTCTCCCACTGATTCAGCATCATGTATGGTCTGGCCTGCTTTTGGGTCTGAACTTTTGTCTCCTTAACTGTCTCCCTGTAACTTTAGAACAAACAATAATCAGAGTCCAAGTGGTGACTCTAACCATGGGCTCATCTACAAGGGACCAGGATATGCCAGCTTCCCATGGATGAGGCCCGTTGTTCCTCTGTTACTGCTTCTAAATGGGTTAGAGTCTAGACGGGCACATCGACCTGTCACTGCAGCCACCATTGTCTTCCGTGCTGTTCTGGAAGGCAGAAGCTGGCCTGCAATATGTGACCAAGGCCCCTTGCATGTGACCAGCTTTGGACACATGCTGCAGGACTCCTTCCTGCTTCAGACAGAGCCAGGGAGACCAGCAGAAGCAGTGAGGACCAGCCTGTTTCTTCCTGGCAGGAATAGATTAAAAGTGTTTTTTAAAAACCTGGTAAAGGGTCCTACCCTGTCTTTGCCCAGTCTGAAACCTGTATCTGCCCCAGGGGTGGTGAGGACTGCCTGGGGGAAGAATGGGGCAAATGTCCTGCATCATCAGGACTGCAGGGCTCTAAAATGGGGGCATGATGGAGTATATTGCTCATCTAGACAAGCCCCATGTTACTTTTCTCTCCTCACATGAATCCTGTTCCATCTTTCCCTGATGAAGAAGCTAGTGAGCTTTGAAAACTAGCAATTTATTGTGGCTTCCGGTTGGTTATGGCGGAGCAAACGGACCTCCACTGAGGAGCTCTCAGGGAGATCCAGCCTAGCGTGGTGGTCACCTGGACTTTTGAACATCAAAAGTGGGTGAAAAATTTCTCCCTGGCATGGGAGAATCGGAGGGGCTCTCGGAGATCTATTCCCTGACCAGCACCCCTGGAGATTGGACACAGACAGCAGATCATCAGGAGGAAAGGAGCGGAGGGGATCGGAGCTTGGCACCACCGCGTGAGTGAAGCTGAGGCTTGTTCCCAGCATAAGCCCAGCCACTAATTTTAAAATAAAAAACTTTGCAACAACTAAGACACATATAGGTATTCGGTCAGATCCAGTGTATATTTGCATCCCCGATTGAAGTTTGATGGATGCGAGCAGCCAAAAAGACTGTCAGTGAGCTATTATATAACTGAGAGACTCTGAGCTACATATAGAAGGAAAAATATAACAGAGATCTAAGAGATTTAAGAGAAAAGAAAAAAAGATACAAGGAGAGAGAAACTGTTATAGAGAGGAAGCAATGCATGATTTCCACCTATTTTGTGCTTTCCTTTTTAAAATCTCTTCTAAACTGCAACAGGAAGAGAAAGAACTGAAAGTACTGAAGTGATAAAATGGAGTCAGAGTAAGAATGGAATGGATACTCTGTTTCTCCTTTGCTGAACATTGCTACATAAGATAAAAGTATAAATGTACTTTCTGCTCTCTTGCCCAGGATTTCTTTTTTTATTTTGTTTTGTTCTGTCTAAAGGATAATAGAATTTATTTCCCTGTATAGACTGCCACTCTCTCATGTTGATCTCCACCTGGCGGCTGTGGATTTAAAATCAAATCTAAAACTAAGACTGAACTGAGTTAGCATTTTGTGCAGTTGCCATTGCTGCAAAAGGACTCTGTCTGAGAACAGACATGTGGAGAGCATAAAATAAGAAAGGGAAAAAAGAAAACCTTGGAAACTTAAATGTAAGATTGACGGACAGAAACTTTAGAGGGTGATTTGAAATCAATGACTGTGATTTAGACTGGAGTAATATAGTATAAATCTGAAATATAACCCCTATAAATTGAGAGAGACTAACATAAGGCTAGAACACTGACACGGATGGAGACACATTTAAAGAGACAGGTCAGCTACAGAGAAAGTGATTTAAAGTGAGTAAGTAGACAAGAATAGAAAGGAGAAAATCTGTTTAAATTGTCTGCCTGAAATGTCTATAGAGAGGCATAGGATGGCAACTGACTGGAGAAAGGCAGGAAGAACTGAAGGGAACAGAGAGACTATAAGGAACGGCCAAGTAGAAGAAACTTTGTATCTGAAGAGAGGAAGAGGGTGAATAGAATATAAGACGTTAATATTGCAAAGAAGGGAATATACATAATATACATAAAAAAATAAAGGGGAGAGTAAAGAAAAGGTCAGGAGGTTGGAGGTGGGGGATCGGGGCAAGGTTGGGAGGCTAGAGGTGGGGGATCGGGGCCGGGATTGCTAAGAATGAAGACTCAAAAGGGTGAAGGTAGGTGAGGGTGGGGGAAGAGAGAGACTGAGGTGATAGGCAATGTAAAACAAGAAGGGGGAAGGGAATGGGAATGGGAAGGGTTGGGGAGAGGGAGGGGAATTTAAGGAGAAGGGAGAAGAAGTGTGAGCAAAGGAGAAGGGGAGAAAGGGAAGGAACCGAAAAGGGACGGAGGGTAATTCAAAAGAAAGGAAAGGGGAGAAAAAGGTGGAACAGCAATTTGGTGAAAACATGAAGAGGAGGGAAAGTTAGATAGCGTTATGCTGATAAAATCGAAAGAGGAAATCGGAAAGGAAAGGAGGTAGGAGATAAAAGGGCATCGGAGAAAGGAGGCTAGGAGGTGATAGAAAGTGATAGAAGCTGGGGGAGGTTGACAAAGGGTAAGAGGACGGGTAGGGAGGTTAGAGGTTAGAGAGCAGGAGTGGTGATAGAGAAAGCAGGAGGGGGAAGGGGTAGAGTAAGGAGAGAGAGAAAGGGGTTAGAAAGTGAGAAGAACAGGTGGGATAAGAGAAATTGGGAAGAGAGGCTGGAGACAGCAGAATTACAAATAAGAAAAGAGTGGGGGAAAGAAACCTAAGAGTGGCATTATTGCTTGAATAAACTGTTAAAGGGTTAAAACAACAAATATAACTAACTGATAAAATTTGAAACATTTGTTATACATAGGGGTACACAAAATATATAATATATGAAGCATATATTTTTGACTTGGATAGACTTGGATAGAGGGTGGATAGATATTCTAGATATTAACTTAGAACAATTGAGGAAAATTAACTATTTAAATTGAATTAATATTGAATATTTGCTCTGTCTCTAGATATTAACTTAGAATAACTGTGGAAAGTTAACTATCTATATTGAATTTATAAATTGAATATTGGTTCTCCCTCTTCCCTGTTTCTTTTTTCTCTTTTTTCTTCTTCTTCTCCCCTCCTCTTTTTTCTTCCTTCTTTTTTCCTTTTCTTTATTTTTTCATTTCTTCTTTTTCTCCTTTTCTCTTTTCTTTTTTTCCTCCCATAAGTTGATTAGAATGACTAATTTGAATAACTTGAGTATTTAATAATACAGAGGCGGGAAATACAAAAATTGAATAACAGACAATTGACATTCCAGTCTCTCTTATCTCTCTTATTTGAAGTTTTTTAAACTCAAGATTATGAATTGAAATCTTAATTAAGAGTGGATTGAGAATACAAATACAAAAAATAACAACAAAATCATAAAAAAAATGAAGTGTGTCACAAAAGAAGGGGATAGACAGAGAAGGGACAGAGGGAGGAGAAGGGGGAGGGGAGAGGGGGAGAGTAGATTAAAATAGGAGAAGGAAGAGGAGGGGAGAAGAATAATGACAAAGAAAATACCAACACAAGGAACAACACAAACAACAAGAAGACCATCAATTGAACGCAGCCACCAAAGTCCACTTTCAATTATAGAGAAAATAAGGCTTATGAGAGTTGAATTCAAAGAAATGAGATCTGAACTTAAACAAGACATGAAAAGAGAACTCAAGGGAGTTAAAGAACCCATAGAAAAAGTGATAGAAGATTCCAGACAGCTTAAAGAAAAAGTTACAGAGATAGAAGGCAAAATAGAAAAATTGGAAGTCAAGACAGAAAATATGGAAGCAATACAAGAGCAGGAACAAGACGAAAGAGCACTGGAAGAACTAAGATGGAGAGAGACCTACATTAAGATAAGAAGACTCAAAGAACAGAAAGATGAAGACTTGTATAAAATATTGATTCCAAAACTGGCTAAATTTAACTGGCTAAATTTAAGACTAAGTCACAATTTGATTGGGAAATTGACAAAATTTATAGGATATCATCTAGAATTGCCAAATGAAGTTTACAAAGGGATGTGATAGTGTACTTCGTTCAGAAAAAAACTAGAGATTTAATACTTCAGAAGAATGTTGAACAAAGGTTTCAAATAGAAGGTAAAGAAATAATGATTTTTAAAGACATTCCCTTGAGAATCCTAAAAAAAAGGAAAAACTACAATTTATTAACGACAGAACTACGGAAAAATGGAATACGTTATAGATGGGAGAGGCTGGAAGGAATAACATTCAGATTTAAACAGAAAAACTTCAAAATAAACACCTTACAAAAAGCAGAGGAATTTCTGGAAAAATACAAAAAAGACCTAAGAAGAAAACATGGAGACGACAAAGAAACAAGGAATGAAACAGAGGGAGAGAGAGGATAGGAGGAAAATGGATTAGATGGTAGGGAAGAGGAAGAAGAACCAGATCAAGAGGAGAAAGACAAAGAAGATGAAGAGGAATTAATGGGAGATTAAACTCGATAGAAAGGAAAGGAAAGGAGATAAACATATCAAAATGAGTAAGAAAACTATAACGTGGAATGTGAATGGATTAAACATACCAGAGAAAAGTAGGAAAATATTTCATTTCTTGGAAAAGGAAAAACTGGACATAATATGCTTACAGGAGACACATAAAAAACAAGAAGACATACAGCTACTTAAAAACAAGAAATTGGGTAGAGAGTTTGTGTCAGTGGCCAAAGAGAAAAACAAAGGAGTGGTGATATACACAAAACAGGAAATCCAAGCAGAAGAATTATTCAATGACCCAGATGGAAATTACATTGGAATAGAAGGAATTGTACAACAAAGGAAGACATTAAATATCAGATTATATGCACCATTAGACAAGAAAAGTGAATTTTATCAAAAACTCATGGGGAAAAAATTGGACTTTGATCATGAGAAACTGTTGATCTGTGGGGATTGTAATGGAGTAATTTCTCCAAAAACAGACAGGAAATCACTAAAGAAGGTGAAAGGGACCAAGGGAAATTACCAAAATCATTCGAAGCTATGACAGAAAACTTATCATTGGTGGACATTTGGAGATTCAAATATGAAAATGCTAGGAATTACACCTTTTTCCCCCGAAAGACACAATTCCTTTTCAGGAATAGATTTTTTTATGGTATCCCAAAACATGTGCAAAAATGTGCATAAAATAGAAATTCTCCCAAGAATTTGGACGGACCATAATGCAGTAATATTGATGATAAAGGAAAGGAAAAAAGAATACAACTGGAGATTAAACAATTGTTTACTACAGAGAGAAGATGTAATAGAGAAAGCAAAACAAATGCTACAATGGTATTTCGAAGAAAATCTGAATAACGAATCTGATGTAATTACAGTGTGGGAAGCATCGAAGGCAGTTATGTGAGGTTTTTTAATTCATTTTTTTTAAATAAATACGAAGAAAATGGTGAGGACCCAAAAAATTAAAGAGGATATAAGACAGAAAGAAAAACAACTTCAAAAAGACCTAGCTAAGAAAGAGATTGTTACAGAAATTAAACTTTTACAGAAGCAATTATCAATGGAGACAATGGAGGAACTACAGAAAAAAATTCAGTTTATAAAACAGATACAATTCGAGCAAACAAATAAGCTGGGGATGATGGCTTGTGTATGAACTTGGAAAACTAAAAGACAAAAATTATATTGCAAAAGTGAAGGAAGGAGAAGAAATTTTCTCTGAGAAAGAGAAAATAAAGAGAAGCTTCAGGGACTATTTTGCAGAATTATATGGGAAGCGTAACTTACAAAGAGGGAAAATACAAACCTTTTTAAAGAAACAAAATCTGCCTAAATTTACAAAAACAAACAAACAAACAAACAAAAACCAAGAGCAAAGCATAAATCAACCAATAACAATAATGGAAATTGCAGAAGCTATAAGAAAATTAGAAGCGGGGAAGGTGCCAGGCCCAGATGGGTTCACTCCAAAATATTACAAAATTATGGAAGACCAACTGCTACTGCCATTGAAGAAAACACTAGAATCAATCAGAAAAGGAAGGTATCCTAAAACATGGGAAGAGGCCAATATTACACAATTTTGAAAGAAAATAGAGACCCACAAGAACCAAAGAACTATGGACCAATATCCTTGTTGAATGTCGACTATAAAATATTCATGAATATATTAGCTTACAGACTGAAAAAGGAATTGGCAGAATGGATTGAGGAAGAGCAAAGAGGCTTTTTACCAGGAAGATACCTGAGAGACAACACCAGACATGTACTAAATTTGATAGAATATGCTGAGAATCATAGGGACAAAAAATTGGCACTGATCTTCCTAGATATAGAAAAGGCCTTCGACAACGTTAAATGGTCAACAATATATGAGATTCTAAATAACATAAATGCAGGCCCGAAATTTATAGAATGGATAAAGGCGATCTACAATACTAAAATGGCGAAATTAATAATTAACGAAGAAAATACAAAAGAATTGCAAATTCGGAAAGGTACAAGGCAGGGATGTCCTCTATCCCCTCTCCTATTTATAATAATTATGGCATTATTAAGTAAAAGAATCAAGGAAGAAGTCACAATAAGAGGCATTAAAATTGGGAAAATACAATACAAACTGAGAATGTATGAGGATTATTTGGTTATCTCATTAGGCGAACCAGTTAAAGGAATAGTCACATTATTAACAGTCCTGGAAGAATCTGAATTACTGACTGGGCTGAAAGTAAGCAAAGAAAAAACAGTATTCATCACCAAAAACATGACAAAGAAAGAAGAAATGGAACTAATGGAAATTTCAGGGTGGAAAGTGGTCAAGAAAGTATGATATTTAGGAACTGCAATAACAAATAAGAATTCTGATTTGTTTCAAAACAATTACAAGAAAATTTGGTCAGAAATCAAGAAAGACATGAAACATTGGCAAAATCTGAAACTTACATTCCTAGGCAAAATTGCGACAGTTAAAATGAATGTACTACCAAAATTACTGTTCTTATTTCAAATGATTCCAATCATACACAACGAAAAAGTGTTCAAAGAATGGCAATTGGATATTTCAAAATATATTTGGTCAGGGAAAAAAATCTAGAGTTAAGATGAAGGTAATACAGGACTCCAAAGAAAGAGGTGGTTTGAATATTCCAAATTTAAATATTTATTATGAGGTATGCTGCCTGCTTTGGATTAAAGATTGGGCTACATTGGAAGATGACAAATTGCTAAAGTTGGAAGGAGACAAAAATCGGTTTGGCTGGCATGCATATTTATTCTATAATAAAGATAAAGCAAATAAGGATTTCAATAATCATGTCAACAGAAAGGCTCTTTTAAAAATCTGGAAAAAATATAAGAATAGACTGTGCCAAAAAATACCACTTTGGGCATCTCCGCATGAAGCCCTATATAGTTGAGAAGGAGTGCCAACACATAAATGGATTCTGTACAAAGATATACTGCTGGTAGAAGGAAATTACCATAGGATTAAAACTCAGGAAGAAATGGGGAAAGAAGACGTTATGTGTCATTGGTATCTATACAGACAGATAAAAGAAAGATACAGAATTGACATGAAGTTGGAAGGTATTGAAACCACAAAATCTGAATGGGAAAAAATAAGACAGGTTGGAAACAAAAATATGATTTCAATATTCTATAAATTAATACTAAAATGGGACCCGGAGGAAGAAGTAATAAAGCAAAACATGATAAGATAGACAAAACATGATAAGATGGGCACAAAATATTGGTCATCCAATTGAACTAAATCAGTGGGAAAAATGTGGACAACAAGGATAAAATATAGATTGTCACAGAATATTAGAGAAAATATATACAATGTACTTCAGGTGGCACTTGTCTCCAAGTAAACTGGCAAAAATGTATAGAAATGTGAAATCAAATTGCTGGAAATACGAAGAAAAAAAATGGAACATTCTTCCACCTCTGGTGGAGCTGCGGAGAGGCTAAAAAATACTGGCTACAAATACAGAGGATAATCCAAGATATTTTGAAAATTACTTTCCCTCTGAAACCAGAAATATTCCTTTTGGTAATGATTGATGAAGATTTAGAAAAAAAGAATGGAAAAATGATATTTTACATGCTGCTAGAATAGCATTCACTAGCAAATGGAAACAAAAAGAATTACCCTCAATGGATCAATGGTTGGAGAAATTACTTGAGATGTTGGAGATGGATAAAGTTATCAATGTTACTCAAAGGGAGAAATACAGGAAAATTTGCGAAAGACTGGACTATGTTATCAAATTATTTGAAGGTAAAATTAAACAATTCTATAATCCAATGAGAACCGAAGACTAGATTAAAGAAAGAAAGAAAATATGTAAACAAGTAGGAAAGTACATTTATATGTATATAGATATATGTATCAAAATATACAGATGTGTGTATATATACACGCAGGTAGATACGACTACGGATAAACAGGGGAAGGAGATAAGATATATATAAGACAATCCAAAGCAAGGAATAAAAGATATCACATCTTAACCTCTTTTGCAACAACAATAATGCAGAAGAGAAGGAGAAAAGAAATTGGGGGGGGGCACAAAATACCAAAAATATGCATATTATTATACATTGAATCTTTAAATTTTAAAATAAGATGAAATAAGAATAAGTAACGAAGGAGACTTATTCCTGCCAGTTTCCTGCCAGGGAGAAGAAAGAGAGCAGCTTCTGGACAGCCAGTTTCCTGCCAGTTCCCAGGCCAGTTTCCTGCCAGGGAGAAGAAGGAGAGCAGCTTCTGAACGCCCATTTTGACTGGGGAGATTGAAATTCAGTGACCAAACAAAAATACAGCATACCTAAAAGTACAGCTTAGCGTTCTCAGCATTACCTAAGAGTTCTTAGATTACCTAAAAGCTCTCACCATGGACACTGAGGGGACTGCGGCAGTCACTTGCAACACTTGTGCAATGTTTGTCTTCTTGTCTACAGACATGGAGAACTTCACATGCACCAAGTGCAAGTTGGTAGCCCTCTTGAAGGAGAAAGTCCAGCAGCTGGAGACACGGGTAGCTACACTTCAACTGATTTGTGTCTCAAGAATTTGATCAGGAGGCTTTAAACTGAGTCAAATGGAGGAGGGAGACAGTATTCTGGAAGGCAAAAGGGCTGGAGAAAATAGTCAAACTGTCATAGAGGGAACAAGGCAAACAGCACAAGGACCCAATAGTGGGAGGCAAAAAAACTTGCACAGGCAGCAAGTAAAGGGAACACATGGTCTTAGATGTCTCTACACTAATGCACAGAGCATGGGAAATAAGCAAGATGAACTTGAACTCCTAGCACTACAAAACAAATATGATATAATAGGCATTACTGAAACCTGGTGGGATGAGTCACATGATTGGAATGTAGGAATAGAGGGGTATAACCTTTATAAGAGAAACAGGCCAAACAGGAAAGGAGGAGGAACAGCATTATATGTCAAGGATATTTACACCAGTGAAGAGATCCATGACATCAATACTGGAAGCCAGGTGGAGAGCATCTGGATAAAAATTAAAGGGGAGGGAAACAACAGGGATGTTATTGTGGGACTCTACTACAGACACCCAAGTCAGACAGAGTAATTGGATGATGCCTTTCTATAACAGATGAACGCACATGCAGAAAGGAGAGATGTAGTAGTGATGGGTGACTTCAACTATCCTGATATTTGCTGGCAATCTAATTCAACCAAAACATCAAGGTCTAGCAAATTCCTAACTTGTCTGGAAGACAATTTCATGGTCCAAAAGGTGGAAGAGGCAACAAGGGGGTTAGCTATTTTAGATCTGATCCTAACCAACAGAGATGACCTGGTTAATGGGGGGCAAGTGGTGGGATCTTAGATGAGAGTGATCATGTTCTCCTGGAGTTTGTTAAACAATGGAAAGGAGAAGCCAGGCATAGTCAGACATGCATTCTTGACTTTAGGAGAGCTGATTTCAATAAACTCAGGGAAATACTGGGGGTGATCCCATGGTCAGGAATACTAAAAGAGAAGAGACCTCAAGATGGATGGGACTTTCTCAAAAGGGAGATACTGAGGGCACAATTTCAAACAGTACCATTGAGGAAGAAAAATGGGAGGTGTCTCAAGAAACCAGGATGGATGACTAAAGAACTTTCAAAAGAGCTAATTTTTAAACGGAACATGTATAGGAAATGGAAAAAGGGGGAAATCACCAAAGAAGAATTCAAACAGATAGCGAACACGTGTAGGAGTAAAGTCAGAAAAGCTAAAGCACAGAATGAGCTCAGGCTTGCTAGGGAGGTTAAGAACAATAAAAAGGTTTTTTTGGGTATGTCCACAGCAAAAGGAGGAAGAAGGAAATGATAGGGCCACTATGTGGAGAAGATGGCAAAATGCTAACAGGGGACAGAGAAAAGGCAGAATTACTCAACACCTTCTTTGCCTCAGTGTTTTCAGAAAAGGAAAAGGAGGACCAACCTGAGGAGAATGGAACAGAGGACACAATAGGGGAAATCCAGCTCAAAATAAGTAAAGAGGTAGTACAGGAATACCTTCTTAATCTAAATGAATTTAAATCTCCAGGACCAGATGAACTACATCCAAGAATATTAAAAGAGCTGGCAAATATAATCTCAGAGTCATTGGCAATAATCTTTGAGAACTCCTGGAGAACAGGAGAAGTCCCAGCAGACTGGAGGAGGGCAAACGTTGTTCCCATCTTCAAAAAGGGGAAAAAAGAGGATCCCAACAATTATCGCCCAGTTAGTCTGACCTCAATACCAGGGATGATTCTATAGCAGATCATTAAACAGAGAGTCTGTGAACATTTAGAAGGCAATGCCATAATCACAAAAAGTCATGCCAGACTAATCTGATCTCTTTTTTTTTTTATAAAGTTACCAGCTTGGTAGATGAAGGGAACGCTGTGGATATCGCATACCTTGATTTCAGTAAGGCCTTTGACAAGGTTCCCCATGACATTCTTGCAAACAAGCTTGTAAAATGTGGGCTAGACAAGTTAACTGTTCAGTGGATTTGTAATTGGTTGACCGGCCAAACCCAAAGGGTGCTCAGCAGTGGCTGCTCTTCATCTTGGAAAGATGTGATCAGTGGGGTGCCACAGGGTTCTGTCCTGGGCCCAGTGCTATTCAACATTTTTATCAATGACTTGGATGAGGGAATTAGGGGCATACCTATCAAATTTGCAGATGACACCAAATTAGGAGGAGTAGCTAATACCCTAGAGGACAGGATCAAAATTTAGAATGACCTGGATAGACTGTAGAGCTGGGCCAAAGCTAACATAATAAAATTCAATATGGAGAAATGTAAAGTACTGCCCTTAGGGCAAAAAAATGAAATGCATAGATATAGGATGGGAGAGACCTGACTGAATGAGACTACGTGCAAAAGGGGTCTAGGAGTCCTAGTAGACCACAAGTTGAACATGAGCCAACAGTGTGATGTGGCAGCTAAAAAGGCCAATGCAATTTTGGGCTGTATCAATAGAGGTATAGTGTCTAGATCAAGGGAAGTAATAGTGCCGCTCTTTTCTGCCTTGGTCAGACCTTGCGTAGAATACTGTGTCCAGTTCTGGGCACCACAATTCAAAAAGGATATTGACAAGTTGGAGCATGTCCAGAGAAGGGCAACTAAAATGATGAAAGGCCTGGAAACCATGCCATATGAGGAAAGACTTAGGGAGCTGGGTATGTTTAGCCTGGAAAAAAGACGGTTAAGAGGCGATATGATAGCCCTGTTTAAGTATTTGAAGGGATGTCACACTGAGGATGGAACAGGCTTGTTTTCTGCTGCTCCAGAGACAGGAACACGGAGCAATGGATGCAAGCTCCAGGAACAGAGATTCCACCTCAACATTAGGAGGAACTTTTTGACAGTAAGAGCTGTTCGGCAGTGGAACACACTCCCTCGGAGCATGGTGGGGTCTCCTTCGTTGGAGGTCTTTAAACAGAGGCTGGATGGCCATCTGTCGGGGATGCTTTGATCAAGATTTCCTGCATGGCAGGGGGTTGGACTGGATGGCCCTCGTGGTCTCTTTGAACTCTATGATTCAGTGATTCTATGATTCTATGAGACAGAAGAAAAGGTTTTTATTTATTTTATATTCTCTTCATTCTTTATATATTTTTTATTACTTTTTATTTTTTATTCTTTTATTTTTTACTGAATAAATGATACAAACATTAATAATGGAAAAAATGATGCACAATAATAAAAATGGAAGTATGGAGAAAACGGATAGGAAGTCAAAGGGTGGAAGGTAAATGAGTAGAATGAATGCAAATAAACAAAAATGAAACGGAGAAAGAAAAAGACGGGATTTAGAAAATGAGATTGTAAGATTGAGAGATGGAAGAAAGATGGAAGAGTGTTACAAGAGATAAGAGAGATACCGGTAAATGTACAATAAGAACATATCTAAGTTATTTCTATGTATCCATATTTAAGTAAAGTTAAGAAATGTATGTAAACGATGAAAGGAAAGGAAATGGAGTATGTATGAATAATGTGTAAATTGTATACTGGAAAAGACTATGAATTTTTTTTTATTATTTTTTAAAAAGAAAGAAAACTAGCAATTTATTTTGGCACTTTCTGGTTGGCCAGCGAAAGGTATCATCAATGTGTATTTTGCTGTTTGAATTTATTCCTCTTAGAGCTGTTAAAGTATCTTGCTTGTATGTAGGAAAGGGCTGCACTAGGAATGCCTGTAGTTCATGGGTGGTCATGCTCTAAAGGTCATATAGTAATTTTGAGTTCTTCCCAACCCTCAGCATGCCACACCACTATCTCTTCACTTCACTAGAACTGACATTCTAGGAAGCAGAAATAATTTCCAGGTAGTTTAGGGGACTATTTTCTGTTACTTTGAGGTGAGGCTCTGGATGAAATTTTAAAGCAAAACTGCACTTTTCCAAGTGATTTTTCAGCTTTTAAAAAATTGCCAGAAATATTAGAGGTGGGTGAAAGGCAGTTTAAGACTTGGCAGGGATCTGGGGCCCCAGTGATCATACTGGGTCTCTCTCAAGGTCCACAAGCAGCCTGGAGGTGCATGGTTCTAAGCCCTGCTGTATATATATGCCTTTGTAATACTCTCACATTTTGATAAATGCTTGATAAATCTTGTAAGCCTGTTATCCATCTGAAATGTAACAGAGGCCTAAATTGTTGCCCTCCATTTCACAGATGAAAACAGGAGCATGTGTGGCCAAGCAACACTAGAGTGTGGCAAGATGGGGAAAGATATTAATGAGGAAGAACACACAAGCTAGGAGAGGCTGCAGCAGTTTGATTTTGCCTGAGCCTGCTGAGAAGGGATCCCACCTCTCCTCTCCCCCTGATGAGTTCACTGAGTACAAACTATTTTTGCACTTTGAACTCAGTTTGCAGCAACTGAAGTAAGCTGAAAACAAAGGGGCGAAGTGGGAGAAAGAGAGAGAAACTGGGACATTTTAAAAGCAGCTGAAAATGTGAGACAACAGAAGGTTAATTGGGGATGTCCCTTCCAAATTGGGACAGTTGGAGGGTATGTGGCTGATCTCCACCCCCTGCTGCCTGAGGTACTTGTTTCCCACTGTCTGATTATCAGTTGGTCCTGTACATGGGCCAACAAGAATGCAGGCTGCACCTACTTTAATCTGTAGACTAGGTAACTATCCTGTCTCAATACTTCCATATTGTGTCATAGAAACACCAGTTAAAAAAAAACAGCACCACCTGATGTTTAATGGCTTCATTTCACCCATACAGCAGACAGAAAGTTCTTGAAAGCTGGCATGGAGAACAACACATGAATAGCTGACACTAAAGAACAGTGTACTTGAGAGTTTTTATGTAACCTTCTGGTAGAAAGATCATTAAATTAATGTGTCATTTCCTGGCACAATAAATGCCAGCTAGTTGTTCACATGGGCCTTAATGCCAATATGTTAGTCATTTAAAAACAAAAAGAAGTTTTGACTTACTCCTCAAGCATATTAGAGAAAGGGCAATCAATGACCAGTGACCCTTGCTCTCATCTTCCCTTGATACACATCAGCTATGAATGGATCCCAATGTCTGCCTGAATTATATTGTTGGAAGATTTGTAGTGAGTCTAAGTGAACACAAGAAAAAAAGTGAATCTTTATGTGTTAACATCTAATGGGTGTCTGAATTAGAAGGATGCCACTGGGTGTTAACTTTTTTTTAACATTCAAATTTTGAAAATTTGAGTAAATACTGTCCAAAAATGAAACAAAATTCTCATCTAGTGTGTCATTACCCTAATACCACATTGTGGAATGAATACACAGTGTTGTACAACTTCTATGTCTTTCCCTTTCCTCTGCATTGCATATATGTCAAAATGTCTTCATTCTCCTTTGCACAGCAGATTGGATCCTACGGGCAGAATTCTCTTGTGGGATACTCCTGCTTGGAGGAAGGTGATGGGTGGAAGTGATTCATGACCATTTCCACTCTCCCCTCTAGCCCCCTTTACTCCCTGAAAGCCTGTCCTAGAAGGTCATGGAACGCTCTGGTATAGCATGACATGAAAGGCTGCAAGGGAATGAGCAACATCCCTTTCCCTGTTTTCTTCCAGCACAGCGGTTCTCAGCCAAGTCCTCTTCAGATATTGTTCAACTTTAGCTTCCAGAATTCCCTAGCACTGGCCATTCTGGACAAGGCTTCTAGGAGATGAAATCTAACAACTTCTGGATCCCCACCCCTCCACTCAGTTGAGAGCCACTCCATCTAATGGAACCTCTGCTAGACTGCAATACCTTCTGTTGTCAGAAGGGATACTCTGGATCCAACCCAGAAAAGTGCACTCGAAAAAAAATCAAGTCTAGATTAGCAATGAAATGCATGCTTACCAGATACATCACATCAGTGAGGCAAGTTTCCCAGTTCTTCTGTAGACAGAGAAAATTCCACTGCAAGTTCTGAATTCATATTTCATTTGAACCCTTTAGACTTGTGGGGTTCTCTTGTTTTTATTTTTGTCAGGCTTTTGGACATAGATTTCGAACACTGCATGTTATCTATCAAGTTCTGTCAGATTAAAACAAAAACATGTCAACATGAAATGCTCAGATAGCAAACATTATTACACACCATGCGGGAACAAAAGCCAATAATTACAAAAACAATTGGTTTTGAAATGGTTTCTCAAAGAACTCTCTGAGTTTTTTAGAACCCTATGCAGAGTTCCTAATTGACAAGATCAGTAAAGGCAAACTCAGTCTAGATGCAATGGCATACTGTGATTGGGTGCACATTTTTGCTCATTTGCAGTGATGGTGTTTTGTCTCCACCATTCCCCCCCCCCAGTTCTCATGTGTGCATACCTATCCAAGTGGAGCATTTGCATGTTCCAATAAAGGGCAATAGAGTGAAAATGTGCATTGCTGTGCATTTTGATGTTCACATATGCAAAAAAAGCGCATCTATATGCATTTTCTGGAAAACTTCAAAGAGTACCATGAACTGTATTATCATGTAATTTGTGGAGTTTTTAGCCCCCCCTTCTGAATACTGCAAATCTTGTTCGCAGTTGTTGGGACAGATCATATGTTACTCACATTCTACGAGGAGTATTTTCACCGTCTAGACAAGGTTTTCCTGAAACACAAGCAGAGTGCAAACTGCTACTGATTTCCCATTGCAATGTACAGCCACAGTAGAATTTGGGATATATTCTAGGACAGTGTTACTAAAAATGGTGGTCTATGGACTGGTGCCAGTTGATAAGCTACCAACTGGCACTCCCTAACAAGTTTCCAGGAAACAACAAAATAATTGTATCCAATGAATGCAAATATGGTACTAATCCCTGGCATTGGGGGGGGGGATCCCTGGCATATTGCGGGGGGGGGGGATTGGTGGCCCATCATATATGATAGCTTGGGAAGCACTGCTCTAGGGTATAACCTGAGTTTACAGTGAGTAATGATAAAATCAATCAGTGTGTCCAATAACATGCTCTAGAAACCTCCTCAACATGCAGAGATTCTTGACAGACCTCTAAAAATATCCCCACATAGGAAGAACATGGCTGGATCAGATCAAAGACCTAGTGTAGCTCAACCAAACTGCTCTGTCAAATGCCTGTGGGAAAACTTTAAGCAAGATAGGACCCTCTTTCTAGTGATCTCTAGCAATTGATATTCAGAGGCATACCCCCACTCATACTTGAAAGGAATATGAAAGAGATAGAAAGGAATTTCTACCAGAAGCCATCCACAGCCTTATCTGCCATGAGTGGTCCAATTCCCTTTTAAAGATGTACAGAATGGTGGCCATAACCACATCTGGTAGAAGCAAATTCTACAGTTGGAGTGTGCATTTTGTGGGGGGGAAATTATCTATCTGTCCTTTTGAATCTCTCATCAGTTAGGTTCACTGAAAGAGCCCAGATACTTGTGTTATGAGAGGGAGGAGAAACATAGAGCAAATTTATATTTTTTCCACTCCATTTTATAAACTTCAGCCATCCGCCATTACATTAATCAATGTCAAAAAAGTTCCCTAGAAGATGACTATTTGAAAACCACTATTCTACTATTTGAAAACCACTAATCTACTATTGCAACTTATTTATTTTGTTATCTACCCAAAATTCCATACAACTGAATAAATGGAGGTTTCTCGGTAGTTCACAAAACTGATGTAACCCTTGAATCAAATCTAAAATGAAAAATCTAAATCTAAAACTAAAACCAAAAGCAGAGGACCATAGCAACCTAACCTAAAAAGCATCCGCTCAGTTTTGAAATGGAGGGACCAAAATACATTAAAACTTAACAAATCACCAGTTATTTGTTGGTTTTCTTTATGTTGATGCTTAACTCCTGTTGCTCAAAACTTCCCTAATATGTAAGCAAGCTGCTTATTGACTTTTAGGCTGTGTATGTAGCAATTAGAAATTCAGTGTTTGAGACGCTCAGTAGTCATATGACAAAAAAGAAATTGGAACAATATATGACCCCCATATCCATGGGAGATATGTTCCCAGATTTACCATGGATACCAGAAACTGTGGATAATAGTGAACCCTATTAAAATGAATGACTTCCCTCCCAAGCATACCATAGAGTAACACTGGAGGACCTAGAAGATGCCTAGAGAGAATCTGCGGTGTCATAGAAAACAGGATTATCAATGGCTACCAACCACGAGGGATATATCTATATCTGTTGTGCTTTTGAGGGAACATGCACTGTTGCACTGATGTCCTTCTTGTGGGCTTTTCAGGGGCATTGAGGTGACCAGTGATGGAAACATGATACCTGGAGCCTTTTGATTGATCCAGCAGGGATAGGTTCTTATGTACTATTTGAATACACAAATGTACATATGTATGTACTTTGAAGCTGTATACCTTGAGCCTTTCAGATAAATGTTTTTCTTACACTCAACCCAGCTGCCCATGGATCAGAAGCAGAGAACCTTCGGCTCTGGAGATCTTTTTTCCTGTAACTCCCACAGTCCTCTACCGATGACAATTCTGAGTGAATTGTAAGCTAAAATATATGGAGAGCCAAAGGACCCTCAGTCCTGCCACAGATGCTTTTCTGTGCTTTTCTTTGTGCTTCTCTTTGGTCCTATAGTCACAGACCAATGAGCATTTGATACAGAGGGTTCTTTCTAGTGATGTTCTTTCCTTCTCTGACTTTGTCTGGTCTTCTCACCAAGTTGTTCAGAAAGGTGCAAAATAACTTTGTTTGTTTTTGGGGCCAGTTTGCACAATGCTGTTAAAGGTTTCTCTGCACTAAATTGGCCAGCAAATATGATCAGCTGGTGGGGAAGGGCTGGTAGTGACAGGGCTCCCACCAGACATGGAAAGCCTGGTTAAACCTACTGTCCCCTGCTGTGGTTCTTAAGGAAAGCTCCTTCTATGAAGGTGATATTTGTATTGGAGAAAATTCCTCCCCCCACCCCAAAATCCCAGCTGTATAGCAATGACATGTCTACTAAGATATAACGTCACATTATTTTTTGATCTTTAAATCATGTTCTTAATGTCATTGCAAAGGAGGAAGATCTTGAGAAAACCAAAATTGGTTGCTTCCTCTACCCTCTTCTCCCTACTTTGTGTCATTTGTCATGCCTTGCACCCTATGAGTCTAGTCCACTGGTGGTTCCCATGTAATAATAATAATAATAAAATTTATTTATACCCCGCCCCTCTGTTAAAACAATCAGGGTGGCTTACAAAATTTTATAAATTTTATTATTATTATTATTAGTAGTAGTAGTATAAATAAATATTATTATTATTATTATTATTATTATTCCCATGTGAGTGAGTCAGCAACTCCGCAATAGAGATTCAGCACTTTGGAAAACCCGTTTAATGATCAGACTAATACCCAAAGCAGATTCACTATCCCACTGCTATGGAAGCCAGGAGCTATCACAGTTCTAATCCTAAAATCACCAGCTGCCACTACTGTCACTCAAACTGAACCTTTCAACCAGATAACTAAGTATTATATAACTTGATCTATAGATACAAGTGCATGTGTTTAATTGTATTTCCATTCACTTTATTCTTCTTCTTAAAGAACAGTTGCAAAACTGGTCTTGGGATGGCTTCAGCGATGTCACAGCTCCAAGCCAACAAGAGCCATGAATCCAGCTCTTGAATCAGCATTGATTTCCTTGTTCAAAAGGCTTTTAATGATTAGAAGACACAGCCAGAAAGGAACATTATTGGCTCTCCTAAACAAGAACTAAACAGCAACAGGAAGTGTCTGGCTCCACCCCCCTCAAGTACAAAAAGTCCAGCACCATCTAGTGACTGAACTGTATAATTACACTACCAATAACATTTTGAAGTATTCAATGCAATGATATTTTTGTAGCATAGAATTAACTTATTTAATTAATAAGTCCTGATTAAATCTCTTGCTCTTCTCTGTAGGCTCAGGCAAACGCAAACTGCTGCAGCCTCTTCTTGCTTGTGTGTTATTCCTCATTAATAACTTTTGTAATCTTGGCCATATTCTGATGTTACTTGTCCACAGGTGTTCCAGTTTTCACCTTTGAAATGTTGGAGGGTATGCAAATGCATGTATTTGTTAAACATGCACTCAGTAGTTCACTTAAACATGGGTGATGAGATTGTTACCCGAAGAGGCTTTAGAGTTCCACTCGTAATAATAATAATAATAATAATAATATTTATTTATACCCCGCCCCTCTGCTAAAAACAATCGGGGCGGCTTCCAACAATTAAAACATTATAATAATGACTAAAAACACCACCCACCCCCACCTTCCCCATAAAAAGACATTAAACACTATAAAATTAAAACCTTTTAACTAAAACACATTAAAAACAAATATATACATAATTTTAAAAAGCAAGGAGACTGAGCTCCTGAGGCCGGGATCTAATCCGGAAAGGCCTGGCGAAAGAGATCCATCTTTAGTGCTTTTTAAAAGCTACTCAAGCTTGTCAACTGACGGATCTCATTTGGCAGGCCATTCCATAAATTGGGGGCAATTACCGAAAAGGCCCTCTGGGAGGTTGCAGACAGCCTAGATTTTTGTGGCTGAAGCAGATTCCTCCCAGAGGACCAGAGTGCGTGGGGAGGATTGTATGGGAGGAGGCGGTTCCAGAATGGCACTCGTAATGCCAAAACTAATATTAATATTTGTGGGAATTAATTTTAGCTCAAATGGAAGGCTGCAAGAGGGGGGGTAATCTCTGGTATGCATACCAGTACTAACTGCAGAGAACTCCAGGTTAAAGTTAAATGAATCATTTTTATTAGAAATAACACAAAAAGCATTCACACATGCAACACACACACAAAATCACACAAGGCAGAAAAGGTTAGATAGAGGAATAGATTCAGGAAATAGGGTGATAGTTCCCAGTCCTGAAGATCAGAGTTTTGAAGTACTCGCACAGAAGTCTGAGGGTGGCATTGGAGGTTCTGATCTGGACGCGCGCTGAGAAAGAGAGTGGCTGGTCTCACCCACAGTGGAATACCTTTCTCTTGTTAGGGGCTAATATTTATACCTTGCTTTATATCCTGAAGCTTAGGACAAAGCTTTTTAGATGGGTTTCCCACCAAACAAAGGAAACTGAAACTTGGCTGATTGCTGTTTATGGCTGGGAGATAGGAATTGATTGGTTTATGACAACCTCACATTGTAGAACAGGATGGGGTTCCAAGGGTTGTTTCCTGGGGATCTGTGATGAAGGGTCACGTGATTGTTTAGGATGTGTGACTCATCATTGAGGGGCCCAAGAAGGAATTAGCACATACTTCCTTAATGGTTTTGTTTAGTAGGGGGCTTCTGCTCAACCCTAGTTTGGGTGTGTTTGCTAAAATATTTCTTAGACGCCTTCCCACGTCCTTGTGACCACCATCTGAACTCATTTGGGATCATCCTGGTCTACTAGACCCCTTTGAAGTGTCCAGTCCTTCAAATTATGAGATATTACAGGAAAGGTGGGGGGAGTAGGGCATGTTAACAAGATTCATTTCCAAGGCTGGAGCTGGTGAGACTGAAAATCTTAAAGCAGTGAAGCACTGAAAGGTAAAGCATGGGAGGGGCAGCTGTGACACATGTCCCCAGCCCACTCCCTGTAGTGTTCAACATTAGCCTATCTACCCTTTGTAGATTAATCAGTCAAGGTTTGTTAAATAAGCATATGTACCTCTGGTTTGGCCATGGTTGGGATCCTTTCTAGGTCAGTCACTAGAAAACACAATCCAGCTAACAATGCATTCTAGATGATCAATGAGCAATCATCTTAGGACGTTAAAGAACAACTTCTCTCCCTTTCTAAAGTTTTGTGACAGGCAATTCATTTATTTTACATAATTCCCTATTTAAAGTTAGTTTTGGCTGTGCACCAAAATAAATGGTCAGCCATGTGGCATGATGACAACGTTGTAGAAACATAGGAACTTGCTTTGTCTCAGGTCTGCCTCTTTGTCCATCCATTGCTGTTTCTGATGGATGGTGGCTCTTCAGGAAAAAAAAAATTCTTTTTCACATCATATCCTACCTCAGGCTTTTAACTGAAGAAGCCAGAGAACCTCTGCATTCAAAAGTCACGTTCCACACCTTAAAAAAATGGTATATGTAAAAGGAGAGCTTGGAAAAGTTGGGTTTGTTTCTATTTTTGCATTACACTTCCCTGGATCCCCAAATCTGGGCATTGTGGGAGTTGTAGCTCCAAAAGTAACTTTTCCATGCTGTTTTTATGGTATACACTCCCTCTTGTCTGGGAGTAATGTTATTGCAGAATTATAAGCAGATGGATCTTAAGCCAATCAAAATCTACAGCTATTTCAAAGATGTGTACACATAGTTAATGATAGCATCACCCCTGGATATCGTTCTAAGTTCTCTTTGAAGCCCAGAATAGATCCAGAGTTCTGAATTTTTATTTTCATTTTTGGTATTACAATGCTCAGAATCCCTCATTCTGACTGGGGGGAGGGCCTGCGACTTGCACTCTAAAAAAGTAGCCTCACTAAATATGTTGCAGAATCCATCCCATATTCTGGGTGGTGCAGCCTAATTGTTTCTAGGTCTTCCAAATATTTTTAGAGCAGAGCTCCACTTTTCTGTCCAGAGTTCATTTTACTGTAGAATGATCTTGTACGGGAATTTGGGGCCACTGTTGAAATTATTGTGAAAACATGTGCTCTTCCAGAGGAATCAAAGAGGATTGAATTCCTGTATTAAGTTGTGATTTATGTTTCAGCACGTGGTCATATTTGGTTTGTGGGATAGGTCAGCTGGTCATCCTCAAAGTTTCTGAGCATTTTCTCCTCTCCTCAACGGAAGTCTGTTCTCACTCAGATTTTTGCTTCCCGCCCCTCTTAAAAAAAACTTATTTGGATTTGGATTGACTTTGTTATGAAGATGTAAGAATACTCACCCATGACTTATGTTTGTATACATCCAGATTTTTCAACTGAAGCCTTTGATCCTGACCCTTGAAAACGTCTGAAGGTTTGAATGAGGCAGCTTATCATGCTGTACATGCAGAGGCCACTTTCTGATGGGATCTACCCATGCACCCTTTGGATGTCTTTCTCCAAACAGATATATTTCAGTAAGTGGCCCATTAGCACTACACAGAGGAAGTATCCCATTTTATTTTTCTTTCTTTCCTTTTTGTCTTTCAAAAGCTCTTCAGCATTTGCCAGATAATGCTGCTGTTTGCGCTGATATTACAACCACTTCACTCAATTGAAGCTCTTTGGCCAATCTTGGCTCCACATCAGTGCCAGCTCTAACTGAGGCAAATGCTCCACATTGTTTATGCAGCAGTAATCAACAAGGCCAATTTAGAATGCACTAGAATAATTGTGATAAATTTCCTGCCCAGGGGGTGAAGATAAACCAGCAGCTGATGCAGTGGTTATCTCCTGAAGAACAGGAAATTGATGTACAGACATTTCCCCCCTCCTGGCTATCACTTAAGGGGAAAAAAAAAATAATATCTGGCATTTTCAGGAAAATGATGAGCTGTAAGGCTCCCATGAACTTAAATGTTAAAAATAGACCCTCTTAAAAAGATGCTTATCTCCATGTTTCATTTAGACCATCATTTCTTAAAAGAGGAGATACTTTTTAGCATACTTATTTTATGAGGTTTCTTTCCAGCCAGCCATATCCCAAGAGTATTCCATATGGAGCACACATCAAAATACTCAGAGGTATCATAATTAAATTTGTTTAACATGTAATTAACCCTTTCCTCTATGTAAAAAAAGCAGCTGAAATAAAACAGTCTTGCAGATATCCTTTCCCTGTTCTGCTCTAGATTTCAAATACTTAGTTCTCGATTATGCAAGGGAAACAAAGCCCTGGGGTGGGGGCAAAAAACTCCAGGCAATGTTTATAGCAGCCTCCCCAACCTCATGGTCTCCAACTAATTTGGGCTACAAGTCCCCAAAGTCTTAGCCGGCATGACCAGTAATTAGGCATGATGGGAGTTGTAGGTACAAAATATTTGGAGCACTGGGTGTGGGAAGACTCAATTATTGTCATATTTGACTTGTCATCATTTGGTCTCTCCCTCCATCCCTCTCTGTCTGTCTTTGGACTTTATCAGACAAGGCTATAATTGCATGATTATGACGTCATGGTAGTGCGAACAGGTTCCTGCTATCACATGACATTGTTGTCCTTCTGTGGTTACTGTGTGAGTCAGCCGCCAATAATGCATCCCTTTTAATTGATGGGACAAGCCGTCAATAGCTCTCAATATTGCTATTTTTGCAGTATTGAAGTGCATACAAAACCACATCCTACTATAATCGTGAGATTACAGCATGAATGGGCATCCTCTTTCCCCAATCCCTGTTCCCAGTGAGAAAACATCTGTGTGAGAATGTGAAAATGATCTACAGGATGTTCTTTTAATGAACTGTCCTGTTTTGTTTGCACATTTGTAGATCTACGTGTTTACGTGTTGATTTAGTTTGTAAATTAAGGGTTTTTTTTTTAAAAAATGAAGTTGCATCTTCTTGCGAGGACTGCCGAAATCTCGCCCATACTAAATCGCAGAAGTAAAATCCCATTCTTAAAGTGTTAGTGGTGGCCGTGCAATAATTCCATGGCAGTAGGCTCACATGATTTTGGAGATTATCAGACAGGGAAAACATACCAGGACAGGGACGACAGGAGACTGTTAAAAGGCTTACCTTTCAGATGATGTCATCCCTGTCCAGTGCTGCTCCTGTTCTGCTCCTGTCCCCCCCTTCCTCTTATTCATGGGGGAAATCTGTGAATAAGAAGCCTGTTCTGTTACAGAAACAGAATGATGGGTGAGTGAAAAGATGACCAGTTATGCTGGTGCAATGCCAGCATCACATGATGTCACCGGGAGGTCCATGCCCGTACACTTCCGGGTACAATCAGGACGGCCAGGTGTCACCCTGACTGAACAGTGTCTGTTCTGGTGGGGCGGGGGGGGGAGATAGATCTGTTCTAGAGAAAAAAGAGCAAACCATCCACTGTCAGAAAAACTGATTTCTTTCACTGTGTCAATTTCTGGTAGTGTTACATACACTCTTTTAAGGCTGCATTTCAAAAGGGAAAGCCACCAGGTGGCAGTAGAAACCTCTAATATAGGATTGTAATCCTAATGTTCTATACAGTAGTAATAGATCAGTTGGAGCAATACTGTAGTAAACAAATGAAAGTTTTAAATCAAGAAAGAGTTACAGACTGATTCTATGCAAGATTCCTTGAAAGTATGGCCTAGTGTCTTCTGATAGACTTACTTATGGGAACAAGTCCCACTGAACTCATGGAACCTACTTCTCAGTCAGTACCCATGTATGTCAGTGCATTGTTATATGCTTCTGAAACCCCAGTCAGCACAATAGAAGGATATTTTTAACGATCTCTGCAACAACCAACTTTATAGTCAATTTTTAAAAATGTTGATCTCTGTACAAATGGGTTGATGTCAGAGTAAATACATCTAAATTTTAATTGTATTGGTCTGGTGGGGAATAGAAGGTATTGAAATTCACAACAACAGCATTCTAGCAATATCCCGCAGAGCATTCAATTTTCAAATTATTCCCATAATAGAATTCGTAGTTATATTGTGATATTTATTATCTTTTATATTTTGCTAAAATCTCAGGATCATCTGCTATCATACATTCTCTGGTATTTTCCACTTACATTATATGTATATTGTTCTGTGAGATGGATAGAGCTTAATTTTCATCCAGTGCTGTAGAAATAGGCTGGGCAATTCTTAGGTTTATGAGAGCTGCCTCCCCCTGCTTTTTTACTGGAACCCCTAAAATCTACCAGCCAGAGCATGATGTTAAATACATATGCTTAGAATTAAAGTACTCAAAGTTGGGGAATTTGTTGGAAGTACTGGAACTGAATGGAGCTCATAATCATTCCTTACAAAATCTAATCCTGTTGTTGCTATTGGGGAAAAAATCTTGCTGATTTATTGCAAATCACAGAAATCTGCCTGAAGATGCCAAACAGCCTTCTGCTCAACTATACTTTACATATTTTATAGCAGGTTTCCATTCTGTAGTTTGCATGCAAGACTAAATTCAATTCAGACAGAATATGTACATATGATCTATTTTTTAAAAAAAACAACAACCCCAAACCACTATTGACCAGTGTTAAGGCAACCTGTCTGTAGTAAGAGAGCCAGTGTGGTGTAGTGGTTTGAGTGTTGGATTAGGACACTGTGGGAGACCAGGATTCAAATCCCTGCTTGGCCATAGAAACCTACTGGGTGACTTTGGGCAAGTCACATTCTATCAACCTCAGAGGAAGGCAATGGCAAATCTCCTCTGAACAAATTCTGCCAAGAAAATGCTGTGATAGGTTCACCATAGGGTTGCCATAAGTCAGAAATGACTTGAAGTAACAACAGGGGTCTGAACGAAGGTACTGCATTCTTAGATCACTGCAATACTGTTGAGTACTCCTTGGCACTCCTAGGTGTAACAAGCCAGAAGGAACTGTAGCAATGCCCTTTCCAGTTCCATCAGATAATTGGTCAGAGCTCATGTAATCTCAGAGTTCTTGAATACTTAACAACTTGTTATAAGCTATAAACTTAGCCTGGCTCATTTTAAAGGGGGGGTATGAATGGCTAGTTTTAGGCTTAGAACATTTACTTTTCATTCAGCTTTATGGCTGGTTAATTGGGAAAAAAATCCACATTCAGTCAGGGGCTGGAATAGCATGGGAATCTGACATATATAAAAAAGAAATTAGATAAATGGAGCAGTCTAAAATGTATTCTTTAGTTCTGTCAAACTCAGTGCCCACAAATATAAGAGAATCCACATTAAAAATCACACACACACACACACACACACACGGAGTTCCACCCCAACAAAAATGAGTAAAATTTATTCTAATGTGGCACCATTCTGTTGGAGGGGTTGTAATACATAGGAGATTATTAGACACAGGGGAATCCACCAAAAATTTGTGTTCCCAATTGTGTTAGAAGATTGCTGCAAGAACCAAAAGGGCGACCTTACCAGATGCCCATGTCCTTCTGCTGTTCCAGGGGTGTAGTGCTGCTGTGGATGAGGCTTCCCTTTTGCATTGATGGGGAGAAGCCACTAATCAAAAGGGATGCCTTACTGACACCTGCGCTACACCCCTGGAACACTGGAGGACATCATTGTCTGGTAAGATCACCCCTTCCTGTTCTTCTAGCAATCTTCTGATACGGTTTTTTGCTGTGTCTGATAATCTCATTAGTTGTTGCTGTTTGCCTTCAAGTCATTTCCAACTTATGGCAACTCTAAGGTGAATCTATCATGGGTTTTTCCGAGGCTGAGAGTGTGTGACTTGGCCAAGATCACCCAGTGACCAGTTAGGTACTCAGTCCTTGATCATATGTAGATTTCATGTTAAAAAGTCAAGCAGTTTTGGATGAGTGTAATTAATTTCATTATGCAAGAGATTTGACAAAAAGCAATTTTTTGTGAAAAGCTAGTGTTATTCTCAATCTTCGCAAAGGATAATGAACATTTAAAAGTAAAGAGCTTATAAACAGGATGTTGATATCAGTGAGACAAGAAATTGTATGTTGTTGGAAAACTGTAAAAGATTTATATGTTAATAAATGGTTAAGTCAAGTGTGGCACATTGCCTTAATGGAAAAATAACATGTACAGTACTGTTAAATCAATAAGAGAAAATAGGAGGGATGAAACATTTAGGATAACAAGGTATCAATTTATTCAGCATGGAAATGCAAGTGTTGAAACAATAGGACTACCAAGTCAAGTCCCTCATGTTTAGCAAGTTATTTTTTGAAATAGATGTTGTTGTAATGAGAATGAGATCTAGACAAGAAATAAAATTTGGAAAAGTAGAGAACTGGTAAACTATAGATTGTATACTGTGGTGTTACTAAGGCCAGTGTCACCCCTCTCCCCAATGGTTTCACCAGGTGCAATTTGACCTCTCCACACACCCCTAGAGCCACCATTGATTGTATGTTTGATATAGATTTGATATAGATATAGAGAAGTAATGCTTGTTTGTTGTGCTATTTTGGTTTCGGCCTTTGTTGTTTAGTTTAGTTTAATTTTGTTTTCTTTTATTTGAAATGTGATGTTTATTGTTTGTCAGATTACTGTAAAATGAAATTAAAAAGGAATATAAAAAAAGAATATTTACTTTTCATTTTGAGGAAAAACAGACTGGATAAATATGTATTTACATATATTGTGGGAAAGAGAGGGAATGAGGATTACTCAAAGACGCCAGAAGAGCAGTAAGAAAGACAAGAAAGAAGAGACTCTTCCTTGTTACCTTTAGATATTTTGAGTTTTGTCAGCAGTAAAAATATTATTCTTCAAGAGGCAACATGGAATAGTTGTTATACCTGTCTAATGAAGTGCACATTAGTTAATAGTGAGAATTTTGTTAGTGCAAATGGTTATAAACAAAGTTCTATAGAACAAGTGCAGACTTATCTCAATTGTCAGTTTCAGAAACTTTCAGGAAAAAAGCCCAGATGTAACATTACCTGACTCTTCTAGTTAATTGATGCAAAAGGTTTAAGAAACCTGCAAAAGATTTAAGAATGGAAACTCACCTGTAATCTAGGCATTGTCCTAAACAGCTATTTACATTTGTAGTACTAAGCACACCTGCCAAATTAGTTCTCATAATAATTTCAATGTTTAAAGTAACTCCTTACTTTCCTGTTACTCAAAAGTAATGAAAATGATTACTTTAGTTACTTTTAAAGAAAAAACATCTAAATTCCACAAGCTGCTGGCCTGTAATAGGAAAGAAACTTGCCTCACATGTATTTTGTTGTCATCTCAGTACCCACAACAGAGCAGGAGGCACTAGCAGGAGCACAGCAGAAGCCAGCATTTGAATTGTGTGAGATTCAATGTGAAGTTGAAGGCTTTCATGGCTGGCATCTATAGGTTTTTCATGGTTTTTTTCCAGGCTTGTGAGGCCATGTTCTGGAAGAGTTTTTTCCTGACATTTTGCCTGCATCTGTGGCTGGCATCTTCAGAGAATGGTTGTGTAGGGGTGTATGGGGTTTATATACCGTGAGTCCCTGTTGGAGAGGATATGTAAATGTGTGTATTTGAATGGCTAGTTCCTAGGGTGGGAGGATATGCAAAGAGGATTAGTGTCTGTTTGGCTAATGGCCCACTGTCTGCTGGAAATTCCCTTGTCCCTGGGTGGAGTTCATTTGCATGTGTTCAGTTTTGATTTTGGTGTTTTTCAGGACTGGTAGCCAAACTTTGTTTACCTTAAGGGTTTCTTCTTTCCTGTTGAAGTTTTCGAGGGGTTTGTGGATTTCAATAGCTTTTCTGTGCATTCTGACATGATAGTTGTTGACTTGGTCCAGAGTTTCTGTGTTTTTAAATAACATTTTGTGTCCAGGTTGGTTTATAACGAGTTCTGCTACTGCTGATTTTTCTGGCTGGCCAGTCTGCAGTGTCTCATGTTCCTTGATCCGTGTTTGCACACTTCGTTTAGTGGTTCCTATGTAAACTTGTCCACAGCTGCATGGTATGCGGTAAACGCCTACGGCTGTGAGAGGGTCTCTTTTGTCCTTCGCTGAGTGTAACATTACTTGGATTTTCTTGGTTGGTCTGTAGATCATTTGGAGGTTGTGTTTCTTCATCAGTTTCCCTATTCTGTCTGTGACTCCTTTGGTGTATGGTAAAAATACCTTCCCTTTGGGTGGCTGTTTTTTTTCATTCCTGTGATTTTTCCTGGATCTGGCTGCTCTTGTGATGTCTGATATGGGGTAACCATTAGCCTGTAGAGCCTAGTTTAGGGGCTTCAGTTCATCCTCCAAGTAGTGGGGTTCGCAAATCCTTTTTGCGCAATCTACCAGTGTTTTTATTGTGCTTCTTTTTTGTCCTGGGTGATAATTGCAGTTCTTGTGTAGGTGTCTGTCCGTGTGTGGGGGTTTTCTGTATACCTTGTGGCCCAACCACAAGGTATACTGTTGGCTTGGTTTGCGGATGACTAGGACAGCCAAGATGGCAGTGTTCCTTCCTTTTCTTTTTCCATCGTGAATTGGATGTTTGGCTGGATGCTGTTCAGGTGGTTCAGGGATGAGACCAAATCTTCTCCTCCATGGTTCCAAATGGTGAAAGTGTGATCCACATATCAGAACCATGTTGTGGGCTTTTTTGGTGCTGTTTCCAGGGCTTGCTTTTTAAAATGTTCCATGTAAAAGTTTGCTATCACGGGGCTCAGAGGGCTGCCCATGGCTACTCCATCTATCTGTTTGTAGAAATCGTTATCCTACTGGAAGTAGCTTGTGGTGAGGCAATGTTTGAACAGGGTTGTGATGTCTTCTGGAAACATTTGTTGGATGAGTGCCATAGTGTCCATTATTGGGACTTTAATGAACAAGGAGACCACATCAAAGCTGATCAGTCTGTCTCCAGGCTTCAGTTTGAGGTTGTTGATTTTTTCTATGAAGTGAGCTGAGTTGTTGATGTAGTGGGAGGTTTGCCCTATGTGGGTTTGTAATTGTGTGGCCAGAAACTTGGAATACAAACAATTTAAGGCTGCTGCCACACTGTAGAAAAAATGCAGTTTGACACTGCTTTAACTATCATAGCTCCATCCTACGGAATCATGGGATTTGTAGTTTGTTGTGGTACCAGAGCTCTCTGACAGAGAAGGCTAAATAGCTCACAAAACTACGAATCCCAGAATTCCATAGAATTGAGCCATGGCAGTTTAAGAGGTATCAAATTGGATAATTTCTGTAGTGTGGCAGTCACTTTTGGGGAATGTTGTTGGCTATTCTTCCTGTTAATGGCTCTCAACTGACATATCTGGGCCATATATCAGGCCTGTTTCTCCCCTGTTATCGCCTCCAAAGAGGAGGAATTCCAGCTGCCACTGTCGCCATCTCCCTCACCCTCCCAGAAGCTAGAAAGTAGGCCCACAACATGTGATTAAACCAGGTATTATTTTAGAATGCTTTAACAAGCCCTACCCTGTCTCCCCCCCTCCATATTTGCACTGTATTTTTCCTGGGGGGTCATGAGGACTGACCAGGGGCAGAATGGGGAAAAAGCACGGCATTGTGAGGAGTGCATGGCTCTATGACAGGGACAAGATGGGGTATATTGTCCATGTAGACGGGTCCTTAATTGCTACTTTGGGGTTGTCTAGATGGTGAAAATAATCCTAATAGAATTCACAGAGAATACCTTTTGACCTAATGAGATGAACCAAGATTTGCGATTTTTGGAAGAAGCCCCCCAAAAAACCTCCATTTATTGCACGGGAAAAGCCTTTGTGGCTTTTTCTGAAGTTTTTTGAATAATGCACGGAAATGCACATTACTGCTCGTTTGGACATCCGATTCACATTGAAGCACATTCTTGGTGAGCATGAAAGTGGAAAGCTGATTGGTCGGACGTACATGGGAGGCAGGCTTGCCAGCAATGAAGTGGCCAGAAGTGCCATTTTGGAGTTTTGCCTTACTGTTTGTGTGCTTTTTTGCTGCACTGAGGCAATCGAACAACATTTTTAAGTGGAAGGTCACACTTCCGTACCTTTGATGTACAGTTAAAAAATAAATACTCTGCAGTGGGACAACTTGTGGAGAATAACAACGTGAGTAATTCACTCTTGGCCACCATCTTGATTCGCAGGCATGGCTGCATGTGCACTTCAAATAAGGATAGCTTCGCATACCAGCGACTTTGCCAAAGGACCATGGAAACAAATGAACACTGCTGCAAATTTGCATTCATGTGCAGCAATCCACACTATATCTTATCATCTAGGCAAGCCCTTTGTATATTAAGTTGATAGTGGGCAGCCTATAGTTGTCAGGTGCTACAAATATCTTAGTAGTTCATGGTTAGAAATAGCTTATACATTAAACAGGAGAACTCAAAGAATCAGGTTTTGATAGGTCATTTACAGACATTGTATGGACTCTTGTTAGCTTCTGTATAAGCAAACGTAATTGAGGTAACTGTAGGTCATTGGTCAAAAGGTTCTGACTGTTCATGTATAAAAGGGCAGCCTCAGCATAGAGAGAGAGAGAGAGAGACAGTCTTGTGGACATTGGAGATAGCCACCAAAAAAGATAAGCCCAGGAAGAGACAGAAAATGAGATGAAATTGCTTCAAAGGAGAAGCTGTGACAAGAAGATGCTGGAGAGGTTTTTCCAAGAGACCTTCTGGCCAGGATGAAAGCAGGAGGCACTTGGACTCAAGGAGAAGAAAGACTTTAGAGGAAGTAACAGTGACATTTCCTTGGCTATGTACTGTTCCTAAAGTCCCGGATGAGATCACTTAGAAAAAGCTGAAGTCGGCCATTTAGAGAAAGAACACTAGTCTCAAGCTGAAGGTCCATTGTGAGAGACGATTGAAAGAGTTCACCTAACATTTTATCAATTCAGTATCAGTTGAGCCCAGGAACTGAGGGAAAATGCCACATTTTGTCTGCTGTATCATTCTAGTAGAGCAAAATGTGACTGGCATATGAGTTTATTTTGGCATTATGTTCAAAGTTAGGTACAGCTTCCTTAAAGTGACAGTACACATTTGATAAGAGCTTGAAAGTAACTAGGTACAAACAACAAGTTACTTGCAATTAATTCCTTTCCATAATAACTAAAGCTTTATGTGTTGACTTAACTGACAGCATAACTTTGTTCCCAAACTGGGATTCAAGGTGGCTCACAAAAGGATTAATTAAAAAACTAAGTCTTTAGCACAGATAAAACCAGAAAAAATATAATATTACATTTAAAACAATTAATTATCTATAATTATATAACTACAGTTGTCCCTCCACATTCACGAATTTGGCATTCACAGTTTTAAGTATTCATGGCTTGAAAATATTCTTAAAAAAATAATAATACAAAAAGCAAACCTTGATTTTGCCATCTTATATAAGGAACACCATTTTGCTATGCCATTGCATATAATGGGACATGATGATTCACGGATTTGGGTATTCACGGGGGTTCCTGGAACTAAACCCCAGCGAATGTGAAGGGACAACTGTATTCTTATAGTCATTATAAATTGTTCACAATTATATTAATATTAAAATATTATAGGCTGAAAAGCAATTAAAGAAAGTATAGTGTCTACCCATTAAAAGCCCCTTCAGCAGTCAAACAAATACCAAAAGCCTGCTTGAACAAAAACGTCTTTGCCTGCTGGCGGAAAGACCTCCTGGAGACAGCTAGCATACTCTCCCTTGCAAGGGATTCCCTCTGTCTGTCCTAACACAGGACATCTCATCTTCATTTGGCACAGTGGAAGAAACCCTAGCGAAACTGAAAATATGTTTGTCAGGCACCTCAGAAAAGTCTGACTCTTGCTCATTTATCAGGAAATCTTCCACTCTCTTCTTGAAAAGCATGTGTGTGCTAGCCTGTATAGTTTGAATAGACCTTAGATACTGGACAAAGAAAGAAGATAAAACCATCTTGCTACTCTTTCCTTGTACCAAGAGTGGGAAACTTCTGGGGTGCAGAGGGCATCATTGGACCCAGAATAAACAGGGAGCCACACTGTCCAACTTTGGCAGAACCTTATCAGTTTTGCACCATTACTGCCACCAAATATCTTCAGCAATGGTAGTAATAGAATTCTTGTGAAAGACATTTTCCAAGGGCTCCAGAATCCATTAGTCTAGCCTGATGGCTTTTAATCTTTTTTTTTTTCTAACCAGGGACCACCTTTAAATATCTTTTGTTGCAGTGGACCCCCAAGACTTAACTCAAGATTTATAACAACAACACAATTACACCATCCATTAAACCTTCTCTCAGAGGCCATTGGAGGGGGAGGATAGATTTTTCTCTTGCTTCTTCTTGCAAATTTGTGGTTGGAGCAGATTGAATGGCAGTGTGCAGGTCAAGCCAGCCAGCCAGCCTTTGCTTTGACTCCTGTCATGTGGTCACTCCACTGCAGGGAGGGGGTGGGCCAAGCAGCCTTCAAGGTTTTGTGGACCTCCTGTGAGGACATTGTAGACTCCTGGGAGTCTCTGGACCACAGGTTAAGAACCACTGGTCTAGCCCTTGCCAACAATCAGTATCCAAAAGTCAGTGATCTATCAAAGGACACAAACAGATAATTGACCAAAAATTTCTCATGGAGATGAAGGCTAAGAAGCTGACATGATTACTTCCTAAACCTGCTTTGAGGGTATCTCCACTAGGATAGTAGTTAATGGCTTTCAGTCTGTCTCTGGGCACAACTGAAAGTGCTTGTAATAACCTATAAAGTTGTATTCAAATTGGACCAAGCTGTCTGAAGAAATGGTTTCCCCCATATGAATATGTCTGGGTTCTGAGATTATTGAGATCAGTTCTGCCACTTTCAGAAGCATGTTTGGTGAGCATGAGAGAGACATCTTTCTCATTGACTGCCCCCAGACTGTGGAACCCCCGTCTATGAGACAAGGTTCATCCCTTTCCCTATTGTCCTCCTACTAGTATGCAAAGATCTTTTTATTTAGCTACACTGTCGGCAATCAAATGGAGGATTAGAAAGGGGATTTAACAGATTGGTGTGATACTTTTTCATTAACATATTTATAAATTGCTTTTGAACTCAAGAATATTTTAATGTTATCATTTGTTTAGTAGCATTTTAATATTATAACACTTTGTCTGTTTTTATCTGCACCTGCTTTACTTTTTTTAAAAATAATGCATGTATGTATGTGCCTTTAAGTTGTCTTATGGCGACTTATGACAACCCCATGAATTTCATGGGTTTTTAATAATTTTTACCTGCTTTTAATCTTGTTCTGACCCACTTTGAGTCACAATCTGGAGAGAAAGGCAAGCTATAAGTCAAACAGACAAACAATCAAAACCCAAGAATGCTTCATTGTCTCTTCTGTTAATGACAGATTGACAGCTAAGGTAGCTCTTTAGTCTGGTACTTGTCTTTTGATGAAGTGGTTAGCACAGTGTGGGCCTCCAGTTCTGCAGTGCACATGGATAAGTGTGACACTAAATCAACGTTCTGCTGGTTGCCCATACACTGTTTGCCCTCCTTGGTTTCAGTTTCCACAATAAATTGTGTGGTGATTAATCTTTGTTGCAAGTGTGCTCCATGTTGTACACTATTTTCAAAACATTCAGCATCATACTTTCTTTGGCCTTGTGGCATTGGGTAGCCACCAAAGAACCAGCTGAAGCTGAGGATGCCACTCTCTGAGAAGATGGAAGTTCCAGCTAATATCTGATGTTACTAAGGGCAAAACTAGATTCTTGTGCATAGCTGTCACCTGCCAGTAGACAAGATCCTAGGGAAAGGTGGTGGATGCTATGGGTAAAATCAAAGTTGATCTCAAGTTTTCTCACCAAACATGGGCAAATAAGATAATATGTAAGGAGATCTTAGCCCCCTACAGTAGTGCTTTGTGAGTGTTCACCTTTCAGGCTATGACTGAACATCTGTCTAATGGCACATTGTACTTGGAAGATGTTAGGGGGTTAGGCGAAAGTATTTCCTCTTGTACTAGATAAAGGATACACTTTACCCCTGTTTTTCTCTCTACTATGTTATTTGCATCTGTGTTCTGTATATTTTCAGCTACAGCCCTTCTGTCCTGACAGGTCCTAATACCTCTATGTTAGTAAGTTATGGCTAAAATCCAAATCTGATCTATCTAGTTCATGGAGTCCACCTAGGGATACCGCTCTTACTGTGTTCCTGTTTTAGGTGGTGGGGCATTCCCATTTCTGACTCAGGACATGACCCCCAAGGACTTTGGTACTGATTCTTTCTGAACTGACTTGGCCTCAGTGGCTGCTTCGATGTATTTTGCAGCTAGCAGAAGTCTGCACTGTTCAAGTATAACATTCACTAGGGGCTCACTATGGTGTTAACACAGTTGCATTCTGGGGCTTCCAAACATCTGAAGTTGATCATATTGCTGGTTCTAATATTTCTTTGAGGTTTTTAGTTTAATAAGCTCAAGCTTAGGGAGGGCAGGGGCATGCACCCAATTGAGCAAGGCAATCAGAGTACTAGAAAACAGTTTGAGATTGGTGACTGGACAGGAGCTATGGGGGTTGGAAAATTATACACACCTTATGAAAGAGCATCAGAAGGTCTCATCCTCCAGGTACAGTACCATTTCTTCATCTGGGGAAAAAAAATGAACTGGTGCCAAGGATAGGACATGACCTTTTCCACCAAATGTCAGGCCCATCTAGATGGTGAAAAGCTCCTCATGGAATTCATGGGGAATTGCATCTGTCTTAATGAGATCCCATGTTGAATTGTGGTATTCGGAAGTGGGGGGGGGGCAAAAACCACAAAAAACACTCCCATTCATTAGGACAACCAAATTGCATTGCTGCACATTCCTGAAATGGACAGATGATTGGTTTGACGTGTGCTGGGGGGCCGGAGCTTGCTAACAAAGCAGCACGCGGAGCTGCCATGTTGGTTTTTCACTGTAGTGATCATGCACTGAAGCAACAAAACAGCCTGTTTGTTTGTTTAAGTGGAAGATCGCTCTTCCACACCTTGGATTTAGTTTTAAAAAATACTGTTTTGGTGGTGGCGACTTGGGGCAAATAAAACCTCGTGTAATTCAGTTGTGCCTGAGATCTTGATCTGCTGGTATGCCTGTCCAAACAGCAAACATGGATAGCTTCACCCACCAGTGATCTTGAAAAAAAATCGAGACAAATGAAAGCTGCTGCGAATTGGTGTTACTGAGCACCAATCCACATTTTATTTCCTCATATACATGGGCTCGTCATATAATTATTCAATCTTGAGTTCCCATCGGCTCATTCTTTGTCTGAGTCTGTGGAGCAGAGGTGGGGAAACAGAGGCTGTGGGCCCCATTTTGCAGCCTTCAAATCCACCAGGACTTCCTGGGACCTAAAAAAAAAAAAAAGAGACCCTCAATATGTCCAGATGATTCTCCCAGTCACGCCAAACACATCAACACTCCCCAACAGCAGTTTGCTTTTCCCCTTGACTTTCTGAAAAAAATGACTCAAAATCAGCCTAAGGAGGTACTAGAAGTGAGATGATATAACTTCCTAATTGTCCGCCAGGAGTACACAAGGATGAAAATGGGTCCTTGCCTCCACCACAGTTGCCCACTCCAGCTCTAGAGGGAAAGGGGCCTTGCCATGATTGGTTATGCTGGGAAAAGAGTTAGTAGGCATGTAAAGGAGCTGGCTTTTGCTGAAAGGAAAAAGTAACCCCTCTTCCCAAGAACTGTTGCCTTTACAATGATGTCAGGGTTCACCAGTGGCTGTACTGGCTGTGGAATTTTAAGAGTTGTAGTCCCCAAAAGTGAATTTTTCAGGATTCTTGATGGGGCGAGAAAACTGAGGGGTTGTCTAGATGGTGAAAATACTCCTCATAGAATTCAAGGAGAATACCTTTTATCCTTATGAGATCCCACGGTGATTTGCATTATTCAGAAGCAGGGTCTCCAAAAACTATGTGGGAAAAGTCTTTGCATCTTTTCCTGAAGTTTTAAAAATAATGTGTGGGAATCCATATTACCGCTCATTTGGACAATCAATTTGAGATGCTGTGCATTCTCAGAGAGTAGTGGAAGTGGGCAGTGGATCAGTCGGCCATGTGCTGGGGTGAGCTTGCTGGCAAAGAAGTGTCCGAAATCACCATTTGGAATCTTCACATTGCTGATTGTGCACTTTTTTGCTGCTCTGAGGTGATCAAATACTTTTTAAAGCAGAAGTTGTACACCTTTGCTTTAAAGTTAAAAAAAATTACTGTGCAGTGACGACAATGTGTGGAAGAAAAATAACACACTAAATTACCTGGCCACCATTTTGATTCACAGGAGTATGCACTTCAAATGCAGATAGCTATGTATAATATCAATTTTGCCCAAGACCATGGAGACAAATGAACACTACTGCGAATTTGCAATAATGAGCAGGAATCAGCATAATATTCTCTTGTCTAGACAAGCCCTGAGTTTAATAAGGCTTTCTCTTATGACACATTGGATGGGCACACAAGCAGGTTATGCTATTTATCCTGATGAAGAATCCTGAAGCATTTGAGCATGAGAGTGGTCATCTACCCTATATTTCTATGGAATGATTGTATAGCATGATTGTAAATTATGGATGGAAGAGGATAGAAATGCACAAAAGTAAGATGGATGGAAATGTATATAATACGAAATGGGTGATTTTATATTTCTAGGATGGAGGACCATCGCCTCCCCAAAATACTACTCTACGGTGAACTCGCCACGGGTCAGCGTAAGAGGGGCGCTCCAAAAAAGCGATACAAAGACTCCCTGAAACAACATCTCAGGCTTGGCCAAATTGCTGCAGCCTTATTTGAGAACTCACGACGAACAAGTCTTGAAGAGAAACGACAACGCAGAAAGAATCACAACCCAAAAACATCACCCAAGGAGACCTTCTGCTTCGCTTTTTGCAACCGGACTTGTTTATCTCGGATTGGCCTTTTTAGTCATCAGCGCGCTTGCAGAAGGCGCGGGATGAGTCCTTCCTGAATCTTCGTTTGCGAAGAAAAGCCAGAGAGAGAGAGATTTTATATAACTGAAAAACGGTCAATAAATAATAATAATAATAAAAATCTACCCTATATTTCTTTTCTGGCCTATACCCAAGTGGAGGTATGGGTTGCAGCCACCGTGGACCCTTGCAAGATTTGCTGCAGTGGCTGGTGGGAACAGGATTCCAACATATTTATCAGTGACTTGGATGAAAAAATAGAGGGTATGCTTATTAAATTTGCAGATGACACCAAATTAGAAAGGGTAGTGAATACCCTATAGAACAGATACAGAATTTAAAATGACATTAACAGATTAGAAAGCTGGGGCAAAACTAACAAAATGAATTTCAACAGGGAGAAATGTAGAGTACAGTTGTCCCTCCACATTCATGGATTTGGCCTTCAGGATTTAAGTATTCACAGCTTGAAAATATTTTTTAAAAAAATAATAATCCAAAAAGCAAACTTTGATTTTCCCATCTTAGATAAGGGACACCATTTTGCTATGCCATTGCATATAATGGGGCTTGAGTATTCACGTATTTGGGTATTCACGGGGGGTCCTGCAACCAAACCCCAGTGAATGTGAAGGGACAACTGTACTACACTTAGACAGAAAAAATGAAATGCACAGATATAGGATGGGGGGACACCTAGCTTGACAGCAGTGCATGTGAAAGTCTTAGGAGATTTTCAGACGGGGCCAAATACCCTGTTCCTGCCCCACCAGCCCCACTCCTATTCCTGCCACAGAATAGAAGAAAAATGTTCACACATTTACCTTCATTCTGCAGCAGGAATGTCCTCCCCCTCCCCTTGATGGCTGATCGTAAATGCAGCTTACAGCTGCATTTACGACCGGCAAATGAAATCCCGCCCGTTCTCGCGGGAAATTTTAAAATACCCCCCCAAACGCTAAAACAGTACACCAAGTACAAAAACACAGGGAAAAAAATACAAGTAACCCGGGGAGGGGGAGAAAAGGGTGCCACTTACCTGGATGTCCCGATCGTGCCTGGAAGTGCTCAGAATGGACCTCCCCCCCCATGGCTGCCATCTCAGAACAGGAACGGGGCTCCTGTTCACACACGTATGGTTCCGTATCTACAACGGAATGGGTGGATTAAAAACAATGTTTCCCCGTGAATACTTTATTCTGGGAGAAACACAGTGAGAGGACAGATGCAGGACGGAATGGGGATGATGTCGTATGAAAGGGAAACCCTTTCTCAACCCTATTCCATGCCTGCCACGGAGTTTTTAGCCCATGTGAAAATCTCCTTAGTCTAGCAGTCTTAGTGGACAAGTTGAATATGAGTCAGCAGTATGATGCGGCAGCCAGGAAAGCCAATGCGATTCTAGGCTGCATCAATAGGAGTATAGTGTCTAGATCAAGGGAAGTAATAGTGCCACTCTATTCTTCATTGGTTAGACCTCACTTTGAATGCTGTGTCTAGTTCTGGGCACCACAATTCAAGAAGGATGCTGACAAACTAGAGTGTGTCCAGAGGAGGGCAACCAAAATGGTTAAAGGTCTGGAAACCATGCCTTATGAGGAGTGGCTTAGGGAGCTGGGCATGTTTAGTCTGGGGAACAGAAGGTTAAGAAGGGACATGATAGCCATGTTTAAATATTTGAAGGGATGTCATACTGATGATGGAGCAAGTTTGGGGTTTTTTTTCTGCTCCAGAGATTAGGACATGAAGCAATGGATTCACACTACAGGAAAAGAGATTCTGCCTAAACATTCGAAAAAACTTCCTGAAAGTAAGAACTCTTTGGCAGTGGAATGCACTACCTCAGAGTGTGGTGAGAATCTCCTTCTTTGAAGGTTTTTAAACAGAGGCTGGATGGCCATCTGTTGGGTGTGCTTTGATTGTGTGTTTCTGCATGGTAGGTGGTTGAAATGAATGGTCCTTGGGGTCTCTTCCAACTCTATGATTCTATGATAGATTTGTCAGGTCCCCCTCAAAAGGCGTTGGTCTAGTATTTGTCAGGCTAATTGCATATAGCTATGGTGGATTGCTCTTAGGAGGTTGCTGTGTTTTAAATGGCAGCCTTATTTAGCCTGCACAAGCCTGTATTTAGTCCATGGTTTTGCTCACTATAGTCCATTAGTTAAGTTATTAATACCATTATGAATCTTTCACCCAGCTCCTTGTCTTACATCTTACTTCACAGGTGGGCAAGATATCAGAATGTGAGGTAGCTGATTCTAAGGACTTTGTCAGATGCACTAAATACGGCGTCATAACGATGCCACATCCACACAAAAGAGTGAACATATCAGATGACATTGCCCTTTCATGTTTATGTCCTGGCCAAAACACATTCCTTTTTATTGATTGCTTAAGCCATCAATAGATCCCCGGTAGTGCTTTAGTGCCGGCATTGCTGGTGTTTGAAATCTTGCACCATTTAACTCATGTGAGTGCAGCATCAATGGACGGTGCAGTGCGAACACTTCTGGGTGAGATTGAAACATCTAGGTAAGTGACACACTTTTTATGACCATCCCAGTTTACTTGGGACTTTTAAGTGTGTTCCAGTACTTTTTAAAAGTTTAATTTTCTTATTTTTGTTTTTATTTTTGAATTTCCCATGTGAGCATCTTGCGAGAATCTGTGGGATTTTGAACGACAAAGTGAATGGAGCTCCGTTCACTTCCTCTTCATTGCCAGGAAAGAAGATGTATAAAAATGAATTTTTTATACCAGGAAAAGAACATTTGAAGGGGCTCGTCTGATAAAGTCCTAACACCCACTGAAGCAGATTGCATGAGGATTGCAGCATCATTCAATCACACACCTTATGACTGTACTGAAACAGCCAATTAGATTCAGACACAGACAATAATACCTCATTTGTCACTGACAGGCCTATGGCTACTGTAAAGGAGAGAAAAAGCAAATATTTTCTCCTAAAAAACAATTTGTTGAGACATTCATCAACCATAGGCTCAAAATATGTAAATAAAATGTGGCCTTTTCACTCCAGCTTTTGGCAAACTACAACTGGCAACTTGGGACAATGATGTCTTGATGAGATACACACACACATGCACACACACCCTTGATCCCCTAGACATGCTTCTAGTATATGAAAACAGGAAACATTTGCACTTTTGAAAGTTACAAGATGTTAACATTGGAAGAGAAACTTGTTTAAAATGCTGGTTCTCAAAATAGTCTCCAAAATAGAGTGTTAGCTGATGTGTTAGAGATGAGTAAGAGTTATATTTGGCAAAGCTCTCATATCCTTTCATATGTTAAGCTTCGGCATTTTCCTGACAAATGGTTCGTATCGTAGTCTATGTCTACAGAGGGAAGGCATCACTGGGTTTTGATGTATTTCTCTAGGAGGATGCTCAGAGTAAGGTTAGCAACACACCTCTCTAAACCCAAGCCAACAATTTATATTATAGTGAGACTCCATAATGAATGTGGCTTCAATGGATCTTTTTGACGAGCTGCCTTGGAATAACTGAAACAGATGGAGTGGTTCATATTGTTTTTGTGTGTGTTTCATTCTTATATAAAATATTCACTCTGGCTCACACTGAAACTTCTTTCTGTGATGATGATGAATGAAAAAAGGGGCTTTTTCTTGATCTATTATGTGGTTTGGCAGTGTTGTATTTTTTCTTGCCCATAGATCCACTTCACAAATTCCACACAAATAAAAATAATACATTCAGGGTTTTCCCCAGTATTTGTCCATCATAGGAATAATGGGGCCTATCATGGGTTAATCAGGATGGGTCATTAACAGCACAATCCCAGTATGGTGTAGTAGACTGTTGGTCTGGGATTTCTGAGATTCAGGTTCTAGTCTGCACTAGACCATGAAACTTGCTGGGTAACCCAGGGCCAGCCACTCTTGCTGACAGATTGAGCTACTCCAGAGGGTGTTTGTGAGGCTGAAGCAGAAAAGAGGAGAATCACCATCTTGAGCTCACTGAGGGAAAGGCGAGGTGTAAATATAATTAATAAAGTGCTAATTGTTTTTCATAGTCATTCTAAATCAGCTGCTGTTGTTGTGTGCCTTCAAGTTGTTTCCAGCTTATGGCAACCCTATTGCAACCCTGCGAGCCAGCAGGTTCAAATCTCCGCTCAGCCATGGAAACATACTAGGTGACCTTGAGTGAGCCACACTCTCTCAGTGTCAGAGAAAGGCAAAGGCAACCCCTCTCTTGCTAAGAAACCCCTGTGATAGATTCGCCTTAGGGTTGCTGTATGTCAAAAACAACTTGAAGGCACACAGGCATGACAAAGGCAACCCTATCATGGGGCTTTTTTGGCAAGATCTGTTTGGGTGTATCTGTGTGCCATTGCCTTTCTCTGAGGCTGAGAGTGTGTGACCTGCCCAAGGCCACCTAGTGGTTTCCATGGCCGAGTGGGGATTCAAACCCTCATTTCCTGTAGCCCCAATCCTGCACTCAATCACTACCTCAGATTGGCTCCTAATTGGGTTATTCCTAAATATGTGGTATAGAACTACAGCTTAAACTGATTATTAGTATTTTGGAGAAGAACATACTGTGCTGCAATAGCACATCCTCGTAGAGGTTCAGGGCTGAGAATCAAGCATTTTCAAAAACACCCTCCAAATGAGAGTCATATTTTAAAACCCAAGATGGAGTTTCTGGGCGAGGATGCACAAAGCACCCTGGTTTGGGAGAGTCTACAGTATTGCAACTTGCATGCTGTAGGGAGGGGGAGGAATTCTTTGAAGATCATGCACATCATTACAAAAGCAAGAAAATAAATAAAGGCCAGATCCTAGAAAAAAAGAGGTCCTGTGAACATACAGTGGACTGGAGGCTTTTACCAGATAAACTATTTACGTCTTTAAAAAAAAAAAAATCAATGCAATCTATATTCTAGTAGGGGGGAGCCATAATCTGTTTTAAAACAAATAAAGATTGTGTACAGCTGTCCCTGTATGGGAGGGGAAATGATGATTTAATGTTGATTAAGAGAGAAGGCCTTTGAAGCTGGCTGAGCAGGAGCCCACAGACTGTCTCTCGTGATCATTATCAGTCTTTCACCGAAGGCAGACTTGGTGCCAAAAGCTCTTTCCCTAAACTGGTTAAGGTGGATTCAGGAGCAAAGGCTTTGTGCTTTTTAAAAGAGCCCCTCGTTCACAGGCCTCTGATGTCTTCTTCTTTTAGTAGAGGGAAGGCCTGAGAATAAACAGATGCAGCTTTTTCACTGGTTAAACTACAAAAAGGGGCAAGGTCCACAGCTCAGCCTGCATCTTGGCTTAGTCGGGCCAGCAACTAAGCATGCATCCTGCAATAAAATCAAATCAAAGATGATTCCTCCCCCACACCCATTTGGAGCAGATGTTTTTGTAACAGAAAAAGCACCAAGGTTTCTTTCCTTTTCCTTTCCTTTTTTTTTTTTTTTATAAAGCCCTTATGTGAATCATTAAATCAAATGACGAAGATGGAAGGATGACCACAATATGTTTGTAACAGCCTTGGGAGACAAGCCCATGAGTGCACAGAAGAATGTCTACAGGCTCTCTTCTATCTGTAGACAGTCTCTGCATACTCTGCTTATCCACAGATGTGTGTGCATGTGTATGCCCTCAAGTCACCTGCCAATTTATGGTGACCTCATGGGTTTTGTAGGGTTTTCTTAGGCAAGGAATACTCAGAGATGGTTTTTGGCAGTTCCTTCCATTGAAATATAGCCCAGAGCACCTGGTAGTCATTGGCAGTCTCCCATCCAAGCATTAACCAGAGCTGACCCTGCTTAGCTTCCAAGACCAGATGGGATCTGGTGCCTTTAGGGTATTTAGGCCCCCTTATCCACATACAGAAGGCCTTTTTTTCACAGATAAATAGAGGTATAACAGAAAGAGCCCACAGCAACATGGAGTGATAATATTTGGATATAATCAATGGTGGCTTAAATCCTAGAGGTTACTCCCAAATAAAGTGGATCATCTGAATTAATTGTTGAATGGTAAGCCAACAACATGTACATAGATCACACTGGTTTGAGGGATTCAGGTCATTGGATAGTGTTAAATTGTCAATAGTTTGGTCAAAAACTGGGGGGAAATATAGCGTAGACAATTGGTAAGCCTGGGTTCTTCTGTGGTACCAGATTTTGCCTTCAGTCCCCCATATCACTATTTCAAAGCCTTTGTTGTCAGTTGGCCTACTACAGATCAAATATAGTGTCCAGATCAAGGGGAGTAATAGTGCTGCTCTATTCTGCCTTGGTCAGACCTCACCTAGAATACTATGTCCAATTCTGGGCACCACAATTCAAAAAGGATATTGACAAATTGGAGCATGTCCAGAGAAGGGTGACTAAAATGGTGAAAGGTCTGGAAGCCATGTCTTATGAGGAGAGATTTAGGGAGCTGGGTATGTTTAGCCTGGAAAAAAGATGGTTGAGAGGCGATATGATAGCCCTGTTTAAGTATTTGAAGGGATGTCAGGCTGAGGATGGAGCAGGCTTGTTTTCTTCTGCTCCAGAGATTGGAACACGGAGCAATGGATGCAAGCTCTAGGAACAGAGATTCTACCTCAACATTAGGAGGAACTTTTTGACAGTCAGAGCTGTTCGGCAATGGAACACATTCCCTCGGAGCGTGGAGGGTTTCCTTCCTTGGAGGTCTTTAAACAGAGGCTGGATTGCCATCTGTCGGGGATGCTTTGATCGTGATTTCCTGCGTGGCAGGAGGTTGGACTGGATGGCCCTCATGGTCTCTTCCAACTCTGCAATTCTATGATTCTATGAAATGATATGACTTGTAGGAATTAAAACAGAAAAGGGCTGTGAGAATAAAGTGTTGGGAAAATGAAGTTGCTGATAATTAGATAATTTTAAAATTGCCTCATTAGGTAATTTTTGTTAGGTAGTTTAACATCAGATCATTTAAAAAAAAATTAGTTTGAGGAGAATATAATATAATGATAAGATGACTTATGAGCTAGTAGGTGAAGTGGGATTTCATGCCGTGGCTTTCTTGTTTTTTTTAGCTTACATTGTTCTTTAGCCACAATGCTACATACTGTATGCTCTCAAAACTTTAAATGCTTTTTCTTGTATGTTGTGAATTACATACATTCTAGATAAAGATGAATATGTATTCCCCATGAGCAACACACTTTCCCTCTTACAATAAGAAGAACCAATGGCTTTATCTTTTACAGATGCCAGCTCTAATTTTTTAAAAGGACTTATGATTGATTTATATTAATGTATATGCCTAATCCACAGTAAAACTGTGTTCTCTGAACCCATTAAGAATAATAGTCCCCCTCTCCCAAATGGGGCATCACAGTTTGCTGGAAAATGGCATGCCCCCTGCTTTTTTTGTCCAAATACGTTCCCTTGGCTGGGATGAAAAACTACATAGGTGACATTGGCTGCATTAGTGGGACAAAGATATGGCAAAAAGCAATAGGTTTGATGGGACCCATTTTTGTTTTAGCCACTTTCTCCAACCACCTATTAAATATACGATTGGTGGAACTTTAGATGTATTGTTGTTGCCTTTACTTCATTCTGAGGCAGGGCTGGTTTAACCTGTCTGCCAAATCAGCATTGGCAGGGGGCCCCGAGGTCAAGAGAGGGGCCCGTGTTGGCCTCCTTAATCTGACGAAGGAGACAGCCAGGAGACAGCTGGGAGGAGCCCCCTCTTACCCTCCTCCTCCAAAAACCTCCTGCTGGCTTTTTTAAAAAAACAAACAAAACAGCCTCTCCAAAACTAAAGAGAAAGAGAAAGAGAAAGAAACAGCAGCCCTCTGTGGCAGAAGCTGGAGGGAGAGGCATGTTGGAGAGGGTGAGTGTGTGTGTGTGAGAGAGAGACAGGGAATTTGAGGGTTGTCTCCCTCAGAAAGGGCTCCTTTCCTTTCCTTTCCTTTCCTTTCCTTGCACATAGATCCCCTCCAGCCCATCTTTCCAGCTGCTTTTAACACGTCTTGGTTCCTCTCCCCTCCCTTTTCCCCCTTGGTCTTCTTCAGCCATCCAACCTATGTTTAAAAAAACCCAAAGAAGGAGACTCCACCACACTCCAAGGCAGTGCATTCCACTTCCAAACAGCTCTTACTGTCAGGAGGTTCTTCCCAATATTCAGGTAGAATCTCTTTTCCTGTAGTTTGAGTCCATTGCTCCATGTCCTAGTCTCTGGAGCAGCAGAAAACAAGCTTGCTCCTTCCTCAATATGACATCCCTTCAAATATTTAAACATGGCTATCACGTCACCTCTCAACCTTCTCTTCTCCAGGCTAAGCATACCCAGCTCCCTAAGCCATTCCTCATAGGGCATAATGGCTTCCAGACCTCGCACCATCCTTCTCAGTATCTTTCTTGAATTGTTGTGCCCAGAATTGGAAACAGTATTCCAGGTGAGGTCTGACCAAAGCAGAATGGAGTGATACTGTTACTTCCCTTGATCTAGACACTACTCCTATTAATGCAGCCTAGAATCGCATTGGCATTTTTTGCTGCTGCATCACACTTCTAACTCATGTTTAGCTTGTAGTCTACTCTTTATTTTCTCTGAGGAAATCTACACCATTACATTAATTGCTAATAAACAAAAAATATTATGTTAGTGCCTATAATATAGTTTTTAAACTAAATTATTGGTGGCAAATTATGTAATATAGTAGGCCCCTTTTATCCACTGGGGATTGGTTCGGGGGAGGGGGGGTGTGGATTCTGAAAACCATGAATAATAGTGAACGCCATTGACAATAATGGGACTTCTGGTTTAAAATACCATAGAGTTGCCTTGGAAGGCCTAGAAAAGGGCTAGGGAAGACACATTTTCTAGGAAGACTCTATGGTAGGTGTGCTGTTTTGTGTCCCATGGATAATGAATCCATGGATACGGGGCTCCTACTATAATCTGAACATCCTGTACAGTGAATAAGATACGTTACATTGATCTGACATAAACATATGGGGGCCCCAAAGTAAAGCATTGCAGGGGGCCCCAAAATTCCTTAAACCGGCCCTGTTCTGAGGCTGAGAGTGTGTGACTTGCCTAAGGTCACCCAGTGAGTTTCCATGGCCAAGTGGGGATTTGAACCCTGGTCTCCAGAGTTGTAGTCTGGTGCTCCAACCACTACACTACACTGGCTCTCTTGAGAACATTGAAAAAAGTGTGCAGGTAACAATTCTCCAGAAGGCCTACATTGCTGATGTAGTTCTGTGTATATTCTGCCACAAAATCTGACTTTGGGTCCTCCTCACAGCTTGAAGTCATATAGTCCAGAATATACTGTATATTTCCAGCCCCATCTGCTATTTTTGAAGATTAGGGCTATGGTAATATTCTTGAAACTTCTTTTCTATTTCCTTTGTAGTCCAAAATATATTCTTAAATGGTATTGAATAAGAAAGTTAAGCAGACAAATTCTTCCGTGGAGTTACCTTGGTACCAGTGTTTTGCACAAAGAAGATCTTAGATTTAATTGCTAGCATCTCCAGCTAGGACTGGAAAAAATCCTGCCTGAAACCCTAGAGAGACACTACTAGTCAGTGTCTAATAGTCTAGCACTATTGTGCTAGATGGCCCAATGGGTTAGATAAAGGCAGTTCTATGGACTATATCAGACAATCCCCTTTAAGCATTCTTTTGCTGGCATAAAAAAATCAATTTTTATGCTGGCAAAAAAATGCCCCCCCACACACTTACCTTCTTTTCCGGCAGAAGGCTTTCCCTGCAATAAAGGGGAAGTGAAGTGAATGAAGCCTCATTCACTTCCTCGTTTGAAATTCTGTGAGGCTTCATCTTGTGGGAAATTCAAACGTAAAACAAAAAATAAAAATTAAAAGTGACAACAAGCATATACACATACTTTGAAACTTCCAAGTAACTCAGGAAACATTTAAAAAGGTGTGTCACTTACCTGGATGTTGTGATCTCACCCAGAAGTGTTAGCACCAGACTGGCCATTGACGCTGCATTCACATGAGTTAAATGGCCCGAGGTTTCACACACTGTCCCAAAATGGGACAGGTGATCTATTCACGGCTTGGCCCGTCAATAAACAGAAATGCCAGAATAATGACAGTGGAGCACAAAAGGACGTTGTTGTGTGATATTGGCATCCTTTTGCATTCCGTGTCATTATGGTACCACATTAGCCACGTCTGGTAATCTCTATGTTCCTGTGTGGATAAACTGGATTAGATCGATATCTAAGTACTCCAGCTCATACACACAAAGAATTACTAGATGTCCCCATTATGTTTTCCTTCACACTACACAGTTATAGCAGTTTGAAATCACATTACTTGGAGTGGTTGCATTCCATGGAATCTGGGGGTTTGTGCTTTGGTGAAGCAATAGAGCTCGCTGGCAGATAATTCTCAGATAATTCTCTAATTGATGACCTACTCCAGGGGAAAGGCATGGGAAGTGCTGCCCTGTTGATCTTCCTGGATCTCTCAGTGGCTTTTGATACTATTGATCATGGTAACTTATTGGTCTGGTTCTGTGAGATGTGAGTAGGAGGCACTGTTCTACAGTGGTTCCACTCCTACCTGGAGGGCCAGTTCCAGAGAGTAGCATTGGGGGATTCCTGTTCAGCCCCATAGCGATTAAGCTGTGGGGTGCCACAGGGTTCCAGCTTATCCCCCATGCTGTTCCATATCTACTACATGAAGCTGCTGGGGAAGGTCATAGCAGGTTTGGAGCGAGGTGCCATCAATATGCTGATGACACTCTGCTCTATTTCTCCCTGTCATCAGAGTCAGCTGGGGCCTGTGCAAGTGCTGGACCGGTGCTTTGATGCTGTGATGGGCTGGATGAGGGCCGATAAACTGAAGCTAAATCCTGATAAAACAGAAGCCCTGTAGATTGGCAGTTCTCAGGTCTGGGAATTGGGTAAACAGCCTGTCCTGGATGGGATTGCACTCCCCCTGAAGTAGCAGATATGTAGCTTGGGAGTGCTCTTAGAGCCATCCCTGTCACTGGAGGCCCAAATGGCTGGGAGTGCTTGGTGCCAGCTTTGACTGGTGTTCTAGCTATGGCCTTTCCTAGATAGAGATAACCGATCCACAGTAGTCCATGTGCTGGTAATCTCCTGATTAGACTACTGCAATATGCTCTACGTGAGACTGCCCTTGAAGAAGATGAGGAAGTTGCAGTTACTTCAAAACATAGCAGCTCAGCTGTTGACTGGAAATATCACATAGACAGCATGTAATGCCAGTCTTAAAAGAAATGCAATGCCTGCCAAAATATTTCCTGTCTGAATTCAAGGTGCTTATGATGACACTTTAACCCCTAAATAGCTTGGGACCTTGATACTTGAGGGTTTGCCTTTCCTCATATATGCCTTCCTGAGGATTAAGATATGCTGGGGAGGCCCTACTCTATGTCCCACCAGTAAGGGCAATACACTGTATTGAAACATGGGAAAGGTCCTTCTCAGTCATAGCACCCAACCTGTGGAATGCTCTCCCCCTGGAGGACGCACTAGCACCAGCACTCTTGTCATTTAGGTACCAAATTAAATTTTGTTCACCAAAGACTTTGGGCCTTATTTATTTAAACCCAGAATATTATTTATAATTTTAAAAACTTTAAAATAGGTTTTAAACTCATTGTATTGTTTAATATGTTTTTAGCTTATTTATCTTTTCATTGGAGATTATCAGACGTGCTGGAACGCAGCAAAAAAAAAAAAAAAGTGTTCCAAACTGCGTCAGAAGAACAGGAGGAGAAGAGGAAGGGTGGCATTATCAGATGCCCACATCCTCAGCCGTTCCTGGGGTGTTGTGCTGCCATGGACAAGGCTTCCTTTTTTTATTGACTGGGACAAGCTGCCAATAAAAAGGGATGCCTTACTCAGTCCTGGCTATGCCCCCGGGACGCTGAAGAATGTCGTTGTATGATAATATCCCCTGTTCCTGTTCTCATTGCGATATTCTGACATGGTTTTTGCTGTGTCTGACAATCTCCATTGTTTTGAACATGTTTAATCTGTTTTGATGCTATTTGTAAGCTGCCCTGAAATCTCCTGATGTAGGGTGAGGTATAAATATTTTAACTAACTAACTAACTAACTAACTAACTAAAGTTACTCCCCCAAGCAAAGATTTGAACACACACATCATGTACAAACCAATTGGGGGTGTGTTCATTACCATTTTCCACATACAATATCACAACACATACGTGCATGTAAAGTATGTCTCCTTGCACTTCAAGAGCTGAAATGTCTTCACATACACACATGCACATGCACGCATGCACACACACACAGAGCAGTACAGATAAAAATGATTTTAATTATTCTGTGATAAAGCTGTTCAGCAAAAGAAAATCCTACCACTGCTTCAGAAGCAGACACATAAAATTTGTGTGACAAAAGAGGATCATTAACCAATCCGATTTTCTTGTTGGAAGGGTTGAATGCTGTTGGGTCTAGTATTAAATGTTGAATTTGATAGCAAGTCTGAACATTTTAATGATGTGTCCACAAATATAAAGCATACATCCACTGGTGATTTTACGACTTCTCCTCTGTATAATTAGTAGTATCTTGTTTATGAGCTTACTTCTGTGGCCTCCAACACATGAAAATGTGAAACCACTGTATAATTTACACTCATTCCATGGCATTCAAGATCTAAGTTTTCCCTTTCTCTTAAGTCTGGGAATAGTAGCTGTAATAGCCCCCGCATAAGCTGAACAACATTCCACTAGCCGCCAAATATTCCAAGGCCAATATTTTATCTTTTATATTTCATAGCTCAGTATTTCTGATTAAACGACCACACATTAGATCTGTCTTGCCAGCATCTGCTCCAAGTTCCTATAAAACCCTCCCACCCCAGAGTTAACAAGGATAGGTAAGCACACTTAACAAGCTCATTAAAAACTGTTTGGCTGTGCAGTCTGAGGGTGAGATTAATTATTGTCACTGGAGAAAAAAAATGGGTTTCTAGGAGCTCAGAAATCTGTGCCAACTGACAAATGTTTAATTTTGCTTTGTTTTTGATTATTTAATAGCTCTCCCTACTGCTGCTCTTCACTTGCATGCAAAAGAGAGAGAGAATATATTGGAAATATAGGGGGATCTGAATACCAACTACATGCATCACGGTACAGTTCTGCATATGTCTACTTGGAGGTTAATACCAATGAATTTAATGGGACTAACTCCTCAGTAAGTTTGTAAAGCAAGGGTGCTGTCCAGACGTTGCAGCCTACACCTTCTATCACCCCTTACCATTGGCCATCCTGGGCAGGACTGGGGCAAAATGTTTGGATGGCCAAAGATCTCCACCTTTAGTGAACAGCATTGCAGCCAAACTCTTCTGTTGAGATCACTGGGCTATAGAATTTTACACTGTACTATGAACTTTTGTAATGGATGAAAAGACTATCTATGTTTTAGGATGATTGGTTTATCTTCATTGAATATGTAAACATGACTTCGGACTTGTTCCAACATCATAGGATATTATGGGCTGACGTAATGGCAATGGAAGCTTCTCCTCCTCTAGATGCTTGGTGGGATTCTGGTTCCTTATGCTTGCCTGAGGTTGTAACAAGATAGGATTCTTGAGCTACTGTGTCTTTGGTCATTGTTGGTTGTTCTTTGTCATTCTGTTGTGCTTTTTATTGTATACTTTGTTATATGATAATAAAAAAATAGGGGGGAAAAGAATTTTAAATTGGCTATATTGGGACTAACCATTCAATGTACTTTCTATCATTTTCATAAATATAGTGGATTCCTAATTATAGTAAGTTCCCTTGTGTGTCTTGTCAATGCTACCTATATTTTCAAAGCCCTTCCTAGTATCAGCGTCTCTTTTCATGGATATTTTAGCCATTGTTAGTACTATATATGCTGATGCTGGGAAATCTGAGGCCCTCTAGAACTTGATGGAACACTACTGCAGACTGGATGGGATTGATGGGAATTGGAGTTCAATAACAGTTGGAGGGCTGTGGCTTCTTCAGACCTGGCTGGTGAGCCCCTGAGTTAGAAAGTTAGGAAAGTTATGCATACATTTTCTTTTGACCTGGCTACTTGAAACTATGGCCTGCCTTTGTCAAGAACAACACTAACTGCATTCAACAAATAATGATCACAATATGGAGAGCTCTTCTGACTCACTCTCCTTCTGGATGTATGCAATGGTGCGCTCATTAGCATGACTGGGTATTCGATGGATTTAATAATATATCCTTCAAATACTGCAACTTTGCCCTCATTTGTTTGAGATGACCTCAAGAGCTGTGTTTCTGGATGCTTAATTAACAGCTGGCTGTACTGTACCGTACCACATGTGCTGTGTCTCTGAGGCATAAACAGAGACCTAAGGTCAGGGTCTGAATATCTCCTCTCTTGAATTTCCTTTAGGAATTTATGGAATAATATGCTAAAGGGTAAGTGAATTCAAGTGCCTTTGGCCATTTGATAGACTTTAATAAACAGCATTCTGTAGTATGCTGCATATGGTCTCAGTTTGTAATGTACTAATATTGCATTTAAGCTGAATACCAACAGACATCAATATACCCAAATAACATGGGGCAACATACATAATTTGGTATTCAGCAATGAGAAATTTGTGCTGGCTTCTAGAAGATGATCTTCAACAAATGGCTTGGGGCATCATGGCCTGTCTTAAAAGATGGTGTGCACTGGGGCTCTGCCCATCGTTGGGTCTCAAGGTGTGTCCCAGGATTGGAAAATGTGAAGACTGAAGACTCACTCTCTCTCTCTCTCTCTCTCTCTCTCTCTCTCTCTCTGGCTTTTCTGCACAAACGAAGATTCAGGAAGGACTCATCCCGCACTTTCTGCAAGTGCGCTGATGACTAAAAACGCCAATCCGAGATAAACAAGTCCGGTTGCAGAAAGCACAGCAGAAGGTCTCCTTGGGTGATGTTTCTGGGTTGTGATTCTTTCCGCATTGTCGTTTCTCTTCAAGACTTGTTCAGCGTGAGTTCTCAAATAAGGCTGCAGTATTGTGGATAGTGCTTCTCCATGCCTCCCGATGTGAGGCCAGGGCGGACCATTGTTGGTGATGAATTTGGCCAAGCCTGAGATGTTGTTTCAGGGAGTCCTTGTATCATTTTTTTGGAGTGCCCCTCTTACGCTGACCTGTGGTGAGTTCACCATAGAGTACTATTTTTGGGAGGCGATGATCCTCCATCCTAGACACGTGCCTTGCCCAGCACAGCTGTGCTCTCAATATCATGGCTTCAATGCTGGTGATCCCTGCTTGCTCAAGGACAGCAACATTCGTCACGTAGTCAGTCCAGTGTATATTTAGGATTGTATGAATACAGCGCTGATGAAAACGTTCGACAGAAGTTTAGCATATGAACATCTCTCTTACATAACAGATGTCTGAGGAAGAAAAATGTGTGGAAAAATGGGAGACTGGATGGTAATATCTGTGCAAATTCTTCCATAGATTTTACATGTGCACTTTTTAAAAAGTAGAGGGTATACGTGGCTGCTTATTTTTAGTTTCTCTGACCCATAGGAGAGATGGAAAAAGATAGAGACACAAAGAGAAAAGCACTTGTCTAGATGCATCCATGTTACCTATCTTTCAAGCTTGTGTGTAAGCTGATATTATATAATATATATAATATCAGCTTGTGTGTAAGCTGATATTAACCCATGCTTGGCCTATCCCATTGCCATCTTAGGACTTCTCCATGGGCCACAGTGAAGTAGCAGCTTACATATTTTCCATGCAGTATGCCCCTAGACCTCTCCATTGATGACCCCTTTTCATGGGTTTGAAACTTGGGTCACCTATCGCCACCACTTACGACTCCTCAAACGCTTTCATCAGCTGTCATCAGCGCTGTATACGCACAATCCTAAATATACACTGGACTGACTATGTGACAAATGTTGCTGTCCTTGAGCAAGCAGGGATCACCAGCATTGAGGCCATGATATTGAGGACACAGCTGCGCTGGGCAGGGCACGTTTCTAGGATGGAGGACCATCGCCTTCCCAAAATAGTACTCTACAGTGAACTCGCCACTGGTCAGCGTAAGAGAGGTGCTCCAAAAAAGCGATACAAGGACTCCCTGAAACAACATCTCAGGCTCGGCCAAATTGATCACCAACAGTGGACCACCCTGGCCTCACATCGGAGGCCTGGAGACGCACTATCCACAATGCTGCAGCCTTATTTGAGAACTCACTCCAAACAAGTCTTGAAGAGAAATGACAACACAGAAAGAATCACAACCCAGAAACATCACCCAAGGAGACCTGCTGTGCTTTCTGCAACCGGACTTGTTTATCTCAGATTGGCCTTTTTAGTCATAGATCGCTTGCCGAAGTGCAGGATGAGTCCTTCCTGAATCTTCATTTGCGAAGAAAAGCCAGAGAGAGAGAGAGATGTCCCTAGAACCAGACACTGGCATTTCCTGGTAGGATTGGAATAAATGTAGAGAACCAGCTTGGGGAGAGCTGAAGGCTGAATTTTCCATCTGATAAACGTTGGAGGAACAGTAAGTCACAGCTTGCTGTTAGAAGAGCTCTGAGCTGGAGAAATCCTTCAACTTAACAGTAGCCATTGCTCAATGTCAGACCATCTGCAGAAGATTCCAAGGTCAACTTTTGGCATCTCCATCCAAAAGAATCTCAGGATATTACAAATGGGAACCTCAATGAAATGAACTGTGAAGAGTTTCTGTTCAGCATACCTGCCAGCCAGCTGGCCAGCCAACGAACCATGCCCTTTTCCAAGACTTTCAATTCCATTCTCATACCCACCTGGACTTCTCTCTCCCTACCTGCTTCTGCAGTCAGCTAGTGTTATGTTACTCCTTATTGGACTCTTTTGGGTCTACCTTTGGATCGTTTTAAGGCTTCTTCAGGGAGGACAGTTTTGCAAAAATTGGTTTTCCCAAGCCTGATTATATTTGCTTCTTATATATGGATAGTGCTTTTTCACTTACATAAGGATTCATATTTCCCTCTGAACTCTGGAAGGCAGTGGATTGATACAGCAGTAGAACATCTCTAGCAGTTTTAAGAGGCACCTCTTGATTTACATCATGCCATATGTTCTTACAACTGAAATACCTTCTCTTCTGAGGTTTCTTTTGAGGTTACTATGGGAATTGGTTATTCTGGAGAAGGAGGAGAGGGAGGAAAAATAAATTATGGAATGAGTTAATAGTAATGTCATATTTAGTCAGGAGTCTCCAATGGGCAAAGTTAGGAATCATACCTCATCAGCTGAATTCTCATGTACTTCAAAGCAGCCATTTTACAAACCAAACTTGGAGCAAACTGAGAATGTATTCTGTGAAGTGAAGAAAAGGGACTGAATATTTATGTAGGAAAGGAAAGAGAGACTGTCTGAGGAAGTGTAAATCATTCTTTCTTTCCCAAGGTTTAAACTAAGATTAATCCTGTTCTTCTGCAGTCATTTTCCTCTGTTCCCCTGTATGTTTAAGGAAAAGTCAAATCTTTAAATAGCTCCCATTTTCTTGGATGCTCTGATGTAAAATACCTTCGATTTCATTGCAGTAGATCTGTTTTCAATTTTGGCTTGTGCTGTGTTAAAAGGGCTGCTCAGTTGTGCTAAATAAAGCTAATGTGTGCCAGCACTTTCTGTTTCATATATGAACAAAATCAATAAAATGGAAAGCTAAAGGAGAAAAAAAAAAACATAATGAGCCCAGCTTTCACTAATTTTCAACAGCATGGCCCAAATTTTCACCCAGCTTCTTCCAGCTTCTGAGAGAAGTAACTGGTCCTCTAGTGAGTAGAGGACTGAAATGAACTTTTTCTTCAGATTATTTCCCCCTGAAATTACTCCATTTGCTTAAGCTTCTATACCAATTTCTTAAGTGGGCTCAGTGTAAGAACTTACAGTCCATCTAGTGAGAATGCTTTCTCTGGCAATGGCCAGATCTGGATGCTGAAAGAGGCTATATCTATCACACAGCCTTTGAATTCAAAAGCAAATGTCAGAGGCTCTCATATTATCTGCTTTTTATTATCATTTTTAATATTATTATTTTGTGGTTTCTTGGCATAAAAGTATATCATAAAATGACAGCCAGTCATAGATCTTTTCCAATTATCATTAATCCAGAGCAATAGCTAGCCCTTACTGAGAAGTGGGACTGCCATATTTCTAGGTGAGCCTTCATAGATGTACATATAATCACAACATCATATAGTTTAAAGACCCATTTAGTTCAATAACCTGCCAATACAAGAATCTGCCATCATTGAGAAGTGCCATCTAACCTCAGTTACACCTCCAATGAAAAAATATATGGAAAAACCAACAATTTCTTTCCAATAAATACCAAATTTTATAATTCAGCCAGGAAGTCCAAACTTGTAGTCTGTACTTGCAGGGATGGTTATCAGATCACAAGTGTTTGCCTGCTTTGCACTAACATTTACCTATGTATAGATGGATTTTCTTCTCCACTTCTCAAAGTGGAAGTCCTACTAGGACAAGCATGTTAGATACCACCCAGTTCATACAAACATACCAGGAAGTTATGTTAATGACTGTATGGAGAATTTCAGTTTAGTAAATGGCCCTCAGTAGTTGTGATCTGATTTATTAGAAGGTGCTTGACCTTTCTCAAATAGCTCCCATGGATCTATTTGGATTTTGAGGTCTTCAACTGTATCGGGGCATAAATCCCAATGTTTGTCCTGTGCCTCCAAATGTAATTTAGTCAAATGCAGATTAAGGTATACAGAATTAGGGATTGCAAAAGAGTGGGTGGTTTGGTGGTGTGACTAATTCAGATCCAACAAACTAATATTTTGAGAAGTTGTAATATTTTAGGTAGCTGGAGCTGATGGAAGCTGGAGTCCAATAACACCTGAAGGACTCCATGTCATCCATACATGTCCTAGACACTGAACTCAGTTCTGGATGCTGATACAATAAGTGTGTGTGTGTGTGTGTGTGAGAGAGAGAGAGAGATAGAGAGAGAGAGATTTGAGTATAAAATGTACTGAATTCTGTACTAAAGAGGTATTGTGAATTGAATCCTTGATAAAATCAGAGATCGAATTTGAGAAATACTTTGCCTAAATACATTTCTATATCATTATAACAGTATAAACCAAAATAACCAGGGGTCTTTCCATCTTCTCTGGGTAGGATTAATTCTACAATCCATACCTTCATCTGTTCTTAGAATATTCTAGGAAACCAAAAGTCAAAAAGAATGTGGGCTATTTTTTAAATCTTACTTTTCCTATGGAAACTCTTTATAACTTTAGAAAGTTCATAGTAAATGTCAGTATTTTGTTGTTCTAATAAAGAGTATCATTCCATTTATATGGTCTTTTTTATGGCAACTGGATACAACTATGAGTACAACTATCAGAGTACTCATTTTGAAACAGTACAGGTAATTCCAACAATAGGCTTGAGAATTCTAACACCCAACTTTGATTCCAAACACATTTGTTATATTCTGCTTTTATTAATAGGACTTTCACATTGAATCAGAGAGGCAAGTTTTACTTTCAGCAGCCTCCTCATCAGATGAGAGCATACAGTCCACACCATGGAAATGCATTTGAGATGCACCTGCTATGTTGGAAATCTGTTCTTTTCCCCCGTCTCTGCATTAGTAAAGTTAGATGTATGTTGAGTGTCAAGGATGCAAAGAGTTACTCTAAGTGCATGCAAGGGAATGAGGATGTTTTTTTCTGGGCTGTGAGGCCATGTTCTGTAATAGTTTCTTTCTGACGTTTTGCCTGCATCTGTGGCTGGCATCCTCAGAGAATGGTTGGGTAGATGTGTGTGTGGAGTTTATATATTGTGAACCCCAGTTAGGGAGTATATGTAAATTTGTGTAATTGAATGGTTAGTTTCTGGGTACAGAAGTGCAAGGATGATTAGTGTCTGTTTGGCTAATGGTTGGTTGATGGGCCATTATCTGCTGGAAATCCCCTTGTCCCTAGGTACAATTCCTTTGTAAGTGTTGAGTTTTGATTCGGTTGTTTATCAAAATTAGAAGGCAGATTTTGTTTACTTTTAGGGTTTCGTCTTTCCTGTTGAAGTTGTCCAGGTGTTCCTGGATTTCAATAGCTTCTCTGTGCATTCTGACATGATAGTTGTTGGCCTGGTCTAGAATTTCTGTGTTTTTAAATAGTATTTTGTGTCCAGGTTGGTTTATAACATGTTCTGCTACTGCTGATTTTTCTGGCTGGCCCAGTCTGCAGTTCCTTGATTCATGTTGATACTGGATGGCCCAGTCTCTCATGTTCCTTGATTCGTGTTTGCACACTGCGTTTATTGGTCCCTATGTAAACTTGTCCACAGTTGCATAGTATGCAGTAAACTCCTGCAGCTGTGAGAGGGTCTCTTTTGTCCTTTGCTGAGTGTAGCATTTCTTGGATTTATTTGGTTGGTGCATAGATTGTTTGGAGGTTGTGTTTTCTCATCAGTTTTTCTATTCTGTCTGTGACTCCTTTGGTGTATGGTAAAAATACCTTCCCTTTGAGTGGCTGTTTTTTTCTTCTTCATTCCTGTGGTTTTTTCTGGGTCTGGCTGCTCTTGTGATATCTGATCTGGTGTAACCATTAGCCTGTAGAGCCCAGTTTAGAGGCTTCTATTCATCCTCCAAGTAGTGGGGTTCACAAATCCTTTTTGCAGTCTACCAGAGTTTCTATTGTGCTTCTTTTTTGCCCTGGGTGATGATTGGAGTTCTTGTGTAGGTATCTGTCTCTGTGTGTGGGTTTTCTGTATACCTTGTGGCCTAACCATTGGTTTAGTTTGCAGATGACTAGGACATCCAAGATTGGCAGTGTTCCTTCCTTTTCTTTTTCCATTGTGAATTGGATATTTGGGTGGATGCTGTTCAGGTGGTTCAGGGATGAGACCGAATCTTCTTCTCCATGGTTCCAAATGGTGAAAGTGTCGTCCACATATCGGAACCATGTTGTGGGCTTTATTGGTGCTGTTTCCAGGGCTTGCTTTTCAAAATGTTCCATGTAAAAGTTTGCTATCATGGGGCTCAGGGGGTTGCCCATGGCTACCCCATCTATCTGTTCGTAGAATTCGTAATCCCACTGGAAGTAGCTTGTGGTGAGGCAGTGTTTGAACAAGGCTGTGATGTCCTCAGGAAATATTTGCCGGATGAGTGCCATGGTGCCCATTATGGGGACTTTGGTGAACAAGGAGACCACATCAAAGCTGGTCAGTCTGTCTCCAGGTTTCAGTTCAATGTTGTTGATTTTTTCTATGAAGTGAGCTGAGTCTTTGATGTAATGAGTGGTTTGTCCTATGTAATGAGGGGTTTGTAATTGTGTGGCCACAAACTTAGCCAAGTCATATGTGGGGGACCCAATGGTGCTCACTATGAGTCAGAATGGAATCCTTGTGGATCTTGGGAAGTCCATATAGTCTTGGTGGGAGAGCCCCTGATCTGCATAGATTCTGGTGTATGATTGGCTGAATTGATGAGTTCTTGATCAAAGCATTTGTTTTTATCGTGATTTTGTTGGTTGGGTCTTGCTTGAATTTTCTGTAAGTTGCAGGGTCCAAGAGTTCCCTTATTTTTTGTCTGTATTTTTCTGTTTCCATGATTACTGTGGCAATGCCTTTGCTGGGAGAATAATGATTTTTGAGTTTGCACTGAGATCCTTGATGGCTTTTATTTCTTTTATGTTGCTGGGTTTTGCCTTCCTCAGGATCCTAGCTGTTTCTCCTCGTATGTCTTCTGCGTGTTCCTCCTGGAGACGGTAGAGGGCAGATTCAACATGGGCGATGATGTCTTCAACTGGGATTCTGGTGGTGGTAACTGCAAAATTGCCTCCTTTGGACAGGATGGGTGTTTCTTCTTTTGAAAGTTGCCATTCTGTTAGGTCGATAATAGTCTGTGATGTGTCCAGCTGGGGTTTCTGTTGGTGTTTGTGGCAAATTTTTGTTTCTGCCTTTCAGTGTGAATCACCATATCTTTTTCCATTTTTCTGTAGGTGAGGTTTCCAATTTTGTCCCAGTCTTGGCTGTTCATTTTCAACTGGTGTTGAGGTGGAATGATAGTAGCTCTTTGTCTGTGTTGGCCAGGTCTTTGCGAGGGTGTGTATTCTCTCTTGTAACAGTGCTTTTTCCATTCTGTTGTAGATCTGGTTGGCCTGTGGGGATTTTAATGTCCTCTTTGCTGTGAGAAAGTGTGGTATGGTTTCTGTGTCTCCGCATCATAACAAGAAAGTTAATGAACAGAGTAGATGTTCTCTCCTGGTCCAGAGTTTTTCCAGTCTCCGGGTGTCTTGGAACAGTTTCTCCACATACAGATATTCAATGTGAAGTTGAAGGCTTTCACGGCCAGCATCCATAGATTTTCCTTGTTTTTTTTCCGGGCTGTGAGGCTGTGTTCTGGAATAGTTTCTTTCTGGCTTTCACCTGAATCTGTGGCTGGCATCTTCAGAGCATGGTTGGGTAGGTGCGTGTGTGGAGTTTATATATCGTGAACCCCTGTTGGGGAGTATATGTAAATTTGGAACTCCTACCCAACCATTCTCTGAAGATGCGCGAAACGTCAGAAAGAAACTATTCCAGAACATGGCCTCACAGCCTGGAATAAAACCCCAAGGAAAATCTATGGATGCCGGCCATGAAAGCCTTCAACATCACCCTGTGGAATTTTTTTAAAAAATATTTCCTTTGAATAGCAGATCCATAATATATAATCTGATTTTTGAGCCTCCCTATTTTGAAAGAGTTGCCATATGTAGATGCCATTTAAAAAACAAAGCCCAAAGTTCTCCATTTTATATGTATCTAGTCCAGTGTATGTGGATCCAGGTTGTTGTTGTTGTTGTGATGATGACACGATGGTGATGATGATGATGGTGGTTATAATTGTTGGCTACAATTCTAGATCAGGTGCTTAGTTACATAAGTACCTTAGTTATGTAGCTAAGTACCATCTCCTGAGCCAATCCCCCTAAACAAGACTTACCAGGCAGCATCCTCTGTGAGTGACAGGGGCTGTTTTCCTATTGATCAGGGTACAGTTGACTGAGATTCCCACCCACAATCTCCACTGCAACAGTCAAAAGCAGGATCCCTATCATAGGGCCTTACCGCACTCTGAAGAAAAGCAGCAAAGCATCAGGAACATTCTGTCTTCCCTGCTGCCTCACTGCATGGTGTTGATGTTCTTTCGTTCTGGTCCCATGGGGGACTGAGGTAAAACCACTTTTTTTTCTAACCAGAAAAAACTATTAGCAAAATGATGTGGTTTTAACTTGGTCCCTCAGAGGGCCGGAACAAAAGACGTCAGAAGAAGGACACCGTCATGCGGTAAGGTAGCAGGAAAGATGGAATGTTCCTGCTGCTTTGCCACTTTTCATCGGAGTGCAGTAAGCCCCATAGTTCTCCCTCGCACCAGAGAATGCTTGCTAGAGGGGGATGAAAATGTTAGTCTGCTGCATCCCAATCGACAGGAGAACAGACCCTGATGTTCGCAGCGGCTGCTACCAGGTAAATCAAGATTGGAAAACTTTTATGATCCCTACATAATCCCTATACTATTGAATATCTAGGGATCATGAATACGAATCAGTCATGTAACTGTGCTAATGATTTCGTAACTCTACGTTATGCGTTTGTATTTGTGGTCATGAATTCTAGCTACTACAATTGCCCCTCCACATTCGCTGCTTTCACACTTGCAGTTTGATTATTTGCGATTTAGCCCCAAGCCCCCTCGGGAAGGCTTGCGAGAGGTGGGGCAACCTCCTGCCTGAGCCTTCCCCAGCCTTCCAGAGACGGCTCTGGGGTTTCAAAGCCCTGGAGTCCAGTCAGGAAGGCCAGGGGGGCAGGCAGCCTCCCTCCCTCCTTCCCGCTGCCCTGGAGTCTGCTCAGGAAGGCCGGGGAGAGGCAGGGCAGCCTCCCTCCCTCCCGCTGCCTTTCCTGGCCTTCCTGAGGGGTCTCTGGGGGTTTTAAGCCCCAGAGTCCGCTCAGAAAGGCCGGGGAGAGGCAAGACAGCCTCCCTCCCTCCCACTGCCTTCCCCGGCCTTCCTGAGGAAGCTCCGGGGCTTCTAAGCCCCGGAGTCCACTGAGGAAGGCCGGGGAGAGGCCAGACAGCATCCCTCCTGCCTGCCTGCTGCCTTCCCTGGCCTTCCTAAGGGGGTTCTGGGGGTTCTTTGCCCCACAGTCCACTCAGGAAGCTTCCCTCCCACCTACCCGCTGCCCTCCCTGGCCTTCCTAAGCGGGCTCCAGGGCTTCTAAGCCCCGGAGTCTGCCCAGGAAGGCCAGGGAGAGGCAGTGCAGCCTCCCACCTGCCTGCCTGCTGCCCTCCCCAGTCTTCCTAAGTGGGCTCCGGGGCTTCTAAGCCCCAGAGTCCGCTCAGGAAGACCAGGGAAAGGCAGGGCAGCCTCTCGCCTGCCCGCCCGCTGCTTTCCCCAGCCTTCCTAAGCGGGCTCAGCCTCCCGCCTGCCCGCCCGCTGCTTTCCCCAGCCTTCCTAAGCGGGCTCTGGGGTTTTTAATGCCTGGAGTCCCCTCAGGAAGGTCGCAGAGTGGCCGGCCAGGCACCTTCCTGCCTCCTCCCTCCCCCTGGGGGGGGCGGTCACAGGAGCAGCATTTTTTATTTGCGGTTTTTCCACATTCGCAGGGGTCTCAAGACCCTAACCCCCGTGAATGTGGGGGGACGACTGTATTATTATTGCTGGACACTAAGGTGAGGTAAAAAAGAAACATAGCAAAGTTTTTTTTTTTTAAATGATTCCAGGGATGACCTCTGTTGTTCATCAGCCAAGTACAAATCACAGTTTCACTCGGTGTGGTCTGTATACCTGCATTTTCAAGCAGATTTTTGTCATATTCTTACCTTCTGTTTTAATGGGAACAGATACACATAAACACCTTAAAAATGCAAAGGTGTAAAGTGGCATCTGGATCTAAGTCCAACCAGTTCAGATAATACAGAAATGGCTGAACAGTTATGCTCTCTTCATACCATGACTGAATGAATGAAAGAATGAACAAACAAATGCTTCAATGAGTGAATGAAAAAACATTCTGCAAATACAAATATCAGGGAGAGCCAGCATGATGTAGTATTATGAGTGTTGGACTAGGAGTCTGTGAGAGCAGGGTTGAATCCCTATCAGTCATGGAAAGCCACTGGTGACCTTGGGCAAGTCGCATTCTTGCAGCCTCATAGGAAGGCAATGGTAAACCACTTCTGAATAAATCTTGCTGAGAAAACCCCATGTTAGGATCACTTTAGGGTCAACTTAATTTGGAAACAACTTGAAGGCATACAACAACAAGAAGTACCTGTATATTCCTTCTTGCTGTTACTAAAGCTTGTGTGAACTGTTAGCTCACAAGAACAAATGGTGTAGCTGGAAGCTCATAGACTTCATCCAATACCACATATGAGAAATTGAAAATTTATTTTAGAACTGCAGGGAAGGTATGATTTGAAGCTTCTGGGAAGTGATGCCATCTTGGCAAGATTTCAGGGCAAAAATCTACGGTTACACTCTGAAAAATAAGAAGGGGTACCCATCAAATATGACACAACTAGCTTACTTTTGAAGAAACTGATCTATTAGATATCACCATCTAAATAAAGCAAGAGTGGGAAACACACCACCTTCCAGTTTTTCTTAGATGGAAACTCACAGCAATCCTCAACTGTTGTCTTTGGTGGCTAAGGATGCTTGGAGCTGCAGTCCTATAACATCTGGAAGGTTGCATGATTCCCATCTCTCCTCTAAAGAGCAAGGTCTTCTAAAGAGCAAGGTGCTGTAAAACCAGCAAATCCAGAGACCAGAATTAACTTAGCCACACCCATGCATCCCTGGTCTGTGAATACCTGGATTACCCAGTAGTTAGGCGAATAGCCTACTCATGTGAGCAAAAGAGTATGCCTAATAGTAGCACCTGAACTACCTATTCATTTGCCTTGGTTGAAATGCATTTGCAAAGCATTTTAGTTTGTGTGGTAAGTGACAAGCTCAAGCAGCAGATTGAAAACATTTCAGGATCTGTTCCATTCCTCTGTTAATGTGCTTTCAATGTAAGGATAAACATTGTTTTCCCAAGTCATTAGTGAGCAACAGGAACTGTTGGTAAACTCCAAGGATGGAGAAATGAATTGCATGCAAATGCACCAGAAGAAGATGTACTCTATTCACCTGGCAAGCTTACAACACAATTTTGCAAATATGTTAAAACAAATTGCTCCTTTTAACTATAAGCCATTGCACTTCACACTTTTTAATGAAGGCCTATGCCACACACCAGAATACTTCTCACCTCATTGCTACTCATAAAAATCAATGATCCATTCAAAGGCTCCTCATATCTCCCATATGAGATTTAAAGGAGCTTTGTCTTTACCAGTTTGGCACAGAAGAAGGACGATCTTTCCTAGTTCTTTGAAGTTGATAATTAGGATGTTTACAAGATAAAAGAACTCAGAAATTTATCTGTGTAATTTCACCACTGTCATGCTTCAGCATTCTCTCTCCTCTTTTCTCCTCCTACCCAAAATCATTTCTACAAAGTCAGTCTCTGTTGTTGTTTAGAGCTTTTCTGAGGCACAATGATTGTTTTCATTTGTTGGTATGGAGAAACATGGTGTCTCTCTCTCTCTGTATAGTGGAAGAATAAACACAGAAGCAAGAAAAATATAATGCTTACAGTAAAGTTTTAATAAACATCTAGTCGTGCAAATACATAAAATATAGCATGAAACTAACATTTAATTTAAACCATTTCCCAATTAGTGTATCTATCCTTAAAAATAACTTTCTTGGTACAACAGTAGCAAATGAATAATCAAATGATATAGACCTAAAACCAGCACAGAAGTTACTGTTCATTAGTCCATCTACTTCTGTAGGCCCTCCATAATACACAAGTTTATTGTTGGCCTGTAGCTTTTGTTTTGCTTTTGCTAGTAAAAATACCATGTTTTAGACTGTCCAATATGTAATAACAGTTCTCTGGGTAATGTACGTTACATTAAAAGACAAAATACCATGAGTAAACAGCAAATGAAAACAGCACACAGAATGAGAGAATCAACTAAATCCCATAATTACATCAAGATAAAGACACACATGACATCAAAATAAAACAACCAACAAGATGAATGAGTGCTAGGCAGGAATAACAGTTCTTTAAATGCCCGAGGAAATTAAAAGGTCTTCACCTAATGTAGAAAAGACTGCAATATAGGTATCAGGTGAGCATTTATGAACTTTATCAGGTGTGGCAAAAATTGCAGGATTACGAAACCCTGGTAGCGCGAATGGGCCCCACAATGTCATGACGTTGTTGTCTTTGCATTGTTACTCCATGCTCCAGCCACGAAAAACCCGTTGCTTTTAATTGATGGTTTAACTCATCAGTAGCACTTTTTAAAGCATTATTGAAGGCATGTGAAGCCACATCCCATTGTAATCACAAGACTACAGCATGAGTGGGCGGTCCTCAGCAAGAAAACTTCCAGGTGAGAACGTGAAAACAAAGCACAGGACACTGCTTTTATGATCTGCCTCATTTAGTTTCAACATTTTAAAGTTTGTTTCAGTGCTTGCTGGCTCATTCACTTTGCTAGTTAAGGTGGTTTGGGGTTTTTTAAGGCACTCATATCTTCTCGTGAGAACCGCTGAAATCTTGCTCATGCAAAACCATGGAAGTAATCTCCCATACTTAAAGGGCTAGTGGTCATCATGCAATGATTCTGTGGTGGTTCTTTTGCTTGATTACAGCAACATAATGTCATAGTAAGTGTAATAATGCCACAATCTGCTATCCTCATTGTGGAATTACAGCGTTTTTAGACGCTAGTCTGATAAAGTCCTATGTAAAGGACATTCCACAAATGGAGGGCCACCACTGAAGAAACTCTGTCCTTGTAGCCACCCACCTCACTACATCTGGTCAGGCATCTAGAGCAAGGCTTTGGGACAGAAGTGATAAATATGCAGGAGATGCTTGCTCAAGTAATCCATCTCCAAGCCATTGAGATATTTAAAGATTAACATTTGAATTGGGTCCAGAAATGGACAGACAGTCAGTGCTTAAGGCAAAGTACTGGCATAATATGATCTTAACAGCCTTACATTTTTGCATTGCTCTAATAGGTAATAGATGGTCACCATCTTATTTATGGGCACCATCCAATCAGAATTAAACACTTCACTAACCGTTTGGTTTTGCTGTGATCAGTGAACCTAAAAAAACCTCAACTTTGGCTCATCTTGCTTTGTTTGTGTTTTTTTCACATAACAGGTCCATCAACGTACCAAGACAGAGCATAGTACAACCTTCCTGACTGTACATCCGCCATGAAAAGAACTACTATTGTGACTTTTGAAGAGATTAAGATAAGATTGACAAGATGGTATTAGTTGCAGAGACATTCAGTGTCAGATTTCATAAGTAGCTTTTTGCAAAAGAATACAGAAAGCTATGGCTGGGCTAAAATAGGGAGAATCAAAGAATGGGACTCATGAACTTTATTCTGGTTCCCAACTTCACTCTCTTACCCTTATTTAACTTTCTTATATTTTAACCCTTAAAGCTCTCTCTGACTTGGCACATCTGTCTCCCCCCCCCACTCCCTTCAAGCATTGGATGAATTTGTAAATTGAAAGAAGTGGTGGGAGGTCATTTAAGAAAGAAGGAAGAGATAAACAGGCTATCCATACAGTCCTTTGCTGTTGTTATTCCTAGTAGAGAGGAGCTGTAAATCTACCATCAAATGGAACTTAAATGTTGTTTGGACCTCCACAAATAATCTCCACTTGCCCCAAATGGAGCAGCTGTAGCAAATATCTACATATATTTTTGCAGCATGAAAAAAAGTGGGTTGGTGGTGCCCTTCTGGCTGGGATCTCAGGCGTGTGCTAGAAGATGCCATTGCCAAAAACAGAAGACGAAAGCCTGGCTTTGTAAACCTGTTTCTTACATGGCTGAAACCCTTGAATTGGGTCACCTCGTGAGGCATGTTGGGCTTCCTACATCTTGCAAGCAACAATGTTAAAGAACTGAACATTAGGGTAGAACACTTACATGCCAGATCCACAATCTAGCCACTTTGCTCAGTGTCTTGAGACACAAATTCCAAAGTTCAGTGACAGAACAAATACTGCACATGCATGAAGTCCTACCTTCAGTTCTGGCTGTCTTCAGTTAACTGGATTTTAGGTAACTGGGTTGGAAAAGGCCTGTTGGAGCAGATCCCATGGGCTCAATGGACCAACAGTCTATCTTGGATTATTTATTTATTTATTTACTTATTATATTTCAATCCAACCAATAAATAAAACTCTGTGGAATGATTACAAAAATGTAAGAGAATAAAATGTGTATGTACTTTCAAGTCACCTTTCACTTTATGGTGACCCCATGAATTTCACAAGGTTTTCTTAGGCAGGGATACTCAGAGGTAGTTCATCATTGCCTTCCATGGAAATATAACCTATAGCACTTGGTATTCCTTGGTGGCCCTCCCATCTAAGTACTTACCTGACCTTGCTTAGCTCCAAAGTTAGATGGGCCTTCAGGATATTTATACATAGAAAGAACTATAAAACATACAACATAAAAATCTGACACATCTGAGAGAAAAGAAAGGTCCTCATTTTGTACTACAAATGTATGAAGTGAGCTTTAGATAGGGCATTCCATAAAGGGAACATCAAAACGGAAATGAACCTCCTTCTTATAACCAACTACTGTTAATTGACTTCTTTTAGCAAGAACAATTGAAGGAAGCCCTCTGGAGGTGACCTAAGGGACCAGGGAAATATATATGGGAGAAAACGTTGCTTGAAAAACTGGCTCAGCTACCCAAGATTTTTAATGGCCAACACCAATGCTTTCAACTGGGCCTGGGAATGGACTTCGGGAGACTTACATGTTCATGTTTCAAATGACTCAGTGATACTCCACTAACATGGTGATATACAGTTGTCCCTTCGTATCCACGAATTTGGTATCCACAGATTTAAGTATTCATGGCTTGAAAATATTCTTTAAAAATAATAATCCAAAAAGCAAACGTTGATTTTGCCATCTTATATAAGACACACAATTTTGCTATGCCATTGCATATAATGGGACTTGAGTACTGTATTCACAGATTTTGGTATCCACGGGGGGGCAGCGAATATGAAGGGACAACTGTATTTGGATGCATTTATTTCATTGCTGTCAGCTGCTAACACTTGCTGAAAAGCTAAAAGAGAAAGAGAGAGAGACAGGCAGACAACAGAAATAATGCAGGATGGAAATTTCAGAGTCTACATACTGGATTGTGCTGTAAAAAGTGCTATTTAATATAAACATTGATCTAATAATGGTCCTTCAACTCCTTACTGTCTTATTCAACTCTATATGTTTCACCATGTAACCACTTGAACCTGCATCATACGTGATGATATCAAATACCAAGAAATACTTGTCTTGAGTAACATTGTTCTTCATTGAATTGGTTTTTATGTCTTACATAGGAAAGAGAAAGTCATGCTGAAGTTATAAACAAGCTGAGTTGTAGTAAATATGTGACTGAGGAACATTATGAGAGGTTTTGGAATAATAACTGCGCAGCTTTGTTTCATTTAGAAGCATAAATCTGTGTGCACATACTTGGCAGATATGCATCTATCTAAAGAAAAGCATAATAAAAAGGAAGGAAGAGAAATTCATCGGCATGTCACATGTTGACAGCACTCTGCAAACTTTTCAGTGTTCTCTTGTATGTATGTTTTAGGAGTTTTGTTTGTTTGTTTATGAGGTCCATCTAACTATAATACACTATTTCTGAGGACGTGTAAAATGTGATGTCAAAACTATTGAGCAACATCAGAAGAGAATAAGCTGGTCTGTCATAAATCTATCTTGGTATCAAATGCAGGCATGACATTTCAATATACTCCAAGAAATCTATATTTACATTTGTGTCTGATGTTATAAATGACAAACATAGAAACAAAAAAAGCCTTGAATTATTGCTAATCACAACTGGCCTTCTCATCTAAGGTGAATCAAGGCTGGGTTACTTTTCCTTCCCAAATTTCTTTTAGAAAGAAGACATGCCTAAACATATTAGCTATTAAAATATAACAAGACAATGCAACACACCCATTCATGTCTAGGGCAAGAAGAACACATATGAGGAAACTCTCCAAGCAGAGGTCCAAAATGAATGCTTTACCCTTTTTCCCCTGCATACTTTTAAACTTCTCTTAGGGTCAAATCACTGATAACAATAAGGCTATTGTGTTATGACACCATGGGTATAAAACTCCTTTTTTGGGGTGGTGGCGGGGGGGAGAAGCTCAGCTTTTAAACATCTTGGAAACATTTTTTATTTATTTTGGCAGCTTTTTAATTATTCATTGTTATGGGTGCCTGTTACTATACAACTGGACCTCCACATTTGCAGGTTTAATTTTGTAGATCTGATTATTCATGGATTATTTGCTACTGCCTCCACTGCTGCCCTATGCCATTTTTCATACGGACTGCAAGCCTTGTGAGACTGAGAGAGACTGCAAATGTTCATCAAGGCTTGTAAGTCCCTAATAAAAATGGCAAGCCCCACCAGCCACCCGCCTTGCAAAGGAACCTCGCAGCCTCAAAGCCATCCATGGTGGCTTGAATCTGTGGGTCATACTTTTTTCTGAGTTAAATAAACTTTGGGGGCCTATAGATATTCATTGCTTCCCACTTTTGCAGGGGTCCTGCACTCCTAACCCCAGAAAATGTGGAGGGTCAGTTTACTTGTGTTTTTAGGCTATGCTATTTTTACAGATTTTTATTGTTTTTTATTTTTTAATAGTACTACCCATAAAGAATTTTATTATTTTTTTCAAAGTGAGGGACATTTAAGTAATCAATGATGTCCCACTCTCTGGACTTTATCAGACAAGCCCCTTAAAAGCATTCTTTTGCTGGCATAAAAAAACCATTTTTATTACAGCAAAAGAATGCCCCCAAACACACTTACCTCTAATCCTGGCAAAGGCTTCCCTGGTAATGAAAGAGGAAGTGAATGGAGCTCCGTTCACGTCCCCCTTTGAAATCCTGAAGATTATCACGAGACTTCATTTTGCTGGAAATTCAAAAAAACAAAACAAAAATAAGACAGAAAAACTTTTAAAAAGCACATACACACACTTTAAAGGGCCCAAGTAACCTGGGGAGGGTGATAAAAAATGTGTCACTTACCTGGATGTCGTGATCTCACCTGGAAGTGTTTGCGCCAGACCAGCCATCGATGCTGCATTAACATGAGTATAATGGCACGAGGTTTCACACGCTGGCAATGCCAGCACAAAAGTACCATGGGGGATCTATTGATGACTTCACCCATCATCAAAAATCTGTGGGTTTTGACAGGGACATAAGTGCAAATGGGTGACGTCATCTGATATGTGTGCCCTTTTGCGGTTACGTGGCATCATTATGATGCCGTATTTTATGCATCTGATAAAGTTCTCTCTCTCTATAGAAGTTGTCTTCTGAATGTGTCGTTGTGTGGTGAGATTGGACATAAGCTGCATTAGGAAAGGCTACTGAATAAACTATTCCTGGAATTGACATCTCTTGCCACAAGAGGGCATATACAAAAACAAGGCCCACTACTTGAATGTGAAAGAAGGAAAGGCACCTCTACACATTAGAAAATCAATCCATGAACTAGGCTTTACCAGACACAAATGCAAATTTTCTGCAAGTATAGGGAGTCAGTGAAAGAATCTATCTTGCTTCATTGCTGTTGTTAATATAGTACTTAGATTAACTGTAATATTAAATAAAATTGATGAAAAAAGTCACTATTTTTGACACTAAATTTTGTGTGGAACAGTGACTCCATACTTTACAGAATGATGCAACAACTCGTATATAGTCATTTCTCTTTCTTGTATATTCTCTTGACCATGGAGATTTTCAGACGCCTCTTTCAGCATCTTGCCGTGCAAGCAGCCTCCGGAGCAGTAACGAGGCTGCTGCGTGGCAAGGGGTCCATTTTGGACGACGTTGTTTCTCTCTCGGCGTCATCCGTGAGTGTTGCGGCTAGCATTGGAGGCGGCTGCACTGTTTTTCACTCACGGAAGTTGTCCGTGAGTAAAAAACAGTGCGGCAGCCTCCAATGCTAGCCGCAACACTCACGGACGCTGCTGAAAGAGAAACGTCATCGTCCAAAATGGACCCCTTGCCGCGCAGCAGCCTCGTTACTGCTCCGGAGGCTGCTTTCAGCAAGACGCTGAAAGAGGCGTCTGAAAATCTCCCATTTCCAAAAATGTTTATGAACTAGCAGAACTCAACTCGTACGAAGTGAGACACTTAATTTATTTCTTATGTCTTCATGGACAGAACATTGACTAATGTCTATTATAGTGAAATATTTACATGGCTGACCACTTCATTCTGACTTATGACAAAAGTAGTGCCAAACCAAATTTCAGGATTCAACTGAACATTGAGGCTGGGGAAGGCTGAGAGTGCATCTCTTCTCTTCAGGGGAAACCATGGCCTCATCTTACCAAAACTTGGCTGACTCTTTAGTGTGTTGAACAGAATAAACTAGATTGCTGAACTCTGGTAATGATATTCTAAAATGCCCAGTAAAACTGTAAGTAAGGTTAAAAAGTTAAACTTCAGATTTAACTGGCTATCCATGTTGATAATTTTAGAAGTGAAGATGAACTTATCCTATGTGTTCCACCTGCTGAATATATAGTTGAGGAGCCCATGATAGTTGGTGTCCAACCCAGGGACCCCAGACTTACTGCCCCTAAATCTATCCCCGAAGCAGGAGGAATCATGCAGTCCTCCAGATGTTGAATGGCAATGACCAACAGCTCTGGCCAGCATCGCCAATGGTGAGAAATGCTAGGAGATGCAGTCCACCAACACAGCTTCCGCCTCTGCTTTAACCTCTCACAGCACACAGGGTCTCAGCCCACCATTTTAAGAATCACAGCTTTAGATGTGTGGAGATTTTCAGACCGCATTTCAGCATGCCTAGCGTGGGAGGAGCTTTCGGGAGAGGGACGGTGATCTTGCGCAGCAGGGGGGCATTTTCGGACGCCGTTGTCCCTCTCCCGAAACCATCCGTGTCACTTCCGTGAAGCTTCGGAAGCCGCAGAGCCATATTTTAATCACGGGAGAGGGACAACGGCGTCCGAAAACGCCCCCCTGCCGCGCAAGACCGCTGTCCCTCTCCCGAAAGTTCCTCCCGCGCTAGGCACGCTGAAACGCGGTCTGAAAATCTCCTGTGTCTGTAAAAGCTCCTCCAGTTGCCTCCACTGAAAAAGCTCTTACATGCTCACATTTTTTTCATGCACAATACAAGTACTTGTACAAAGAACATCCTTTGTAGAAACAGAAGAGGCCTCAACACTCTGCATCAGAATGGGTACTTTTCATTTCATTTGTATTTCATTTAAATACAAAGCCACTATGGCTAGTAGCTATTGAGAGATTTAACCCCACCCCCATAAACTGGTCTAACCCCATTTGAATGCCATCCAAGTTACCATCATTATATCCTGAAGTACAGAATTCCATAATGCAACTATGTGAAGAATCTCCCACCACTTACACCACTTAGCTTCCTTGAATGATTCCTGTTTTCTGCTGTTAAATGAAAAGAGAGGAAAAAGTCTTTTAACCCACCTCCAGTTAATCCTCTGCTATCCCACTTTCTCAGCTTCTTTTAAAATGTTCCAGTTTCTCTCTTGTCCTCCCACTTTCCTCAACAACAGCTGAAAATTTGGTTTACTTCAACAGCTGAAAATGAGTTTAAACTTAACTCAACAGGAGGAAGAGGAGAGGAAGGGGGTGGAGTCTTGCCCTTCACAAGTCTCATTCAGTTTTATTTTTCTTGTTACGGCTGCTGCTGAACTCAGTACATACATTCCAGGGTTTTCCTGCTTAAAACAGTAGTCTTCTTCATAAATACTTTTTGCCCTCTTGTCGACTGGCCACAACCTTTTCACCACATGCTGAAGTTGCTGAGCCACACATGTTCCAGTTTTTATCTGTGAAATGTTGGAGGGTATGTTGTTTTAATCCAAATGTAATCTTATTACCACAAGGTGACAACTATTCCTTAAAATAATGCCCATTTGGGAAACCTGTGGTGCAGAATTCTGCAATTAAAAAAAAAAATCACTCCAAAGATGTTTTTCAGTCACCTTCCACTTAGTGCTAGCCATCAATTAATTAAAATGTTGCCTTATAAATTTTACACACCAGCCTGATGCACAGATTGGGGCCTTGTCTTGATTGCTTTGAGTCTCATGTAATGCCTGGCCTCAAACCCCCTTTTCCTTGGCAGAAGGAGAGATAGAAACAAGATCTAGTCTCTTTTTCAAGGCAGTACATCCTGATAGGACAGCCAACCTTTGATTACTGAGGTGGATCTACCAATGCCTGGGTTTAGTACTCAATAAACTGTTTACGTTAACAGCCCCTTGTTACAGGTTTTAAATCTTCAAGGCTGCCAGTTTTCTGAGGCCAAGCCTGCCAGCTGGCAGACAGAGTGGTGCTTGTGCTCCAGTTGATTGAGGTAATTAACAGCATAAACTGTCAGAAGGTGACAGCAGGCAGAAAGTTCCTGCCCTGGGGTCACAGCTGGACTCTGCCAACTTGCTCCTTGATTTACCAGTAAAACTAATAATGGAGGGAATATTGCTATTAAATTATTAAACCAACTAGGCAAAAGCTAACATTTCTCATTTCTATCCAAAGGTAATTAGAAGAAAAATATTACGTAACAAGGGTAGCACATTTAAGCTCCCTCAGAAGGGAATGGGTTGGAACCTTCTGAGGGTTTCTGGTCATTTATTTAATGTATATATGAACAAATCTTGCCAAGAAAACCCCATGATAGGTTCACCTTAGGTTCGCCATAACTCGGAAATGACCTGAAAGCACAGAACAATACATTTCAGGTATACCAGAATATAGGAAACATAGTACAGTATGCCTCCTGTATCGGTAGGACCGGTACCCATGGTTTCACTTACCTGAATCCGAAAAAGTAAGTTATCTCTAGGCATTTTCTAGGTCCTCTGGTGCAATTCTATGGTATGCTTCTGATGGAAGTTGACCATAGAGTTGAACTGGAGGACCTAGAAAATGCCTAGAGAGGTATTCTTTCTAGGAATCTTTAGGTCCTTCAGCATGACTCTATGGTATGCTTAGGCTGGAAGTCATTCCTTTCAGTATGCTTCACTATTATCCATGGTTTCACATTGCCACAGTAAGTCTAGGAATGTATCCCCTATGGAAAGGGGTGTGTGCATACTGTACTTGTCAATTTTGTATTTCCACATAATCCCAAATGGATTTAATATTACTTGTTACCAGAGGCAGCAGAATGCTTGTTATAGATTGTGTGAGTTATGCACCTTACGTCATGATGATACTTCATCTTCACTTTAAATGTCTCTGCAGAGAAGGTATTTTTGGTATTGATTATGATCTGTATAAGAATGAATGTTGCCCTGCAGCCATGTCTAACAGAAGCCCTCAGTTCCTTATTCTATTGCAAATTGATATTCCAACTCCTCCGCAGATGATATTCCTCCCAATGTGCTCTGAACCCATATTTCTTTGGTCCAAAATAGTGGTGCAATGAAAAGCAGCAGCAGGAGATACAAGTTCATAGGGGAGTGGTCAAGCCTCCATTCCCATGCCCCTTGTCCACAGCAAGGCATTTGCTTCTGAAGGGCCAAGATAGAAATCAGCACTAGGCTACCATTACCAGCTTGGAAGTAATGCATTACTTGTATCACATTGTTTTGATAAGAAGTTCCTTTTGCCATAACAAGCTGAACAGTGCTTCTTTTTGGCCTGTAATGGATAGGGCTGTAATTCATTACTTTTCAAATGTAACTTAACTAGGTTTCTGCCTGTTACTTACTTATTATAAGGTGTGTGTTTGACCCAATCTGAGCAATGGAAGGGGGAAAAGGATGCACACACCGCCCTGTATGGCAGAGGCCTCCACCACTGTCTCATGTCACACTTTCTGAAGCTGGGAAGGAGGCCCTCAGTGTGTGATCAAGGCTAGTCACATACTTGAGGGCCTCCTTCCCGGCTTCAGAGCAACACCAGCAGCAGCACCAGCCAGCAATACAGTGCTGAATGCAGGTACTGACTCCTGCATTCCCACCCTGAACCCATCTGTGTTGTTCTGCATGATGCAGGTTTCCTGGAGGCTATTTTGAAATATTTTACATATTTTAAAAGGGTTCACTCCAGCTTCCCCCCAGCTTCTCTGAACAACATCAGGACTGTCTGGAGGCAAGTTGAGGCAAGAGACCTGCGTCATTTGGATTGCAGGCTCCAACATGGGGGCAAGCTGGGGTAAATTGCCCATCTAGACAAGACCTTAGAGTACTTTGATTAAAAAAAACTTTAAAAAATATCCTACTTCTTCTGCTCTCCTCCCTTCTGCCCAAAGATGCTCCTACCAACACCAAGAAGAGAAAGAGAGAGTCAGCGTGAAAGCTTGAAAAAGTTAAGATTTAATAATCTGGTAAAATACACACAATCTAGAAAAGGTGGCTTATCCATTCCTAATTTGACTCTCTAAAGCATTTCAATTAAAACAAGCAGCTCTTCTTATTAAATTGGAGGACTATCTGCAGTGGACCTGTATGATACTGGACTTTCAGCATGATATAAACATAGGTATTTTCCTTCAAAAATTAAAAAAGACAGCTTTCCAAAAGAAATCCTGGCTGTCTGGTGACAGTGGATGAAACATTTGACAAGCCAACTGTCTTCCACACAACCATTTTGTTTTGATCCCATGTTCCCTCATAACTCCATACATAACCACCTTAGGACCCTTAAAAAAAATCCAAGTTTTGGACAATTAATGACTTCATTGCCAATGGCGAGCCCATTGTTTCAATTATATTCAAATTAAGTTAGTAGATTTGCAGCTTTCATGGCCATAGTTACTCCAAATAAGCTCATTCACCAGCACATGGGTTAGGCATCATGGGCCTCCACAGCCATTCACCCAGTGTGAACAGATTTGTGTTAAATATGGTGACTACATTATAGGCATAGCTTCTCTGCTTTACAAGGTTATAACAGACATAAAGTTTAGCGACCCGACTGGTGCAAAATATGCCTGGGAAATAGATCTTGGTATAGAAATCACAGATGAACAATGGCTTAAAATCTAGTCCTCACTCCCCTACCACTCCATCTCCTCCAGCTGCAAGGAGTGTACACTGAAATTAGCCCATTGGTGGCACTGGACTCCAGAAAAGCTTACTAGGGGTCACTCCTGATGTTTCTTCTTTGTGCTGGAGAAAATGTGGCAACAGAGGTAGCAGATAATTGCTAATGTAACCAATCAAACTGTCAAGTGGTGCTTTACTCCTATTATCACTCATCTGGGGTGAAAATGCAAATTTGCACCAAAAGGAGCTAATATTCTTTTTGCTTTTGGTGGCATGCCTGGAAATACCTCAGTGCTGGAAGATGCTCAACAACTTATTCATGTATTTTCCTTGGTTTTTTCCCGGGCTGTGAGGCCATGTTCTGGAAGAGTTTACTTCTGATGTTTCGCCTGCATCTGTGGCTGGCATGTTCAGAGAATGGTTGGGTAGGAGTGTGTGTGGAGTTTATAATTTAGTTAGTAGATTTGCAGCTTTCATGACCACAGTTACTCCAAATAAGCTCATTCACCAGCACATGGGTTAGGCCTTCGACTTCACAACTTACGTGTTCCTGATTGGACAGTCTGGATGACTGCACTGACTGAGAAACGTACGTACAGTTTGAAATGAGCCAGACGTATGAAGACAAAGGATGATTTTGAATATATTTAGTTTAGCTTTATTATATATGCTAACAAAGAAGCCTCCCCATGGGGTCCCCCATCTTCCTTGATGACATTTTGGAGACATTATTTTTGAATAGGGCATGTAGTGCTTTGTTGTTGCACTATGAGATTGGATGATGCTAAATATAGTATTCCTTTGGTTGTTATGCTATGATACTCTTCTTAGCATTGATGAAAATGACTATCCCTTTTTGTAATGTGAATCTGAAGAGAGAATTTAATAAAATAAAATAAAAACCCCACCACATTCCACTAGTAGCTTTGGAAAAGGTAGGGGTGTCTGTGCCTGCATACAAAGGATGGGCAAAGTCTGAGCAACATCAAAGGAAAGATAGAAAGCAAATATGTGTAATTTTCAAGGGCTTGATGGATGCGCTGGAGCCCTCTTGAATCCACTGAGGATTGCACCCCAACATTGCTACTGAATTCAGCCCAGAAATGGCAGCAAAATTGCTGTGTTTTTTTTTTAAATAGGCATGCAAGGAATGCAGGGGTCACACACCTTGCTCTTACAGAGGATTGTGTTCCTGTAAAGTGTAATTCTTTTTAAAAACAAGACACACAGCCTCTGCACATCTTGTTTATATATAAAAGAAGAAATAGGAGTTTTGGGACCATCACCAAACTGGCTTCAATTCGCTGTTTTCCTCAAGTTATTATGGCCAATTTCTGAGATTCACTCCTGATTTCTGCCCATATGTGTTGTGTTTACCTATAAGCCAAATCCTTATAATTTAGCCTCTCTTCGATCCTTGACAATCTGTATCCACAACATATCTTTCATTTGGATGCTAAGTATCCTAGTGCTATTGCATAGTATCATAGTCCCCAATCATAGATTTTCCTTGTGTTTTTTTTTCCAGGCTGTGAAGCTGTGTTCTGGAATAGTTTCTTTCTGACATTTCATCTGTATCGGTGGCTGGTATCTTCAGAGAATGGTTGGACAGATGTGTGTGTGGAGTTTATGTGCTGTGACCCCCTGTTGGGGAGTATATATAAATTTGTGTAATTGAATGGTTAGTTTCTGGGTATAGAAATGCAAGTCACATTAGTGTCTGTTGGGTTAATGGTTGGTTGATGGGCCATTATCTGCTGGGAATCCCCCTGTCCCTGGGTGGAATTCTTTTGTAAGTGTTGAGTTTTGATTCTATTGTATTTCAAAACTGGGAGCCAGATTTTGTTTACTTTTAAGGTTTCTTCTTTCCTGTTGAAATTGTCCAGGTGTTTGTGGATTTCAAAAGCTTTTCTGTGCATTCTGACATGATAGTTGTTGGCCTGGTCCAGAATTTCTGTGTTTTCAAATAGCATTTTGTGTCCAGGTTGGTTTATAACATGTTCTGCTACTGCTGATTTTTCTGGATGGCCCAATCTGCAGTGTCTCCCATGTTCCTTGATTCGTGTTTGCACATTGCATTTAGTGGTCCATATGTAAACTTGTGCACAGCTGCGTGGTATGCGGTAAACTCCTGCGGCTGTGAGAGGGTCTCTTTTGTCCTTTGCTGAGTTTAGAATTTCTTGGATATTTTTTTGGGTTGGTCTATAGATTGTTTGGAGGTAGTGTTTCCTCATCAGTTTCCCTATTCTGTCTATGACTCCTTTGATGTATGGTAAAAATACCTTCCCTTTGGGTGACTGTTTTTCTTCTTCATTCCTGTGTTCTTTTCTGGGTCTGGCTGCTCTTGTGATGTCTGATCTGGAGTAACCATTAGCCTGTAGGGCCCAGTTTAGGTGAAAGGAAAGAAGAAACCTTAAAAGTAAACAAAATCTGGCTCCCAGTTTTGAAATACAATAGAATCAAAACTCAACACTTACAAAAGAATTCCACCCAGGGACAGGGGGATTCCCAGCAGATAATGGCTCATCAACCAACCATTAGCCAAACAGATACTAACGAGTCTTGCATTACTATACCATGAAACTAACCATTCAATTACACAAATTTACATATCCTCTCCAACATGGGTTCACAGCATATACACTCCACACACACACCTACCTAACCTTTATCTGAGGATGCCAGCCACAGATGCAGATGAAACATCAGAAAGAAACTATTCCAGAACACAGCCTCACAGCCTGGAAAAAACCAAGGAAAATCTATGGATGCTGGCCATGAAACCCTTTGACTTCACAGTCCCCAAGCAGTTTTTCATTGCACATAAATCCCACATAAACATCAACCCCCTAAAAACCTTCTATGGAACTATATATTCATTCATTTTTTAATTTGATTTATATTATTTTCCCAAGTATTGGGATGCATAATGGTATACAACATAATTTTAAAAGATTCCAAAACAGCAACACAAAATTATACATGTTAAAGTTGAAATTAAATTCATTATACTACCACGACAACAACTAAAACTATTTTAGAATACCACACTAAAATGAATAATGAATTTTAGAACCACAACAAAGTTATTAAAACAACAACAACAACACTGATTGTAACAGGTAATCAGTTGCTGAGAGCCTGTCTGCAAAGAAAGATCTTTGCCTGCTGGTGGAAGGACAACTGGCAGGATTAACCTAACCTATTTTTGAAAGGAATGACATAATCTGGGAGCAGCCACCAACAAGGCCCCATCTCAAGTCTGTACAAAGCACAATGCTGAATGTGGTAGGACTGGAACAAGAGTCTCTCCTGCAAGTCCCAATGTTTCAACAGGCTTATCCCGGACCCAAACAATGAAGAATGGTGCTAATCCTCCCCTGCCGTAGAGTAAAACTAATACTTTTGAGACAGTTGTGGTACAGATGGCATCAACCTGATGATACATCTCACAGAGAGATTGTGGTTAGGATTGTTCTACAATTTTCCAAGTTCCTGTCCTCATATAGTGAAAAAGGCATAATCCAAATGGAAAAGGATATACAATCAGGTTTAGAGTACATTTCGCTCAGGGATAGACAAACCTGAGCATAGCTTATTTTCCAGTACCTGAAAAAACTGAAAGTGAGCAGAAAATCACTTACAGTTTTACTTAAAAGTAATTTAAGGGTAAAGTGTGTGTGTGTGTGTGTGTGTGTGTGTGTGTATGTGTGTGTGTGCATGTGTGCATGCATGTATGTGCACCTTGGGTAATCCAACATTCCTGCCCACTGGAGGCTTCCAGACACATGACTCTCTGTTTCGCTTTAAAATTATTTATTTATTTTCAGTTGGGGGGTGCTTTGCAGGCCACAGAAAAGATGTTGTTGGAGACATGGACCAAAAGCCACAAGGTGGTGGTGGTGGTTGTTATTTCATTTAAATGCTGTTCTTCTCCCTTTCTCTAAACATATTATGAAAAAGACAGAAGGAACAAAAAGAAAAATATGGAAGGGTTGTAGGCTGAAAACATCACCATCTAGATCCCCAACAAAGCTGAGTGAATGAGGCATTCTGCAGCAATGATAAAGCAACAGTTTAGAAGTGACCCCAGCTGAGCCCCAAGGTTTCCAGCAATAACAATAAACACCGAATAAGAGAGAGAAGACTTTAAAATAGCCTTATAATGGCTGAGTAGGATCATTGGTCTCAGAATGCTGACTGAGAGTTGGGGGGGGGCAGGATCTCTGGAAAAAAAGTAGGAGTAGGAATATAATGAGGTTTCCACGCTGAAACATTTCGTTGTAGAAATCTTCTGGGTGTGGGTGGGTGTGCACACACATATTTGTTGTGCTCATTTTTGTTCAGCATGAGAATATTGAATGAAAAACCTAAAGCTACACTGCAGTTTAGCTAAATTATCAAGAGTGGGAGAATTTTTCCTAATTGCCAGCAGTTTTCCCTTCCCTTCTGTAGTACATGTAATGCCAATTAAATGAATATTCTTGGATAGATTCCTTTTCAAACTTTTAATAGTGCATTGCTATAAAACTGTCATACTAAAGAGAACAGCTATTTGTAATACAAGTGGATTTGTAATGATTATATAATAATACTTTATGAATAGTCCAAGATTACCACAATGAGACTGTCATCCAAAAACCTCAGACTATGTATAATACAAAAGTGGCAGCCAGAGCAGAGTTATAGAGCCAAGTCCTAATCCTATTGAAATCAGTGGCAAACTCTTGTTAATCTCAGTAGGATCAAGGTTTGGCTCTCAAGCAAAAACATTTCAGAGTGCTAATACAAAAGAACTCTATGTGCCCATTGTTTTCTAACCAGATGTTTGGGGAAGTCCTTTTAAAATTTTAGTTTAAATGAGCATACTTATTAATTATACACATCTGGACAATCCAGTAATAACCAAAATGCAGGTCTTCTACCAGAAGAAATATCAGTAATACAATCACTCAGCAACATTACCAGCACTGGCTGCATAGAGGGCTTTGGTCTTCATGAAAATTACATAAATAAGTAAGGAAGTAGTGCCAACAAGCTATTAGCAGTAGAAATTTCCTAAGTGCAGTGGGAAGCATCCTGCATGTTTAAATAAATATTGTTAACTGTGACCTCTTGATTTTACTGGGACTGATAAGGGAATTGTTTGACCTATATGAAACGCATACAGTATGCATGGGTTGAGTGCAGCAGGAAAACAGGAAACAATAAATCAGAAATTAGAACACTGATTGTTGTAGCTAATTACATCAGACTTCTGCTTAATTTCTCACTCTGTCATTTTTAACCTGATTTTCTTGCCAACAGGCTTCGCAAATTGCTGGTGTCACGTACATACAGCAAATAATAATCTTCAGTTCCTATGACTGACAAATGAATGAAGGGGAGAACATCATTTATTATAGGAGAATGAACTGAGACACACACCAGATACCTGCTCAGATGCTCATTTAATTCACTTAGCCTAATGGGCTGCTTGGTGTGCATGGTGTGGTGAGTTGGTTTGGTTTTTAGGTTTGTTTTTTTTTTGCTTTGCATGGATTTGGCATCATCATGACTCATTGATTAGTTGTCTTGATAAGACTGAATCCAGAAAATGGAGTGGGGTGGGGAGTGGGCAATGAAGTTTATGAAGGCACTGAAGGGAAAACTTGGTGGAGGGGGGAATGATCTGTATGCAGGCAGAGAGGATTTGGATGGGTAATAATTTGGGGAGGATTTCCGGAAAGGATATTAATTTCAGGGCAATAAATTAATTGAAGATCTGGATGGGTAATGATTTGCGGGAAGGAGGAAATTTATTTTTTGTGATCTCTGGGCAGGATATTAATGGAAGAACTAAATCAATTTAAACCAATCTGGATGGCAGAAAAAGAGAAAAATGGATGTCAGAAAGGGAGAGGAAGAGAGGAGGTGATAGGGGATGGCCCCACTTACCACTGGCATTTCACTCCTGTCAGATGACCTCCAAATGAGTGAAACCCACAACAGAAGATGAAAAGCAAAAGTTACACACCATAGTCTAAATACTGCAGATAATGGGTCCATATTTGCTGAGAGATGACCTATTGAAATCAGTGAAGCTATGCCCCACTGGTTTGATGGGTCTACTCTGATCATAATATGTCTAAATTCAGGCTTGTTCAACTGCCTATTTTGCCTGTTTACTCCATAATAAGCCTGATCAGAGGGCAGCAGCAAACAGGTTTTCTTCTGAAGGGACGCAACAGCTTAGTGGTCGAACATGTGGTTTTCATACAGAATGGTTCGATTAAGGATTGTTGGTCATTGCAGCTGGGAAAAATCTCTTCCTATGAGCAACTGCTAGTTGGAGTAAACGGTATTGGGGTAAACGGATCAATTTCAGTGTATGGCAGCTTCATGTGTTTTTCCTGGTGCTGGTGATTATAATTGATACCACCATTTCAGGAGAATTAATACAGTTGTGGATGAAAAATACAAGACTGTTGGAAGAGGATCTAATGTGTATGAGTGCTCCATTAATATATTGCTGGCTAGCGATCAGAAGAAAATTTTAATAGGAGTAAAACCCTGGAATGGCTTCCCAAAGACAGTTGTGGGAGTGGACAATAAATAAATCATTGCTTTCAGGGGAGAGCTTGATGCATTTTGGAAGAGTAATGCATTGGGGGAAGGGCTTTAGCTCAGTTGCAGAGCACATATTTTCTATCCAGAAAACTGTACATTCGGTTCCTATCTTGAGGGTAGCTCTGGAACACTGAATTCTGAGACGTGTATGAAATGTGCTTCTGTTCTCTTACTTTTGTATAATTGGTTCTGCTCTTGTTTGTGATGGAAAATGTAAAAGATTACTTACGTCCTACCCCAAGCCCACACATCATTCTCAAGATTTCCCTAGGGATTGTCCAACTCAGGACTGACCTAATATATTTTGCTGTCTGAGGCAGAGGTGCAAAGAATAACCTCCTTCCACATCAAGGTATATAGTACTGCAGGTCTCTCACATTATTTTGGCACACAAGGTAGAAAATCCAACAAACACCTATTCGTGTCTGTGGCCTTAAGAAAACAATGATACAAAAATTAAATATTTAAGACTTTTCTGCCTTTACATGACACCCCCAAAGCTAGCTCCCTGACCTGGGAGATTATCAGATGTCTTAAAAGTGGTGTTACAGCAATGCCAGGGGATCGCAAAAGGGCTCCCTTACCAGACAACAGTGTTTCCTCCTTGTTATGCACCTGTTCTGCTGCCGTTCTACTGGCACTGCTTTTTATTGATGGGAGAAGCTGTCAATAGATCCCCCATTCCATTCCTGTCTCAGATGTTCCTGCGTACAACAAAGTGCCCCATTTCACTGGTGAGATCCCAGTGTCAATGGGCGGTCCCTGCCAGAACAATTCTGGGTCAGATCGGGACATCTAGGTAAGTGTCATACTTTTTATGCCCCCCCCCCGGGTTACTTCTACCTTTTAAAGTGTGTTTTTGTGCTTGCTGTCACTTTTTTGTGTTGTTTTTCTTTTTCTTTTTGAATTTCCCGTGCTCACGTCTTCTCGTGAGAATCTGCGGGCTTCCAATCCAGGAAATGAATGGAGCTCTGTTCGAGCTCCATTACTCCTGGGCTGCCAGAATGACAGGAGAGGAGGTAAGTGCTGTAGGGAGGGTGATTGTGGCATGACAGGAAAGGGTCAGGGGTGGGAGTGGGGATTGTGGGACAGGAACACTTTTTTTGTTCTTGTCTGATAGTCTCCCTGGCCACCTCATTCTGCCATTGTGAATATATAGATATGAGAACGACGTTCTCAGTTATGAGGCCATTCATACTTATATGAGGCCCTGCTGTTCAGGTGGTCACCAGGGTGTGATCCTTCTTTCTACTGAAGCTATGAAATTGGCAGCCACCCCAGGCTGAGAGAGAGACAGCAAGGTAAGGAGGAACATAGCTTTGGTCTGCCTGTGCCTACTGATGTGGTGTGCCTATATCACCAACATAACCATTTTCCCTCAAGTATAGCGGAGGAAGATATTCATCTCCTGAGTTGAAGTGAGATCCAACTTCCAGTCTTGTCAGTTTCTGTATATGAAGTAGAAGTTGGAGCATGATCTTGTCCTTCACCTCAGACAGCAAAATACCTTGGGCTAGCCCCAGGCTATTTGTTTTTAATCTTAGGCTGCTGACACACTGCAGAAATAATGCACTTTGACATTGCTTTAACTGCCATGGCACAATGCTATGAAATTCTGGGATTTGTAGTTTTGTGAGAGATTTAACCTTCTCTGTCAGAGAGTTCTGGTGCCACAACAAACTACATATCCAAGAATTCCATAGGAGGGAGCCATGATAGTTAAAGTGGTGTCAAACTGCATTATTTCTGCAGTGTGTCAGCACCCTTAGGCTCTAACTCAAAATTGTTTTATTCTAAAACTAAAATACCTTCAAGATGTACAGGAAAGGGGAGGCCTGGGATTACCAAACCTGAAATTATATTTGCATGCCAGCTGTCTTAATTGGATTAAATTATGGGTTAACATCGAGGATGAAAACACTTTGGAAGTAGAGGGAGATAAGCTAAGATTTGGCTGGCATGCATATTTATGCTATAATAAAGAGTTGGTCAATCAAGAATTTAATGATCATTTTATAAGAAGACCTTTACTCAGAATATGGAAAAAATATAAACAAAGAATACTACAAAAAACAGCTACTTGGATCTCCCCGCATGAAGCATTCTACCGTAGAGAAAAAATCCCAGGGGTTAAGTGGTTAAGGTATAAAGATTTAATAAAGTGGAAAGGGGATAAATTGGAGATAAAAACACAGGAAGAATTAAGTGAGGAAGGTATTAAATGCCATTGGTGGTTATATAGACAGTGTTGGGAAAAGCTAAGGCAGGATATAAGGTTTTGTGGAATAAAACAAAATAATATGGAAATAGAAGAAATTATGTTATCAGAAGAATCTAAGGCATTATCCAAATTGTATAAAGTTTTATTAGATTGGGAATGTGAAGATGAAACAGTAAAAGAACCCATGATTAAATGGGCAAAGAATATAGGAACACCAATTCTGTTTGAGCAGTGGGAAAAATTATGGAATAACACGATGAAATTGACAGTATGTCAAGATATAAAGGAAAACTGCTGGAAGATGTTTTTCAGATGGTACATGACACCGGATAAATTATCAAGAATATATAAAAAAATGGGAAACAAATGTTGGAAGTGTAAGGAAGAAGTAGGTACATTCTTCCATTGCTGGTGGTCATGTAAAAAAGCACATAAATATTGGTCAGTAATACATGACTCGATTGAGAAAATAATCAAGAGGAAATTTCAAATGCGACCAGAAATTTACCTGTTATGTATATTTGACGATTCAGTAGATAAGAGTGTGGCAAAAATATTATTCAATCTAATAATTGCTGCCAGAATAACATACGCTAGGCATTGGAAATCAGAAAATATACCCTTGAGAGAGGAATGGTTAATTAAAGGGGTAGAAATGATATATTTGGATAAATTAACATGAGTCATTAAAAATAATGATATGGAAAACTTTGAATTAGAATGGAAGGAATTTAAAGAATATATGATTGAAATATGGGGTAGTTGGATTAAAGCAGGTTTTCTTATGTGAAAAGAAAACAGAGGATTCCTGGTGTTAAAATAGAAAAAGTACAAAGGGAAATGCTGTTACCGTAATAAATAAGGTTCAGAAAGGCATAGATAGGATAAGTAAAGAAAATGAGGTGATAATTTCTTAGTGGGAAGCAGTGCATGATACAAGATTGAATGTATGGATAGATCAGCATGGATATATATATATGTGGATATACATATACGAAAGTATAGATGGTTATATGCTTATAGCTGATTACCTGGAAGAGGTATGGGAAGGAACGAGTACGGTGAAAACGGTTGTAATAAGGAGAGATCGAAGGTAGTATAATATGTTTTTAGTTTATAGAAGAAAAACAGAGAAGTATAAGAGAGATTTAGAAGTGATAACAGGATGGTTTAAGAGTGTATGTGTTATGTAAATGGAAGTATAAGGAATAAGAAATGTATAGGCGTCGGACTGAATTTTGAGATGAACTGATTGTTTACAGTGTGTAATTTGGAGAAATGATAATAAAAATATATACTAAAAAAAAATTGTTTTATTCTCTTCTGGTTCCTTCCTTATCTATTTTAATGTTACTGTTAGCCAGTTACTTCTACTCTGTTGTTTTGTGAGTGTATTTAGATTATGTTGAATACATATGGAACATGGGTTTTTAATTAATAAGGATGTAATCCATTGGTTTCATCAGTGTTTCCTTTTGACTGGTTTGCACAGGATTGCCTTGTTTTATTGTCAATCAGCTCACAGATAAGAAAGGGAGACATAAATGTTTCAAACAAACAAGCAGGGGAAGAGAAATGGAATCCTTAAAAATAAAAAGATAAAAAGGAAATGAGAAGCTGATTGAATATTCAGGACTGGAAGATGTATTATCAAATTGTTCAGTATTATTGCAGAATTACATAATATCCTTAGTCCTTTGAAGAGATGGTTGTTTTGGTTTTTATGCACATATCTACATGACTGATATACAAAGAGGTCAGAGAGGAATGTTCTCCTATTAGTTTGAATGTGAAGGGAAAATTCTCAAGAATATTTTGATTGATTTGTCCCACACTTTTCTTGTGAATTATGACATATTTTTCTTTGTATTTTGTTTTTAGTGACTCAAGATTTGTAGAAAAACTATCTCAAACATTTTATACTATTATTCTTTTTTAAAAAAGATAAAATAATAATAAAAATTATGGCATAGAATAATCTCCTGGTTGATTTTTTTTAACTGTCACAGTTTAAATATTATTGGATATTCCAATAATAAATAAAAGCAAAGGCTAATGAGAAAGTATTGGAATGGCATAACATGATTGTCCTAAAATGCTTTTTCAAAGTAACAGAAATAAAAGATAAATATTATAAACAAGCCCTAGTATCTGCTGGGGTTTTGTTCCAGCACCCCCAGGGGATAACATGATTGGATGCTCAAGTCTCATTATATACAATGGCATAGTAAAATGGTGTCCCTTATACAAAATGGTGAACAGCAAGGTTTGCTTTTTTGAGTTTTTTTTTTAATGAATAATTTTGAGCGGTGGTTGATTGAATCTGTGGATGCAGAACCTATGGCTATGGAGGGCTGACTGTACAGATAATCTTATCCCAAATTGCCAAAGTATATTTCTACTGCTAAATAATAGACACTTCCTTATACTTTCGACTTGTACTTCAATAAACTGCAGTCTTAACTAATATTGTTAAATCCCATAAATTTATAAAGCTATAATTTATTCACACTTTTATTTGTTTGGTTATAATATTTCCAGTATTTGGCAAGGCTTAGTCTTAGCAATCAAAACAATTGGAATGGATCTTCTAACAGTACACGAAAAGTTATTTTTATATAAAACAGTATAATACTGGTTGCTCTAAAAAGAAATAAACACACATCGTTTCCATAATTATTTCCTTCACCAATTCCCAGAAAACTTTTTACTGTGCAGGAAAATTACCAAAGATAAATAAAGTCACCTTTCCTTGGGCATACTCAGAGTTGATGTAAACCTGAATGTAAATCTGTACAAGCAGAGCTCTTTAGCACTGGAGGAGTACTTCTTTCCCATCCCAAACCCCTTTCAGCCTGCAAATATCAAGAGTTGAAACTGCTCTGCTCATCATGTGATATAATAAATGTCTTGCAAAAAATATCTAAGGTATAATACTTCAGCCTAAATCAATTTCAGAATTTCCAAAACATTCAAGTCCACTAATATACAAAACATTGCTAGAGATGAAAGATTTGGGGCTTCCCTCATTCTGTATTTTCCTAGTGATTCCAGAGGTTCACTCAACTAAAACACTTCAAGAGCTTGGAAGAAAAGTGTTAGAAGTAATGATGCAAACCTGAACACATTACTGTGGGTGGGGAGAGGGAACAAGGTTAGTGCATGTTTGGCTAATGGTTCATTGATGGGCCATTATCTGCTGGGAATCCCCCTGTCCAATCCAAGAAATGCTAAGCTCAGCGAAGGACAAAAGGGACCCTCTCACAGATGCAGGAGTTTACCACATGCCATGCTACTGTGGACAAGTTTACATATGGACCACTAAACGCAGTGTGCAAACATGAATCAAGGAACATGAGAGACACTGCAGACTGGGCCAGCCAGAAAAATCAGCAGTAGCAAAACATGTTATAAACTAACCTGGACAAAAAATGCTATTTAAAAACACATAAATTCTAGACCAGGCCAACAACTATCATGTCACAATGCACAGAGAAGCTATTGAAATCCACAAACACCTGGACAACAGGAAAGAAGAAACCTTAAAAGTAAACAAAATCTGGCTCCCAGTTTTGAAATGCAATAGAATCAAAACTCAGGGACAAGAGGATTCTCTGAGGATTTTCAGCAGATAATGGCCCATCAACCAACCATTAGCCAAGCAGACACTAATGAGACTTGCATTTCTATACCCAGAAACTAACCATTCAATTACACAAATTTACATATACTCCCCAACAGGGGTTCACAGCACATAAACTCCACTCACACACCTACCCAACCATTTTCTGAGGATTCCAGCCACAGATGCAGGCGAAACATCAGAAAGAAACTATTCCAGAATGCAGCCTCGCAGCCCAGGGGGAAAAAAAAAAAACAAGGAAAATCTATGGATGCCAGCCGTGAAAGCCTTCGACTTCACAAAATTTGGATTTATTATAAGACTTTTCATTAATAAATTGGAATAGATAACCTTCTTATCATTTCCTTTTATAATATGCCCTGGGAGCCCTGGTGGTGCAGTGGTTAACTGCCACAAGGTAATGAGTTCGATCCCAGAGGGTTCTGAGGCTGACTCAGCCTTCCATCCTTCAGTAGGTTGGTAAAATGAGTACCCAGCTTGTTAGGGGCAATTAGCTAAAAAACAATGTAAACTGCTTAGGGAGTGCTTTGGCACTGATAAGTGGTATATAATTATCAATGCTATGCTATGCTTCATTTAACTCCATTTCCTACCATTTGTGATATAAATAGCCACATTATGTGAAAATAGAAATAAATAAGAGAAATTCTTCTGTTTACCTTGGTGTGAAGCTTTAATTATGAAAAAGTGGCAACTTTTAAATGGACCTGTATCACTTGCATGGGTTTATATCCTTTATTTTCCATATTCATTATTTTGACGAATAAAGTCCCTCTAAAAGTACAGAGGTTGCTACCACTTGCCAAAAATAAATAAATAAAAAAAAATCTCTGAAATTTGAATGCTTCCTGTCACAAAAAATACTGCTGCTAACAGTACTCTGTTTAAGAGCTTTGGAGTAATGCATTAAAAGCACCAGCATCACTTGGACTGTGTGACTTTTTAAATAACAAGGCTCACCATCATTACTTTATAATATTCTAAGGAGAATGTTACAGTTGTTGCATTTTATTGAATATTGCAAAAAACAAGCAAACCTACCTTCACCAGAATGGCCATTTTAGTGATTTTTTTTGGTTTAAACATTTATGATGTCAAGCCCATGCATATTTGTTAAATTGTTTCTACTTCTCTTGGAATTCAGTTTTCAGGCTAACATGCTTCATTCACCCATCTTTAATAATCTTAGATCAGTTCTACACAGTGTGGCATTTCCATTGCTGAAACATTTCCTGAAACTTGGAAGCATATCATACAAACCGACCAGTGAAACCTTTATCACCATTATGTTTTTGTGTCACAGCCCAATAACTAGACCACCCCTTCACAGGTAAGAAAGCTATTAAACCCTGTGAATTTTCACAGAGGATAAGGATAGATTAATTTGCCACAGATGTTTCTGTAACACCCTGCATGAGAACATTCACAGTGTCCCATAGTTTTTCTCCTGTGGTGGTCCAGTCTTAGTAGACTCGAGACTTTAATCTAAAACATGTAAGAAAGAGCAGCAGCTGGTTCATGACTTCTAGGAAGCTTTTGTTAGGCTGTTTGTACCACTTCAAAGCCTTCCTGTGCTCTGCATATGTATTCTACATGTAGCAAACATATAAAAATGTGAGCCAGAATGAATACAAATACTTTTTTTTTGCATGATATGATCATATATGATTTATCAGGGTGGCGTGGGTCTCTTCCTTACATCCAGATGAAGCATTGTTATTGTGATGGGTTGCCATGAGGGTTTTCAGAAAAAATCAGACCATATTCACACCCAGCCAAGCTCCATCAAGAAGCTATGGGTTTCCACAGCTGTAATGCTGGTCAGGATTTAGTTTGTAATGTCTTTAATTGTGCATCTGTTCTTCATTTTGAGCTTTCAAGGACATACAAAAGGATGTGTACTAGCACCTAAATAATTTTTATTGATTTGACTGAAATATCTATACCATAACATCTCAAGTCAGGGTACAGACAAAAAAGCAATTTAAAATTTAAATTTAAAACAATTTGAAATCATATGCAACAATTAACACAATTAAAAATGATATAATTATAGAGAACTTAATCATCTATTCAAGCCAAGACCCATAGACCCCAAAGGACTGAATAACGAGTCATGTTTATGCTTGGCATCAAAGTGAAGTCAACAGTGGTGACAATCAGGCCTCTAAAAGGAGGGTGTTCCACAACAGAAGAGACCATCCTGTGTTTTAACATATTGTGTCTTCCACTGATGGGACATAAAGGAGAGGAGGGACCCTTCCGCAGATCTCAGCACTTAGATTGGTATATATAGGGTAATGAACGCCTTCAAACAGCTAGGTCCCAGGCTGTTTAGGGTTTTAAACCAGTACACTGAATTCAGGCTGGACACAAGTTGGCAGCTGGTGCAATTTCTTCAGAACCTGTGTGCTTTTGTTTCTGAAATGTGTTTCTGTCAACAGCCTAGCATCTTTGCACTAGTTTCAGCCTTTGTGTTATTTTCATGAGCAGCCACATAGAGCACCTTTCAGCATTTCTAAGTAGGAATTTACTAGTGCATGAACTACTATGGCTAGGTTATCCATCTCCTGGAAATGCTGTAGCTTATGGGGTAGCTGAAGCTGAAGTCACAGAGTCCACCTAGATCTCCAGTAAGATAGATGACTCTAGGACTGCTCTCATATACCACACCTGCTATTTCAGGGAGATTTCAATCACATCCAGAGCAGGTTGCTTCCCCACTTACCAGATCTGGGAACTACCTCTCCACGTAGGCCCTGTCTTAGTTCTGTTTTAGTTCGTTAGACCACATCTAGCTCTTTACAACATCCAGGCATCATTCCAGCACCAGCAAAGCTCAATCAACTCTGATGACAAGAAGAAGTAGAGCTTAGTGTTATTAACATACGCATGGCACCCAATCTCCTCCAAATGTCTATTTATACCATCCAGTTGCTTTGTTATAGATGGCAGATAGAATTGAACCCTGTGATACTTCACACCTTAATAAACATAGGGCTGAAGAGACATCCCCTAATACCACTCTGGAATCGGCCCCACAGGAAAAGTGCAACCATTCTAACACAAAGTCTCCTACTCCTGTCCAGAGCTAGTTCAACATAATGCCATGAACAGTGGTATCAAAAGCCACTGAGATAACCAGGAAAATCAACATGGCATCACTCCTTCAGTCTTTTACTCAGAGCAAGTAAGTCATTCAGAGCAACCAAGTTTGTTTTGGTACCAAATCCTGCACCTTGAAACCAGACTAAAATGGATCTCGATAAGCTGTTTCCTATAAAAATGTCTGAAGATTTCCAGTCACCACTGACTAGAGCATCTCACTAAAAAAGGGGGATACTGGATATGGGGTGATAGTTCTCACATATCTATGGATCCAGGAAGGTTCTCTTCAGAAGTGGGTGCACTGTAGATAGGCTCTTTCAAGTGGCAGGCTACTCCCTCTGATATAATGAAGCACTCACTAAGGTGGGCCCCTTTGATCAACCCACTTGAATCTTAACTGTTAGGATAAGCAAGGTAAAATTTACACGTGGAGAAACAGAGTGATGCAAATGTCTTGTACACATCACCAAGCTGCAACAGCTGTAGTTATGGGGTTCTCCAGCACTGCTTCTGGAACCATTTTGGCCAGTTCAGGCTGGGAGATTTCTGGGCATCTGTGTGGATGATATATCAACTGTTCTGTCTCTCTTGGTCCAGTACAAGGTGCAAACTCTCCAAACTAATGCCAGGATGGATGAATTTCTTCAGGAGGGAGTTGGAATCCGTATGGACGATAGTGGTTTCCCCCTCTAGTACCCTCCAACCTAGGTTGAACCAATTGTTGGCTCTTTTGGTGAGAGCTGGTTGTACCATCAGCAGGAAAATTCTCCAAGACAGGAGGGAGAAGCCATTTCTCCTCCTTACTCTGGAAATGATGGCATATTATGACACAGTGTTGTTTTGGCTAGATCATTCTATTTCAAATTAAGACAAAATACCAACATCCCGCTGATGTAAAGTTTCTCTCTCTCTTTTTCTCTCTCTGTGTGTGCATGTGCATGTGGGGTGGATAGTGATGAGGAGACCTCTGTGACTTTTTGTCTGTAATGTAAATTATTTGTTACAATGGTGACAGGAGCAGAGGCACAGAATCAGCAGGATAAGCAAGATGTATATTTTTACTTAACATTTTCTTTTTAAAAATGCAAATAGTAGTGTGTGTGTGTGTAATGGTTGCAATCACAACAGGCACCCCTTTCTATTAAAGGCTGTTTGCACTGGGAGGAAATTCCCCATTGGTTACAGTTGGTGGATTTCTTCCCATTGAAAATAGCTTCTTTCAAGGAGCCATTTTCATTAGGACTGAAGCAGGGTGGGGGTGGAAGAAAGCTGGTTGCTTGTTTACTGTGCTTTTATCTGCCAGCCAGTGACATAGCTTTCCATGAGGCTCATAAAGAAAAACTAAATGCCATATTCACTGTATCGTAAAAAACAATTGCAAGATATATATTTTTAATAGACAAAGACCTAGAAACCAAGTACAGCATCACAATACACAAACACACAGACACAACATATAAGCTGTGGTACAAAAATTTTAAGATTTTGGGTCAATCAGTTTCAACAGTCTGAGGGAATAAAAAAAGTTTCTAACACCAAAAGAAGGGTAAAAGGCAAACTTCTCTATTCTATTTCATAGCCAGGAAGCCCTCTTAAAGCCCTCTCTTTGTTGTTATTGTGTATGTATGGAAGCCCTAAGGCTACCATGAGTTTTTTTCTTGACAAGATTTGTTCAGAGAGGGTTTGCCTTTGACTTCCTCTGAGTCTGAGAGACTGTGACTCGCTCAAAGTCACCCAGTGGGTTTCCATGGCTGAGCGGGGGTTCAAACTCTGGCCTCCAGAGTAGTAGTCCAATATTCAAACCACTACAACATGTTGGCTCTCACTGAGGACTTTATCAGATGCAGCAAATACGGTGTCATAACAATGCCACATAAATGAGAAAGGGCGCACATACCAGACAGCATTGTGCTTTCGTGTTTGTGTCTTGTAAATAAGGTGTTCTATTTTATTGATGGGACAAACTGTCCATACATCAGTTGTGGTGCTCTTTTGCCGGCATTGCCAGCGTTTGAAAATTTGCAATTTCGCCCCCTCGTAATTACATCATGAATGGCTGGTCCAGCCAGAACAGCTCTGAGTGAGATTGTAACATCCAGGTAGGTGACACTCTTTTTATGAACCTCCCTGGTTTACTTGGGACTTTTAAATTTGTTTCTGTGCCCTTTTGTAACTTTGCGTGTGCTATTTTTGCTTTTATTTTGAATTTCCCGCACTTGTGTCTTTTCGCAAGAATCCGTGGGATTTCATTCCAGGAAGTGAACAGAGCTCTACTCACTCCTCTGTCATTGCCAGGGCTGCCTTTGGAAGGGACCAAAGGTAAGTGTGGTAAAGGGGGTTCTTTTGCCAGCATAAAAACATCACAAATTATGCCGGCAAAAGAACAGGAAAGGAGTGTAGTTTGATAAAGTCCTTACTCTCACTGAAAACTTGTAACAGGCCCCTGCTGTTGCTATTTGTACTTCAAAGCAACATGTACATTAAATGTGGGGATGTATTTAGCATTATATCTAGTTTGGCTCTGAGGTGTATTATAAGGTAGGCATATTCAGGAGATCTATCTAGCCAATATTTTAGTGAACCTTTTCAACATCAGTTTGCAATACCTTGTTTTAAATGTTGCAAAGCAAATAGAACAAGACAAATAACATTTGTTATGTTGTATGTGTGCCTTAAAGTCGCCTGTCAACTATGGCAATGCAATGAATTTTATAGTTTTCTTAGATAAGGAATATTCAGAGGTGGGTTACCCATTCAGTCTTCAGCCACAACAAATACCAGTTGTCTCTTCTATTTAAACAAAAGCTTCCCCCCTCCCATTTACTCATGACTAAACTTTTCTACCCAAATACTTCTACGGTATTCTGTATTAGCCACTGACATTTAAGATTATCATCCAGTTTAATTGCTATCTATCTATCTATCTATCTATCCATCCATCCATCTATCTATCACTGCTAAGCCAATAAACATTTGTTTGCCTTTTTTTTACATTCCTCTTAACTAATACTAAAAATTGCCTCTTTCATCACATGCCTAGGTTAAAAGTAAACCCAAGTTTGCTTAGGTTGAATGCTAAATCTAGAAAGTTATGCACTGTTTTTAGAACTTTAGTGTTTATTTCTGCTCATCCTAGCTTTCAGATAAGATTCCAGACATTGCTCAGGAGGCTGGGTAAAATTTATGATAGGCAGGAAAAAAAGAGAAATCTAAATCATTATGGACTGCAGACCCAGAATGCAGACCTTCAGAGTTCAGAGGGGTAGATCTCCATGTGTGACTATGTTGTCACTGCTGAATTGTCTGTAACTCTTGGCATATTAAGGGGTAGCTTCAAGTGTCACCGACCAGGAGATGCTGAAACCCAAATTACTGAATAGTTGCTACATATATTTTGATTGTAAAGATCACTAGAGTAATGGCAAAACACATTCAATGAATTATTTCCTGTCACTAAGGGCAGTGTTGGTTGTGGGAGAGCAAGCTCTTGTTTCCTGATGACTACAAACTTTACTTGACAAAACCTTCAATGCCAAATGTGGTTTCCATTTGCTGTTTGGGAATTTATTTGTCCATGCCAAAGTTCAGGTGTGCCAGCTCTTTATAATAAGCCATTTGGATGAAAGCTTGGCTAGCTCAAAGGATTTTGATGTATTTTATTGCTGCCTTTTAAGATTATTGTGCAGAAATACCAAGTCTAATTTTGAAATCAATTAGCCATGCAGCCTGATGAGGTGTTGGCCCAGCTCAGGTTCACACCCGCTGTCTGCAGATTATTGTTAAGTTGAGTCAGGTCCCTAGTGTAGCTCTGTTTGCAGGCATCTGGTGGACACATGTCTGATGTCCTCCCAGAATACTGCTGATGGTTTAAATAGCTAACCCTAATGAAGAAAGCCTAGCAAGTTTGCTGCTGTTTGCCAGCAAAACATGCTTTTTACAATTCCCTTTAACTGTTCCACGGCAAGGGAATACAGCAAGAGTTAGCGGCTGAAACAGATGTGAGGAGGATGGAATCTAATTGCCCACTATCAGCAGATCAAAGGAAGTGGTCTTTGATTCCTGTGTCTTTCTGATGGTCATGAAGTTAGTATGATATCATTCCCAGAAGTTGCACCTCCTGAAGGGAATGACATTTCTTGACATCAGCTGCACAAGGTGAAAATTCCACTTTCCTGGGGCAATATTTCTGGGATTTGTGCCAAAACCCATGGAAGATCTCCTGCTGTTCAAAGGGGGTGGCAGGTTGTAAAACCATCCACACCACTGACCAGCCCCTATTTGCACCAAGGGTACACTAAGCATTTCTCCCTTCGGTAATACAGAACTAAAAGTTGGTCCGAAGTGTTATCATATTATGCCAAACAACAAATGGATTAATAAGAGATGTTCACAGGCAACTCTGTGTACAAGCTGACATTTGTCTCCCTGCCCCCAAACATTATACACTGTAGAACAACTGTAGTCTGTGTACAACTGTAGTCTGGGCAGGTCCCATTCACTTCAGAAGAATGTAAGAGAAATTATCATGAGCCAGCACAAAGTAGTAGTTTGAGTGCTTGACTAGAACTCAAAGAGACCTCAGTTCATTTTCCCACTCAGCCATGGAAAACTGCTGGGTGACCTTGGGCAAGTCACAGGACATTATCAGACTAGCATGTAAAACCACTGTAATTCCATGATTGAGGAAAGTGGAAACATAGTGGCATAATTACAGTCATTATCGCACGTTGCTGTAATTGCGCAATACTACCACCACGGAATTATAGCATGACCACCACTAGCAATTTAAGAATGAGATTGAAACTCATGCTGTAGTAACACTTGTCATCGCATTGCCTTCTAAAGACAGAGTATTAATGCATCCTGCTGGCCGGTGCATGCACCTTTAAGAATTTTTTTCTCTTACTTCCATGATTTTGCATGGGTGAGATTTGGGCTGATCTTGTGAGAAGACATGACTTCACTCTAAAATACTAAAAACAAATAAATAACCAAAGAACTTCACACATAAACACTTAAACGAACATAAAAAGTTATCAAGAAAAGGTGACATTGATTAAAAGAGCATCAGTAAGTCCTCTTCACATTCTCCCCCGGAAGTCTAATTATGTGTTCTCATTGGGAAAGGGGAGGGGGAGAAGAGGACCACCCATTCACACAGGAATCAAGTGATTACAGTGGGATGTGATTACCACACACTTGTCAATACCATGAAAAGAGTGATATTAAGGGGTATTGACAGCTTTCCCCCATTAATTAAAAGTGGTGCCTTACTAACAGGTGGTGCATGGACTAAACACAGGAGGAGGATGATGTCGTCTGATAACAGAAGCCCATTTGTGCTACCATCCCATCATAATCACTTGATTATAGCCTTGTGTGATAATGTCCACGCTCTCTCAGAGGAAGGCAATGGCAAATCTCCTCAATAAATCTTGCTAAGGAAACCTTATGACTGGATTGCCACAGGTCAGAGTCACTCTGAAGGTACATAACAACAAGAGAAATTCCCATGGAAATACTTTCACAAAAATCCCAAACTCTGTAACTCATTTTGGAGGTTACATGCTATCCAGCAGAAAGAATGGGTTGCATCTATTGCTGCCCTCCCATTCACAATAAGGGTTTTTGTCCAGTAGAAACCTCTGCTAACAGGATGGGTAGAGTTGATTATAAGTAAGCAGTAATGATTGTCAGTTCCATGTTCAGATGGTGGTGAGTCCACTCTCAATTATGGAACTTTTTCAGATGCCTTAAAACCTGTCAGGGGAGGTTGGGAGAGGTACGCGGCTATCCCGCGGCAGGGGGTCAGTTTCGGACAATGCTGTCCCTCTCCCATCATTGTCCCTGTTGCTTCCATGTTCGATTGAAGGAAAAGGTGCTGCTTTTTACTCACGGAAGGGTTTCGTGAGTAAAAAGTAGTGCCTTTGCCTTCAATTGAACACAGGAGCAACACAGACGATGACAGGAGGGGATGGCATCGTCCGAAACTGACCCCCTGCTGCGGGATAGCCGCATACCTCTCCCAACCTCCCCTGATGGGTTTTAAGGTATCTGAAAAGTCCTTAATCTGAATATTTGAAGGAACTATCCAAGGTTCTTAATCTATTTGGGGATGAGTGTTTTGCACCTTGAATACCTCTTTTTTACATGCAGACTGAAACCCACAGCAGAATCACCATTCATTTGATGTGGAAGCCACTACTCACCATTGCCAGTAATTCCTTCTTCTCCTTGTAGCCCTCAAAATCTGCTCCAAAAGTTTGGAAGGAAGGGAAAATTGGCAAAAATTATCTCTCCTATTGTCAGGGTATGCCAGTTTGCATACTAAGTTGTGACTGGATGAAGGTATAGCAAAGTGGCAGGTGGAGTCCATGATAATAAGCCAGCTCCAGTAATTAATGATGCAGTCAGCTAATTAGGCCAGGTGGACTTGATAGCCACTTAGTAGTGTATAATTGCATTGGGAGTCTGCTTGGGGTATGGAGAGTGTATTACTCTCTATGCTGGTTAGAAGCCTGTTGCTGGGAAGTAAGGTTTTCTCCTTGCTATGAAGGTATAGTACTGCAGGTATGCAGGAAGTTATGCTGTACTGTTTTTGTGTTTAGCCATGATGCTATATTCTTTGTTTTTACATTTTTTTTTGTCTTACACTCAGCTGAGTAAAGCGCTATTTTTTAACTCCACAACTCTACTGTACTATTTTGTAACACGCCCAACACCTATTCCCTTAGCAACAGGCTCTTCTGGATCAGGATTAAAATGACCCACTGTGAATGACACTCCATTTGGTCTTTTTCTATAAAATTGAAAAGCCTAGAGCTCACGACCTAGCATTCTAATAAAATTCTAATAAAATTATCAACACAGAAATTTGAACTAAGCACATAATTATTGGAACATAAGAAGGATCCTTGTGGATCAGTTTAAATGTCCATCAGGTCAAGTTTCATACTGATCATTTTGTATAACGTTTCCCCCGACAGAATGCTGTTGTTTTCGGTGGGCCTTCTAAATACACGAGAGCTTACTAAGAGTGAGTTAACATACTGTCACTTCATGTAGGTTTTCTATATGTCTTTGGATGCAGTGCCAATCCTTGGGCTCTCACAGGATCCTCAGTAGTGTACAGAGCTTTAGCATGAAGTGGGATCAATGCAATACTTGCCTTACATGACTGGACCAGTTCATGTGCTTATTTAATTTGAAAAAGAAAAAGGATGACTCAGTAGAAGGTCTGCTTAGTAAAAAAACTGTATCAGCATGCCAGGCTTTGTCTAGATGGGCTATTTACTCCATCTTGCCCCCATCTTGGAACCATGCAGTCCAAATGATGCAGGGCTTTTGCCCTGTTTTGCCTCGGGCAGTCCTCACAATGCCCAGGGCAAAGATGGGGCTAAGTTGCGGGAGATGGGGTAAAGCCTGTTGAAATGTTTCAGCAAACTGTCTGGGAAAAAACACTTCTTTTTGGAAAAACCAGATTGGGCCCCATTGGTCTGCAGGTTGCCATGCCACCTCTGTCTCTGCAGCTGCCACTGCTTCTGTCTGTGGGGATTATCGGACGTGCTAAATATGGTGTGATAATAATGCCAGGAGATCACTAAAGGGCTTCCCTTTCAGAAGACGTTGTTCCCATGTTGTCATGCTCCCGCTCTGCTGCCATTACACTAGCGCTGCTTTTTATTGATGGGCTAAGCCATCACTGGATCCCACGTTCCGCTTCTGTAATGGAATGCCCTGCAAGTGAAAAGGTGCCCCATTACTCTGGCACAATGCCAGCCTCAATGGGAGGTCCGTGCCAGAAACTTCTGGGTGAGATCGGGACATCAAGGTAAGTGACACACTTTTTTGTACCCTCCCTGGGTTACTTGTAAAGTTTTAAGTGTGTTTAGGTGCTTAGTGTAACTTTTTGATGTGTATTTTCCTTTTACAGTTTGAATTTCCCGTGCTCTCATCTTCTCATGAAAGCCGCCGGGATTTCAATCCAGGAAGTGAAAGGAGCTTCGTTTGAGCTCCTTTCACTCCTGGGCTGCCCTGCTGAGGGAACGAGGCATGAACAAGGTAGGTCTGAAAACTTTTTATTTTATGTCATTATAGGGACAGGAGAGGGATGGGAGAGGAAATTGCGAGAGGGGAACACTTTTGTTGTTCCCAGGTGAAAATTTCCATTATTATGCTCTCTGAAGCCAGGAAGCAGGACTGCAGTGTGTGACCAAGGCTGACCCTTGCTGCGAGTTCCCTTCCTGGGTTTGGAGAGTGTGATGCGTACAGCAGCAGCAGCAGCTGCAGAGATGGGCCAGTGTGTCAGTGCAGACTCCATTCTATGGAGGTAATGGGGGAGCAACAGGCCTGATCCATGTCCAGAATATACCAGTGGGTAGCTGGTGGCCGGTGTAGACAAGGCCCTAGTCACAGTATGTTAACAGTTTTCTATTGAAAACAACACTGCTACTACCACAGAACTATCATGCTTCGTGGGGTATACTGGGGAAAAGTAAATAACTGGATATGACTAAGTAGGAACTTTCTCTCTGTACCACTACCTTTTCAGGCTCATTTGGTGGGGAAAAGGGAGCAGGCTTTCTTGGTAGCTGCTCCCAGACTTTGGAACTCCCTCCCCAGAGAGGATAGCTCCGTCCTTGCTCGCCTTTTGGCAGCAGGTTAAAACATTTTTGTGCCATCAGGTTTTTACAAACAAGGGCTGGGCTTCTAAGGCAGTGTGGTGCTGTTTTTAAGACTTTAAAGGGTTTTTATAGAGTTTTAAAATGTATTTTAGTATTTTTAATGTTTAACATTTTAACTTACAAATTGTTTTTTAAAAATTTTATATTTAGGTTATTATTTTTACTTTTGTATTGTTTTAAACATGTTATCAGCTGGCTTGAGTCCCATTATTAGGAGAAACACAGGGTATACTGTAAATGAATAAAATAGTAATAACAATAACTTCGGTAGCATAGATCCCATAATAAGTCTGAACATGAAGGGACTGATCTCACACACCAGTAACTTTAATTTCTGATTTGAGGCCAGAATAAAGTAGTGTCACAAAGGAGTGTGGCCGTTTTGCTGCTTCACTGAAGGTGGCTGCTTCATTTCCTCAGTTTCTGCTAGGTCTATTAGACATTACTATTTTTTATGAGCTTTATTAAGAGGTTTTTAAAATGACTTTACTAGGATAATTTCCACTTTTATAGGAGTTTTTGGTTAGTTTAGTTTCACTTAAGTCTAGCTTTCTTATTAAGCAGAACTGTGGTTATTTTAAGTATGTGTTATTAACATTCCTCATTCAGACTCTCCAACTGTCCTGTGAGGGCCAAAGCATTAGCACCAATCTGCTCTTATTGGCAAGACCAACATATCATACTTAACTGTTACCAGCAATTAAAGCAATATGGAAACCGAAAAGAAATCCTAAATTGTTCCTAAGAACATAAAAGGAGCCATAAAGGATCCGATTCAGCATTATATAAAGTTCACCATCATATAGAACTGTGGGGAGGGGGGCTCTGGGGACCATTTTTGCTGCTGTATCCTCAGGGAGCCATTTGAACAAATTTCACCTGACCTGAAAGTGATGTGACACTACTTCTCATTTTGGACAAAAAATAGACCATTTGGTTTTTTTCTTTTTTAAAAAATGGGGGTGCAGAATGGAGGGTTGTGGGAGGCAGTGAGGAGCAAATCATTATTATGACAGTTTGGGTGTTTGGAGGGTGGTTTCTTTCATTCCAAAAGATTTATTTTTAATTATGGAAGGGGGGGGGTGTCTTTGGACTTTGGATGTTTCCTGGGATGGCCCAAAATTGGGAGATGGGGCTAGCATAAAAACCATAGATGGTATTATCCCCACCCCTGATGTGTTTGAAATGCAACAATGCTAAGCACTTAAAGAGGTAAAGATACTTTAAGATGGTACAACAGTGATAGGATTAATTAGTTTTCAGTGACTTAAAGTCTCCTCATCTCTTATCCACCTAGCTCAACATCTCTGAGATGCAAACTGATCAGCTTAGGGATCTTTCCACCTTTTCTTCTCCTGCCCCCTTATTCCTCTACAAAAATTGAAAGTAACTCAGCGATATGGGACATTATCACACATGGCTCATATTCCAGAAACACAGCAGGATAGTAGTAGATGTGGCCCTTACTTATCGCATGATATCATCTCTATCCCATTGTTGTCCTGCTGTTCATCTGCTTCTGTAGCACATGTAATAATTAACAAGGAAAACATGTCAGTCACTCCCAATATCGCTGCTATGGGAGTAGTAATATGAAGGAAGTCACATGGCATGAGGGGGCCTCCTGACTTCCTCTCCTCCCCTCTTCTCTTTCCTCTCCTACTTGCTGTTCCAAGCTTGCAAAAATTGCCTTTTCTCTGTGCCTCCCCCCCCCGACTTTTTTTGGCTGCACTTGCGTAGTTATGGGGAAATGATTTTTAAAATCATTTTCCTGTAAAGACACAATCGTGGCAAAAAGAAAAAGAAAAAATGAAAGGCATGCATACACTGAGTGGCATGGTTATGGAGCTGGTGCGATCTATATATATAATTCTCTTGGATATGTTGCCGTTTTTAGTGTGCTGATTGGTTTCTTTAGGTGTCAGGATCTGCCTCTCCTTGCTGGACTACGTCCCTGGCTGCAGCAGCCAACACAGCCTCTTTGCAGACTCAGGCCCTGGCTGTGGGAGTCTTGGAAGAACCAGGGCCAAGCTAGCAGACACAGCCGGCTGCAATCATGCAGCAAACCTGCAGAAGCCAGGGGAATTGCTATTTAAGAGTGGCATTTGGCCTCAGTTTTGGGTACCATAATATGGTCTTCTGTGCTGTCTGTAGCTGCTTCTTGGCCCTTTTGTGCTGTTCTTGCTCTTGTCCCTTGGGGTGGAAGCATGTGGAAAGCTTCAAGTCATTTCTAAACATGGCAGTGGAGGGGCTCTTGTGTCCTGGCATGTATGGATGTGTGTGTGTAGTGTGTGGGATATATGTATGTGGTGTGGGGGTTTGTAGTGTATGGGGTGTGTATAGTGTGGGGTGTATTTGTTTGTAGTGTGGGGTTTGTGTTTGTGCATGGCAGTGGCAGCAGAGGGGCTCTCATGTTCTGGCACACATGGTGTGTGTGTATGTGTAATGTAGGTTGTGGTTGTATAGGATGGGGTGTTTGTGTGATTGCATGGTGGTGATGGAGTGGCTCTCATGTCCTGGAATGCATGTGGTATGTGTGTGTAGTGTGGTGTGTGTGTAGAACTGTGCGTGTGTAGTGTGGTATGTGTGTAACATGGTGGCTGTGGAGGAGGGGCCCTTGCATCCTGGTGCACATGGGGTGTGTGTGTATGTGTGGTTGCATGGTCGCGGAGGTCTTTCAGCATAAAACAACAGCCCTCCCTTCAAATTTGCAGGGGTTCTGGCAGAGCACCCCTGAGAAATTGAAAAAAATGTGAATAACTTTCTGCCCCCCCTCCCAACAAGCTCCCCTGGAAAAGCGGCAGCCTCGTTGCTGCCTGCCTGATCCCCCTGCCCCTTCCAAAGCAGCGGGGAGGCTTGTGAAGCCTCCCTGCTGCCTGCCTGCACCCCCTTCTCCTGCTTCCCTCCTACTTTGTTCTGTTTGGCAGGTGAGCCAGGGCTGATGAAAACCTTTTGGCTTTCCTTGGCCCAGCTCCCCCCTGCCAAATGGAATGAAGCCAGAGGAAAGCCGTGTTTTCTTGCAAAGCCACTGAGGGGTTGCTTGGCCTTTGGCTCCCCCTCCCCGGGAATGAAAGCCGAGCAAAGCCTCAGCAGCTTTCTGCGGATACAGAAAACTGTGAATTCCAAGCCTGTGGATTCCAAGGGATGACTGTATTCATTATAGTTGATTTGAAAGGTTATATATTAATGCATCAAATGATCATACTTGTGACATATTTCCTAAGTGGCCAAGGAGCAGAGCAGGAATGGAAACATACTGAAGTGTTTCATATATGTAGATAATGGAGTATGTTATGCCGGGTATAGCTAGTAGGAAGGAAATTGCCAAACCAGCACAATCACATCACATTCACACAAGTGAAGAGGAGGTGCAATAGTTTGGGCTTCAATACCAGTATGTTCCCATTTGCTTCACTAACATGATTACTGAGAGACAGGAGGCTGGTGTGCTAATGTTGATGGTTTGCCTAGCACCCTTAGAGAGTTTTCCTATCTTTGATGGAGCTCTTACCATAAAACCTTGGTTTGTTTCTTCAGCCACTCTAGTCAGAATTGCTAGCTGCCGCACACACTCTTCATCATGATATAGAGCATATTGTTGTTGTTGAAAGTACAGCAGCTGCTGTTAAATTCTTTTTTTAGTGTACAAAAAGCTTTATGGTTCATACTTTAGAATTAGTGGTGTCAATATGGCTGACTGTTTAATGCACAGCACTGGCAATTTCAAGTTCAACACAATGAAGTTAATTTCTTCTGCAAGTTCCACTCAAACAAATAGGTGCTACAGCTGCCTAGTGATTAAGAATGAAGTGACACCCTTAATGGGCAATACACTGGTCAGATTCCAGCAAAGGATTTAGGCATGCTTAAATTCCACTGGTTTCAATGAAGTTTAAATGTACCTAATTATGTGCTGGATTTCAGCCACTGACTTCTGATACTTTACTACTTTAGTGCTAGGTTCCCTAACTGTAGATTTATTGTCTTTAACAATAATATAGACATGCTTAAATATTGGAAGCTAAATCAAGTAAATGGAAACATATATTATGTCAGTAATCTATAATTCACATTCTTGATTTGATGGGATGTAAAAATTCATGCCTTATGGTTCAGAAAGCAGTAATTGCATTGTTAACTCCTATTTATCAGTATAAAACTGGCTAATTTACTTGACTGACTGATTTATAAATTGATAATTTACATTGGGTTCAGCATCCTAATTTAATAATGGGATCACATATGGATGGTTTAAAAATGGTACAGTCTGGTTGGTTAAGACTATAAGCATGCCCTTATTAAGATAGATGATCTCTTACTACTTGCTCTTTAAAAAGAAGGACAAAACGAATTATATATCTCATTCATTGTTTCTGACAGAAAGGCCATGTTTGCATATAACCTCCTCTTCTATTAGTATTGAGTACACGACCAGCCACATCATTCATTCTCTTTCTAACCTTCATGATGTCATAATCTTTTGCAGGAGTAAGCACTTGTTAGGGCCTGCAGAAGTTTGGGGAATCACCATAGGGAGTCAGGCTACTGGAGTGAAATCAACCAATAAATCTACCAGGTAGGTTTGGAACAGAAGCGAGAAGGAAAAGCAAACAGGAATTTTACTGGATATTTCACAATGAGTAAGCCCCCACTTAGAACAGGAGACACTGAAGTTCGTAGACATTTCTAATGACTGATTACTAATGGTGCAAGTATTTTAGTTCCTTTCACAGCCTAATCTTAAATTATTGGGAAATAAGTGTTTAGGATTGGCTTCCAATTAGTTTGGAAGTGAAGGGTAAAGGCCTCAATTTTAACAAGTGAGCGGTGTGGCTTGGCTAAGAGAACACATGTTTAATAGGAGTATTGTCTGCAGGAATTGCTTCACAGGTGCCTTCTGCAGCCCGTGAAACATTTTTTTCCAATAAACATGTGGATTTCTTCAGATTTCCAGTGGTGGCTTTGCATTAGTGGAAAGCACTTCTTTTTGGACAAATTTCCTTTCCATCAGTTCCTGGCTCACATGTTGTTTTTTAACCTAAGCTTTTATCTAGTTCTTCCTTGCTTACAACCCTTACATTTTCCCTGTTCAGACACAAGGTGCATCCACACTGTAGAAATAATTGAGTTTGACACCACTTTAAGTGCTGTAACTCCATCCTATGGAATCCTGGGGTTTATAGTTTTACAAAGTCCTTAGTCTTCTCTGCTAAAGAATACTGGTGCCTCAGAAAAGTACAAATCCCTGGATTCTGTAGGATGGAGCCATGGCAGTTAAAGTGGTGTCAAACTGCATTATTTCTACAATGTAGATGCACCCACAGAGTTGTCTTTATCTTCCCTCTTGAGATCAGTTTGGCGAGCTCTTATACAGTTGCAAACTCTAGATAAAAATGAGAGCTTACTTACCTTTACAAGAGGTATAACAAGACAACCTGTAGGTTTGCCTTGTCAACAAGCACAGAGTCCCAAATAATTGGGAGGACTTGAGGGTCTATCCTGTTATGTGCAAACCTTATTGATCACATACTAGCCATACCAAACTGTTGAAATAGACACAGGCCAAGATAGCGGGACCAGTACCAGGAACTACCAATCCATCAGCTTTAGAGTGTCTCTTCAGTGTGCAGGTCATAGAAGAAAAACTTGGATGAACAAGGATCCCATCAAGACTAGGATTTTTTTTTAAATCATCCTTCTGACTGTTTTGTCCCTTAATATCATTTTTACAATGAGTGAAAGGAAAAGACTAGGATACAAAAATGTCTCAGTTCCACTGTAGCTCTCTGAAACCCATCTTTATTTTCTTCCCATCCTTGTTTTGTATTAAAGTTGTGAGCTGTGGTGAAAGAACATGAAAATTCATGCACATTTTTACATATTTTGTAATATCCATACGGTATTTCTTTCTACTTTTATCATAGAGCTTCCCTCATGATATTCCCTCATGTTCTGATATTTTTAAAACAATGTGCATATTTTAGACAATATTGTCTATTTTTAAAACAATGTGGATTTTACATTTTACAATAAAGCTGTAGGTTGTTGCTTTAGCCATGCTAGTCAGAATTGCTACTATACACACACACTCTTCATCATGATATAGAACTTATTAAACTCCAGGAAAAAAAGAGAATATTTGTGTATATTTTGAAAAAGTAGCCACTTTAGTCATTTTAAAGTATTTTAATATGTGCACCTTGTTTTATGCATGCTTTATTTTTCAAAATGCCCTGCAAGCATTTGCAGATGTGTGACTTCATGAGGCAAAGCACATTTCTTCTTACAAGTCTGAAGTGGTGCGAAAGGGCTACTTTCATTGAGCCAAAGAAATTGTTTTCCATCCATAATCAATACTGAGACACTCAGAATGCAGTTTACTTCTACCTGCAACTCTGTAGGAGACCCCAGACTCAAGGGCTGCTGCCTCCTACACTGCAGTATAAAGAATAGGTAGTATACCTCAGTTAACAAAGTAGCAGAGTAGATGTGTTCCTGGGCATTACTTCTTCAACAGAAAATTTGGTATCAGAGGCAGAAATAACATGGAAAGAATAGGGATAAGTTTGGCACCACCAAAAAAGAACACCAGTTTCAAAACTCACAACATGCACTTGTGAAAGGAAACAATCAGGTCAGATAAGCCTTCTATAAGTAAAAAAAAAAAAAAAAAAAAAAAAAAATTGAACCTTTTAGAGATCCCTTGAAAGCTTCTTCCAAAATGCATCCAGGGATTATTTTTAATTTCAGCAACATCCACTTTGCTTATCATTTCCATTTTGATGTCCAGTCGTATAGATCTATGTATTTTTAACATGCTGGTGGTAGTTGGTAAGGTAGGCTTATCTGTTCTCCCTTTGCCTGTTTTTGTTGTTCATGCATGCTCAGTCAGGAACTCTGGAGGCAGCTACTGTTCACCTTGCTTGCTATAGGCAAGCTCATACAGCTTCAGTAGGATGGGTAAGAGTAAAATCCCAGTCTTTCCCAGTGCAAAGCTTTATTGCATTGTTTACTGCAGACACACTGCTGCCACCAAATGTCTGTGTTTCTCCAGCTCTCCTCTCAGGACTTTATCAGATGAACTTCCAAAAGCATCTCTTTAGCATCATATTTTTCAGTGTAATTGTCCCAGAAACATAACACTTTTTACCATATGTACCTGTAATAGCGTTAAAAAGCAGCCCCAGCATTAATGAAGCATGAACGCTAGCGCTGTTTACTTCCATGTTCGTGATCCCGGTATAAGGTGGAGGCAGGAACAGGAAAGATATCCTTAAAGATTCCCAGTTCCGCTGCCTCCAATACTGGATTCCAAACATTTTATTCAGGGTTGGACTAAATGACCTCTCAGGGTCCCTTCCAACACCCTGATGCTATGAAAGTTCTTTTTCTCTGTCTCTTTCCTCCCTCCAACCAAGTTAACTAAGTTAAAAGTGTCTTTTTCTGCAGAGCTGTAACCACAAGACAAAACACCAGACACTTTGCTAAGCTGCAAGAGGAAGTAGCTAGCCTGTCCACATAGAATGGCAGGAAGTATAGGCTAGTCTCGATCTGGCTATGTTTTTGTACCATAAGATGTTCCAAGAGACAGGTATACAAATAGGTCAGGCCATTCTCTAAGCAAGCACAGCCATATCTTGGTGACATAGAGATGGGCGTTCCAAAGGGGACACAGGAAATACATTGATTGGTCATTCTATCTATGTTATGAATTCAGCCAAAACTTTAAAAGTCCTGGCCAAGTGTTTTATCTTTGTCCTGAATGCCTTTCAGCACCCATTTGGCCAAATGAAAATAAACTGAGCTTCAAATCAAACCACTGGTTGCCTATCTTCCGTTCTGCATCTGTGAGCTGTTTCCTAAGGCAAAGGTAACACCAGCAGTTCTTGGGAGAAGATGTGAGCATGGTAAACATTTTAAAAACAGCAAAATTGAAACAGAAAATGTACACACAGGCACAGAAACACACTCACAAACTCTCAAGTAAACTGGGGAGTTTCATAAAAAGAGCGTCCTGTTCCTGGCTTTTTTGTTCTCATCCGGAAGTGTTCTGCCCACTGATGCTGTAATCACGAGAGGAAAATAGCACACAGTTTCAAACGGTCTCAATACAGGCACAAAAATGCCATGGCAGATGTATTGACAGTTTGGCCAATCAATATAAAAGAACACATTAACAGCAGTGGAACACTAAAGGATGTTGTTGTGTGGTATTGAAGTACGGTAGTCAGGTGAGCCCATTTTAGCCATGCCAATACAGGCATACACATATTTGGGCTCACCTGGCTACTTCAGTATGTGTACCCTTTTGCATTTATTAGGCATCCTTATGACACCATATTTGCCATATCTGATAAAGACCTCAATGCTGATGCTGGTAAAGAAATACCTAGGTAGGCAGAGGACAAGGAAGAAAGAGGGAGCTGGCCAGGCATAAAAAGACTTTGTGCAAAAGAGCTAATTTTTCAGAGTTGTTAAATGAGGTAAGCCTGTACATTACAATGGAAAGGGAGATGAGGCAAAATCCATCGAGCCCTAAGCTTGTCTATAGTGCCGTAACCTTGAGCTGCCATTATTATTATTATTATTATTATTATTTTGCTATCCTTCCCAAACTACACATAAAGCCATCCAAATGCTCCGTCAACTCACTCCTCTCTTGAGAAAAAAACGTTTAGAGTTAACTGGTACATGCACAATATAATAAAATTACTCATCCTTTCTGGTGCGGCTAAATACCAATATTAAAAGGAACAGAATGGGATGATAATCAAAACCTGAAAAAATAATTCAAAATGGAACCAGTATGAAGCTTATCCCTTTGCAGCACACAAATGTGTGGTCTAAAGAATATTTTGCATTATGATTGGGAGTGGGGGGGAACTGCACAATTATTACTTACTGGAAGGTCTTATGAAAGCTGCTGTTTTGTATATGAAATCTGTAGTTATAATGCAGTGTCCAAAAACCTGTGCACTTTACAAAAACGAGGTGGTCAAGTGGCAGTCAAGTGGCATCAGGGCTTGGGGCGGGGAAGGATAGAAACCAAAATATTCTAGAAACCTTACAGGGGTAGGACAAGAAATCTCTTTTTTAATTTGCCTTGGCGTCTCATATTGATTAGTTAACTTAAATACAGTTTTCATTTTCTCTGGTATATATTGAATTACAATTCTCCCTCCGTATCCACGGATTTGGTGTCTATGGATTTAAGTATTCACGGCTTGAAAATATTCTTTAAAAAATGATCCAAAAAGCAAACCTTGATTTTGCCATCTTATATAAGAGACATCCTTTTGCTTTGCCATTGCATATAATGGGACTTGAGTATTCACGGATTTTGGTATCCATGGAGGTCCTGAAACCAAACTCCAGAGAATATGAAGGGACAACTGTATTTGCTTATTAGTTTAAATGATTACAAACAGGATGGCAAAAATTCATGGATCACAGTTTTCAGGCCTTAAACTTAGTGTGCCTACTCTAGGTTTTTTAAATGGTTGTGAAGGGGATGCAGGTCAGGTTGTATAAGCCATACAGCTTTGTCCATCCCTTCCCCCCTCAACTTCTCCTACCCAAGGTACCTTATTCTGTCCAATGATAGAGCCAGCATTGGGTGGTAGTACTAATTTATGAATCAGTTTTACACAAGTTTTTTTCAGCTGACACAACTTTACATAATATTTTTTATATGTAACTTGTATTTTTGTCACTTATTAGACATGGATTTATTTATTTATTTATTTAAGTATTTATTCCCTGCTCTTCAACCACAAAGGCTCTCAGAACAGCTTATACATTGTTAAGTGGTAGCACTTACATATCTACACTGCTTTTATAGCGTGCTACACACTGTCTAAGCGGTTTCCAATGTGTGTTAGCTAATTGCTAACACAAGCCAGGTACTCATTTTACTGATACAAGGACAGTGGTTCTAAAAATTTCCCAGAAAACAATGATTCACACGGCAGAAGAATGAACTACAGCATGCCCTTACTAGACACTGCAGATTCAGAGCTAAAGCAAGATGTTCTATGAAATGTCAGAATATTTACAAAGTCTGAGAAGTTCCTTGGACAAAATAGTCACATGTATAGTTTGAAGGTTCCAGAAAACTATCATTGTAGTTAACAATTTAAATGTAATTCTTGTTATTCAAAGGTAATTGAAAGAGTATCCTGCTTAGTTATTAAAGAGAGCCAGTATGGTGTAGTGGTTTTGGTGTAGGACCTCTGGAAAAAAGGGTTCAAATCCCCGCTTGGCCATAGCATTCCACTGGATGACCTTGGGCAAGTAACACTCTCTCAGCCTTTGATGAAGGCAAAAGCAAATGCCTCTGAACAAATCTTGCCAGAAAAAAACCACGGCAGGTTCTCCTTAGGGTCACCATAAGTCAGAAATGACTTGAAGGCACACAACACACACAGTTACTAAAACACATTAAATTGCTACAAGCTGCTTGTATATGAACAAAGCACAGTTAAGTAGTGAGGCCACACACACTCTGTAATATTTTATACCTCAAGAGGAATGAAATTATCCTTCTTGTGTTATAATCATAGCTCAGTTATTGAGGAAAATAATTTGTTATTTGTAATTCACTTCTTTCAAGGTCTGAATGTATTTGTTCAAATCTAGTTGTCTTCCATATTAACTGATGGCTTAAATTTCTTGCCATTGTTGTAGTAAGTGATCTTAGAACATATGATTATAAGTATTACTAGCAGGTTATTCAGAGAATATCTTAAACTGATTCTTCATTGCAATATTATGTTATTATACACATTTAGCTACACATCTAATACTTGAGATCCACCCATGAAATCAGTGGGACCAAAGTTACTCATCAGGAACTTCTATCTTATTGATTTAATTTGGTCTGCTCTAAGTATCCATTCCATATTGACTGAAAAACTGAATTTTAAAAAAGTTGAAATAAGAAAACACATAAAAACCAGATACAATCAAACTCTTTTCACAAGGATTAGTTAACTTCAGGAATTATTTATCACAGAATGTGGTGATTGTAACTGGCTTAGGGGGCTCTATAGTTAGACCTACCCTCCCTAAACGTATGTATTTGTCACACACACACATGCACAAAACAATAATCCAAGTGAAAATCCATATGCAGCCAAAATAGCACCACTCATTTACAAGGAAGGGAGGTATGGGCATAGAGCTACTGCAGGTTTTCTTTAAAAAAAAAAGGGGGGGACCTAATACATAAAGAGCTTGGACATAGAGACTGTGTGTTTGTCTACACAAGGGGAAAAACCCGTATCCCCACCCTGAATCTGGCACGGTAAGATCACATGACATGTGGCCTTATCCCCCAACCTGGTGTTGCAAGGCCACATGATGCCTGGCCCTATCTGCACCAAACTTGGGGTATACCACCTTAACCTGGGTTTTAAAAACTCACTGTTTTCTCCAGAGTTTCCAAGAAACCTGATGTTTCTTGTAATGTAAACAACAGAACTGCCCTAGAACCAGAGGGTGTGTGTGAGGCAGGACCAATCTCTGCCTGGCAGATGCTGCCATTTACCTCAATTTCCAGGCCAGTTTCCGGAAGAGTTAAATAAAAGTTTTGCCCTCCTCTAGTGTTCTGATGTCACTTGCTCTGGGGGCAGAAATGAGGTGTCCAGATCACATGGCTGGACACCTCATTTGCCTCGGAGCAAGCAAGTATGCACCAGCAGTGCCGAAGAGGAAAAAAACTTTTGGGTAACTGTTCTAGGCCAGTTCCTGGTCTAGACACTGAGGTAAATGGCAGCGCCTTCCAAGCAGTGATCTCGTTGGCTCTGCCAGGGAACTGACAGAGGAAAGGCAGTGGTGGCGGACCAAAGCAACATCTGGATGCAGGGACACGTGTAGACATCTACCTGATGTCCTTGTGGAGAAACAGGTAGCAGAGTGGCTCTGAGGTGAGTCTGGGGGAGAACACATTGAGGAGTCAATTTAGACTGTTGCCTCTAGTGCAGACAAGCCCTATAACTCCAAGGATCTCCCAGCTAACATGACCCATGGCCACTCTAAAACAGGATTTAGGAAAATGCAGTAAGGCTCTATCTATCTCTCTATCTCTCTATCTATCTATCTATAGTGTGCCTTACTACCTCTTCCTAAATCCAGTGGGCCTAATTTGCATGCTATGCAAATTATTTGCTAATTATGCAAAACATATGGTAAGTTGGGAACAGATACCAAACAAACCCCTGCTGGTTTCCTGTTCCAAACTGATTTCCTGCTCCAAACTCAACTAGGGTGGCTAAATCTTAAAGAAAATGGAGCTCTCAAAGCATTTACAGTTGTATTGAAGAAAGAATTTGTCATGCATTGAAAACAACCCTTAACCTGTCTTTGTGAGGAGTTCCAGAGCCTGGGAAAAGCCACTAAGAAAGACTTCTTGTTTCAAAACCAACCCCCCTCTCTGGCTTTTCTTCGCAAATGAAGATTCAGGAAGGACTCATCCCGCGCTTTCTGCAAGCGCGCTGATGACTAAAAAGGCCAATCCGAGATAAACAAGTCCGGTTGCAAAAAGCACAGCAGAAGGTCTCCCTGGGTGATGTTTTTGGGTTGTGATTTTTTCTGCGTTGTCGTTTCTCTTCAAGACTTGTTCATCGTGAGTTCTCAAATAAGGCTGCAGCATTGTGGATAGTGCGTCTCCATGCCTCCCGATGTGAGGCCAGGGCGGACCACTGTTGGTGATCAATTTGGCCAAGCCTGAGATGTTGTTTCAGGGAGTCTTTGTATCGCTTTTTTGGAGCGCCCCTCTTACGCTGACCCGTGGCGAGTTCACCGTAGAGTAGTATTTTTGGGAGGCGATGGTCCTCCATCCTAGAAACATGCCCTGCCCAGCGCAGCTGTGTTCTCAATATCATGGCCTATATGCTGGTGATCCCTGCTTGCTCAAGGACAGCAACATTCGTCACATAGTCAGTCCAGTGTATATTTAGGATTGTGCGTAGACAGCGCTGATGAAAGCGCTCGAGGAGTCGTAGGTGGTGGCGATAGGTGACCCATGTTTCAGATCCATAAAGGAGGATAGACAGTACGATGGCTCTATACACACTGATTTTTGTGCTTTGCCTCAGGTGTTTATTGCTCCAGACTCTTTTGTGAAGTCTTCCAAATGCACTATATGCCTTTGCTAATCTGTGATCGATCTCTTTGTCAATCTTGGCATCTGAGGAGATGATGCTCCCCAGGTAGGTGAACTGCTGAACGGACTTGAGCACAGATTTGCCAACGGCAATGTGGGGATGGTGGTGTTCGTCCTGTGGTGCAGGCTGGTAAAGAACTTCTGTTTTCTTCAGGTTGACTTCTAGCCCAAACAGCTCTGCAGCTGTTGCAAAGCAGGACGTTAGGCGCTGCAGAGATGCTTCTGTGTGGGCAACAAGGGCAGCATCATCGGCGAAGAGCAGCTCACGGACTAGATAGTTTAGAGTCTTAGTGTGAGCCCTCAGACGGCTTAAGTTAAACAAGCTACCATCAGTACGGTAGCGTATATAGATGCCGTCGTCTTCTTCAAGCTCTGCCATAGCCCTTTGGAGCATCGTGCTAAAGAAGATTGTAAATAAAGTTGGTGCAAGAACACAACCTTGCTTCACTCCATTAGTTATTAGAAAGGGCTCCAGAGCCTGGGAAAAGCCACTAAGAAAGACTTCTTGTTTCAAAACCAACCAGACTCCTACCAATATGCCACATACTTTTGCTCAAAGGAATCCTCTAGCCCGGAGCTTCTCAAATTATCCAGTAAGTAGTTTTCTGTCCATGTGCCAGAGACCACTGCCATGTTTGTACCATATTATTGTCATATTAACATAGTTTCATAGGCACTCACTACAGACTGGCACTGATGGCTGATGGACCAGCACCAGTTAATGGACTACTGCTTTAAATAGCACCGGTCTAATGAGCACTGGAAGATCCCATACAATGAGTACATGTGATTTAAAATACAATTGAATTTAATTAGTAATTGACCAGCCTACTAGGGAGGCAAAAACTTGAGTTGTAATCTGTGTGAAACAATGGCCAGATATGACCTCCATGTCCATGGAGCCAATATACATGGTTTCACTTACCTGTGTCTGAAAAAATATATTCTCTCTAAGCATTTCTAGGTCCCCTAATGCAATTCTATGGTCAACCTCTGGCCAGGCATACTATATAATCTCACTGGAGGGCCTAGAAAGGGCCTAGAGAATTGTTCTCTCTAGGCATTTTTAGGTCCTCCAGCACAATCCTGTGGTACTCTCAGGAGATTATCAGATGGGAAGAAAAAAAGCGTTCCCATCTCACAATCTCCTCTCCCACCCCTTTCCTGTTCCTATCATGTGAAAAAAGGAAAACTTTTCAGACCTATCTTTTTCATGCCTTGTTCTTTCAGCAGGGCAGCCCAGGAATGAAAGGAGCTTGAACAGAGCTCCTTTCACTTCTTGGATTGAAATCCCAGCTGCTCTCGCAAGAAGATGAGAGCATGGGAAATTCAAACTATAAAAGCAAAATACAAGACAAAAAGTTACATTAAGAACCTAAACACACTTAAAACTTTACAAAGAACCTGGAGAGGGTCATAAAATGTGTGTCACTTACCTTGATGTCCTGATATCACCTGCAAGTGTTCTGGCATGGACCTCCCATTGATGCTAACATTGCACCAGCATAACAGGCACCTTTTCACTTGTAGGACATTCTGTTACAGAAGCAGAATGGGGGCTTAGCCTGTGAATAAAAAGAAACCCTGGCATAACGACAGCCGAACGGGAGCATGACGACATGGAAATGATGTTGTCTGAAAGGGAAGCCCTTTAGTGATCTCCTGGTGTTCATGTAACACCATATTTAGCACATCTGATAATCTCCTTGGACTGGGAGTCATTATTTCAATAGGGTTCACTATTATCCATGGTTTTGCATTTCTACAGCAAGTCCAGGAACATACGGTATTCCCCACAGATACAGTTTCTACATCCCTAAAGCTGTAGAGATCAGAGATGCTGTTGGTATTGTCAGGTGATGATTTGTTTGTGGAAAAGAGCAAACAGGTCAATGGAACATGAAGGTTTGACATGCAACTAAGTAAAGTAATTGGGTTGGGAATGAGTCTGAGAGATGAAGGCACATATGGAGATCTGACTTCTGGTCACCACTGCTGTAATGGGTACTTTTGCCTGGGGGAACAAATCAGCCATTGGTATAGAGTAACAAAATGGGATGGGGGACTAGGGGCAACACAGCTGCCCTTTCTGTTAGGAAGACTAGGATCACTCCTTCAGTTGCCAGAGTGTCAGGATCAGTGAATTGTGCCACTCCCCACCCCTCCTGAAAGGCCTCTGCCACTGCTGCCTCACCTCTGTTGCCACTCCCTCTCTTGCCTCACACCATGATGCCATGACCCTCAATTTCTTTTCCTTCCTTGCATTGCCTCATGCCACTGTCTGCCTACCATCTGTAAAGCAGCACCGATGGTGCAAAAGCAGCTGGCACTGCTTTTAATAGAGAGCAGACAGGCAGGCAAGGGGGTAACGCTGGCAGTGGTACTGTTTAAATGTTTAGAGTTGAAATATCAGCTTTGGTGTCATTAAATAAATTAAAGCTTAAGCCAGAATGTGTATGAAGTCTTGCATATTTATTATTCTCTTTTGTTGGGGGGAAGGGTATACTGTTGTCCTGATATTCACTGTTGCTTTCTATGACCAGGTTGTCATCGGTAGGCGAGCTGGAGAATGTGTGCCTATTGGATAGCAGGCTGGCTGTTTAATGTCTGAATACATGCTCTATGCTGGATCAGGCCTTATACAGCTGTAAATATAAAGTTTTGACCTCATTATTCCCCAGCAGGGTTGTGTTTGTTGGTTGTTTACTCCAATGTACCTTTGCCAGCCCCATTATCACTAGGCCCCCCAAACCCAGCTGACTGGGAAATATGTCAGCCCTAGATATACATATATCATATCTAAGTAGAAGTGTTTTCACATTACATATGAAATACAAATAAAGCAAAATGTCAGTGGAGCCAGCATTATTTAAATCCAGTCAAATATACCGTTGTGCTTTTACTGTATAGACTTTAAACACTTACAATTCAAAAGTGCCTATTCAGAAGTAAGACAGATTTCAGTGGCGTTTACTCCAATAATAATAATAATAATAATAATAATATTTATTTATATACCGCCATTGGTAACCCAATCAGGGTGGTTAACAACATTAAAACACCATACAAAGTAAAACAGTATACTCCCTCCCCCCCTTAAAAAGTTATTAAATCAAATTACAAATTAAAACAACAATTAAAACACTTAATAAAACACATACGTACATTTAACAATAGCAGTAGATCCCCAGCGATATTCAGTTCCGTTAACAAAGGAGGCTGTGGGGACTCTCCTGAAGGAGAGGGGGTTCCCGAGGCCGGGATAATCTATTCTGGAAAGGCCTGCCGAAATAGTCAGGGTGTGTTTATGTGTGTGTGTGTTGCAATCTCAAACATGTTACCTGGAAGTAAGTCAGTTTGAACTGAATCAGTCACACTTCTGTCTGATACAGTTCAAACTGCATAGCTTTTTAAAAAAAGTAGTTCCAAAAGTCTGGTTTCAGCAAAATATTTTATATTCAGCCTTTTCAAAAAGAGAAGGTTGTGGGGGGATGTCTTGGGAAAGGAAGGACTGGCTAGTAAAATCCATCTTATACTGTCATAATACTTTGCTACCATTGCTGAATTTTGTTTGGAATAATCTGGCCTTAATGCCCCCATCTCCTGCTGAATTGCTCAGACTGGTAGTAGATTAGAAGAGAGAGAGGTGCCAGTATTATCTGTGTTAGTGCTCTAGAGGTCACATTACACTAACAAGACTGCCCTCCATCAGGACTGACAGAATCCAGCTGTTGGGTTTTAGCTAGGGCCTTCCTGTGCTTTGGAGAGATCCACACATAGAAGAGGGAAGATGTGTTTGAAACAAGCAAACACCCTGGCTATGAATTCTCTTGGCTCTTCCCCATTGTTCTTTTCCAATAAAGGTCAATGCATGTGAAATAGTTTCATTTGTGCACTTTTAAGATTCCATGTGCTTTACCTTTGAATGTACTCAACACTCAAATTGTTTTGACACACCACTGAGATCGAAGTGTTATATGTAACTTTTAAATTCTGCTTTCACCATATTTTACAGGAATTAGTCAATTCCCCCCCCGCCCTCTCTTACTCCTTAAGTATGTATATTCTCATACCCACACTTTTATCTTTCAAATTTGGAGGGAAAATGGCAGATAAACACCAATTTACTGGGTTCTGTGAGAAACCCTTTTTATTATTTGTTGTCTTAATTGTTTATAACCAATTAAGATAGCCTCCACTCTCTTTTCTTAATGCCACATTTGTTTACTGAATGGAGTGCAAGCCAAAAAAGTGTTTCGCTTTGTTTACTTAAACATGCTTAAGGTTTGCAGACAATATCCTTTTGCATGGTAAAGAGAAGAAATCACTATAGCCAATAGAGGGTGCTGAAGCTCTCAGCAGACCAAGTATGAATCATTTTCCTGATATAAGCACAGCTTTCTCAATATGTTTACCTAGAATAGTTAACTGGGTTGGAATTGGCTCATGATATTCATTGTAACAGTTTGGATAGCTATGATATTTAACATTTCATAGAGAGCCTGCCCTATGGGTCACAGTGCCTATTTGCTGTTGTTATGCAAAAGAACATCATGGGAGTGAAGGTAAAACCATGACCAATCATATTGGTCAAGATAATCATTACCACGGGTTGGATCCAGATAAAGTCATACTTTAGTTCAGGCTTCCACAATCTAGTGGTCACCAGATGTGTGGCCTACAATACCGTTTAATCTTTCAGTCAGTATAGTGGAAATAGAGGTGACCCTCAAAATGGGACAGAGGCACTTTTCATGAGTAGAGCTTCACTCAATAAAGGTGGTGATTTTGGTGATATCACACCACAATCTACCTCATTCAGCACTGCTGTGTAGCATGTACAGTGGATGGGGATGGCTGCAATGAGGAGAACCAGTCCCTTCTTCCCCATGGTTACTTTCAAAGGCACTCAGTTTGAAACTAGGAGAAGCCACAATTGATTAGAACAGTGGTTCTTAACCTGTGGTCAGGGGACCCCCAGGGGTCCATGGTGTCCTCACAGGGGGTCCCCAAAGGCTTGAAGGCTGCTCAGCCCAACTCCTCCCTGTAGTGGAATGGCCATGTGACAGGAGCCAAGGCAAAGGCTGGCTGGCTTGGCCTGCACGTTGCCATTCAATCCTCTCCAGCCACAAACTTGCAGGATGAATCAGGAGAAAAGTCTTCCCTCCCCCTCCAGTGCCTCTGAGGGAAAGTTTAATGCAGTGGTGTCCAACCTGTGGCCCTCCAGGTGTTTTGGACTCCAACTCCCAGAAGCCTGAGCTAGCTGGTCCAATGGTCAGGAATTCTGAGAGCTGTAATCCAAAACACCTGGAGGGCCACAGGTTGGACACCATTGTTTTAATGGATGGTGTAATTGTATTATTATTATGGCAGGTGGTAATAATAATAATAATAATAATAATTTTAAATCTTGAGTTAAGTCTTGGGGGGTTCACAGGGATAAAAGATATTTAAAGGGGCCCCCTGGTAAATAAAAGGTTAAGAGCCACTGGATTAGAAAGTTTCAGTGGAGGAACAAACAAGTGTAACATACTAATTAATCTGGGTTTTCAGACAAGACAGTTAAAGTACAACATATTAAATTTACCAGAAAGAAAGGGAAAGCAAGCAAGCTACTATATAGTCTATTTTTTATGCAAAGCAAACTGAAGCCATGATAATATGAGGAGAAAATGACTTCTGAAGTTTGCCAACATTCATTTTAATCATTGCAAACTTAACATTTACTTCTCCAGTACTTATTGTATAAATTCTGTGAAGATGAGGAAAGAATTGTGATGTCTCATACAAAAAATTGGGATGTGGGGTCCTCTCACTTGATCAAGATTTTAAAATTCATTCATGTTTTAGAAACAAACAAACAAAAATACTTTTTAGGATGAGTACTTCAATGGGTCATACATTTTAATGCAGGAGTTCTTCTACCAATGAGCCAATCAGATTGGTATAATTCCATGGATTTTCATGTGACTTCATCAGGATACACTTGATGAACTATTCGTCTCCTTCAGGAGGGCTGTGCCTGTTTTTTTTTTTTAAAAAAAGAACAAAGCCTATCAGTGATGAAACATTTACTGCATCTGTTTAAAAGGGCTGTTTGAGAGGTTAATTGGAAACCATTATTCATATATGCATCCGTCTCAGGATATCATTTGCAGTTTCAATTCAGTTTCAGCTTTATTTTCCATCTCAAATAGCAAAAATTGCTAGAAGTGAAAGACAATTTTGTCTACCTATGTTTGCTTTTTAGAATAAAGTACAAAGTTTTATAGCTTGAATAACCTAAGAGCAGTCTTTATCTTGCTGATTCTTATGTCCACTTGCCTATTTGGAGTAATATTTATTATTTTATTTCCAGAATTCATTTTATCCATGATGAAGTGGTTGTATGAAGGCTTGGTCATAATCATCACAAACTGTCAAAATGTGACTTTACAAGCAATATGAGAATGTATATTATATGTATATGCATGTACATTTATACCATACACATAGATATGCATAGATATAAGTGAAAGCCTTTTCCCATGTTAAACTTGATTAATACTTATGGTCGAACAATACAGTATGTGAAATGTGTCAAGTGTGTCATTACAAGCCATATCAGGATCATTTATATGTAATACAGATCACACACACCCATATGTGTGGTATTGGTAATCACAGTTTCATTTCACTCCAGTTGGGGGGGGCAGGTCTCTCTAGGCATCTGGAGGTCCTCCAGTGCAACTCTATGGTTAACTTCCACCAGACTTCTCTAGGCATTTTCTAGATCCCCCAGCACAATTTTATGGTATTCTATGGTGGTTCGCTATTACCTGCGGTTTCACTTATAAATGGTAAGTTCAGGAATGTATCTCCTTAGGATATAGGGTATGTGTGTATCACCTGTACTATGTGCAAAGGCAACCAAATTTTCTTCAGAAGCACTCCATATATAAAGGGGAAGTTTAACTTTTCTTATTCCAAATGTGATTCTGACAAAAATTGTCTGTTACCCTCAGGAAAGAAGTTGAGATTGGCACCTAAAGGGGCATTTCCCCCAGTTCCCAAGGCCACATGAACATGGTTTTGTCAGGATCATGTCTAAGGAGAAGAAATTAAATCTTCTCCACCCCATATACTGAAACCCTGATCCCTTCCCCATGCACCTGCTATTAATTTTTTAATAACTGACAATGGGTTAATTAGTTCCAGATTTAAGTTTACTTAGAGCAGATAACCAAACTCGATAGCCTTTGAGACAGTGATGCTAACTTAAGGCCCGTTGATTTCAATGGGCCAATTTCAAGTGTTATTAATGTGGAATCAATCCATTGTAAGTTGTTGTTGTTTTAAAAGTTCATCAGCATGAAGGATGGTGGAGTTGAATTCTTCCCTTTCCAGCTGGGATCCTGACAAAAATCATGGTCTGACTCCAGTACATATAATAATGACCAAGAGGTGGCCTTGACCATATCACTAATTATATTCTCTTGACAAATCTAATCTCTTCTTAATATAATACAATTTAGTGTTGGGTCATCTAGTAGCTGATAACACATGTGACAAAAGTACCCTAAAAGTAAGAGTTAACATAAAGCTGGGGTTATAATATCTTCCAAACAGGTAGTGTTAAGTAGTCATTGCTGATATGTACCTAATTGACTCCTACTTATGATTAGAGTTTTCTTGGCAGGATTTAGTCAGAGAGGTTTGCTGTTGCCTTCCTCTAAAGCTGAGAGTGTGTGACTTGCCCAAGGTAACCCAGTGGAGATTCAAATCCTAGTCTCCTGGAGCCCTTGTCCAGAACTCAAACCACTGCACCACACAGGTTCATGGGGTATTCTAGATATAAAAAATATATTAAAAAAAATTCATTGTTGCTGAGAAAATGTAATTTAATCCAGTTATAATACAAATTCATATATTAGCAGGCTGAATTAACTGTATGATTATATGTGTTTATGTATGCATTTCATATTAAAATATTTATATCCTGCTTTCTATCCAGAGATCTCAGAGGGCTAGAGGACTGCCTGTGTAGGGCAATGTCTTATAATCAACAGAGGATATATGAAACATTGCAAGCCTTGCTTGTGTCTAAGCTGTAATATATCATTCTTGTTTGTTTTATTTTACCATTAACACTATTTGTACTTGGAATACTGGAATGCTGGAACTAGCAGTTATTTAAAAGAAGGTATTTTTTATACAGCAAATTTTAAAAACCACATAATGTCTTACATATTATGAAACTAACAAAAAATCCCTTTAATGTTTGGTTATTACACTATAACCATACCTTTTTGTGACCATGGTTTGTGCTATTTGTTGGCAGGCTTCCTTTCCGATAGGGAACCTCTGTTTGTTTAGACTGTGTAGTTCTTCCATTTAATTCACTCTGGCTCCAGTGTCACAAAATCGAACTGCTGTCAATGGAAAATTCATGTTTGCCCTGAAAGGTTTAAACAGCAAGCCCCATGAACTGAAATTATCTCCTCTTAAGGGTAATTATGCTAGCACACTTGAGAAAGGGATTGTCTAAGCCACGTTTTCCTTTAGCTTTTCCTTTAGCTCTATGCAGTGCCTTCAGAAGTTGTTTACAACTGTCTCTCCACGCCCCAGTTTGATTATACCATGTTACCATATTTTAGTTTTGGTGGAAGATGAAATATTCCTATTCACTACACTTATTTTAATAAATGCAGGAGTAATTATTGCACTGAACATCAAATTCTATTGCTGAAACAAAGCATAAAGGTTTGCATTTTTTTTAAAAAAACTATTGTTAGCTATGATTTTTTTTAAAAAAATCAACCACATTAGTCATATGGGCACTTACTTGCAAGAAAGTTGCAGTGAACACAGTGGGACGTACGTCAGGAAACTTGCATAGGATTGCATTCTAATAGATATTCTGGCTCACTCTTAAAACTTCTTGAAAAGCTGTAATATTTCAATTAATAAGGACCTTAGGTAGAATAAAATACCCCATGTGGTAGATCAGGGATGAGAAACTTGTGGCCTTGAAGATATTGTTGGACTACATTTCTCATCAGCCTTCATCACTGGTTAACACGACGAGAGCCAACACCAACAATTCAGTAGCTGCAGAATTACAAGTTGGCCACTTTTGTTGTAGGTACTTATTACCAGAAACATCTCCGTACAATTCAAATCTCATCTCAGATTCACTTGGCAGCCTGTTCCAAGAACAAAAAGTATAAAGATGAAAGGCACCAATGTCAGGGAGAAAAGATTGAATTTCAAAGTTCCATAACTGTCAAGATTTAACAGCCCAATGTGTTTCATAAATACATCTCTCAGAAGTGTAAATCTGTACAACATGATCTCCTCACTTGTGCTCTGTAACCCAATGAATTAGGGTACTTTCTGAACTTCAGTGTTCACTGTCTGTACAAGAGGAACAACAGGGCTTTCTCAGAGTGTAGTCATGAAGAAATTGGCTGGCATCCTGTTAATGACATATGCAGATAAAACTGAAAATTTCACCCACATATGCACTTTTCTGCTTGTGGTAGATGCAGGAATCTAACACCTGCATCCACCACACCTTCCCCAAGCCAGCCACCTCTCTGCACACTAGGCACTCCCTAGGTGTCCTCCTAAGATCCAGGAACATAATATCATCTTCCTGAAGCTGGTTGCAGGAATATAAGTGGCTGCTGCCTGGCTGTTCCTTGCCTAACTCCATCCTCACCAATCACTGTCCATGGTGGAGGGCACGTACCCTTGCAATACACAGACTGAGTGTTCAGGGAGGGGGAAGACACACAACTACTCCTGACAGAGCTTGATGTTCCACCAGTGCAGTGCAGGATCTTGGCCAATACAGTGACTGTTGTCATATACGAGGCCTGTCTATTAAATAACGAGCCTGTGTTTCTACCTTTCAAATAAATCAGGGAGAACTGATTGTGAACACTTGATTGGTGACCTTGAACATGTCTGAACCTACATTAGAAACATCAACATTCTTGGCTGTTCAGTTAATTGTCAGTCATCATTTAAAGCAGCTGTGTTGTCTGTTGCGTGTTTTAGAAAAATGCTAAGTGTAAAAGTTGAGCAATGTGTCAATTTGAAAATTATAGTAAAATTGAACAAAACACCAACAGAATCTTTTCAAATACTTACTGAGACCAATGGGGAAGATTGCATGTCTTGTATGCATGTCTTTGAGTGGCACAAAAGATTCAGAGAAGGACATGAAAATGTGGAAGATGAAGAACACCCTGGACAACCTTCCACTTAAGAACCAAAGAAATTGTGGAAAAAAATCAGCCAGATTGTACAAGGAGACCGACTCAAGTGTCCAAATGATAGCTGAAGCCATGAACATAGTATTTTATAGTATTGTTTTAATCCTGTTATAGTAATGTTTTATTAATTTTATAATTTTGTTTCTGGTTTTAGATTGTGCACCGTTGGCAGGTTTTTGTGTTTATTGTGGATTGTTGTTTTTCTTTTTTATAAAGCACTATGTGAAGCTTATGGCACTATATAAATAAACATAATAATAATAATAATGAACATTGACAAAAACACTGCATGGAAAATTTTGCATGAGGATCTCAACATGAGAAAAATTTGTGCCAAGATGGTCCCTTGGGCTCTCACATCAGAGCAAAAGAGTGCTGCAAGGAAATTTGCGCTGACATTCTGCAGCAACTTGAGGCAGACCGAAACCTTTTAAAAAAGATCATTGCTTGTGATGAAACCTGGATCCTGATATCGCAGTGTGATCCTGAGATAAAACGACAGTCAATGCAAGTATGAAAAAAGCATGTCAAAGCAAGTCCACATTCAAACCCATACTCATTGTTGTTTTGACATCAAGGGCATAATTTTGGCAGAATGGGTTCCAGAAGGCAGAACACTGAACCAGAATTATTATAAGGAAGTTTTGACAAAGCTGAGAGAAAAAGTAAGAAAAAAGGGCCAGAACTATGGAACAGTGTTTTCATTCTTCATCAAGACAATGCTCCTGCTCACACAGCATTTTCTGTGAAGTAGTTTTTGGCTAATAAATTCATTACTACATTTGAACATCCTCCATATTCACCAGATTTGGTGCCAAGTGACTTTTTTCTTTTCCCTAAAGTGAAATTGGTGCTTAAAGGAATATGTTTTGAGTCAACTGATGTAGTAAAGAAGAACACGGCAGATGTGTTGAACGGCAGCTGACATATACTGATCTGCTCCATGCCTTCGACCAGTGGAAGACAAGACTGCATCAGTGTGTGAGTGTGAACAGGGAATATATTGAAAGGGACAAGCATTAGAATTGTAATAAGTATAAATAAAGATGGGTTATTGTATCAGTCTCATTATTTAATAACAGACCTCTATTTAATAGACACCTTTGGGAGTAAACCTCATTGTCATTAATTCTCCATGGAGTAGACATACATTGGATTCCATGGTAAAGATGAGTGCAGTACTTTCAAACTTATATATATGCTGCATGCATGATGTTGCCATCATCCTTATTCTCATCACAAGCAAACCATGCGGACACATTGAATTCACCAGCAAAATATAACTCTTAATGCAACAGGCTGCCAAGATACAGACAACTGTTTTGCACATATTTAGGGCTGCTCCTGAGATTGTCCTCTCCTGAGACTGATAAACATGGAAACCTGACCTACATGTCTTTGTATGGAATAGTAAAAGAAAGGGAGGCCAGTAGAAAGCTGACCACTCCCTTTACAGACCTGAGGAATTGTGAAAATAAGGCTGTAGTTAGCCTATTTATATGGCATGTTATCAATTATCTGTGAAACTTAAGTGTAATGAAGAGTTTACTGGAGTGGCCCCCATGCCTCTGAGGACAGACATATCTTTAAGGGCAGACATCTTCTAATGCTGCAAAGCTGGATCAGTTATTGCAACATCAAGAGGAGGAATCTGAAAGGTGCAGATGCCCACTAGCCTGCTCATATCTCATGTATGAATACCTGTTTTGATACTGCAAAACACCACTAGATAGATGCACTAGTGATTATACATCCAGCTGGTGGTAAACTTCTGTAACAATTCAAAGCTACTCATATTATCATACAGAAATATGTTGGTTCTACATGAAGCAATGTTGCTTTGGGAGAAATTCTTAGGCCACTTTGAAGTCTTTAGGTATGGTTTAGCTCAGCCCATGTTCCTTCTGGGATGATCTTTTGAGGGCCCAGGGTTGACTAGATCAGGGGTTGGCAACCTTTGTCCCTCCAGGTGTTTTTTACTTCATCTCCCAGAAACTCCAGCCAGTATGGTCCATAGTCCAAACATCTGGAGAGACAAAGTTTCCCTGCCCTGGCCTAGACAAAGCTTTTAATGTAAAATATGTAGGCTCTCATCAGAAAAGGGAGAAGTGTTTTAACAATGGGAGTGGGGGAAATAATTCCTCACTAGCATGATTTAATGCTTATAAAATTATCAGTTTTAGCAAGCCTGAAACTAATGATTAGCTTGGTTGTTCTGAGAAAATCCAAATTTCACTGTACTGTGCTTCACTGTGGCCATCTGGGACATTTAGTTAATATGCAGATCCTTGTTAAAACCAGAGGCTTGTATCTTAGCTGTGGTACACTAAGTAAATAAAAAGTGGCTGCCTGTTTTCCTCCCTCTTCTCTAGCCCCCAAGTATGTGCAAATGATATTCTTAAAGGTATTGCATCCACCCATTTAGTGGAACTCATATATCGAAACCATGCAGTTATCTGGACAACTTAAAATGTGTGGTGGGGGGGGGATGGGACCGGGAGACTGATTCCTAAATATATCACATCTGGTACATGGAATATATTTGGACTACAAAATAGGGTTACTGTGGAACTTTCCAGCAAAACAAGAATACAATTAAGTCCATATTCTGTAGAAAGACTTATTTTGTTGACATTTCACTGTGTGTGTGGGGGAGGCATCTCAGATAACTTTCATTTTGGAGACCAAGGAGATTTTCAGATGCCTCTTTCAGCCTCTTGCCACGCAACAACTTCCGTGAGTGAAAAACAGCGCAGCCGCCTCCAATGCTAGCTGCAACAGTCACGGACGACGCTGAGAGAGAAACGGCGTCATCCAAAATGGACCCCTTGCCGCATAGCAGCTTTGTTACTGCTCCGGAGGCTGCTTGCATGGCAAGAGGCTGTCTGAAAATCTCCCCAGAATGTTCCTTTCATAGAGTTCCCCACCATATCGAATGGGGAAGTAATAAAGCTATACAGTTTGCTTGCCATCTAGAATCCATGAGGAGTGTTTCCGTGCAACACTTTGCATTGAGTAAAGCAGCCATCATCGTACCAAAATAGAAGCAGAGCTTATGAAGTTACTCTTAAAAGAAATTAGTTACAGCTATAGTTTCAAGGCCCACCAAACTGGCAGCTACTATTACAACTGCCATTTGAAAAATGTACCTTTTGGTTTTTCTGTTTCTCAGTGGTAATGAAAAGAGACATTTGCAGTCACTTAAACACATCTGAATCCTACAAGCTGCTGACTTGTGTCTGAAAATTACTCTTCTCCTATCTACCCCTTTGTTATCTGAACATCCCCAATAAAGTAAGGGGCACAGCATGAACCATCTATTATACCTCATCCACTGCTCAGTTAAGAAACACCCACACAATTATAAGAATAACTAAAAGTTATAGTTATAGTTACGCCAGAAAAGAAGTGGTTACTTGTTAAGTGACAATCATAATGTATCAAAATTTAACTTCATTACTTTTTTTTTTTTTAAAAGAGAGAATTAATAGCAATTAAATGTAACAGGCAAATTTCAGAGCTTGGAAATACAGGTCACCTCCTATATCCGCAGGGGACATGTTCCTGGACTTACAGTGGGTATGTGAAATTGTGGATAATAGGCAACCCTATTGAAATGAATGACTTCAGGCCCAACTTCCAGTGGACACATACCATAGAATCATGCTGGAGGATGTAGAAAATGCGTAGAGTGAATGTGGATAAGTGAAACAGTGGATACCGGTCCCGTGGATATGGGGGTTGACATGTAACTAGTTATTTCCCAGGTCTAGTACCTAAGGAGATTATTGGATGGGGACAAAAATAGTGTCCCCATCTCGCTATCTCCTCTCCTGCTACACCCCAACCCCGTCCCAGTACTATAATGAACTGTTTTGCACTTACCTTAATCATGTGTCCGTCTGCTCCCCTCGGCAGCCATGGAGTGAATGCAGCTCACACTGAGCTGCATTCAGTTCTTGGCTGAAATCCCAGGCCATTCTCGCAAGAGAACAAGCGTGTGGGAAATTCAAAAAATAAAAGCCAAAAATATATCCAAAAGTGACAGCAAGCACAAAAGCAGACTCAAAAAAATTACAAAGTAACTCAGGGAGGGTACAAAAAAAAAGGGTGTCACTTATCTGGATGTCCCGATCGCACCTGGAAGTGTTCTGGAACCGACCTCCCACTACAGCTGGCATCATGCTACAGGAACAGGGCACCTTTTCACTCACCGGTCATTCCATGACAGAAACGGAACGGGTGATTTATTCATGGCTTAAGCTGTGAATAGGAAGAAGTGAGGGCAAAACAGGGCCAGCACAGGAGCATAACAGGACAAGGACAATGTAGTCTGAAAGGGATGCCCTTGGGCGATCTCCTGGCATTCCTATAATGCATATTAAGGGTGTCTGATAATCTCCTAAAACTGTCTTGAGTCACTCTCCCCTTTCCATGTATAACTACACTGACTACACTGGCAGTTGAAACTAACATCCACATTGACAATGGGGAAGCAATACTGCATTATACCAGGTGGCAGTGATCTAGTTTAGCAGGTAAAGACCAGACTGGGTGGCACACCATGGCAACTGCTGTCTGAACTAACTGATTCACCTTAAATAATGCTAGGGCTGGCCATGCTAACACCATAGTTTTCTGTGAGTGGCATACCGTCTAGAAGTGGATCAGCACACAAGCAGTGCACAAGTGATGTATCTCTTCTAGGGACTTTACATTTGTGACACTGGTGCACACTGCCCATGTCAGGGATGATGGGAGTTGTAGCTCTTCACCTCTGGCTCAAACTCACCACCTTGTTATGCAGCAGAGCCAACCAGCTTAGATCAGTGGTTAATGCTTTCCTCCAAAGCAGCAGAGTTTCAGAGAATAGGCTGAAGATCCTGACAAACTCTCCAAGCCTTCTCACTCTTCTCCAGGTGTCTCCAAAACGTCTCCAGGTTTCACTCAGGCAACTCAGTAGTTTTATATAAAACCTACTTTATTCTTCTATATAAATATACTATATGGTAAACAAACCACAATCTCTACACATTACTCCACAATATCTCCAAACTACTCCACCTCTACTCCACCCAATACATTGGCAAACATTGCAATTTTATAGCCATTGTTTATCACCACCCACTAGTTAGTTTCCACCCAGTGGGTGTGTACTTCCATTCTGATTGGTCCACATAGTTCCACCCATGCCTAAGACCAACCCATGTATTTCAACAATTCACCTTGTACACTTGATGATTCTCAGGTGTTTCCAATCTGCATTCAGTACCTCTGTCCTTGGCTCTCAGGCTTCTAGATTACATTAGCAGTTTCACCTGTGTAGCCCCATAATTGCTCTTGCTTAGTCATTGTGACTTTCACATACATATTTTATTTCTTTCACTGTATGTCCCATGTTGCATTTTCCTTAACAATCCCCTCCGAAATAAAATATTGTATGTGTCTTACAATGTCATTCCAACCATTTGTGTCAGCCTTTCATGTTTTTCTGCTGTCAATGCTTTTGTGAACAAATCTGCTATGTTGTGTTGTGTTTCTATATATCTCAATTCTATTTCACCCTTCTGAACCATGTCTCGCACATTTTGATATCTTACACCAACATATTTTGTTCTGTTCTTCAAACTTTCAGTTTCAGCCATCGCTATGCATGACTGTGAATCTTCCAGAATTTCCACTGGTATCTTGTAACTTTCATTTAAATCATTTAACAATTGCTTAATCCACTGTACCTCATTTACTATCTCATTCAAAGCAGCAAATTCTGCTTCTGTTGTGCTTAACGCTACATTAGTTTGTTTTCTACTTCTCCAAACTATTGGACTTTCACTATATTTAATTATCATTCCTGTAACTGACTTCTTGTCTCCTAATTCTGATGCAAATGAACTGTCTACATAACAATCTAGATCTGAACTATTGTTTCTTATTATCAATTTCCTATCTACGGTTCCTTTTAAATATCTCAATAAATGTTTTACCGCTGTCCAGTCTTCAATTTTTGGATCATTAACCCTTCTAGACAATACATTTACAGCATAAGAAATGTCTGGTCTGGTGTGGCAAGATATGAATTGTAAAGATCCTATTATACTTCTGAAGAGATTCTTGTCCTCAAACGCTCTAGTTGTTTCCTCAGACACAAAACCAGTTGTCATTGGAGCTCTTACTATTTTTGCATTCTGTAATCCACACTTTTCAATCAGTCTTTCAATTTTATTTCTCTGACTTAATAAACAATGTCCTTCTTCTGTCCATTCAACGCAAATACCTAAATAAGACTTCAATACACCTAAGTCCTTCAAAACAAACTTCTTAGACAATTCTCTTTTTACTGACTCAATTTCCTGTTTTGACTTTGCTGCTACGCACAAATCATCTACATAAATTACTAACACTATGTCTCCTTTTGTATAAACACAAGCATCTGCAATGCTCCTCTTGTAACCTAGCTTAACTAGCTCATCATTGATGCACAGATTCCACGCTCTGGCACTTTGTTTTAAACCATACAATGCTTTCTTTAATTTATATACTCTTTGACTACCATTTTCTTCGAAACCTTGTGGCTGTTCCATAAATATTTCTTCATCCAGAACCGCATTCAAGTAAGCTGTCTCAAAATCAAAATGTTCTACAACTAAATTCCTTTTTACTGCTACAGCTAGAACCATTCTCAGACTTTCTGGCTTTGCAGTTGGAGAATATGTCTTATCATAGTTCTCATACTGCTGTTGTGCAAAACCCTTAGCCACTAACCTAGCTTTATATTTGATACTTCCATCTGGCATTTCTTTCCTTTTGTATACCCATTTACAACCAATTACTTTCTTGTCTTTGGGTCTGTCAACAATTTCAAAAACATCTTTATTTACCAGGCAACCAAACTCATTATCCATTGCATCAAACCATCTTTCCTGTTCTTCACTAGAATAACTTTCCAATTCTTCAAAACTTTCAGGCTCTTCTACTGCTAAACAAGCTCTTGCCTTTGTCACAACAAACCTATCTGGAGGCTTTCTAACTCTATGACTACGCCTGGGAATAAAATCTGCTGTTCTGTCTCTTTCATCCTCACTTTCTCTACTAGGAGTTGTAGTTCTATGACTAAATCTCTTGTCTTCAGTCATTCGAGTAGCAGTAGGCCTAGATGCTATCTCATCATCAGAAGAACTACCACTGCTGCTAGGTGATGCTTCCTGCTTAACTGAAACCCCTCCGTTTCCTGAGGTTGGTTCAGTTTGTGCTTCTGGCTCATTTGAACTCCCTAATCTCAAAAACACTTCTTTATTGGCATGCAGTTTGTCCCAACCAGCATGTCTCTCAAAATTTGCAGACCTAGAATACTGCACTTGTTTTCCTCCCAAATGAAACTTGTAGCTATTTCCAGAATACCCCAAAAACCTAAGCCTTTTGCTTTTGGGTTCTCCTTTCCTCCTGAAACAAGCAGGTGTGTAAACATGAGCAAATTGTCCAAAAACCCTTAAGTACTTATAATTTGGCATTCTCCCATACAATAACCTGTAGGGAATGTCTTCAATTTCTGAATGATACAATCTGTTACTGATATGTATTGCAGTCAAAGTTGCTTCTGCCCAAAAACTATCTTTCACCCCTGCATCTGCCATCATACAAGCAGTAATTCTTTTTATATCTTGTATTTTCTTCTCTGCTAACCCATCCTCACTAGGACAAGCAGGGTTTGTAGTTTCATGCCTTATTCCCACCTTTTGAAACCAGTTAAACAATTGATTATTTAAAAATTCTCCTCCTCTATCAGTAATGATGGTGCCTACTCTGCTATCAAATTGTCTTTCCACCATTCTTACCCATGCTTTTAAACTTTGCCCAGCGTCAGATTTGTTTTTCATTATTCTCACAAATGCAAACCTTGTATACCTATCAACAATTACTAGGAAATACTTGCTTCCCCCTAAGGACAAGCAATTAGCTTGGGCAACATCTGCATGTACATACTGAAATGGTCTTTGAGCAATTCTTTTTGTTTTCTTAGCTACTGGAAAAGCTCTGACCTTTACCTGTTGACACACTGTACAATCTAAGTGGTTTTTGCATTCAGTAACTTTTAAATCTGGACACCTACTGATTAAATTCTTTAAACATTTGAAGCTCGCATGGCCGAATTTTCTGTGAAGCTCGTGTATGCAGTCTTTGTGGATTGGAATATTTTCTATGTTATTAGCTTCTTCAACCCTGTAGCTATCAATATTGTCCTCCAAATAATAAAGTTTGTCCTTTTTCAAACCTATGCCACGCAATTCCCCATTCAGTTTTATCTTACACATGTTCTTTTCAAAGATGACTGTGTAGTCTCTTTCTGTTAATCTGCTTACTGATAACAAATTATTTTCTAACTCCCTTACATGTAAGACATCATTAAAATTCTCTTTTAGCCCTGGAATGTACACAGTACCCATTTGATTTACAGTACTTAACTCTTTCCCGTCAGCCAAAACTACAGCATTTACATTAGCTGATTTTCTATTACTTATTAAATTTATATCATTACACATCAAAGATGTGGCTCCTGAATCAACTAGCCATTTAGAATTTGCATTTTGTTTTTCCTTAATCATGGTTGCAAACCCCTTTTTATTACCACTGTCCCTCAAAAATGGAGGTCTGGACTGTTTTTGATACTGCCGCGGCTGCCATCTGCTCTCTGCTTGCTTGCGTCTCTCAGCTGCAAAATGTTTACAATGTCTCTGCAGATGACCAATCTTCTTACAATAAAAGCACCTCCGTTGCTCCCTTGTAGAGGCTGCTTCCTCCTGCGTTCGCCAGTCAGGAGTTGTTTGTTGTTTTGGCACAGTCTTTAAACTTGCTGAGTCACCCTGCTCAGACATTCTTCTCTGGTTCTCTTCCAGTATTCTGGCCACAATTAAGTCTCTATTAAGCTCAGTTTCTGACAGGTTTTGCAGGCTGTTCGTTATATTGTCCCACGAAGAGTCTAGCGATTCTATTAAAATGTAGCATTGCTGCTCTTTGCTAATTTGCACTCCCCTCAGTTCAGCTTGCACAAACAAATCTTGCATTATTTTTAAATGTTCTATCACACATTGCCCTTTAGCCATCTTTTGCCTGTATATTCTTTTAGACCATAGCATTTTTGCAAAAGCAGTTGAAGGAGTGTGTAATCTCTGCAAGGTATCCCACACAGCCTTGGCAGACGTTTTATCTCTGACGTCATTAATTAAGTCTTCTTCAAGCATGAGATAAAGACAGGCTTTTGCTTTACTATCTCTCTCTTTAGTGGCTTCATCAGCATCAGCTGCCAGCCCTGTTTCAACTGTTGACCACAGACCTTCCTTTACTAGTAGAGATTGGGCATAAATCTTCCAGGTAGAGTAGTTGTTTCTATTCAATTTACTAAACTTTAGAAATTCCATCTTGATTTGTGCAGTGACTCAATTTGACACAGTCCTTCTGAGTATGCACAGCCAACCCGTCTGGGCTCAAGCAAAACACAAAATGATTTACTCACGAGGCTTATCAGTGCAGCACAAACAGCTTGCTCTGATCTGTCGTCCACAAAGCTTTCTTCCACTCTCTGGAACTTTTAGCTTCTGTGGATGCTGGGTGCTCTAGTAACTGGGCCCATAACCCTTGTCAGGGATGATGGGAGTTGTAGCTCTTCACCTCTGGCTCAAACTCACCACCTTGTTATGCAGCAGAGCCAACCAGCTTAGATCAGTGGTTAATGCTTTCCTCCAAAGCAGCAGAGTTTCAGAGAATAGGCTGAAGATCCTGACAAACTCTCCAAGCCTTCTCACTCTTCTCCAGGTGTCTCCAAAACGTCTCCAGGTTTCACTCAGGCAACTCAGTAGTTTTATATAAAACCTACTTTATTCTTCTATATAAATATACTATATGGTAAACAAACCACAATCTCTACACATTACTCCACAATATCTCCAAACTACTCCACCTCTACTCCACCCAATACATTGGCAAACATTGCAATTTTATAGCCATTGTTTATCACCACCCACTAGTTAGTTTCCACCCAGTGGGTGTGTACTTCCATTCTGATTGGTCCACATAGTTCCACCCATGCCTAAGACCAACCCATGTATTTCAACAATTCACCTTGTACACTTGATGATTCTCAGGTGTTTCCAATCTGCATTCAGTACCTCTGTCCTTGGCTCTCAGGCTTCTAGATTACATTAGCAGTTTCACCTGTGTAGCCCCATAATTGCTCTTGCTTAGTCATTGTGACTTTCACATACATATTTTATTTCTTTCACTGTATGTCCCATGTTGCATTTTCCTTAACAGCCCAACCATTATTAAACTGATTTTATATATCTTTGATGGTGAGCAACAGTAGTGAGCATTTGAAGATGAGAGTAAAATGATTTGAGATAAGTTACAAATATGTTGTCCTTTTCCATTTACCCTCATATTATCTGGTGTACCAATATTGCTGATTCCAAAATTGCTGAAATAAACATGGGGACATCTGTGTGTTTTGTGTGATGTATTTGGATGAGTGTATTGTTGCCTAAAAACAAAAAAGACAAAAACAAAAATAATGCTCTAGAAAGATATGAGGTATTTTTTTTAAAAAAATCCTGGTAAGAGAAAGGGTAAATGTAAGTGTAAGAAATGAATGGTATCAGATAACATTATAAAAATGTAGGCATTCAAAACACTGGGACTTTAAAAATCAGGATATAATTGTGACACATGTTCAGGTTGCCTGCTTCCTTTTAAAAACTCTTTACAGCCTATGTGGGAAGTCCCACCACTGATCTCTATGACTATTCACTGTGTTGGCCATGTCATTTTCCCAGTTAGGAAGATCCTACCTCCAAGTTTTCTTGGCCACAAACCTGGAAAAGTTACCTTTTGATTTTGGAGATTTTCAGACAGTAACAAAAAAAGTGTTCCTGTCCTGCAATCTCCTTTCCCGCCCCTCTCCCATCACCGCCATGCCACAATCAACAAAAGTTTCAGACCTACCTTGGTAGCATCTTCATTGCTGCCCAAGAGTGAATGGAGTTTGAATGGAGTTCTATTCACTTCCTGGTTTGAAATCCCAGCCGTTCTCATGAGAGGATAGAGCATGGGAAATTCAAATTTTAAAAGCAAAATAAAAGGAAAAAAGTGACAGCAAGCACAAAAACATACTTAAAACATAACAAGTAATCTGGAGAGGGTACAAAAATGTGTGTCACTTTACCTGGATGTCCAGATCTCACCTGGAAGTGTTCTGGCAGGGACCTCCCACTGACGCTGGCATCGTGCCAGCATAACGGGGCTCCTTTTCAGTTAAATGCCATTCTGTTACAGAAATGGAACGGGGGCTCCATTGACAGCTTAGCCCATCAATAAAAAAAAAGTGCCAGCGGAACGGGAGCATAACAGGACAGGAACAATGTCCTCTGAAATGCTAACCCTTTAGCAATCTCCTGGTGTTGTGATAACACCATATTTAGAGTGTCTGAAAATCTCTTATAACTCCCAGGATCCTCTTATCAGCATGGCCACTGGTATTGTAGTCAAAAAATAACTTCCAAACTCTATTTTTGCAATGTTGGGATAAACCGGAAAATCCAAAACCTGTGATCTTCACTAGGGAAACAGCATGAAGATGGAGTTAAAGCATAGTGTCAATCAGATTTTGCCACTGAACGTGTTAAACAATTAAGCCTGGTGAAATAGTGGGAAATCTCTTGCTACCCTACTAATCTGGACTATATTAAAAGGGCCTTAAAACAGTGCAAAACTACTATCTGTACACATCACATTTAAAACGTACAAATGTCCCAGTCTAGTTGAGGCTATACTGTGCTAGCAAAGATAGCTACTGCTTATGTTGGTTGGTGGCTTCCATGTCAGAGAGGTAGTGGATCTACTTTGGGTTTTAGTCTGAATTTTGAATTAGGTAGTCAAGGTGCTGAGATTGTTTTGAGGCTAGGGTAGGATCCAGCACTCTAGATAGTTCTTTTAAACTCTTTGGATAGCTACTTGACTAAGCTCTGGGGTGGATTAATCACTCCACTGACATAGAAGCCACCAGCCATCAGAGCAGAAGACATCTCTGCTATCTAGAAGGGGAGCTAAGGGCTTGTCTATACGGGAGCAAAGAATGCACATTGCTGTATAGGCAATTTGTGGCAGCCTTCCTTTGTCTCCATGGTGTTTTGGCAAAAAACAATAGTATGCAAAGCTCTTCTCCATGATGTTCACAAGGCCACAAATCAAGATGGAGGCTGTGTCAGGTTTTTTTTGGAGGGGGCAAGGAAGGCTAAGGGGCTAGCATTCCTTTGCAGCCTCTGATTTTGGCAGCAAGGGACAGTAGGAGCCGCTTGGTCAGCCGCTCAGAGAAGAAGAGGGGTGAACTGCACCCTTCCCTCCCCGAGTGGCTAGCCAGGCTATCATCCTTTTGCAGCCTCCAGTTCTGGAGAAGGAATCAGAGGCTGCGAAAGCTAACTGCTTCTTTGCCATCAGAATTGGAGGCCACCACCACCGGGATGGGTTAAGGGCAGCCGATTCTCCTCCTCTTCTTCCTTCACCTTCCTCACCCTCCCATGCAAAACAACATGGCCTTTGACAGAACAGTTTTTTAAAACTAAGTTTATGAAAGCACATGATCGCTGGCGCTTCCGGGTGCTTGACAGCAAGCCTGCACCTGCACACGTCCGACCAACCATATGAAAAGTGCCACCTCCTTAGTATTGCAGAAGAAATTGGTGTTTGAATGAGCAGGAATGCGCATTTCCTACAGAGGTTTTTTTTTAAATGGTAAAATCAGTGAAGTCTTTTCCAGGGAGTATTTGGAATTTTTGCCTCCCCTCTTTCACAATATGTCAAATCGCCATGGGATCTCATTAGTACAAAAGGTATTCTTACAACCCCTGTGCAGCTACTTGCTAACAATGTGATTCACCAGCCTGATTCAGTAGCAAGGACTGTGACATTATAACTCTGCCAACTAAAGGTGGAACATGGAGAGGTAGCTGTATTTGTTATATATGAAGAGCTTCCTGTCTGAAAGATTCTTTCTTCTCTCCCTGCTCACTTCCACATGTATTTATTCACTGTCTGAACTGTGGTTGGGCAAGACAACACTTTTACATTTTGTATGACACCCTGCTATTAATCCTGTTTTTAAACCCACATCCTCAATATTCCTAGGTCAGGTTATGAAACCAGTTCAGCTGACATCATCTGCAGTGTCAAGAAATAACCTAAGTCTCACTGGAGATAACCAGACTGATCAAATGCTCCATGTAAACAGGGCTGTATTTATTCTGTGATAGCACTAAGCAAGCACTGGTCTTAAAACAAAGTATTCTGAGAATCTCACCTTCTGCTAAACAAAACAAATGCTGCTAGCATACATAGAGGCTAAAATATTTGGGAATGCTATGTTAAACAGTACAAGTTTGGGATAAGCATTACTTTTGATGATCAGGATAAAATGCACCAAACTCTTCCACACATTCTTGTTACACTCCATGAATAAAGTAAAGAAACCAATTAAATTCTGAAAATAAATAAGATACATAAACATTTGCCTCAACTGGACTACAGGACAGTGGACTTGGCTTTTCTTGGCACAGAATTTGGTTCATGCTGATGCCTTTCTTTTGGTGACAGTAAAGTGCCTAGTAGTAGTTCTTAAACAAGAACAAATTCATTATGTTATAAGTAGTCATGGACTACAGTCCACCATCACATATAAGAAGCATTATCCAAGTGCTAGGGCCCACCTACATACACAAGGGTAAAAAAATCCAGAAGTGCCTCATAGTATTGGCATCTCGTAGCAGCAGCAGCATGTCTAAACAGTTTTTCTGGCCTTGGAAGCCCCCATAAGCCTCACATTCCTAATTGCAGACACGAGTGATTTACTCGCATTAGTTCTTCACTGTTGCAGGTTTTTTTTTTTAAAAAAAAACTCGTTCCAAGGTATGCTAGTGTGATAGAGCGATTTCCCAGTTTTATAGGATAGCAAAACAGAAACTATTCATCCTATTTTATTGCCTTAGTGAACGGTCGCTAAGGTGAAAATCCAACATGGCAGCAGTGGGCTCTTGCTCTGCTAACAAGCCCCATCCCCGCTCTTGCCCAGCCAATCAGCTTTGTGCTTCCCTTTGAATTTTTTTGTTGTTTAATACAAGCAGGAAAAACAAGCAGGAAAACAGTTTTGGAAAAGTACAGGAAAATCTGTGAGGTTTTTTACCCCATTGTTTTTGCCGTTTTGGGCTTCCCTCCTTCCAAATAGTGTGGATTGGCACTGGATCCTATTTAGACAGGTAGGATTCCCAGCAAATTTCATGAGGGATATTTTCACCATTTAGATGGCCCACCAGGTTTACACAGCTCTGAACATAAGATTTTGGTAAAACACATAAGTTTACATAATCATGACACTTTTCCTGGGCAAAAACAAGGCAAAGATGAGAGGCATGTGTTTGAAGGGATGTGGTTGATATTGAACATATCCTCTTGGCAATTCCGAGTTTCCATTTTATTCCAAGCACAGGGACAGCTGAAATTGCTTTCTCAATGGTAATAAACATTTTTAATTAGCTGTTAATCCTGCCCTAAAGGGTGGCTACTTCTTATTACCTGGGGAGAGGGTAAGCTTTCTGACAGCTGTAGATTAGAAATATAACCAGAAACATTATTATGGTTCTCTAAAAGAGAGTGATCAAAGTACATATTCAACCCCATGGCATCTTCCGGTGTATCAAACTGTTTATCATATGTTAGGTTAGCCTGAGAGACAATGGGCTGCATTCATACTTGGTCATACTGAGAGTAGACCTCACTGAAATCAGACAAGATTCAAAATAATTATGACTGACTTAAGTCAAATCATTTCACAAGATTTACCCTACATGCGATTAATTCTGGATTGAACCTATTGGTTTTCTGAAGATGACTGAATGCTTGTGGTAGGCTCATGGTGGAGGATAAAATTATGTCTAAACTCAAACATAGACCTGATTATTAGTCCCAACTAGAACAGATCCAAAGAACAGATCACCATTCGATAACTTATTCAGTGGGTGTACTCTAGAGATTTATCAATAGGTTGGAGGCCCTGATCTCCATAACTCATCAGCTCACATAACCCCAGAACATATGCAACTCCCAGTAATGTCTTTAGGTAGTACTGGGTTGCTGTACCATGCTGTAAATACATTACCCCTTTCTGCATCACTGGTAAATTAAAGTCCATTTGTGGTCAAATTCAAAGGATCATGTTAGACTGGATCAGCATGCAAAGGGATCTTGTAGCACCTTTGAGACTAACTGAGAGAAAGAAGTTGGTAGCATATGCTTTTGTAGACTTAAGTCTACTTCACCAGATGAGCCTCGGCATAAAGTCCATTTGGTCCACTTTGTCCCATTAGGTGTTCTTCTGAATCCTGTAAACTAAAGAAAAGGTTTTAATCTTTTTATTTTATAAAAATATTTTTTTAGAAAATAAAAATAATAATTTTTTTAAGTCATCTTCAAAATTTATCCCTACTGCTTCATTACGAATTTACAGATAATTGCCAGTCTCTTCTGGGGGGTGGGGGTGGAAGGCAGGAAGTAATAACTCCTGTCTTATCAGGTTTAATGCAATGGTGCAATAGATGATGATTTACAGCAGCATGTTCCATATTGTTCTCATTACTCACAGAAGAACCACCACCTCCATTGTAAACATAGTTATACTTTAAGGGCTCCATAAGAAAATAAATTAAGAGCTGATAACATCATCTTGTGTTCTTTACTCAAATGTGACAAAAAGCAATTTATACTTTCTTGGGACAGTCATAAAATATATTATAATCATTTGTGCATCATGCAGAATTCTAAATGTTTCTCCCTCAATAATCTTGTCAGTTTCAAGCTCACAGAATGCCTTCTGTGCAAACTTATTTCCAAATCATAACAGTGAGCAAAAACACTCATACAACCTGACATCCACATTTCATACACCCACATTTCTGTCAAATTAATACACTTGATGGTGAGTGAACAGCTTGAGGTTGTTAACTGATTTGCTCTGGGCAGAAGAAAGAATGAGAAAATGTGTATGAAGACTGCAAATGGAATACTCCTGACAACTTGAATGAGGTAGTGAGATTGCACTGTTAAAGCCTCATCTTGAAACAACCTTGGTTTGTTTCATTTTTTAAAAAAAAAGCCTAGGAAGGTAATTTTTCCATAGATACAGCAGCTAAGGCTTTTGGGGGTCAGGATATGTGTCATTCTGCTTGTGTGGGAACTGTTGCCACACTCCTCCTTCCAATAGCTGTAGCATCTTAGGCTGTGTCAGATTTCTCCATGTCAGATTTGATCTCTAGAGGGATGGCAGTGATGCATTGAAGATCCATGTGGAAATGATGCATGGAAGACACACAGTGCATGGAAGATCCACAGTGCAAGCTCTTTCCCCATGTGACCTAGGGATTTCCATGTTACTTGGTGCAGGAAAAGACTGGTATTGCAGTAGCTGTCATTGCAACAAGCTAATGTAAGAAGCAGGTTAAAAATTTAAAACCAGGCCCAACAGTTCAGTTTTCTAGGCTGGTTGAAGCAAGAGTCACCTGTGCTGGTTTTGCATTAGACTCAGGAACAAAAAGCTCAGCTTCCTAATGATAATATAGATTATAGACCTGGTTCAGAGTCATTTTTGCACTGACTCTGATATGGATTCTAAGCCATGTCAACCCTAATATCATTTCTATTATTATCAGCTGCCATTTTGGGCAGACAGATGTGATGTTGCATCACTCCTAGTTATTTTTGAAGGGTTCTCTTGTTTTTAAAAGAATTCTGGAGTATTTTAAAAGTGTTCTGGAGTGGTTTTGGTGCGTGTGTTGGCCAAGTTTTTTTTTTGGGGGGGGGTGCAGTCTCAAGGATGACACTGGACCTCACCAAGGGCCACATATGACCCTTGGGGCACACAGTTCCTTGGGACACACAAGTCATAGGCACCAATTATTTAGAAAGACCACCATGAAATCTTGGGGTGAGAGTTTGGCTTAGAACTTTAAAATATCTTATTTGAGAGTAAAGCTCCCCAAATCCCCCAGCTGGTATGATCACTGGGGATTCTGCAAGCTTTAGTCCCCCAAAGCCTTCCCCACTCCTGCCTGCCAAGCTCTAGAACATCTGATCCACTGTTGGTGATATCAATTTATCTTTTGTGTGTACATGCAAATATTTTAAACAAATGCTTCAACATATCATAGCGAGTGGGGGGGGATTGTGTGGACCTTCAGATACTGTCGGATTCCAACTCTCAGCATTGCTCCTTATTGATTATGTTGGCTGCAGTCCAACATAGGAGTTACAGTCCAAAAATATCTAGAGTGCCAACAATTGCCACCCCTGGATGATATGGTGAGAAAGATCTGGTGATGGGCTGGATGTTCTTGCTCTTCTCCATATAAATGCCCCAGCCATACTGGGTGCACATTTGTAGATGCTGGATAGGCAACTCCTGTTTGTGGCAACTGATAATTATATACAGTACTGTTGCTACAACTCAAGCTAAGATGGCTTGGTACACACATTGTTTGCCTGTAGTTGAGGAACATTTGTCTGGAGAAACAGTAAACTGTTTTTAAAATTCTCTTACAATAGGGACATCACCATTGCATTTCTAATCATGTATCTGTGTGATAGTGAAGCTAGAGATTATTTTTAAAAGGAGGCTCATTGAAAATCAGCCTCAGAAAGGAAACTCAGTCAACTAGGCTGGCAATTAAATATGATTAATAGCTCTGGGTAGAGGAGTTATTAGAATCTTCAGCATTATATGTGTTACTATTATGAATTTCTAGAAGAAATGCAACATTGTAAAACAATGTCAAATTGGAGAAGGCAGCCAAATACCTTTTCAAGATGAAAATTTAATAAGGCTGAATAAAAGCAAGTCTTGGACTGGGAAGAGCAGACAGATGAGTTTCATCTTCCTTTTCACTAGACGTGGAGGTTAGTCTTTGTCTAACAGTGATAAAATGTGTTTGATATGCTGGTGTTTAGACCAAGATGATTCAAGTCTTCCTCTTATGACAGACTCTTGGCATTTTCAGCACACATTAAAAAATCTTCTCAAATAAACTTTGTTAAAAATACCAACAGCCTTTTTAGTCTTGCCAGGTATTTGCACTTTGAGAAAAAATGTACTGTGGTATAATACACACGCACAAAACATGTTTTAAAAGGCAAGTCAGCAGGAAACTGCTATATGTTGTTGTTTATATGCATAGACTTTATAGAGGATAGGGTAAGTGTTCTGATGAATTTTCTTTTCATTCAGTTGCTTCCAGACTTCATCATGCAAGGTAACTGCAACTAGAGTTTTGCACCAACTACTGTATTCAGTTTGTAACCCAGTTTAGCACTTTGGAAAACAAGTCCATTTCAACTTGAATTGGTTTGGAACCAGTCTCATTTGGCTTTTGTTCCAAGTAGAGATTTGAAAATGCAAAGGTCCGTATCTTTTACTGACTACTACTGAAAATGGGGTGGGGGAAGTATTTTTCTCCCCATTGTCTTAACTGGATGAAATCTGCAGGCACAGTAACCCTTAGGGTTGTCTGCCAAATTTCTAATAAATATATACAGTGCTTCTTGTGTTACATGTATGCAATGTTGTATTTATTTTTTAAAGCACTACCAATAGTTCTCTGTTATTTCTTGAAAGAAATGGAAGAAATGTGCTTACTTAGTTGGCTTTTCTGCAGGAACTGAGTTTTCCAAAATTTCAATAAGTACAGAGTCCTTTTTGCAAGACCACACAATGAATACACACACGACAGGGAGAAAATTCAAATAAATAATTCCCTTTTTCCTAACTAGACAAAGGGAAGGGCAGACTTGCTGTCAAAATTCTACAGAACAAACAGATGTCACAGTGAAACAAAGCAAAAAATAACAGTCTGGTCACAAATAGCATAGCTTTTTCACTGTAGGAAACAATCAGAAATAACTGAAAGTACATGAGGATGATAGGACTTTATGGATTCACAAAAGTAAAATACAGTTGTCCCTTCATATTCACTGGGGTTTGGTTCCAGGACTCCCTGTGGATACCAAAAACCATGAATACTCAAGTCCCATTATATGCAATGGCATAGTAAAATGGTATCTCTTATATAAGATGGCAAAATCAAGGTTTGCTTTTTGGATTATTAAATATTAAAGAATATTTTCAAGCCATGAATAATTAAATCCATGGATGCCAAATCCGTGGATACGGAGGGACAACTATATACAGAATTTGAAGCCAACACCCACCCTACTTCATACCCCAGTACTGAATGTCTGAATATGTTTTTCTTGTGACAGAAGAACTTAGCAATGGAAGGAATGAAGGAAATAGCTATGTATTTATGTAACTCAAAATCTGAACTCTAAATCACAGTTATTCAAAAGCACCAGGTAAAATATGCCTTAGGAATAGAAGGTGGAGGTGTCATGCTTTCTTCTAACTCCCTTCCCTGTCTCCCTCCCTCTTCATGTATTTGTGGACACAAAACTCCAAAGAATCCTCCACAAAGCTTAATCCAGAATCTACTAGCCAAATACCCAACTTGTCCCCATCCCAGAGCCCTGGAGTCCAAACAATGCAGGGCATCTACCCTGATCTGCCCCTGGGCAGTCCAAACAACCCTTGGGGCAGATACAGGACTGTAATAGGGGCAAGTTGGGATAAGGCCCTTTACTATGATACAAGAACCCCCCCCCCGTGTACTCCATTTCCACCAGATTGGGCTCTGCGTGTCCACGGGAACCTGCCTGGCACACCACTTCTCCCTGCCTCTGCCAGCTCCCTGGTTCTTCTGGGAAGCCAGGCAGGGTCCTGCAGCATGTGAGTGAGGCTGGTCACGTGCAGGGGGGCTGCAATTACATGTTGCAGGACCACTGCCTGGCTTCTATGTTAGCAAGAAAATTGCATGGCAGCTTCAGTGATGGACTGGTGTCCTGTTTGAACTCCAGCCCATCTTTTGGAGGTAGTGGGGGTGGGGGTACAGGCCACCTCTGAATCCTGGCTTCTGTAGATAAGACTCTAGGAAAAGTCAATGTTCACTCTGTGCTACTTTCTCCCTAGTGGTAATTTTGTTTACTCAAAAGTAAAGCCTACAGAGTTCAGTTAAATGTGCTTTCCAAAATGAGGTGAGGTGCTAAATTGTGAGATGTGTTTTAAAGCTGCATCCAGTTTTAACTTGTAGATGCAAGGTGAATGATATTGGGGCTGATTTGAAGGCGGAATCTGAACCTAGGAGGTGAAAGTGCACTGTTATGAACACTAGTTTTGTAGGCAGCTTCATAGCAAACCAACATGAAACGGCAGAGTTATTTGACATTATTCTAGAGGTGGCTGCAGCAGTCGGTTGCTGCAGTTGAACTTGGTGCAATTTATTCAGTGTGGGATTTCTTGAGAGCATCCTAGGACATGTTTAGACTTTGAGCCTTAGCCATTTATTTCCAAAGCAGATGTAGTTGCTACAGCTACACTCCCCAACATGACTAATTTATGTGTGTGATAGCTGCCCAAGCTTGTTACCTAGATGAGAAGCTTACGTAGAGGTTCACCACAGAAGGTCATGGAAAAAGGAATGGTTTCTTAGGTATGTTGGATTGTTGTACACATAAATGGTATTTATCTTGGTAAGCTATGGATGATGAGAAGGAGGAGGAAGATCAGGATCAGGATCAGAATAATATAAAAACAAAAAAATCTGCTTTGATATATTTCTTGAATGCATCTAAAACAGTTCATAGAAAGTGCATTTCCAACAAGGATTTAGATTCAGCTTAGTGTGCTTCCATGGAAATTGAAATCTTGGCTTAGAACCAGATTATTTGCTCCAAGACAAATGTGAAACTTAATAAACCCTTAAGTGTCATGATACTCCATTCCTGAGAAACTTGATCATCACAGAGAGTAATGCAAATCAAGAAGGATTATTACCCAGAAATATGAATCATATCAGCAAAATATAAACCTAGATAACACAAGAAGGTCATTTGATGTACTATTTAGTTCTCAAGAGCAATGGGAAATTCTTTTGATACCACATTTACATCACATAGATCCTGTCATCAAAGCATTTACACCAGACTCTTATTAAAGGGAATAATACTACACAGAAATAAGTGACCTAGCTGTGACATCCCATTTATCTGCTCAGTTTCACATTTCCACACACTTTTACATAAATCGATTAGTAAACTACAGAATAAACAAACAGAATATTTGACTGTCTATTCCATCAAAATTGATTTTTAGTATTGGGGATTATGCATGTACCTTGGAAGGAAGCTTGTTAATTTTTGCAATATTTATCAAGCTTGCTCGTTTAAATGCTTGCACTCCAGGGACTTTCTTATTTTATAGAATCAACTGAACAAAAATGCCTGGTGTTAACAATGATGCTCAATGTGCATAATTTACAAGTTGTATAAAATTAAGCAATACCTTCAACTGGAATATGGTCTGTAAATTTGTATGCTTTCAGGTTCTACAAAATTTCAAGTTCTAAAAAATTTCTCATGAAACTTCACTGGATTCTATCAATGATGAGTTTCATGTAAATCAAGCAGCACACTACTTTCTTCTGGTCTAAAATACTTTATTATTGGCTTGCATTCTGTAGTTACAGATAGATAACTGAGATCTCAGTTACATGGCAGTTTTTATCCCGCACGGCACGTGGGGAGGGGGGCTTCTCTATAGCCATGTGGGCCACTGCCAGTTCGACACTCACCCACCTCACCACTGACTATGGACAGCTTCTTTCACCAAGGGAATGGCCCCTCGGTGGAAGAAGCCTCTGCAGCCAGCGGTGAGCCAGGAGAAAGAGCCAGGGATGGGAGAGACCTCACCTGGCTCTCAGCTGGCTGCTTTGGAACCAGCGGAGGACCCTGCGTAGGGCCATACCAAAATGTCAGATCAAGAATTGCAAGGCTTCCCTTGCAAGCCTGCTCCCTCCAATATCCGACCAATCAGAAATCATCCTATTTCTCGGGATGGTTCCTGGTTGTTCAGACAACCAATAGCATGGGTTATCTTGGACTTTCCAAAAAAGTTCCTGAAAAATAGGGGGATAGAAAGTCATGGGTTAACTGGACTTTTTGCTACCCCTCCTTCTGAATAGCCTGTGATGTGTGTGAACTATTAGCGTTTGACACGAATTCTTCTTGGGTATTTTTTTCCATGTAAACGAGCCCTAAGAGTTACGGATCCCTAGCTGCTCCAGATTCAGCAACACTTTGTAACATGATCATGGGCCTATTATCACAATCATAAATGCCTCTTTGAGCCCACCTTAACAACCAGCAGCCACATTGGAAGGTTTATTCAAGCTGCCAGTTGGAGTGGAAGGAGGATGACACATCAGTGAGCAAGGCTGTGAAGAGGAATCACAATGGTGTCCTAATATCAATGGGGTTCTAATTGTTGGGACAGGAGATGTTACTTCAAATATCAGTGAATTTTTTTATATATATATAAAAGGCTCTTCTTTGAAGCAGGATTGGAAACTGCCTACAGACTTGTATTTCTGATGGGATTGAGGTAGCTATTATAACTGTCAATGTATTACCAAGGCTGCTTATCCTTATTGTGCATAGCTATAAGACAAAGCTATTGGAAATTGTTATTTTATTTCTTTATTAACATATTTATATCTTACCCTTTATCATGAGATCTCAGGGTGACTTACAAATAAAAAAATGTTTAAAAATCACCCGTCCTTTCAGTATAAACAATTTAAAACAATTCCAGATTAAAACAATAAAATACACCACTGTATCCACTGATTCAGTTATCTGTGATTGGCGACAGCAGGGGGTGGACACGGGAGGGAAAAGAGGAGGAGAGCTCACCTCCCTTCCCTGTGGGGGAGTTTCCGGTGGCACGGCGGAGGTGGTGGGGTGGACGGGGGAGGAGGAGAGCTCGCCTCCCTTCTCCATGGGGGGTTCCAGTGGCACAGTGGAGGTGGTTGGGGTGGACATGGGAAAGCCTGCCCCCCACCTTCCTCCAGCCTGGTTCCCTCCCCTCCCATCTGCCTTACCCTCTCTCCATGGCAGGAACCCACTGGGCTGTCTTCCTCTTCCTTCCTTCCCTCCTGCCTCCCTCCCTCCCTTCCTTCTCCTCCTTCATAACTCTTCTTCCTCCTCCATCGCAGGGCGTTCACTACTATCCATAGTTTTCAGTATCTATGGGGACCCCCAGAACCAATCCCCCATGGATACAGGGATGCTATTGTAGTTTAAACAGAATAAAAACATACTAGGATAGCTGTACCCGGCATAACATACACTGTTATAGGAGATCACAAAGGTTATAAATGAATAACTCATTTTACATATTTATTTGTATGTTTCATAAATTGTTTTACATGTTTTTTCTCAGAATCCTTTCACATGGTTCAGGTACATGATATTATTTTAGGAAAAAATATTGCATTTTTTTTTTTACATGTGGGTGGTGATTGGCTGAAGGAGTGAGAGGAGGGAGGGGATTGGTGGAGGAAGAGGCCAATCAGCACTTTGGGAAAGGAAACATATCCAAGTGTTTTATATATATATATATATATATATATATCTTAAACAAGTCAATACATTAAAACGACTTAAAAGACTACAAGTTAAAACCATGTTTATGTATATTTAAAAACAAATTAGGCCCCAAGGGTTTTTAATAAAAAAACATGATCTGGATTGACACCGGAAAGAAACCAGTGTTGGTGACAGTTGGATCCTGAAGGGAAGAGCATTCTATAAATGTGGTGCCACAGCTGAAAAGGCCCTCAAAGAAGACATCTCACGCAACCGTCAGGTCTTGTGCAGAAATATACAGTATAGAGTTACAAAATGTTACACTCACAATGGTGCATGATCATTCTTTCACCAAATGAACATTTCTGCAGCAGGACAGTTCTATATACCAGGGTAGGCAGAATATGGCTCTGAGGCCACATGTGTCCCCCCAGCTGTTTTGGTGGCTGTGAAGGGAGGAGCTGAGCAAGCCTGTTTGGTGACAGACAATCACAGCTCAGGGAATGCTGTGAAGGGGGACCAAGAGGGAGGAAGGATAAGAAAAACTGAGGCTTGTCTCTGATAGAAGGCACATAAGGGAAAGATGGCCTAAAGACAGGGAAAAGCTGTGATAGGATTAGGACACTTAATCAGGGGGAAGAACTGAATTAAGTTTTGGGGAGCTGTGAATTACAAAATACTTTAGGGGTGAATGTGTGATCTAATAATGCATTAATAGACTTCTGCTTTGTTGTGTTTTTTTTTGTTTGTTTTTTACAACTATGTCTGCCTTTTTCTGTTAGGTTTTGATACAAAGTCTGGTCACATTTACCACAGTGAACCCACTCAACAACACAACCACTGGTCCATATAGGGATCACCTTGAGGCCCAAGTACCCAACTCAGGCAGGGATCTTGAGGAGCAAGAGGGAAAGATGAGTGACAGGAGCCCAAGGGTTTGGGAACTGTGCAACCATCCTGGAGAGGGGATCCATCACAGTGGAGCTTGACACACAGCCCAAGAGGAGGAGGAGGAGGAGGAGGAGGAGGAAGAAGAAAGGGAGGATGATGATGAGCTCCCCTGGAAGATCATATTTAACACACACAAAAAATTTCCCCCCAAAACCAGCAAGTAGACTTCTGGCTACTAAAAAAAACAACACAATTGGCACTCTGCGAGACCCCTGGAAGGTCCCTGAGTAGAAAATTGGCCCCTGGACCTGTGGACACCCTCTACTACTGCTGTACTGTAACTTGAAGTGAATTCAGTGGGGTACGTCTGATGAGATGTAAAAAGGATTGTGTTGTGATTCTCAGACCTAGGTTACTAGTAAATATAGAAGCTAATAACTGTGCAGCACAATCCCGAGAATGTTTATTCCAAAGTATATTTCTATAAATTCAGTAGGGCTAACTCCTTCCCATGTTAGGATGGCTAGAAAGTTGATTATCAAAAGGATCACAAACCTGAATCCATATGAAGTTTCAAAGGCAGGTGTTAAAATCCCATAGTTTTGAAGTATCATTCTTCTTTGCAGTTCCTTGTAGATCTCTGCAAAATTATAACATTTTATTTCAGACACACAAACATCAATACAGGGATCTGTGTCTTCTTCTGTATATTATCCTGATTCAAAGGACTTAAAATGACATGGATGGGTGAAGAATTTGTGGGAATCTGCATATCTTTACTACACCTGGTCCAAGCAATGACCAAGCAATATATAATATTTCACTGAAACCAAGAAATTACAGGCATGGTTTGAAATAAAATTGTCAGTTTTCATTGTCACTTATTTTTATCAGCCAGTTTGTCTGATTTGTAGAAAGAAAGAAACACAAACCACCATCCAAACATGTATCTGGAAGCAAATGGGGATATTCATTTCAATTATAGTTATCGTTATCATTATCATTATAGTCCTCTGTAGCCATAAAAGGATAAACTATGTGTGGCATGTCTATTGTATTATCATTGTAAAGGGGCATAGCTGGCATAACTAAATTAACTTATGAAATTGGAAGAGGCTTGAACTGTTTGTCCTGTAAGTGAAAACTCTGTGCCTTATCAGTGAACTACTTGAGCCCAGCCCACTGCATTCTGAAAGACAATTTCATCTAAACAATGTGTTGGTGAGCCTTGCTTAAAACAACTCTACTGTGTAAGCTTCTCTACAGCATGAATTGCCAAAGGAACCCAAAGGAGATATTTATGCAAAATTGTATAATTCTTATTTTAACAGTTTGTTTTATTTGTGTGTGTGTGTGTGTGAGTGAGAGAGAGAGAAATACAGAGAGAGATAGAGTGTGTGTGTAATCACTCTTGGTCAGAACATTCAACAATTCGTTTGTTGAATTACAACTTTGTATGTCGGCTGAGGTTTTGGATAATTATTTTGTTTTGTTCCCACCTGAAGCTTTTTGGCAATTGGGATAGTGCATGTACCCCCTGCCCCCATGATGGTCCCAGTAGCAGAACTGTCATTGTTGCTGAGTCTTGGTTTCAGAAAAGAAGGAAGGTGTGTACAATTTAAGTCAGCTTCATGTCCTCAAACTGGCAGTGACAGTCCCAATTAATCCTCTTGTCATCCCATTTTTTTCACCTGCTTTTAAAATGTCCCATTTTCTCTCTCTTCCTCCCACATTCCTCCTCAACTTACTTCAGTTGCTGCAAACTTAGGGTGCGGCTATACGATCATAAAAAAATCCGTATGGGGGGCACAAAATACGAACAGCCTGTCGTTCGTATGCATACGAACCGGCTATACGATTTTTAAGCCCCCTAAGCTCCGTATGACTCCCTCTTCCCGAAACTGGCTGGAGCGAGCAAGCCAAGGAGCAGTTTTAAATCTCCCGCCACTTTTTTTTTAAAAAGGTTCCTGGTTTGCGGACATTCGGTTTTCCGTATTTACAATATAAAATAAAAATAAATAAACATATAAATTCACGGACTTACCAGATGCTCGCTAGCTGGGAAACCAACATGGCGGCCGCTCCCAATTCCCCTCCGTGCTAGCCCCGCCCCCTCTACTCGGCCAGCCAATCAGATTACCTTGCCTGTTTGTATGTGTGCGAATGGACCGTACAGACCCGTCAGCCATCCGAACGGCGTACGGATTTCTCTTCGCGATCTGCTTTCCCTCCCAAATGCCGCGTGTGCGTATTTCAGGGTGGAAAACCGCCGCCCCTCTTTTGCATTTGTGTGCATCCGAAGGGCCGTTTGTACCGAAGTGCGAACTTCCGCACGCCGTACGTATTATTTAAATCGTGTAGATGGGACCTGAGTTCAAAGGGCAAAAGGAATTTGCCTTCAAGTAACTTAGCAGGAGGGAAGGGAGAGGAGAGGATGGAATCTTGGCCATCCTATTAGAGGCAGGGAAAAGCATACTGCTGCAGTCTTTCCAGCTTGAGTGTTCTTCCTCATTAATGACTTTTACCATCATGACCACACTCTGATATTGATTGGCCACATGTCTCCCAGTTTTCTTCTATGAAATTTTGGAGGGTATATAATTTAAAGTTCCTAAACAGTCCAAAGAGCTTCAAATGGGGGGGGGGAGTATTTGTAGAGTACTACCCCATCTCCAGAAGCTTTCACAGCCCCCCTAAAACCTAAGTGTTTACTTAAGCCTATAATTGAGTTTGAATTCTTCTGTGAGCTTGTCTACTGTATTAATAGTTTTTATTTGTGTTTTTAAATTTTGTTATATACCACAGTTTAGGGGGAGGTTAAAAGGCCCTAAAATATTTTAATTCTTTTTTTTTTTTAAGAATGATTCCATACCATGAGAAGAGAAACTCAAAACTACAAGAAAAACCCACAAACAACCCATATTTCATAATTAAAATTGTAAACAAGATTGGAACCAGAGCTACTCCTTAACCATTTTGTAGTTACCTAAAAATCTTTAGAGCTCGGGGGACAAACTTGGCCAGTGATTCAGCAGCACAAAATTGTGCATTCCACCCATGTATCCATTAGAGCATGATAATTGTAGTCATGTGTGTATGTGTTTGTGTACGTGCCTTCAAGTCATCTGCTCACTTACGGCAACCCCATGAATTTCACAGGATTTTCTTAGGCAAGGAATACTCAGAAGTGGTTTTGCCAGTTCCTTTCTATGAAATATAGCCTACATCACCTGCTATTCATTGGTTGTTTCCCATCCAAATACTAACCAGAGCTGACCCTGCTATCAAGGTGCTGAGAGACTTTTTAAGCATATTGACTGAAATCTAATTGCTAGATCCAACCACAGTAGAAACCATTGAATCAATGGTATTTACATGTGTTGACTTATCCTTCATGAATTGATTCAATTAGTCTACTCTAATTGGGACTAATAATTGGATTTAGGCTATTGTGTCTTCCCTTAAGGGAGGATCCAGGGAGGGTTTATTGGTAGCACACACCTCATTTTCCAGTCCCATTACCCTTACATGTCAAACATCTAATTTCTGGTTTCATTAAGCTTCCAGTTTGATTAAAAGTGGTTGGGAAAGGTAGTGTGGGTGGGGGGTTTAGTCAGGAATCACGTCTGAGGGCTCGCACTAAGATTCTAAACTATCTAGTTCGTGAGCTGCTCTTCCCTGATGATGCTGCCCTTGTTGCCCACACAGAAGCAACTCTGCAGCACCTAACATCCTGCTTTGCAACAGCTGCAGAGCTGTATGGGCTGGAAGTCAACCTGAAGAAAATGGAAGTTCTTTACCAGCCTACACCACAGGACGAATGCCATCATCCCCATATTGCCGTCGGCAAATCTGTGCTCAAGTCCGTTCAGCAGTTCACCTACCTGGGAAACATCATCTCCTCAGATGTCAAGATTGACAAAGAGATCGATTACAGATTAGCAAAGTCATATAGCACATTTGGAAGACTTTACAAAAGAGTATGGAATAATAAACACCTGAGGCGAAGCACAAAAATCAGTGTGTATAGAGCCATTGTACTGTCTATTCTCCTTTAAGGGTCTGAAACATGGGTCACCTATCGCCATCACTTACGACACCTTGAACACTTTCATCAGCATTGTATACGCACAATCCTAAATATACACTGGACTGACTATGTGACGAATGTTGCTGTCTTTGACCAAGCAGGGATCACTAGCATTGAAGCCATGATATTGAGAACACAGCTGCGCTGGACAGGGCATGTTTCTAGGATGGAGGACCATTGCCTCCCAAAAATACTACTCTACAGTGAACTCACCACGGGTCAGCGTAAGAGAGACGCTCCAAAAAAGCGATACAAAGACTCCCTGAAACAACATCTCAAGCTCGGCCAAATTGATCACCAACAATGGTCCGCCCTGGCCTCACATCGGGAGGCATGGAGACGTGCTATCCACAATGCTGCAGCTTTATTTGAGAACTCACGCCAAACAAGTCTTGAAGAGAAACGACAATGCAGAAAGAATCAGAACCCGGGAACATCACTCAAGGAGACCTTCTGCTGTGCTTTCTGCAACCGGACTTGTTTATCTCGGATTGGCCTTTTTAGTCATCAGTGCGCTTGCAGAAAATGTGGGATGAGTCCTTCCTGAATCTTCGTTTGCGAAGAAAAGCCAGAGAGAGAGACAGACAGACAGACAGACATCCCCAGATGCTTTGGGAGGCCCAATTCTCTCCCCCCCCACACACTTTTCTTCATCCAATAGTCAACAATTCATCTTTTGACTATATGAGGTGTTATAAAAGGAACACTAATATATGCCGATGAACAAATGATAAGTAACATTGAATTGCTTCTTCTTTTAGAGATGGTAGTGTGTGAACAGGCAACAAAAACGGAAGATTTCCCAATCACAGAATTTGAAAGGTTTTCTGCTGACCATTTCAATTATATCTTGCCAAACTGAAGTCAAGGCAGACTCTTTCACTTCTGAATGACACACAGACACACACACAATTTTTTTTGCCACCTTACTTGGACTAATGTCTGACTCCAGTGTGGCTGGAAGCCTGAATCAGATATCACACTCATGGAAGGTATGTCAGTAATGATGTCAGATGAATAAAAGTCACATGGAAATAACATCATTTAAAAAAGAAAGAAAGAAAAGAAAAAGAAAACACCCAACAGAGTAATGCTTGTTTTTAGGATGGTTTATGACTTGCATGGAAAAAAAAAAAAAGATTTAGTTCACAACATAACTCAGCAAATTTATAAGCTGCTGCCCTAAAATTTTCACACTTCTAGGATTTTTTACAATATTCTTGTTCACATACTTAAACTTAGACAAATTAAGTAGGGCTGTTCTTTAAAATAAGGTGATGAGATGTAATTTTGGAGGGAAAGTTTCACATCATTTAATTACATCTGACCATATTCTTTTCCTTCTTGATGGCTTCCTTTGTAAAGTATGAAAATATGGTTTTCCCCACCCTTAGCCAATTTTAGTGGAAGAAGAGTCTGCTCAAGATACCTTATGAAGATACCTTATGAAGCATGAGGAAATTAATTAAATAGAATGATTAACCTTGAGTTTTCTGGTAGTTTAGATTACTAAGGCTGCTGACACTCTGCAGAAATAATGCAGTTTGACATGGTATTAACTATCATGGCTCCCTCCTATGGAATTCTGGGATTTGTAGTTTGTTGTGGCACCAGAGCTTGCTGGCAGAGAAGTCTAAATATCTCACAAAACTACAAATCCCAGAATTCCATACCATAGAGCCATGGCAGTTAAAGTGGTGTCAAACTGCATTATTTCTACAATGTAGATGCACCCACAGAGTTGTCTAACTTTCTCTTCCCTCTTGAGATCAGTTTGGCCAGCTCTTATATAGTTGCAAAACCCTAGATAAAAATGAGAGCTTACTTACCTTTACAAAAGGTATAACAAGACAACCTGTAGGTTTGCCTTGTCAACAAGCACAGAGTCCCAAATAATTGGGAGGACTTGAGGGTCTATCCTGTCATGTGCAAACCTTATTGATCACATACTAGCCATGGTCTCTATAGGCATTTCCTAGGTCCTGAAAAGTAAGAGGTATACTCTGGTGTTGTGGGTGCAAAGAAAAGTTGGTTAAGCTGAGTTTTTGTAGAAAAACTTGTTTTATTGAGCTGACACATTTCAGGTGTCAACCATTCTTCATGAACTGGTTTTCTCTCTTCTCTCTTTCTTGTAGTAAAGCCAGGTTAGTAACCAGTTCATGAAGAAGGATTGAAATTCAAAATGCATCAGCTCAATAAAACAAGTTTTTCTACGAAACTCAGCTTAACCAACTTTTCTTTCCACCCACAACACCAGAGTATACCTCTTACCTTTCAGCAGCTCATGGTGTTTCCCCCTCCTTCTTCACTTGTATTTCCTAGGTCCTCCAGAGGCAGCCTCTCTAGGCATGTCCTAGGTCCTCCAGTGCAATTTTATGAAGTTTGCCCATGGTTTCATGTATTCAAGGTAAGTCTGTGAATGTATTCCCTGCAGATATGGTGGGTGAACTGTATGTTATAAAAAGTGACCTTTATTATATGCATTCTACATTTATTATATGCATTCTGAGGTATATGAGAAAAAGAAGGGTTCATTTTCAAAGACTGCATCTGGTACCTGTTGGTGTTCCAGTCTCTCTCTCTGGAAGATTCAAGAAGGACTCATCCCGCGCTTTCTGCAAGCGCACTGATGACTAAAAAGGCCAATCCAAGATAGACAAGTCCGGTGGCAGAAAGCACACAGCAGAAGGTTTCCTTGGGTGATGTTTCCGGGTTGTGATTCTTTCTGCGTTGTCGTTTCTCTTCAAGACTTGTTTGGCGTGAGTTCTCAAATAAGGCTGCAGCATTGTGGATAGTGTGTCTCCATGCCTCTCGATGTGAGGCCAGGGTGGACCATTGTTGGTGATCAATTAGTTGTTGTGTGCCTTCAAGTTGTTTTTTACTTAAGGTGGCCCTAAGTTGAACCTATGGTGGTGTTTTCTTGGCAAATATGTTCAGAGAGGATTTTCCATTGCCTAAAATTGAGAGAGTGTGACTTGCCCGTTTCCATGGCTGAGTGAGGACTTGAACCCTGGCCTCCTAGAGTCCTAGTGGAACAATCACACCAACTACACCATGCTGTAATAATATGCTACCCAGTTAAAAGGAAATCAGTTAAGAGTTTTGAAGTTAATTATGCTAAATGATAGATTATCTGAAGTGTTGCAATCTGGGTATCAACCCTTTGGTTTTTCTGCAGGTATCAGATTATACAGCAGAATGATTTAACATGAAGCAGGGAGTATATGAAGAAAATTCCCATTTTAAAATAATTATATTGCTTATTGACATACATTACCCAGAGACATTTGAGCTAGGTTACAGCTGAACTGGAGCAACTGTTGCATAAGATGCTGCCTTATACTGAGTTAGACCATTGGTCTATATAATAGATCTCCAGGGGTTCAGACATGAACCCTTCCTAGCCCTACCAAGAGGTACCTGGAATTGAACCTGGAACTACTATATTCCAGCAGAGCATCTGCTCCACTTCTGAGGTACAATGTCTAAGGACTTTATCACATGAGGCTGAAATCACGTTATTATCACAGGATAATAGCACAAATGAGTTCCTATTATCACATGATGTTGTCGTACTCCCGTGGTCTGTGTGAGCTCCACATAATTACACATAAGTTTTCATTGACAGGCAAAACCATCAATAGACCTCAATATTGCTCTTTTCGCAGTATTGACGAGTGTGTGAAATCGTGTCCCACTGTAATTGCATGATTACTGTTTGAATGGGCCATCCTCTTTTCCCCCTCCCTATATCAATGAGAACACATAATTAAACTTCCAGGGGAGAACATGAAGAGGACCAACAGGACACTGTTTTAATAAACTGTTGCCTTTCATAGAATCATAGAACCATAGAGTTGGAAGATACCACAAGAGACATCTAGTCCAATCCCCTGCCATGCAGGAATACACAATCAAATCATTCCCGACAGATGGCCATCCAGCCTCTGTTTATAAACCTCCAAGGAAAGAGACTCTACCATACACCAAGGCAGTGTGTTTCACAGTCTAATAGCTCTTGCTGTCAGGATGTTTTTCTTAATGTTTAGGTGGAAATCTCCTTTCCTGTAGTTTGAGTCCATTGCTCCATGTCCTAGTCTCTGGGGCAGCAGAAAACAAGCTTGCTCCATCCTCAATATGACATCCCTCCAAATATTTAAACATGATTCCCCACCTCTACTGTAATCAATTGGTTCTCTACCTACCTTTGCTTGGTAGGTTTTTATGTTTGTTCAAGTGCTTATTTGTGAAGTTCTTTCATTATGTATTTGTTTTTGGTGTTTTTAACTGAAGTTGTGTCTTCTTGTGAGAATAGCTTGCCCATGCAAAATTTTGACCATGCAAAATCACAGAAGTAAGAGAAAAAAATTCTTAATGGTGCATGCGTGGGCCAGCATGAAGCGTTAATACTCTGTCATTAGAAGGCAATGTGAAAAGAAGTTTTACTATAGAGTAAGCTGAAATTCCATTTTTAAACTGCTAGTGGTGATTGTGTGATAAGTATGTGGTGGTAATATTGCATGATTACAGCAACGTTTGATAATTACTGTGATCATGCCACTATGTCTCTGCTTTCCTCAATAGCAGAATTACAGCATTATTAGATGCTCGTCTGATAAGGTCCACAATCACTGAAGGTCAAACTAAATATGTTTTGCACATCTACCCATTTAAATCAAAATCAGCTTCATTCATATATAAAATGGGGATGGTGATCTGATCCTAACAGAAAATAAGCATAAAGCAGAAAGGTTAGGTTGGATCCCTCCAATCTCATCTCATCTCATCTCATATCATATCCTTAAAGTACCCTTATGTTAAGTACTTTCCACATCAGCAAAGCTGTGATAAAGAAAATATGATCAGCTGCATTTGAATATTTAAGAACAGTATTTGAGGTCAGCTGTGGTTCTCCACCCCCAGCTGGAAAACATTTGACTAGTCTCTCCCAAATGACTGTTGTTTCTTCAGAAATCAAACCCTTGTAACCCATTTTTGTAATAAGGGCAAAACTGGATTTAAATGAAGAGTTTCAATATTGAAAGGTCTAGTTTGGTCCTAATATGTAGTTCCTCAGCCTTAGGAACACAGAAAGCTGTGTTATACTTGAAGCGGACCATTAGTCCATTCTGCCCAGTATTTTCAACCTTGACTGGCTATGGCTCTTAGGCAGGGCTTCAGATAGAATTGTTTCCTATCTCTGCTGGAAAATCCCTGCTGGTTTCCCTTCTAAGTAGGCCTGACTCTGCATAGCTTCTAAAATCAGATGTTCAAGGTGGTAAGTGATCTTTAACCTTAACTGGCTGCCCAATCCCAGTAGTTTATAAGACTGGGGCTAGGCTCTAAGAGTTTTAGCATTAACATTTGGAGCATTTCACTGGCCATCTGCAAGACTGAACATATATGTCTTTAATGAGAGACTACTGTTAAAACACCAAATAGAAACTGCTAAAATAAACAAGATAATTATCTAATTTTTATAATATCGCCCATAAAATGTCTGCCTCTTGCCTTTATGAGGTTCATAGATTAAATATAGGACAGATGTCTTGTGTAATTTGCTCAGAGAACAGGAAAATTATTTTTTAAAATACTTGTAAAACTCACAAAATGAAAATGAAACTAATTTAAGCCATATGTAGTCAATGGGTTCAAATGAAATTTAATTTTTTTGATCCCTGAAGCCATGGATGGGCTATTTATGAGACAAAGACTATTCTACATGATTTATATTCTGAGATGTTCCCAAATGGTTTGTACAAACTGAGGTTCTTCTGAACATAAAGGATGGTTATTTACATTTTTAGATAGCTTTGGCTAATCTCCAAAGAATAGTGTATTCAGACAAAAATGTTCTTGGCTTCCAGAATAACCAAAATACAATATTTTTGTGGCTACTGTCTGAGGGACCTAATTAAACTAACTGTGCATCTAAATAGCAAACAGCTTGGATTTTCTTGGACAGAGAATTTCCGTGCTGTTGATATTGGGTAACACACAATGCGTTTCTCAAAATCATCTTTCTTATATCCAGCAAACACAGTGGAGACTAACATAAAATCAACCGTCTGGAAAGTAAAATGTAAGACTATGGAGATTATCAGATGTGTTAAAAGTGATGTTACATGAACGCCAGGAGATCGCAAAAGGGCTCCCTTACCAGATGACGTTGTTACCCCCTCATAATGCACCTGTTCTGCTGCCGTTCCACCGGCACTGTTTTTTATTGATGGGATAAACTGTCAATAGATCCCCATTCCATTTCTGTCATGGATATTCCTGAGTAAAAAGGTGCCCCGTTATGTTGGTGAGATCCTGGCATCAATGGGAGGTCCCTGCCAGAATACTTCCGGGTGAGATCGGAACATCCAAGTAAGTGACACACTTTTTATTACCCTTCCCGGGTTACTTCTTGCTGTCATTTTTTGTGTTCTTTTTATTTTTATTTTTGAATTTCCCGTGCTCACGTCTTCTCACGAGAATCCGTGGGATTTCGATCCAGGAAGTGAATGGAGCTCCATTAGAGCTCCGTTCACTCCTGGGCTGCTGGAACAACAGGAGAGGACCCAGGAAGTGAAGGGAGCTCCATTAGAGCTCCATTCACTCCTGGGCTGTTGGAACAACAGGAGAGGAGGTAAGCGTGGCGGGGAGGGTGATTGCGGCATGACAGGGACAGGGGCGGGAGTGGAGATTGTGGGACAGGAACACTTTTTTGTTCCTGTCTGATAATCTCCTATAAATCCTGAACTCTGTATATATTCTGATTTGCTCATGTTAATGGAAGGGAAACTTCTGAATATGTACATCCTTGTGTATATATATAGTATGACCCCCTAATCCACGGGACTTGTATCCATGGTTTCACTTATCTACACCTGGAAAAATACCTCCTCACTAGGCATTTTCTAGGTCCTCAAGCACAATTCTACGTAAGGTATGCTCCTGCCAGAAGTTGGGCCAGAAGTCATTCATGTCAATAGGGCTCAGAATTCCCTAGCATTGAGCCATTGAGCCAAAGTAGTGTCAAACTGGATTATTTCTGCAGTGTGATAGCAGCCATAGTCAGTAGGCATCATGGGAGTTACCAACAAACAACATCTAGAGAGCCAGAAGTACAGTAAAAGGGCTTGGGTTTATTTAAAGCTATTTGAATTGTGTCCAGAAACACACAGATGAGCCACGCCTCTTCTCAGAAATTTGTTCAGAATGACCAGGTCTATTTCAAGTTATTGGGAATCCAGTACCTCTTATTGATTATTGAGATATGACCAGATAAGGATCTCTTTAGGGTAGTGCTAGCTGCAATTTTCATTCAGTAAAAACAAAACAAAACAATACCTTTAATCTAGAGAAGAAGCCTGTTATTAAGAACCAAGGCTGAACTGGCAAATGGAGGCCAGTTTTTCCCCCTTTTATTTTTACAAAACTAAGTGCTTTAGCTCTGTGGCTTTAAGCAGACTTCTGGCAAGAATTTAATTCATGTGCACATGCTAGTGTAAAACACTAGGCACTGTCTGTATTGCCAGTAAACAAAGGATTAGAAAAAATTTCTTTTTGTGTCCATTAGTGGCAAAGAAATATTTGAGGTTTATAGTCCCTAAGCACACATAGAAAAAAATACTTCTGCAATGGCTATAAACAGTTTTATAGTTTACCATAGGGCAAAGGGAAGCCACAGGAGTGGAGAGGCAGCAGCCGTTCATGGGAATGACAGCAGTTATGGATTAATCTACTGATAAAATAAAGACTTGCAAACAAATGGGTAATGGAACTGAATGATGCCTCAATTCTAGAACAAAGTGATTGAATCATGAAGGTCACGAAGCACAAGTGGCAATGTTTTTAATAGACCAAGTTGTTGTCTGAATTACAAAGCAAAGTACTGTTTGAGACACAAAATCATAACTCCTGATCTAGAAGTACTAGGAAAATGGAAGATTCAAATTTGCATTCCTTTGTGTCAGCTGGGTATAGAGAATAATTATTCCATGAACAGCAAAGTCCTTCCATTCAGACAGGTTGCCCTTTCCACCAAGCCAGATGATTCTTTTCTTCTCAAGCTCTTTGTTATTGACAAGCAGGACAAGAAGGGATGTACCTGCAGCTAATATTTCCCCCATAGTTTCATAATAACATTCCTGATTAGATTTTGATGTAGGCTTTTTATATATATAAAAAAAATCATATCCAGTATGATAACTGATATTCCACTCCCCATTTGTTTGCCCCACTTTTTTGACTTTAAACCACTAAAACCACAAAGCTGTTGTGACCACTCTAGTCGCACAATAATAATAATAAGTAATTTTGGGTAACACTAAGCCACCTTTGCTGCTCTCTTGTTGCAAAATATTAGCCTTAACTCATACCAACTTGTAGTTCCATATGTATTTATTGATCACTAACTAAAATTTGTTTGAGAGGATTAGCAGCACTCCAAAATGTAGTATAAGGAATAGGTGTAAGATTTTAGGCAGTATCTACATTTTAACAACTCCAGTCCTCCCCCTAAAGGTAAAAAAAAAGAAGAAGCAGCTTATTCCATTATTTCATTTCTTGTCTAGTTTTCATTAGTATCTGCATATGGTCATCCACAATATTATGTACATTATCCGTGATGAGAGTCCCTAAATATCTGATACCTCTAGTTGTCTGTTTTAACTAATCATGCTTTCAGTCCTATTTTCAAGGTGGTGGTTGTCACTTGCTGTCAAGTTGGCTTTGACTTACGGTGACCATATGAATAAGAGACCTTGTAGTCATCAACAGTCCTATTCAGATCCTGCAAACTGAGGGCTGGGGCTTCCTTGATTGAGTCTAGCCACCTGTAATGCAGTAGCCTTTCACTTTGGCAACCATTGTTGTCTTGTATTCAATTATATATCTTGACACTTCAGGATCTTGTCTAGTTCCTTCATAGTTACCTTTCTAAGTCCTAGCCTTCTTCTGATTTCTTGATTGGAGTTTCCATTCTGATTAATGACTGAGCCAAGGTATGGAAAATCTTGAACTATTTCAATGTTTTCATCATCTACTTTAAAGTTATGTAAATCATCTGTGGTCATTATTTTTGTTTTCTTAATGTTCAGCTGAAAAACCTACCTTTACATTTTCTTCCTTGACTTTCTTCTGTAATCATTCCAAGTCTTTGCTATTTTCTGCTAGTAGTATGGTGTTGTCTGCATATCTTGAATTGTTGGTGTTCCTTCATCCAATTTTCATACCTCCTTCCTCTGAGTCTAATCTTGCTTTAGGTATGATATGTTTAGCATACAAGTTAAATAGGGTGATAAAATGCAGCCTTGCCTGACTCCCTTGCTAATTGGAAACCATTCCATTTCTCTGTATTCTGTCCTAACAGTAGCCTCTTGTCCCAAGCATAGGTTACGCATCAGGACAATAGATTATAACAAAGCCTTTGATTCTATAGATAATGAAAAACTAGGGATCACTCTTAAAGAAATGGGTGTGCCACAGCATCATCTTACTGGCTGATGTGTATCTGATCCTATGTTTACTAGCTAGGTCAAAGGATCTGATCCTGATTTCATTTATGTGCATGGATGATCTGAGTTCTGATCGATTTTCCTGTCCTACTTTTCTTAAATGTCACCATCCATGTTACTCAGCACTATAAGAGGAAAGGGCCACATGAGGTAACAAGGCCCCAGATGTCCAGCTTTGTAAGAGGAGACTAAACTAAATAACTCTCTTCAAGCAGTCTTTTGGTCTGACTGACTATTCATGGGTTTAAATATATATAGCACACCCCTTCCTATGGACATCCTAGCAAAAAGTCCCATGAAGATTGGCCAAGTTAGAAAGATACTGAAGGCAACCCTTTTTCCTATTGCATTCCTTGAGATATGGAACGTATGTAGGCCTTATTTGTTTCTGCTGTTTATTCTTTATTAAAATATTTCTGAGGGGCTAAAAAATATTTCTCTAACTTGAGAGTGTCATTTCCCCTTAGGACAGCTACAACCTGTGCTTCAAGAAGTGCCACTAAGTTTTCAGAAGACTAGAAAAAGATGTTGTCAGGGCAACCAAAATGGTACTGCTTGACATGACATATAATCAAGATAATAGTCACCATGACTTGTTTTCCTGATTATCTTTTTATAAGGGGAAAAATGCTTGGAGAGTCATAACAGCTCATTTGGGTTGCCAAAATGCTATGGGCCTTTGGAGGCATTTTAGCAAAAATAAATATTTTTAAAAAAATAAAAATGGGCTTGCTAGAGGGCCTGGGGGGTGCATGAGGCCCATGCTTTTCCCACCCTTAGTTTAGAGCATCTAGATTTGCTGTTCACGCTCAGAAACCTGGAATGTATGCATTTAACAGAGGTTCAGGGTGGGTGGTTGTCAAGCTGAAAATTTGTATTGGGTGTTATTGCTATTTTAAACTGTATTTTAAGTTCTGCTGTGTTTGCTAATTGCTGTAGGCTTATTTAGTTAACTAATAACCCAAAATGAAATTATACACTAGGTTCCACCATAACTTTCACAACTAACTGTAGTTCAAATGTGGTTCATAAATTCTAGCAGTGTTTCAGTACCTAACATTCCTTCTCTTATATGAACCAACAATGTGAAAATCACATTAGCTTTAAGAATCTAGATTCAGTCTCTGAAAGGGTTCCCTGAAGACAGGTAATAGGATTATTCAAGAATAAGAGGTCTGGAGAATGTGGCATTTATCTGATCTATATCTTTGCTGTTCTTGGTGGGGGGGGGGAAGCTAAAGAATCTGGTTAACTTAAAGGAAGAAAGAAAGAAGTGATAACAAACCCCACTAGGTTAAGGCTGACTGCTCAGCTTTACTGAAGACATAGTGACAGATAAAAACATAAATCAACAGCCTTATCATTCTAACTTCCCTGCCTGCCAAATGGGGGTTCAGTTTATCATCAACCTATGTGCTCATTGTGGGCCTTCACACTTATGGCTGGGCAGGAGGGTGGAAATAAATGGAAGCTAAATAGCTGTTCTAAAACATGTTCATGTAAACAACCCAAGTTAGAACTTCCTTGAACTGCCAGTTACCCAAGTGTGATCCATCTCACTAAACTGTACACTTGATAGGAGTGTATCACTGGTATCTCAAAAAGAAAACAAATAAAGAAACAATTTATTTAAGGGCAGGATGGGTCACTTTAATACTATCCCACAAGATGGTGAGGAAACAGGATTTCACTCAATGTCTGTGGTACTCTGTTGTTAACAGAACAATTTTAAACAAAATGAAGAAGAAAGAGGGAAAGGCTCTTTGAAGCATCTCTATATAACCATGGGCATCTTCCCTAAAATATGTGCTGTTTCAAGTTGTTTCACAACTCATCCCTGGTTTTAGAATAAGTTAGGAGCAAAATCAGTTGGGTGTTTAATAAAGAACCAGACAGAAGGAGTGAACAGAACATCTGTAAAATGCACTTGCCATTTGAAGAATCTCTGCAAGCTATTCAGAGGAAATAACATCTGAAAGTTACAAAAGTGACCTTAATTTGAACCAAGGGAATGTGATTATTTCTGAACAGAAATGTTAAAAATGAAGTTTAGATTAAATGTTTCACTAATACTAATTCCTCCAAACTTCCCTTGACACTGTGTTGTCATTTTCTATGTCAGCTTAGTTTCAGTGTTCCACTCCTTTAGTTTTCTGGTTTCTTTGACCTCACTGTGACATTTTAGTTGGTTGATTAATTACTCCTAAATGGCACTGTGTTTATTAAATGGAATCCTTGTCATTATAATAGCACCAGTAACAATGCCACAATTCATTTTGATAACTTCAGATACTGCCACATTGATCTGCGTATGTAATATCTAATTGGTCCTACAACCAGAAAGGCTTTGTAATTGGACATGAAATTCAGTGCTCAAACAGCACATGTCCTGAATAAATACAACCAATACCCACCACACAGTCCCCTTTGAGAGATGCCAGGAGACAGTAATGGTCGATTTTAACCTAAGTAGCCTAAAAACTAGGCCTGAATTCTGGGGCCCTTTTACACTACACCATTGTGTATGCTATACTCCACTTTAACTGTCAGAATACTGGGGTTTTACATTTGAGGCACTAGAGGCAGTAGAGTTTTCTGGCTGAGAATTCTAATTTTTTTGCTGTTGTTAACTCCCACCATGTCATTTTTGACTTATGAACGAGAGACCTCTAAAGCACCTTGTCATCAACAGCCCTGCCTGGGTCATACAAACTCAGGTCTTTGGCTTCCTTGATTGAGTCTATCCACCTGTAATGTGGGCTTCCTACTGTAGTTTTCCTACTGCCTCCCACTTTGCCAAGTGTAGTTGTCTTTCCTAGTCATGTTTTCTCATGATATGTCCAAAGTACAGCAGTCTGTGTTTGCTCATTTTGGCTTCTAGTGAGAATACAGACTTGATCTGTTGGCATGTTTTGATCATTTTGGCAGTGCATGAGATCTGTAGAACTCTTCTCCAGCACCATAATTCAAATGAGCTGATTCTCTTCTTGCCAGCTTTCTGCCCTGTTCAGCTTTCACAACCATACATAAAAATCAGAAATGCTGTGGCATGGATGATACTGACTTTGGCATTGTAAAAAAAAATTGAGCACTACTTTGCTTGGATAGGAGATTGATGCAGAGGTCTGATAGTGCTTCAATCCCTTTCTTTGGGATTGTAATGTATATTGAGTGTTTCTAATCTGTAGGCCATTGTTTGTTTTCTATATTTTTTGGCAGATTTGTATTTGTATTTGAATGGATTCTCTCTTTGTAGCTTTAAACATTCCATCTGCTCTTGGTGACTTATTTCTCCAAAGTGCTTTGAGAGCAACTTTTACTTCCCTTTCCATATCTGTGGGTTCTTCTTTGAATGAATCAGCCATCCTTTCATCTCTTTTGTATTGTTCTTCAAAGTATTGCTTTCATTTTTTATTGATCATACAGCATATTCCCCTGTTGATCATATAGCATCCACATTCTTCATTTGAATTTTCCTTTGATTTCTCAAAGCTCATGGAAGAGATCTCTTTATCTGCCTTTTTTGTCATCTTCTCCTATTGCATCAGGTATTATAATACTTCTCTGTGCTGAACAGTTACATTCAGGATTCTGACCCTATTTCTGGTCCTAAAGGCCCTGATCCTTTTTCTTTTGCTTCTCACCTGTCCTTATAATCTACCATCCAATTAGGCTTTTTTGTTGTTGTTGTTGTCTGCAGAGAGCATCTTTGTGCACTCCTCCCTGACAATTTCCCTGGTTTTGGTCCAGAGTTCTTTTGGATCCCAATCTATTAAATTTAATACTGTGAATCTTTCCTTTATATGGTCTTTAAATTCTACAGAGATGTTCTACACGTTGTATTTTGGCATGAAGATTTGTTTTAGCACACATCTTTAGTTTAAGAAAGAAACGTGCAGCTTGAATTGGGAAATTTTGTTAGAAAAAGTTAAAGAGGAAAAGGGGTATAAAGAAGTAAACAATGTAATTAAACCCATGACCCACATTTTTCAAAAAGGTTTTTGATTGTAGCAGGAATATTTCTGACCTCTGAAAAGCCATGGAAAGGGGGAGGGTAGGATAGGAAATATTACATAATAATTTGCAGAATATTATGTAACATTATGTATGGAAGTAATAAAGTAAAAAACGTTTTAAAATAACTTTAACTATAATTTTTTATATTAGCAGTTCATGGACTGTGCCACAATCTGCTCCTCGTTTTGTCTTCACAAAGAGAATGGAGCTTCTCCATCTTCTACTTAAGTTATGTAGTTTGTTTTCTGTTTTAGCCACCAGGTAACATTCACTGCTACTTGTCGTTGTTATTTCCCAATTTCCCCAAAATCGAGACTCAAAGCGACTCATAGTTTAAAACAACAATACAATTAAAACATACAAAAAGAATTAAACTATTTACAGTATTAACACGGTTCACCCCTCACATTAAATGCATTAAATGCAATTAAAATGAAACTGTATTTTTAAGCTCTTAAAAACAGTTCGGTTAAAACAACACAGAAGCCCCAGCCTGTTCTTTAAAAAAAATCTGTTTTAAAAGCTTGCTGGAATGAAAAGGTTTTAACCTGTAGACAAAAGGACAACAAGCTGTCTTTTTGGTTGCCTTAAGAATGTATTTGCAATGAACAAACTGTCAGCCTCACAAAATTCAATAAATCACTCTCCTGCTTCATTTCTTGATGGATGCCAAATTCTCCAGCGATGTTTGGTTTTTGCTGTTTTCTGCATTTGAATTCCAATAACCAAGCTGTGTCCTGTTCTGATGTGTGATCATTTTGTTTCTGAACCCGAAGATAGAATTTTTCAGTTTCTTCTTCTTCTGCCTCTGCAGCTGAAGTACAAGCTTGGATTATGGTTATATTGATCCCCCCCCCCGAGTCGTATTGATTTTAGTCAGTCAGAATTTCATTATATCCCTTGATTACTTTTGTTACATCTCATCTCACTATTAATGCCACCCCATTTCTTCCTTTCCAGATTAAAACCCCATGGAATTATCTGACTGAAAATGTCCCATTCCTGTTCACTTTAGCTCACTTACCCCAAGTATTGCAAATATTGGATTCTAAATACCCCTCTGTAGACTGTAAATCACAGGATTCCACAGAGAGTTCAATTCTAGTGCCGTAACTGTGTAATATCAAATTGCCCCTTCTCTTGATAACAACAATAAAAACCACAGAACAAGACTGTCATTACTTTTCATTGGCAGACAAACAGCTGACCTAGTTGCTAGGACTTTATTTTGAGATATAATAAAATAATAAAAAAGATGTTAGCAAAAAGTACATATCTTAATCTATACTCATCAGGGGTGACCAGCAAGTCCACACTTAATTTTACATATCCTCTACCCACAGCTGTTCTAATCTGAACAGATGCTCTGCTGGTGCCAAAGCTTCTGCTTCAAGCATCAGCAGCTGCAAGAAAGGCAACAGGAAGATTAAAACTGGATCCCCCACTCATATGGAAGTGAATCTACCAGTTGACTCTGTTACTCATTATATCATTATGTGTGCTCAGAAGTCAGTTGAAAATATAACTGGGAATTAGGATGAAGTAGGGGGAAAAGCAAAACATTGACATATTTCTCAAACAGGTTATTATTATTACTTTCCCCTAAGACTGTGACCAATGAGGCCCTGGGAAGATATCTATTACACAGAGATGTGGGTATAGGGAGGCACCAAGATATCAAAGTCAATCCCTACAAAAACCCTTTAGCTGAGTCCTAAAAAGGATCAGGCAGGTAATCAAAATGACCTGTGCCTGACATTTTGGAGAGCTGCTATCCAGAGCAGACAATACTGGGCTACGGAGATGAAAGGCTTGGCCTGGAATGGAACCCAAAGAAGATTTTATTGTGCAATTCCCCTGCCTCATTCATACATACATTTATGGGATCCAAATGGCATTGTCTTCCATGAGTAACCTTTATATAAGAACATAGGAAACCTTCTTTTACTGACTCAGACCATTGTTAGTCCACCTAGCTCAGTATTGTGTACTCTGACAGGCAGGACTGTTTTTTTAGTGTTAGTTCAAGATACCTGACATTCCCTGGTAGTCTCTTATCAAGGTACTATCCAAAATCAGACAAGATTAGTATGTTCAGGGTAGTATGATGGTGTCATGCCCCTCCCCACACACTTCCATCTTTTCTTTCCTACATAAAATCTGTCAAGAAAGTTAATATGGATTGTCTTTTCCTAAATCATAGAATCAAAGGGGTTGTCCAAATGGTGAAAATAACCATCATGGAATTTGCTCAGAATTCTACCTGTCCAAATGGGATTCCACATCAATCCACAGTATTCAGAAGAAGGGGGACCCAAAACAGCAAAAAATAGCGCTGGAAAAGCCTTTGCGGCTTTTCCCATAGTTTTAAAAACAACAACAGTGAAGGGGTGCACATTCCTGCTCGTTTGGACAAACAATTTGCTTTGAATCACTTTCCCATATGAGAGGAAGGTCAAAGCTAATTGGCTAGGTGAGCATGGGGGCGGGGCTTGTTAACAGGTTGGAGTTTTGCCTTAGCAAGTGATCACTAAGGTGATAAAATGTGGGGTTTTTTTTTTGTTTTGCTGTCCTTTTAACTCGAAAAAAATCACTCTATCACTCCAGCGTACCTTAGACAATGTGGCGGCATTGGTGGCAGCGAAGTACTAGCCACCATCTGGCATGTGAAGCTTATGCAGGCTTCTGGGGCCAAAAACACCATTAAGATGAGTCACTGCTGCTGAGAAATGCCATTACTGCAAGGTACTCCATTCCCCCCCTCGTATAGATGGGGCCCAATAGCTGGAAAGGATCACAAGGCTCATTCAGTCTAACCCCTACCATGCAGGAACACACAATAAAAGCACTCCTGGGAGATTCCCATCCCATCTCTGTTTCAAGACCTCCAAGGAAGACTCATTACCCTCCAAGGGAATCTATTCCACTATTGAACAGCTCTTACAATCAAGAAGATCTTCCTAATGTTTAGGTGAAATCTATTTTCTTTTAATTTGAATCAATTGTGTTTTAGTCTCTAGAGCATTAGAAAACAAGTTTGCTCCATCTTCTATTTGACATCCCTTCAGATATTTAGAAAGGGATATCATGTTACCTCTCAGTCTTCTCCAGGCTAAACATACCTAAGCTCCCTAAGTCATTCCTCATAAGACATGGTCTCCATACTTTTGATCATCTTGGTCACCACCTCTGACCATGTGCCAGAGGAGATGTGCTACTTGTCAATATCCTTCTTGAAGTGTGGTGCCCAGAACTGGACACAGTATTCCGGGTGAGGTCTGACTAAAGCAGAAGAGAGTGGCACTACTTCCCTTGATCTGGACACTATAAGCCTGTTGTTGCAGCCTAGAATTGCATTCGCCTTTTGACCACTTTTTTTACATTGTTGACTAATGTATAGCTTGTAGTCTACTAAGACCCCTAGATCCTTTTCACTTGTACTGATTTCAAGCCAGATGTCACCTATCCTATACTTGTGTATTTCATTTTTCCTGCTGAGATGTAGTACCCTGCTTTTACCCCTACTGAAATTAATTTTGTTAGTTTAGGTCTAGCTCTCCAATCTATCAAGCTGATTTTGGATCCTGATTATGTCCTCTGGAGTTTTAGCTATCCCTTCTAATTTGTTGTCATCTACAGATTTGATAAACATGCCTTCTATTCCATCATCAAAGTCATTTATAAAGATATTGAACAACACTGGACAGAACCCTGAAGTCTGGTTTTGTCAACATCTTTATAAATTGTTTTGATGATGAAACAGAAGGTCGTCTATTCATTTAATCTGATTGGAAATTGCTTGGATCCATCCAGCTAAAAGGACCCCTAATATAAAGCACCTTCCTATGTGCCAACTACTATGCTTTTTTGCCATTTGCTTATGACAATTACAGAAGATAGCTTGCATGTAGTTTGGTATCCTCTTGGCCAGTTCAAGCTCCTACAATGGGGGTGAGCAACTGTGGTGGGCTTGGGGGGGAACAATTTTATGCCCCTGGGATGTTGTGGGGTGAGGCTACAAGGTCTTCCAAAAATGCCACACACAAAAAAGGGGATGTGGCAGAAGTTCATGTATTATTATTATTTTTGAAATGGTTTCTTTTGGATGTTAAACAATGGAAATGGCTTTAACCTATTTTAAGAGGTGGATTGTCATGCCTGGAGACTTTCAGGAGATGCCATTTAGTTAGAAAAAGAGCAGCCTGTAGAGTTTTGAGGGCTGCAAAAACAATCTTGAGAGGCTGCATGTAGCACCAGGGCCCTGTCCTAGGACTTTATCAAACCAACCTTCTTTCCTTTCTTTTGCTGGCATAATTTGTGACATCTTCATGCTGGCAAAAGAACCCCCTTTACCACACTTCCAGTTCCTGCAATCCTGTCCAAAGGGAGCCCCAACAATGATGGAAGAGTGAACAGAGCTCCGTTCACTTCCTGGAATGAAATCCCATAGATTCTTGCGAGAAGACATGAGTGAGGGAAATTTAAAAAATAAAACAAAAATAGCGCAAAAAAGGTTTTTAAAAGCACAGGAACACACTTTAAAAGTTCCAAATAAACCAGAGATATCCATAAAAAGAGCATCCGCTACCTGGTTGTTACAATCTCACTTGGAAGTTTTCTGGCCGGAGTAGCCATTCATAATGTAATTACAGTTGTCTCTCCATATCCACGGATTTGGTATCCATGGATTTAAGTATTCATGGCTTGAAAATATTCTTAAAAAAAATAATAATCCAAAAAGCAAACCTTGATTTTGCCATCTTATATAAGGCACACCATTTTGCTATGCCATTGCATATAATGGGACTTGATTATTCACGGATTTTGGTATCCATGGAGGGTCCTGGAACCAAACTCCAGCGAATATGAAGGGACAACTGTACAAGGGAGAAAAGGTGCAAGGTTTCAAACGCCGGCAATGCCAACAAAAAATCGCCACAGCCGATCTATTGACGGCTTGTCCCATCAATAAAATAGAACGCCTTATTTACAAGACATAAACATGAAAGGATGACATCTTCTGGTATGCGCACCCTTTTGTGTTTATGTGGTATTGTTATAATGCCATTTTTGCTGTGTCTGATAAAGTCCCTAGAAGTTTGTTATAGTTGCCAAGCCAAAGACAAAAGAGAAGCACATCTGAGACAAAATATTAGACACAAGCCTCATAGAGTCTCTTTCTTTCTCCCCTCCTCTTCCTCTCACACACGCTGCCATCTCAAAGTGGCTTTTCAGAAAATGAAGTAACATCCAGATGAGTCAGTGTGTAAAGGAAGAATAGGACAGGAAACGATTTGGTTTTAAGTCACTTTGTCATGATATGAATTAGAACATTGAAATCATGCACATAAACATGACTATCTTTTGAAACTAAGTTCAACAGAAAGATGGAACAGGGAAGGAACAATGCTTTCCTGAAAATAAATATATAAATATAAATATATGGAATATAAATATACAAATATACATTGTTTTCCACATGTGCAACACAATATATCTCTGCTTTAGTAAAGTAATGTGCTAAGATCTTACAGAGAGGGGATATTTTCAGAGTGTCCTCATGTGAGGGATGATGGCTGAGGTGAAGGGGGAACAACCTGGAATGCTCTCCCAAAGAGTTTCATACAGTGCCTATCTAGATTGGTGATAGGTGAAGACCTGAATTAATCAGTCTCCTCCAAAACCACTATTTCTCTTGTAGTGCATTAGGCTGACAAAACATGTGGAGCATTACATGAAAAGTGAAATGGTGGACTATTGCACATCTTACAGTTGCAAAAAGGAAAAAGAAGAAAAGGTTGTTGTTCCACTACCCAAAAAGTCAGCCAAGAACCTTTGGGCATGTGCACCCATTTAGAAGAAAGGCCAGTTTGTTGAAGTGAGTCCTAATATAACAACATAGAAAGTGGGGGCGGGGCAGGGAGAAACTAGTTGGAAGTGTTTATGGACAGCCACTCTAAATTATGGTATTTGATGTTAGTGCCTCATGGAGATGAAGTGATGTTATACCAATATCCCAGTCCAATTCCAATTTGTAACATCTCAGTTTTGTCCCAGTCCAATTCCAATGTGTAATGTCTCAGCTTTGGAGAACACAGTTCTGTGAACATTTATCCTCAGAGCTTTTGTACCAAAGTACAATAAATATCAAATTTTTTTGAAAAAAAATCACATTTTTTGAATAGCAGACATGGGATCGCATTTCTTTTCTACCACCCAGCCAAAAAAGGAATATGTTCGGGTAAACACACAAATTTAATCCAACAATATTGTTTGGAAAATGGCATAAGAAGATCATTATAGGAAAAGTACTTTGTGCTTTTCTGATTTGAGGAGAAAAATTAAATCTCTACAATGTTAAGTGCCAGACATTGTACCATCTGGAGACATTAAAACTCTCCTGGCCAGAGGCTAAACGCCACTAATAAACTCTTGAGTCTAAGTGAGGCAATAAAAACCATAATCGCAGACCTTTCTAAAAAGGATTATTATGAAGGTGATTTTGACCACCAGTGATAGTTAAAGAACAAGGACGCACAAATGACAATGTCCCTTGGCTTTGGTGTATTCTCTTCAGATGGCCTGGAAGAACAGTCCTCACTAATTGGATAGAGAAAGATAATTAAAGTTTCTCAGAGACAGCTCTTTAAATTACCAGTCCTCACAAGCAGAGTGCAGTCCGTAAAGCACTTGGAATTTTTTGTCAGGTGTTCAGAGTACAGAGGGGCCGGTTCCACGACAGGAAAAAGTTCGCCAGATTCCGGATTACCGTCCTTTCGTATCAGGAGCGCATAAATCACACGGGTGCCTGGCATTTCGAATGATCCAGACACTTTCTGTTTTGCTTAATTCACACAGGCAAAGGTGGGGGGGAATCGCCTCCAGATGATTAAAGTCAGGCAGGAGGCGGGGAGGGAGCAAGGAGGGGGTCATGGAAACCATAAATAATGAGAGGAAAGAAAAAGGACAAACAAACAAGCAATCGAAAGAGCGATCTGACAAACTCCCCCGTCCCCAGCCCTGAAAGGCTTTTGTAAAGAAAGGAGTCAATGAAAGCACGAACAAGCAAAAGCATAGTGGAGCAGATTGCATGCACACACAAACACACACCACAGAACTAGGGCTTGCCTCATTTGGTTTCCCTCCCTCTGAAGGCTTGAATAAAGGCAAGTGAATGGAAGGACAAACAAACAAAAGAACGAACATGCGATCGGCTGTTTTCCAGCACACACACACCCCCACACACCCCAGCGAAGCAGCGAAGCATCTTCCCACCCCCCCAAAAGATAGACAGGAAGGGCTCCGTTTTCCAAAGTGAGTTGCAAGCAGAAGGAGGGTGAATTTCTTCTCTCCAACCCTTCAGTCTATTCGGATAAAGCACTCCAACCAATCAGGATTCAGCTCTGCTCACAGTAATTCGAAAAGGCAGATGCCAGTTTACACGATCGTTAGTTCCCACGGTAAAGTATGCGCATTTTCGCGAACTTAATCAAAAAAGTGCGGAAAACTAGCGAAAGCTGATACTGCGCAACTTATGGGTTTTTTGCACCCCCTCCTTTTGAAAAGGGCGCTGTTGCTTCGAGATGTGTGGGAACTATCAGGCTTCTTGTCGCATTCTTTGAGGATTTATTTTGCCGTGGAAACGACCCCAGAGACTAGAACAGATTTCATTACTCCTTCTATGATTTACATCCTGCTGAATTAGAAGATAATATGATGTATATGCCAGGCAGATCTGCAACGATCTAGGAGAAGAACCAGATCTGGCAAGTAAATATGCTAAAGTGCATTATTAGATTAAGAATTAGATCTGATGACACTGAGTGAGTTTTTAATTCCTTTTTCTTCTTAAAGTTGAGGTAAAGTAACTATATCAGGTTTTAGACAATGGGTTAATTTTGTATGGTAAAAACAAGCAGTCACCACATGAGGGTGCATTCAGGTAATGTATGTGTTATTATATAAAACATAAAAACATAAAATGCATATAAAAACATACAGCTTCACAAACAAAATTACACACTGTTTACATAAACCAACATCTATACAAACATTGACAAGAAAACAAAATACTTCCTTCTTTCTTCCCATCAAGTGTTGATTTTCACATAATAATACTCCCCCTTCTCTCTATAATCTATTTCCTTCTATTTCCCCCTTATTACAATTAATTTGGATGCTACTTTATTCAGTACTCATTGTTGCTATTTCTCCCCATTTCTCTCTCCACAGCTCAGTGAGAATTTTCCAGTCCTCTATACTTTTAGTTGTTTTTCTATCATCTAACATCATTGTCATTCTATCCATCTCGTACATATCATAAAGCTTTATCATCCATTCTTCCACCAATGGTGTGTTATGATTCTTCCACTTTTTGGCAAAAGCCACTGTTGCCACTGTAATCATATACAAAAGTATTTTACCCCATCTTTCCTGATCTATTTTGTTTACATTATGTAGCATATTCAATAGATATATTTCAGGTTCACATTTAAAATTTATATTTAATGTTTTGGTAATCAAGTAGTGTATTTTCCACCAGTATTTCTTGGTTTCCTCACAATTCCACCACATATGGTAAAATGTTCCGATTGTTTTCTTGTATCTCCAGGTAACATATATATTATAAAGGAAGATAAAATCAATGAAAAGGTATTTAAAGATTTTTTTAAAAAACCACCAGCATGTTTAATTTTAAAAAATGAAATTACAAAAAAATCCTGTTCAATATTATACCTACAATTTTGTGTCATCAAAGAAATGCTAAACGTATACTTATGGCTTTATAAACATCAATTAATGTATCTGTCACAGACACAAATACACACTGGGTTCTTCTGCATTTGAATCTGTGCACCATTGTATTCACGTGAATGCAATATCAATGACTGGTCCGGCTAGGTGACATCGCAACATCCAGGTAGGTGGCGTTCTTTTTATGACCTCCCCAGCTTTCTTGTGAGTTTTTAAGTGTGTTTGTGTGCTTTCTGCAACTTTTTGAGTGTTATTTTTGGTTTGGTTTTAAATTTTCTGCACTAGGTATTCTCTCAAGAATCCACAGAGCTCTGTTTGCTCCTTGTTCATTGCCAGGGAAGCCTTTTGCCAGGATGCAAGGAAAGTGAGGTATGGTGCATTCTTTTGCCAGCACAAAGTGGCACAAATTATGCCAGCAAAAGAATGTTTTGGAAGGGTGGTTTGATAAAGTCATTAGTTATGCATATGTAGCCATACGGTTGATGTAGATTTTTTTTTAAAAAAAATTGAAAATGTTTAAAATTAAAATTGGATTTTTAATTTAAAAGGTTTTTAAAAATAAAAAATTAAATTGAAAGCTTCTCTTAAATAACTAGTTTAATATAAGTAATATGAGCAGTACAGCTGTTAGCTCTACAATTGTGGCACTGTGGTGGAGCTATAAGATGAATCACTGCCTCTGCGGGATGATGAATTAAACTGTACACAAAGAACCAATTGTTTATTAAATATTAATATTAAACACAGGCATTTAATTTTCTTCTGATTTGTTTGTCTTCCCAATGACTACCAGAGCTTGTATTTTACATATCTGTTGTGGGCATTTCATTTGTGTTTGCTGTTCTTTTTCTAAAAAGTGATAATGAATCGAGACAAAGTGAGCTAGACAGGATCAAGATCAGAAACGTTCAAAAGTATTTAGCTGCAGTTATAATTCCAAAGCTCCCAAAAGCACTCAGTTACCATTATAGTTACAACTGTTTAAAAGTAACTTGTTCCTGTTTCTCAAAAATAAATAAAATAATTGTTTTCATGTTGGCCTTCAGTACAAAATGCACTCTTCTACTGTCCATCTCAACACCCACAATAGGGCATGAGGCAGCAGCATGGGTCACAAGATGAGTTGGCACTTGACTCATGTGGTATTCCTCATGCACCATTGAATAAGGCCACACCCCTCATATTTTAAAAGAAGCTAAACATTGTATTTACAGTGCAAAGGGAGTAAGGTAATTCCTCATTATAACCATACGTTAATATAGATACTGTATGACTTTTAGTAAAATGGACAATCATAATCAAAGAATCATAGAGTTGGAAGAGACCACAAGGGCCACCCAGTCCAACCCCCTGCCATGTAGGAATACACAATCAAATCATTTCCCGACAGATAGCCATCCAGCCTCTGCTTAAAAACCTCCAAAGAAGGAGACTCCACCACACTATAAGGTAGTGTATTTAACTTCCGAACAGCTCTTACTGTCAGGAAGTTCTTCCTAATGTTTAGGTGGAATCTCTTTTCCTGTAGTTTGAACGCATTGCTCTGTGTCCTAGTCTCTGCAGCATCAGAAAACAAGCTTGCCCCATCCTCAGTATGACATCCCTTCAAATATTTAAACATGGCTATCATGTCACCTCTCAACCTTCTCTTCTCCAGACTAAGGACTTTTTCGGACATGAAGAAAGTAACGCAAGCAGCCTCGTCAGCTTACGAGGCTGCTGCGCTGCAAAGCGTCCCTTTCGTATGACGCTCGCCCCTGCCGGTACTGTTGCAGTACCGCGGGGAGAGTTGAATGTCATATTTCGTCATTTTTTACTCACAATCAACTTTCGGTCCACTAAGACTCCTATATCCCTTTCCCATGTACTGCCCTCAAGCCATGTATCACCCATCCTATATCTGTGCATTTCATTTTTACTGCCCAAGTGTAGTATCCTACATTTCTCCCTGTTGAAATTCATTTTGTTAGTTTTGGCCCAGCTTTCTAATTTGTTCAGGTCATTTTGGATTCTGATCCTGTCCTCTAGAGTATTAGGTATCCCTCCTAATTTGGTATCATCTGCAAACTTGATAAGCATGCCCTCTCATTGATAAAGATGTTGCATAGCACTGGGCCCAGGGCAGAACCCTGTGGCATCCCACTAGTCACTTCTCTCCAGGATGATAGCTATTTGTAACTAGTAACTGGAAAGAAGATAAGACATAATTGTCCAGTGTGTGTGTGTGTACCTTCAAGTCACCTGTCAACTTTCAGTGACCCCATGCATTCCATAGGATTCTTTTAGGCAAGGAATACTCAGAGATGGTTTTGGCAGTTCCTTCTTCTGAAATATAGCCTACAGCACATGGTATTTGTTGTTGATCTATCATCCAAGTACTAACTAGGGCTGACCCTGCTTAGCTTCCAAGATCAGATAGGATCTGGTGCCTTTAGGTTATTTAGGTGCCTGTTCTCATATTCCCTTATTTAAGCTGCAATCCTATATCCACTCGCCTAGGAATAAGTATCAGTGAGAAATTTGATTTTAATTATTCAAATCAACCTTTTTTTCCTTGCTGATTTAAATCTGCTTCCATTAAATCAGCATAATTTGCATCAATCTCCCTTGTGTTCCATGCAAAGAATGGCCCTCTTGCATATGTGTTTATATGGCAAGCTATCCATGTATAGGGTCCTAAAGAATTTCCCTGTGCCACTAAAAACAATTGAAAGCCACTAGACATAAATTATGTGGCATGCAGAGTGGAGATATCCGTCCTAAAATGCTCAATTCATATGTAGCACTCCCTCTAGCAACCATAATCAAAGATCTAGCTTCCTCTACATGTGGAGTCATTGCTTTCTCTATCTCAGAAACTGGTGATAAAATGACAGGCTCCAAGTTTGATCTCTTTGATAGATGGGCACAATATTTTGGATCCCGTTGGGAAAGTTAGCCATTTAGTCCAATCAATATCAAGGGAACTTTCAGGTGTACAAACTTCTCTGGCTCACACCAAATAATTCAAGATTACATCTATTGTCTTTCCTATGAATATTATTGGTTTGCAGCTTGTACATCAGAACTGGACTGCAGATATATAGAGCTACCGATACCTTTTCTTTCTTTCTTTCTTTCTTTCTTTCTTTCTTTCTTTCTTTTTTTCTTTCTTTCTTCGTTCCTTCCTTTCTTCTTTCTTGGCAGCTACTTTGGTCTGAACTTTGTGAAATTTCTGCTTCCTGTAAGCTATAGGAAGAAGCTCCTGGTATTCAAGGGACAGGACCCAGGGCCGGTTTAAGGAATTTTGGGGGCCCCTGCAACAATTTATTTGGGGGGGAGGATATGTTTATCTCAGGTCAATGTAACCTAACCTATTCACAGTACAGGATATTCAGATTATTACATAATTTGTTACCAATAATTTAGTTTTAAAAACTATATTATAAGCACTAATATAATATTGGTATAGATTTCCTCAGCCAAATAGAATACAAGCATATTACAAAACACTCTAATGCAACAATCTCCTAACATTTAAAGTAGATAATTAAAATAAATCTCAAAAAGACTAGCCCATTCACACTAAATCAAAATTACAAAATACTAGTTTCAGCATGCAGAATTTGAAGTCAGGAAAAGAAAGAGCTGAGTCCAATTGAGTATATTTAATGCATTTTATCCTTTCTTACTTTTACAATCTTATGTTGCAAATTTTGAAATACAAAGTATAGCCTGAATTATTTTTTTTAATTATTTTAACCAGTTTACATAACATTTGTATCAAATAATTTAAAATTACAACATTTATAAAAACAACTTTTCTTTTCTGGCTTCTTTGAATAAAAAAAACCTCCCTTAAATCTTAACTTTTCTTGCTTTTTGAGCAGCAAACACCTTCACTAACTTCTCAGTATCTAAGGAACATGCTATCTGCCTTCCCATGGCTATTACAGAAAGGCCTCTTAGTCCAGGTCCTCCCTGGCTGTTGATTGGCCAGTTTGAATGTCCCTCTCCTTTTCCCAGCTCTCATTGAAATATACTTGTGTAGGAATTCTTCCTTTGTCTTTTAGTCTCTCTCGAAGTTTCCCCGCTTCTTCCCTCAGGTGGTCCCATCGCTCTGGGATAAACAGGTTCCCCAGACCTTGTGCATCTGTCTACATTTCCACCCCTTTGGGAAACTTGACCTCACCTGGCACTTTCCCTTTCCTCTCCTTTTTCAAAGCACAACCTTTGCTTTCACTGGACAAGAAGGCGCCAGAGGGAGGGGGCAGGGGCGAAGATGCTTCCCTGCCCTACTGCTGCTCGTCTCACAGCGGCTTTCACCTTCTGTGGCTGGCAGGTGCCCAATTCGAAAAGGATATTGACAAATTGGAGCGTGTGCAAAGAAGGGCGACTAAAATGGTGAAAGGTCTGGAAATGATGCCTTAGGAGGAGAGACTTAGGGAGCTGGGTATGTTTAGCCTGGAAAAAAGACGGTTAAGGGGCGATATGATAGCCCTGTTTAAGTATTTGAAGGGGTGTCAGATTGAGGATGGAGCAGCCTTGTTTTCTGCTGCTCCAGAGATTGGAACACGGAGCAATGGATGCAAGCTCCAGGAACAGAGATTCCACCTCAACATTAGGAGGAACTTTTTGACAGTCAGAGCTGTTCGGCAGTGGAACACACTCCCTCGGAGCATGGTGGGGTCTCCTTCCTTGGAGGTCTTTAAACAGAGGCTGGATGGCCATCTGTCGGGGATGCTTTGATCATGATTTCCTGCGTGGCAGGGGGTTGGACTGGATGGCCCTCGTGGTCTCTTCCTACTATGCAATTCTATGATTCTATACCTTCCATACTTTTGAAAGTAGCAATCGTAACTAATAGCCACCAATAGCCTTACCCTCCATGAATCTGTCTAATATGCCTTTAAAGCCATCCACATTGGCTGCCATCACTCTGTCTTTTGGTGGAATCTTCTCAGGCACTGTTTGAATGCATAAGGTGAGGGATCTTTTTTTATCTTGAAGGACACACTTCCTGAGTCTGGAGTCATTTCTTGGGGCTTGTGTGAAAGTTGTGGGAAGGGCAGAGTAATAACTGAGAAACTTCCTCCCCTCTCTCTTTGTGGTAAAAGATTCCATAATTTAACTATGCAGTGTGTGAAAGGCATCCTTTTATCTGTCCTCCGTCTCCTCCCATTCACCTTCAGTGGATGACCCCAGGTTCTAGTACTGTATTATGAGAGAAGGACAAAGAAACTTTCACATATGCTTCTATATAATTCATAATTTTATGTCCTTCATCCATGCACTCACCTTTTCTTTCAACCAAACAGCCCTTAAATGTTGTAACTCCACCCAGATACAGTTGCTTCAACCCCTTGATAATTTTTATTATCTTTCTCTGCACTTTTTCTAGTGCTGGTACAATTTCTTTTTCCAGGCATGGTTACCAGAACTGTACACTGTATTCCAAGTATGGTCATACTGTAGGTTTGTATGAAGACAGTATACTATTGGTAATTTTATTTTTTTATTCCCAGTATTCAAAAGAGAGAATTGTTTCCCACATTTGAAATAAATGCTTTTCTGTATTCAGGAAATACTTATGGGCTCTTTCTAAAGACTGTTGGGCAGCAGAGAGATTTGTCAGGACTGACCTAATGCAACACATATATTCCCAATGAATGAATAATAAGAGCAAGGAGGCTTCTGGTGGAAACTATAGGTGGGTAAAGTGTTATTTTTGAGTGTAACTTTTATCTTTCCCCCCTCCCCAGGTACTTGGAATGATGTTTAGGGAAAGCTAATGAAGGGTATCTGAGACATTTGGAGTTCCCAGTGGGGTTCATAGGTATTATGTGAAATTATCTTCTTCTCAGTAGAATGTACTGAAACCAGCTGAGCTGAAATCCAACTCACACTGTTTGTCCATGTGTGAGGTTTTTTTTTACTTTATTTATTTCATTTATATCTGTCTTTCTCCCACTATGGTATCTGAGGTAGTTCATATCATATTAAAAACAAATTACAGCTAAAACCTATCCAGTAAAAAGGTCTACTAAACTATTGTATTAAAAACACTAAATTATGATAGTTTAAAACATAGTAAAAGATAAAAACATGACTCAGCCATTAAAAAATCCTTCTGCCACAATATGTTATGAGCCAAAGGTCTGCCTACGTAAAAAGCAGAGAGTAGATGAGAGGCCAACCAAACCTCCTGGCTTTTGAACTGATGAGGAGTACCTCTATCTCATCTGGATTAAGGACTTTATCAGACCACCCCCCTAAACACATTCTTTTGCTGGCATAACTTCTGCCATTTTTATGTCAGCAAAAGAACTTCCCATACCTCACTTATCTTCCATCCCAGCAAAAGGCTCCCCTAGCAATGAATGAGGAATGAACAGAGCTCCATTCACTTCCTCATCTGAAATCCTGCGGATTCTCATGAGAATACCTAGTGCAGGAAATTCAAAAATAAAACCAAAAATAACACACAAAAAGTTACATTAAGCACATAAATACACTTAAAAACTTCCAAGTAAACTGGGGAGGGTCATAAAAAGTGTGGTGGTAAAAAAGTGTCGCGATCTCACCTGGAAGTGTTCTGGCCAGTCCGGCCATTCACACTGCATTCACATGAGTGCAATGGTGTGCGGATTCAAATGCCAGCAATACCATCAATGCAATGGAATCAATTGACGGCTTGGGCCATCAATAAAATAGGACGGTTTTTAAACTGGACATGATTGCAAAAGGGCAATGTCATCTGGTATGCACACCCTTTTGCGATCATTAGGCATCCTTATGACACTGTATTTACATGATCTGATAAAATCCTAAGTGTTGTTTTGTTTGCTATCATCCAGTCCATCACTTACAGCAGACACTGGTTTAGAATTGAAACAGCTTACTTAGGGTTAGATGGAAAAGACATAGGAGAGTTGGGAATCATCAGTGTTCTGGTGACACTGAGCCCCAAACTCCAGATAGCCTTTCTCAGAGGTCTCATGTTAATAATAAACAGCACGGGGAGAAATAACAAGCCCTGAGGGAACCAACAGGCCAATGGCCATGGAGTAAAATAGGAATCCCCCAGCACCACACTGTAAAAGCATGCATCCATGAAGGAATGGAGCCACTGTAAACTTGTACTTTCAAGCTCCATCTCGTCAAGCTGATCCAGATGGTATTGAAAGCCACTGAGATGTCCATCTGAATCAGTTCCCAGAATAGGTCATCCACCAAGGTGACCAAAACTGTAACTAGGCCTGATGTCAGACTGAAATGGATCTTGATAGCCAATCTCATCCCCGGACCCCTGAACTCTAGTGTGGTAAGATTCAGGGAATATTTTTTAAAGTAACAACTTCACTGCCCCTGGGAAGTTTTAGGCAAGCTGGAAACCTGCCTTGCTATAGAAAGCCATTCACTACTTCCTTGCCCACTAAGCCAGTCCCCCTCTGGCTAATTTTATTTCATTTTTAATTTTAATTTTTATTTTTACTTGTCAACTAATATTTTAAATGTCAGACACTGAATCACAATTTGAAAAATCTGAGGGATAGAAAGCAAAATGGCCATAACATGACAGAGGGCTTTATCAAACACACTAAATACAGTGCCATAATGGTGCCACATAAACAAGATGTTGGGAACGTTCCTTTAAGACTAGGTAAAATACTTTGTATGGCTGTGAAAGGTGTGTAACATCAGCTGTCAACCCTGAAAAATCACCACAGTATATGAGTCAGCTAAAACCCAGAGCAGGTGTAGGTTGTAGTGGATTGTGGTGGGTTGGAGTAGTTGCTGTGTAAGTTTGCTGAGAGTAGTGGGTTGACTAATGTGAGTATTTTGTAGGACATGAAAGAGAGCCAACAAGGGGTTATGGGCTCAGGCTGTGTTAGTCTGTAACTGCCTGTGCCAGTTATTTTTGAACCCTGTTTGAACCAGTGCTTGCAAACAGTTTTTTGTTCCTGCATTAAAGCCAGTGAGGCTGTTTTGTGCTGCTGGGAGGCTGAAGGAAGAAACTGCCACAGAAGAACAGTGTTTTTAGTTTGCATTTTGTTTTTCCTATGTGTTTTTTGCAAGAAATTAGCAGTGCACATTTGGTTTATTTTGAGTTTGTGCCTGACCGGAAGAAACAACCCACGGACAAATTCTGTTTTCATTTTTAAGTGACTTATTTTTTAAATAGCCTGCTGATATGGTTGGAGTCACTAGAATGATGAACTTTGCTAAATTGGGTGGCACCAATTATTCCACATGGTCGGTGATGGTAAAAAGTTTACTTGTTTGAGAGAATCTGGTCCACTATATAATCAACCCACCTGCAGGACCATGGAGCAATGAGCAGAGATTTGCTGACCAGAAAGCAAGAGCCACAATTATCTTGTGTTTAGAAGCTGACCAGATTGTTTATATAACCAACATGATGACAGCATTGGAATGTTGGCAGAGCTTGAAGGATGTTTACCAGAGGGACTCTTGTGTGTCCAAAATGATACTAACACACAGACTTTACAATACCAGGTTGAGAGATGGTGAGGATATAAAGTGCCATTTGGACAAACTCTGGGTTCTGTTCATTGAATTGCAGGACAGATGCATGCATTTCCCTGAGGCATATAAGGCATATATAGTACTTAGTAGCCAGGATGAGAGCTGGGACTTTGTGTTCCACAGTCTGCAGAGTTTGCCAGAGGCTGAACTGACCTTGAACCTGGTCTGTGCCCGCATTCTGAAAGAGAATGAGTGGAGGAGTTTTGAGGCTGGAAGTCATGGTCAGCAGCATGCCAGGAAAGCAGATAAGGAGTGACATGTGATAACAGCGTCTCATGAGCAAGGTGAGGCTATGTGCAACTTAGTGAGGTGGTGCTACTAGTGTGGAAAGGAGGGGCATTTGAGAAGAGATTGCCCGTACAGGTTTGGCCACAAGAGGGAGCAGAGAAAGCAGCAGCAGAAGCCTGCAAGCAAGTCTTCTCAGGCAGTAGGGTGTGGTTTTCTCACTGCAGCTGCTTATAAAACTGGAGCCAAGCCACTGTCGTTGCTGGACTTTGGAGCCACACACCATATGGTGAACTGTTTGGAGCTTTTATAGGATGTGAAGCCTTCAACAGTCTCCAAAGAGGACTAGGCAATTGGTGCTCCAAGGACAGTGGAGAAGATGGGAACTGCATTTATTCCCTGCTTAGGGAAACAAGTATCACAAGTTTTGTTTGCTCCAAGTTTAAAGAACTGTTTCTTAAGTGTATTACCCTGACCAGTGATCGGTACAAGGTGGTATTTGAGAAAAACCATTGCATTATTTCCAAGAGAGGTAAGGTCTGTGCCAAGGGTGTTAAAAGGTACAGACTATATTATTTGCATCCACAAGCAGACAAACCAAATGTAGCCAATTTGACAATAACCAATGTTCCCTTGCATGATCAGTGTGTGTATTATCTGCATAGGGTACTTGGATATGCCAGTTTTGCTACATTGGCACAGTTGGCTAAAGTGTAAAGTATAAAGAGTGTGAAGTCAAACCATGCCAAAAATTCCTGGACTGTACTGTCTGCAAGAGAGTTAAAGTTAAGGCTTTTCCTGTAGCCAAGGAGAGCAAGAGGGTAACAAAGCAGCCCTTCCAGGTAGTTCATGGAGATCTTGCAGGACCATTTAAGGCAAGTTTGGGAAGTGCATGATAAATCTTTGTATTGGTTGACCACTTTACCAGATATGGGTTTGTGTATTTGTTAAAAACCAAAGACCAGGCATTTACCAAGTTTAAGAAATGGGTGGCTATGGTTGAAAGAGAATTTCCCTTTAAAGTCATAACATTCATTTCTGACAGAGGTGGGGAATTTCTTGGGAATACCTTTCAAAATTGGTTAAGGATGAAGGGCATTTAACATAGAACAACTAACCCACATAGCCCAGCAGAAAATGTTCTGGCTGAGCAAAAGGTAGGCCTATTGCAATCCATGCTGGTTGATGGACAAGCACCTGGTAATTTGTGGGGTGAAGCAGTGGTTTGTGCTAACCATGTAATTAACAGGGTCTGGAGTTCTAGTGTTAACCAGACACCTTACTTTATGTTGTATGGGAGAGAGCCTAGCCTAAAGTACCTAAGAGTTTTTAGACAGTTTGCCAATGTCCTAATCCAAAAACCTTGAGGTGAAAAGGGCAATCCAAGTGGAGGTGATTGAGATTTGTAGGATATATGGGTAATAAGTACTGGTTTGCTCTAGGAAATGGACAGGTTGTGTACTCGAGGAACGCCAACTTTGAGACACATCATGGATGGGACAAAATACAGGCAAACCAGGAAGTGTTTGAGCAACCACCAGTACTAGAGGAGACAATATCCACAAATGGAGGGGTGGAGACTCCCAATAATGTACAGCAAATCCCTGATAATGTACGCAAATCCCTGATCGTGTACAGCAGCAACAGCCATGCATTTCACAACACAAACTTGATACATCCACAATAGAAATAAAGGTCAAAGATGAAATGAAGAGCAAGGCTAGTAGTGAGGAAGACGTTCAACCATTCTAATTCCTGAGTTGTGCATGGGAGAAAATGGTGAACAAGAATTCTTTAGGGTACCAAATGGAAACATGAGTAACGTTGCATGTGACAGTGTAAGTTGTGAACCGGATATGCATAACTATCCAATGGAGGGCTACAAGAGTGGGAATGCTGTAGTACCTGTGTATGACCCAGTGAATGTCAAAAATGAGCAAAGGGGGCTCTGCCGGTCACTGGCGGGGCTTTTTGCGGCCCGGCTGGCCCCCCCTGGATGCCTCTTTGCACACACACCCTGCGCCGCCAGGTGGGGGGGGAGGAGCGGAGGACCACATGGCCCTCCATGGCAGCAGCCATGCTGCCTTCTCCTTCTCAGGCCGCTTTGTGGCTGGAAGGGGCGGAGGGAGGGTGGCTGGCCAATCAGGGTGGGCCTGCTCGCCCCCAATTGGCTGGGGCCCTCCCTGGGAGGCGGGTTATTCGGCCGGCTCTGATGTCATGGGTTGTGAAAGGGCGTGAGGTCAGGGGTCTCCGTCAAGTGCAAGTTCAAGCACTAGTTCAAGTTTAAGTTTAAGTTCAAGTTCAAGGGAGACCCCGCCTCTAGTGATTTAACAGTTTGTTTTCAGGGGAGGAGAGGGAGTCGAGCAGAGGCTCGGCCAGCCGCCCTCTCCTCCAGGGAGTCGGGATGGACCGACGGGTGGTCTTGACCCACATGGTGGGCCCAAGAAGGTATCACAGCCCATACATTGCCGCCAACCATCTAGCAAAAAATTGCGGCCAATTTATTGCCAAAAAACATGTATTTACTAACCTGTATCTAACCTATGTTTTCTGAAGATGTAACCAAAATATAATCCAAAATATATATACATACACATGTTACCAAGTGTTGAGTATTCATTCAAAGGGGCTGAGGGGTCGTACGGTCTGGGTCCGCAAATGATGGTAACTTGCCAAGTGACCAGAATTACATAAGGCCCAAGGGGTACATAAAGAACAGAAAAACTAGAAGGAAGAGTTATAAACAAATGAAAGGCAAATGATACAGGAGGGAGTAATGACATTACAGTATTGTATGTCAGAGGAAAACCTTGCTGAAATATTCACAAAGGCATTTCCAGCTCAGAGGCATGGGGAAATGGTTGCCTTGCTGGGGTTGAATAAAACTGGTGAACAATGACCTGTAATCATGTAAATGCCTAAAACAATTATGCCTGTATATTATGTAAAGTGTTTATGTTATGTTTATGTATAAGCTAGCCGTAACAAATTATTTTGGAGGGGATTGTTGGGAACAATGTTCCTTTAAGACTAGGTCAAATATTTTGTATGGTGTCAACCCTGAGTAATCACCACAGTATATGAATGAGCTAAGAACCAGAGCAGGTGTAGGTTGTAGTGGATTGTAGTGACTGGATTGTGTTGGGTTGGATAAGTTGCTATGTACGTCTGCTGAGAGTAGTGGGTTGACTATTGTATTTTGCATTACTTCAGACATTGTAAGTTGGTGATATATCTTCAGAAGATAACTGTGTCTGTGCATCATTTCAAGATTGGTCAGTGCCATTTTGCCAGATACATCTGAAGGGTTCTATGCTTCTGCACTCTGCTGTAATAGCTAATGTTGAGGACAAGCACCTCAGACAGTGCTGATAGTTGGTGATATATCATCAACATACTAGTGGGCCTAGTTTTTGTTTTTGTCACTGCACGCCTTGCAGGACATAAAAGAGAGCCAACACAATAAAAGGTGCACATATCAGACAACATCACCCTTTTGCATTTTGTCCTGGCCCAAACCCATACCTTTTTATTGATGGCTGAAGCTGTCAATTGATCCTCCATGGCGCTTTAGTGCTGGCATTGCTGGTGTATGAAACCTTGCACCATTTAACTTACGTGAATGCAGCATGAATGGCCAGTCTGGTGCAAACACTTCTGGGTGAGATCATGACATCCAGGTAAATGATTACTTTTTATGACCCTCCCCTAGTTACTTGGAAGTTTTTTAAGTGAGTGTATGTGCTTTAAAAAACGTTTTGTATGTTTTTTTTCCTGCACGATGAAGTCTTGCAAGAATCTGTGGGATTTTGAATGAGGAAGTGAACAGAGCTCTGTTCACTTCCTCTTCTTTGCCAGGGGAAGCCTTTGCCCAGAGACAAAAGGAAATCTGGTGGTAGGTGTTCTTTTGCTGGCATAAAAATGGCTTTAATTATGCCAGCAAAATAATGTTTTAAGAGGCTAGTCTGATAAAGTCCAGAGTTGATGCAAATGACGTAATAAATTCTGGAGCTTAAGGCTGAAGTGGCAAGAACTCATTTTACAAGGTCTTCATTGAAACATAGTGAGAGACCCACAGAGAACTCCCAAAACAAAGGTTGGGTGAGGAGCCTGGCAAAGGGTACCAGCATGAAAAGTAATCCAGAAAGAAACATCTTGGGTGCAGAACAAACATTTGCTGGAGAGCTCCTGACATACTTGGAGGTATGTTGGTGGTTCTTGGGCCAAGACATTAGTAAATGCCAGCCCAGGGATACCAGTTGTTTAGCTCTTTAGGGAGGGATGTTTAGTATTCTCAGCCAGAGATCTCTTAGGCTTCACCAAATTACAAACCCCAGAATGTCTTTCATCATTACATAAATGTGTCAATTCTGGTTTGGTTCACAGAGGCATCATTCCCTAGGCACAGTGGCAATGTGTCTTCTTTAAGCAATGTCTCAGTGAGGCTCTCTCTGTCATTTTTATGAGGCACTACATGGTCATACAAAATAGTGCACCAGGTGAATTTGGGAAAGTCCAAGCTTTTGAAGGACTTGGGAAAGACAGCTCCTTGGTACAAGCCCATTGCTTCTTGTGGAACAGGGGACAAGTAGAATAAATGATGATTCCACTAACCATCTATCACAGAGCAAGCACATGTTTGACATAAAAATCCCCCAAGTTCAATCCCTGGCATCTCCATGTACAGCTTCAGTGAAGATTCCCTGTTTGAATCCCAGTGGAGCCATTCTAATTTACCCTTCTCCTGCCTGGTATCCTCCAGATATTTTGAACTTTAGTTCCCATCTGCCCCATCCAGATAGCCAGTGCTCAGGAATGTGGGAAGTTATAGTACAAAACATCTTGTGGGGAGCAATGGGTGTAGAAAATACTCAGGTGGATGAATCAATGGTTCTGCTTTGTGCAAGGAAACCTCCTGTATGTCTTTATCCATACACAATGCAGTTATGTTTATGTCTCACTCCATGGGAATGAGGAGTGATGTGGACATGATGTGGACATGATGTGGTAAAAAGTAGAAGTGTAAGTCATGTTCAAATTTGAAATCCAATAGCAATAATTATCACAAGAGTCCATGTATCTGCTATTGCATTTATGGACCACAGTACATGTACATTGCAGTCCTCATTATGGACTTCCACGCAGTCCACATATATTTCTGCACTTCAATACAAGGCCAGCCCTAACGTTGGGAAGAATGAAGTGCCTGCCACAGGCAGTAGATGTGGACGAGTGCAGGAAATCATGGCAAGATTTTGAAGGACTTGTCTATTTGTGCCATCAGGCCTAGGCTAAGCATCCTATGCAGTCCTGCCCTAGGGCACAATGTCAGACACTGATCCAGTGCTAGTGTCAAAATAAAATACAGTATGTGCAGTGTTGAAACATAATACTGTACATCAACCCATCTGTACCTTCACCCCATGAAGCAAAATGTCTTGAACCAGCCTTTCAGTATTTCTACACTACTTTAAAAAAAGAAAAGCAAACCTGTTTTCTATGGCCTACACCAGGGGGTGGGGAATTGTGTGGCCTTCCAGATGTACATTCCTCACCTGGAGGGCAACATGATTCCCACATCTGGCCCAAACTTAATTGTTAGTCCCAAACAGAGTGGAACCATTAAATCAATGGAACTTATATAAGGGTTGACTTACCTATTAATTCAGTGAGTCTACTCTAGCTGGAATTAGTGTATAGCTTTCCAAGCCTTTCAGGGGGGAAGGCTAGAAATTGCCTCATGTAATAGGAGTCAACAGAACAAATAATTATTTGTATCTAATTAAAGGATATACTTCCCAGCAACAATAAAATATTGAAATCTTGACCCCAGTTACTGAAACCATTCCAAGAACCACAAAAACCAACCCAGATAGTGAAGATGAGTGCGTTATTTTTGCTACATGACACATGCTATGCAAGTAGAGACCATCTAGGACCCCCCCCCCCGCACAGCTGTGTTTTCTATCTCTGGCTAAAATGCAGCTGTAGTGAAAAATTCCAGCGACAAAGAGGAATTGTACTTGTCATTTAGCAAGGTGTTATATTTGGCGTTGTGCATTTTTATCCTTGTAAAAGGGCTGTGCCTTGAGCAAAGGAAGCTAAACACTTAGCATTCAATCAATAAAATAAAATTTTTCATGCTCCCACCAATTGATTTTGATGCTACATTAAATGCACAGGATATGTACTCTGCTCCAGATTGTAGCGAGAGATTTTGTGGTGTGGGCCCCTAAAGAGGCAGGAAATCATTTCAGGTACCTACAGATGCCTAACATGTTTATGAAACAATCCTAGGTATTTCTTCCTATAAGCCCTATTGAATTCAATAGGGCTTATTTAAAACTAAATGGGTATAGCTTTGCATCCTTAATAGTATTGAACATTCATTTTAGAACATTTGTATGCTGCTGGTATTTTATCAGTCCATACAAGTACCTAACTATTTTGAAAACTGAAGTTCGGGAAGGACTCAAATGCACTGTGGGGACAGAGCTCCAATGGTAATCATATCACATACTCTAGATTTTTCTATTTCTGTTATTACTATGCTACCCTGGAGCATTTCATACCATGCTAAACTTGATGGCAGAATACAGCTGTTTATTCCTCCTCTGCCCAAGTGGAGGTCATATCTTGGTCAAAATCCTATTTGTAGTCCCCAAATAGAGTAGACCCATTGAATGAATTGCATTTACATATGCATTCACTTGCCATCCAACAATTGATTTAATGGGTCCAACTGGATTTCAGCCTATGTGTGTGAAAAAGCACAAAGTGGGCTTTTTAAACCAGAGTTTAATTGTTACAAATGGATCCACAGCAGCCAAATGGGTAATATATGCCCCCCAAGATGTAGTTGGTGACTAACTCCCATGGCTCCCTTACCATTGCCTATTAGGGTTGATGCATTACAAGAACATCTGGAGAGCCACAAGTTCCCCACCCCCCTCAACTGATGTTCCTCTCTTTCAGGAGAAGTCCCAGCAGACTGGAGGAGGGCAAACGTTGTCACCATCTTCAAAAAGGGGAAAAAAGAAGATCCCAACAATTATTGTCCGGTTAGTCTGACATCAATACCAGGGAAGATTCTAGAGCAGATCATTAAACAGAGAGTCTGTGAACATTTAGAAGGCAATGCCATAATCACAAAAAGTCAACATGGGTTTCAGAGAAACAAGGCTTGCCAGACTAATCTGATCTCTTTTTTTGATAAAATTACCAGCTTGGAAGATGAAGGGAACGCTGTGGATATCGCATACCTTGATTTCAGTAAGGCCTTTGACAAGGTTCCCCATGACATTCTTGCAAACAAGCTTGTAAAATGTGGGCTAGACAAGTTAACTGTTCAATGGATTTTTAATTGGTTGACCGGCCGAACCCAAAGGGTGCTCAGCAGTGGCTGCTCTTCATCTTGGAAAGATGTGACCAGTGGGGTGCGACAGGGATCTGTCCTGGGCCCAATGTTATTCAACACATTTATCAATGACTTGGATGAGGGAATTACGGGCATACTTATCAAATTTGCAGATGACACCAAATTAGGAGGAGTAGCTAATACCCTGGAGGACAGGATCAAAATTCAAAATGACCTGGATAAACTGGAGAGCTGGGCCAAAGCTAACAAAATGAAATTCAATACAGAGAAATGTAAGGTACTGCACTTAGGGCGACAAAATGAAATGCATAGATATAGGATGGGGAAGACCTGGTTGAATGAGACTACGTGCGAAAGGGATCTAGGAGTCCTAGTAGACCACAAGTTGAACATGAGCCAACAGTGTGATATGGCAGCTAAAAAGCCAATGCGATTTTGGGCTGCATCAATAGAAGTATAGTGTCCAGATCAAGGGAAGTAATAGTGCCACTCTATTCTGCCTTGGTCAGACCTCACCTAGAATACTGTGTCCAGTTTTGGGCACCACAATGCAAAAAGGATATTGACAAATTGGAGTGTGTCCAGAGAAGGGCGACTAAAATGGTGAAAGGTCTGGAAACCATGCCTTATGAGGAGAGACTTAGGGAGCTGGGTATGTTTAGCCTGGAAAAAAGACGGTTAAGAGGTGATATGATAGCCCTGTTTAAGTATTTGAAGGGGTGTCACATTGAGGATGGAGTAAGCTTGTTTTCTGCTGCTCCAGAGATTGGAACATGGAGCAATGGATGCAAGCTCCAGGAACGGAGATTCCACCTCAACATTAGGAGGAACTTTTTGACAGTAAGAGCTGTTTGGCAGTGGAACGCACTCCCTTGGAGCATGGTGGGGTCTCCTTCCTTGGAGGTCTTTAAACAGAGGCTGGATGGCCATCTGCCGGGGATGCTTTGATCGTGATTTCCTGCATGGCAGGGGGTTGGACTGGATGGCCCTCGTGGTCTCTTCCAACTCTGCAATTCTATGATTCTTCAAAAGGTGACTATGTTCAGGCCACTCTCATTTTCACATCTTCTCTGGATTGTACAGGAGCTCTTCCAGAGCTGAACTTCTGTCAGGAATAGGGTCCAGCAGCTAAATGGCTCACATACAACCTGGAATAGTGGTAGGAGGAGCAGCCATAAAACTAAAAGTGGATTCATCACTGGCTACCCCTACATGGGTTCTGCTACTGCACCTATTATGGAATATGATCTTCCCATCATCTTATGGCCAGAAAAATTCACTCCACTTTCATTTGGCTCCACTCTGGGGAGGGAAAATCAGGACAATTCATGCTTGAGATTAAAGGTAACCTCACAATCCATTGCTTTTTTTTCTGTTTCAGAGTCCTCTTCTTGCATGAGAAAGAGAGAGAGAGAAATCAATCTTAAATATATTATCTTTGAAGTAGGAAATTCACTGATTTCTGTAGAGGACAGGGCACAAGTATGGGGACAGATACACATTATTAGAGTAAAATACAGTTTAACAGGGTATAATCTCATTACAACATGAGGAAAAACTGAAATTACATTATGTTTGAGACTATTTATTGAAATGTCTGTCTCAATATCTGTGTACCTGCTTTCCAGACCTTGTCAGATTTGTTGAATATGAATACTCTGAAGAGGAAATTGCTTGTTCAGACCCTTCTGTAAGACTTGTGGTTTGTGAGACAGAAAATCCCAATCCCAGACTTCTTTTTCATAGAATCATAGAATTGCAGAGTTGGAAGAGACCATGAGGGCCATCCAGTCCAACCCCCTGCCATGCAGGAAATCACGATCAAAGCATCCCTGACAGATGGCCATCCAGCCTCTGTTTAAAGACCTCCAAGGAAGGAGACCCCACCACACTCCGAGGGAGTGCGTTCCACTGCCGAACAGCTCTTACTGTCAAAAAGTTCCTCCTCATGTTGAGGTGGAATCTCTGTTCCTGGAGCTTGCACCCATTGCTCCTTGTTCCAGTCTCTGGAGCAGCAGAAAACAAGCCTGCTCCATCCTCAGCATGACATCCTTTCAAATACTTAAACAGGGCTATCATATCACCTCTTAACCGTCTTTTTTCCAGGCTAAACATACCCAGCTCCCTAAGTCTCTCCTCATAAGGCATCGTTTCCAGACTTTTCACCATTTTAGTTGCCCTTCTCTGGACACACTCCAATTTGTCAATATCCTTAATCACAGTGGGACAAAACACCATAATAACCAGTGGCATTGATCCTAGGAACATTGAGATCCAGTGATGCTAGAAGCATTTAGAGGCCCAAAATACTGGAAAGTAAATTCCTATTTCATGCATATCCTCCAGATCTTTCAGAGAAATTTCCTTTAAAATATTGTATCTCACAAAAAATTAATTCTTTTTCAAAAAGGCCTAAATATTCTGAAACAATCAAATTCCATGTGGAAAATAAGCAGGGTCAGCCCAGGTTAGTATCTGAATGGGGGACTGCCCATTCAGGTCATGTTTAGGCTATGTCTAGGCTATGTTTCAAAGGAAGGCAACAGCAAGCCACCTCTAAGTATACCTTGCCTAAGAAAACCCTATAAAATTCATGAGGTTATCATAAGTCGACAAATGTCCTGAAGGCACATACACCCACCCTCACAGTTTTCCAAAAGAGCATGAACTATTCATACCTTCCACTTATCTCATTATATGGGATTTACAAAGAATAGGATTATTATTTTTTGCACCTTGTCATTGACTATGGCAAAAGGTGAAAGAAGTTTCAGCAAACCAGTGCTTATCATAAACTGCAGGCATTCTGCTTTGGAGGAAGAGTGGTTAAGCTGTGGCTGTTAAGCCACAGTGAGCTATATACATGCAAGAGAAATTCACGTTGGCTAGATGATTCATAATTTAATAATGAAAAGGACAAGAAAAAATGCTTTCAAATTAACTGCTGTATTTATAAGATATTGAAAATGCAGCCACACTGTTCAATTAGAATTTTGGAAGGTTTTATTTCATAATGGGAGTATGGAATATGATTGTGTTTTGGGAATGAGAGAAGTTCTGAATTACAGGTATGTAACTCTTCGTCTATGATTCCCGTTGGGTCTTGGTTCAGAGCCACCAGAGTAACAGAATAATATTCAGAACTGAATGTATTGGGTCAAACTAAATATCCAAGGCAAGGATGTTGGAGCAGTGGCCCTCCAGATGTTGTTGGCCTTCATCTCCCGGCATCTGTCTCCATTGGCTACACTAACTAGGGCTTATGGGAATTGCTGTCCAATATCAACTGGAGGACCACACGCCTCTCCCCATCCCGAATTTGGGGAGACATATGTTCCTCACTGCAGAAAGATGAATTGGACAGCCTTATTTAAAGAGGAAAGATTATTAGGAGCAGCCACAGCAGCTTTATTACAAACAATGGAACAGAAATAGGTATATAAGACAACACTGTATTGGAGAGGGAGGAAAAGAACAGTTAAAAATGAATGCTTAGAAAAGCTCATCTAAAAAATTATTGTCTCTCTCAAAGACCTAAAGGCTTCCCTGGGTAAGGTATTCCATAATAATTGGGGCAATAATGAATATTGAAATGCATAAGTAAAGTGCAATAGTATCGGCCTCTGAACAGAAGTTTTTGTAAAGTAACTAGAAGTACTTCTTGGCAAGCCACATTTAACCAATATTTCTCTTCAAGGTCTTTCCTGTCTCTCTAGAAACAGCAAAATGGATCAGCCTAGGAAACAACTGAGCCTCTGAGAACCCCAATGTGCAATAATTACACATTTAATTAAACACACATGTTTGTTGGACTCACAAAGTCCTAGACCACCGTGTCAGGTTCCAGCTAATAAAACTGAACTGCTAGGGCTTAATTGATACCATTTATCTGTACTCTTATTGTTGGAGGAACCATTCAATACTTGCTCTTTTTAGTATTGCTGTGCTTCAAGGATTTTCTTTCTTTCTTTTTTAAAAAAAGAATCACAAACCTTTTATAACGATTTATTTGTCTTGATACTGTTGTTACTCTATGCGACTTCTCATTTCCCTTTTCTTCTCCTAGGGAAAAATACTACAAAAAGGTATATAACTATGGAAACTATGAAATATATTATTCTAGGCTGGGGCATAAAGTTCAATGTACTCACATGCACAATGAACACGATAGTATTCGGTGTCACCTTAGAATGTATGTTTGCCATTTTAATGCATGTTTCTGGAAATCCAACTCATTTTCCCTACCCCCAGCACCCCATTTCTTCCATTTTTAACCTGGAGGTTTCCTTTACAGTGGCCCTACTTATAAGAAATAATCATAGGAAGAGAATACAGTTTACTGAAACATTTGTGAAGCATTTCCTTGCCTAGTTTTGGGCACAGATTAGACTCCTTTCATGTTCTGGAACCTGCACATTATTCAACAGTTGTGGGTGGGTGTGCAAAAATACACACATTTGAAATTTGTTCATAGAAAAATGTGCACATTTTGCAATTATGGGCAAAAACACAGTCAGAGACATGATTGAATAATTGGGGAGGATGCATGCCAGCAATGCATACTACATTTTTTAAAAGGGGGGATTAATTTTATCAGTTTTTTTTTAAAAAAAAAACCATGGATAGAAGCAGGCATGGACCAGACATGGAGATGGGAAGAAAGGAAATTTACCCCACGAAGTAGCCTCAAAGCCTCTCCCAACAAGAACAGGAAGGCTCTATCCATAAATTCTGTTTATATTGTTTATATAAGTGACAATTTAAACAATATGTATGTGACCTTAAATTATTTTGCAATCAACATGAGAGTCAGCATGGTATAGTGATTTGAGCATTGGCCTAGGACTCTGGAGAACTGGATTCAAATTTGTGCTCAGCCATGGAAACCCACTGGGTGAAGTTGGCAAGTCACACTCTCTCTGCCTCAGGGGAAGACAAAGGCTAAAGCCTTTCTGAACATATCTTGCCAAGAAAACAAATGATAGGTGAGTTCAGAACTAGAGATTTGGGTTAAAATCCCCTAAGCCAAAGTTGTAACTTTGTCTTGGGAACAAAGTAAGTTTTTTTCTTGCTATGTTACAGACATGTGGGGAGAAGAGACTTATCCATTCCATGCATGGTTGTAATCAACTCTCTTAAATGTCATGGCTATTTCCTCACTGTCATGGCAGGTAGCCTTAGGCAGGAGTGGGAACCCTGTAGCCTTCCCAATGTTGTTGGACTGCAATTGCCATCAACATAATAGTCTTCATAGGCAATGGTGAGGAATGCATTCCAGGAATATTGTGAAGGCCACATGATTCCCACCCCTGCCATAGTGGGATAGGGCCCCTCCTAGTTAGGACAAATATAGGGTCAGCCATTGGGGAGATTAAGACAATGACCTCAAGTGACAAATGAGGGCAGTAACAGCAGTCCTGACCATTTCTTTGGAGCCCGTGGATATTTTTTCTTCTGTCTAAGGACCAAGCTGTGTGTACCACATGACTTGTCCTGAACCCCCTGAAATAGCCTGCTTCCCTTAAATTTGGTGGAAACTGCAGTCCCATTACCAATGTTGAAGTAAAGTTCAATTATCAGTCCAGTTATTCATTATTGTGAATCGGAATGGAGTGGGGGAGTTGCTTGTCTTTTTCCTCAGACAACAACATATCCTTAGAAGGAAGGAATAATTTCATGTAATGTAGAATGGTACCTTCGTCAGTAGAATTTAAATGGTATAGAACTTTCAGTCATGAACAGCCAAGTTAAAGATGAATCAAAGATAAAAAGGGTGGTTTTTTTTAAAAAAAATTAGCTAATTGTATATAATCTGTTCTTCTTTTGATGATACTTGGCCTAAGAGAGGCTACATCAGCTGATACTCTTGTCCAAACCTTTGTTTTTCCCCACTGCCTTATTTAGCAAACACTATGTTCTACATGCATTTAATAGAAAAATATATGAACACCAAGGCTGAATTCTATCATTACCTGAGAGAGTACCACTGAATTCAAAGGAGAAGGCTTCTAGATAAATATGTGTAGGGTTGTTCTGTAAAAAAAAAAAAAGGAAAAAAAAGAGAAACAGGTGATTATTTTCTGCCATAACATTTATATTTCTAACACCCATGAGTGTAATCAGAAAACAGTCCAGGTTCTACAGTGAGTCCCTTTTTGAGACAGAAATGAATTATTGCTCTGTACCCACCAAAATACTACTTGTGCATTTGTGCAGCTATCAGACATTTTGCCTCCCCACTAGATGAGTGTTATCGAAAAGTTTCTAAGACTTTACTATTGAGCTGTAAAGCTCCAGGAAGAATCTAGTCATATGAAGTGATTATCTCTCATGTTTCTGGACATTCTAAAGATATGCTCCATTTTCTTAATAGTACTTATACTTTCTTTTCGATGTGATGCTTTGGAATAACAGCTTGCACTTATAATCAGTACAATTTATCACCTATCCCCCAAAGTACCTTGCCGTTGAAATGCCTGACATATATATTAGGTGTGGCGGATTTAGCAAAAATTGAATTATAAATTGCCTTGCCAGCTTTGCCTCTGGAAATAATGAAAAACTAAAGCTACAGAAAAGTTCTGTTGAAGGATTTATTTTAAGTGGCTACAGCAAAAGAACAACACAATCTGCATTTATCAAATCCTATTCTTGCTTGAACAGAAAGGATTTTAAACTCTGTAAAAAGGATTCTGTATTGGAGAAGCTCAAGTGAGGATCACTTCAGTGTGCTTAAAAATCATTTGAATGAAAGAAATCATCTGTAACAAAAAGCTATTTGTGTTCTTGCTGTGTTCATAGAGGTGAGTGGATGCTTGCAATTGACCACCACCATCTACCGCATAGGTCCTATTGAAATAAAAGGGAGTTGCTCAAAAGCAAATAGAAGCATAGTAAGACTGGGCCATTGATGGAAAAGATACTGTGTGCAGTATCTACATCTTTTGATGGACATGAAATTACATATATTGGCAAACTACATATATTGGCTAATATATAGTTAATCAGGATTCATCCCAGTAAGGCTTTTAAGATCAACTATAAAAGACTAAATTTTATATTGATTGACAGCCATGCCACAAGCACATTTATATTTGGGAGGGAAAGTCCTTATTTCTACCTATGTATTTCTCTTTAAATAGACTCACATGATCTTGATTTTGGTGAAAATGATTTTTTCTTAAAAGCCTAGCAGTTGATGATGTTTTTCCAAAGTGTCACCCACACTTCATCCAAAATAAAATTCACATTCATTACTCATTGTCTTAATTAATGCATTTTAGGTAAAGATTTTGAAGAGTCTAGACCATAAACTTTAAGGGTTTGTTTTGAAATAGAAAATCTCAATGATGTATGTGATTTCCAGCTTGTATTGGGGCAACAATGGGTATTAAAACTATTTTATACACCAAGTCATGTATATCCATGAATTTGGTGGTCAGATATGTAATGGAAATTTTTGCAAAAATATAGTTTATCACAATATGTTTATTATAACAGATGCCTTTTGGTAAGTTCCCTCTTTTAATAAGATATTAGGATGTCCTGGTTTATAAGAATTTAGATTATTTTAGATGTAAGATCAAACCAGACTGCAAATTCAAAAGATACTACTTATAAAGGATGGAAAGTATGGAATGGAACCTCCTCTAGAAACTCCTCTATTTATGCCTTAAATGTTGGTTTTCTACAGTATTTGCTTGTTATGGCAACAAAAGGTGTGATAATTTTGTTTGGTGCTTGGTTTTAAGTGGTCTGACCTAAATCACATTTCCCAGAAGAATACACAGGTTAGAACACAGTTATCCTTATGATTGCTCTCTTCTCTGAATTTTGGATCAAAAAATCTCTTAGAAAAACAATGTGCATGTTGAAGAAAGTTGCACATGAAACTGCATGTTAGGGAAAATTCAACACAAATGCATATATTAATGCAATTTTTGTGACTTTTTTTAAAAATTGCAGACTCAGAGAAATGGGGCAGAACAGACTTATGACTGAATTTGTAATGGAAAGAAACTGACTTATTTGTCTATCCTGGGGTTAAGACTCATGGAATAACATCCCAACATTCAAATATTTTCTTTAGAAATGTTCTGTGTTCCTATGCTACATCACATCACCACAAGATTTAACTACTGTAACAGTTCTATCTAGCGTGTCCCTGCATCTTCAGCAAACACCTTATCTCAACAATTTTCTCATTTCCTTTCCCTTGGCTCAGTATTTTTAGCAGCAAATAGCTGAATGAAAAAGCTAAGACAAGGAATGCAAATTTAAAACATACCATAAGTATAGCCACTTGGCACAGTTAGAGAAGTTTAATGCCACTTTAACTGTCCTGGCTCCATCCTACAGATTACTAGGAATTGTAGCTTGGTGAAGGCTTTACATTGTTTGCCAAAGTTCTAGTGCACGCTCCTGAAATACAATATTAAAGCTCTCCAGCAGAGAAGTCTGAATATATCACCAAACTACAACTCTCATGATACCATATGTGAAGGGCTAAACCTTGGCTCACTCCCCTGGACTCCAGATTAGCTTCCCTGTAGAGATAATCCTGAGTAGCCTCACTCCAGGATGCTCCCTACAGATCCCCAAAAAGCAATATTGCTGCCACCACCCACTGAGTACAGACTGGAGGTTCTTTCCCCTTGGGACCCCTCCCTTTCTCAAGCATAGTGCAGTGGGAAACTGTGCATAGTCTCTGATAACTAGTGGAACTCCTTGCCACTATAGAATCAACTAACTCCTTCCTCTTAACCCCAGAGAAAGACTCAAAGTAGCATGATCAAGAGATAGGCACATGTAGGCATCAAGGATAGGAAGATTAATACGTTTACTTCATTCAGGTGAGTTCAGTCATGCAATCTCACATGAAGCAGGATTCTCCCATACCTCAGGCAGGTGTGAAGTTATAGGAATCACAGAGTATTAAAATCAAAGCATTCAACTATTCAAAGTTACATTCAGTTACTAATTTAACTACATCCAACCAAAGTAAAGAAATTAAAAGAAATTCCCTAATGCAACTAAATGAGCCCTAATTCTTACTCAATACTTGTAGTTGTTGCCTTCAGATGGTATCCAGGCAAGCTGGGAGCCAAGCCAGATGTGGGGGGGGGGCTTTACTCTACCAGCCATACTTAAGTCATCAAATCCACATTGTCTCAGTTGTTCTTCTAAAATGACTGCACACAAAAGCAGTTATAACTTAGTCAGAGTTCCTGGGTCTAGAGCTGTGATTGGCCATTCCAGGTTGGGTGGTGTGATGTCCTTGATGTCATCTCATTAGCTTCTGTGGAGGCAGTGTTTTAAACCCTCCCTTCCAAGAATGATGGCAATTGCAATTAACCTTGAGGCAGCATGATGGGACTCCATCATGACACTGTAGGATGGAGCTGTAACAGTTAAAGTGGTGTAAAACTGCTGCACTGTGTAGTATGGATACACTCCAGATCATATGGGGCTAAATCCAACATTCTAGTAGTTGAGCTTTTAGAACTTGCATTTCCTTCTGCAGCTCTCCGTACCATCTGAAGATTTGCTCCAGAGAGTTTCAAAGCCTTGCATGGACAGTTTTATGGGCACACAGAATGGATATCATTCCCCACCCAGTTCTACATGAGTCTTAATAACCTGCCAGTGGAGGTCCACCTCTGGATCCTACCCACCTCTTTGTACTTTAAAAAAACTACTTGAAATAATGATAACTGCTTATCTGCTTATGGCAATGCTGTTTGGTTTTTCTTTTAGTATTCATGTATCATGCAGCAGCATACAATTTTTATACAAGTCACCTGTAAAACAATTTCTTCCAATAGCATGATTTTATTCATTTATTTATTAAAATACTTATATCACACCCTACATTTCAAGTTCTTGGAGAAGCATATAGATGAAATCAATTTAAAACAACTGGGAACAATTGAAATATTTTAAACTGTAAGAAATGATTTGAGTCTAGAAACATTTAACCATTTAAATTAAAACTGTTTAAAACCATCTACCTCTATAGGTAACGGCTACAAAAATTAGAACCACCTCCCTATAGAGATGTGGGATATTAGACACCAAAGGCTATGATAAAAAGCCATGTTTTGCTTTGACACGGGATTGAAGTCAGTACCAGTGCCAGCATATCAGTGCCAATTGGGTCTCTAAGGATATTATCAAATGCTTCAAAAGTGGTATTACAGCAATGCCAAAAGATCGCAAAAGAGTTCCCTTACCATATGATGTCGTCTCCCACTGTTATGCACCCGTTCTGCCAGCGCTGCTTTTTATTGAAGGGAGAAGCCATCAACAGATCCCCCATTCCATTTGTGTTCTGGATTTGCCTGTGTGCAACAAGGTGCCCCATTTCACTGGCAAGACCCAAGCATCAATGGGAGGTCCCTGCCAGAACACTTCCAGGTGAGATCAGAACATCCAGGTAAGTGACACACTTTTTATAACCCTCCCCAGGTTACTTGAACATTTTAAAATGTGTTTTTGTGCTTGCTGTCACTTTTTTTGGTTCTTTTTTTTTCTTTTTGAAATTCCCATGCTCGCGTCTTCTTGCAAGATTCTGTGGGATTCCAAGCCAGGAAGTGAATGGAGCTCCATTCACTCCTGGGCTACCAGAATGACATTAGAGAAGGTAACTGTGGTGGAGAGGGTGATTGTTGTGGGTCAGGGACAGACAGAAGCGGGAGTGGAGATTGTGGGACAGGAACACTTTTTGCGTTCCTGTCTGATAATCTCCTAAGAGGAAGGCATTCCAGAATTGGGGTGCCACGGAAGAGAAGCCCTATCCTTCATCTTCCCACAGTGTATTATCAACACTGGTGGAGGGGTGAAAGAGGATGATCCCTCTAGGAGGCCTCAGTTCTTGATCAGGAGTATATAGGGAGAGTCTCTGCTTCAAGTACAATAGGACCCCTGTATCCACTGATTCATTATCCACTGATTCAATTATCCATGGGACACAAAACAGCATACATACCATAGAGTCTTCCTAGAGACTGTGTCCTCTCTAGTCATTTTCTAGGTCCTCCAAGGCAACTCTATGGTATTTTAAACTGGAAGTCCTATTATTTTCAAAGGTGTTCGCTATTATCCACGGTTTTCAGTATCCATGACGCCCCCAGAACCAATAGCCAGCAGATAAGGGGGTCCTACTGTACTGAGTTCCTATGTAGTTTAGAACATTAGTATCTACTTGATCCCATATATACCTTGAAGCCAGTTTCATACCAACACAAGCAGAACCCAGAGAAAATCTCATCAGAAAATAAACCAAGCCTGCTCCAGCTTACTGTTCATAATAAACTAGTTCATTGGTAGAATTAAAACTGCCACTTTGACCAAGGAGGAGAAAAATGCAAATTAAAGACTGCACTGACAGGGGTTGCTTTTCATAAGACAAAGCTTCTTTCACAAATGGGGTAGAAACAAACCCATCAACTGTTGGGTCACCGTAACAAGTCTATCACCACAAAAACCTTGAGTTCTCCCAGTTAAAGAGAATACTTAAATCCTAGCCAGAAGATTTGTCAGGTTTCTTGGCGAGTAATTTCACAAAACCCTAATAAACCACAGAACACAGGTTACTTCAGTGAAAATTCTGACAGGTCCTTAACTAGAGTGGTGTGAACAGCCCTGCTGTAATAAGGAGTAATTTAAAGGCTGTGGGCTAGTCAGCTATTAGTGCTAGTAAACAAGTGACCCTGATGGGATTTCAAATTAGAGCTTTAAGGGAATCATTTGATATTTAACTCTGCTCTTTTTACACCTAACACAAATGGCAACTTTACATTGCAAGGTAACACTGTATTGCTATTCACTTTTCAGAGAAGCACTAGACTTTGAAAACAGATTATATTCTCATTAAGTATAAAATCTATTCAATTTTTGCTCATGCAATCATTTAGAGTTCTTTGACTACTAACTGCATACAATTATCCTTCAAGCAAAGGCAAATTATATACCTACTGGTGGTATTCTAGCTCTGGATTTCTTGCATTGAACAGGAAGTTGCGTGCATGGGGTGGAGTGTGGTGTGGTGTGGGTCTAATATACCCTCTTTGTGCTTCCTTTTGACTTGGGACTTGTGTACACTGAAAAGCATTGGGCTATCAACTGATTCCAGGTATTAAGACTGGACACAGGTGAGAAAATTCAAATCTCATTTAAGTGATGAAATGGTTCTGGACTAGTCCCCCCCCACCACCTTTCTCCCCCAAACTATTCTACCTCACATAGTTGTTAGCTGAAAATAAATGGGGAAAAGAGACCATGTACACCCTAGCTTCTTGGAAGGAATAAATAAACCACACTGTCATTATACATGAGCTACACTGGTAGATATATCCAGGGCTCATGCATGATGCTCTTTATCTGTAATCCAGAAACCTGTTCAATCAGGACAGGCAGTTTCTTAAAGTCTAGAGCCCGATTGGATTTAACTTTCAAACTTGACTGGGAACTGTAAGATTCTTGGCCCCACTGGACCCACCAGAAGCCTACACAAATCCCAAAATATTTTTTTGGGGGGAAAAACATATTTCAGTCCATTTTTCCTTCCTGGCCAAATACTGATTCAACTTGAAGAAGAGTTTGTCCCTTAAACACTGTCTTGGAGTAGCCTCCACCCTGAAACGGGGAAAAAAAACCACCACAACAGTTGGCCACAACATCCCTTCTGGACACCTCTGGGACTCGCCAAGTTTCAGAGGACACTAAAATTACCTTCCAACCTATGGAACATGCCCACCCCTGATCAAACAGATACTAGTTTCTGCTAGAAGACAGTTGAGGAACTGGTGGTCTTCTAGATGTTGTTGAAATCCAGGTCCCATTATTCCTAGCTAGCTAGATCAACAGTAAGGTGCAATGTGAGTAGCAGTTCATCAATATCTGAATGGCTAAAGTCCCCATCCTTGTATTTGAGATTTATGGCCCTATCGCACCACACCATTATAGCACTATATTCCACTTTAACAGCCATGGCATCATTTTGTAGAATTTTGAGGTTTGTAGTTTAGTGAGGCCTAAGAGCTCTCTGGCTGGGAATTCTAAATGTCCTTTCCTAAACTGCAAATCCCATGGTATTGCCATGTCTGATAGGACTCGTCATAGGAAATTTCTTCGTTCCTATAGAGAGGCAATACATGCAGCGAGGAAATCCTTCTCTTCTGCACGTATTGCGTCTGCAGAGTCTCGCCCATCAGAGCTGTTTAGGGTGGTGAGGGAACTGACACAGGTTCCACCTGTGCAGAACTCATTACTAAACCTGACAATGGCCTGCTGTGATGCATTTAACAACTTCTTTGCAGATAAAATCTCTCAGATAAGAGACAATTTGGATGCCAGGGTTGGAGCAGATTCGATTGATGAGGTGTCCAGTAACTCCTTTGATGAGGTTATACTGGATCAGTTTCAATCTGTAAGTACCAATGATGTGGACAAGCTCCTTGGTAGAGTGAAGACTACCTGCCCTCTTGACCCTTGCCCTTCGTGGCTTGCCTACCCAAATCCAGGGGGGGGTGATGCCTTGAGGATGTTCCTCAGGGACATCATCAACTCATCCCTTAGGGAAGGTCATGTTCCATCTTGCTAAAGGAAGCAGCGGTTAGACCGCTCCTAAAAAGATCTTCCCTTGACCCTCTGGATATGAAGAAGTACAGGCCAGTCTCCTTATTACCTTTTTTGAGCAAGATGATCAAGAGGGCAGTTGCTCTTCAACTCCAAGCTGTCTGGGAAGAAACCGATTATCTAGATCCATTTCAAACTGGCTTTAGGACGGGATTTGGAGTTGAGGTGGCCATGGTTGCCTTAGCTGATGACCTTCGCCTGAACATTGACAGAGTTAATGCAACCCTGTTGGTGTTACTGGATCTCTCAGCAGCTTTTGATACATTAGATCATGACATCCTCTTGGATTGCCTAAGAAGGTTAGGAATCAGAGGCACTGCATTGCAGTGGTTCCACTTCTTCCTCTCAGGTAGATTCCAGAGGGTGATGCTCGGGGACAGTTGCTCTACAAGGAAAGAACTTAATTGTAGCATCCCACAAGGCGCCATCCTGTCCCCGATGCTATTCAACATATACAGTTGTCCCTTCACATTCACTGGGGCTTGGTTCCAGGACCCCCCATGAATACCAAAATCCGTGAATACTCAAGTTCCATTATATGCAATGGCATAGCAAAATAGTGTCCCTTATATAAGATGGCAAAATCAAGGTTTGCTTTTTCGATTATTATTTTTCAAAGAATATTTTCAAGCCATGAATACTTAAATCCGTGAATGCCAAATCAGTGAATATGGAGGGGCAACTGTATATGAAGCCACTGGGAGAGATCATCTTGATCAGTATGCTGATGCCCAGATATATTTCTCCATGTCTCAGTCTTCGCCTCTGACTTCAGATGGTGTCTCTTCTCTAAATGATTATCTTAGGGCAGCAATGGACTGGATGAGGAAAAACAGATTGAAGCTGAATCCAGACAAAATGGAGGTTCTCACAGTAGCAGCCCCGAACCCAGGTACTAGGATACAGCCTCCAGTTCTGGATGGAGTTACACTCTCCTCCAGGGACTGTGTTCACAGTTTGGGGATGCTTGTGGACTCGTCGCTCCAGATGACAAATCAAGTAAATGCGACAGTCAGGAAAAAGCTTTGGCTGATCTGCCAGCTGTGCCCTTTCCTGGAAGTCAGGGACCTTGAGACCATGGTACATGCTCTGGTAACCTCCCATCTTGATTTCTGTAATGCACTCTACATGGGGCTACCCTCGTGCTTGGTCCGGAAACTTCAACTAGTTCAAAATATGGCAGCCAGACTTGGGTACATCTAGAAGAAACCATATAACACCGATCTTAAGATCACTTCACTGGCTGCCCATTAGTTTCTGGGCCAGTACAAGGTGTTGGTTATCACATTTAAAGCCCTAAATGGCTTGGGTCCAACCTATCTTCGGGACTGCCTCCTTCCATATAATCCTCCCCGTGCACTTGAGTCCTCTGGGAGGAATCTGCTGCAACCTTTAAAAACTAGGCTTTCCTCAGCCTCCCAGAGGATCTTTTCCGCTATTGCTCCCAGATTATGGAACAGCCTGCCGGACGAGATCCAGCACATTACCACCCTACATAGCTTTTTAAAAGCTCTTAAGACGGGTCTCTTCTGGCAAGACTTTCCTGAATAGATACCCAGCCATCAGAGAGAAAAAGTCTTATTAGTCCGATCCCTATCCAGCTATTTTATTGTGCTGTTTTTAGTAATTATTAAGTATGTTTTAAATGCTTAATTATTTAATTGTATTTTAAGGGGTGGGTGGGATGGAGGGGTTTGTATGTATAGTTTAATGCTGTAAGCTGCCCCGATTATTATTATTATGGCAATTAAAGTGGAATATAGTGCTGTAACAGTATAGTCTGATAGGGCCCTTTGACTGTGGTCCTGTAGACACTTACTCATCAGTATGACCCATTGAACTCAGAACAGCCACAGGCACATACTGTAGTCTGGCATTTCTGTCTTCAGTCTAGCAGTAGTGATCCAACGTAAACCACAATGATGTGTTGCAGCCTAAGAAATCATGCTAGAGCTATGGGCAAACTACCCTAGCAGAAACAGGGCTGTTCCCAAATCACTTAATGCACACCTGGTGCTAAGCCAATTTAGTTCCACTTAAATGTGTGGGGGAAGTGGAGTGTTTCAATATTACAGTTCATAAATTAGCTAAACCTAGAAAATTTGGTTCAGTCCTCAAGACTTCAAGGGTGCTAAACTAATTTAAGTACAAATATGCTGCCTTGAGTCATTTGTGGGCTGCAAGCTTACAAAAGATTTGTGTGTACACAGGTAATCAAAGTTAGCCTGTCATCTTAATCCAGCAATCTATTCCAGGTGCAGAAGCTCTGAAGCGCAACCAGAGCTCCTCTCTGCACCTTACAACAGCTTTCCCACTCAGTTTACTGAGGGGAACTCTTCTGTTTGTATGGTCTCTTGGCATACATAGATCTATTCCCTCTACAGGAATGAATGGAACAACCTAAGCCACTGGAAGTAATTTGCATCTAAGTGAATGGGGATCTCTGAGTTGGATCACCTCTCCATTGGTATTTTGCATATTTTGTGTGCAGTTACTTCAGGATTTAAAATGTGAAAAGGTTTTGATATTTTTTTTTAAAAAAGCTAACAAAAATGTTTGTATGTTAAGCAACATGGCTTTGGCAGTACCTTTCATCCTTATTGTCATTAACAGCATCTTATTTATTTAGTGTTAATTGTTCTCCAGTCCTTTAAGGGCAGTGAGTTCCCAGGAGTTTAAACCACATAATAATCTGTTCATACCACAGGACTCACAGAGAGCTCCTCCACACCAAGGTCACCATTATGCCATACAGTACAAATGGTCAGGTTAACAGCGTGTTCTGAAGAATATGTTGGAACAGATACCAGTCGGGATAACCCGTGTTTATCAAGGAGAATGTGAAGAACTGAGTCTAATAAGGCAGTTTCAGCATGGATGTTTAAGTCCCACACTACAACAAGCCAAGGAGACCCCAAGCACCTCTCCTAAGACCAGCCCAGGTAGCCCAGAAAAGGAGACTGTTGAGCAATTGAGTAGGCTGTACAAAAGACCATTCTGTCTTGGGCACCCAGTTTCAGGTACACACAGTCAAACTCTGCAGATTGAAGGACAGTGAACCTGGTGAGAAGGATGGAATCATGACAGACCAGCACAATTCTACCTCCCCATTTCTCAGGTCTCACCTGCTGCCAAACCCTAGTGGCCAAAGCTGAGAGAGATTAATCAGCCACCTTTCTAATACAATTCAGATTAGCATGCCCCTCCATGATCAAGTCCTGGATAGCTGCTGTTTTTCCATCTATCCACACTTCTACTAATTCCATTCTTGTACTGATAGTACCCAGAGCAGCATTTAATATAAGACATCCCAGCATCATGACACTGCCACAGGGGAAAGCCTCATGTGCAAACTTCCCTATAGATGTGGTTGAACATTTTTGCCCAATGGACAACATTTGCATTCAGTTTAAGGTTATGGAAGTGGATGTACACATGTAGTGCTATTGCACATGCAGATGTGCATTCTCAGCTGATACACCTCCATCTGCCCCTTGCTGAAACCGGCAGTTGTTTGGCACTGCTTTGGATACATATTTGGCTGTGTATCAAGTTGTGCATTCCAGTTATGCATTTATTTGCCCAATGTTGCTCTTCAACACAAGGTTCTTGCAGCACAATCACTATATACCTCTGCATGTGGCTACATGATCCTGATGTAGGATCTCGGCAAGTACAGCAAGTCATTTTTAAACCTAGTACAAAATACCAACAACACCTAAATAAGCCTAGGACTTGTCTACACAAGCCTAATAAAGCATTTTGGGGCCATCTGTGCAGACAACTCTGGGCCAGACCCCTGAATCTGGACCAAACAATCCTCATGACATTTGGCTAGCTCATTCCCCCAAACAGTGTAACCCCCTCCGCACAAAAAACACATTTAAAAACTCCCGGTTTACTCTGGCTCTTCCAGGAAAATCCAGAGCACTCAACGGCAATAACAGGCAACTGTCCTCATATGCGTCCTGCTGTATTGGCTGGCACCACCGCTGCTGGCACGCATCACATCCTCTGAGGTCCCAACAAGGCCCCCAGTATGTGATCAACACTGGGCACCTCGTTTCTGGCCTCGGGGAGCATGCCGTGCACTTGCAGTGGCACTGGCACCAAGCAATGCAGAAGGATGCATGTGAAGATAACTGTCTATTCTCAGCGTGGAATGCTCTGGTAATGAGAGGAATCTGGGGCAGCTCAGGGTCCAGAATACTCTGGACTGTCCCCAGGTTATCTCGGCCAGTGTAGATGAGCCCCTAGTGACAGCAGGAATGAAATATATTATACATTTTAAAGCTAACAACAACAGAACTAAGATGTTCCACATTAAGCACTCACCCAGATAAAAGTACCCTCCGCTTCTGGCAAAAGGCACACACAAAAAGAGAGCACAAGCAGTTTCAGATGACAAGATATTCCAGCGTCATGGCCTTGACACAAGGAAGACACCATCTTTTATGCAGATCTTCAGGAGATCCAGAGCCTTTGGCTCTTATAGTCATTCCCATGTAGGCATCTATGGGAACAAGAAATCCCCATGGCATTCTGATCTTATGCAATTTAGAACTGTAAAGGTTAGAATCTGCTCTTTAAATCGAGCTTACCAGCAAAGAGAGTCAATGGAATTGACACAAGATTTGCTCTAACAAGATTTGCTGTGACCTATAATGCTAAATGGTCATTTCTCCCCCTCCCCAAGTATATTTGCTAGTGTATATACTCAGTAACTCAAGTAAATATTTTTAAAGCATTTTGATGCACCTGGTGTTTTGATTTGGGATTAGCTTAAGGAGTTTGGTTTACACAGAAGCCACCAATACTGAAAGAGAATGACGATGGTTGCATTAAGATGGTCAAGTTTAATATTAACTCACAGTCCTTCTGCAATGGGACAAACAATGATTGTAAGATGCAAGTTCTATGCTTTGGAGGCTTTTACGGTGTTTAATTTATCAAAGGAAATAATTAGCACACTTTGTGGCAGTCAGTGATGGAATTTATTCATTTGGAAGGCATTGGTTTCCTGTCATTAAAACTACATCATGTCCTTCCTTTTCTATTAAACTTGAACTGAGGGCAGTCAGAAGTCACTAAAAGGAAATGAAGAGATTTTTGGCAGAGTTCTTTTGCAGTGATTTAATGCTGCTAAAAGATAGCAACCCTATAATGCATGCCAACAAATGTATTTTAAATGACCAACTTTCTAATTAGTGTATTGTTTCTTTTATTTTTTGCTTTTTTGTAGACTAATTCTGATCTGCAAAATCACTGAACATAAACTTTGCATTGGATTGAATAATCCTTTGTCTAAGATCATTCTTAAATATAATTAGTTTCATTTGTGTCTGTATGTGTTCTATACTACAAAGAATAATACATTGGTGTATGTTATATTCTCTGGTCTTTTGGGGGGATCATGTATTACATATTTAAGAATATTTCTGGTAAAGCCAGAATTTCTAGGAATATTACCAAGTTGTAGCCTCTAATGAAAAATACCATCTCCTTTGTTTTATATTTCAACCACAAGTATAAGCCAGATTGGGGGAGTTTCAGGTATCTTTCGTCTTTCCTTTTTTCCCCTCTTAAACATGAGGTTTGCATAACCAGTGTGGTTGTGATGTTCTGGCTGATGTTATTAAATGTCTACTAGGGGAAATAAGGTAAATTATTGTTAAGTATTGTATGTATAACATGGAATGTTGGAGGTAATTGGTGACTGGCTGTAGATCTGAATATGATTTGAAAAGGTAAGTGAGTTAGTTCAGGAAACATATTTGGGGTAGCCATGTTGGTTGTGCAGCAAAATACAACAAAATCCCAAATCCACAACAGTGATACCTTTATTGGGTCAACTAAAAAGCAGAAAATATATCATGTAAGCTTTTGAAGCTTCCCTGGCAAAGATGTTAAAAAATCATCCAGGAGAATAACAGTGACAATGTTAGAGTCATAGGCCTGTATTTTGTGTCAGGTGTTACTTCTTTTGTCAGTTAAGATGTCTGGAATATTAATGCAAGCAGAGGTCACCCCCCTCTTGGCCACGTGGGAATCAGGGACAAAGGGTAGTAAAAGATAGGCAATAAAATTGCAAATCTATTAGCAGCAGCAAAGTAACTTCTCTTGAGATCCAGGCTATCTCTGTTCTTTGTGAGGCTAACTCTGTATTAGAACTTCCAGTTGGACTGCAATTGGTAAGATTTACCTATACAGAACCTAGAGGTTTTTCCAGATGTGACAGTACAGAGATTTCTTGAGAAATGCAATGTTCTCTGCCTAAGCAAGGGGCAGTTAGCCTTGTATGAGTCTCAAACCTGGGATATCCCATCATGAAAAGGAGAAGGGTTTTTATGGAAAGAGAGAGGTAATTCAGCTCTTCTGATAGTGGTACTGTTGTGGAATGCAGCAAACAGCAGAAAGTTAGAATGATGACTACCAAATGACAGGAAGTACCAGTCTATTGGGAATAGGCCCATATGGGGACAACATTTCAGAACTAGGAAGAGGCCAATGAGAATACAGGTCTGAGTGTCCTTGTTATTCTCTCCTGTATGAAAGGCATTATTGAAATGATGTCTTCATCTCCAGACTGTGATAGTCATCAGGAAGAAGTTTGTCTCTTACAGATGCACTTCTGGACCAGGGTAAATAACAAATAACTTTCCCCTATGAGTGTTCAGTCAACTGTTGTAGGACTTCAAGGGATGCTTTCTTGGCTTTCCCACAAACAACTAAACATTATCCAGTAATATCATGAAAGCAGCTTTCTCTGTTCCATCCTCTGGAACACTTTCCCTTGCATGGTTACAGTGGTAGATACTATAGTAAGTGTTAAATGCCTGCTGAAAATGTATCTCTTTATAGAGGTATTCCCTGGACAGTAGTTATTATTACCAGAAGTGACCAGTGGTTGCATTGTTTGGGAGCAATAAATCCATCCTGGGTTTTCCAGGTATTTGTCCAGGTTTTATGGGATCTATCCAGGGCGTTGAGCCCTATTCCCCCAATTATTTCAGTACCTTGGATAGCTCCTGTAAAACCTAGAGTATCTCAGGGTGCTGTGGGACCATCTTCTCAGGACATTTCCCCTCTTTTCTGTAGCATACCACTATCAACTATAGCATTGGCGACCTTTTTCTAATGTGGGGGTGGACCTATTTGGGCTCACTCTATGCTATCTTTACCCTAGGTTGGCAGTCCAAAAACCATGCCTTCCCTTCTCCCTCTTATCCCATCCCCAAGCAACAAGCACTTTTCATTTATGAACAAGTTGGCATTTATGACCATGGTTGGCATCCTGTTGGAGACATATACTGTTGTCAGTTCCCCTATGAAAGCAGTTGGCCTTTATTTATTTACAGTATTTGCTGATGCATGATAGCTCTGTTCAGCTCAAGGCTGCAAAAGCAGAACTATGAATATATCACCAATCTGTTTGGTTGTGCATTGTGCTTATGCACATTACACATTAATGAAAAATGTGTATTCAGTTGCATATTGCCACAATTACCTAATGAAATGGGATAGTGCAACACTATAGGAAGACTGTGCATCTGAAAAAGATCTATATTGGTAAAGTTGTTTTGAAGGAAGGATTTTATCACCCTACACAAGCTGCTAATGAGATTCTGTCCTCATTAAATGCACAGAAATACCAGAAAATGAGCTATCTCACAGGACAGCTCAAAATAATAATCAGTACTTTTTGGTATCTGTTCATGATATATAGGAAGCTTAAGGCTGCTATACTGCCATGTAAGAAATGATGGAAGAAAAAATATGTACCCCTGTGTTTAAACACCAATCTCATACTTTGAACAAAGTAATAATGTGGATTTGTATTTTCAGAAAAAGTGAAGCTGTTTATTTTTTACCTCTAGAGAGCACCTCTAGAAAGTCCACAATTGGGTCTTGAAAGCAAAATTCTCTCTCTCTCTCTTTAACACACACACACACACACACACACAGTGGGTCTATGTACAAACACATCCAAAATTGGCAGGGATCCATACTGTTCCGCTGTTGACAAGGCATATAATTCAAGAACCAGAAATCAATCTGACAAAAGTGAGGAAGGTAGAGAGGGAGGAGTTGGGGTTCTCAAGATACCCACACTTGGCATGACACAAGAAATGAGAACCTCCAGGATGAACGTGATATTTTATGGAATGGACAAATGCACAGAGTAAAGGAACTACATCCAAACATTCATATTTAAAATTTTGAACTTTTCATGATATGAAAAAGAATTCTGCCGATGTTAGATTGATCAGAACAAGATGTGTATCTTGTAAATTCTACGTAAGAAAGCACTAAGACCCTTGCATGAATAACTCCATGAAATGTAACAGTTCACTCATGTGACTTCACCCATTTTTTAAGGCTAGAAGACTGTGCCCCAGATTGCTTGTTAACTTAAATGCATCATCAACAAAGTACAACCAATTCTGGAGAATAACATAGCCCTCTCACAAACTCTCAAAGGTAGGCCTTCATTGGCCTATAGACAGCCTCCAAATCATAAACAACTTGTCACTTGCAACAGGAACAAGACCCTGCCAATAAACCCAGATGCCAACTCTGTCCCCACATCTACTCTGGGAGCATATATCACAGGAGCCAATATTACCAACCACAACATCAGAAGTAAATCCACTTGTTTTTCCTCCAACGTGATATATGCTATCCTATGCCAGCAATGACACTCTTCATTGGACAAACAGGACAGTCTCTATGCATGAGCATGAATGAATACAAACCTGACATTAGAAATGCCAATACCCAAAAACCAGTTGCAGAACATTTCAACCTTTCTGGACACACAATAAGAGATTTACAGGTTATGGTCCTTGAACAAAGAAATTACAAAGGAAGACTAGACAGAGAAACTGCTGAATTTAATTATATCCACAAATTCCAATCCATTAGCAGAGGTATGAACAAAGAAAATGGCTTCATGGTACACTACATACATTACTACAAGAGTCCTCACTACTGTACATATAACAAAAGGAATGTTCTTAGGAGATTTTCACATGGGGAAAATAATCCCCGGGGAGATCGGGACAGAAATGGGGCTGTTCCAGTTGCAGCGCCCCATTTCACACGCCCCCTTCCTTCTCCCAATCTCCCATCATCCTCACTCCGTGCTGCTTCCATTTCCCTCCCGCTATATTCTGCAATTTTTTTTACTAATGAATAACTTTTGTTAGTAAAACATAACGGGAGGGAAATGGAAGCAGCATGGAGTGAGGACAATGGGAGATCAGATGAAGGAAGGGGGCATGCAAAATGGGGCGTTGCAACCGGAACAGCCCTGTTTCTGTCCCGATCTCCCCGGGGATTGCTTTCCCAGTGTGAAAATCTCCTTAGAGACAGTTTTGAACCCTGGAAAACTGACTTTTGGTAATCAGATTTATAGCTTCCACATATCAACACTAACTGACCATTGTAAAGATCTGAAAAACCTGTATCACCTTATGCAGCCCTATGATAATTTAGGGTAAGGGCCATGATTTGCATCTTTCTGAATTTTATTATATTCTACCCCACTCCCAGAACTGTGTAAATATGCTTTATAGCTGAGGCCTTAATACCACTCTGTACAACATCTGAAGAAGTGGGTTTATATCCATGAAAGCTCATGAAAAAATAAAAACTAGTTAGTCTTAAAGGTGCTGTCACATTTGTTTTGTTTCCCCCCTTCCTCATTTTTATGCTGCAAGAGACTAACATGGCTACTTTTTTGAAAACTATTGCTTACTCACTGTCTCTGGTTCTGAAAAGAAGGAAATAATAAGCCCTTTGCTCCAGAACACAATCTTTTATAAACTAGCTCTACGCTAAGGCTGTGCCAGGAGTTTGTTACTCAGACTTTCCAGCCTTAGAATACAAGTCCTAATATCTTCACCGGTTCTTTTGTTTTACCAAATGCTGCACTTTGAAGGATGTGAGCCAGACTATGAGGTCAAAATCTGAAAAAGAGAGGGGGGGAGAGAAAGAGTAGAAGGAAAAGGAGGAGGAGGAGGAGGAGGAGGAGGAGGAGGAGGAGGGGAAAACAACAACAACATTCATGTGGAGAATCCTAGCAAGGGAATCTCTTTCCCAGTTTTCCGTATTTAGGGCTAGAACTGTACATCCTATCAGGTTACCATTTTCTTTTAGAGCTTATAAAAGTAACTTTTTTTTGTCTGCTACTTCCAGAATCCCTATTAGTCATGCTGTCTGAGGCATTCTGAGAAGAGCAATGCCCAAAAGTAAATTTCAGAAGCTTTGCTTTTGCAAACCTGGGATATCTCAGAACTAAGTATGGTTAGTACGACCCATGTCCATGCTGTTCTTTCAACCTTCTTCTGAGTCCCACCACTATCACATGCCACAGTCCTGGATATATCTATTCATTAATCTGACTAAGAGGAGTCTGCTTGCTGTTGATAGTGTCAGGCAGAAAAAAACAGTAGCTCCCCAAAGCTCTTTCCTTATCTTCTACCATTAATGAAACAGTGGTAGGAGGAGGAGTAACTTGACATGGAGGAAGGAGGTTCCTTTTGGCAATTACATCTTTGTGGGCTTGTGGCAACCTTGAACAGTGGGGCATCATGTTTTGGTATGGCAAAGCTATTTTCTCCTTCCCAGAAGTCCTTATGGTTTGCACAGGCTTTGTGAAAGGATGGGAAATGCCAGCCAATAGGATTTGAATCCATTGGCTGGTAGGTGGGACTGGGGAAATCAAAGTGTAGGTTTCACTCCAGTGGAGTTTAGAAGTAGGCTCCCAGTTGCTCAAGCTTCAGTCTGCTTTACAGTTTCATCCCCACTATATTCCCTCCCCCCACCACCACACTCAATTTTTTGGGAGCTTGTATGTCAGGATTTTCTTGCTCATTGCTCTTTGTCACAACCTGGGTGGGTGGTTTGGTCATGGGATCTGGTTCTGAGAAGAAGGTGAAAGGATTGGTATTACCCAGCATAAAGTTAGTGGAGGTCCCACTATTGGACTCTGAGAGCAAGGGCAAAAGCTCGGGTCCAGCTCAGGGGCTGTTTGCTTTTGCCCCATTGTTACCTGAATTGCATGCCCCCCCCCAAAAGATCCCACTAGTGTCTGAATCTTTATATGAGAAATATTTAATTATCTCAATATGGCAGCAAGGTAATGGCAGGATCATTTGACCTATGTATACTGGTAGTAACTGTGGAGACTCCAAGCCAGAATGCCCAATTAAATTATTTTTATTGGAATTTAATATTAACAGCATTCACACTAACACTCAAGCTTCAATCACACAAGGCTATCAAAGAAAATAGGAAGTATTGGGATAGTGGAATAGAATAAGGAGATAATGGGTGATACTATAACCTATCTAAAGAGCAGATATTCATGCAACAGAGAATACTCAGAATTGCATTCTGAGGATCACACAGCAGAGTGGCAGAGTGGATGGATACAGGGAATGTGTGCACACTTTGGTAGAGTTTTAAGGTGATATTTATATTTGATAATTTGCCTGAAGGGATGAGATTTAAAGTGGAATACAATGTCTCTCAGAGTTTCCCAGGCTAAGGACTTTTTTGGACGTCTCTTATACAGCGCAAACAGCCTCGTCGCGTTGCAAGCCTGCTGCGCTGCAGGGCGTCCCTTTCGGATAACGCTCTCCCCTGCCGGTACTGTTGCAGTACCACGGGGACATTTGAGCATTATATTTGGCCATATTTTAATCAGGAAAGTTGATCGTGATTAAAATACAGCCAAATATAACGCTCAAATGTCCCCGCAGTACTGCAACAGTACCAGCAGGGGAGAGCGTCATCCGAAAGGGACGTCCTGCAGTGCAGCAGGCTTGCAACGCGACAAGGCTGTTTGCACTGTATAAGAGACGTCCAAAAAAGTCCTAAAACAAAGGGTTCTCCAGAAGAGTTAAAGATTGTCAATGAGTGTTACATTTGGAATTGAAAAGGAGCAGGCAACTTCTATTGTTGAGGAGAGAAGAGGAAAAAACCATTTTTTGCAACCATGGAGGACTCTACTGTCTTTGTTTTTGAGTGGGTTAGGAATGACTCATCTCCAGGTGTTCTTTGGAAGAACTCTGACCTGGGTATGACCTGTCTGAAGAATTTTCAAAGTCCCCTCCCTAAGTTGTTCATGACTCCAGCCTTGGTATCTGGGTGTCCCTGGTTTACTTGCCAACTACGTAGAAGGCCACAGCAAGCCAAATGATTAAATATTGCCAATTGTGTGATATTCCAAGATGGGGCCTGTCAGGGTAGGTAACACCACTCTGAGGTACAGGAAAACCACACACAGTAGTGTCTGTCTGCCCATGTGGAATCATATATCTGTCATTCTGGAGTGACACACAACAAACATTCTGGGTAATGCATCTTATCAACTAGCTGGCAGGGCAGTTGATGCCTGGATCCAGACCCATGTAGGTGCCCAGCCTATTATTAAATAAAATGGTGGCCTATATCTATTCCAACAATTTGTCTAAGTGTGTTCTTTATTAAGCAGAGCTAGAATCGCAACTAAGCACACAATTCTATCTGTGTCATCACACCTCAGTTCTGATGCCCTGCATAGATATTAAGGTCTAATTCTGACACTGAATGTAAGGACTTTATCAGATGGGGCTGTAATCACACAATTATGATGAGACATTAGTGGGAATGGGTTCTCACTATTACATGACATTGCCCTGCACCAGTCCGTGCTTCAACTGCTAATAACACGTCCTTTTTAATTGACAGGTCAACCTGTCAATAGATCTTCAATATTGCTTTTTGGGGGGGGGCAATATTGTAATCCTGAGATTACAGCATGAACGGGCAGTCCTCTTTCCCCTGTTGCCGTTGCCTATTAGAAAACTTCCGGATGAAAACATGAACTGTCCCATTTTGCTGGCAAGTTTTGATGTTTGTTTCAGTGCTTGTCTGTGTATTTTGTTTGTTTTTTAAAAGTGTTTTCAGTGTTTTTATACAGACTTGTGTCTTCTTGTGATAACTGCTGAGATTACGTGCCCCAGCTAACATGGAAGTAAGTGGACATTTTCTTTAAAGGAGCATGCACAGGCCAGTGCAAAGCATTAATACAGTCTAATTAGAAGGCAATGCGAAGACAAATGCTACTGTAGTGGAACCTTTAATCCCATCCTTAAAACACTACTGGTGGACATTTGATAATTTCAGTTCTAATGCCACAATGCTTCTGCTTTCTCTACTCATGGAATTAAAATGTTTTAAGATGCTAGTCTGGTAAATTCCTAAATCTAGAGTACTTGTTATGCACCTTCAAGTGAATTTTGAGTTATGGTGATTCTATCCTAGGTTTGATTTGGTAAGATTTATGCAGAGGAAGTTTTCCATTGCCTTCCTCTTCAGCCGAGGGAGCGTGATTGCCCAAAGCCATCCAGTGAGTTTCCATGGCTGAGTGAGTTCAAACTCTATTCTCCCAGAGCCCTAATCCAACATTCAAACTGCTACACTGTACTGGACATGCAACAGAAGTACTCAGATAATTTTTACAGAGCTTGTAATAACCATTCACATGTCAGGCAAAAGTATCTAACAGCCTATTTATAGCCACCATGGGTTCAGTCCAGTTTTCCTCAACTCGTATCAATAGAAAATTTGACATTTACTTTACCATGGGTGTGTTTTTCACCCCATATCTATTTCATTTCAGTACATTTAAGCTCACTACCAGGATTTCACAGTGTTTCTATTCAGTTTCTAAATCCTTGAACTGTCGTGGACTAATCTTACCCTCTAAAGTTACACCTTATCACAAAATCCATGAGCTTTGGCTTCATTAAGGAGTCAAAAATGATTACACTGTTCTTTTTCCTTTCACTCTTTAAGAAATCTGATCATTATTTTTATGTTTTTATGTTTTTGTTTTTACCTACAGTGCCTTTTACAGCCACTAGATAGGAAGCATTTTACATACAAGAATGTTTTCTCCTTGCTGCTCCTTAAATTGGGCTCTGATATTGTTGCTGAGTTTGCAAATTAAGATATAAAATCAGAGCTGGCTAAGATTGTCATATTGTCTCCTCTAATTTGGAAATGGAGAGCTAGGCTAGGGAGAAGCCCATAAAAAGAGACTTTATTACTCTCTACAAGACTGACATTGAAGCTGGTGCTCCCTTCTCTTCTCCCAGCCTTTTGCAATTACATTTCCGCAGGAAGAAAGGGAATGAATTAGAAACAGGATAATGCAGCCTTAAATCATTTCTTCCAGCTTTGGCCTTCTAGTGGCAGACCAATGTGGGTTGTGGGGGTGTTTTTTTTTAATGCATGCTTCCTATATTGTTTAGCATGATACAACAAAAAGCACAACTTGTTCGACCTGTCCTCCATAAAAAAATCATTTTGTTCTGACATCTTATAAAAGCTGTGCATGAGCTGGCTAAGCCCTTGTGTCTCCTCCAATTGACATACAGAGATTTTTGCATAGCCATACAGTAAAGATCCTTACGCCAGTAGGTGATCCAGATAAAACAATCCATGTCATAAGACAGGGTGGAAGCACACAGAGCCCATGTACTGCTAGTCCTCGCAAGTCATATTTCCAGGACTGGGAATTATGTCATCACTAATTGCCATGTAAAGGTTCTAAGTCACTTCAGCTGCTTTGAGCTTGGCAGAAGGTTAGGTTCTTTGGGTATTACACAGCAATATATAGCTCTCCTTATGAACTCAGGAGAACACAACACTATTGTCTATTTGTTTCTAGCCTAAGAGATATTTCTAGCACAGTACCTTAAAAAAAAAAAAACTTACATGTGTTTTCTGACTTTTTCTCTTATGGAATCTATTACATACATTTCTTCTTCTAAATGGGACACAGCATTAGAAGGCAAGATTAAAATTCTTCTCCTGTGTTTTGCCCTGCTGCAAAAGGGGGAGTCAAAATCCACTAGGCATTGCTTCAGCTTAAGGTCCATCAACTAGGGCTTTTGCATCATCTTCCATTCATTCTGATAACATTTGTATGAAATAATTGTGCCCCATACTTGCCAGTTGTGGCCAATAACTCAAGTATATGTATGCAATTTAATTATATTTACTAATTAATGTGATAAAAAAAACAAGATTGAAAAAATATAGCATAAGCAAAATGTTTCTGTTTCTGCCTTCTTTAGTTGCTAACAGTGAAGCATGTGAAGCATGTCCTGGGATCCAGCACAAACAAGAAGTGCTCTTGGTTTGCTTTTTAATCAATCACCTTATACAACTGAATTATATTTCTGTAAACATATAACTAAATTTAAATACCCAGATGTATCGTCATGGTTAATGGAGTGATTGAATACTTGCCCATAGTACAGTATGAATGCTTAAATAATTTCTGGACCAAATGGTCCAGCAAAGGATGTCACATTTCTTTCTGATCACTGTTTGTGAATAATTTAAGTCAAGGTAAAGTGGGATATTTATTTATTTATTTATTTATTCAGCAAGCACTTGGGATTTAATCTGGGTTGCTCTTGGAGTCTGTTTGAGTGCTGTATTTCTTTTGATTGCTGTGGCTTGTGAGATTCGTGAATAATGTTAGCTGCCTTGAGCACCATTTTTGGCAGAAAGGCAGGCTATAAATGAAATAAAATACAAATTTTCAATACAAAATTGCAATAAAAATTTGTTCAGTGGATGACTGCGTCTTAAGAAAAAAAAGATAGATTTGATTTTTGCTACTTCCTCCCATCTCAAACCCTATAATTCTTCTAATGTCCCACAATTACAAGATATTAAAAAAATAAAATGTAGGACCCAGTACTGTTGATTGACTTTGGAAGGGATAAACCCCTTCTCCCTCCAGTCCTCTTACACCACGAAACCCTAAAGGTCTGAAAAACCTTCTACAGCTGTTTTTTTTTCAGGCAATACAGAGGGCTGCAGCAAGGAGATAAAGTTCTTTTTTCTTGGCCGTCTGATGCCAGCAATAATGTTAGATGTAGGTTGCAGAGTGGTAATGAGTAGCATTACTTTAAGCATAGATTATACAATGTGTGGAAAACCTGTGGCCCTTGTTAGACTGTAGGTGTTATCAGTCTTAGCCAGGACAGACAATGGCAAGGAATCATGGCATCTGCTGCTTGGTCATCTTTCAATGGGACATGTGTTGTCTAAGCAATATGGAAGGCTTAAGTAATTGCCTTCTGGAATGTCTTTTGTATCTAGAGTTGAGAACTCAATACCTTGATCCTCTTATTGCCTGTATTAATTGCACAAATAAATATATCAGAGATGCTAACTCCTTCCCCAAAATGACATTTTTGTTAGCAGGATCTGATTATTATGTGTCTTATCGAACAGCTAAATATGTTAAACTAGCCTGGATGAAGAGAGAGAATTTTAATCTGTCTGGTTGTAAAATATAATTTCAGACCTATTTTGCATTTTTATATCATTAGCTTAATTTTATTATTTAAATTGTGTATGAGTTTATGTTGATATGTTTTTATGGTGCTTGCAAAAGTCTGATTGGCTAATGCAGAATAAACGTTGCTGTGTTGAAGTGTTGTCTAAGCTGTTATACATACAATATGGGTCAACTGGCTCCATGCAGTGACTTGCTTCTTCATGGTGAGCCAAGTCTTTTCAGACACCCTAAAAAATAAATAAATTATGGTACCCTCGCTAGTCTCATGAGCCACTCCACTCCACTCAAAATGGGATTCCATGTTATATGTGCCACCATATGGAGCAATTTAAGGTGGCTTCTGCTTGGCAGCTTTAATGTGTAAACCTCTTTCCAAGAAAATTTATTTCAGGATTAGCTTGTAAACCTATCCTACAACTGCTACAATGGAAGCAGTAAAGGTGGTCTCTGTTCATCAACATTTATTAATGGTGCAGGTTGATTAATGCTGTGTGTTGCTGTTGTTCATCATCATCACGTGACCAGGGAAATGGTCAGAATAGTGTCTTCAGACTTCTTGACTATAAAATGCCTGTGATAGCCTCATTGCATACATGTAAAATTCCATCTGTACTCTGAATAAACATGACCTCACTTCAAAAGCGCTGGGCGGGGGGATAGAAAGGCAGAGAACATTAGTTTACATGTCCATTTCCCTGAATATTTGCATATTCATATGCATGATGGGAAGAAAAAAAAGCAGAGTGGCCACAGTTGTGTGGTTAAAAATAATGTGTAGTATAGGACATGTGATCATAGCAGGACTGCCCTTTTACACAGAAGTGAACTCGCCAAGGGGAAATGTATGGCTGGTAATGCCACTCTCACTTTGCTCATGCCACCCTCCCCATGCTTATGCTGCCCTACCCACACCCCGTACATGCCGCATGCACACATACAATGCCACAATCCTCATGCTGCTCACACCCCCTCTGCCTCCACCATGTTTAGAAAGGATTTCAACTTCCACATGGTCCCACCCCCAGTGTGCTGATTGGCTGACCAACAGAGCTTTGATTGGTTGGTCAGTTCCCTAAGCAGCCAATCAGCACACTGGAAATGGCAACATACCTAAGAGCAAGATAGATAGATAGATAGATAGATAGATAGATAGATATCTTGTTCTTTGTTGCTATGTGGATCACAATATTGGAATCCCCGCCCCACAAATTAAAACTTCCAATGCTCCAATTTTATCTGCTTGGAACCTGGTCTTGTTATAAAAGGCAAAAGAGGAATTTCTATAATTCTATTGACAAGTGAGACCATGGTAAGAATGGTAGAAACCAAGTTGATGCTTATACTACTTTTTACCTTTTGCAAGTGACTTTTCAATGCATGTTGCTATTCAATGCAGTTACCATTCATATATTTGCTCAACGCAGACATTTGGTTTTCCCATTTTGGGAGACAGGTGGGATATAAATCCAATAAATAAATAAATTTGTGAATTATGTTCAAGCCAAACTAGTAATGAAATTTTAATGTGCCAGGAGAGCAAGTGAGGGATATAGGAGAACTACAATATGCATGTCAGTGCAACACAGGAAATTGTGAAATGAAGTTCAAAATTAGCAAGTAAAACAAAGACACTTTGCACAACAAGGTTAGGAGAAACTGTACAAAGAACAAGAGGTCAGCAGGGGAACCAGGAGGTGCACTGTGAAATGACAGGAGACGTACTGTAGATAATGAGAGAAATTAAACTCTCTAAGGAGGATGTGAGGCCATGCCAAAGCAAGACATAAATTTCCCAAAGGAAGAAGAGATACTAAACAAGATCAAGATCACCACAATCAGATGAAATGAGAAACTCTGCAACCTGACACATTTCCAAGAGCAGATGCAATGTAGAAGGCACATCAGACCAAATATTTTCCTGCATGGTACTATTAACTTCTTCGAGCTGTGGAGTCCTGGAATAGCAGTAGGAGCAAAAAAGCCACTGTAGGGCTGGATCCATTGATGAAGCATATGGGATGATTACTATTCTTGACCCTGGCTGCTAATACACTGCAGAAATAATGCAGTTTGACACTGCTTTAACTATCATGGATGTATCCCATGGAATCCTGGGATTTGTAGTTTGTTGTGATATCAGAGCTCTCTGACAGAGAAGGCTAAATATCTCACAAAACTACAAATCCCATAATTCCATAGCATTGAGTCACAGCAGTTAAAACTGTGCCAAACTGCATTGTTTCTGCAGTGTACGAGCAGCCCCAGTCCTGATCTCCTAACTAATGGAGAGGGTTTTTTTTCCCCCTTGCCTCCTTTCCCCAATACTGTAATTCAATTTGTGATCCCCCAAATGTTTTTGGACAATTTCCATCAACTCTGGCCATGACCATGCTGACCCTTCAACCTTCCCGATTTGGCATCATGAGTCCCAATTAATGCTCTGTCCTCCCACTTTTTCAGCTAATGTTAAAATGTTCCAGTTTCTCTCCTCTTCCCACTTTCCCCCCTTGTTCTCAGCTTACTTCAATTGCTACAAATTGAATATAGAGTGCAAAAGTAGTTGACATTCAATCAGGTCAGCAGGAGGGAGAGGAAACAAGGGGGCAGAATCTTGCCTTTCCCAGTAACTTCAGTCAAAAGCAAACAACTACAGCCTCTCTTAGCTTGTGTTTTTTTCCTGATTTAATAACCTTTGCCATCTTGACCATATTCTTACACATGTCCTGGTTTTCATCTGTGAAATGTTGGAGGGTATGCTGGATCTGGAGTCCTACAACACATGAAGGGCCAACACATAAAAGGCCATAGATTCCCCATCCATTCTGTAGAAGAGGATGTATTTGATCGGAGCGTAGCAAATGTTGTTTGATTGGAAGAAGTAGGATATGGAGTAAAACAGCTCAAGAGTCATATTCTCTTTGCAACTGAACCCCCATTCCTACCAAATGTCTCAATATTTATTTTAATATAACAGAACTGTGCAAAACTCATAGCCCCATTTCAGATGTTCTTTAATCAAATCACTTAATCTCTTAAAGTAGCTCATATTAGTATACCAAAGGGGAGAATAATGCATAGCATCTTTTTGCTATGAAAGCCACAGAGGAAAGTCTCAAACTTGTATGCTCCCAGTGCCTGGGGTTCAAAGACACTAGTTTATTTGTTTAGGCAATAATTGTCTCCTCTGGATTCAGAGACGCCTTGAAATCGCTACTATGTTTAGAAACAAAATTGCTCTGTTAAGGCTGACTGTCACGCCTTTCTCCTTTTTTAGAACACTGTTTATTCCTAATACCCTATTTCCCAATTTACTTACTCATGGCACTTGATTGATGAACATGCATCTTCCTGGCGTATTATAGACCACAACTCTGGAAACCTTTAGAATATGCCTAGAGGCAGGATAGCCACCACTTCAGATTTTCACAGACTTTGCCTGTTGAACTCATGTAGTGCTTTCAGAATAAACCACACTACTGAAGAGTCTGATTTATTATTCATTTGCTGTACCATTCCTGCATAAAATAAGTCCTCCTGAGTTCTATAAGGGATGTATCTAAGTAAGTGTACATCAGATTGCACTATTAAGCCTAAATTCAATTGCTAGTCCCAACTAAAGTGGGCCCATTGAATCAATAGGATTTGTATAAGTGTAGATTTCCCATTTGGGAATTAATTAATTGGGTCTGTTGTAATCAGAATTAGCAGTGGAATTTAGGCCATAGTGTGCCTAACAGTAAAGTCAATGCAGTATTAACAGCACAGGATCCTGTATCTTTTGCATAATTTATTGTGCAGGGGTTGTACATATGTAATTTTAAAAAATTAACAGAGTGTTCCTAACAAATGAATCAATCAGTTCAAACAAATGTGTGAAATTCAACCCTTTACCTGGCCTTGTTGTCCTTTTCAGATTATCAAGTTGCATTGTTAATAGTAGGAACAGATGCTGGAACTGATGGAATTCCTTTTATATAACTGATAATTACTCTAGTTCTGTCAGGGTCAAGATTAAGCCACCGTGTGTCCTGTTGGCTCCACAGTTTCCATCTTTCATCAGTCCCACCTCTGCCCTTTGCTCAAAGAAAGGAAGGAAGGAAGGAAAAACACCTCTTTCTCCTTCATGCACTCATCCTCAAGGTTCCTTTTCATTATTCCATTCGCTACCTTGCCTCCAGACCTCCTGATTTTGGGGACTACTTTCTAGTTCTCGGTCCTCCCACAAAAGCTCTTCCTGAAGCCTATGCTCTTCATTGTATCTTCATCCAAGGCAAATGTAGTGACTTGCCTTTCTTCAGAGAGGTAACCTGTGAACACAATAACCACTTTGTGTCCAGGTACTTGCAGTATTCAGCACAGTCACTGGATGCATTACACTACAATACTGTATAGTGAGATGGACAACTAAAACCAGTCTAAAGACCAGTTTTTCATCCCCAGGACACACTGCAAACCACACCAGGCCTGGAAATGCTCACTTTAAAAAATTTGAAGTGGAAGTCCACTTTATTTTCCAAAAGTGGCAGGGTGGTGGTGGGATTTGATGAGATCTTGTGCTCTGTTATGAATGAAAGCAACTGCTCTATCAAATACCCTTCAAAATTGTATAGATGAAAATTGGAATATGCACAGCCCATCAACATCAGAATGTGATCAAGTTGTTATTCCGAAAGAACACACAAGTCAGGAGAGGCAGCAGCAGTTTGCTTTTGCATGGGCCTACAGGACAGGACAAGATTCGCCCCACTCCTCTCCCCCTCTGCTGAGTTAATTGAGAGCAAATGACTCTTGCTTTTTGAACTCAGCTTGCAGCAATGGAAGTAATCTGAGGACAAAGAGAGAAAGAAAGAGGGAATAGAGAGGAACTGGGACATTTTAAAGCAGCTGGAAAAAGTATGATGACAGAGGGTTAATCAGGATTCTGCATACCAAATCAGGACGGTTGGAGGGTATGCCATCAGGCCTTTAGAAAAATGCATTTTGCCATAGAAGAAGGCTTTTGGCATGGGGACATCAGGAGGGTCATCAGGTCCTCTGCAGTCTGCATTCAACCTACACCCCATGTTTGGCCCTCCCCTCCTGCATGCATTCCTGCTCTGCATGTTTTTGATTGATACATTCATTTTGATGGCACTAAACTGCACCATGGGTGTGATAACGGGCTGTCCCATTATCTGGGCAATACAGCCAAGCAGGTAAACAAAGGGCTAAGGATTATCAGGTTATGTTACAATTTATCAGGGTCAGTGTCAGGAGATAGCTGACCAATGAGATGAACACCTGGAGGGAGCCTCAAGATGCTTCTGTGAAGAGGAGACAAATGCCACCTCAGGGGCCACAAGGCAGAGAAAAGAACAAATCATAGAATCATAGAATCATAGAATTGCAGAGTTGGAAGAGACCATGAGGGCCATCCAGTCCAACCCCCCTGCCACGCAGGAAATCTTGATCAAAGCATCCCCGACAGATGGCCATCCAGCCTCTGTTTAAAGACCTCCAAGGAAGGAGACCCCACCACGCTCCGAGGGAGTGTGTTCCACTGCCGAACAGCTCTTACTGTCAAAAAGTTCCTCCTCATGTTGAGGTGGAATCTCTGTTCCTGGAGCTTGCATCCATTGCTCCATGTTCCAATCTCTGGAGCAGCAGAAAACAAGCCTGCTCCATCCTCAATCTGACACCCCTTCAAATACTTAAACAGGGCTATCATATCGCCTCTTAACCGTCTTTTTTCCAGGCTAAACATACCCAGCTCCCTAAGTTTCTCCTCATAAGGCATCGTTTCCAGACCTTTCACCATTTTAGTTGCCCTTCTCTGGACATGCTCCAATTTGTCAATATCCTTTCTGAATTGTGGTGCCCAGAACTGGACACAGTATTCTAGGTGAGGTCTGACCAAGGCAGAATAGAGTGGCACTATTACTTCTCTTGATCTAGACACTATACTTCTATTGATACAGCCCAAAATCGCATTGGCCTTTTTAGCTGCCGCATCACACTGTTGGCTCATGTTCAACTTGTGGTCTACTAGGACTCCTAGATCCCTTTCGCACGTAGTCTCATTCAGCCAGGTCTCTCCCATACTATATTTATGCATTTCATTTTTCCGCCCTAAATGCAGTACTTTACATTTCTCCGTATTGAATTTCATTTTGTTAGCTTTGGCCCAGCTCTCCAGTCTATCCAGGTCATTCTGAATTTTGATCCTGTCCTCTAGGGTATTAGCTACTCCTCCCAATTTGGTGTCATCTGCAAATTTGATAAGTATGCCCCTAATTCCCTCATCTAAGTCATTGATAAAGATGTTGAATAGCACTGGGCCCAGGACAGAACCCTGTGGCACCCCACTGGTCACATCTTTCCAAGATGAAGAGGAGACATTGCTGAGCACCCTTTGGGTTCGGCCGGTCAACCAATTACAAATCCATTGAACAGTTAACTTGTCTAGCCCACATTTTACAAGCTTGTTTGCAAGAATGTCATGGGGAACCTTGTCAAAGGCCTTACTGAAATCAAGGTATGCAATGTCCACAGCATTCCCTTCATCTACCAAGCTGGTAACTTTATCAAAAAAAGAGATCAGATTAGTCTGGCATGACTTGTTTCTCTGAAACCCATGTTGACTTTTTGTGATTATGGCATTGCCTTCTAAATGTTCACAGACTCTCTGTTTAATGATCTGCTCTAGAATCTTCCCTGGTATTGATGTCAGACTAACTGGACGATAATTGTTGGGATCCTCTTTTTGCCCCTTTTTGAAGATGGGAACAACGTTTGCCCTCCTCCAGTCTGCTGGGACTTCTCCTGTTCTCCATGAGAAATGAGAAGAACAAAGAGAGACCTGAGCCAGGGGAACTCTTGGCCCACCTAAGGGGGGGCACTTGGTAGAAGCTGGGACAAAAGGCCTAGACACCCAACCCCCATGAACATCCAGTGCATCTGGACTGCACTCCTCGTGAGTAGATTAGGAAATTGTTTAGCTTAGTCGCATCAAGGTTTATGTTTATTTTATAAGCTTGGCTGGAATGATTAGACATATCTATAACTTTACAGCTCCTAAATGTACCTGAAAGCAAGGTGCCTCCAGAGCTTCACAATAGGCAACATGTATTTAAATTTTGGAAGGATGCATGGATGGATCCATTCCTCATCCTGTTTCTGACTAATCCCCTTACCAGTCATTCTGAAGTCATGTAATAGCATTGCGGATAATGACCCACTACATTGTCTGCATGTGAAATCATGGTTCAGCTTGAGATATAGGAGTTATTTGTATGGATAGGTGGCCATGATTATGCCCCCCCTCTTCATCCCTCTTCCCTACCTGTCTTTAGGCCAGATTAAAGTGTTTATATGAGTGTGTATGAATGAATGAAAAATAAAAATGTATAGTAAATTTTAAGGGCCATGCTACAACTGCTAAGATATAACCAGAACGTGCAGGCTTTCCTGCTGTTTATCTAAGCTCAAAGAAATACATGCATGTAAAATATCCCCCCAGGAACTTTTGTCTCTTTTATTGCACTACTTTTAATCATGCTTAGCAGATGCAGCAATTCATCTTCTTTTTGACGTGGTGAAAATCTCTTCATACAGATCATCCTATTAAATTTTATATGTTCACTTCTTAGAAGCAGATCTTATTGCCAAGAAGCAAAAAGGAGGAGAAATGTAGTAAAGAAAATGTTTCCAACGCCTCCTTGTTTTCAATAGCTTTTTTATTAAATAGGAGGAAATTTATGATTTGACTCAAATCCTCTGGCACTGTAGAGATTGTATCCTTGTAAGGGATTTATCTGAAAACTCACTGGCATCAATGAGAAAGCTCCCTCAGATATCAGAGGGAGCCCGATCAGTCCTCAAATGTGATTAGTATATGAGAACACTGCTTAGACTTTACAGTAGCTGGGCTTGTCTCAAGAAGCAAATTCATAATCTTCTTAAGGAAAGCATGGCTTGTTCTGCTTTTTCAGTAATATATCTATCTGCAATCTATATTGAAGTAATATATCTATCTGCAATAATGCCAGGGAGGGAAAAGTCTAGAGTAAATCCCCACTTTTTTGGGGTGGATTAAAATCCTGAGGTGCTCAAAAGACCTGGATTTGAGCTGTACATAGTCTGGACAGCCTACTGTGAAAACAAGGTGAAACTGAGATCATTTTCTTTGGCCAGTGTAGACAAGCCCTCAGAGATCTTGTTTGTAAGCTGTATCCTTACCAAGCAGCTAGGCTATAAAGGGTCTCTGAATGCTAACAGGTTTGAGGTCCATCTTGGGATCAGGTAGCAGACAGGTCAGCACAAGACCACTCCCCGAATCCTGGAGAACCAGTTGTTGTTGTTGTTATTGTTCTTAGGTGTCTTTAAGTTAATTCCAACTTATGGCAACCCTATCCTAGTGACAATTCTTGGCAAGATTTATTCCGAGGATGTTTGCCTTTTCTTTCCTCAAAGACTGAGAGTGTGTGACTTGCCTAAGGTTATCCATAGGTTTCTATGGCTGAGTGGGGATTTGAATCCTTGTCACCAGGAATCCCAGCCCAACACTCAAACCCATCAGAATAGGCCAGAGGTGTACACCTTTAGTTTTCCTGATGTTGTTAGACTATAACTCCTATCATCTGCCACCACTGGCTATATAGTTCAAACCAACTTGGAAGGCCACAGGTATTCCACTTATGCAGTATTGCAGATAGAATGCAATGTTTAGGAATCCCTAGAGAATTTTACATAAAAAGGCAGTGTCTTATGTTTCTAACTTGACACCATTCTAAACCGGGGTGGAGAGCTTCTAACTATAGTGGGAGTTGCCCACCCCTATCCTAACCCAGTTCCCGGGGCTAGAGCTCCATTGTAGTTCAAGACACCAGTGTTAAGAGGTTATTGATTTGGAACCAGAACTTCAAATACTCTTATTTACAACTCTCAGGGGGTGGGGCTACAATCTTAATATTTCCTGCCCCACCCCACCCCCGACCAGTATCTCATACCATCATAACAAGTCACTTCGCCTCAGTGATGTGTTTAGGACCAGCATAGCTTCCTCCTTTCTGTTTTTTCCCTTTCTGACCTCAGGCAGCAATGACCACTGGCAAATCAACTGTCCCTCATGCCTAACTTAATATACTTGGTTTTATGCACTGTTCTCCACATCCCTTGTCTGCTATTTTGCAATAATAACAAAGCATTCTTGCCAGTCTTTTTCTCTAGGTGCTGCTCAAGTGCTTCACAAAATCAAATCTCTTATACACAGCAGCATCAAAAGTTTCATAAAAGTATGGCCATTCATATCTCTCAATGCCATTTTTATTAAAGTTAAAAATAGGCAGAATGTGCAAAGAGAATTTAATGCAATTCATATCAATTCAGTCAAATAACTGCATGTTAAAATTTGTTATTCTAAGATGCTACATGCAAACTCCACTTTCTTCTAAATTTGTCTATATTTGCCTCATTTTAAGAAGGCTGATTTAGACAAATTTTTAAATACAAAACTGAGACACATTCTCTGTCTTCCTGCAACTTGGGATAAATATCTTAGGGCTTGTTTAGATAGGCAATTTACCCTGTCTTGCCCCCATCTTGGAGCCCTGCAGTCCCGATGATGCAGGCCTTTTGCCCCAGGCAGTTCTCACAACCCCTGGGACAAAGACGGGGCTAAGATGGGTGAAGATGAGGTAGGGTCTGATAAAATGTTTTTTAAAAACACTAGTTAAAATGTATTCCAGCCAAAATAAAATAGATTGGGCCCTGTATGACCACAGGAGCCTGTTGTGGCATGCCAGTCCATCACTGTAACTGCCGGTTGCCTTGCTCTTCCAGATCCAGGAAGGGGGACCACAGTATGTGAAGAAGCTGGTCACATGCAGGGGGTCTTGCTCACATGCTATGGGCCTCCTGCTATATCCAGAGAGTGTGACACAGGCAGCGGTGCAGCAGTTGCAGGGACGGGATGGTGTGCTGTCTTGACTTCTTCCCATTTCATGGAGGTAGCGGGGGAGGAATGGGCCTGATCCACGGGCAGCATATGCCGGCGGAGAGCCAGCATATCCTGTCCCATGTAGATGAGCTCATAGGACTTTATCAGACACAAAACACACTAACATTTCTGTCCCACTATTAGCAAACCTGTTCCTGTCCCAGCACAATAACCCAAAATATCAGACTTATCTCCAGTAGCATAAAAAAGCAGCCCAGGCATGAACGAAGCCCTAACGGAGCTCCGTTCACTTCCTGGTTAGAGATCTTGCCGATTCTCGTGAGAAGATGTGAGCATGGCAAATTCAAAAAAATAAAGAAAAAGAAAAACAGAAAAAAGTTTACACAAACACAGAATCACACATTAAACAGTACAAGTAACCCAGGGAGGTTAATAAAAAGAGCGTAGCCTCCCTGGTTTTCATGATTTCACCTGGAAGTGTTCGCACTGGACCAGCCAGTCACACTGCATTCACATGAGTACAATGGCATGAGGCTTCACAAGCTGGCAATGTCGGCACTAAAGCGCCATGGGGATCAATTGATGGCTTGAGTCATCAATTAAAAAGTATGGGGTTTTGACCAGTACATAAATATGAAAGGGTGACGTTGTCAGGCACGTGCACCCATTCATGTTTATATGTTGTTGTTATGACACTGTATTTGGTGTATCTGATAATGTCTATACTAATTCCAGTACAGTAAATAACTATAATTACTTTATTCTCTAAATAACAAAACAAAATAACATTGGGATCTTTTGTCAATGGATGGCCTATGCGTTCTTCAGTTATTCCAACAATCTTGCACATCTGCTGATACTTAGGACTGTTTTATAAGAATTCCCAACCTAGATCTCTTATCCCTCCCTGACCTGGCCCATAACTGATGTCTCTGTATGTTAGCAGATCAGTTCATGTATGACTCCTATGAGCTGATCCCTATCCAAGTCATATGATACACTATCTACATGAGTGCCTCACAAAGAAATTGTCTCCCACTGCTACAGCAATTGTTTAGTGTTTTAGGTTTTTGGTATTCCTATCTCCTCTTTCCATAAGTTAGTATTTTCATGACAAAATAGTGTGCAATTTATTTTACTTTATGCCAGTACAGACTTTCACAAATGAAATAGTCCAATGGAGGTACAACTGGTACTTCCAAAACTAATGACGTTCACATTCCAAGGACTACATGAATGGGTTTAGTAGTGAATGAGAGCTCTATCTGACTCAAGCAAGTGAGCCCAAATACATGCTTTCCTGCAGAGGCCCTTCTTCTGGGCTAGGCTCTAGATTTCCATCAGGGATGGGGACAGTTATAGTCTGCTACCATCTGAAGGACCATAGATTCTTCACCCTTCAAGCCACCCTTCAAGTCACCTTAAAGAGTAAACAAATAACAATGGCCAGTACTTACTCCATTTAATTTCCTTCTGACCTCACCATTTACAATGCTACCATGGACGATGTTCATTGTACATTTATTGAAATTCTGGGTAACACTTCATGATCCAATGCAATGGGTTATAGTCTATGAAAGCTCATTACTATTTTATATCCTTTCCTTTATTATGTCTTTTCACATTAAGTTTGGTTGAAACACAAAAATCAGATTCCATTATTCTGTTATTACATTATAGTATTAGCATTAGTCTCTCTCTCTGGCTTTTCTTCGCAAACAAAGATTCAGGAAGGACTCATCCCGCGCTTTCTGCAAGCGCGCTGATGACTAAAAAGGCCAATCCAAGATAAACAAGTCCAATTGCAGAAAGCACAGCAGAAGGTCTCCTTGGGTGATGTTTCCGGGTTGTGATTCTTTCTGCATTGTAGTTTCGCTTCAAGACTTGTTTGGCATGAGTTCTCAAATAAGGCTGCAGCATTGTGGATAGTGTGCCTTCGTGCCTCCCGATGTGAGACCAGGGCGGACCATTGTTGGTGATCAATTTGGCCGAGACTGAGATGTTGTTTCAGGGAGTCCTTGTATTGCTTTTTTGGAGCGCCTCTCTTACGCTGACCCATGGCGAGTTCACCGTAGAGTACTATTTTGGGAAGGTGATGGTCCTCCATCCTAGAAATGTGCCCTGCCCAGCGCAGCTGTGTTCTCAATATCATGGCCTCAATGCTGGTGATCCCTGCTTGCTCAAGGACAGCAACATTCATCACATAGTCAGTATTAGTATTAGTATTAGTATTAGTATTGCCTGAGATTGTGAGCAAGTATATTTGCAGGCAAACAACATACTAGCTGACGTGATGCTAAAGTGTAGCCCTTCTGAGTAATAGGATTTCTCTCAGCCAAGGGACTGTTGTGCCCCTACCCCATTCTAACCCTGGTCACAAAATTCGGCCACTGCTCTTGAGATATGAAGATTTCTCTGGGTGCTTTTCATCTGTTGTTCTCCTGATATTTTCCACAGCATTTATCTTTAGATACGCACGATACACTGTGCAAGCTGTAAAATACCCCAGCATGGAGTCTACTCTCTGGTGCATCAGTGCAAACTGAGTAGGCCCAGGTGTTCCTTTTACTGTACATGGAAATTTTCATAGTGCTCAGTGGCCCTTTTAAACTTCCATTTCCACCTGCTTTTGCTAGCAGCCAGGCATTATTCCTGTTTCCTCTGTCCTTTTGTTTATTTAGGTGTGTCTGTTTGTTTCTGCATCTAATTTAACACATTTATAAAGTCTGCCCAGTAAAATTTTAAAAGCTGGTATTTTGAGTTTCTCACATTACCACCAAGTGTATGACTAATATGCAGATGTATGCAGGTAAAAGAGGTACGAGTATGGCTTGCAAAGTGTTGAACAAAGGAACATTTCCCAAAATGGATTGTTGTGTGCACAGTTATTCCTATCTACCCTGTCAAAAACCCCTAAAACCTATTTTTGTTTATGGATGTATTACATTTTTATATTACCCCACAGCAGTGCATTGTTGTACTGCACAGCAACACCTGGACTGGAGGATATATTCTTGTGCTAGCATCAGAATAGAGGGCCAAGGTCCTGTGAAGTTGTACAGGCCCTCAGAGCTTATAAAGTTTGGATAGACAGGAAATGTGATCCATGTACCTAGAGGTGGTCCTATTTCCCCCATGCTGTTGTGTAAGTCATTTTCAGGCTGTCTCAGCTTATCATTCCATTCCCCCTCCTTATGATTATTCCTAGAAAAAATTGAATTTAGTGGCCAGAATTCTTTTGGCGTCACGCATGTGCAAAAGTTCCCACATACATCTGATTATACTTTTTTGGCCATTGTGAGATGGTTGTGTTCAGTTCACAGTTGTCTAAATAGAGTTCCACAAATATAACCACTGTATATGCAAGTGCACATTCTTGGCTGGGATGGAGCTATTTGTCAGAGCCTTCAATGTACCCTGGAGTTGCAAAGACAGCCTGAACCATAGATTTTTTACCATTTGATTGCCATTCTGCATTACCTACTACACGCTGGGACAATAAGAATGCACATTGGTAGATTCACCATTGGTTATGCAATGTCAGTATTCATAATAAGGGTGGTATAGTGTAACTTCCACATAATTCCATGGGAGTCCATTTATGCTACACAACCGTATACATTGCCCAATGAAATGTACACTTTACTCAGGCTTACTCATATTACAATATTTCTTCCTTCAACTCAACCATGTTCATGAATGTTCATGCACATGAAACTCACACACAGACACTTCACCCATTGCCAATTGTACTTATTTTTACATTGCATGAAATTATGTGCCAAACTGCACAAGCATTCCTCAACAATTTTGAATAACTCACTTTATTACTTGCTACTGTTCACCTATTACAAGAATGGACTGGGAACATGGTTTTATCATTTGCCCCATCTACATGGGTCTGCGTATCCTGCCCATTCCTCCCCTCATTACCAGCATGAAATGGGAGAAGGTTCAGACTGTTACGTTGGTCCATTGCTGCAGCCACCACTGCCATCCCCCAAGTCCCACTCTTTGTAGCCAAGAAGCTGGTCCACAGCACATGAGCAAGGCCCCCTGCATGGGACCAGCCTGTTCACATGCTACAGGTCTGCTTTGTGGCTGCAAGAGCGATGGCAGGTGGTAGAATCATAGAATCATAGAATTGTAGAGTTGGAAGAGACCACAAGGGCCATCCAGTCCAACCCCCTGCCACACAGGAAATCTTGATCAAAGCATCCCCGACAGATGGCAATCCAGCCTCTGTTTAAATATCTCCAAGGAAGGAAGCCCCACCACACTCCGAGGGAGTGTGTTCCACTGCCGAACAGCTCTTACTGTCAAAAAGTTCCTCCTAATGTTGAGGTGGAATCTCTGTTCCTGGAGCTTGCATCCATTGCTCCGTGTTCCAGTCTCTGGAGCAGCAGAAAACAAGCCTGCTCCATCCTCAACGTGACACCCCTTCAAATACTTAAACAGGGCTATCATATCATCTCTTAACCGTCTTTTTTCCAGGCTAAACATACCCAGCTCCCTAAGTCTCTCCACATAAGGCATGGTTTCCAGACCTTTCACCATCTTAGTCGCCCTTCTCTGGACATGCTCCAATTTGTCAATATCTTTTTTGAATTGTGGTGCCCAGAACTATATCTATGCCTATCCTATATCTATGCATTTCATTTTTCCGCCCTAAGTGCAGAACTACCTAAATGCAGGTAGTTGCAGCAACCGGCCAACGTGGCAGTCTGGACTTCTGCAGTCATGTGGGGCCCAAACTGTTTTTTCCTCGCTGGAGTGGTTTTTCACAGGAATTATTTTAAAATGTTTTATCTGGCTTTACCCCATCTTGGCCCTATTTTTGCCCTGGGGATCATAAGGACTGCCCATGGGCAAAATGGGGAAAATGCCCTGTGTCATCTGGACTGCAGGGCTCAAAGATGGAGCCAGGACAGGATAATAGCCCATGTAGGCAAGCCCATTGGTGGTGGTGATTATCAATTGTTATTTAAATTGATATTATCAATGATATCTTATGATAATGATGATAAGTCTGCTGCTGATCCACTCAGAGAACCACCATGTTTAAGAAGGGAGTTAGGAGGAGAGGACTTATATTGCTGTTCAGGTTCAGTTGCACAGTTTCTTTCATTCTTTTTGTGGGGGTGGGGAATAAGCTCATAGGAATAACATAGATACCGGTAAGTAAGTTTGGAACAGTAGAATAGTGGCCTAAGACACTGCCTTTTACATGGAAAGTTCTATATTCAATCTCATGAAGTCAGTATCACTTTTAAACTGTCTCAACGGTTAATATTCTTGTGTCATTATTAAGAAAACTACATTTCCCACAGGCCAACTACTGGAGCTTTTTTGCTTGGCTTTTTGTAGCAGTGGCAACACTACCAGGGCTTCCTGTTTTAAAAGAACAAGCTGCTTAAAGGGAAGGAGGCTGGCTTGGCTGGTAGTTTGAGGGTGCTAGGAATAAAGCGGATGAACAGATTGGCTCACAAATAAGCCAAGTGGTTCATTTGGTTTTTGCTTTTCCCCTAAGTTTTTTTCTTTGCTTGCTTTTTGGCAGAAAATGAAGGCCTACATATTTCAATATGCTTTTTACCTTTGACCGTTCGCTATATTTTAATTATGATCTCTTGATGCTGCTACTCGTGTTAGTTGTGATGTACTAATAAAACATTCAGTGTTATTATCTAAAAAAATGTTTCCTTCATGGGTGATTGTTTAATGAGATTTTTAGTCTGTTTGAACATTCTGTGTAGCAGGGGTAGGACTCATGCCAGATGTTGTTGGACTGCAAAATCCAGCATAGCAAATGGTAGAGAATGTAGGAGTTGCAGTCCAACAACATCTGAATGGTGACATGATTCCCAGTCCTGCTATGCAGAGAAATGTGATATAAATATAGTTTAATAATTACATAAATAAATACATCCAAGATTTTTCTCGATCTCTAAAAAAAAACTGATGAAGTCGAGCTAACTTATTCCCATTCCACAAAAGCAATGCTCAATAATTTTGTTTATGCTGTTAAATGCTTTGCTTTAAGTTTATGTTGTTGATGCTTTGAATACTGCTTCCTTTTTCTAGCACTGGAGTGCACATCTATCTAGGAATGTGCTTTGGGTTTGGATCAATTCTATATCCAGAAGTGAAATGGGAGCTTCACACAGATTTGAAAAATTACAAAACAAAATAAGCCCACTCCAAAGTGCATTCCATATGAATGTGGATACTACTTGAAGGTTTTAGGAAAGAGGAGATATATATATATACATGTAGTTTTGATACTTCAACAATCATGTCTCCATCTTAGGATATTAAAGCCCTGTTCAGGCATTATGTGTATGGCTAAATGAGAGGTGCAGATTTGGACACACATGTAAGTCTCACTGGGAGATGTTTCCCCACACACAACATCCCAGACTTCTCTTATGGAGCACATAGGTCTGTAATAGGGCTCTGTAACCACCTTTGGCTGAATGCAGCTACAGAGTCCCCCTGATCAGCACACAGACTTATCAGGGTTCCCAGTCACAGGATCTCATTGACTATGTGCAGCTGAACTTGATTACCAAGCCTTTTTTTGGAACTTTTTGTTCAGTGTGTGAAGATCTAGGACTTTATCAGACACACTAAATATGGTTTCATAACGATGCCACATAAATGCAAAAGGACACACATATCAGATGACGTCGCCCTTTCACATTTATGTACTGGCCAAACCCTGTACTGTACTTTTTAATTGATGGCTAAAGCCGTCAATTGATCCCCCGTGGCGTTTTGGTGCTGGCATTGCCAACATGTGAAACCTTGCGCCATTGTACTCAAGTGAATGCAGCATGAATGGCTGGTCTGGTGTGAAGACTTCCGGGTGGGATTGCAAAATCCAGATAAATAACACACGTTTTATGACCCTCCCTGCCTTACTTGTAAGTTTTAAAGTGTGTATGCACTTTTTAAAACTTTTGTGTGTTGTTTTGGGGGTTTTAAAATTTCTCACACAAGTGTCTTCTCGTGAGAATCTGCTGGATTTTGAACGAGGAAGTAAACAGAGCTCTGTTCACTTCCTCTTTCATTGCCAGGAAGCCTTTGGATGGGAAGCAACGAACGTGCAGCATGGGGAGTTCTTTTGCTGGCATAAAAACAGAAAAGTTATACTGTCTTTTGGGGTGTGTGTGATAAAGTCCCTAGAATACTGCTGAGTGAGTGGGGATATCTGAGTGCAAGACTTAGGTGCACCCCAACATCCCCACCACCCATTCAGTCCTAATAACAAGCTGGAGGATGCCTGAAGAGGATGGTAGTTTAGTGACATGAACTTTCATGAGGTCCTTAAACATCTCTGCCAGTGAGCTCTACAGCAGTCCTCTGAAATATTGCACTATACTTCCCAGGTAGACATTTAAGTACCTCACAGTTCCCAGATTCCAGAGGATGGATCCATGGCAATTAGGCTTCCAGATGTCAGGGCCTAGCCAAACCTCAGGGTGAGTGTGAGGAGTCTCAGAGCAAGAGCATTGCCTTGAAAATCTGTCTCTCTCTCTCTCTCTCTCACACACACACACACAATTACTGTACATAATTGTGTGTTCTTGGCTCTCCCACTGATACAGGCTGTATTGCAGCCCTTACTGTAGACTGCTGTCTGTTCAAAGAGGAGACTGGAAAACAGGTTGTATTGCAGCCCTTACTGTAGACTGCTGTCTGTTCAAAGAGGAGCCTGGAAAACTTTCTTGGTTCGACTGGAACTTCTATGTGTTCTTAAACGCAGTACCAACAAAGATGTTAACAACAGTGCTTAGAAAAGGATGCCCTTCCCCACCCCACCCCCATTCAACACAGAAAACTTCTGTTAGTAATCTGTTTTCTTCTCAGGGTTCAATTTTTTGTTTTCTGTACAATGTTGGCAAAATAACTTTTTTTGTTAATTGTAAATCCTTTGCCCCACCACCTACCCTTTCAAAATATTACAGTCTTTTTACTCAGGAAAGCCTCTACGACAAATCTCATTTTTGTACAAATTGCCAAATAAAGAACAACAACAAAAGTGGAAGAGGATAAGTAAATCATGCCTGCCTCCATTTTTACATTCCCCTTCCACACAAAACTCTGCATGTATCCTTCTGAAATTCTGCAGGTTTCTGAAATAAGGCTGCTTCTATGCTGTGGGTCATTGTTTTATAAATCTGCCCCCACTTCCCTTCAAATTTCATTAATGGTCACATAATAAATAAATTAATGAACAAATAGAGATAAGGAAGCACTTCCCCACAGAGCCAAAAATATTTTAAGAAAATAAGTTTTTATCTATGCATATTTAGTGTTTTAAGTGCTGTTTATATCTGTTGAAAATAGTGTTGGGAGACACCAGCCTAAGAAATGATTGTTTGTTTGATTGATTGAATGAATAAATACATAAATAAATAGGAATGGCTGTTTTGCACAAATTTCACTATGTCTGTTCTTCTGAACAGATATAGAGAAGCCTCAATGGATGGCAGATGAAACTCTTGCAGCAGTTAAGAAGCAAAAGTAAAAGGGGATAGAAATGGAGTCAGAAACCTGAATTCAACTGTTCAGAGACTTGTGTGCAGGGATAAGGAAAACTACTATAATAATCATTGCAGAAAAATAGAAAGTGACAAGAAAAAGGAGGAACAAAAGACCTCTTCCACAAGATCCAAGAAGTCAAAGGGAAATTTAAACTAAGATTGGGGATGCTCTATGAGCAGCAAAGGAACACATTATATGACCAAGCAGAAATGAAAAAGATGATGGAATCAATACACAGGAGAACTATATACAAAAGATTAAAGGATGACAGATTCATTCAATGAAGAACCATTTGAAGATGAACTCTGATTCTATTCCAATTTTAGAAAGTGAAAGCTACACGGGGCACTTGGGAGAAAGAAATCTCCAGAAACAGATGGCATACCAATAGAGCTACTTCAACCAACAAAGACAGAATCTACTTTAGTTCTAGCTAAAATCAGTTTAACTTGTATGCTGAACATATCATACATAAATCAGGATTAGACTCAGAGGAAGGAGACATGAAATTTGGAGGAAGGAACATCAACAATTTAATACACCATACCACTAGCAGAAAAACAAAAACCCATTTGACATGTTATGCCGGGGAAAAGATCTACAGATACCATGGACTGCTAAAAAGACAAATCAATGGGTCCTAGAGCAAATCAAGCCTGAACTCTCCATAGAAGCCAAGATGACTAAACTGATACTGTTGTACTTTGGCCATATCATGAGAAGACATGATTCACTAGAAAAGACAATCATGCTTGGTAAGGTAGAAGGCAGTAGGGAAAGACCAGATGGATAGACTCAGTTAAGGAAGCCAAGCCCCTGAGTCTGCAAACCTGAGTAGAACTGTTGATGAGAGGGTGACTTGGAGGTTTCTCATTCATCATGTCACCATATGTCAAAGTCAACTTGATGGCAATTAACAACAAATTCTTCTGAAACTTGGCAGATTCAGACTTAGTTAACTCAGTCCACAGAGAAGAGAGAGACAGAGAGACAGAAAATGTTAAATGGTGCATAGCTCAAAATCCCTTGGACTTTACCAGGCTCAGCAAATACGCAATTATAACAACACCTTATTAACACGAAAGGGTGCACGCATCAGATGATGTCGTCCTTTTGTGATTTTGTATTGTCAAAAAGCCATTCTATTTTATTGACGAACCAATGGTGGTCACATGAATACAGCATTAATGGGCAGAACATTTACAGGTGAAATTATGAAAACCAGGTAGGGCACTCTCTTTTTATTAACCTGCCCAGTTCACTTTTACGTTTTAAATTGTGTTTCTGTGCTTGTGTGTACGTTTGTTGTCTTTGTTCTGCTGTATTTTTAAAAATTGACTGCGCTCACATCTTCTCACAAGAATTGGCGAGATCACATGTGCGGAAGTGAATGGAGCTCCATTCATGCTCTTTTTACACTGGGGCTGCCTTTTTACCACTACTGAAAGTAGGTCTGATAGGAAGGGTTCTTTTGTCAGCAGAAAAATGCCGCAAAATGTGGTGGGAAAGTAACGTTAATGGGGGTATGTCTGATAAAGTCCTGTTTCTGAAATGTAGTTGATATAACACCCTCATAATGGTGTTACTACATCTACAGATTGTTGAGAGCCAATGTGACTCATTCCTATAACACTACACAAAAAGAGGAAAAGAGAAAAGAAGAAGAAAGCTCACCACCTATCCTTTTTATCCAGAACTGCGTGGAGCTTTGATATACAAATTTAGATGGGCATGAGACTCTGCTAACCTCTTCAAATGAGGGATCCCCTTGTGATGTGCAGATTGTTGGCAACCCTTGAAATACATGACAAAGCTCCTGTTGCATATGTTTCTTACCTTTTGCAGTACTTAATTGCAGCACCCATTATAGGCACCATTTATAGCACTTTCACTAAGATGTTCCTTCATCCAGTAAATGAAGATGAATGGTGTGTGCATGTGTACACACACATATTATACGTGCGTGTGTGTATAAAAAGCTTGCTGTGATCTTGTTTCCTGGATATAATCAGAGCGAGGCACGCAACGTGAACATTAGAGCTCTTAATGGCTGATTTGGAGTGAGCTGGAGAAAGCCAAGGATGCTTGGCTGCTTTCACTGAGTCATACGTTTGGAAACAAGGCCCTAAGTCAGAGCTATCAGCCCTAGTGCTGCTGTTTTCCTGGCTCATGATAAGCCTGTCTCTTTCTATCCCAAGCTGGGGCCTGCAATTTAGCATAGCAATGACAGCAATTGGTCGTCTTGAAAAACATCTCTAACCCCATGAAGTCTAACACAAATCACTTATTCTTTGTAAAAAGGGAGTGAGTCATGCAGCTTAGCAGACAAGCAGTTTAAGGCTACATTGTTAATGTGTGCTTTAATTAGTTATGTGGCATATAATGGTGCGGGGTCAAATCATAATTTAATTTTTGTACATGATCCGTCTTTTTTTTAGGGAGTTACAACTAGACCACCCCCTACGATGAAGGATCGGCCAATATTATAAAGGAACCCAACTGTAGATGTCCAGGAAGTTTGTGATTCACTTCCTACAAAGACTCCTTTACATGTTTGCTTGTGTATGTGTTTGAAAAAGAGTCTCTGACAGTCTACAACCTGCTTTGAAATCTGTAGCCTAAAACATTTGTAAAACATCAGTGGAAAAACTGAAACAGATGCAAACAAATGTGAATGATTCTTTTTAGACAAAATATAATATGCCTTTTCGTTATTAATTTTTACCTCTACATCATAAATGCCTTGGGTATCATGTAATACATCTCTAAATGTAAGTGAAGAAAAGCCATTGTTTTAGTTAATTCTTTTTTCCCAGGGAAATGTGATCATGTTCTGGTGAAAACGAAATTCTTCGAAGTCACATTGCATAGGAACTGGGACTTAATTAAAATTGCTAACACATTATTAACTAGCAATCTAGGATAACGTTATAATGCAATTTAGTAATATAATGAGGAGAAGAGTTGGCAATGTGCATGTGTAAGGTCAGTAAGATTTCGTTTCTGCTCTTATATCTTTTTCATTTTCCACAGTCTAATTTTACAGCATATGTGAATTGTAGAGCAACACCACAGTGCATTTAGCTCAGTAATGTTATGGTTATGTTTCTGGAAAACTCCAGAGTTTCTTCAAAACCTGTTGGGGTTCCTCAATGTGTATCATCAGTGGTGGTGGCCCATCCTCCCTAAAAGACAATTAATTCTCCCTTTAAAATATATAGATAGATAGATAGTACCAATCTTTTTCTAAAGCATACAGCTCAGAAAAATCTTGATTGCATTCTAGGCCATACTCACTTTACTCAGGGCAATGAGTGGCCTTGTGCTAATCCTTCTCATGTACTGACCATGTACTTATGGAGGGCCCTACAATTCTCAGCAGCATGTTGTGCATATACCATATGACCCCCTTATCCACAGGACCAGTACCTGCAGTTTCACTTACCCACGTCAACCAAACAAACAAACCCAAGTTCTCTCTAGGCATTTTCTAGGTCCTCCAGTATGATTCTGTGGTATGCTTCTGCCGCAAGTTGATCATAGTGTCATGCTGGAAGACGTTGAAAATGCATAGAGAGATAATTTCTCTAGCAACCTGTCTTCCAGCATGACTCTATGGAGATTATCAGACGGTAAAAATGTCCCAGGACAGGGACAACAGGAGATATCTAAAAGGCTTACCTTTTAGACAACGTCGTCCCTGTCCTGGGATGCTCCCGTTCTGCTCCTGTTCCTCTCCCGGTTCCTCTTATTCATGGGAAAATCCATGAATAAGAGGCCCGTTCCGTCATAACAGAATGACAGGCAAGTGAACAGGAGTCTGCCCTGTTGTGCTCCCAAGATGACAACTGAACATGATGTCACCAGGAGGTCCCCCTGTCAGACACTTCCAGGTGAAAGTGGGACAATAAGGTAAGTAAAAAAAATAATAATAATCCCCTCCCTGGTTAGCTTTTTTCTTTTTAAGTGTTTTGGTGCGTGTTTTCTTTTTTGACAGCTTGGGTTTTTTTCTTTTTAAATTTGCCGCCCAGCTGTTCTCTCGCGAGAATGGCCAGGATTTGAGTTCCCAGTTGTAAAAGCAGCCTAATGATGGCTGCATTTACGACTGGGCAGCGAAGGGATGGGCAGCCCGTTCCTGCCGTGGAATGAAGGTAGGTGTCTGAAAACTCTTTATTCCATGGCAAGAATGAGAGTGGGGCAGGTGGGGGGGTAGTGGGACAGAAATGGACCCTAAGGGTCTGTCTGATAATCTCCTATGTTATGCTTGGACTGGAAGTCATTCATTTCAATAGGGTTCACGATTATCTGTGGTTTCACATTTCCATGGTAAGTCCAGGAATGTATCCTCCATGGATATAAGGGTTGTACTATATACATGTCTGGACTTCAGGCTGATTTCTCAGGGTGCTATCTACATATGAAGTGAGATGTGTGGCCACTAGGATTGTGGTGGGGAAGTGAAATGGGATGTGGCCTGTATTTTCCTACCCTGAGCCCCCTGTAGGTTGAATGATGTAATGTGGTCATGTTCATGTCACTGATGGGTGGGCTCCTCACATCATTGGGTCTGCTCTCAAGTAGCACTCCTAGCTGCTACTAGAAGTACCAACAAAGAGGTGACTACACAGTTCTCCCTCCTCCTTCTCCACATGAGGAAGAAGAAGGGGAACAATCTTATCTTTGCTAGCAGTCCCAGGAACAAGAGAAGTTCTAGACTAGGACAGCAATAGTGGGGACTTTTCTCCCTCCCAGAAAAGAAAAGCTTTGGGAGAATTTCAGGGAGAGCTGGTAGGGAGCCTCCATATGCTAGATACTCACCCTCTATGGGCCAGATTAGACTCAGGGGTTGGAGGATGTTCTCCCTTGGTGCTTGGTCACTAGGTTTTTTGGTCACTAGTTTTTAATATTTCCAAGCTACTTAAACTCACAGCTTTTAAAGTTAAGTCAGTGTTTTCTGTTGTTGGTTTTGTTCTGATTCTATTTTATCTGTTTTAAGATTGTATTTTTAATTTTTCTTCTTGGGCTTAGCTCTTTTTTTTGTGTACGATTTAGCTTCTGTTGATAAGGAGTAGACAAATATTGCAAATAAAAAAAAAATAGGGCTACATTCTTACATCCACTTATCTGGGAGTTTACTTCCAAATTCCAATTACTTCCAAAATCAGTGGAATTTACTTCCAAGTAAACCTTGATACTGAAAGGGCAAATAACATGGCTTTGTATGGGCTAACCCAGCAAAATGCTTTGGTATTGCCTTGGCCAGTGTGGTGTAGTGGTTTGAGTATTGAACTAAGATACTGGAAGACCAGGTTTCAAATCCCCATCAGCCATGGAAATCCACTGGGTGACCACTGGGTCACACTCTGTCAGAGGAAGGCAAAGGCTTGCCAAGAAATTTTGCCAAGAAAACCCCGAGATAGGGCCACCTTAAGGTCCCATGATTCCAAAATGACTTAAAGGCACATAACAGTAAGGCAGCACTATACAGTGGGCTCTTGGTATCCACTGGGATTTGGTTCCAGGAGCCTCTGTCGATGCCAAAAATCTGTGGATGCTCAAGTTCCATTATATACAATGGTGTAATAAAATGGTGTCCCTTATATAAAATGTCAAAATCAAGGTTTGCTATTTGAAATTTTTATTTTTTGGAATATTTTCAAGCTATGGATGGTGGAATTCGTGCATGCAGAATCTGTGGAAACGGAAAGCCAACTGTAATTGTGTGGTGCAAAAGGGCCCAGTTTTTCCAAATTTAAGACATCTTTCATGTTAAAAAATAGCATATCTCTGAATATCAGACCCTGGAAACTAACAACAGGGATGACTGCTCTCCTATCACTGCTCTGGCTCAGGCATCAAGATACTGCACAGATACTGGGGAGAACTATATCATGAACATGACAAGATTTAGGATCATTTATCAGATCAAGAAAGAATGGTTTTTGAAATGGGTTTTGTAATTCTGATTATTTTTCAATTATTACATTTGTAAGAGGATGTACTAAATTGCTCACAGTATCCACATGCTTTGGAAACATCATTTAACCAAACAAATCAATGCATCTAAAAGAGCTAATTACAGAAAAAATAGCAGTAAACTATCGGCTGATCAGCTGTGCAAATAAGTCTGGGGAAAGCTTCTTTATTCTTTTCACTATGTGTCACTTTTACCTTTAATGAAAGATAAGCTGGTTGGCATGAAACTTTTTAGTATGTGTATAGCAAGTCATTTCTGTGCAACCCGACTTCCCTCAGGTATGATCTCTCCTTCTCTACTGGAAAACCACACATCCCTTTTGCTCTAGCTTTATTTTCAAGGGGAATTCTAGATAAGTCATGGAATTTGGCTTACTCTTCCAAAAAATTCCAGTCCACAGCCATAAATAGCTTTCTGCAGCATGCAAATTTAGGAATATGATTTTAAGAAATAGCATAGTGGTACATACTGGGTAATCTTTTTAAAACTGAATGGGTCTTTATATTCTCTATATATCAGCTCCCTAATGGCTTTTCAACAGTTTGAGGTATTTTGTAAAATTCCCACAGCTGCTTTACATTAGCAACAGAGCTTGTTACTAAGGGATCAGGTAGTCTTCCCTAGATCTGCACACTGGTTTCTCATTGATTGCTCATTTGCAAGCATGAAAAACACAGAAAGTTCCAAAACTTGTATGGTTTCTAATCTCTTATGGTATAAATTTCTTCACATTTTTCTTAAGGGATATTGTTCTGTTCCAACGGGAAACAGTAACACACTTTATAAAAGTGCCTTCACCATAAAGTTTGGGCTTTTGGCTGAGAAGTTGCCTTCGAGGAGGGAGCGAGTGAGTGAGCCGGGGTGGTTAAAAATAATGTTATGAGTGATTGAACTGGCAACAAAATGTTGCAGTGAGGAATGCTCCAGTTCATGGTTCCAATCAGCCAGCTTTGCCCTCCTCCAAGATACTCTTTTCCATTTTCCCTTACTCTTCTGGTTTTGTAGTTTCACCTTCCAAAATTCAGCCAATATTTTGTGATAATTGAACTTGCTCAGTCCTCACTGGGCTACTTGGGAGATCCTACTTATGGTATTTTTCCCCTCAGGGAGTTGGCATTCTGCTGTGTGTGTTGGGGGTGGGATTCTTCAAACCACGAGTTCTCCCAATTCTGCTGGTTTCCCATTTGTTTGTGGATGGTTTTGTTTTGTCAGAATAAGAATCCACACTCAGACAGTCAACTTCAGTATTAGTGTATAGGACTGGACATCTTCTTTGGAGAAGCCATGTAAATATTAGAATATTGGAGTCAAGAACCCATTTGCTGGCACAATTAAGCTGGTGGGGGAAGATGAGGAAGGAAGGCAACAAATTGTGATGGGTGGGAGAGCAGCAGCAAAAGCCATTCCTGTTAGATGATAAAATTGTCCTGGCAGTTTACTGCTGTCCTCCTGCTGCCACTATGAGTACACCCAAAAAGGTGACTTATTCCCAGAATATACCTGGCATTTATGCCATTGTAAGTCACCAATAAGATACCATCCTGTATTTATAACTGTCGCTATTGCCACACAGAGCAAGTCCAACCATAAAGCAGAGTGTTTCAGGCTAGAATTTCCTGTGACATGCCCTGGCATTACCCTCCTTCCCCCCACACACCTTTATACCAGCATCTCTGTTTTGAGGGACACTGTAGGAACAGGCCTCCTGTACCTTCTTGGATAATTCTTTCATTATCGGGTGTACAACAGTAGCCAAAGGGCTCACAGATGCAGCTTGATCACATACCCATCCCGTGTCCTAGAAACTGTGGGAATGTCCCAGGGAATCTACAGGATTCCCAGTATACTGACTGTGTTTTGAATTCAGAATGAATTCAGAACTCCAGTATGAGTTCTCTCCACCTCCAGTATTAAAACTACTAGATGTTTTCCCCTGGGTGAACCATCAGACAATCAAAAAGTGGGTGGAGGGCAGTCTCCAGGGGAGTGGGATGCCCTAGTAACCAATTAAAAGTGGGGCGAGGAGGACAGTGCCTTTATTTTCTGTTGTCTTTTGTGGAAGAGGGGGAATTGCAGCCCTCCAAAGTCCTACAGGGGGTACATTTACAACTTCCCTAGTCCATCTTCCCTATACCTACTTATCTGGGAATAAGCTCCTTTGAACTCTATGGAACTTAGTTCTGAGTAGATATTATAGGATTACACTTTAGTTATTCATTACATAGGAACTTCTGTGCATGGTTCTTCACATTTCTTCCTATTCTTCTCATCTAAAATGTATTATGTGTGCACACAGATGTATTTTTTTTAAAGACATTTCATTAAGGATTGAAAATAGGTTGTACACTTCAGGGGATGTGGGGAGTCTGGGCCTGTGAGTTACTGCTTCAGCATTGAGGTTGGGTTTTATTACCTTTGAGTCATCTTCTGGCCCTATAAAATCAAAGGAAAAGGCTCATCTGTCCTCATTCATCTCTATCTATTAACATCAATGGGGCTGAAGCTTGCAGGACTGCAGCCCTGGTGTAGTCTGCAGACTTTTGGCAAGCAGTATGTTTCACTTTCAGCAACATAAAAGCCAAATATAGCTTAAATCCACTTAAAACTCTCTTACATTTTATTTGGTGTTTAGTGTCAGGAAACGCGCTGCTATGTAAATGGTAAGCAACAACCTAGTAAGAAAATATTTGCTCACTTTCAGAATTGCCATATGAATAAAAAAATGAGCCGATTTTGGCTGAAAATAAGGAAAACAGAACCAGAATGACTAAAAGGAAGCAAGGCTCAACCCTGTAAAAATGAGGGCCAGTTATTAATGGAATCTAAAAATGAATCTTTAAACCCAATAAAAATCAAATATCAGTGTTTGGTCTGTTTTGATCCTCCACTCCCACTTACATCATGTGTATCCTATCATTGGCCACAGCCTACAGCACTGGGGTATTTACAAATGAAGGTACAAATCCATTCCTTAAATGTGCGTGTATGGCTCCTGTTGGCATCAGTATGAGTTCCGAGGCCATGTCCAAGGGAAGCATTTGGCTCCATAACAGTTAACAAATAGCTCTCATAATAAATACCAAATGTCTGCATCATCAAAAGCCAGGCACATTCACAGATAATAGCCTAGCCTGACATTTAAAGTTAGACTTTTTATGTAACAAAGAAACATGTGCGTGTTTGTTGAGTGGACACAAAGTTTTGCAGCAATTCTTAAGCCTGTTACTATTGATGAGGATAGAACATCAACAAATGGAAATACTCTCAGCTTCTCCTTTGAACAAAAATAACACTGTGTATTTGAGAGATCAAGCTATCTTTGAATTTTTCATATTTTTGATTTTAAAAATATAAATGCATTGTTCTTTCTCACTCTTGGCAGGAAGGGGTGGAATACAGACTCCATAGTAGGGCCTTGGCTGTCAGGACTCTGCCTTTCTGTTATCCCTATAACACCCTGTGTTATCCACAGCAATAGCGGTCTTAGGGTCTGTCTATTGCCAATCAGCTGAGATCCTCTTTAAATCATAGCTCACATGGTAGTGGCTATCATGTGGTGAGCTTTTTACTATGCAGCTAATTTTCTTCATGGTATCACAGTTGTCCAAAAAGAAACAACTATGGTAATCTTACAAATGAAACTGGAACACATATTTTCAAGTAAAATCAGAGTTCAGTCAGTGAGAAAGAACACATAAACTAGGGCCCCGTCTACATGATAAAAAATATGTATGGCATTCATAAGATCAATAATGTCTACACGTGGCCATTCGGATGCATACGTGTCTTTTGGAAGGGGAGCTAGTGAATCCCCTGTAAACTACGTGGATTTGGTGTTTGGGAGGATTAGAGGATCTTGACCTAAAATCCATAGAGCCATTTGAATGGTTGATCATCTGTACACCCCATTTGCATGCATACAAACAGGCAGTGCAATCTGATTGGCTGGCTGAGCACAGGGGGCGGGGCTAGCAAAGAGGGGAATTGGGAGCGGCCACCATGTTGGATTCCTGGCTAAGTGAGAGTCCGGTAAGTCCATGAAATGGAGATTTTTTAACATTTATTCATTTTTATTTTATATTGTAACTATGGAGAACCGACTGTCCGCATCACAGGCACCTTTTTAAATAAAAAAAAGTGGTGGGGGGGTCATACGGAATTGGGGGGGTAAGAAACCATGTAGGCAGGTCGTATGCATCCGAACGACTGACTTTTCAAATTTTTTAACTCCCCCCCCCATGGATTTTTTTTTTTTTTTTGGTCATGTAGATGGGGCCTAGGAGAGGCTGTAGCAGTTTGTCTTTACTTGAGCTAACTGGGAAGGGCAAGGTTAGGCCCCATCCTCACCTCTCCCACCACTGAGTTATTGAGTACAAACTACTTTTGCACTGTGAACTCACTTTGTACCAATTGAATTAAATGAAAGATGACAGGGAAAAGTGGGAAGAGGAGAAAGAAACTGGAACATATTTAAATCAACTGAAAAAGTGAGGTGACAGAGGCTTAATCAGGACTGTAACTGCCAAATTGAGACAGGAGGAGGGTAAGTGTAACCCATTTAAATTTCACTAGTGTCCAAACGTTGAGTTTTCCAGAATTCTTCACCAGTCTAGGTGGCATCAAATAATTGGAGACTCATAGAATCATAGAGAACTTGAAAATTTTCACATTTCCATGGACTTTTTTAGTTGGTCCTAATATGGTTGTTAATGTTAAGTGTTAGTGTGCACTGAGTGCCTCTTCAAAAGGTCCAAGCAGCAAAAAATGGTAGCAGAGCATTTGTTCCTTCAGGCATAAGAATAAAGACACAGACACAGGCTTGTGTCTAAAATAAACTTCTCTTTACTTAGGCATAATGAATAATATTTACAGATATATACAGCATTCAAGAGAAAACATCTTCACACATCAAGGTCTAAAACAGAACTGCTCAGTTCACCTCTATAGGACAAACTAAATACCCAGCTCTGCAGAGTTCCTAGCACCTCCCCAGTCAGCTCTGCGCCAGAGCTGAGAGCTCATCAATATTGATACATTTCCTAGCTTTCTGCAAACTGCCACTAGCGCGCTCTCCCTCACTCTGCAGACGGTTTGTTACATTCCAGCTCTTTACAGAATAAATCTACTGTATGTCCCAATATCCTGACAGTTAAGGCCTACATGTTGATTTGGTTTGGTTCTCACAGATCAATATGGTGATATTTGTTTATACCCACACATGATGAACTTGTCACAAGTTATTCTATACAAGTTAGCACCTGGGGTGTCCACAAGTGGCTAATGTGAGTGGCATCCATCAAGTTTACTTGGAGAACCTCATGGTGTTCTTATTCTCAGCAGTATGTCTATGGCCTTATCTACATTGGCTGTTTACCCCATTCTGCCCCTCTCTGAGAGCCTGCAGTCCAAACAATGTAGGGCATTTTCCCTGTTCTGCCCCCAGGCAGTCCTTACAGACTGGGGCAGAAACAGGGCTCAGATGGGGCAAGCGGGGGTAGGACCCAATATAGCAGTTAAAAAAAAAACTTAGTTTACTCCATTTCTGCTCAGAGGAAACAGATTGGGCCCAGTGTGTCCATGGGAGCCTGTCCTTGCAGGCCAGCCCATCACTCTAGCTGCTGGTCACCCTTACTCTTCCAGATCTCGGCAGCAGGCCTGCACATGGCTAGTCACCTGCAGGGGCCTTGTCACATGGTGCAGGCCAGCTTTCTTGACCTAGCAGAGCAAGGAAAATGGCATCAGCAGCTGCAGCAACAGCCCAACGTTCTGTCAGGACTCCAGCCCATTTTGTCCAGGTAACAGGGGCAGAACAGACCTGATCCATGGCTGGGATACACTGGTGGGGAGCCGGTGTATCCTGGCTCATGTAGATAAGCCCATAGTCAGTGACAAATTCAGGATGGATAGATGGAAATACTTCTCACAAAGAAGTTAAACAACATAAGACACTGTCACAAGATGTAGGAACAGCTGCCAACTTTTCTGACATCAAAGAGGGATTGGATAAATTCATGGAAGATGGAGACACCAATGGTGATGAGTCAAGATTTCTGTACAGTAGCATGCCACATCCATGGGGAATGCTTCCAGCCCCCCCCCCCGCAGATGGTGAATTCTGCAGATAATAGCGAACCCTCTGGAGGAGGAGGAAGGGAGGGAGGGAGGAAGGCTCATGGCCTAGGCCGCTGCCACCACCGCCACAAACTGGCCTACCCTAGGCTGTGTCCTCTCAGGCCTCCACCACCACCACCACAGCACCGTGGCCGCCTCCTCTGCTGCTGCCACCAACATGCACCTTGCCACTGCCACCATGCCCCCACAGTCTCAACCACCACACGCCCTGCCACAACCATCATGCCCCTATTACCTCCTCCTCCACTGCCGCCACACACCCCGCCACTGCAATGGCTGCCTCCTCCACCACCACTGCTGCCACCACATGCCCACCACCACCATCATCTCCCACAACCTCCTCCACCACCACTGCTGCCACCACTGCCGCATGCCCTGCCACTGCCATCATGCCCCCACAACCTCCTCTGCCTCCACCGCTGCCACCACATGCCCTGCCACTGCCACCAGAGTCATTCCTACCTCCCCGTCCACCCCCACTGTCACCATCCATGAATAATTGAATCAGTGGCTGGTGAATCAGCGGATGTTAGGGTGCTACTTTTTGTTACTTCCAGTATCATAGGCAGTATTCCTCTGGATATCAGTTGCTAGATGGAGAATTCAGTTGAATTCATGTCCTGCTGGTAGGCTCACTGGGCTAACAGATTAGTCACTCTGTGAGCTTAATGTTGGAACACATAAACTTTTTTATCTGATACAAGATGGGTCTTCTTATGTTCTTCTGACTAAGTAAAAGCAACACAGATATAAGAAAGTTTATGGGAAATAGTTTCACAAGCAAATGGTACATTTTCTATCCTCTCTTTTAAAATAGATAAAATATTGTAGGAGGAATGAGCCTAAAAAATAAAAATGTATTAAAAATTCCAGAGATCTAGCCCCTTTAAAAGCAATCAAAATATCTTCTTTAAAAGGAGTTAAAAATCACTTACTTTCAAATTCATGCAGAGTGGCTTAAGACTGCAGACAAGCTCAATTAACATTTAAAAGTGTATTCAGAGGTCTGAGATCTGTGATCACCCAGTTAAATTAGACTCATTACAAAAACAAAGGAGTCAGTTTAAAAATGCAAATCAAAAGTTTACTGAAGGTATATCAATCTCAATCTACATACTAAAACAAACTTTAAAAAGGGTTCCTAACTAACTAGGAGGATTTAGGGTAGAAAGGCTCACCCAGCCTTTAGCGGTAGAGGCTACATGGTGATTTGCAAAACAAACATCATGGCATGGTTTCATAGCAGCAGCATGGCTAGGACATCATGGCAAGGACAAAGATGGCTAGGCTTCATAAGATGGCAAAGACAAAGAAAGATGGCTAAAGCGGCATGGAGACTTTAACTTAAAAGAGAACTTGCACAGAGCAATAAAATTTAAATTAGGTCATGTGTTGAGTGACCCAGCACTCCAGTTGGCTGGAAGTGCCCAGTGAAATAAGAGAAAGGGAATTTGGGAGAACAGAAGCATGCAGGGGAAAAACCTAGACTAATCTTAGGATGTGAATGGGGTACACAAGATTGCTTTTACACTACAATAATTATTTCCCCACATACTACAAATATCAGGGCACAAGAATCACACTGTAGCTATAGTGATGCTTAACAATGTTTTTGAGAGTTAAAACTTTGGTTTAATGAACCATCCAAACCTTTAAAAAAATGTTAGCCTTAATATGATGACAAGCATGGGCAGAAACTAGCAACTGCAGCACTCTGCTCACTTTTTCAGGATATCCTATGGAATGCACTTCAAACACAATGCACTCTTTTATGTGCTGTGAGTCTTAAACAGATATTGGAAAAGTTACGTTTTTGGACAAGAACCCCCAGTGATCCTGATGACTAAGAGATCTGAAAGTTGTAGTCCAAAAGGTAACTTTTTGATCTCTGATACTAAATCTCTTTTCCATGTAAAATGTCATCTGGAGATTGAAGAAGATTGATTTGGTAACCTCACGTGAAAGATTTGTTTAAATTGTCGAAAAATAAAATTGTCTCTCACATGAAAAGTGCCACCACCCCCCGAAAGTGCTGTCTGGGGTGGATTGCTCCCTCTGCCCATTAGCTACACCACTGGGCCCACCTGTCCTAATTTTGCGCCAGCTCTGTGACTGTGTCCTCCAGATGGAGGAGATTTAATCTGCCATAATGCAGTTCCTCCTTGCCCCACTCCAAATCAAGTCAAAATTATTTGAGTCAAGCCAATAGCTATTGTAATTATTGCCCCACTCCCTTCTCTGTCCTTTCTTAGTTCTTTTAACCCAGACATCTTACTCAGCAAAGCAGGTCTGCCAAGAGACTCCTCAGTCTGCTGACCTCTGAGATCATCTGGCACAAGGAAATTTCTCCCCCCAAAAAGGGCATTTCAGCTGGCAGAAGGAACCTGTGCCCAAACCCCATTGCTATGTGAGGTTTTGAAGTAACATTACACTGTTACTAAACACCTTGTATTAAATACTGGAGAGTCTATGGCTGGATAAACATTTTAACAAAAATAGCCTACCAGAAGGATGTTGGCCTTTTTGCCAAACAAATATTCAAGATCAAAATATCTTAACCTTATACCTAATACAGGATTTTTCCTACCTTTCCTCCATAATAAATAATTGAGACTGACTATTCATCTTTTTGATCAAAAAGGTCAGGTTAAAAACAAATAGTGTTTTATACAGTCAAAATGGTTTTGCTTATATCTACACAGAGGTAGAAATATTAATTCTAGCATAATCCTAAATCCAGGTTCACTATAAGCACCTTTTCAGACTTTTTTTAAAATAATGTCTTAGACATTTCCTCCTAATTTATCAGGCTATATAAACATAGCTGGTGCATAGGCATTAGAATAAAAACAGTAAACAGAGACTAACTACACTTCACATTTCAGGTTTGGTTACAAAGGCTGCTTTCTCTCTAACAGAATGCTTGCTCAAATACTGAGTCTTTATAATGTTTCTTGTTACAAGGGTTCCCACCATCCCAGAATTAAATTTGTACAGAATTAAAATGTGGGTGCATGGGTGTATATATTTCTAAGCAAATAAAACCTCCTCAAGAAAGCAACTTTGTTCATTTTTTTAACCATGAAGAAATATGATTTCCATAACAGCCAAAAAATATACTCGGGATTTTAGTCCTGCATGTTAAGATAATGTAACTCAGTTATCTCCCTGGAGTTCTACACATGGGATTAGTTGATTTGTGAATAATTTTGGTTAGTCATATCTTACTTTTCCATGGCAAAGATCAATTGACTTGTAAAATACAGTATTATAGGCTAAAAGCAGGAAAGGTTACAATTTCCTATGCTTTGTTGGTCAAACTGATATGAACCCAACTACAAGTTTCTGATTTCAAAGAAGTTCAATGTTAATTAGGTTCCATAATAAATCTAAATATTTTCTAGCAGCCAAGCACAGATGAAGGAAAGTGACTGATAAAACACTACCAAGTTATCACTATCATTAGATTACTCTTTCCTCAAAACAAACCCACAGGAAAAATGTCTTTATCTTATCAGGCATTACAAACAGTTTGTTGTATTATATTGTGTGTTTTCCTTTATGAAATGTGTCTGTGGAAAACTGAAGTCATATTATTTATCCAGTGGAGGAACCAAGGAAAAGTGATGAAATTATACAAATGTGCCAAGCATATTTAATATAAGCTAGTTAGAAGTTTAATCCTGGCCAGTGCTGTCATGAAAGACAACAGAACAGGAAAACAATTTGGTGTACATTAAAGAACCCATACTTTAGTAAGTCTCTAGGGGAAGGACATTTCATGCTTACAAGAAGAACCACTGAGAACAGCTCTCCATAGTACTTGCTGCATGGATTTAATACAAAGAAGATTAACAATGACATAGAATTACAAATTTTAATAGGCATATATCAGGAATTTGTCTCAAGGTATGGAGTGCTTGGCAAAAGACAACAGCACTACAGCAGATTGATAATAGTCAATAGTCTGGACTTCAATTTCTTCATTCTTATTGGGCTTTTAAAGAGTGTTTTCTTTTGCTTTTACTGGCTAGTTTTTTTATGTGCTATTGTTTTCAAAACTGGGGACATTGGAAGAAGGGAGGCAGTTCCATTTTTCAAATAAAGAATAAATTTTAAGCTGTGTACTTTTCCTCCCAAATATGTACAATATTATGTATAGAAATCTAATCTAATGTGATTCATATACAGGTCACACAAACACCATATCTGCGGTGGATATGTTCCTGGACTTACCACAGATATACAACAAAACTGTGTATAATAGCAAACTGCCATAGTATACCATAGAAACACACTGAAAAACCTAGAATATGCCTAGAGAGGATGCTTCCCTAGGCATCTGGTGTGATTCTATGGTCAGCTTCCAGTGAATGCCCAGAGAGACCACTGCAGGTACCAATACCACATAAACGGGAGTTGCCTTGTATATAGGAATATATGGGGGAAACAACAGCCACTTAGGACTTTATCAGATGCGGCAAATATGGTGTCATAAGGATGCCTAACGATCATGAAAGGAAGCACATACCAGATGACCTTGTCCTTTTGTGATCATGTAGGAGATTTTCACACGGGGCCAAAATGTCCCATTACTGCCCCGCTACCTCCTCTCCCGTTCCTGCCATGGAATAACATAAATCTTTCGCACACTCACCTTAATTCCGCAGCAGGAACGGGCTCCCCCTCCCCTTGCTGGCTGGCCGTAAATGCAGCCGTCGTAAGGCTGCTTTTACGACCGGCCATCTCAAACGTTATCACGTTATCACGTTATCACGTGATAACGCCGGACAGTAAATTTAAAAAATAAAACTCCCCCAAACATAAAATCAGTTCACCAAGCACAAAAGCACTCTTTAAATCACATAATCAAAACAGGGAGGGTAAAATAAAGGGTGCCACTTACCTCGATGTTCAGATCGTACCAGGAAGTGCTCGGAACGGACCTCCCCTCCACTGCTGTCATTTCGGAACAGGAACGGGGCTCCTGTTCGCACACCTGTGATTCCGTGATAGTGACGGAACGGGAGGTCTATTCACGATGAAAAATCGTGATTACATTGTTCTGGAACAGTCACGGGAGTAGGACAGATGAAGGACAGAATGGGGTCAACGTCGTCCGAAAGGGAAAACCTTTCCCGACCCTGTTCTGTTCCTGCCACGGGACATATAGCCCGTGTGAAAATCTCCGTAAAGTCCAAAAGCTGTTCTTTTTTATTGGCAGCCCAAGCCATCAATAGGTCAGCTGTGGCACTTTTTTGCCAGCACTGCCAGCATTTGAATCCTCACGTAATTGTGCTCAGTGAATACAGCGTCAATTGGCAGAACACTTCCCAGTGAGATCAGGACAGCCAGGTAGGGGACGGTCTTTCTTTTTTTTACCTCCCTGGTTTACTTGTAATTTTTAAAGTGTGTTTATGTTCTTGTGTGTATGTTTTATGTCTTTGTCTTTCTTTAACTTTTAAACTTGTCACACTTGCATCTTCTTGCAAGAATCAGTGAGATCTCAACCCCGGAAGTGAATGGAGCTCCATTCATGCTCCATTACTGCCGCGGCTGCCATGTTGATGCTGGCAAAGGTGGGTCTGGTAGTGGGGGGGGGGTATTTTCCTGGCATAAAAATGACATGCAAAAGAACTTTTAGGGGGAATAATCTGATAAAGTCCTTAGAGCTTCCCTGTTAATACAACATTATTGAATGAAAAAGAAAATACTTTACAAATAGAAATTCTAGGAAGATCATAACCTAGTTTCTGAAATTTAAGAGTGACCGAGGAAGGATATATTAATAATAATCCAAATTATGTTAAATCTGGACTCCTGAATCAGCTGCTAAATTTTCATGTAGTGATTATCAGCAGGTATCAGCAGGTTTTACTATCACAGGTGTTTTATCCATTTGCACCACACTTATTTTCATTTTCAATAAAGTTCAAAATTAACTTCACACCAATGCAGAAAGAGCAGATCTGTTGTGCATTTGCTAGTGATTTACCAAAGCTTGAGTTTCTTTAAAAACTCTATTGGGCTTTTTAAAAAAACATTAGGCTTAAAAAAAAAACCAATGTGAGTGTGAGATTACTGTATTGTTATCTATTTTATTTAAAGTAGTGTTGATGGAGGGGTTTCCAATTGTTAGCAATGCATCATGATTCTGAGCCTTGAAAAAGGCCTGGGTTGTTTAAATTTAAAAGACAAAGATATTATATGCCTGCAAGATGCTTCTGTACACAGTGATCCTGTCTGCCAAGTGAAGAAATAGCCACTTTGCATCCATGATGAACCATGTGTTCTGCAAACTGGCTATTGTGATTCAAAATGGCTACCGCACTTATCAATATTTGCATAGGGTACAAAGACATGCCACTGGAGCCTGAGAACCAGTGTGATAGAGACAGGTTACATGACTGGCATTTGAGAGATTTCAGGTTCTAGTTTCCACTGAGCCGTGAGGGCAAGTCACTCTCTCCCAACCTGACTTACCTCAGAAGCTTCTTGTGCATATAAAAAAGTGGGAAGCAGGAGAGCCAGGTATGCTGTCTTGTGGAAATGTGGGATATAAATGTAACAAGTAAATAAAAAGATAAGTAAGTTCATAAGGTAGCCTGTGAAACTGTTACAATATCCTTACTGCTTACTCACAGTAGAAAGGATTGCATTTATGGATGCATCTAGCCCTCCATATCCATAGATACTGCATCCATGGATTCAACCATTGATGGCTTGAAAATGTTTTTGTTTTTTTAATCCAAAAAGCAAACCTTGATTTTGCCACTTTATATAAAAGATACCATTTTACTCTCTCTCTGGCTTTTCTTCGCAAACGAAGATTCAGGAAGGACTCATCCCGCGTTTTCTGCAAGTGTGCTGATGACTAAAAAGGCCAATCCGAGACAAACTAGTCCGGCTGCAGAAAGCACAGCAGAAGATCTCCCCAGGTGATGCCTCCAGGTTGTGATTGCCCCTGCGCTGTCATCTCTCTTCAAGACTTGCTCGGCGTGAGTTCTCAAATAAGGCTGCAGCATTGTGAATAGTGCGTCTCCATGCCTCCTGATGTGAGGCCAGGGCGGACTATTGTTGGTGATCAATTTGAGATGTTGTTTCCGGGAGTCCTTGTATCGCTTTTTTGGAGTGCCCCTCTTATGCTGACCCATGGCTTAGAGTAAAAATAGAGTATTATTTTTGGGAGGCGATGGTCCTCCATCCTAGAAACGTGCCCTGCCCAGCGCAGCTGTGTTCTCAATATCATGGCCTCAATGCTGGTGATCCCTGCTTGCTCAAGGACAGCAACATTCGTCACATAGCCAGTCCAGGTTTTACTACACCATTGTATATAATGGGACTTGAGCATCCACAGATTTTGGTATCCATAGGTGGTCCAGGAACCAAATCCCAGTAGATACCAAGGGCTCACTGTAATTAACTGTGAACAAACAAAGCTGACTTATTAGCCCATCTGGCTTTGAAGCATACAACAGTCTTCTCAACCTGGACCCAAACAGTGTGTTGGACTGCAACCCCTTTCGTAGCCATTCTACTGGGGATGATGGGAGATGAAGTCCAACACACAAGGGGGGGGCAGATTTGAGGGAACTAGTTGAAACTGATTGTCAACAGCTTTTCAAAATTTCAGACACAGCATCTTTCCAGCACATTCAGGGGCTAAAAGAAAATGAAAGAAAAGCCTCCATTGGTGGCAGTAGGTTCTTTCCTTTCTTTGTCCCTACCACAGCAAGGAGTGAATTTACAAAAAGGAGTAGCTGAGGAAGAGGAATCACATGCTCCCATCCCCATACATGGGGTTCTCAATCCAGATCAGGGCCCCATGAGTTTACTTGTAAGGAGAAAGGAAAAAGAAGCTCAGATGCACATTACATATTTCTCATATATTGTGTATATTAGCCCCTTATTTTCAATGTTTGCATTAATTAGAACAGGGATAGATTCACAGGTTGTGACACCAGACACCTTATATAATTTTGGGGAGTTCTGCTGTTAAAAAAAAAAAGTATTTATGGCAATCCTTTTAAAATAACATGGCTGCAGATTCATAGTCACACAAATCTGCATACAGGGCTCAAGCAACCAAACATCAGAGTCATTTTATTTTTAGAACCAAAATACACGAGACATGACAAAACTTCATGACTCCAGAGTAACAGAGGACTTTAGCAATCAGCTGCAGGGTCACGTACAGTATCTTTAATTTCACCTGTTGAGTGCTTGCATGAATTTTTAAGGGCCCCAAAGGACATGAAAACTCACTGAAGGGAAATTCAATCCCTGTGAAGATGAAGAAAATATTGAAGAACAGCCAAGCAAGATCATAAATAACATGAAAGACGGCCTCTAATGTTCTCATAAAGCTTTTCTCTCCAAAACACTTCTTGGCTCAGCTGCACAGAGACTTGTGATGATGGGCATCACATGAGTTGCATGCAATAGTTCAGGGCAGTGGCACACCCAGAAATGGCACACCCAGCATGTTGATTGGAAAAGCACACACACTACATTCCCAATACAAATAAAGCATGTTATTTTGCTATCCCTCAAAGCCATAAATGGTCAGGGATCATTTCCAGATCAACTGGAGGTAAACCTACAGGAACGTTATCCTACGACCATATCATCCCAGCCTCCACTGCCTGCCTGTTTCCCCCTGCAAATGCTTGTCCCCCCATTAACCTGAAGACTGGGACTGGAAATGTTGAGTTCTGCGTTTCAGTATCAGACCAGTAGAGAAGGGAGAGAAGTAGACCTATGCTTTCCAAACAGAAATGGTTCCAGAATTTGAAGGACTCCAGGACAAAAACCTTACCAGGGTGGTTTACATGACATTATCTCCAAGAGTTCTTTCAGACATGCTTTCACTTCATGCAAGTTTTAGCCCCAACATCTTGTTGTCGGGGTGGGGAAAGTACAGCTTGACCACGATGAATTAGCTTGGCCATAGACCCATTTTACACCCCCCATAAGAGTCCCAAGGCTCCCAGATTCCCCCCCCAATTCAATTTTACCTGTGAAAAATGGCCAGAAAAACTTAAAACAAGTCAAAGAGTCCTTTGTCCTCCACTACACTTAACCCTCCCAATCCCTTCCTAAAAATGGTGAAAATTGGCAGTGTTTTGACTGATTACCATAAAAGACATTGTGTGACTTCTGGTCACATGGGAAGTGACTGTGCACACTGCAGGTGGCAGACTCAAGTGGAAAAATGGCTTCCACCTGCTGTACAGTTGCTCATCCCTGTATACACCTATTTCTCCATGGGGAAGTTGAGTTTCCTGAAAATAATGGTCTGAGGGATATAGACACTCACCCTGCACCGGGCATCTAGTAAGGTCAAATGCTACTTCAGAATGGTATCTTATACTGGAAGGTCAAAAAGAAAAAGGGGTGCCTAGAACTGCATGTTACAAAATACTCCCCATGATAATGCTTTATCCAATGGTACTTGGGAATGTGTATAAGCAGTAACTCAGTTTATACACACATGCTACAAACATAATAAAACATCTCTGTTTTAGCCCTATTCTGACATTCTTAAAGTGTGTTTAATCAACATGCAAGAAGGAGGAACAGAATAGCCCGAATTCATCATCATCTCAAGGCATGGAGGCTAACAGTCTGAAGAGGAGAGCGGCTACTCTTTATGGAGACTCACAATGTGATTTGGAAACCTGATTTTCCATAGTTTCAAGCTAAGTGAAGAGACTCCTTGGATACAGGGGGCTTTCTGGTGCAAAGGGGAAATGGAAATGATAGCAAACATGAAAGGATTAGTGTCTCCCTCCTTGTGTGTTTGTCAAACACATTTTAAGAGTGATGGAAAATCTTTTCCTTTACTTCTGGGGATTGGGCAAGAGAATGCATTTTTTACCATGTGTTACTTTGTAAAATTTCCTGTAACCCCTTTCAATTGTGTTGTCAGTTCTGGAATGACCTCCATGGGGAAGTTGATCTCTCTTGTTAATTGCTCACTTTAATTGCCCACTTCTGGCTTTATTTCAATGGATATCTCTCAGTTAGAACCTTTCATTGTGTCTTTTTGACCCTTTGTATTTGTGGGAGAGATTGCTTTACTTTTTCAATGTGGTGTATGTCTGCTTTTAGTGGATTATAAATGGAACATACAACAAAGCCGATGGAGGTGCAGAAAGACCAAACCATGCCAGGTTACCCTGTTGGGGATAAGGGTGACACCAGCCTTAGTGATGCTACCCAAATAGGTGGGGGTGCTTTAGGACCCCACTCGTGATGTCAGAAATATATTAATATTCTGGGGAATTATGATTAGTTCAAATGGAATGTTGTGAGAGGCAGGTGACTTTGGTATCTTTTCACCTATGTATACTGGTACTAATTGTAGGGAACTCTAGTTTGAAGTGAAATAAATAGTTTTTGTCGGAAAATAACACATAAAGCACTCTCACACGTGCTCAATAGTCACACAAGGCTAGCAAAGAGTTTAAGGCAGTAAGGTTGGATAGAGGAATAGATTCAGGAGATAAGGCAATAGTTACCAGTCTTGAGAAGTAGCAAAGGCAGATGGAAGTCTGAGGGTGTCACTGGTGGCCCAATCTGGGGGGGGGGTGCTGCTGACAGAGAGTGGCCAGGTGTCATCCACAGTGGCACACCTTGCTATTGTTTGGTGCTAATATTTATACTACATTTGTCCCTTCATATTCACTGGGGTTTGGTTCCAGGTCCCCCCATGGATACCAAAATCCGTGAATACTCAAGTCCCATTATATGCAATGGCATAGCAAAATGGTGTCCCTTATATAAGATGCCGAAATCAAGGTTTGCTTTTTGGATTATTATTTTTTAAAGAATATTTTCAAACTGTGAATACTTAAATCCGTGGATACCAAATCAGTGGATACAGAGGGACAACTGTATATTTGTGAGCTAAAGGAGTATATGGGCTGAGAACAAAGCTTAAATGGGTTTCTCACCAAATAAACAAAGGAAACCAAAACTCTGCTGATTGCTGTTAATGGATGAGAAATAGGAATTGATTGGTTTATGACAACCTTGTATTGTAGGATAGGAAGCAAGTGTCATGCCCCATGAACCTGATGAGGGTATGGAGTCAGAGGAGGAGGAGGACATGGCAGGGAATGGCCCTAGGAACCCTGGCACAGGTTTGTCTATATTTGTGCCAGCAGGGAACCCTGCCAACCTAGAGGCTTGAGCAGAGGAAGAGCCTGGTCTGAGTGGGTTAGCATCAGTCTCAGCACAGAGTCCTGTCAATTCAGATAAGGACAAAGAAGAAGAGAGGGACCTATCTCCACCATCGTGTACTCAGCAGCAAGCTCAAAAGGAAGCTCAAAGGATATCTCTAAGACTTTATGAGAAAAACCTGCTCATTAAGAAACACCTGACAAAGTCTTAATTGCTTTATATATGCTGGGAGAGGCAATGGAGGCTTTGTCCGAGATCAACTGATCTTCCTGGTGAAAGCTTTCTGCTGACTTTGGTGCCTGGATTCCAGTTATCTTGACTTATGTTACCTTGACTTGTGCTTAGACCTTGGACTGTCCCTGACTACTCTGTTGCCGGTTCCTGTTGACCCACAGACTGTATTGGACCCATGCTGACTGACTGCCATAAGCCTGTAACCTTTCGGACTGGGTTACTGGTCTAAATCTTCAACTGTGTTTGCATTCCTGTGAGCTAATTAACAGTTGGCTACCTTCCCAGACTAGTTATACTTTGTTGGTAACTAGTTGCTTTCTGGACAGCAGATGCTGAGAGAAATTTCCTGGGGATATGATTTGTTTAGGTCACTTGTTTGTTAATAATATGTGACTCATAGCCAAGGGGACCCAAGAAGGGATTAGCATATACCTCCTAAATGGTGTTGTTTACTAAGGGATCTGCTTAATCCCATTTTGGGTGTGTTTGCTAGAATATTTCCAAGACATCTTCCCAGGTCTTTGTGACCTCCATCTGACCTCCTTTCTGGTCCACCCTGGTCTACTAGACCCCTTGAAGTGTCCAATACTACCAATTATAAGCTATTATAGAGAGGGATAATAGGGCATCTTAACAGTGATGCCACAGAACAAAACTATGTAGTGTGAAATTATCTTGTTTCAGTTGCCTGCCTGCCTGCCAGCCAGCCAGCCAGCTATGCCCTCTTATAGGATGCATTAATTCTGCCTCCTAGTTTTCTTTTATTCTTCCTCTCAACCCAAAATTTTCCCACTTCGAATGGTTCATCCTCTATTTCCCTCCCAACCCCATGCTGCTGGTGGGTGAAATAGTTCTCTTCATCTTTCCAATTCCAATGTGCATATTTCACATGGCTTTCCATCAGAACCATGACTACCTTGTGACAGAATCCCTAAATATAATGTCCATATCAGGTCTGCATGTTTGTTTGTTTTTTACAGTCATATGAAAATCTTACAAAACCTTATAAAAAATTACACATATTTTTATCCAAAAAAGGACAGGGACTTGTTCCAAAATCTTCCCAAGATGTAATATAAATAGAATCTATAAGCTTCCTTAAAAAAATGCAATTTGTATGCTTGTCCAGCATGTGATTTCACTGGCTGAAATACTTAGGTAATATAATCAGAAGCACTGAACTATAATTTTGTTACCATTGTCCCCTGATAGGGTAGCGTTGGTTTTTTTTTTTTTAACTCTAAATATGTTTTGGATTTTTCTGAGGTTTGAAATAATTGGACCTGTTCTTAATTGTACTAGCACAAAAAACTGGGCGGGGGGAGAACTGGGATTATTTTTACTGGTTCAGAAAACTCTTAAAGTAATTTTACTGTATGGCTGACTTAGTCCACATTCTTTAAATACTGCAAGAAAGAGAGGAATGAATTGTTTGAGTCTTTGCTTCACTTTTTTGGTTAAATAAAGGCCAAAACTTGGTTCCATGCCAACAACAAGGCTCTACTTCTGGAATTTTGATTATTATGATCAATGCTATGGCAAAAGGCAAGGGGATATGAGAAGGAACAGCACATCTTGTATGTGTTTTAGCCTTCCCTATTGAAAGCAAATATGTTCTACATTTATCTTCATTTCTTGAGTCTGAACACCTGTTCACACACACACTCAAAGAGTGTTTATTTTCTCAGTACAATCATGAACACAACCACATGGAAAACATTTGGTACAAACTAGCTATGTGTGCATCCCCACTGTTTTTGTGTTTTTAACTCCTTGGCTAAAATTGGCCATGATTTCAAACAGAGATGGCCCTATCATTAGAAAGAGTCAATCACCTCTGGTTTTCTTGAGCTCTGAGGCCTTTCTCCTTTTTGGGAGGGCAGCACTATGTGTGCCACACAGCCTTTCTTGCATCCTTTAAATTGACCTTATGCCCCAAGATCTGGTTGAGGACTTTCTCCCATTGACCATACTCAAATACAGTTGTCCCTTCACATTTGCTGGGGTTTGGTTCCAGGACACCCCGTGAATACCCAAATCCGTGAATACTCAAGTCCCATTATATGCAATGGCATAGCAAAACAGTGTCCCTTATATAAAATGGCAAAATCAAGGTTTGCTTTTGGGATTATTGTTTTTTAAACAATATTTTCAAGCCGCGAATACTTAAAACCGTGAATGCCAAATCCATGAATGTGTAGGGACAACTGTACTCTGCTACTCCAGGCAATATATAGAATTGAGTTGGCACCATCTTGTCCTCTGCCAAGCAAGGTATCTTCAGCCTTTTCAGATCATGGAAATGACAGATGGTATCCCTATGCAAGCACCAGTTGGGTCCAAGTAGGCTTCTATTTATCCAAGTACATGGGCTTGTCTAGACGAGAAGATATAATGTGGATTGCTGCACATTAATGCAAATTCGCAGGAGCGTTTCTTTTATATCCATGGTCCTTTGGCAAAATCACTGGTATGCAAAGCTATCCAAGTTTGAGGTGCACACACAGCCATGCCTGCAAATCAAATTCAGAGAGTGAATTACTCATGTTATTGCTCTCCACAAGTTGTCACCGCTGCACAGCTGACCATGGACCTGATTTTTTTCTAAAGATTTCTGGAAATTTTGACTGAAAAAGCAACTTTCCGAAGCTCTAACAGAAACATATGAAAACCCTCAAGCTACTATTCATACCGCTTCGGCTTTCCATCTGTGAACTGTACCAATAACAGAAGAAGAACTAGTCTTTCATTCATATTTTTCCATTCAACTTTTTTAAATTTCAAGGGGATCCTCACCCCTTTACTTAAAACACTGACTAAACAGACTGATAGAAACTATAATATGAGCTTTCACTATACCCAGGAAAAAGGAGTTGCATTAGTTACATTGTGAGCTGTCAGGGAGATAGAGAAAAAAAAATACTCTCCATATTATATAAATAATGCATGTCCTAATTTCACCAAACAGCCCTTATTTATTATCATCCAAAAGTGGACAAGCAGCTGTTTTCTATTCATCTATTCTAAATCGCTTGTGATTTTATACAGCTTTATCATATTCCTCACCCTACACCTTTGTAAGAAAAGAGTTGTAGCCTTTTATCTTCTCCACATGTGGAATGATATTTTTTGTGCGTCTTTTTCTTTTCCAGTTCTGCAGCATCTTTTTTATTTCAGGTGAGATTAGAAGATTGAGATAGCAGACCAACTGCGGTTCCACCACTGACATATTATTTCCTGAACCACCATCCTTTGCCCCTCCCGCTATACACAAAGATACCAAATGTTCTCTTTCCATTTTAATAGTTTTGTCTGATGCCTGATTTGATGTCTTGGGTGGATTTGGGCCTAAATCCAATCTAGTTCTAACTAGAATAGACCCACTAAAACAGTGCAAACAGGGGTTAGCTACAGAGAGAACAAAATAAGTGCATTGCCTTCCCAAATAAGAATGTTGCCCCATTTTCCTTCATTCCCCAAATTTCTAGTATTGCAGTCATTTAAAACTTCAGCTGAGCTTTTAGAAACACAGTTTGGACATCCCAAAAATAGGGGCAGGCAAAGCCACCAAGGGAATGCAAACATAGCAGACAGAAGTGTTCTAGGTGTGAATGATTTTCAGTCCTACACATTTGGGGACTGAAAGAAAATTTCATTGGGGGAGGAAGAATTCTTATTTGGGAGAGCAATGTCCTCATTTTGACCTCCCAACTACCCCAAGCTGATTTTGGCCTCCCACCTACCCAGAGATGTATAGAAGAGTCAGTGGCATCACTGAGGCTGGTGTCATCCTCCCCACCCCAATGGCGTCACCTGGTGCGGTTCAGCCCCTGAGTGCCGCCACTGAGATGAGTATATTTACTATTCAGCAATGGATTCAACGAATCTACCATTGCTGGGACTAGCAATTGGATTCAGGACACATATTCTGTTTCCCTTCCCCCCTCTCCCCACACAAACACTTCAGTTGTAACACCACTATTGCATATACTAAGAGTTATTTTATAATCTTTGCCCATCTTTCACTACCTTGATTATTTTAAAATTGTGAATTTTAAAATATGGACTGATTGTTTAAATATGTATTGGTCTTATATGTTCTTTTAAACTGATACTATGGTTTTTTTTTAAAAGACTGGTTTATGGTTGTTTTTTCTGGTGTTGTATTTTAATCTGTTGTTGCCCATCTTGATCCATAGGGAGGGAGGGAGGGGTAAGAAGTAATAATAATTACAATTATGATTATGATTATGATTAATATTGAAACAATGAGATCAACATCAAATGGAATCTTACCTACTGATGTCCAGATTTTTAGAACTGGGGGAACCATTTAAAGGCTTACTGTTCAATCTGATTTAAATGTAGTTATGAATAATGGTTTTATATTATTTATATTACCTAACACCACTAATCATTGGTGTACATTGCTGAACTACTTGACTCCATTTTTTAAAAAGAACTGAAAATAAAATAACATAAACAGCAAGAGACTTGGCCAGGAAACCTTGTCATTTTATAGTCCTCCTCTCTGTAAAACAGTTGAATTTAGTTCATTTACTGGGTTTTAAGGCAAACAAATGTGGTTACCTCAGTATAAATGAAAGCTTTAATGAGGCAGCCTTCACTTGAGTGTTTTAGAAGGTGTTCCAAGATTTCATTCATGAATGGACTTTCTTTGCTTATTCATGTAAGCTGTTGACCCTTTGAGCTCACATGGGCACAGACAGGGCCCAGTTATGCATACAGCAATCCAGATGAATGAGGGCTATGTAAGCATATTGCAGAAAACACTCAGATGAAGGTTGATTGAATTATGTGTTACTTCATGATATATAAATACAGTACAGGAAGCCCCCTGCTTATCTGACAGGTTAGGGACTGCAGCAGTGTCAGAAACCAGAATTGGTCAAAAAGCAGAACCCACATTACAATGGCTCACTGGAAACCGCCTGTGCCTACTCCCTAGCGCACTGCTTGCAAAATCTCTCAGTTGACTTGGTGACTTCCCCCTGCCCTCAACTTGTTTTGCAAGCAGTGTATGCAGTCAGCCCCAAGCAAGCCTCTGTAGGCAAGAACTGTTGAAAGACTGGACTCCTCATCAAATGAATGGAACTTGTCAGAAAGAGACAGTCATCAGGTAACAAACCATCGAAAGGCAGGGGCTTCCTGTATTTGAATTTGAAGCAGGCATGATTTAGGAGATTATCAGATTTGTTAAAAGTGACGTTACACGAATGCCAGGAGATCGCAAAAGGGTTCCCTTTTCAGACAACATTGTTCCCCCCTCATAATGCACCCATTCTGCTGTCATTCCTCTGGTGCTGCTTTTTATTGACAGGATAAGCCATCAATAGATACCTGTTTCATTTCTGTCACAGATGTTCCTGCGAGTGAAAAGGTGCCCTGTTATCCTGGCGAGATCCCAGCATCAATGCGAGGTCCCTGCCAGAACACTTCAGGGTGAGATCGGGACATCCAGGTAAGCTACCCTCTTTTTATGATCCTCCCCAGGTTACTTGTAATGTTTTTAGTGTGTTTAAGTGCTTGGTGTAACTTTTTCTTCTGTATTTCTCTTTTTATTTTTGAATTTCCCACGCTCATGTCTTCTCGCGAGAATGGGTAGGATTTCACTCCAGGAAGTGAATGGGCTGCCCTGTCAGTGCGAGAGGAGGTAAGTGTGATGGGGAGGGTGATTGTGGTGGAACAGGAGTGGGAGAGGAGATTGTGGGACAGGAACGTTTTTTTCGTTCCTGTCTGATAATCTCCTTAGTGATGAGAAGGCTTGAACATAATACTTAATGCCAGAGCTTGGAAAAGTTACTTTGTGGACTACAACTATTAGAACACCCCAGCCATCATGCCCAGTAGGAGCACTGTTTGGGGTATTCCATGAGTAGTACTGCCAAAAAGTGACCATTCCAGGCTACACTTGATACCTTATCAGTGTAGACATAAAAAACTTTACAGCCACACTGATTTGGAAATACAGCCCAATAATACCAATGAACTTACCTGTGAGTAAAGTTATTTAACAGAGAAGTCTTAAAATGGAGTCTGACAAAGCTTTTCACTACATTGAGTCGACTCTGCCCTTTATCACACTTGTTCAATTGTCAGATTGTACATGTGGGGTTCAGAGACGTGGACCAGACACTATTCAGTAAAAACCACTTTTACTTGTACCTGTAGAAAGATGGGATTTTAAAACATAATTTTAACAGAACACAATATATGACATGCATATAGTTTAAATGTTGTCTAATTGAATATGTTTATATATAGTATATATCTTTCATAGTTCATTTAATGCTCCTATATGATATAGTCAATAAAATGAATTTCAGGGAAGGGAAGGTGTTATCAGTTAACAGCAGCAAGACTCAGGGAGCAGGGAAGTATGGCCTTTTGGTCCCTTGCCAAAGGCTATTGTGGTCACTTTCAACTACCTCAACCATATCAGAAGTTGGTATACTACAGCTGCACAATGCGTTCCCTATAATTTGCAATTTTTCCTGCTACAAGCTATGCAAAATGATGTCCCAGGAGACTGAACTATGCACCAATATCTTTGTTTTATTCTTGCCACTGCTATGATAAAAAATTGAGGGCTCCTGCCCTCAGTTGCAGATCTCTGCAGTGATTCCCTTTAAAGTGTTTCTTCTGATTTTTTTTAAAGGTTTCCTCCAGGAACACAACTCTAATTCTGTAGGAGGAAATTATTTTTTAAAACAAAACATAACATCAAAATCCCAGGTACTAGCATTGGAAACTAGAATTTAGGCACCACTTGTCTAATGTAAAATTACATGAAAGCAGCACTTTCTACTGCTGAGAACTCCAGCCTCTTCATCTTCCATGGTGTTGCTGTTGTGGTCAATTTGCCATTTTTCCCCCTCCTTCAACAAGTGGTCCTGATTTTAACTGCCTTGGGAGAAAAATCTCCACTATTTTGCAATAGCCTCAAATCAAGTTTTGGGTAATGAGCTGCAAACCCTTTGCACATCTGCTTAGAAGTCAGTCCCGAAAGGGAATTACTTCTCATGAAATGTTCTTAGAATTTAAGCCCAAATCAAGATTTGATTCCTAAACATGAAGGACACTGTGGTCTGTGAAGAAATGGTGCAAAATAAATATCATGTTTTCCTTCCCCTTTGAATTATAATGAAAAAATGTACCATTCCTTCTAGGTGTCCTGTATGCATTAAATTTGCTAATCTAAACCTAGATCCCTCCTTTTCTATTATTTTAATAATACTGAAAAATATAAATTTGTGTCATCTGTCTTGTTTCACCACCTATCGCATGAAAAGCTGCTTCTGTCCTCTTACCTATTCCACTTGTGATATAGAACAAAATCCTTCTGTCTAGTTTCTCCAGCTCTCTTCAAGATTCCTTTCAAACATTAGGTTTCCTGGAAAATTTAAGTGGCTCATTTTCTTCCTCTTCTACTTCATCAGTGTTTCACTTTCAGTTTGCCATCTTCGAATACAGTATAGTTGTCCCTCCATATTCATGAATTTGGTATCCACGGATTTAAGTATTCATGGCTTGAAAATATTCTTAAAAAAATAATAACCCAAAAAGCAAACCTTGATTTTTCCATCTTATATAAGGGACACCATTTAGCTATGCCATTGCATATAATGGGACTTGAGTATTCATGGATTTTGGTATCCACAGGGGGTCCTGGAACCAAACCCCAGAGAATATGAAGAGACAACGGTATATTATATATGCTACTGGAAACTTATAAAATGAAACAGTGGGAGACTGAAGTGTAAAACAAACTTCCTTAAGACCCTGCACCCTTATTATAGCAAATGGTTGCTATGCTCATTTTTAGATCTCTGTAGACCCTATGCAGATATTACCAAACCATGTAACCTAAACAACCCAAGCAGGGGGAATATGCTATCCCGTCATCCCCTCCTTGTGGAATTCCCATCACCCTTCATGAATGGATACTGACTTTCTGAAGGGGAAAATGTCTTGTATCCATGGTCAGCCTCCACAAGATTCTGAACATTGGAAAATCCACCAAGGCAACACTTGTCATGGTTCCTGCATCATCATAACTAAGAACTAGAACATAAGAAGCTGCCCAATACTTAATCAGACCATCCTGCCCAGCTCTGACAGAAGATCTTCAGTGGGTATATCCACACTACAGAGTTATAGAACACTGATACCACTTTAATTGTCACAGCTCCATGCTACAAAATCCTAAGATTTGTAGCTTATTTTACATACTGCCAGATAGCATTAATGATGTAGAGCTCATCTACATGAGCCAGGTCATGCCAGCTCCTCAACAGGCCACGGATCAGGCCCATTGTTCCCCTATTACTTCCTCCAAATGGTCAGGAGTCCAGACAGGCATGCTGGCCCCTAATTGCAGCTGCCACCACCATCTTCCTCACTGTCTTGGAAGGCAGGAAGGCAGCTTGCTTGGAGGGAAAGGTCTACCAATGGCAGTAGTTACAATGGGACCAGGGAGGAATAAAATCCCAATTAATTGGTAATCCTTATTACCAGTAAACAGAATGGGGAGTGAAACTAAACTAAGCAATCTCTTTCTCTCTAGGTTTGTAGGAGTCCTTAAGCAAATAAAAATTGTTGTTGTGTGCCTTCAAGTTATTATCATGGGTTTTTCTTGGCAGAATTTTTTTTTGAAAGCATTTGCCCTTGCCTTCCTCTGAGGCTGAGAAAGTGTGACTTGCCCAAAGTCATCCAGCGGATTTCTGTGGCTGAGCAGGAATCTGAACTCCGGTTTCCTGGTGTCCTAGTCCAATACTCAAATCACTACCCCATGCTGGCTCTGTAATATCAAAATTACTACATGGTATCATGGTACATGGTATCATGGTACATGGGACTCAGCCCAAATTCATCTCAACAGTTCGAGTTTAAATGTGTGTTGCTTTATGGACATGTAAGGTTGCTTCTGGATGGTGATTCACAAATTACAAATATCTAAGGTGACAAACTGAAAATGAACAATTTCACATCTACAATTAAAACTATCTAAAAATCACAAATTAAAATGTCTGCTACAATAAAATTAAAGCAATAACAAGAAGCAATTTTAAAAGTATACCAAACACTTGGTTATTGTACAGAAGCTTGTACAAATCAATCTATTTTGAATTGGTGGTTGAAAAATAAAAGCATGGAGACAAACCAGGGTATCACCACCAAAAAAGCCCTGTCATGTGAACCATCGTACATCCCAAGAGTTTCTGTTTCAGAGCTTCATATGAGTTATTTATTTGCAGATCACTTATTTTAAAGGATGCTTAGGAAAAAGGAGATCAAGTGGAAATGCACACTTTCCCCTATTACTTTTTGTCACGGTGATTCATTAGCAACTTTTTTAAGAGAGAGAAACGTAATTTACATGCATAAATAAATATGTTTGTACAGTTGTGCAAGTTTAATTTAGCTGCGTTTTTAAAATATCCATAGTGATTCATCTCTAGCAACCATCCTCAGTCTGATGTTCCTCAGATGTGTTTAACTAGGGGCTTGAGTATATGGGGGGGGTGTAAAAATCTGATTGAAATTTGGACTTCTTTGTCCTGGAGCTATGCTGGAGATGCCCTGCACAATATTTGGACCACTCTGATCTGGATTTAAGCACCACACCTACCTGGCCAAAAAGTCAGAATCTCCCCACTGGATTTTTACCCCCTAATGTAGGTCTGCCACCACTACCTAGCCAGGAACCTCTTCCCAAAGAGCTTCATGCATACTCTTTAATAAGGCAGACCCCCAGCATGCGGCCACTTCTTCTGTGGGTCAGATGGAGCAGCTGCACCAGATAGAGTTGCTTAGGAACTCAGAATGAGTGGCCATACGCCGGGAAGGCAGAACCCCAGTGTATGGCCAATCATTATGAGGGTCTGAATGAGTGACTCAGCCCAGCACAGGACAACAGGCATTGCCACCATTTTCCCTTCTTGGTGCCCCTGACTTTGGCTCTGCCTTCCTGGTGCATAGCGAACAAGTGCCTGTGTACTAGGAAGGCAGAGCCAGCAGCAGCAGTGTGGAGGAGGGAGGAAATGGTGATGCCTGTCAGGCAGTGCTTGTCCTGCCTCCCCACTCCCCAAATCCAGTGCAGATTCGTTGTCTGCACTATAGTTTTCTCCAGAGTTTTCAGTAAACTCTGTAGAAAGTTGAGTCTTCCAAAACCTAGTTTAAGGTGGTATACCCTGAGTCTGGTTCAGACAGGGCCATAAGTTGTGTGGCACCAGATTTGGGGATAATGCCACACATCATGTGGCATTATTGGGCTAGATGTTCAGATTTTTATCTCTAGTGTAGACAAAGCCTAGAACTCTTGTTACTTCAGCCAGCACATCTAGTGGGCACCGAATTGAGAAAGCTAAGAAGATAAAGATGTAAAAATATTTAATGGCGTTGGCTTATACCTTTGGCTTGTTCAAACACAACCCTTTCACTAAAGATTTTGAAAAAGTCACACAGATACAACACAGTTTCTCCAGTCTAAAGAAAAACAAGTACAGTAGGACCCCGGTATCCACTGATTTATTATTCACTGATTCAATTATCCACGGGACACAAAACAGCACACCTACCATAGAGTCTTCCTAGAAAATGTTTTATTTATTTATTTATTTATTTATTTATACCCCGCTCTTCAGCCACAAGGCTATCAGAGCAGCTTACAAATTGGTTTTTTTTAAGCAATAGCTATTTACACATCTACACTGCATTAAACAGTTTCCAATGTGTGCTAGCTAAAATGTGACCTCTCTAGCCATTTTCTAGGTCCTCCAAGGCAACTCTATAGTATTTAAACTGGAAGTCCCATTATTTTCAATGGTTTTGCTATTATCCATGGTTTTCAGTATTCAAGGGGGCAGGGCGAACCAATCCCCAGAGGATATAGGTGGTCCTACCGTATAGTCATATTTAAAAGCAGAGGGAATAAATTCTGAGTTATATTTTTTTGGCAACCATGTTTGAGAAGCCTAACTCAGGTATAGGTAATTATGGCCCTTCATATGTTGTTGGACTACAGTTCTAATCAGCCCAATTCAATATAGGCAAAGGTGAGGCATGCTGGGAGGTACAACTCAGCTACATCTGGAGGTCCACAGTTATCTATCTCTTCTCCAATCCCTCCCAAAGTGTGAGTTAAGCAGACAATCATGCCACCAGTTGCTGTGGTAGAGAAATATTGCCTTTTAAACTGTGTGTAGGGGGTAATATGCATTCTTTTGAAATGGAAAGACTATTAACCAACCATGTCTCATTATTTTCTGAACAAAGGCACATTTACTGCTGGGTGGGTGGTGAACGCTCTTTCTTTGGAGTTCTTCAAACAGAGGTTGGATGGCCATCTTTTAGGAGTACTTTGGTTGTTCATTCCTGCATGGCAGGGAGGTGACCAAATAGCCCTTGTGGCCCCTTCCAATTCTATGATTCTGTGAGAAGTCAGAAGACAGGATGGAGTTTTGTTATACCAGAAGAAGTATGGCTGGTAGGTGGGCACTGGACAGGCAATTGGGGCTGGCAATTCCTCTTAGCTGTGTATTCGTGCATGGTAGAGGATTGGACTAGATGGCTTTTGTGGTAACTTCCAATTAGGCAAGGAATACTCAGAGATGCTTTTGCCAGTCCCTTCCTCTGAGATATAGCCTACAGCACCTGGTATTCATTTGCAGTCTCCCATCTAAGTACTAACCAGGGCTGACCCTGCTTAGCTTCCAAGATTAGACAAGATCTGGTGCCTTTAGGGTATTTAGTTGCAGACTCTGAGGTTAAGGCCTATTAGCTCAACGGAATGTATTTCCAAATAGAAACATATATATGGTTGTGCTGTGAGGATGTTATATTTTAGAACAGGCTGAATCTAGATACAGCACTATTGAAAAATGAGATTATTTTTCAAAAAGTTGTTTTTTCAAATGCACTTAAAGATCATTTGGAAGAGGAGAAACCATGATTCAATGGAACCGTTACAAATGTGGCCTTCCTTACATCATATTTAGTGGAAACTGAACACTTGGAAGAACTTTTCAGTGAAATGCACATTAAATTTCCAAATGCACTCTCTATTGTGTTTTGTTTTGCTTTTTGAAAATAAAACAACTGGCTATTGCTTGTGGGAAAGTGTTTGGATGACTTTCTTATGTTATAAAGTAAAGCAGAAATATTTCAAGAAGCAAATGGAAAGCAAGTGAATCAGATTTTTTTCTCCCCCAAGTCTGCACAGTGACTACAATTAGTGTTGCAATTATATCTGACTTTTGAGGAAAGAAGAGAAAGGATACTGATGGTAAGAATGTGGGCCAAATTATATCGTTTTCTGCTACACTGACACAAATCCTATGATCTTGAAAAGGATTGTACACAGGAAGGCTAGGCAAAACCTAGCACATGGCATGCCTTTGTCTGTGGGGAATGTGCATGTCTATATGTGTGTTTGACCTCACTCCCACAGTTGTGTAAGGTACCTGACTTTAATTTAAATTTTTATCATTGAGTTATACCATGCAAACTTGCAGATTAAAATGAAATGTTAAGTGTTTACACATCTCAGTTGTGTTTCTCATTTCTATATTAATGGTTCCAAAATGTCATTCAATATCTTTTCTTTTTTTCTCCTTCTCCCCTCCCCCCAACCCTGGTGATAGGAAAGTTTCCATGCCTTGCTAATTCTGCGGGTCTCAGAGTGAATGTTATTTGAAAAATAAATCAATAAATGAGAGGAAGAATGAGAACTAGAATTTCAAGGGAGCAATCATCTGGTCAGGAGCAGAGAGATACCGAAACAACATATTCATGGCTAAGATCTAAGGAGATTGACTGTGATAAATTAAGAAGTATTACAAAGCAATGGGGGTAATACATGCTTCATCTAAGCTTAGAGAAAAATCTGAGTAATAATGGATTTTGAATCTCTTCTTTTTTTTAAAAAAAAATGGGGGAGTCAGCTATTATGTTTGTCACCTCAATTACAATCTGACCCATTTGCTCATGCTAAATTGCCTTGATGGGGAAATCTTGACTTAAAGATTGGCAAGAAAATATTCTTACAAACAAGGTGATCAGATAGTGGGATTTCACTTAAATTGGTTGTTGCCAGTGATGAGTTCCTATCTTTTTTAACTTGGCAAGAACACTTTAATATACAGTACCTTCAACAACTAAATGACCATATTTAACAATTGCAACATTTGTTACAATCTAGATTTGGTCCTGCTTCTGAAATCACTCTAGTATTAGAACTATTATTGAGGCTGACCAAGTATTTTAGCCAATGATTTATATATACAAATTTCTATTGTCTACAAATATATATATATATATATATATATGTGTGTGTGTGTGTGTGTGTGTGTGTGTATGTATGTGTGTGTGTGTGTGTGTGTGTGTGAGAGAGAGAGAGAGGTTTCCAGCAATAATGGAACAGGGAACTGGAATGTCCAGTTTTGACCAATCAATGGTATGCTGTTTTAGCATCTATTTTATCACAAATATGACTATAGATATCCAGTTATGTCTCATACACCAGAAACTGCTGTTCCAAGTACAGTTGTCCCTTCATATTCGCGGGGGTTTGGTTCCAGTATCCCCCATGGATACCAAAATCCATGAATACTTAAGTCCCATTATATGCAATGGCATAGCAAAATGGTGTCCCTTATGTAAGATGGCAAAATCAAGGTTTGCTTTTCGGATTACTATTTTTTTAAAGAATATTTTCAAGCCGTGAATAATTAAATCCATGGATACCAAATCCGTGGATACAGAGGGACAACTGTATACTGGTCACCACAATTTCTTTTCAACAAAGGTTTATCTAAATCAGCTAATTGCTGCATGTGTAATATACTAATGCTTCTCTTACTCATATATTTTGTAAATGTTCTATAGTAACCTCAATCTGGTTAGAAGTCATTACACAAATACATTTGGTCCTAGAAAGCTCATTGATATTTAGCAGGGTCCATTGTCTTTGAAATTATTTGCCTGTGCCTTGGAATTCAACACATGGTCAGCAGAAATGGATTTTTGTGCCCTCTTGATACTTCAACATTAGAGGGCTAATTTTCCCCATCCCTGATTCAATGGACAGAAGTCCTAATAACACTTGCAACATTTAAAGGGTGGTTGTAGATGCAACTTGCAAATGGACGTTTGGTCTGCTTTCATTGAAGTCTATGAATAACATTTTCTTCTTTTTTCTCTTTCTTTTTAATGTTGGAATAATATTATCATATGTAACTGAAATCTTTATTACATATCCTTATACTGTACATAAAATCTTAATTTAAAAAATGTTTGTCTTCACAGATCTACGTGTGTGGCTTGGACCAGCCCTAAGTAATGCAATCTCACTTCCCATTTGCATGTTAACATGCATTCATTACCACCCTAATAAGTCTACATAGTACAGCAGACATTGGCAATACCCAGCCCATGGCCTGTTTGCAACCCCCATGATCATTTACAAGTCCCCTGCAGCACCCACACTTTGCCAACTAAATTGGACAGCAAACTGTATGCACTCATGTTTGGTATCAAGTGGCAAAAAGCCCTTCAAAACAAGCAGGAATTGGCCTCTACCCCTCTGTACAGTTTAATCCCTTTAATTCTGCTTGTCCTACATTCTGTTATAAAACACTGACCAATTCATGACTTTCATTTCAAGTCACCCCTTCTTTTCTTCCCTTTCCTTTTATTCCCATCTTGCCCAATCATGAGATCTGCAAATCCCATGGACTATGCTTTGTTTGATGTATACAATTTTAAGGGGCTTACCACACTCTGAAGAAAAGCAGCAAGGCAGCAGGAACATTCCGTCTTAACACATGGCATCATTTTTTCATTCCAGTCCCGTGAAGGTCTGAAACCATGCCTTATTTCTAACCAGAAAAACCTGTTAGCAAAAAGACACAATTTTAGCTTGGTCCCCCATGGGACCAGAATGAAAGAATGCTGAAAGAACAGCAACATCATGCACTAAGGCAACAGGGAAGACAGAATGTTCCTGATTCCTTGCTGCTTTTCTTCAAGGTGCGGTAAGACCCTAAAATGTTCCCTATCTGTATTCACAGTTGTATTGTAAGACTATTTTACATTGTTCATTTGTTTTAACTTATTAATCACACTGTTCTCTCCAGAGGAACAGTGGGGGAAGGAGGGAAAGAAAGGAAGGAAGGAAGAAAGGAAATCTATAAAAGGATATAATACCAATGTACAGTACTTTCAAAATAAATAAGACATTATCTTTTTTGGTTCTATATTTAGCTGTTTTTTATCAAATAGAATAAGATCCTAATGACAATGACTTATATATACATTAATCACTCCCCTCCCCTCCAAAAAACCCCACAGTAACGACTGAGTGCATAGGTATTAGGTAGATGGCACTAATAACAAAATCAATCATGAACAAATGCTGCAGAGTTTGTTTTAAATGCCATTTTCCAAAGCTGTTGTTATTCCTTGTGAGAAAAAGAGATGAAGATACCAGATCTATGTCTCCTTGGATCAGGGAGGGTGAAGTTCTGAATACCTTTGGGGCTAATCTAGTCTCCAGACAGTGGTTTAGCAACCAGAAGTGCTTCCTCCCGACAAAACTGATCCTTTCACAATTTGTTGGGCTTCAAAAGGGTGATCTAGAGTTATCAACTGTGGAGCATATGCACAACGTTGTATGCAAATATAGTGTACATGGATTACCTATTTTAAATGAAATATTCAGCAGAAACTTCAGCAGGCCCAGAATGCTGTAGCAAGAATGCAGACAGGGTCCAGTTATAGGAAGCATATAATTCCCATGTTAAAACAATTTCACTGGCTACCAATTTGTTTCTGGGCACAATTCAGAGTGCTGGGCTTGACCTATAAAGCCCTATATGGCTTAGGTCCAGACTATCTGAAAAATCATACCTCCTTCTACAAACCTGCAAAGGTTTTAAGATCTTCAGGGGAAGACTTTCTCTTGGTTCCACCACCATCACAGGCTCACTTGGTGAGGACATGAGAAAGAATCTTTCCAGCGGCTTCTCCCACCCTCTGGAACTCCCTCTCATGGAGACTAGGCTTACCCCTCCCTGCTTTCATTTCACCAGCAGGCAAAAAATACTTTTATTCAGGCAGGCCTTTGATATATAACTGCACCCATGGGTCTTTTGTTGCAGTGTGTTTTTGTATGTTGCTTTTATCTGTTTCTATTTTTTTTTTCATTTTGTATGCTTTTAATTAATTTTAATTGCTTTTAACTGTGATTTTAATTGTTTCATGAGCCACTTTGGTTCCTGCTTCAGGAGAAAGATGGCATATAAATGGCATAAATAAGCAAATATTTCTTACTGAAAACTATTTTCTTTCTTTGAGAGCAGAACTGTTACCTAACTATGCCTTGATAAAGGATGCCACATTATCATCCCTAGGACAGTATCTGGAGGGCCACAGGTATAGCAAGCATTCTTCTCTTCAAGGAGAAACAATAGCAATAGCAATAGCACTTGTATTTCTATATGCTTTATAGTGCTAAGCACTCTCTAAGGACTTTTTCGGACAGTCAAAAATAACGCAAGCAGCCTCGTCGCGTTTTGTTGGTTTTTACTCACGAAAGTTGATCGTGATTAAAAACCAATAAAATATGACGCTCAAATCTCCCCGCGGTACCGCAACAGTACCAGCAGGGGAGAGCGTCATCCAAAACTGACGCTCTGCAGCGCAGCAGCCTTGCAACGCGACGAGGCTGCTTGCGTTATTTTTGATGCATCCGAAAAAGTCCTAAGTGATTTACAATGTGTTAACTAATTTCCCCCAACAAGCTGGGTAAAAAAATCCAGCAAGAATGCAGGCAGAATACATTTAGTTTAGATGATCCCCTGCCGGGATTCACCATATTCAGAAGGAGGGGACTGAAAACTCCACATAGACTGCAATGACAGCTTTCTCTGTTTCTTGCAATCTTTTCTTAAAAGTGCACAAAAATGTGCAGAATAGGTCATCTATATAACTAATTCGAAAAGAGCATGCAGCAAAGCTGAAAACTGATTGGTCAGACCTTGGAGGGGGTGGGCTTGTAAGGGAGGGCTTGCAGTGCCGGAGCCACCATTGTTGTTGTTTTTTGCTGGCTGATCCTTCAAGCGGTAGAGTGAAAAAGTATGAAGATTTTTTCAAGTGGAAAATAGCTCTTCCACATCTGTCATTTTTTTAAAAAGGGGGGACGAGAATGGGGGGGGAGATTTTCCAGATGCAACTCACTCATGGCCACCATTTCTTTTCTGGCATGTAAACTGCAAACTATTCCCTTCCAGCAAGCTTGCAAATTAGCTGTGGGCACAAATGGGCACTGTAGCGCTAGGAAGGTAAGGGAATATTTTTCATTATAAATTCTCCTGTGCTGCACCCTGAGTCAACCCGGGAGCCCTGTAGGATCAAACTCACATCAAACTGTGGCTGCAAGTACCAGCATTTAACTACTGCGCCATCAGGGCTCCTAAAAGATCATATCTTAAACAGAGAGATGTCCACCCTCAGATGCTTCTTTGGTGACACAGCAGAAACTTCTGCCATTGCTTCCACACCGTCATTGCTCCAACAGCAGGAAGAGTCCTAAAGAGGTGTTCTGGAGATGACTCAGAGTGGATCAGGAGAGGCTTGGTTCTGCTGGACCCAGAGCCTCACCTATCCACAGACATGGCCCCAGAATGTTCATTGGTGCTGGAAATGGCATACTTATTTTCCCTCCCTTTGGGACTAACACAAGGGGGAAAGAAAAGGAAGAACAGGAAGCAAGGTATGTATAAGAAAGGTGAGGGTTATAAAGCTACTGTGTTCCTTCTGCAAACCTCCACTACAGTTCCTCCACTGTGGATTTTTTGGCTCCTTTAGGAATCCTTCAGGCCATGTCAAATTGTCCAGTGGAAATGGGGGACTCCAGCCTCAAGGCAGCCTTGTCCTAGATGACAGTTGAGAAATATACTTCGAACCAGGTGAAGAAATGAAAGTGTGGAATAATAATAATAATAATTATTATTATTATTATTATTACTACTATTTCTATCCCGCCCCTCTGCAATGCAATCAGGGCAGATTACAACATAAAAATCCCATGATAACAACAGTACCCTAACCCACCCACCCCTTAAAACAGTATTAAATTAGAAAGAATTAAAAACACACAATAATTAAAAGGAGAGAAAAAAATGAAATGACCTTCAGTCATAGTGGAAAAAACCCTTATTAATTTTGAAGTTTTTTTAAAAAAATAACATGTATTCATGGATAAATTTATGCCCATTGTTACCATATGTTATGCTGAGTGCCTCGTTAGTTGTCTATTATCATGAAGAAAAGTGTCAGTTAAAATATCAGAGGTGTTCTGCCTTTCAGTATTTAACTGTTTTATTTAACTGTTTTAAATGTCACAACCAAAATGGACTTGTACAAAATGATCCAAGGAATTTTTTTATTGGGGAAAGGCTGAAAGAATTACTTACCATATTCCACTTGGCTTCACCCAAATCTCCTTCCATTCAAAACCATTATGTCATACCTTGTCTTCAGTTGTCTTGGTAAAAAGTTACTCTCTCCTGTCTTTTTACTGACATCCTTTCAATCATTTGCAATCTTAAGCATCTCTTTCTCTACCTATTCTCTCATAAACCACCCAGTTTCTTCAACTGGAAGTAATTTAAGTAAAGTTGTTGTTTTGAGATCTTTTGGAGAGGCTCTTTTCGCTATTCCTTTACCCTCACAGGTACGGCTAGTGGGGACATGGGAGAGTGGCTGCTCCCAAACTCTGGAACTCCCTTCCCAGAAAGGATAAGGCAGGTGAATACCTTTTCATTCATGTTGCTTTTTACTGACAGGACAAGCTTTAAAAAAACTTATTTTTTTTTTAAAAAAGGGGGGTGGGACAGGCCTCATAGAATGTGCTAGACTTTTATTACATTGTTGGTGTTTTTAAAATGCTTTGTGGTTTTAATAAGTTTTAATTTTATCATAATTTCATATCTTTTTAATTTTTGTATACTGTGAATTTTCCACTATGGACTTTATCAGACTAGCATCGACAAATGCTGTAATTCCATGAATGAGGAAAGTGGAAACATGGTGGCATTATTACACTTATTATCACACATTGCTGTAATCGTGTGAAAGAACTGCCACAGAATTATCACACAACCACCACTAGCACTTTAAAAATGGAACTTTACTTCTGTGATTTAGCATGGGTGAGATTTCAGCAGTTCTTGCGGGAAGAAGTGAGCATACTCAAAAACACACACAAAAAACCCCCTTAATTTGCAAAGTAAGCAAGCACACAAACAGTGAAACCTAAAAATGTGTAAACAAACCAGGACAGTTCATAAAAAGAGCACCCTGTGGATAGTTTTCATGTTGTCACCCAGAGGTTTTCTTGCTGGGAACAGGGAGGAGGGAAGAGGACCACCCATTCATATTTTAATCTCACGATTACAGACGTGTTTTTGCACAGTCTTCAATACTGGAAAAAGATTGATATTGAGGGCTATTGACAGCTTGTCTTGTCAACAAAAGCAACACCTTATTCGTAGCTGGAGCACAGATTGACCACACAAACATAACAACATCATGCAATAGCAGAAACCATTCACGCTACCATAGTGTCGTAATCATGTGATTTTTGCAGCATCTGATAAAGTCCTATGTCTGTTTCAACTGTTGTAAGCTGTCTTGAGTCCCACAATGGGGAAAAGGCAGGACAGCAAGGATAACAACAGCAATTCTGTTTCTCTTTCTGTAACACACTGGGGCAGATTGGATGATGGGGATGAAAATATACAGGAGTCTACCACTATGATACAGCTCCTAATAAGTCTGTATTCATTTGACTATGGGCTCATCTATACAGGCTAAATACCCTGGCTTACCTCCGTTCCAGAGCTCTGAAGTCCAAATGATGCAGGATATTTACCCTGATCTTCCTCCAGGCAGTCCTTACCACCCCCGGGGAAGATACAGGGCTGGAACAGGGACAAGTCAGGATAAGGCCAGATAACTCATTAAGGTAAATACCCAGTATACCTGGGAAAAACCAGATCAGGCCCTGTGTTTCCACAGAAGCCCATCAGTCATGTTACTCCTTCCTGCTGCTGCCAGTGCCCTGGCTCTCCTAGAATCCAGGCAGGTGCCCCCTCAACATGTGACTGAGGCTGGTCACATGCAGGGGGCCTGCAGTCACATATTGTGGGACCCCTGCCTGGCTTCTGTATTAGCAGGGGAAATGGTGGCAGCAGCCTCAGTGACTGGCCAGCCTCCTATTTGAATTCTGACCCACTTTCTCCAAGTAATAGGCGGAAAACAGGCCAAATCCAGAGTCAGGATGTACTGGTGGAGAGCCAGCATATCCTGCCAGGTGTAGATGAGCCCTATGTATATGTAGAAATATATAATATGAAATAGGTAGGTTTATGCTGTAATTAGAAATGTAGATAAGGTTGCTTAACATTATAAAAATATCCCTTATATGATCCCTTCACTGTAATCCAATTTGTAAATAAATACCATTCTGAGTGACCTGGATTTTGGATGAATTCAATGGCTCTAAGATTATTGCATTGCCTCCATGCTGATTCTTTATTTATGCTTTTACCACTCCTGTAATTATTTGTGCACATGGTGTTACAACCTTAGGCATCATGTCTCAACTTCCTGCTGAAAGATCTAGCTGTAAACCTATTGCTGTTTTTCCAGAGACAATATGGTTAGTTTGGACCTAGACACTATAAAAACATTATATTCTGCTACTTTGCACTAGTCCACAGAAATTTACAAAGAGAGCATTCTCCATCCCTTTTCCCTAAAGGGTGTTCCATGGTCCACACAGTGAGAACATGCATATATGACACAATGTACATGCCACCAAATACACACTTGCTCAGGAACCATAGCCAAATTGGTCTTTCTGGTGAACATACCTGCATGATACATGCTTGTTTTCCTCACACAAAATAGTCTAACAGGCATGCTTAAAATTAGTGTTGAAGCCAACCACATCTATTTGAAAAGTTCAGTAAAAGAAGCACTTGGGTTGTACTTTCTCTGTGCATTTATTGCTTACTTCTCAGAAACAGCTTTAAGTTTTTCTGAACGGTTCCATGTTTTTAGGCTAGAAACTTTTAAGCTAGTTCACATGATTAAATTCCTTGCAATATTCCTTGAACAGGGAAAACCTGGAGTTATCGGAAACCCTTCTTCTCTTCTCCAAACCAAAATGCTTGGTATGTGTGTGCATGTGATACAAATCTAGAAACGGATGACTCCCCTCTGTGGAAGATTATGCTGAAAACCATATTCATACAAACAGAAGATGGATTATATTCTTATGCTGTGCACAGCATGATGTTTTAAATTTTGGATAAACTACACAAGCAATATTTAAGCTTTGTCCTTCGTCCAGCCTCCCCACATTCTCACACCACAAGTTGCTAGATTGAAAGCCAGAGAGGGAATGGTTATATAGAAGAGATAATTTCAGCAGGTGTTGTTTGTCTTGCAAATCAGGTCTGCTGAAATTCCCTTCTACACAACCCTTAAAGGTCCAGGAACCCTTTCCAGTTTTCATTCTGGCAACTCTAACAACACCTCTCTTTTAGTGTCTAGTTCCCAATATTAGCATACAAATGCCATTGTGACATGACAACTCCATTCGTACTTTATTTTTTTCCCCCAGTCCAAAGTGAGAAAGTGCTCTCTTGTGGGGGGATGTGCCTGTTGGGGAGCATCTGGTTAGGTATTTTGTTTTGTGTTTTTTTTTCACCCATTTTGGAAATGATTTAAGTGAAAGTTTTCCTTCCTGAAAGTGGAACTTGTTTTAATTGCTAATAAATTTTACCCACAAGAGCTAGCTGGAAAGAAACCCTCTTGTTACTTTTGATAAGCAAGACCCTGAAACACACTTTTTACTCATAAGACTAGCAGTCAAAATCACTGTGTTTGGTTTAAAAAAAAGAAAAGAATCCTCATTAATTTAAATGTATTCCTATAGCTGCTTTCCTCACAGTAAAATTTCACCTTCTAGCTCCCTTCTTTAAAGCAGACATACTGCTTAAGTATACACAATACAGTCAGCTCAGCAAACGCCAAGCCTTGCTTTAGAATTATTGGTATTAAAAAGAGGCATAATGCCATTAAATCCAAAGCTATTAAGACTTCTTAGTGAAAACATACAGGACCATTTTATGCAGTTCTGACAGAAGGCTTTAAATAAGCCCTGACTGTGTGGATGTTATAGCTTTTTCTGTTTCTAGTAGAGAGAAAATTTCAGGAGAGTTGTGGTGATGGCACTTGGTTTGTATGCGACTAATAAAAGGATGGAGATGTAGGCATGTTTCTTCAGTTTCTTGATGTTTTTTCCTCCCCAGTCAGAACTTTGAAGTTTTTCGGAGTTTTTTTTTTAAAACCTTCCCTCTCTTCCTCTTTGCCAGGCTAATAAAAAGAATTATTATTACTACCACATTTGTGTCTCTTGGGTTGTTATTTTTTTTTATAAAAAAATTGGCTAATGCAAGCACTTTTACAACATAATTGCACAGAAAAAGAGCAATTAGAATTAAAGGAGCCTTGGCCAATAAGTACAGCACTTATTGCAATTACACTAGTAACATAGGAAACTTGGAGGCCTACTTGAATTACCCAAATGATACTTTAAAGAGAGAAGGGGATGGAAAAGGAGGGGCACAGAGAGGGAATTGCTTTTAAACTTAACAAAACTCTAATTGGTATGGGGAGGGGGCTGATACAAATCTGTGGTAACCAGATTTGTAGTCTGAGCTGTTCGTCTGCCACACCATTGGCCATCAAAGAAGTCCTGTCCTACCAAGCTTTCTATTTTCACAACAGGATATCTGGTTTCTTTTATGAGGATACAGCTAGGTTAATTTGGCTTGGTGGTTTGTTGGAGGTAAGCATGCTCTTCACTGTGCAACCACCCAGATCCCACTCCCCATTTTAAAGCAGTTTCTTGCTAATAGCCAAGGTCTGATTGGCAGTTTTGCATTGTAAAGTGTGATTTGGTTGGATAAATATGTTTAGTCTAGTAAGCACTTTAGTGATTGAGTGTCTGTTAATGGATAAAGGTGGATTACGGTGAAACTTCTACAGGCTGTCACTGAGCACTTAGAGATGTGAGACGTCAGAAAGAGAAGGGAGGGAAATAAATGGAAAACTGTGGACAAATTTAGCCAAACCTGAAACATATTTAAAACATTTGGTAGTGCTGATTTTGTGTGTTGTTTGGAAACCTTGCTGGGGAATACTCCCCACCCCCAGCTTTACCCCCATTCTACTTGCAAACCTCCTGATCTGACCTTCAGCTACATGACTGTGTCTGCAAAGGCAGACAGGGAATTCAGAGGGAGTTTTCAGCACTGCGTGAATGTAAATAGGATTCCTGTTCGTGCTTAACTTCATGGGACTGTCTCCTTTTCCCAAATAGCATAAAAGTAGAGAATGTGTGGCTGTGTTCTAGAGTTGTCTCTTGCTTTGAAACTTCAGGGTCCTAACCCTAGCTGTAAAAGGTCCATTTTAAGGTATGTATATTGCATAGCAGTAATGGGTTTGGGTGTCTTTCCATTCAGGGTATTAGACAATATGGTGCTAGAAGATAAAGCTAATAGACAAGAGTCTAAAATATTAAGTAAATTTCAGGTTATTTTTTTTAATGGAGTACCAAGTTTCCCCTGTTGAACTAATGTTTTGACTTTATGTATTGTTTTTGTTTATTTTACAGTTACTTTTACTGTGCAATGCTAAATATACTTATTCAGAAATAAAGCCACTGAATTGCATTTGGTCTTATTCCCATGGAAATGTGCACATGATTGGAGGCTACATTACTTATACATGGGAACAGATTTTGCCAATCAGTAAGATTTTGAAAGACATTGTTTTAAAATTATTTTCTAACCTAATAGTTTTGCAAGTGTTCAGGCATTCCTTCCCATCACCACAGATATGAAGAGTTTTGTTTCTTTTCTAATAATAATAATAATAATAAAATGTATTTTTACCCCGCCCCTCTGTTAAAAACAATTCTTATGGTCAAGGCTAACAGATTTATTTCAGCATCAGCTTTCCTGGATTACAATCCACTTTCTCAGATGCAGGGATGGAGTACGATGTTCAGGCCCCATTTCTCAATCTTCTAATTACTTAGGGAAGATTAATATATGACTAAAACCACAATGCCCCACATGGCTTGAACTATGTGTACAGTAGTCTTCTGGTCTTCTTTTTCTATAGTTTGTTGTTTCACATGATACATGGCTTTCTTATATAGGCACTGTCATGCCAACTTCTCATGTGAAAACTAAGTCATGCAGTCCATGTGAGGTCTGTGCCAACTCCTGCAGATATGAATATGTCCTTAAAACTAGAGACTAGTTCTGGTTTAGAGTAAGGGAAAATGATGACTTCATGCTGATAGGGTATCACTGAGAGAAAGGAGTGGTGAGTTTTTCCCTAGATGTAAAGACTCATAGGAGGGAGGTAGACTTCAAAGACATTGATATGTTAGTCTGGTATATCAGTAAGCAAGATGATCTTGTAGTACCTTTGAGACTAACAAAGAGAAAAAATTGTAGCATTAGCTTTCATAGACTTAGGACTTTATCAGACATGGAAAATATGGCATCATCATGATGCCACATAACCGCGAAAGGGCATGCAGATCAGACGAGGGACTTTATCAGACTTACAAAATATTGCATCATTAGGACACCACATAACCGCGAAAGAGCGCACGGCTCAGACGACATTGCCCTTTCACAGTATGTCCTGTCCCAAACCCATTGTTTTTAATTGACGACTTAAGCCATCAATAGATCCCCCTGCCACTTTTGCGTCGGCATTGCCAGCATGCAATACCTCTGTCCCTTTAAATCTCATACTTACCCCGACAATGCCCTCTCCGGCACGAACACTTCCAGGTCAGATCGGGACATCCAGGTAAGTGACAAACCTTTTTTTTTTTACCTTCCCTGGGTTACTTGGGACCTTTAAAATGTATGCTTTGTGGATTTAAGCCATCAATAGATTCCCCTGCTGCTTTTTTGCTGGTATTGCTGGCATGCAATACCTCTGTTCCTTTAAATCTCACACTCACCCCAACAATGGACAAACTGGTGTGAACACATCCGGGTCAGATCAGGACATCCAAGTAAGTGACAATTTTTATTTTATTTTTTTACCCTGCCTGGGTTACTTGGAGGTTTTTTAGTGTTTGTGTGTGTATGCTTGGTTTAACTTTTTGATGTTTCTTTCTTTATTTCATCATGCAGGATTTCAAATAGGAAGTAAACGGAACTCCATTCACTTCCTCTTTATTACTGGAAAAGCCTTTGCTGGGAAATGAGGTAAGTGCTGTGGGGGGAACGTTCTTTTGCCAAGATAAAAATTGTGTTTTTTTATGCCAGCAAAAGAACATTATAATGGGGGTGTCTGATAAAGTCCTTAGTCTACTTCCTCAGATGCTAGAGTGAACTAGTGCCCGGGAGCGAACCTTATAAGCAGGCTGTTGAATAGCCAGAGAAATGCATAACTAGTGGGTGTGGTGATGAGGTGATAAGTTCAGTTTAACAATGGTCATTGAGGGACAAAAGCAAGAGGAAAGATGTTGTCTAAGGCCAAGGTGTGTGGATGATCCAGTTCACTCTAGCATCTGAGGAAGTAGACTAAGGACTTTATCACTCGGGGCTTTTATTGTGGGACTAGAACAGGATAGTAGCATTATTGGGGGAGTACTTGCTGCACAACATCGTCTTTATCCCATTGGTGGTGTGTGCTTCAGTCATTTCTGAAGCGCACCTTATCATTGACAGGGAAAACCCATCAATGACTCCCAATAAGGCTGCTATCCCAGTAGTCCCCCTCGTGTAGTAATCTTTTCCATTTCAGATCCTACTTTTCCTGCCCTCCCAGTGCTGCTCTCCATCCCCTTCTATACCCCGATCCTGCTTCTCCTGCCCTCCCTGTACTGATCTCTCACCCCTCCACCCTCCCCTGCCCAATCTCACTTGTCCTGCCCTCCCCATCTTGTAGGGCAATAATGGAGAGGAAGCGGGCAGCACGGAAGGGAATGTGCACCACCATTGGAGCAGAGGTGAGATAATTATTGTTCCCCTACTGCTATGTTTCCACTTGCTTCCCAAACAGGATTCCTGCCTTGTGTGATAAAGTCCTAAGGCCATGCAAGCTTATGCTACATTTTTCTCTCAGTTGGGACTTTTTCAAACAGGGTAACCCCCCCCCCAAGGAAGTCGGGAGAAGAACGGGGCTGTCGTGCTTACAGAGCCCTGTTTCAGACAGCCCATTTCCAATAGCCTGTTTCAGAAAATCTCTGTCAATAAAAAGTGGTGCCCACAGCACAAGGGAAGGTCGAGAGGAATTCAGGAAGAGGACAGAGCTGTCTGAAATGGGGCTTTGTAAGCATGACAGCCCCGCTCTTCTCCCAACCTCCTAGGTTTTTTTTTTAACCCCGTTTGAAAAAGACCTTAGTCTCAAAGGTGCTACAAGATCCCCTTGCTATAGGAGTGAGGTGTAAGTCAGAAACCTTTCTTAAGAATGTGTGTGTGCCTTCAGGTCACCTGTCAACTTATGGTGATACCATTAATTTCATAGGATTTTCTTAACCAAGGAATATTCAGAGGTGGTTTACCACCTACTATATTTAATTTTTTTTAAAATGACATATCATACTGGTGTGAATATTTAAACATGAGTCTTTCAAAGCTGGCAAGAAACAATGTTATATATAAGCTTAGCTGTGAAAGGAACAACACTGAAGCCATTCTAAAATATTTCTTACTCTTGAAGCAGACCCAAAGAAAAATATGGCAAGGGAAGCTTAACTGCTAATGGTTGTGTATCTGTTAAAGTGAATGTTTAAGCACATACCAACACAGTACGCAAAAACATATGGAAGAAAAAATAATTTGGGCTTTTTTTTTTTGTACAATTTACTCATTATTTTCACTGAAAGATGTATACAGCAATTAAAAAGAAAATTATTGTAGTGCCCTAAAGTTTGGTGCTTAACATATAAAGACACACATAAAAACAATTATTTAAACTAGCTGGACCTGTCATACCATATGCTGTTCTCCAGGAATCATTGAGGGTGACTTGCTTTGTTGCCCTGCCATGGCCACAGCAACCACCATTGCCAGTTGACTGCCTGGGTGCCATTGCAGTGGCAGCAGTGGCATCCTGCCGCCACCACCAATTACAGTTAGGTGCTATCACAGCAGCAGCAGCAATGTCCCACCACTGCTACATGACTGGGTCCCACCACTGCTAGATGACTAGGTCCCGTGATAGCTGTGGCATCCTCCTCCGCTGCCACTATTTGACTGTCTGGGTCTTGTTGTAGCAGCAGTGGCGGCAGCCCGTTGCTGTCACCAGTTGACTGCCTTGATCCCATTGCAGCCCGTGACTAGTGAGTGGCTGATGGAGTGAGAGCAGGGAGGGGCCCTTGAGAGGCTAGGGGTGTGGATTCAGATTGGGTGGCAGGAGTAGATTGTGAGGTGGAGAGAGAATTTTGACGTGGTGATTGTTTGGGTGTGTTTCCTGAGCAGCCAATCAGCACATTGGAAAAGGAAACATACCCAGGCTTATTGTACATATCCAAGCCATATATATATATATATATACACACACACACTATATATATAAATTAAAATACCTTTGTCTTATATATAGCCATATCTGGTTCAGGGAACTGAGGCCTTGTCTATACAAGGCAAAAGCAAAAACCAAAACTGGATTGATCCACAGTAATGGCAATTTGCAGCCACTACTATTTGTCTTAATGGTTTGTTTTTGTTTTTGTTTTTTTTGTTTTTTTGCAGATTGCAGGCATGCAAAGCTATCCACATTTGCTGTCCAAACAGGTATGCCTATGAAGCAGATAGTGGCCACGAGAGAATTACTTGCTTTTTTTACTTACCTCCTGAGGCAAAACACAAAAATCAGTGTGTATAGAGCCATTGTATTTGCCTTTATAGGTCTGAAACATGGGTCACCTATCGCCACCACTTATGACTCCTCGAACGTTTCCATCAGCACTGTTTATGCATAATCCTAAATATACACTGGACTGACTATGTGACGAATGTTGCTGTCTTTGAGCAAGCAGGGATCACCAGCATTGAGGCCATGATATTGAGAATACAGCTGCGCTGGGCAGGGCATGTTTCTAGGATGGAGGACCATCGCCTCCCCAAAAGAGTACAATACTCTATGGTGAACTCGCCATGGGTCAGCGTAAGAGGGGCACTCCAAAAAAAATGATACAAGGACTCCCTGAAACAACATCTCAGGCTCAGCCAAATTGATCACCAACCATGGTCCGCCCTGGCCTCACATTGGGAGGCATGGAGACACACTATCCACAATGCTGCAGCCTTATTTGAGAGCTCACGCTGAACAAGTCTTGAAGAGAAACGACAACGCAGAAAGAATCACAACCCGGAAACATCACCCAAGGAAACCTTCTGCTGTGCTCTCTGCAACTGGACTTGTCTATCTCGGATTGGCCTTTTCAGTCATCAGCGCGCTTGCAGAAAGCATAGGATGAGTCCTCCCTGAATCTTCATTTGTGAAGAAAAGCCAGAGAGAGAGAGAGAGAGAGAGAGAGAGAGAGAGAGAGAGAGAGAGAGAGATTTGCCACCACTGAACCATTTAAAAAAAAAAAAACTATATCCAATGTGTGCTAGAGCAATATTTCACCTTAACAAAAAAATAAAATAAAATAAAATACAACACCCAACGTGGTGGTTGTGGGCTCTTGCCTTGTTAGCAAGCTTTGCCTCCGGTCCTCATCCAATCAATCATCTGCTCATATTGGGAAAGCGAATCAATTTGGTTGCTTGTCCCAATGAGCAGAAATGTGCATTCCCCTTGCTATTTATCAAAAAATATGGGGAAAACTACAAAAGCTTTTCCCATGGAGTATATGGCATTTTGGGGTCCCCTTCTTTACAATACGATGGAATTATGCAGAATCCCATTAAGACAGATAGCATTCTCCTCAGATTCCTTAAGGAGTATTTTAGTGTTTAGACAGCCCCTAAGTAATAGAGCTGCAGTGTTTTTGGTAAATTAGGCTGTAATGTTATTTCAATGGCAGTTATTTCTGAGTAGGCCTATATAGGGTTGGGAGGGATGCTCTCCTTTCATTTGTTTCTTCATTTGTTCTGGGTATGGATGATGGGTTGCAGCAGAGAAGGCTGAAAGCTTGGAACAGTTCAGCCAGTTGTGTCAGAATCAGTCTCTCAAGGTTATGTGTGTGAGGGTGACCTAACAGGGTATGGATATATAAATGAAGGATGTGCCTCTGTATGTGTCTGAAAGGGGTATATGTGTGTGTGTGTGAATGAAGGGATGGAGTGTGTTGGGAGAGGAAGAATGGGACTGGTTGTTGTCCCACCTAATTTGAGCTTTGGCCATACCCACCACTGACATGCATCCCCTGATTCACCTCTGAAGAATGAATATGAACCTTGGGATTAAAAATTTTGGAGGATCAGGTTACACATGGCATCAAAGGATGGATGTGCATGCTCCATGCTCCTTCTACCATCTTCTGCCTTCCTGTATCTTATTTTTACCACTGAGATGGAAATTTCTGTAAACTTCCTGGGCTTTCTGCAACATTCAGAACAATTACTTCTTTGGGAATTTTTTTTAGGTAGGATCATCTTCTTTCTTCAAGCGGGCCCTGCACAGTTCTCTTACTTCTCCCTTTGCCAGCTCTCCACTCACACTTTTCCTCTCTCCTACAGTCCACTTGCCCTCCTTTTGGAACAGGATTGGCTCTTGATCAATCAGCCGCAGCCAGGTGAAGGAGATAATTCTTCTTGAGGTTGCTTCCTGTGTTTTGACAGTGATGGAATAAGCCCTCTCCACAACTTAGGTTGTGATCTCTTCAGCTGTAAGGATGAAATCTCACCGATAGCTTAAAACAGGGGTGGCAAGGTGAGCCCATACAGCTCCCCTAGACCATTTTGAAGTGCCCAGGGATCTCCCTGCTTCCTCCCACTCTTGCTCCCCACACTTCTCCAGCCAGAAGGTATTGGGGCAAATCTGCTGTGTTTTTGTGTTGGTGGTGGTGTTGTTGTTTTGATCCCCTGGACTGTCTTAAACCCAGAAGAGGCCTTTTGAAACCAGAAAGTAAACTAGAAGTCAACACCCTAGAGATGAATGGGCATTATTAGGTTTTTTTTTTTTTAAAGTTGCCCACCCTTGGTTTAATGGACATATGGAGGAATTATATCTTGAGATACATGTTCCCCAAGGCCATATTCATTCACATATGTTTACGTGCATGTGCGTGCACACACACACACACACACACACACACAGAGAAGTGTAAGCTATCCACTACAAAGGGCTACAAGATCAAATCAGTATACAGGTCACACACACCCCACCAATTTCAGTTTCAGTTATCCACAGCAGGAAAAAAAAAATAGGGACACATACCATAGAGTTATGCCAGGTCTCATGCACAGACCTCAGTCTTTGTAGTTTCTGGGGAGGTGGGATATGTAGGGTGTTTTAACACTGATACTACATAGTATGAGGATATAAAGTATAGATGTATACATACCAGTTATTTTCCTTTCCAGAGATATTGTCTCAGAACAATGCAAAGTAGGGGTTAGCACATCAGACTAGAATTAGGGAGGTGTACATTTAAAGCCCCACTTGGCCATGAAACATAGGATATTTGGGAAACATATGGCGACCTGGGACTGGTCATACAGTCTCAATCCATCCTATACCTGAATTTAAGTCAATGTGGCATATTTGGTGCCAATGGGAGGATTTTTCCTAGTCTTAATTGTGCCCTTGTGTAGTGGGGAATTCCATGGAAATGATGGTTGGGAAGGACAGGCTGAGATATTTTTGTGTTATGATATTCTCAGCAATCAGGTTGTACCTGTGTTTAATTTTTTTTAATGCACAATAGAATTGCTAAACATGTTGTTGACATTAAACATAGTGGGGCCCTCACAAAAATTGTCATGAAGATAGAATGAGGAGCAGTGGGGAGCGGTTAAATATTCTGCTTCTTTACAGGGGAAGAAGGCAGGAAGTTCAGGATCTACTCATCGATCTCTGGGCAATCACCTCAGTAAATCAGGAAAGATATCTGATTCTCATTTTTTCAAAAAATAGCAGCAACAAAGCCCCCCCCATCCTGAAATTATATCACATAAATGACAAAAATATAGGGCTTTGCAATCCTTTTTAGCCTCAAGGGCTTCATCCAATGTTTTTAGGAAGATGCAGTCATGCTTCATATAGGCCTTGTGTAGACTTTTGAAAAAAATTGAACTCCTCCCAAATCTGGCCTGATAAGGCCTTTTCCCTGAATATGTTCTGATTAGTCTGCACACTTTAATTCAAGTTTTAGAAACTCACAGTTTTCTTTGGAGTTGGCTTGAAACTAGTGAGAACACTTCCAGGTTAGATTGCGACATCCAGGTAGGTGATGCACTTTTTTATGACCCTCCTCGGGTTACTTGGAAGCTTTTAAGTGTGTGTACGTGCTTTTAAAAAACATTTTGTGTGTTGCTTTTGTTTCTTTTTTTAAATTTTCCATACAAGCGTCTTCTCGCGAGAATTCACGGGATTTTGATTTTGCCAGGGAAGCCTTTGCTGGGAGAGAAGGTAAGTGTGGTGGGCGGGGCGTTCTTTTGCCAGTATAAAAACGGGATTTAGGGGGGTGGTCTGATAAAGTCCTAAGCAAACAAAAATGATGGCCAGTGATGATTTACATTACTAAAGGGGGTGATGAAGACATTGAATTAAAGATATTCTATATCTTTACTCATTCATTAATCACAATGGAGTCTGTATTCAATAAATTAAAAGACAAAGGCCTTGTCTATACAGGTGATTTAACCTGTCTTGCACCTGTCTTAGAGCCCTACAGTCCAGACGCAGGTATTTTGCCCCATTTTGCTGCTGGGTATTCCTCATGTCCCCGGGGGCAAAGATGGGGGAAGACAGGGTAAGGCCCATTACACCATTTAAAAAAATGCCTAGTAAAATCTGCTCCACCTGGCAAAAAATGGATCAGGCCATCCATGACTGCAGGAGCCCATTCTGGCATGTCAGCCCAACACTGCAGCTGCCATAGTCAGGGAGAAGTCACTCTTCCATAGCCCGGAAGGAGTCATGCAGCATGTAACCAAGGCTGGTCACATGCAGGGGGCCTTGCTCATGTGCTGCAGACTGGCTTACTGGCTTGAGAGAGTGGGACATGGGTGGCAGCAGCAGCTGCAGAGACCAGCTGGCATGGCAGTCTGGACTCCATCATGTTCTCTGTAGGTAACGGGGGTGGGGTGCACATATTCTGCCCATGTAGATGAGCCCAGAGATTTGGAAGACAGCTATTAAGGCTCTAGATAAGATCCTCAAGTCTAGAGACAGAGCATTAAATAGCAATGCCTTGCCATAGTATTTCCAGTTTCTGTATATGTTTGTGAAAACTGGGCAGTGAAGAAAGTTGACAGGTGGAAAATTAACTCATTTGAAATGTGGTGCTGGATAAGAGTTCTAAGGATACCATGGGCAGCTAAAAGGACAAAGGCTTGAACTCTTACTAGGACCCAAGATGACTAAAATGAGGCTGTCATACTTTGGGCCTATCATGACATGATGTGACTCACTGGAAAACATGATACTGCTTGGTAAAGTAGAAGGTGATAGTAAAAGAGGAAGCCCACATGACAAATGTATTGATTCAATCAAGAAAGCCACTGTCCTGAGTGTGCAAGACCTCAGCAGGGCTGTTGATCACTGGGATTCTTAGAGATTTCTCATTCATAGGGTTGCTGTTAAGTCAAAGTCAACTTTATGGCAACTAACAAAAATACCAGAGCAGCCAGGCTGATTTAATAATACATAAGGGGCTAGATCCTGTCTGATCATGAAAGCTAAGCAGGGCCCTGGTAAGAACTTGTATGGGAGACCACCAATGAATAGCAGGTGTTGCAGGCTATATTTCAGAGGAAGGAACTGGGAAAACTGCCTCTAAATACTCCTTGCCTAAGAAAACCCTATGAAATTTTCATGGGGATGCCATAACTTGATAGGCAACTTAAAGCATATATACACACACAGTTGCTGTTCAAAGACAGTAGAATGTGAATGATTAGTTCTTAAAGGTTTGGGATTAAATCCTTGTGTGTTCAGCAATGTTTGTGGTACTGAATTAGGTTTACGACCTCTTTTTTCTTGCAGGCTGCCCATCTTTCATTGCATGCAGGTATAACATAGTCTTCTCTGTACTGGAAAGAGATGTAGCTATTGAATTTGGCTGGTGAAAATTGGGAATAATTTCATTTGGTCCATTTTTTGAAAATAAGAAATTATCAGAATTTGCAAATTTCTTCTTAAATGGAACAAAAAAAATTATTTTAAAAAAACTAAATGTGGGAGCGTGTGAAAGACAACTTTATCCACTCCTACTAGAGAGCATTGCTCCTGTCCTGCTATCCTACCTTTGGATCTTGCAGCTCAGGAAAAAGGACAGTAAGAGAACTTTTTTTAAAAAAAAGAAGTGCTGGAATAAGGAGCCCTGTGGCAGTAGTGGAAGCCCACCAGTTTGCAACCTATTTGTGCATCCCTGTGTTTTAATGGATGCCTTTGGGTAAGTACAAATTGAAAATGTGGGGGTGCCTGATCCAGACTGGCACTACAGCACAGGCTAATAAGTAAAATGCCTCCCATGTCCTGGTTTAGATGGAGTCTCCTCTCTATCAGTTTGCTAAAAAGGGTTGGGGAAAAATAATTTCTACCCTAGAATCCTGCAGCTAAGGTAGCATGCAAGATGAGATGAACCTTCTCCAACTTGGTTCCTTCTAAGTATTTTGGCTCGTAGTTCCCATTATGACTGACTATTGGCCATGCTAGCTGGAGATGATGAAAGTTGCAGCTCAACACATCTAGAGATTCCTAGTTAGGAAAGCCTGATGTAGATATTGGAAGATGACTGGAAGATTACTAGAAGAGGTTAAGTTTTCCCCTCCAGTTATCCCAGTGCAGGTGTTGTTTTTCATGTGACTAACAACCAGTTTGACTCCACAGTAAATACAAGCTCTGCCTCAGGTTCTCTGTCTGCAAAGATATTCACGTTTATTTATGATAGCTTCCATAGCATGGCAGGCCAGGAAAATGCTGTATCAAATGTAGTAAGTGCTGCACAGGTTAAATATATTTATTACTAACAGATGGTGATCCAGATGTATGTCTGGAGTTCTCTCTCTTTTTTAGCCATGTCCCATTTCAACTAACATAGTCACACAGAAGAATTAAGCTGCCAAATCACGTACAATTTTAGGTAAAGATATTGTTAGTATATGAAATTTGTACTGCTAGATTAACAATCTAAGAGCAGAAGAAGAAAATGTGTGCATTAAGGAAACACACAAATATGCTATGATCCTCCCAAAGGTGTAGGCATAAGTGTAGGGATGTTGAGATAGCTGAAGGCACAATCTCGATGTGTATGCCAGTTTTTCTGAATGCCCATTTCAGAACATATTCTCACAAAATATTCAGTTCTCCTGTGTACAAAAAGGAGTGATGGAAGTTTTGGACAGAAAGAATATTTGAAGATTTCCTTTCTTCCATCCATCCATCTGAGACAACACCCAACCATAAATTGGTTCAAAAGAAAGTCACAATCATATGCTTAAAATTAAATAATTCTGAGCCCAGGAAATAATTATGAGTACTAGAAATTAACAGGAAGTTCTGCCACACAGAAATCACCTCCAGAATAACCTAAATGAGGTGCACAATCCAGCGCTTGCATGCAGCCCCCAGACCTGTTGTGGTGCTCCCCTTGTCTCCCTGTCACAGGTGAACCCATCTCTGCTATGATCACAGCAGTTACAAGTTTCTGGGCTACTAATGTGGCATGCAAAGAATAGTCCTGACTGAGATGGTGGGACATGTGTGAGGCTAATTTCTCCCCATACACAGAAGCCTGACATAGCTAGAAGAGCTGTTCCACACCACTAATGCTGATGTGAGAGAAGAGATCCCAGACTGGATAATTACGCATGTGGTGAGAGGGGAGGAGAATTTTGTACCGCCATCTTTCGGTGACTCTAAAGCAGCCCAGGAAGCTTCACTGGGATGGGAGAGAGCTTAAAGTTTCACTGTATCCCAGAAAAGCTAAATTTCACTCCCCTCTCCCATGTGCTTGTATGGGCTTGTCTACACTGGGGGTAAAAATCCAGATGAAATTTGGACTACTGCTGCAGCACGTGAAATCTGGAATAATCTGGCCCTGATTTTAGCACCATGCTTTACCTGGTCAAAGCCCAAATCTGCATTGCTCATCAGTGGGCTTGTGTACACAATAATTCATTTGGATTTTTACTCCCAGTGAAGCTGCAGGTCCCCCACCACTGCCTAGCCTAGACACCTCCATGGCACCACCACTGCTGGCATGGGCTGGAAGAGTGATAGGGTTCTGCCTTCCTGGTGCACGATCAGTCGTGTAGCTGGCTACTCACCAGAGCTCGGCTTTCACGGCACAGAGTTGCTCTCTCTGAGGTCAGAAGGAACAGCCAACCCCACCATCGCAAGGCTGGACATTCATTCTGACCTCAGAGAGAGTGACTAGTGCCAGGGATCTGCTTTCCTGGCACACAGTCACCTGCTCTGAGGTCAGAACAAATAGCCAGCCTCACATTCATGTGAATACAATGGCACGAAGTTTCAAATGCTGGCAATACTGGCACAAAAGTGTCATAGGGATCAATTGACGTCTTGAGTCGTCAATTAAAAAAATGTTTTTTTAACTGGACATGACCATGAAAGGACAATGTCATCTAGTACGCACACCCTTTCACAACCATTAGGCATCCTTATGATGCCTTATTTGCCTTGTCTGATAAAGTCCTATATGTTTAAACTACGTTTGCACTTTCTTCCTTGACTTTATTGCTGTTTTCTGCTAGTAGTATGGTATCAAAACCAGTGTGGTCTAGTAGTCTGAGCTAGGGACTTTTATCAGACTAGCCTCTAGAAATGTTGTTTTGCCGGCATAATTAAAGCCATTTTTATGCCAGCAAAAGAATTCCCCCCACCACATTTATCTTCCCTCCTGGCAAAGGCTTCCCCAGAAATGAAGAGGAAGTGAATGGAGCTCCATTCACTTCCTCATTCAAAATCCTGCGGATTCTCACAAGAAGACACTCATGCGGGAAATTTTTTTAAAAAGAAACAAAAACAACACACAAAAAGTTTTTAAAAGCACATCCACATACTTAAAAGCCTCCAAGTAACCTGGGGAGGGTCATAAAAAGTGCATCACTTACCTGGAGGTTGTGATCTCACCTGGAAGTGTTCATGCCAGACCGTCCACTGACGCTGCATTCATGTGAGTTAAATGGTATGAGGTTTCATATGCCAGCAATGCTGACGCTAAAGTGCCACAGGGGATCTATTGACGACTTAAGCCATCAATAAAATAGGATGGGTTTTGGCCAGGACATAAATGCAAAAGGGCGAAGTCATCTGATACACGCGCCCTTTCACGTTTATGTAGCGTCATTATCATGCTGTATTTAGTGCGTCTGATAAAGTCCTATGACTCTGGAGATCAGAGTTGGCCATGAAAACCCACTGGGTGACCTTTGCAAGTCACTCTCTCTCAGCCTCAGAGGAGGGCAATGGCAAACCCCCTCTGAACAAATCTTGCCAAGAAAGCCCTGTGACAGGTTCGCCTTAGGGTCACCATAAGTCAGAAACTACTCGAAGACACACAATAACAACAACAAATGCTAGTGGTATGCCCTGATATACTAGTGACAAATGAATGGATCCCTCATTCTAGACTTAACTGAGGTAAGGATTCATCCTCCTCAGAAGGTCTTCAGGATGCCTCATGATGTTGCCAAGCAAGTGATGTTTTGTTTGATCTAAGCTTGGGTTTGGATTTCTATTCTCATGGTATTTGTAAGAGGTCCAGAACTGGGTGTGGCTCCAGAGCTGGGGCACATGAGGTCTCCCTGTCCAAAAGGTTCCTGTAAGGTGGGTTTTGAGTTACTTTATGGATGCACTGACTCTCCTGGTTCTGGGATCTGGGTGAGGTCTTCTGATGAAGGGGTCTCATTGGATTCTGGCTTTGGAAGTTGGCCTCGAGCTTAGAAACAAAGGAAGACAATTCTTTTTCCTTACACCCTCATCTAGAGTAATGGATATGCTGTGGTTGCTCAACAATAATTGGTATCTCCATGACAAATGTTTTACACTCTAACCATAAAGTTTAGCAACACTACAGAGTTGAAACTGGAATCATCATAGAAGATGCTTCCTCTACCTGCTCCGTATCATTGTTAGATGCTGCCAATGGGAAAAAAAATAACAATGAGCCAATTTTGGGTCCCACAATAAGTGCTGCTAAATATGATAGGTGGGAAGTGCAAAAACTTACTAATTGTCATGTTGCCTGTACTGTATAATGTGTTAAGTTATTGGGATTTTTAAAACATTTGAGATTTGGTGATCTCAGTGGCAGAGTTAAATTGCAATTAGCAGAACTTTTGGGAACAGATTAAGCCAGCCACCTCCTCCCCACATACAATATCTAGCTGAGAACTAAAACAAGCTTAGTCTTCTCTAAAAAGTATGCATATAATTACAACCTTAATTGGAAAGCACATGGTGTGTGGGAGTTACAAAGGTCACTAGCCTACTGGCAGCCACTCTCTACACCTCAGTTTTATTGGGGACATTGGTTAGAGCAGTGTTTTTTAACCAGGGTTCCCCAAGAGGTTGCTAGGGGTTCATCAAGAGATGGTGATTGTGGGGGGAAAGCAATAGCTGTATATAAAATAATGTTTATGTAGGGGTTCCCTGAGACCTGAAAATTATTTGAAGGGTTCCTTGAGGATAAAAAGGTTGAGAAAGGCTGGGTTAGAGGAAGGGAGTAAGCAGCACCCTGCATGATTTGTATGAGATATGCCTATGTTCCACAGACTTCAAATAAGCTGTTTGCTAGGTCTGAACTGTTTCAACCCTTAGAGTGTCATTTAGCAACATCTCCATCACTTACATTTTACTTTTGCTTATGTGCCTCTGCTATGTATTACATTAATGACAGCCTCTTTGACTTAATCTTCTTTTCTCTTTGATCCCTTTTAAAAGAACCATATCTTGTCCTTCACTTTTACATTCACTTAGGTGTACAAAGCCTTAGCAAATGGAGGTGGAGATAGGGAAATGTTGATTATGCAGCCCATCTGAAGCGGGGCAGGGAGACACCACATACTAATCTGTATTTTAAATTTTAAAAGAGCTTCAGAATCTCTGTGTGCGTGCGTGCATGCGTGTGTGTTGGTCAGCTCTTAAGCCCCCTTCCACCTATCAAGAGGAAGCAGCTGCTCTGCTGATAGAGATTGTTTCTTATAAACAAAGGCCACCACCAGACCCTTGTGCATGAACATTAGACCTGCTGACTTCTGCTGGTATCACTAGCGATGATAATCATGTTCAAAAGGAGTGGAACACCTTGTTGCCTAAGAAGTAGCTAGGTGAGATAAGTGGGTGGCAAACCGGCAAATGATGACCAGCTTCTTGACACTATAAGATGAAGCTCAGTCTCATCTTAAACCCATGCAGAGCAAGTGGATGAAATGTTAGGTAGCCATTTTTACCCATCCTTTCCAGGCAGCATAGAATAACAGCTGTTTGCATCTGGGAACAGTATGGAAGTTTTTTACACCTGTTCAATAACCAACAGTGAAAGACAGCCCAACTTATAGTTCCCTTTTGTTTGCCCGCTTGTACACTCATTGCATAAGTTAAACTCTAATTTCACTTTTAAATTCATTTTATCAGCCTATTGTTTAAGGGACTTTAGATTATGTGTCAAACATATTAAAACTAAGACAAACATCTACTGGTAGTTATTTACCTCCCCACCTTCTTTTCAAAGCTTGGAAAGTTACTTCACAAAAGGAATTAGTGGAATCACCTGCATCACCTGTCACAACATAAAAGTGTACCAGACAGAACTATTTCCTGTCCCTCTCTTCCAGCACGGGGAACTCACCCATCTTCTGTGCTCCCCACAGCCATATCGTGGCTGGTGGAGAGCAGTAGACAGCCTCATAGCATCCAGCTAAGTTCCTATAGCTGGACAAACAACAATAACACCATTCCCTGGAAATTCCTGAAGACGCCCAGGAAGTCCTAGAGGATGACATCATTGTCACTTTGTTCCAAGGCCCCCAAAGTAGTTTGGACTTTATCAGACTCTAAAAACATTTTTTTGGCAGCATATTTTAAACTGTTAGCGTGCCAGCAAAAGAACCCTTTTCATCAGATGTTGGTGTAATAGTGTGAAAAAGCAGCCCAGTACTTCCGCGTTCGTCAGGGCTCATAATCTCGACGGTTCTCATAAGAAGACGTGAGCACATTCAAAAATTGAAAAACAGCTAAAATAAAAAACAAAATGCACACACAAGCACTAAAGCACACTTTAAAACTTCCAAGAAAACCAGGGAGGTTCATAAAAAGAGCGTCCCGTACCTACTTTTCATATTCTCTCCCAGAAGTGTTCTGGTGAGGAATGCCCATTGGCGGTGGAATTGCGTCAGTAGAACAGGATGCGGTTTCACAGGCAGGCAATTCTGCCAGAAAAACACCATGGCCGATCTATTGATGGCTTGGCCCGTCAATAAAAAAGAACACCTTATTAACAGCACATATTGTGAAAGAACGACTGTGCAAAATGAATGCCCATTCACATTTATGTGGGATTGTTATGACACCATATTTGTCAATTCTGATAAAGTCCTTAGTTGCCATTAGAGTTATAAATTGAAGAAAATGTTCTCAAAATAACTAAAACAATTGTTATAATCACTTCTAAAAAACATCTGACTGAAGCAAGCTCCTGGCCTGTGGCAGGAAACACAGTCTTATCTTCTCTTAATCTTGTTTGCAGTATGAGGGAGGGGGTGGAAATCAAGATTACACCTCAAACACTTCCTTCACTAAGTCAGAATATTATTTAGCTATATCCTTGTTATTGGGCAAAAAGGGCAATGATTATAAGTAACTAAATTATTAGTTATTACTGTTTACTTACTTTAATGGTCTCCTTTTTGTATTTTCAAGCACATCCAGTACCAGCTGCAGAAGATAACCTGCATTTAGGCATAATTTTCTTTAAGCAGCAAAGAATTAACCCACCTGTCAAAAACAGGGTGGACATATAACATGATTTAACAGTTGTAGGGCTCCAGGGTCTCCAGTTTCCATAAATATAAATGACAAATTATCAATAAATCATTCTTGGGCCTACCATATTGCACAATGTTTATTGAAATTGCCTGCTAATAAATATGAGAGTCACCTTCCTTAGCTGCACCCTGAGAAAAAAAGATGACAGCAATTACAAAGAGACATGAAAATTGCAAAAAGATTTGGGGGAAAAGACGTTGGCAAGTTCTAGTGTTTCCCTGATCTCCTGAGTCCTGTTGTCCTATTTTAGGGGGGAAAATGTTTCTTCTACACACATCACCCCAAATCAAAATTATTTGTTGTGCTCCAATAAAATGACATGCCATATAGCTTTGGAAGAGGAAGTACTAACAGGTAACTCCTGACCTCAAAAGGATTAATTCCCTTCCTTTTTTATTATTATTTGCAGATAATCTGTTTCAAGACCAAGAACACTGGGTCAAAAGAGCTGCTAATACTATGCTGAATGATTGATGCTTTAAAATTCCAGTGTCACCACCATTAATCCCAGAAAATTAAGTGGAAAGTGGAACAAACAGGCATGCCAATGTTCAGGGCTCAGTTATTGCCCCTGTTATATTGAAATGTAGAATTCTGGCCAATGTGTGATAAATTTTCCCCTCTGACAATAGACCCAAACACACTTGGGCTGAAGTTTTGCTTAGCTTGTATAAATTGTCCCACTACCCCCAAACAGTGATGCACTGAATGTTTGAATTTGGTCCTTCATCCAGTCTTTCCTACACCTTTGTGTGTAAATTATTAGTTTCTTGCAATACAATTCTCAGTTGTGATTCTGGCACAGATATAGAAAATATCAACAGTGTGAATGTTTCAGTATAGGACAACGGTTCAAAGAAATGTACTGTATATGGAAGATTTCCATCTTCTAACAATCAGACCCCACTAACTTTTGAATTAGTGGGGGTTTTCCAGTTTGTTGGGGGGGTTGCTTTTGAATTAGACCCACCCACTCATCTCCATTTGTATACACAGATAAAATTGTAAAGTGTAGATTTGTAACATACGTATATAATTTGTGCGTTGGCCCTACTATTGGACAGAGTAAATCAATCACCTCTGTTGGCAAATGTAGGGGGAAAGCAGTGGCAGTTCTCCATCTATTGTATTCTTTTTTTGAGTTTGTTTATTAGTTATTGGAATAAGATTTTTATGAACTTGTAGATGGTGTATATGAGTCTATAAATTATTGACATCTTGGAAGTTAAGAGGGTACTATCTTGTACTTTGTCTCAGGCAGCAAAATATCTTGAGCCATCCTTGCCTAATTCATTCGTTGTTCCTGAAAGCTGACTTTTAAGTGTATCATGGTGAAGCTTACAGGATAATACTAAATGATTTTTTTAAAACCCTCCAAATTGCTTTTAATAGGACTGGGGGCATACCCATTCCTACACTGTCCCTGATAAAATTGCATATGGTCATAACTGCATGAAAAATGGGATCAAATCAGATTATATTGTCCTTCAGTTCAGAAGCATACCACTCATGACCTCATCTTGTAGTTCAAAACTACAGGCTAGGCAGGGCTGAGCAAATTGACGCTCTGAGAGTACATGAAGAATCTAATCTATTTTTAGCCATCCATGCTGCCCTTGACGGATCTCATGGAAATAAAATTGATCCCCAGATTCACTTCAGCCACTTACACACCCATGCTAAAGCAACTCCCAGTGTGATGGAATGTTTATAAGCAGTCACTGCTGTGCAGTAAAGCAGTCTTCTCCTGTTCTCTATCCAGCTCCATTACATGGTTTCATCTGACACTCCAGCCTATTCCTTTTCATTTGTACAAAACCTATCAACACTTTTCTTCTAAGGTTACTTGTACATGTTCTGAAAATGCAGTGATTTACTTGGAAATCACAACCATTTCTAACTAAGCATGTAATGAAGTAATTAAGTGCATAAAGTAAGGAGATAGGAAAGCGAGATGGGCCCAATCTGAGAATCAGTTACAAATGGATGAATGAGAAAATGCTGTCTTTTATGGAAAACATGGTTGCATGAAGAGGGAAACAGAATTGACTATGTGAATGACTTCTCATGGTTAGAACATCCTTTACTTGAATAATTATATCATTGAGACATGGCAATGGATACTTTGTACAGGGTTAAATCAGAAGGGGTGTGTGTGTATGTGTGTATGCCTTCAAGTTGCCTATCGACGTATGATGACCTCATGAACTTCATAGGACTTTCTTAGCCAAAGACTACTCAGAGGTGTTTCTTTGCCAGTTTCTTTCTCTGAAATATAGCCTATAGCATCTTCTGACCAAACCCTATATTTTTTAATTTTTATGCTTAAGCTTCATGCCTCTGTTGCATACGTGTGCTCTGAGACCAGATCTTTATGATTCCACAGTGATTTTTACCTACCATATCTTCTAGGTGTAGAATTTGCAAAAAATTCCATGATCAAACATTTTAATCAAACTTCCTCCCCAAAATCTAGCTTTTGAAAATATGATAACCATGAATCCATAAAGCACTGAACCCTTCAGAAATCTAGTGGAATCCACATTGTGATGCAAGTATGATCCTATAAACTGGGAATAGGAGAAGTAACTATTAACTGACATGTCTTCTCACATTTGCAACTGGCTAAATCAAAAGTGTGGAACAAGCTATCTAGGAAACCCGCCAACATTACTGTTGGATTGTCCATATATTCCAACCCATTAGAAATCTGGACATGTGAAAATAGATTTATGACTCTTATACGTGCATAATGGTTATTAATCCTTTGGAGCACATTGCCCTAGTTCAGTGCACACATGGGAAGTTTCTTTGATGGCAGAGCATAAGTGGGTAAGTTTCCCATATTGAAAGAATAGAATACTTCCTGTTTGTATGGAGTGCCATGTGTGCATTGGAACCTCACAGAGCTTTTGATTATGAACCTGCCCTTATGCTTTTTATCTTCTCTCCACAGGTAGGGCTTGAAGAAACTCACATTTTACAGCAAAAACAAATAAGGGGCAGTACATTCCAATATTTTTAAAGACATATGAACTCCACAAATGCACTTTATTGTTTAGGTTCCCCAATCTTGTACGCATCCCAATTTTTCATTTAAGACTTTATCAGACTAGCATCTAAAAATGCTGTAATTCCATAAATGAAGATAGCGGTAACATCATGGCATTATAACACTTATTATCACACATAGCTAATCATTTGAAAGAAATTCCGGGGAATTATCACAGGGTGACCACTAGTGCTTTAAGAATGGGAGTTTACTTCTGCACTTTAGCATGGGTGAGATCTCGGCTGTTCTCATGAGAAGCTGCGACAGTGCTTAAAACTCTAAAAAAAACCAAACCCTAAATTAACAAAGTTAATGAACACATAAGCACTGGAACAAACCTAAAAACATGCAAACTAGATGGGATAGTTCATAAAAAGAGTGTCCTGTGCTTTGTTTTTGTGTTCTCACCTGGAAGCCTGCTGGCTGAGGACTGCCCATTCACACTGTAATCTCGCAATTACAGTGGGACGTGTTTTCGCGTGCCCTCAATACCACACAAAAAAAGTGATACTGGTGATCTATTGACAGCTTATCCCATCAATTAAAATGAATGCCTCATATGCGGCTGGGGCACAGGGTAACCACAAGATGACGACGACGGCATGTGATGACTGCGGCCATTCGCGCTACCATGACATTGTAATCCCACTATTTTTGCCACATCTGATAAAGTCCTTAGTTAGATCCCTCTTATCAGCCTTGGAAGAGCCAAAGCTGGGTTTTGGCACACATTCATCAGGAGGTATACTATTAGGTTTCATTCCTTATTTTAGAGTGTGAGAAGATGACAGCAATGCAACAGCCTCTTAATGAGCTGATATAAATCCAGTCTAGTCCGGAAGAGTTTTCACTTACTATTTTTAGCCATACGGCTTAGCTATCAAGAAATACTCAGTGTAACCTAAACAGCAAGATGAACAGTTTATTGGTTAACTCGAGCAACCTGAAGCTTTGTGTCACATGTACTAATGGGAGATAAGACTCCTTATATCTTTAAGCTTGCCTTCATAAAAACCTGAAAAGGAGGAGGAATTCTGGAGGATCTATGTTTAGAAAAGCTAGGTTTAAAAGTTCATAGCATTACAAGTAATTTCCTTCTATTTGTTTGACAAGTCTTTAAAAGTATGAAACACTTCACACTTGCACTGGTAATGCTGATGCATTGTCTTATGTGGCACAGTCTAACCCAGGAATGGAGCATATGCAGTTGTTGGACTGCAATTTCCATCAGCTCTAGGAAGTATAGTCAAGGGAGAGGGATCACAAGAGTTGCAGTCCAACAGCACCTACAAGGTCACACTTTATCCATCCCTTCTCCAATTAATGGAGTGGTGGTGATGGTGTTAAATTCCCCAAAGCTGGTCATTTGGAGCAGCCTGTGTTCTTGAGGCTTCTGTTCTTCTGGTATGGTGACAAATTCTGAATGTTCTTGACAAGCTTATGGTTGCAATTGCCCATATATTCCAACCCAAAAGCAAAGTGCTATGTGTTTTCCTTTCTTTGTCTTTCTAACCTGATTGTTGCAGATGCCAGTATCTCCATCTCATCAACACTACTCCCTTCTCCATAAATCTGAAAATTTCGCAATCTCTTCCAACTGCTCATTTCCTCCATCTCTCCTTCTCTTCCTTCTTGTTCTTCATCTTCATAAACAAAATAATAAAATAAACAAAATAAACAAAAAAAAATCTCCCTTAACAGTGAAGAGAGCTTGGATAGAACTCATTAACAATAAATATATTAGCCAAATTTGTTAAAACAACAAATGTAACATCAGCTTTTTAAAAAATGGTTAGGTGCCAGCAACATTATTTTTGAGTAATAACAACTGGTTCTTGTTAAGTTAGTGTGCTACTGTCCTTTTTTGGTCTTTCAAAGTTTAACAATTAAACAAATCAATTAACATATTAAGCAAGGAATTTCCATACTCTTTAATGTTAAGAAATTAAATTTCTGCACTGTTTAACCATTAAGGCATTATTGTTAGTAGTAATGTTTCCAAGCTCTGACAAGAAGGATAGTGTGTGTGTGTGTGTGTGTGTGTGTGTGAATAACAAAGGTGTATTCATTATGTACAGACTTCCGGTACCAAGGCCAGCAGAAGAGATCAGCATCATTAGTGATCTGACAAAATCCACACCCTTTCAGGTGGCCCACTGCTGAGCTGAAGTGAGATGTGCAAGCAGTGAGATGTGTGGTGTGGGTGGGTGGAAATCCACTACTTAGAATGGCCTCTTCTGCTGGGTAGTTATTAGGGATGTAATTCTCCACTTAAGCTGATTCTACAAGGCAGAATAATGCATCCTTACCTCAATCTCAGCCCTGGTGGAACAAATGTGTTCCTCTTGTTCTGATGTGAAAATACTTTTTTTTTTAATGCCTGAAGACTAAGATGATTTTTAAAAAACTCTTCCAGTTTACTCTGCTGTTTTGGGGGAGAAAATTTTTTTTAAAATGTTGTTTGACCCTTGAAATGGGATTGGGGTGGAACTGGGGTGGGGGTTAAGGTTGGTGGTTCATGACTGGCTGGTAGGTGGATGGCACAGAGTCACTGGCGATGTGTCAGCCTACGAAGGGCTGGAAGGGTCAGCCACCATTTTTTATTCTTTCTTTCTTTGCACTCTGGACATATGTGAACCTTTGAATCTTTGATCTTGGAATATTTGTTTGCCTTTAGATGTCCTTTTGGGTAGGGTGATGGGGGATGTCTCATGGGGTAAGCACTATAAAACACTTTCCTGGGAGTAAGCACTATTGAATTCAGCAGGATTTACCTCTGAGTAGACCTGTATCAGATTGCACCATATGGCATCAATCTTACACCCACATTTCTGGGAATTAAATGTAAAAAATGAGGCAGCAAATTAGAGGGCGTGAAGGCTGAGGTAACCACCCAGGTATGCATCCAATCCAATGGGAGTGCAGGTGGGCAGTCAGAACAACAGAAAACAGAGAAAGGATATTTGATAATATAAAAATATGCATGCATGGCAGGAACAACAGCAACAAAAAACTCTTGCAGCCACTGCAGTCATGTGACCAGACGTAAACCGATACGGGGAACATATGCACATAGTGGAAACACCCTCTTGTACCACTGTGACTACATGATAGGGTCCAGTGTGGCTTTCCAAACTGATTTCAGTTTGGATTAAAATTAGTGCATGTGGCAGTAAAGGGCATATTACACTGGAGCTGGATACAGCCCACATGTAGTTTCAACCTTAAGTTTTCTCTCAAAGAAAACAACACGTAATCTTAACAATTTTCTTCCTGTTGTGAGAAAGTCTTCACAAACCACACAGTTTTTTCAGCCTATTCACAATATGGGGCTTATTCTGCTCAAAAATCACATGTGGCTATTTTGTATGGAAACCAGCATTTTCTGTTCAGGAAATAGTATTTTCTGTGCAAGAAATATTATTACCTGCTAAGAAAAGGTTGCCTTCTATGCAATTCAACCATATGCAAATTCTGCATAGAATGAATATCCAAATACAGCATTTTCTGTGGTGAAAACAGCATTTTCAGCAAAGAAGCAGATGTTTTCTACGCAAACCAAACACTTGTGAATTTTGTGCAGAATAAATCCTGAACTGTGAAGATTCTCATCATTCCAGAATTCTACTTGTTAGAGTTTCTCGATGCTCAAAAACATGTTTTTCATTTTGCAAATATTTTCAAATATTCTTTCCATACCTAGTGGCTCTAAGAAATAGGTTCAAGGAAACAGGGCTAGCTAATGAAGAGCAGTGACCATTACAAAAATAAATAGGCACACATTGGCCTAAGTCTTGTTAGTCCTGATTATAGTAGACCCATTGAAACAGTGGAATTTATCTACATGTTGACTCACTCTATTGTAGTCTAGTTGGGACTAACTACCAGGATGTCAGCCTCAGAGAGAGAGAACAAGAGAGAGACCCACTGAAGACATTTTGCATCAGGATGAGACAGATGTTATGGCCTTTTGGCATATTATTCCTTTCAGATTACTCAGCATACACAGATTTTAATTTGAGCCACTCTGGAGTAGTAAATAAAGTCTAAAATAAAGTCATGCTGCCACCATGTTGGATTTTCACTTTAGCGATTGATCACTAAGGTGATAAAATAGAAGTTTGTGCTATCTTTTTTCTCTCCCTTTTTTTGGGGGGAAAGGTGGAATATCACTTGTGCATGCCATAGAAATAGTTTTAAAAAAAAAAGTTCAGTGGCAGCAGATTTAAAAACATTTCCTGAATAGATACCCGGCCATCAAAAAAGGAAATCTAGCTTGTCCCGATCTCACCACGTCCACTATTCATTGTTCATTTTTATTCTTTTTTTTTTTTTTTTGCATTTTTAAAGTATGTTTTAATTCCTAAATTATTTAATTGTATTTTAAGGGGGGGGTTGAGGATTTGGATGTAAATTTTAATTGTTGTAAGCTGCCCCGATTGCATTTCATAGAGGGGTGGGATACAAATAAATGTTATTATTATTATTATGGGAGCTGTAAAACCACTAAGACAGGACTTGCTATTACTGTGGAGCAATCCATTTTCCCCTTCGTGTAGACAAGCCCAGTGTCTTTAGGCCATTCACAATCTCTCAACAAAATTCACAGGGTTGTTGTGCTGAGAGAAATTGGAGGGGGGGCATATATGCCACCTTGAATGCCTCAGGGGAGTGGAGGGATATAAATGTAAAGCATAAATGTATTTGGAAAATGTAGTGCATAGTTTCTATTTCAGTGAAAACCTGAAACCTTATTTTAAAATGTCCACCATTTTGCTCTACTCATAGCTTTCAGCAGCTCCATGGATGATGGCAACACATAAAGAGATGAATCATTCCCTTTCAAATATTGGGAATGACATTTTAATGCTTCCAGATATCCCTGTAATTGTCCCACAGTAGCTTCTGTGGCCTGGCCTTCTTCACAAAAGTCTTGCCAGATTGTGATAATGATTTAATCCAGACACTTAAGTACAGGGTTATTCTTTTTTAAAGAAGAAAACCAAACATGGGGTAATTTTGTCAAAATTTTATGTATAATTACTTAAAGGCTGTGCTGGTTAAATATGTCACAATTTCCAGAAATGCAGTGTAAATATATTTTTAGCCAGTGCTTTCTTTGAGCCAAAGTTCAAAAAGGTGTAACTTTAGAAATATCTTTTCAGTGGTGGAACAGGAAGAGGAACAGGAAGAGTGTCTGCTCAGCACATGTCAGCTGGCTTTTCCTCATGTCTTTTGTGGAGCATTTCACACAACTGCCTGACACATGACTACTCAGGGGAGTGTATCTTAACATAGGAAGATGGCTTATACCAAGTCAGACCACTGACCCATCAAGCTCGGTATTGTCTATACCAAGGGTAAGGAACCTTGTGCAGCCTCAGAGCCAAATTCGGTTTCATAGAAGTTCTTGAGGGCCACTTTCCTGTGGCACAATGGGTCAAAAGCAAACAGGTGAAATCACAAATACTATGTTTTAGCCAAAATTCTTATAGCCAGTATGAGAAGCATCTCAAACATTTAGAATAGGAAAAGCCTGTACAAAAGCTGGAAAACCATCAAATGATGGATGGCATTGGGAAAGTGATGTGACATCCTGGGGAAAACCAAGGGGCCTTTGACTGTGACCCCAGGAAGACCAGTGATTTCATCATCCCAGATCTATACTATTTGAATGCTTCTCCAATACTGCAGACTTAAAACATTCCCATACGTATCTGAATCTGGCACTTCCCATTCGTAGGGGTCTGAATCTGGCACTTCACACATTTGGTGCACATATTCTACTGAGCTAAGGCCTTGTCATATGTGCACTCCGATCAGTGGGCACCTGATCATATGGACTTCATAGCCATACATGGAAATCAATCACCTATGCAATGACATGGTGGAAGCTGAGCTCTGGAGAAGGTCAAACAGGTATTCAACCATGTGTAGCTGACTCTTTTTAAGAACTAGGAAGGCCTAGTTCTGATCATGTGCTAAAAATTAGTAAGGATTTTTTTTGGCAGCTTCCAAACTTCCACATATTGGTTTCCATGTGCCATGTGGATTTCAGTTCTGACAATATTTCTGTCCTGACACTGTTTTCATGTGCCATGCAGTTTCAGTCTTGACACATTCTAAAACATTTCCCAGGCTCTGGATGAGTTAATTTCATTTCACCCAGAACATGGAGCAGCTATGTTTTAAGGACTCCCAGAATCCACCTGCCAGCATTGCTACTTTTCCAAGCGTGATTTCACTTGTCACACAAACTAACTATAACAAATCCAGCCACCCCACTTCCTCCTTTTTTGAAATAGATCTGAATGGCTAGTTTGTGGGGGGGGGGGTATAGATCCCAATTTACATTTATTTCCATGTTCCATATTCCCTTCCAGAATGCACATGAATGACTAGGGCATCCAAGGTGCTTTCACTGGTCAGCTAGAATTTTCCTCTCTGGAAATCCCTCTGGACCAGCCTGTATTTGTGAAAGAGATGTCTTTCTCTTTGCTTTGATATTATGAAGAATGTTGCTGTCCTTGAGCAAGCAGGGATCACCAGCATTGAGGCCATGATATTGAGAACACAGCTGCACTGGGCAGGGCACGTTTCTAGGATGGAGGACCATCGCCTCCCAAAAATACTACTCTACGGTGAACTCACCACGGGTCAGCGTAAGAGGGGCGCTCCAAAAAAGCGATACAAAGACTCCCTGAAACAACATCTCAGGCTTGGCCAAATTGATCACCAACAGTGGTCCGCCCTGGCCTCACATCGGGAGGCATGGAGACGCACTATCCACAATGCGGCAGCCTTATTTGAGAACTCACGCCGAACAAGTCTTGAAGAGAAACAACAACGCAGAAAGAATCACAACCCAGAAACATCACCCAAGGAGACCTTCTGCTGTGCTTTTTGCAACCGGACTTGTTTATCTCGGATTGGCCTTTTTAGTCATCAGCGCACTTGCAGAAAGCGCGGGATGAGTCCTTCCTGAATCTTCGTTTGCGAAGAAAAAAGCCAGAGCCAGAGCCTGAAACCTATGCCAAGAAGACCCAAGACTCTCTTTCCCCTGAAAGCTAGTTCAGTAAGTTATTCCTAGGAACCTGGCAAATCTAGTTAGGTAATGGGATTCTTTTATTCAATTAATGTTTAAAAGCAACTATTTCATGCCCTCCATCATGGAATAGTGGTTTGAGCATTGGACCACAACTCTGGAGACCAGGGTTCAAATCCCCACTCAACCACATAAACCCACCAGGTGACCTTGGGCAAGTCACATACTCTCAGCCTCAGAGAAAGGCAAAGGCAAACCTCCTCTGAACAAACCTTCCCAAGAAAACCCTGTGACAGATTCACCTTAGGGTTCTCATAAGTCAGAAGCAACTTGAAAGTACGCTAGAAAAACAAATCATTTCACAGATGAAAACCAGGACACGTGTGGCCAACCAACGTCAGAGTGTGGTCAAGATGACAAAAGTTATTAATGAAAAAGCTGGGAGAGGCTCCAGTAGTTTGCTTTTGCTTGAATTTCCAGGGAAAGGCAAGATTCCACCCATCCTCTCCTCTCCCCCTGCTGAGTTACTTGAGTTACTTTGAACTCAATTACAATGGAAGTAAGCTGAGAACCAAAGGGGCAAGTGGAAAAAGGAGAGAGAAACTGGGATATTTTAGAAGTAGCAGAAAAAGTGGGATGACAGAGGAAATTGTGCTTGCCTTCTCTTTTAAAGTAGAATCCTACTAAAATTACAATTTTGACTGACCAGGAGCACCTATGTCTTGTCTGCATTAAGAGGCTTACCACACTCTGAATAAAAGTAGCAAAGCAGCAGGAACATTCCTGTCTTCCCTGCTGCCTTATTGCATGGTGTCATCATTTTTTCATTCCAGTCCCATGAGGGACCAAGGTAAAACCATGATTTGTTGTTAACTAGAAAAAACTGTTAGCAAAAAGATGTGGTTTTAGCTTGGTCCCCCACGGGACCAGAACGAAAGAAAGCCAGAAGAACGACGACGTCATGCGGTAAGGCAGCAAGGAAAATGGAATGTTCCTGATGCTTTACCGCTTTTCTTCAGAATACAGTAAGCCCCTAAGTTTCTATTTGTTCTCCCTCATCCAGTTCATGACAACAAGCACACATAACACACAATATCATTTCATGGGCCTTCACTTACACAGAGAATTGCCTTCTCTTTTAAAGCTGAACCTTACTAAAACTAATTTCAATGAGGTTGGTATGACAAGAGTTAAGTGGAATCCTGCCGAGTGTCACTCAGTGTACCATTTTCAGATTAAAGTACTGGTGGCTGCATCATACAGCTTTGCTACAATGGGAAAGTTTGGAGTTAAAATTGGCTGTAATGTTAAAAAGAAACACACATAGCCTGGCTAAGCCAAATGAAGCAAATATGGAGGGGAATTCTCTAAACTATCCAGACTCTGTGGCTGCCTAAGAACCAACTGGCAAGGAGTGCCTGCCTGATGCCTTTTCCACCCTACTTTTATTACTTGATTGGTGGCCACAGTTATTGGGCAAGGCAGGGTGTGGGAGCTGAATCATCTGGGAAACCCAGAGGAAGGTGTTCATCATTGGCAAAAGTCATATTTTTACCACCAGACATGGGAAAAGTATGAACATAGTGGAATGCAAGCCAACACTGTTCTTATTTTAGAAGTGGCGTGACCTAAACATATTTTGTTTGGAACTTAAGAAACAGCCCCATTTGAAAACTTTTGTGCTCTGCACTTGTTACCAGCACTAACTGTAATTAATCATTCATGTCAAATGATTAATGGCTTTCCCCCCCTGAACTTGTCATATAGGTACAACATTTTAAAGACTTGGTTCAAAGATCATTTGATTGCCATGTTCCTGAAGGTCACAAAGAAAGCAATTAAAATCAGAGATAGAACTGGACATCTGTTTGGATGGAGATGCTATCCATGTCTATGCACCAGTCACTGTATCCATTACCTTAATCTAATAAGAAAAGTGGCTTGTTTAGCTGTTATTTTTTTTTTTACTCCATCATAATGAGTAGCCATGCTGGCTGGGAGAACCTGGAAGTGGTAGTCTAAAGAAGTCACTTCTCCAAGCTCTGTTTCTAACTCAAACGGTCAAATCAAAGTGATCAACCAAGGGAAACCAAGTGATCCACATGTGCAATTATGAACACTGAACTGTGGTGATCTGTGGTTTACACAGTGCTGGAGTGTGTGTGTGTGTGTTAGAGAAAGAGAGAGAGATCAGAGGAATGGAGATCTTCATACATGGCTGTTCTTTATCTGAGGAAGAATTTGGACATTATGATCATCCAGTCCACTCAGAGCTTCTAACTGCATGCGACCTATCTTGTTAGTCAATGCTGTTCCAAGAATTTGGCAACATAAAATAAGAAAATAACGCCCCCCATGTGTTAACTTTCCAGGTTGTGTTTTATTTTTAATTTCCTGCTCTCACTTCTAAAATCTCGGGTTCTTGTGCATTTTTTGCTCTGTTTTCACTGGTATTTACAAGTTTGTCCAATACCACATCCTCAACGAATTTAGTTCATATCATCTTTACTGTCTTTGCCCCAATGGATAATACAGTTAATTAAAAGCAGGCCTAGCAGTGATCCCTACAGTACCTTGGACATTGTTCCCCATCACTTTTCTCTGTTAACTCTAAAGGGATGCACTGCCTCCCTACAAACCACTTTTGTTTCAGCTGGGAAGGATGTAACTGTTACTATCTTCCATATCTATTGGCACTGCCAATAAGATGCTTGTGCTGTTGGTTTCTAATTGGTAAAAGGCACCACCTTGTTCTTTGCCTCAAGCAACAAAATGTCGTCTAAGCTGCCCCATCTATGACAGAATTTTGAGCAGAGTTCTTCACCATGATGAGGGCCTACGCATGTACAGAAAGGACTCTATTCAGGCCTTCCTTAATATATGGATAGCAAGGGGGCAGATCCAGCAGATCATACACAATAATGGGGGAGAGGATGGTAGGCATAGATCTTATCTCCTTCTCATGTGATGGAGCTAACTATGAGCATTTATTCCATCTGTAGGGCAGGCTATGTATAAGATGGCTGACTAAGGGCTTATGTACACCAGCCATGATACACTGGCTCCTCGTCAGTATATCCTGGCTGTAGAGGTAGGCTGTTCTGCCCCCGTTACCTGGAGGAGATGGGCCCGTGTCCACACAGGAATGCTGGCCTGTCCCTGCAGCCACCACCATTTTCTCTGCTGATTCAAAGCCAAGAAGGGGGCCTGCAACATTTGTCCAAAGGCCCCCTGCATGTGACCAGCCTTAGTCACATGCTGCAGAACCTCTGCCTGGCTTCCAGAAGAGCCAGAGATCTGGCGGCAGCAGCAATGGCCAGAGCACCAGATGGGCTTGATCCAGGTTTTGGCCAGTGGTAACAGATTTGAACGAGCATTTTGCTATAATGCTTTATTGGGCCGTACTCTGGCTTGCCCGTATCTCTTGCCCGTATGTCTGCCTGAGGGTAGTGAGGATTGCCAGAGGAAGAAGAGGGCAAATTCCCTGCATCATTTGGACTACAGGGCTCTGAGACAGGGGCAAGCTGGGGTATTTAGCCCATGTAGATAAGCCCTAAGAAAGTTATTCAGTGTGAGAGATACAGACCCAGAGAGATTCAGAGGAAGACATCAGCTCTGTCAATTCCACTATATTTCTACATTGGAGATCATGGGTCACTATGCATGCCATATCAGAGCATGAATACAGGATCATGGTCTCCATGTGTTCAGTGTGTGTGTGTGTGTGTGTGTGCCGATGTAGAGAAGATCTGCAAAAGTATAGGAAATGGGGCTGTTCCATTTATCTTCCTACATATATACTTAGATTACAGACACATCTAACTCAGACTAACTACAGCACATGGTATGAGGAAGGAAGAAGCAGCTTGGCTCAGGGCCCTTTCACACTACACGGTTATAGCATTACAATACCACAACAACTGCCATGGGTACATCTTCTGGAATCCTGGGGTTTGTAGTTTGATGAAGCACTGGAGTACTCTGGTTGAGAATTCTAAATACCCCTCCCTAAGCTGCAGTTCCCAGAATTCCAGAGGATGTTGCCATTACAGTTAAAATGGAATCATAGCACTATAATTGTGCAGTGTGGAAGGGTCCTCAGTCTGAGTATCATTTCTGATCCTCTAAACTATGAGCACTATGTGAGAAGACTGTTCTATTAGGCAGAAAGAGGACTTGGACTCAATCTACACTTAGTCCCTTAGCTTCAGCCTTACTCCAGCACTGCCAAAAATCTGTCAAATCACTGTGGCCACCATCTGTTAAAAATGGAGGAGGGTTACCGACTTCATTTCCCTCCCTGGTCCCTTAGCAGATCCACATTGCTTCTTGCAGGTTTGGAGTGCCTGCCTGAGAACTGATTTGGGGGGAAAGTATACCTTTTTGTGCAGGAAAAGTAATTATTTCTGATTGGATATGCACCTTATAGAGTTTACTACAATTTCATTGAGGGCATTTCAAAAAATAAAATAAAACTATGATAATTATGTTTATTTCTTCCCAAACAGCTTTAATTGCAATGTTTAGTATATAATTTTGCCACTGAATTAATTAATATTAGGCTATACCGGTGATCCCACAAGCACACATGCATACACAATACAAAACTGTGAAAAGGAGGAAGGGAAGAGGAGGAGGTCAAAAAGGAATGTAGCAGCACCTAACTGGCTTTTATTTTAGCATGAGCTTTCATATATATATATATATATATATATATATATATATATATAAACCCACTTCTTCAGATGTGAAAAGTTATGTTTGGACTATAGTTCTCAGAATGTCCTTCATGTTATATAGCATGTAGCTGATCCTCAGTTTCTTTGTCACTTCCAAGCAAGCATGGAGGTGAAAGGGATTGAGATCACCGCACATGGGCAAGGGAGGTTTAAGCCATCTCCCCCCGAAACACTTTTTCCTTAATTCATCACCCCTTCAACATAGCCTTAAAAAGCAAAGAAATGTCAAGAATCATCCATGGAGGAGGAGGAGCATTGAGGAGGAGGAGATGCTTTCCCTCCTCCTCAATCCTCCTTCCTCTTCTTAATCATCCCAAATTCATTAGGAGGGAGCTAGGGGAGAGCAGCTGAGGATAAAATTGAGAGAAGAGGAGTAAGAGGAGAAAAAGTCTCTCTCTTACCTGGCCCCAGTAGTCCCGGTCTAGATCAGCTTCCCCACCTTTTTACTTTCTTGGAAGTAACAAAGAAACTGAGGGGCAAATGCATACAATATATTTATTTATTTCATTTCACTTACCGCTGTTTGTAGCTTAGCCCTTAGGTGTTCCTGTAGTCTGAAGCCTCGTGTTGTCTCCTTCAGTCTTTTGGTGGCCTTTAATTCTAATGGCCAGAGCTACAAGACAGAGAAGTCCTTGCCTATAAACTGGCTGAGTTCTGTGGCACTAACTCATCTCAGTAATTCAGTGGCAGGCACTTTTTGGAATGGTCAAGAGATCCATTATTCTCACATCATTTCAGCTGATATCTGTGGGATGACCTGAGTGCAGGTGGTTACCAAATTGCTTCTGAATCATGCCAAGCAAAAGAAAATAAATTCCTACTTGGGGCATACTGTGACATCTACTATTTGAGAAACTCAGGCAAAATGAACTTGTTTGAAAATTGAGAAAATAAGGGTGTACTGAATACAGTGACTGTCCCTAAACTAGCTCTCCATCCGTATGGACAGAATTAAGAAATACATTTTATTTTAAAAGAGGATTGTTAATTAGGCTACATAGGGACAGAGTGCACTGGGGCAGTAATCTCAAGGGCCAGGTGATTGGAGATAGCAGCAAGGAAAAGAAAGATTTGTATGGTACACCACTTGCTCTGTGTTCTCTATGTGTGTGTGTGTGTTTCACACACACATACACAACCTGCTTCCTTTGGTACAGAGGAAAATACTGTTGCACCACTAGTGTTGGAGAAAGTGCCCTGCACCAGCTCAGTTGATTCTCCACACACACACACACACACACACACACGTAATAAAAGGGAGGCACTAACTTGTCTCTTGCCTCAGGAAGTTGTTTCTTGATGCAGCAAGTAGACTTTCTCTCTTGACCTCTCTTTCCTCTGCCAAAATCTTCAGGAAGTTGAACTGAAAGATTAATAACTATATGGGCATGCCTGTTTTAACAATGGCTATAATCCAACATTCTGTGTATGTATTATAGATGTAAGCCTACTGACAAAAGTCCCTCCTTTTGTCTATCAGTCTCCACTGGTTCCTCTCTACCACCCCTCCTCCATATCATTACACTTTAGTAGGAAGTACCTTTCAAAATAATTGAAGAGGGTTCTTGCTTCACATCATAACTCTCATAAAAGATCTTCAAGAAACATGGGTAGAAAAAGGTGCTGATAACTTTACAATTTATCTCTCTTTTACTTTCTAGCCATAATATTTACAATCTATGTTTATATGTGAATTTCCATAATTCGTGGCTTGGCCACTGGATGAACTTCTTTCAAATACCAATCATATGAAGTTCTATATTGGCAATCTATTTCAAATGGATGCATGGTGAAGACTTCACCATCATCACTAGCAAACCATGTTGTGATGCGCTGGTGTTGCAGGCCAGTTCCTAGTATCACATCTCATCCATGACATGATACCATGCTACTTCCGCTGAGAGTTGTCAGCACTGTCACATGTGGCAGAGCACTGATAGGCTGATAATAGGGGTGGCATTCCAGTTGCTGTGGAACCATTATAAAACCAAACTGTGACATGCCATGTAAGCAGTGCCAGCCCTACCATTAGAAGAGTAAAGCAATAGCCTTAGGGGGCAGATGCTTGGGACAGCAGCACTTTCCCCAGCCATTACTCCTGAGCCTTAGCCATTATTTTCTGTGGCAAAACATAGCTCTGCAGCCTTGAAGTAAAAATTCAACTGTCAGTCCAGTTCCTTTCTATATATAATATGGGGCAAGTATGCGGAGGATTCATGTCTCTATAATATTTAAAGTGTAATAGTCAGCTCTTGTATTAACTCTGAAAGAGAAGCTGTGGCATCCCTAAGGCTAGTGTCACCCTTCCCCCTGACAGTGTCACCTGGGTGCCAGTTACATGACAGAAATTGTCGCAGTGCCTACCGTGACATAGTGATCACGAATCCGTCCCTCGCTGTTTATACGATTTATGTCTCTGATCTGGATATCCCGGGTGGTCCCGTGACTGATATTTACACGTCCATAGTTCCGGTTTTGTTTAGGTTTTAATTTTTTTTTTTTGGCTGTCAATCAAAAATGCGATTACTCGTGTTTTCACAACCTCGGTGACGCACTTCCTTGAGAGTTCCGTGCCACGAGCGATGCTATTGACTGGCTGGGGGGGGGGGGAGAGAGAGGGGGGCAGAGGTTTGTTATTCCCCCTTGCTTCTTGAACATTTTAACCCTTTCAGAAGAGGCAGAAAGCATTTTTGAAAGATCCAGACAGATCTTTCGCTCAGACGCAGGGCTTTCCTTTTGAAATCAAGCTGAGTGCTTTGAAAGCAAGCTGAGTGCTTTCTTGGGTTTCCTCTTGCCTCTTTAAAATATTAACTCCTACGGCTGCAGAGATTTCAAGCGCCAGGCGTTTTGAAAGACACAAACACAGAGAGGGGGAATTAAAGGGTGCTAATTCACTCAGAGGCTTGAATATTTTAATGTGTTCTGACCCAGGGAGGTGACCAAGGGAGGGGATGAATGGACGACCCTCTGCCCGCCAGGATCTCTTTGTAACTCAACTCTCCCCGTGGTACCGCAACAGTACCAGCAGGGGAGAGCGTCATCCGAAACCGACGCTCTGCAGTGCAGCAGCCTCGCAACGCGACAAGGCTGCTTGCGTTATTTTTGACGCGTCTGAAAAAGTCCGTAGTGGGGGAGACTGGGGAGAGGGATAGATGCATGGGAGAGAAAAAATAGGAAAGAAAAAAGAGTGAAGGGGGACAATTGCCTAGTTGGCTGGATTTTACAAGATTTTACCTGTTGTCTTTTTACACTTTTATGAGCTTTAGATTCCATTTCAAAAGAGAATATCTGTACTATGCAACCATTTCATTCTACTTTAATGATCATGGCTCATTCCTAGTAATTCCAGAATCTAGTTCCTAACTTTCACATATACATTTATTGTTTTAAAGTTGTCTGACAGAGGAAATTATCAGACAGGAACACAAAAAGCGTTTCTGTTCCACAATCTCCACTCCTGCCCCGTCCCAGTACAATAACCCTCCCCACCACACTTACCTTGTCTCATGTTGTAAGGCAGCCCAGGAAGCAAATGGAGCTCTGATGGAGCTCCATTCACTTCCTAGACTGAAATCCCACGCATTCTCGTGAGAAGACATGAGAGCAGGAAATTCAAAAATAAAAAAGTAAAATACAAAAAAAAAAAGTTACAAACACCGCATACACACACTTTAAAAGTTCCAAGTAAACCAGGGAAGTTTTAAAAAGTGCATCACTTACCTTGATGTCCCGATCTCACCCACAAGTGTTCATGCTGGACTGCCCATTGACACTGCATCCCCAAGAATTACCGTAAATGGCCTGAGGCTTTACAAAATCGCAACAGGGGATCTATTGATGGCTCAGCCTGTCAATAAAATTAAATGGCTCCAGTGGAACGCAAAAGGACAATGTTGTCTGATATTGGTGTCCTTTTGCATTCCTCTGGGATCATTATGGCACCACATCTGATAATCTCCAGAGTTACAATAAATTGCTTTCTAGTAAAGATAGTTTTGATGTTGTTTAGATCAAATGGAAATCCTCATTAAACAGCACACTTGTAGATACATGTTTAACAAGTCTGGCTGGCAGCCTGTTCATGTGCTGCACATGTGTAAGTTTCCTTGCATGGTGCAGTGATTTGAGCATTGTACTACAACTCTGGAGGCCAGAGTTCGAATCCGTGCTTAGCCATGGAAACCCACTGAGTGCCCTTGGGCAAGTCATACTTTCTCAGTCTCAGAGGAAGGCAAAAGCAAACCCCCTCTAAACAAATCTTGCTGAGAAACCCTGATGATAGGTTCACCTTAGGGTCACCATAAGTAAAAAATGAGTTGAAGGCACACAACAATAAGTTTCCAGATGGACATTTTTGGCTGGATCCTAGGACCATCCATCACTGTTATCTTCTGTGGACATCCAGGCCTTTTTGTGTTGCAGAGCAAATCAGTGGGTTCTTTTTCCCCCCTCAGAATGTACCAAACTGTTGATTTGGCCACTCCTAATGTTCCTGCTCTCTCTCTGGTGGATGTTTTAATTTTATTTTTTAATTTTATTTTTTGCAGCCTAAGGATGGCCTGTTTCCCTTGGATTGAGAGCTCCTTTGACTGCATGTTGTGGGTTCACAGGAACAACTTCCAAATGCAAATGGCACACCTGGAATCAACTCCAGACCTCTTACCTGCTTAATTGATGAAGAAATAATGAAGCAATAGCCCACACCACTCCATGAAACAGCTTTTGAGTCAACTGTCTAATTACTTTTGGTTTCTTGAAAAAGAGGGGGCTACATATTAAAGAGCTGTAATTCCTAAACCCTTCCTCCAGTTTGGATGTGAATACCCTCAAATTAAAACTGAGAGACTGCACTTTAAACCCATATTCATTATTTAATTGTAACTTGAATTTATTTTGGTAAACAGCCAAAATAACAAAACTTGTGTCAATGTCAAATTATTTCGGGGCCTAACTGTAGATGTTACAGTTTGAAAATGGCTCCCTACTGCTTTCTCTTGAAAATCGCTGGTGTTTGTGTAAAAGGCATTCAATGGGACTTTTGGTATCATGTATAAGAACTCCCCATTTTGGCACAAAAACAGCAAAGAATTGTGTGGTTAATTTTATTTGACATAAGCTTTTGTGGACTGCAGCCCACTTCATCAAATGCATGGTGGCTTGTTTCAATTGGTAGATTATTGGACACATGCTTTGATGAGTGGGGTGCAGGAACAGTAATCAGTGGGATCAGGGAAAATTGAAATGCACATAGACATGTTGGTCATTAGCTTAGCCATGGGAATGAACACTGGTCTTTTTGCTGCAGCACACAAACACAGCTACTCCATTTCAGAAGGGCTTGTGTTGTTCTGCATTCTCTCAGTGGGGCTCAAGAAAGAAGGACTGCTCAGTGGATTGATTCTCTTCTTGAGCATTTCAAATCTGAAATTTGAAATACTGGGTGAGCTGCCAACATCAACTGTGGCAGGGATGCGAACATAAAATAATCAAATGGTTGGACCTATAGCTACCAACAGCCCATGTAGTGTGGCCGATGGCAAGAGATGATGATCCGAAACATCTGGAGGACCAAAGATTTCCCCACCCCTAAAATATGGCAAGCAACTTTGGCTTCAGAGCAGAGTATAATAATGATATTTATCTGTTTACACCATTTGTCATGAAGCTGCACTGTTTGCTCTGTTTGAACACTTAGGTTAAGTTATAAATCAACCAGGAACAACTTTGAGAGCTTTTATTTGTTTTAAAATAAGGGGCCTTGGAAAGGGGAGGAGGTATTTTTCCTGCCTGTATGTCATGAAATCCTGGTTTAATAGATATGCCCAAACCACAAATAGGAGCTGTATATGCCAAGCACTTGCTCTGTTGTCTAATGGTCCTGAACACATAGCATGATTTTGAATGATTTTGTTTTTCCACCAAAGTGCAACATGGAGCATGTGAAACATGCCAGAAGGGCGCATTGACCTCCTACAAGATCTGTGATTAACCTAATAAGGATTTTGGACAGGACATCTGATGCTTGCATAGGCTAATTAAAGTAACAAGGACAATTGTGATATGCATATAGACCCTTTGAGAAGGCAGGAAGAATGCACTAATCCTTCTTTGGGGTCTGATTGGCAGAGTTTATATCACTTCTTTTTGAATGGAGCAAGGGACCCACTGATTTTTAAACTGATCTCTTTGGAATAAAATGCAGTGGTTATATCTGACCCATGTCTCTCCACAGTTATATATATCTGACCCATGTTTCTCCACTGTTCTAAAATTACATAGTAAGAACTCCTAAGAAGCATTGTTTTTAAAGATCTGGGCCTATTAAAACAATAATGTCAAGAAAGGCTATAATGGTGGAATCCATGACCAGCTGTGCTAAAGCAGGATCCTATGGGAGCTGATATTTTGGTCCTTATCATAGAACAGCACTCTCTAAGGACTTTTTTATTTATTTTTATCAGACACATGAAAAATGAGTCATAAGGATGTGACAAGAACACAAATGGGAAAATTGTCAGACAATGACGTCATTCCACCGTTCTGGGGGCATAGAATAAGGCATCATTTTTTATTGATGGCTTAGCCCATCAATAAAAAAGTGATGCCTCGTCCGCTCCAACACCACACCCCAGGAATGACTGAGGAAGTGGGCATCTGATAATGTCGCCCTATTTGTTCTTGTCCCATCCTTATGATGCGATTTGGGACGCAGTTTTGTGCCATGTTTCCCTGTGCCTGATAAAGTCCTAACTTGGCACAATCACTATCAGTTAGGCCACAACTCCCATCTTCCCCAGCCACCATCAGAAGTGGCTTGCTGGTAGAGAATAATGTGATCCATAGTCTTATGACTTTTTCGGATGGGCTTTTATAACGCGAGCAGCCTCGTCCCCGTTGCGAGGCTGCTGCGCTGCAGGGCATCCCTTTCGGATGATGCTCTCCCCTGCCGATACTGTTGCGTAACCGCGGGGATGCTGCAACGTTATATTTGGCGGTTTTCTAATCATGATAAACTTTCGTGATTAGAAAACCACCGAATATAACGCTGGTGCATCCTTGTAGTTATGCAACAATACCAGCAGATGATCAGCAGGGGAGAGCGTCATCCGAAAGGGATGCCCTGCAGCGCAGCAGCGTCGCAATGGGGATGAGCTGCTCGCGTTATAAAAGCCCACCCGAAAAAGTCCTTAGAATGAGGGAGAAATCCACTTTCTTGGAGTAACTCAAAGACATAAACTCATAATATTTTCCCTGTCAATCTGTCCATAAACACTCCACTCTGCTGTTCAAGGTTAACTAGGTGACTTGGGTGGGGGGAGAGAAAATAACAATTTCCCATCTCCTAGGTTTGCCTGCTATTGATCTACTGGTATCCTAGATGCTGGCACAAATATATACTAGTGCACTAAATTACACTGTGGATAGTTTTTTCTTAGAACTAAGGCAGAGCTGATTGGCTCAGTCCCTCTTGCTAGGTACAGGTTTGTATCCCAGCCTCAGTGGTCCAAAACCATATCTGTATGCTTCAGCTTAAGCTTCAACATAGACTACTATAGGGGTAGCTTTGCACTGTAGCCAAGAGCAACAGCTCCATCTATTTTATATACATTTGCCCTTCATGGAAAAATACTCTAGGTCTGGAGTCATGCAGAGGCAGGACTGGGGCATTCTAGCAACATATGTACAAGCCAGGGACAGGCCATTTCAAGTTCTGCAAAGTGTTTCACGGCTTCAGCAAAGGTGAAGTGCAATCTCTTTGAAGTTTGCCAAAATAATGCCATTTTATTTACCAAAATAATGCCTGAGAACACCCCAGGAGGAGGCATCCTTATGACCAGTTCAAAAGTAAGCTGGAAATCTCATCATTCCATGAGGTCTAGTTTCCTTATCACTCTATCTGCATCCCAAAGAGAGAGCTGTCTGTCATCCATCAGTCAAAAGCTGCCCCTTTCCTAGGGTGCTGGCTCATCCAGAGCGTCCTTTGTTTTAATGTTGGGAATTTTAAAAAAAAACCCAACTTATTTCTTTGTTAGATTGTACCTTCAAAGGACATTTTGGCATATAAATATACCCTAAAATCTCAGCTCAGTGTGTTCAGGCTTCACTTTCTATCTGTCCCCACACCAGTCTATGCCCCCATTTCTCTCTCTTTTTTTCTTCCCCTTCCGAATCTATCTCTCATCAGCTATCATTTGAACACTGAGTCAGCAGTCTCCTTGAAAAATCTGGCTGTTTTTTTCCAGAATTTTTTTCAGTTCTTGAGGGTGTTCATCGTCTTCAACATTTCCACATCCTTCTCTGAATCTTTTGTGCCACTCAAACACATACACACAAGACATGCAGTCTTCCCTGTAGGCTTCAGTAAGCATTTGAAAAGATTCTGTTGGTGCTTTGTTCAATTTTACTAAAAATTTCAAATTGACATGTTGCTCATGTTTTAAACTTAGCATTTTTCTGGCACACAGCAAACAACACAGATGCTTTAAATGACAACTGAGAATTCACTGAACGGTCGAGAGTGTTGATGTTTGTTATGCAGGTTCAGACACATTCAATGTCACCACTCAAGCACTCACAATCAATTCTCCCTGATTTGTCTAAAAGGTAGAAACACAGTTTCATTATTTAATAGACAGACCATGTATATGATCCCTTTATCTTGGGGAGTGGGAGAGAAGAAAGATGAAATGATGACGTGGGAAAGGGCAGAGGGCGGCAACTGGTACACAGTGGGTAGGAAGCAGATTTAAGATGTCACAAAAGGATATCTTGCTCTTACTTCATTTATTAGGGCTGTATTTTTATTGCCAGGGATGGGAATGATGCTTGTGAGATTTTCTGCCTTGAGTGACAAAATAACATCACTAGACTTTCGGACGCGTCAAAAATAATGCAAGCAGCCTCATCACGTTGCGAGTCTCGATGACACTCTCCCCTGCCGGTACTGTTGCGGTACCGCGGGGAGATTTGAGCGTCATATTTTGTCGATTTTTAAGCATGAAAGTTGATTAAAAACCAACGAAATATGACGCTCAAATCTCCCCGTGGTACCGCAACAGTACCGGCAGGGGAGAGCGTCATCCGAAACCAATGCTCTGCAGTGCAGCAGCCTCGCAACGCAACGAGGCTGCTTGCGTTATTTTTGACGTATCCGAAGAAGTCCTTTGCGGGATACAGTTTGCTTCTCTGCCTTTGACAGCAAGATATTTTGAGCCAGCTCTTTGCATGTGCACACACACACATACCAAGGGAAAACATTGTGGATGATTCAGATACATTGAAGATGGTAACCAAGGGAGGAGACAAAAAAAAATTCCCTCATCCATACTGTGACATATACTGCTGCTGGGTAACTTCGCTTACTGTGAGGCAGACAGAATGGGCTACGTGAGTGAAAATAGCCTTGGTTTTAAAAAAATGCTGATCTAGGAAGACTCCTTGGCTGCTGCCACATGGCAGAAATAGTGCTGTTTGACACCGCTTTAACTGCCATGGCTCAATGCTTTGTAATTCTGGGAGATATTTAGCCTTCTCTGTCAGAGAGCTCTGGTGCCACAACAAACTACAAATCCCAGGATTCCATAGGATGGAGCCATGATATTAAAGGGGTGTCAAACTGCATTATTTCTGCAGTGTGGCAGCAACCCTTGACGGCCCAGTGGCGAGGGTCTTCACCAGTCAGCTTATCTTTGATGAGGAGCCCTGGTGGCGCAGTGGTTAAATGCTAGGGTCTTCACCAGTCAGCTCATCTCTAATGAGGAGCCCTGGTGGTGCAGTGGTTAAATGCTGGTACTGCAGCCACAACATTGTGAGTTCTATCCTAGAGGGCTCCAAGTTTGCCTCAGCCTTCCATCCTTCCGTAGGTAGGTAAAATGAGTACCCAGCTTGTTGGGGGCAATTAGCTAATATATTGTAAACCACTAAGGGAGTGCTTTACACTGATAAGTGGTATAGAAATATAAATGCTTTTGCTATCTCAGGCAGCCACAGAAATTATTTATTAAACCTCCATATGAGATTAATTTGCCCTGAGTTCAGCAAAACACTGCCCAATCCACTAAACTTACTTCAGTGATAGGACCTGGATTTAAGCCAGTGGGACTAAAAACACTTCAATCCAGGCACAGGAGATTTCCTCCAATTTAGGTCTGGGTGCCTCAGTGCAAATTTGTGACAATTTTAGTCAGCAAATGTTTCAAGCTGTGCTGGGAGAATCTTCTTTTTTGCCCATGCCATGATGTCCTGGCATTACCTTATCCCTTAGCTTTAGGAGAAAAGAAAAAAGAATACAGATGACATGATGATGTGGAAAATGATTTGTTTGGCAAGTCAACCTAACAAAAATAAAGCCACCATGTTCCAGAAGCCCTGGGATCATGAGCAAGATATGATATTCCTCTGAATATTATTAGAGGTTAGAATCATGCAGCTCTCCCGGCATTTCTCACCATTGGCAATGGAAGCTAGGGCTGGTGGAACCTGTAGTCCAACAGCATCTGGAGGGCCACATGATTCCCACTCTTTTGGACAAAGAATGAATGAACTTTGCAATTTATCCAAGCAATGGCATATGAACAAACCCATTCTAGCAGTTTGCATGGCCACTAGAAGGAGGTATTCTGTTTGTTTGTTTGTTTGCTTGTTTCTTTATTGTATATATGTATTGCCAGCAAGAGGCACCATGGAGTAGTGGTTTGAGCATTGGACTATGACTCTGGAGACCAGTGTTCGAATTCCCACTCAACCATGAAAACCTCTGGGTGACCTTGGGCAAGTCACACTCTTTCAGCCTCAGAGGAAGGCAATGAGAAAACCCCTCTGAAGAAATCTTGCCAAGAAAACCCTGTGATAGGTTTGCTTTAGGATCACCATAAGTCAGAAATGAAGGCGCACCACAACAATTGCTTCTAGGCCCACCATGGACCACACGTTGATGTTTAATGAGTAAAATAATTAACTAATTAAATACCTCAATTACAAAATTACAATCAATTACAAAACTTTAAAAAACTGGTTTAAAAATAGACTGAAGTAATCCTTAGTTTACAACCAGACAGTTAAAACAGCTAGAACAGTTTCACATGCTGAAAACAACATGAATCAACACAGTCTTTCTTTTGGAAATGTAAAAGGGATGAAGCCTGTTCAAGATTTAGCAACTTGAAAATACTTTGCGTTATAGGAGATTTTCAGACTACACTGTTATAGTGTTACTATTCCACTTTAACTGCTCTGGCTTCCTCCTGTGGAATTCTGGTGTTTGTTGTTTAGTGAGGCCTAAGAGCAATCTGGCTGAGAGTTTGTAAATGCCCCTCCCTAAACTGCAAATCCCAGGATTCAACAGGAGGCAGCCATAGCAAATAAAGTGGAAGAGTAACACTATAACAGTGTTGTCTGAAAATCTCCATAGTGAGGATAGCTCACAACAACATGCTGCTGCTAGAAAAATATCCCCACCACACACACACCAGCTATGGTAATGATTGCAGACCAAAGGAGCCTGAAGGGCTTGTGGGTGTGGGTAATGTCCTTGCTAATCAAAAAGTCCTAAGACCCTTTTACATTACACAATTATAGCACCATGATTCCACTTTAACTCTCATGGCTGCATCCAATGGAATCCTGGAGTTCATAGTTTGGTGAAGCACTAGAGCTCTCGGGCTGGGATTTCTAAATTGTTCTTGTGTGCCTTCAAGTCACTTCTAACATTCGGCGACCCTAAGGAAAACCTATCACAGCATTTTCTTATTGTTCATGGCGGGTGTGTGTGTGTGCTTTTGCTTTCCAACGAGGCTAAGAGAGTATGATTTGCCCAAGTGGGCTCCCTTAGCTGAGTGGGGATTTGAACCCTGGTCTCCAGAGTCATAGTCCAATGAGCAAACCAGTACATCACACTGGCTCTGCCTAAATAGCAAATCCCCGGGTTCTGTAGGAAACCATGACAATTAAAATTGAATAAGAGACCTATAATTGTATAGTGTGTAAGAGCCCCTGGTCCTCTAGCCCTGAAAGTGCTGGGATGGCTCCCCTATGCACCTGGCAGTGCCTTTGATAGGTCTATAAAACCTTTTGGCTTTCAGGCAACTATTTGCTATCCCCACTCCTCCTCCTCCTCTTCCTCCTCCTCCTTCGTAAAAACAAGGTGCAAGTTTCAACTGTATAATTTTGAAATGTTAGTATTCACATGAGAAATAAGGAGAATGTGTATAAAATTCTAAGGTTTTAATTGCAAGAACTTTCTAATTTAATAGGTAAAGATTGATTATACTAATGTTAACGATCAGCAGAAAGGATTTTTATATCTTTTTAAGGGCATAAAATTACTGTTTAGTCACAGATGTATCAAAGATGGCTCCTGTTAAGTTGTATGGACAGAGGAATTCCAGCTTTCTTTGCAGGACAATTCCAATTCACACTTATGACTTACACCCAGCTTTCAGCTGTGTTTCATGGCCATAAAGAAACATGCCTGCAATTACAAAGGTGTTAATTTCAGCATTGCGTGCACTTTTTTTTATTAGATTGGCATGAACATTTCACACTCTAGTGTGTGCTGTAATTGGAACAAACTGCAACACCTACTACTAAAAAATGGCCTTCTTTGTAGACATTGCATGTCACCTCCGTTTAAAATTCCCTAGCCACACTTCTGCCTCCCAAGCTGCCTTTGATGGCAAATTTATGTGTTTTTAGGACAATTCAAACATATTGCCAGCCCAGCAGGAGACTGTAAACAATCAGAAAATGAACAAGAGCAGTCTTCAGTATCCTTGTGTGGCAGAGGGGAGAAACTGAGAGAATGGGAAAACCTTTGTCTCTGGAGATGGGACTGATTCAGCATTTCTAATATATTATATTAAAGCCCAATGCATAAAGCAATCTCTTGTTTTAGCTGTTTATTATAAAGGTTCTTTGTGTAGACTGAAGCAATGTCAACATTTATTGCTATCCATCTCATAGTGTTGTATGGCATTTTCATCTTTCCTATCTTTTTGTTTCTTTGTTTGTTTGTGGTTCAGATAAAATAAGGCAAGACAATGGTGTGTTTTTAGTCATGCACAGAAACCTGCCCTGACTCAGCTGTTCAGGGGCAAAGGTAGCAGAAGTCATGTCAGGGATGTAGCTAGCCAATCGCTCGTGCAAATGCGATTTTTCTATTCTTGCATACAAATATCTCCAAATAGAGCCAGTGTGGGATGAGCCTGGAGGAGATGTAACACAGAGGTCTCCCCAAATGTATTATAAGGTTCATGCTATAACACATGGGTGCCAAAAAACTAACATAGCTAACCCTTTAACACATAAACCCTCTAGAAATCTTAGTTAAAACACAGTATTGATATCTGACTTTATATCTCAAGGTCTTTAAAATGTAAGATAATTGAAAAACAATTTAAAGCAATGGTTCTTAACCTTTTCTTTACCAGGGACCCCCTTTAAATATCTTTTGTTGCCATGGACCTCAAAGACTTAAGATATAACAACAACAACAACAACAACAATTGCACTATCCATGAAACCTTCTCTCAGAGGCATTGGATGGGGAGGGAAGACTTTTCTCCTGCTTCTTCCTGCAAATTTGTGGCTGGAGCAGATTGAATGGCAATGTGCAGGCCTAGCTACCCAGCCTTTGCCTTGGCTCCTGTCATCATGTGGCTGCTCCACTGCAGGGAGGAGGTGGGCCAAGCAGCCTTCAAGCCTTTGCAGACCCCCTGTGAGGACATCAGGGATCCTTGGGGGTACCTGGGCCCCAGGTTAAGAATCACTGGTTTATTGCATACATAGTTTGTAAGGGCTTTAACTGTATGTTATTTGCCTATGGAACCATATTGGGCTATCAACCTCCCTTACAGAAATCAAGAGACTTATTCAACGAGGTCCTAGCAAAGGAGCAAGTGTTACCCCATAATCCTTCAACACTGGCTTCAACTCCTTTTAGCTGTCTTGATTTGGGACAGTCCCAATTAATCCTTGGTCATCCCACTTTTTCAGCTGTTTTTATAATGTTCCAGTTTCTCTTCTCACTCGCCCTCCACCTTTGTCCTCAGCTTACTTCAGATGTTGCAAACTTAGTTCAAAGTGCAAAAGCAGTTTGCACTCAACTCAGCAGAGGGGAGGAGAGGGGAAGGATCAGATCTTGCCCTTCCCGGTAGGTTCAGACAAAAGCAAACAGTTGCACCTGTCCTAGCTTGTGTGATCTGCCTCATTAATAACTTTTGCCATCATGACCACACTTGGATGTTGCTTGCCTACATCTGTCCAAGTTGTTTTCATCTGTGAAATGCTGGAGGCTATTCATTAAGAAGGAAACACAAGGTCTGCATCACTGCTCATATTGCCTCTTCACATGTTGGGCAGTCACAGATGGGTGGTACATAAATTCTGGACTACTTGTAAAAGAAGAGGAATCTCAGTGTCCAAGGTATATCACTACTTACAGCAAATTCCCAAGTCATTTGCCTTTCCAACTTGCTAGGGAGAATTATCTGTTCTGCATTCTGACACCCTCGTGCAGTAGAAGATGGTGTCCTGTCACCACAGTTGAAGTAAGGTTCAATTGCCAGTCCAGTCAGTTTGTATACCAAAGGCTTGTCTGTATGGTGAAAATAATCCTAACAAGATGTGAATGGGAGGTGATCTGTACAAATGGACATTTGCATAAATATGTGTCATTCAGAAGGGGGGCAGCCAAATTCACCTTAAACTCCATGCAGGAAGCCTCTGGGGCTTCTCCTCGATTTTTAAAAAAGATCTGTACGGCATGTGACTGTGCAATCATTTAAAAACTTGCATTCACATTGGTGCGAACGGGCAGTGTAATCCGATTGGCTGGACAAGCATGGGTGTGGGGCAAGCAAATAGGGAAAGTGCCTGCTGCTGCCACGTTGGATTTTCAGCTAAGTGAGGGACCGGTAAGTAGATAAAATGGTGATCTTATACTCTTTTTTAAAAAAATATGAAATATCGCATGTGCGCATCATGGTAAACTGCTTTTTTTGTAAAAAAAAAATTGGTGGCAGCAGATTTAAAAGTGCAAGTAAATCACTTGCAGCTGCCATCTTGGCTAGTGGTCATGTGAAGTTTAGGGTGGTTCTTTTGACTGTTAAGACAGGTTGCAGCATTGCAAATGGCTGGGTTTTTGTGTGTGTGTGTGTTGTTGTTGTTGTTTTTTGACGTGTTTGTATTTTCCCCCCTCATATATACGGGACCCAAGACTCAGATGGGGTTGGGAGACACCATCTTGTAATTTGCCTCACAAAGGAAAATGTTTTGGGCTGTTTGTCATAGTAAGGTGTTTAACAACCACTAGTCTTGACCCAGGATAAACTAATATCATGATCTATCATCTTATTATACTAAAAATGGCCCCATAGAAAGGCCAGCACACACAGCTTGATGTTGTGATTACAGTATAGTATGTAGCACTTCTAGTCTACCCCATTCTGTCAAACTAACTGATAGTATAAGACATCTCTTTTGTAAGAGATTACGTTAATCACCCCCTGGCCTTTTGTATGGAGGGAAGCAGAAGCATATTTGCATTTGCTTCCCCCCCCCCCGCAGCTTCAGCTTGACCATCATTGCCCATCCATGTGGGAGCAGAATATCTGCCTAAGGAGATTATCAGATGCAGCAAAAAGATCCTTATGAGATCGCCAGGATAACGTTCCTGTCCCACAAATGGGACCCGGTTTTACATGACGTTGTGCTCATCGTGTTCTGCTCCTGTGCTTCAGCGGTTAGTAAGGCAGTGCTTTTCATTGACGGGAGCTCCCCATCAATGAAAAGAGCCACCTTACTAACTGTTGAAGCACAGGAGCAGAATGCGGTGAGCACGAGGACATGTGAAACCAGGTCCCATTTGTGGGACAGGAACGTCACCCTGGTGTTCTCGTAAGGTACTGTTTGCTGTGTCTAATAATCTCCTAAGGAAGAGGTGGGCATCTGTTGGAGGCTAGGGGGCTCATTAACCTCCCAGGAGACCTCGGCTTTACCCACTGCTGTACACTCCCCACAAAGAAACAAAAATGATCCCCCCAAACACCCTCTAGTGGCTGTGGGGACATTTTCACTAAATTGGGGAAGCATTTTAGGTTCATGAGACACCTTTTTTTCCAGTAGGAAGTGACCTAGAGATCGTATTCATTTTTTTTTTAAAGGACTGTCCTTGGCCTGGGGGAGGAGAAACATAGCAAAAATCGCCCCCACTCCCCATAGACAGCATTTAGGGGCAAAAATTGTTTTTTGAAAACACATTTTTGGAGGGGGAAAGTGTTGACCCCAGAGTATCTAAAAACAGCCCTGGGACCCAACATGCCCTGCAGTCTGTGCACTTCATCCACCTCTGGTCTCTGTCTCTCTCTCTCTGGCTTTTCTTCGCAAACGAAGATTCAGGAAGGACTCATCCCGCGCCTTCTGCAAGCACGCTGATGACTAAAAAGGCCAATCCGAGATAAACAAGTCCGGTTGCAAAAAGCACAGCAGAAGGTCTCCTTGGGTGATGTTTTTGGGTTGTGATTCTTTCTGCGTTGTCGTTTCTCTTCAAGACTTGTTCGTCGTGAGTTCTCAAATAAGGCTGCAGCATTGTGGATAGTGCGTCTCCATGCCTCCCGATGTGAGGCCAGGGCGGACCACCGTTGGTGATCAATTTGGCCAAGCCTGAGATGTTGTTTCAGGGAGTCTTTGTATCGCTTTTTTGGAGCGCCCCTCTTACGCTGACCCGTGGCGAGTTCACCGTAGGTCTCTGTACATAGGTGATGAATGAATTTCTTTATTACAGTCGTGGACCAGCACAAATAAATACAGTTGTCCCTTTGCATTTGCTGGGGTTTGGTTCCAGAACCCCCCGTGAATACCCAAATCCGTGAATACTCAAGTCCCATTATATGCAACGGCATAGCAAAATGGTGTGCCTTTTGGCAAAATCAAGGTTTGCTTTTTGGATTATTATTTTTTTAAGAATATTTTCAAGCCATGAATACTTAAATCCATGAATGCCAAATCCGTGAATGTGGACGGACAACTGTAAATAGAAAATGCAATATAAAAGGAAACAAGTTAAAATGTATTTAGAATAATTCCTTCAGGATACAGGGTCTCTGTAGACCTCGGTAAGCTTAATATTAGTAACCCACCAAAATCATTGTCTGCCACTGTATATAGGTGAAAATCCAGAGTTTGGGAAAGTCACTTTTTTAATTTAAATGTCCCATAATCCCTCAGTCAGGATGGGTAGTGAATGCTCTGAATCAGACAGGGATATTTTCTCAGTTTCAGTCTTGCTCACAATTCATAAGAACTCACAACCACATTCCTGGCACAAAGGAGATCTTCAGTAAGTGAAAGAGCTATAACAGTTAAGGAGCAGGTGTGCTACCATGTGATTGACAGGTTCTGTGAACTCTAGCAGTCACTTCTATGATTGATTGGAAGGCAACCAGGAGTATCTTAGGTTGATGGTTGTGCTTTAATGGAGAAATAACAGGTAATAGGTTACCCTGACAATACATTAATTTAAATTACAAATGGATGATATGCTTTATAGCAGTCCAAAATGAATATTTTAAAAAATAATTATGTGAAAGAAATTTATTTCTGTAACATAGAAATTATGGGCCAAATCCTTTATCAGTTCTATCTTGAGTAGATGAGCTGAAATCAATGAGACTTATATTAGTTTGAACTAACAAATCACATTCATTTCAATTAATCAGCTCTAGGTAGAGCTAATATTAGGTTTAGCCCCAAGTTTGAAAAGCCATCAGTTTTAACTTACCTCCCCCATATTGCAGATCTGGTATACATATATCCCACTGGTTTAAAGATTAAGGCATATATGCATATACATATATATATATATATATAATTTTTTTTGTTTTACTTGATCCAATAAATGGTAAATAAACCAAAACATCATATTTATGGTGAAAAGTAGAAATGTTATTTCAGTTGAATAAGTAGAATGAATAGGAGTTCTTCTTCATGTTCAATTACACTCATCATTTAAAACAAAAAACAAAAAACACCTGGGTATGTTTGAAAACCAAAGCGGAAGGACCTGAGAAAAATATGAATTAATGAGCCCCACATTTCAGCAATGCAATGTTTTTGACTACTATAGACCTATAAATAAAATATGCTGTGTGCATACTTGGCACTCTCCAACTGCGTAACATTAACGTAAGTAGACACAGATTTCTAAGGCTTTTTATATAAAATGTGGTTTGTTCCTGCTTTCTGAGCTATGTTAATGAACGCCAGAGAGACTATAGGCTGTGTTTTAACTTTTTGTTTACCCCATCAGACACATGCTGGGAGAGCCTTTAGTGCAAACCCTTTGCCACATGGACTTAAAAGGTCCATGATTGAACAATTAATCACATTTTTAAAAATTATTTGCTTTCACACATTGAACACAATAGGCCTTTGTTATATTTAATAGCTTCAGCATGAAAGCAATGTACTCACCACAAAAACACTATAATGGCATACCTTTGGCCACAATAAATGGCTTCATTTTTTTTAATATGTCTGGATCGCAACAGAGGCTTGATTATCCCAGCCCAGTTGAGCCTCTTTCATGCTATTTGTGCTACATGTGAATGTTACTAATGCAGGATAGAAATGGGTGGGAAGGAAAGAGAGAAGTCAAATGTATGCTATTGATTATTGGTTTGTTTATAATGCTTTCTGTACTGCTCGAGAACGGAAAGTTTTCTGAGTAGTTACAAAGAAAAATGGGGCCATGAGAAGAGCCCAAAATGCCTTCACTCTTAATCATTTCATCACAGCTTATCTTCTGCACTCTTTCTTGGACAGCAAGTCTTGTAGCCTCATTTGGGTGCAGCTGGTGGGCAAAATCCTGTGTGCTCCACTGACCCAATTGGTCAGAGACAGTCCCAGTTTTTCTCTCTCTTCCCCTCCCTTTCCTCCTTTGTCTTCAGCTTACTTCAATTGCTGCAAACCGAGTTCAAAGGACAAAAGTAGTTGGCACTCGACTGCACAGGAGGGAGAAGGGATAACAGGGCAGAATCTTGCCCTTCTCAGGCTCAGGCAAACTGTGACAGCCTTTCCTCGCCTGTGTGGTGTTCTTCATTAATAACATTTGCCATCTTTACTACACTCTGGTTTTGTTTGGCCACAGTTTTCAGCAGCAAAATGTTGGAGGGTCTGGAATCCTATAGTGGCACTGTGATAGTTTTCAAAGAAGTAGTCCTGTTAGTCTCTTGCGACAGAAAAAGGAGGAAGGTGTGGGGGGGGGGAGATGAAAAAAAGAAAAAGAAATACGGCAGCACTATTAAGACTATAAAAATCTGAAAGACTTCTATCACATTGCACAGCCTTTTGAAAATTTAGGACAAGAGTCATGATTTGCATCTTTCTGGATCCTATCTCACTCCCACAACTCTGTAAATATGCTTTATACCTGAGCATTTATTATCATTCTCTACAGAATCTGAAGAAGTGGGTTTATATCCATGAAAGCTCCTGTGAAAATAAAAACTCTTCTTCAGATGCTGTAGAGAATGATAATAAATGCTCAGGTATAAAGCATATTTACAGAGTTGTGGGAGTGAGATAGGATCCAGAAAGATGCAAATCATGACTCTTGTCCTAAATTTTCAAAAGGCTGTGTAATGTGATAGAGGTCTTTCAGATTTTTATACTGGTTAGTTAGTGTTGATATGAGAAAGCAATAAATCTGCTTACCATAATCAGTTTCTCAGGGTTCAACACGCTCTCTGCGAAGATTCCTTTTCTTATATGTGCAGTAGCAAAGAATCGTGTATTAATATACTGTATATGTAGTGTCCCGTGAAGCCATTGTCTTTGTTCATGCCTCTGATAATTGATTGAAATTTGTGGATATAATTCAATTCAGCTGTTTCTCTTTCTAGTCTTCCATTGTAATTTCCTTGTTCAAGGACCACAACCTGTAAATCCCTTACTGTGTGTCCAGGAAAGTTGAAATGTTCTGCAATTAAAAAACTGAAAAAGCTTTCTTTTGTTTCACCAAGTCTAGGCCCAGAAGCATCCAAGCTGCCACTGCCCTGGCTCTGGAGGAAGAGAAGAAGAGGCAGTTTGTGCTGGACTTAATCCCGTCCCCCACTGCCATCTCCTTTCCTCGTGCGCCCTGTGTGTCTTTAAATTGTAAGCCTGAGGGCGGGGAACTGTGGTTTTTTTCTGCTTCTTTTTATTGTAAAGCACCATGTACAGTGGTACTGCTATATGCATGCATGCATGCATGAATGAATGAATGAAAATAAAACTTGTGACTAACCAAACATTCATCTAAGGATGACAGGACTGAGAGAAAGGACTCCTCCAAACATCTGAAAGTATAAGCAAGTTCATATGTAGAGAACATGGTCCTTTTATCTTCTGCACTATGAAATTTTAATCCCCAACTGACAGCTGCCAGTTTTGGAATCTGCTGACCGATTTTAATGATTTTTAGTTTAGCAAAAACTTATTTTTCCTTACTTTGTTGTATGACTGTCAGCATTTTCACAACCAGGAAAGGTGAGAATTATATGTATTCCATTTAAACTGCTCAAAAGACAAGGTGTCCATTGCCAAGTTCAGGTATGCTTTTAAAAATATCAATCATTAATTGAATATCCTTGAAATAGAAATTTTATTACACAATGGAGATTATCAGATGACCTAAATATGGTGTTACACGAATGCCAGGAGATCACTAAAGGGTTTGTTTTTCACATGACTTTGTCCCTGTGTCATTATGCTCCCATGCTGGTCCTGTTTCACCCTCATTGCTTTTTATTCACAGCTTAAGCTGTGAATAGATCTCCCATTCTGTTTCTATGATGGAATGATGGGAGAGTGAAAAGGTGCCCCGTTATGTTGGCGCAATGCCAGTGTTAGTGGGAGGTCCATTCCAGAACACTTCCGGGTGCGATCAGGACATCCAGGTAAGGGACACCCTTTTTTGTACCCTTCCCGGGTTACTTGGGGTTTTTAAAGTGTGTTTTTGTGCTTGCTTTGTATTTTTTACTTTGTATTTTTCTTTTTTAATTTTTTACTTTGTATTTTTCTTTTTAACTCTGAATTTTCTGTGAGCTCGTCCTCTTGCGAGAACAGCCCAGGATTTGAAACCAGGAAGTGAATGCAGCTCTGGAGAGCTGTGTTCACTCCTGGGCTGCCAAAGGGAAGGGAGCATCGCACGATTAAGGTAAGTGTAAAACCGTTCGTTATTGTGCCAGGAGGGGGTCGGGAAAGGAGATAGCAAGATGGGGATGCTATTTTTGTCTCCATCTGAAAATCTTCTATAGGCCAATTGATTTAGTGAAATTGGTCTGGCATAGATTTTTGCAAATGGAAGAGATTGTTATCTCTTTGCATGGAATAAATTCTACAGCACCCTCCTAATTCCTTTGCTTTTCTTCAAATTGCTCCCTAAACTAGGATGAGAACTGTGCAAAGTGATGAAAGAGCCCTCATATATCAAATGCTAGATCAAGATTGTAGCTCAGGTTTTTCAGTGATAGATGCATCTAATCTTACAACCTAGGAGCAAAACCTAAGAAAGCCCACAATTATCTTAGTTGGTTGTTTTTTTTTTTTTTAAAGAGAGACGATTCAGGAACATAATAGCCTCCTAAGTCACTACTTCTATGTGTCTCTGGGCTTTCATACATACTAGCTTTTAGACAGAGAAAATTTATTTACCCTGAAGATTTAGCCATATGCTCCTATTATCTCTCTCCTCTCTGGCTTTTCTTCGCAAACGAAGATTCAGGAAGGACTCATCCCATGCTTTCTGCAAGCGCGCTGATGACTAAAAAGGCCAATCCGAGATAAACAAGTCCGGTTGCAAAAAGCACAGCAGAAGATCTCCTTGGGTGATGTTTTTGGGTTGTGATTCTTTCTGCGTTGTCGTTTCTCTTCAAGACTTGTTCGTCGTGAGCTCCTATTATAGATTATTGCTTTTTGCTCTTTGAGTCAGCCTCTTTTTGCCACTGCCTGCTTTTACCACATTTCTCTTCAATCTCTGCAAACAACTTTTAAAAAAATCATTTAATTTTGCTGCAAAGACAAAGGCTTTGCAATCTAGAAGGCAGGAAGGGGGCTAACTTTGTCTGTGGTTGTGCCTCTTGAAAAATGTTTAGGGGGAAGGGGTCTGGCTGCTATGGTTCCCAGGTCCAAATAATCCCAGTGCCTGAGATTTTAGTATTCAAACCTGAAACCTAGGGGTGATCCCTTTGATGCCTCAGCAGGTGGGCCTGGTGATGTTACAAGAGACAGCCCCTTGGTGATGTCAGTAAGCATGATACATTAAGCATCAACAACAGTTGCACAGTGTATGCCACTCAATTTTTTAAACCCCCAAGTCTAACAAATCAGGAGAATTTCAAGGTAGTATTTTCACCTTGAGATTCCTTCTACTTGAGCAGAAGACTGGAGGAGAGGGGCTGAGCCCTTAGACGTGGAAACCCTAGCGGCTGCAGCTACAGGAAGGTGAGAATACAAGAAGAAAACTTTCCTTATTGTTTTTATTTTTTCAGTACAGGTATACCTCAGTTGACAAAGGGGTTGTCAAAATGGTGAAAATACTCCTCATAGAATTTGAGGAGAATATTTGTCTTAATGAGATCCTATATCAATCTGCCATATTCAGGAGGGGTTTAAAAATGACAAATACTCTGCAGGAAAAGCCTTTGTGGCTTTCCTCATATTTTAAAAAAATTCCAAATGAAATGCACATTCCTGCTTATTGGGACAACTGATTCACTTCGCTGTGCATTTCTGACAAGAGCAGAAGTGGAAAGCTGATTGGTCAGATGTATGCAGGGGGCAGAGCTTGTTGCCAAGGCAAGTGCCCCAAACCACTATCTTGGATTTTCGCCATAGTGATTGTGCACAGAGGCAACAAAACAGTATTTTCTCTCACTATTTGTGTTACATTCAACCTAACTCTCTAACAGTAAACAATCCAGCATGTTAGGTTGCAACCTGAAATTCCAACACCCCCTCTCAACCTAACATGCGTCCCATTATCTCCATCTTGACACATCTCTGGAACACTTCTCTTGGCAGTGGCTCAGTCAGTCATCTGACTCGTAGAAAAGTAGATCATCTTTGTCATGCGTTCTCTTACCAGTTGGCAAAAACTGTGGTATCTAGTCCCAATGTAGCATCATCTTTTCAGTCTCAGACAACATAATAAAATTCTGATTGTCCTCAAACACTTCAGTTGGTTTCTGCTCTGCAATATTAAAATTAATAAACAGTTTATCAAGCCACTGCATTTCTCTACATGTCTCTGCCGTTGAAATAAATTCTGCTTCAGCAGACAAATGTGCCATAACCTCTTGTCTATGGCTAGCCTAAGAAATAGAGGCATCTGCATATAGAAATAAGTAACCACTTGTTGAACATGAGTCACTATCACTGCCACCCCAATTAGCATTGTTAAAACAAACAAGATTTGGGTCCGTGTTAGCTGGTAACTTCAACTGGAAATCCATAGTCCCTTTTAAATATCTAATTACTCTTTTTACTTCAGTCTAATCTCTTTTATTTGGTGTATCAGCTCTTTTGCTGAGAACTCCAATAGCATAGGCTACATCAGGTCTGGTGACTGTAGCTAAGTACTGCAGCTTTCTAATAGCTGTTTTGTACATCTTATTGTTTGGTAAAGGTTCATTGTACTCATTAATTTTAACAAAGTCTGTTACCATAGGTGTAGCCACATTGTGTGCATCTTGCATTCCTAGAGTCTCTAAAAGTTCAATGATTATTTGCCTTTGACTTAGCAGGAAAGAACCATTTTCTCTTTGAATTTGTATGCCTAAGCAATGTGTAGCATCTCCTAGTTCTTTCAGTTCAGCTTCCTTGTTCAAGTTTCTCACAAGTTCTTTGTAGTCATCATCTCTCTGAGTAGCTATAATCAAATCATCAACATTAGCCAGAATGCAGGCAAACAGTTCATCTTTGAATCTAGTGTACAAATATGGGTCTGCTTCTCCTTGCTTGAAGCCTAAACCCTTCAATATTATGTCTAATCTCTCATTTTTCACATTAACATGTCTGTCACTCATTTGCTTAGAAAAGGCTAAGCTTAGAAACAGTCTCATGGTACTAGATTTGACATCTTGAGCTGCCTCATATGTAGGCATCTGCTCACTGTCTTCCTGTTCTGTTGATTAATTGGGTAATGCCAACCTTACCAGGTAGGACAATCTGTCAGGAGGCACTCCATGGTTCGGTCTCAGTTGGTATCTGGGAGAAGCCTGTTGTGGATCCTTATGAATTTCTTCAGCATCACTGTCCAATCCGTTCAGGTCATCTCCATCTTCATCTGTAGGCGTGCCATTCTCTGTGTCCTCCTCAGCTGCTGGTACATCAAACTCATTCATTGGCAGTAACATGGTAGATTCACTCACTGTTTCTAGAACTTCAGACATATCATCTCTGTCTTCATGCAAAATGTCAAGATCAACATCATCTTCTGCTGGAAAGTCTATCACAGTTCCTCTTTTGTCAATTCTGCTACTCTCATCAAAGTACAAAATATGTCTAGCAGTCACTTTACCAGCCTTTAAGTTCATCACTCTATAGTTTATGGTAGAAGTCTCATAGCCAATCAGAATGGTCTGTTCTGATCTGGGATCTAGCTTACTTCACTTCTGTTTAGGAATCTAAGCATAAGCTAAGCATCTAAAAGTTCTGATATGTCTGTTGGTAGGCATTCTGCCATGCTACATCTCAAAGGGTGTTCTCACAGTGCCTTTTGTTGGCAATCTATTCTGCAAATAAGTTGCTGTTGCAAATGCATTGCCCCACAGTCTACTGGGTAAATGGTTTTCAGCCAACATACATTTTGTCATTTCAACTAAAAGATCTCATTTTACATTCTGCCACAGAATTCATCTTTAGCATGTAACTCACAGTTCTTAAGTGTTCTATGCCAACCTCTTCCAGGAAGGCTTGTGTGTGATGTGCAATGTACTCACCCCCAGAATCAGAAGAAAGAACTTTGGGGTATCTTTCAAATCTGTTTCTCACCATGACAGCATACTTGCGTAGCATCTGGTGTGTCTCATTTTTCTCCTTCAATAGATAGGTGACACAGTACCTTGAAAAATCATCCAGAAATATTAGAGCATATCTATTTCCTCGAAGAGATGGGACATTAAAGGGTCCACACAAGTCAGTGTGTATCAGATCTAGAAGTCTGGTGGATCTCTTTTCAGTTTTTGCATGAAATGAAGGCCTTGTTGCATTTTGCTCAACACATATTACACACCTGCTTGCATTCTCATTACTTTGTGGTTTTACCTGGATACCAGTTGGCAAACTCTGGTTTTGGAGCTGAAGTATGGCCTTTTTGTCATGGTGGCCAAAGCATCTGTGCAACAGGTCAATGCTCTCTTTATTCATGCTGGCTTCCTGCACTTCAGCTTGAGCCATGTATGCTTGTTGATCTGAATGACTTAACTCACAGACACCAATATTTTGGTATGCTTGTGCATAAACCATGTTCTCATCATATATTTTGCACATGCCTTTCTCAAAAAGTACTGAAAATCCTTTATTGTCCAACACTGAGATGCTTAACATGTTACAATGGAGCTGGGGAATAAACTGTACATCCTCAGCCACATGCTGCACATTTTCATTAGGCAGTGCACAACGTAAAATGCATTGTCCACTTCTTTGTATGTCAAGAAAATTTCCATCTGTAATTTGAATTCTGCCACGTGTATTAGTGTCCATTTCAATAAAGTTGGCAGCATTGTATGAGCTATGAGTGGAACATCAAGAATCCACTACCCACTTTATCATATTTCTGAGTTCCACCATCCACTGCTGAGGTATCACTGGAAAGCAAAACCAGGTTGTTCACTAAAAGATTTTTTCTTATCCCGAAACTTGCTTTTAACATCAGCCTGGGATGATTTCTGCCCCCTCTGGACACTATTGACTTTTTCAGCTCCTTTTGGTGAGCTATCATTGGCTGCAGCTCCTTTTGGGAGTCTATAGTTCTTAGCAATGTGACCTCTCCTATTGCAATTAAAACAGCAAATTTGTGATTGGTTTGTGGGGGGAGCTTTCTACTCTGCTCTCTCAGCTAGGTAATTTGAGCCAGTGGGAGACAAAGCATCCTGAGGAGCAACTTCACAAAAGCAAAGGGACTGAGACTTGACACAACTGAAACCATAAATCTGTCCCAATTTATTCAGCATTTCTTTGGCTAAGTTGCATTCAGCAATGTAAGTTAGCTGCTCATATCTCAGATTATTAAATATAATCTCCTGAGACAAAGCATCTTTTGATTCCCATTCTTCCTTTTCATCAGTTGCAGCTGGTGGTTGCTTTTCTAAGCAGTCACTAACTTTGTAAGCCTTGAAATGAAGTTCTACCTTTTTTTCTTCCACAAAGGGAAATTACCATGTGTCAAAAGAATCTGTCACTTTTTCTATAATTGCTCAATCAGAGACATCTTGGCTCCCTTTGTAATTCAGACCTGAGGCTCAGCACAAGTGGGGGGGGAGCTAGATGCAGGGGGGAGGGTGGAAAAACAAAAGCTTTAAACTCACTGAAAAATAACAAACCCCAGCAATAAATGGCTTTAATTATTGTCTTATATTAAAACACTGGTCTGGAACCAAATCTGGGCCCATAACCTAATGGAGAATGTTTAAAAGTGGTGCCAAAGAAATGGTTGGCTATCTTCCCCTTAGTGGTGTGCATCAATCCACATTTTACAGCCTCGTATAGACAAACCCATAGTAGGTGTGTTCCTGGGCTTTACTTCTTTAATAGAAACCTTGGTACCAGAGGTAGAAATAACATGGAAAGACTAGGGACAGGGTCTTACATCACAAAAGAGAAGAGCTGTTCAACATGTTTCAGCAAACATTTTATTCAGAACTAACATTATGCACATGTGAAATGAAACAAGCCTTGCATAAGTAAACAAAAACATTTTGAATCTTCTAGAGACCACTTCAAAGTTTCTTCCAAAATGCATCTCAGTGTGATTTTATTTTTCACCAGCCTAAACTTTTCTGACAATTTCCATTTTGGTGGCAAAACTTAGATCTATGCATTTTCAACATACCAGAATATCTGGTGAGGCAGGCTAATCTTTCACTTTTTCTTTCTGTTTTGCTGTTCACACATGCCCATTAATTTATTCTGAGGCAGCTGTTTTCCTTGTAAGTTGTAGGTAAGCAGGACTTCTACACAGAGTAGAATCCCATTCTTTCCTAGGTCAAGATTTACTGCATTGTTTACTGTGGACTTGCTGCTGCAACTCAACACTGAAAGTCTGTCTTTCTCCACCCTTTCTTCACTATCTTTCCAATGCCAATGCTGTAAAACACCTTCTAGCTAGACAGAATAAAAGAAAGGGGGAGGCTGGGCTTGGCTGGGTTCCCATTTAAAGACTTTGTAATAAGGAGTTTCTTTGTCAGAGGCTTTGTTAACTGAGGTATGTCCATATACTATTTGGCAAAAGAAAACAGACTTCATAGTCCTTACACAGCTCTCAATCTCAAAAGTGATTGACAGTATCTTTTGCACTAAATATCCTTAATGTCCATCCCATTTGGGCCTTTCCTTGGAGATACTAAGCTGCAGTCTTATGCACAATGTCCTACATAACAGGACATAACCTCTGAATAAGCCTATCACTCTACAGGTTTGTTCTACAAAAACTGCTTCAAGCAAAGGAAGCTCCCAATAAAGTTAAGCATTCTGTCCAACAGAACGCATAAATAAGTGAAATCTAAATTAAATGGAAATTGCAAACAAAGCCTAACTCAATTACTGTATTAGTCCCAATTAGGGTGGACCCATCAAATCAATGGGAACATAATAAGTCAACAGTTATGCAAGTTCCATTGCTGATACTGTAGTTGGACTAACAGTTGGAATTAGGTCAAAATTTCTATTGTAAATTATAAGAACTTTTAATGATTTGTACTAAAAGTTTCATTAAAATTGTACAGGTTGACCCCTGTATCCACAGGGAATATGTTCCAAGATCCCATTGATACCTGAAACTGTGGAACCCTATTATTTTCAGTGAAACGAATGCAGGAAGTTCACCATAGAAGTGCACTGGAGGACTTAGAAATGCCTAGAGAGAACATTTTTGGATGTGGAAAAGTGAAACCATGGATACCGAATCAGCGGATATGGGGGTCAACCTGTATGCTCCTTAAATTTCTTAGGCTGCAGTCCTGAGCACACTTTTTCTCAAAGTAAGGCAATAAGCAGTGGGATTTATCCTTGAGTAAACTGATACATATATGTCTTATCTATACAAGGGGTAAAAAATATGAGCGCATCCAAAAACACAGACATTTGCAACAATGTGACCTGTCTTTACAGTGAAAAGAGCCCACCTAAACTCTACATGAGTCCCTAGCCAAGATGGTGGCTGCAAGTGATTTACTTGTGATTTTAAATCTGCCACCGCCAATTAAAAAAAAAAAACAGTTTCCCATGGTGCACACAAGCAATAGTTCATATTTACAAAAAGAGAAAGAAAAAAAAGAGTATAATATCACCATCTTATCAACTTACTGGACCTTCACTTAGCTGAAAATTCAACATAGCAGCTACAGGCGCTTTCCCTGTTTACTAGCCCCTCCCCCTATGCTCCTCCAGTGAATAAGATTACATTGCCTGTTTGTATCTGTGCAAATGTGAGTGTTCAAATGATCACACATTCGCATGTCATACGAAGCTTTTTTAAAAATCCAGACAAAGCTCTGGATGTGATGCACACTGACCTTGCAGTGGATTTGGCTGTCCCCCTTCTGAATGACACATATTTATGTGCATGTCTGTATGAATGGATCACTGTATGTTCGCATCCCATTCGTATTATTTTGACTGTATAGACATGACCTTAGGAACAGTGTGAGGTATGTAGGGAGGTACAGACGGAGTTGGAAAGGGAGGGTGAGGTAACATGAATTCCTTCTGTGGCCTCCAAGGAAAAGGAGGACAAAATCATTTGGCTCTATCATGGCTTACCTACTGTTGATTGGCTCTGGCTCCACCTACCATTTTGTTTGTCTGTAAGTGCCTACCCCTGACCACAAGTAAAGTCTAAAATGGCAGTAAAGTAATGTGAATACTTTGTCCAGACTCTGTGCTGATTAATGCAGAAGCCCACACAGAAAAGGCATGAGGGCAAAAATTATGCCACCTGCCTCTATCAAATTGGTTTAATTTTACACTGATTGCTTCCTCCTAGGCATTGTCTTCAATGGGATATACAGCAGCTCACTGTGTTACTAAGCATTCCCTGGTTTATTTGGGTTTAACAGCAGGATATCAGTAGGATTGATTAACAATCTAACAATCCAAGTTCAGCACTTGAGTTTGCTTTGTTTGTATTGCCTTTGGTTTCTTTTATTGCCCTTTAGTAATAATGCCATAAAGAAAGCATCCTGTTGCTTTTTCTATTTGTTTTATTAAAGCTCCTTGCTTCAGGGTATTTGGCTGTTGTCATGTAGGTTTCTTTTTAATATCCCAACTTTACTTCATACTAATTCATTTCCTCTGTCTTTAAATGTTCCTCAATAAAGTAAGCAAACTACTTCTTTATGGGAAATAGCTTGCAATATTGGTGTTTCAGTTCAATCCTTTAAGAAGGCGTAGATTTGTAGTTGGCTTGCAAATATAAATAATTGTGTGAGGTGCACGTTGTGCATCAAGTTGTTCAGCACTATTGTGTATTTCTTGGCATACCAGATCTACATTGGGCAAAGAGAACCAGTGGATTTGTGTGCAAGCAAAAAATACATAGACCTATGCGACCAGTCCTGAGAGTCTATGGACTTTATCAGACTACTATCTAAAAACGCTGTAATTCCACTGTTGAGGAAAGCAGAACCATAGTGGCATGATTATAGTAATTATCACACTTTGCTGTAATTGCCTGATACTACCACCACAGAATCATCACACAACTAGAACTAGCAGTTTAAGAATGGGAATTTATTTCTGTGATTTTTATGTGTGAGATTTCGGTTGTTCTCATGAGAAGCTGCGTCTTTAAGCACACCAAAAACACATATATAATGAAAGAAATGAACAAATAAACACTTAAAACAAAGGTAAAAATGTACCAAGAGAAGGTGACAGTTCATTAAAACAGTGTATGGTGCATCCTGTGTTCTCGCTGGGAAAGGAGATGGGGAAAGGACCACCTAGTCATACTGTAATCATGCGATTATGGTGGGATGTGATTTCACACACTCATCAGTACTGCAGAAGAAGTGATATTGAGGGCTATTTACAGATTTTGCCATCCATAAAAAGTGACAAGCCATTAATGGGTGGAGCACACATTGACCATGGAAGGACAATGTCATCATGCAATAATGGGAACCCATTTGCAGTACTGTTGTACTGTAATTCTGCAATTACAGCCCCATCTGATAAAAGTCCTATGTTTTGACTCATTCTTTTCAAACAAAAACTCCTAGGATGCTCAGTGCTAAAGGTATGCAATGAAAAAACATGGTTTTGTTCATTATTAATTTTTGTTATTAAATGTATAGTTAATGTATTCAGTTATTTCTGAAAATAACTTTGAAGATTTTTGAACATTCGGTTCATTTTATGCATTGCATTGGTTTTCCTAACTCCCATCTGTCATTTAAAGAAATATCACAAGGTCACTAGATGCATTTCTTGTGTGTGTATCTAAAGAAACTCTTTGGATTTTAACTGTACTTTATTACCCCAGATTACACTTATGTAAGAAGGTAAAGAAGGAGATAGATAGATAGATAGATAGATAGATAGCTCACATTAAGATATTAAATGCATACCCTCCAACATTTCACAGATTACAACTGAGATGTATGTGGGCCAAGCAACATGTGGCCAACATGGCAAAAGGTATTAATGTGGACTAACACACATGCAAGGAGAGGTTGAAGCAGTTTGCTTTTGCTTGAGCCAAATAGGAAGGGCAAGATTCTACTCCCTCTTCTCCTCTTCCACTGCTGAGTTAATTGAGGCCAAATTAATTTGGCACTTTGGACAGGGGAGATTTTCAGACCGCGTTTTACCATGGCTCATGCGGGAGGAGCTTCTGGAAGAGGGACAGTGGTCTTGCGTGGCAGAGGGTCATTTTCGGACGCCGCCATCCCTCTCCCAAAACCATCCGTGTGACTTCCATGAAGCTTCGGAAGCCGCAGAGCCATATTTTAATCATGGAGGTTGCCCGTGATTAAAATATGGCGCTGAGGCTTCTGAAGCTTCACGGAAGTGACACAGATGGTTTCGGGAGAGGGACGGTGGTGTCCAAAAATGACCCTCTGCCGCGCAAGACCGCCGTCCCTCTCCAGGAAGCTCCTCCCACATGAGCCACGGTAAAACACGGTCTGAAAATCTCCTCAGTTTGCAGCAACTGAAGTAAGCTGAGGACAAGGGGGGAAGTGTGGGGTGAAGAGAGAAACTGGGACACTTTAAAAGCAGCTGAAAGAGTAGGATGGCAAGATTAATCAGGAATGTCCGTGCCGGAACAGGAGTTGGAGGGTATGTAACTGAACTATTCACAAAGTTTTCAAACATTCAAACAGGAAAAAAAAAGATTGCGTTCAAGTCAGCATGTTTTCTCCTGACAAGAGAAAATCTCTAAATCAAGTTTAGCTGAGAATGCTCCCACCACAGATGGAGAGGAGGTGATCTTTGCTAGTCCCACCACCACCATCACACACACATCTCTGCAGGCCCCATTACTATTTGCCCCACAGTTCTAGAGGATCCCTTTAATGTGGATAGGTAGCAGGTTGTCACTAGGATGTGAGGGGGGGGGTGTTTGCAGGCTACACTGAGTGACACCATAAATGGAGTGACACCACAACCAGCACCCTAGTGATGCCACTGTTCCCTTTAGCTCACTCCAGGCCTTGAGTCCCTTGTAGATACTGGAGGCAGGAAAATTGTGCTGAAAAGGAGAGCAAAACAAAACACAAGCAGCTTGGCTCTTGATACTGAGCATGTGCAAGGAAATAGCCAGTACTCAGCAATGCTCAGGTTTTCTGAGGAGACCAGAATTCTGGGGCTGCATTGTCCAGTTTGATATGTTGCCTAGTAACTGAGTTTCTAGAAGTGACTTAGTGTTAGAAACAGATGAATCAGCTGGCCATGGGTGAAGAGGAGGAAGAGAGGCAACCACCTCAGCTGCTCTGTTGATCAGGCAACAATTTGGGTTTCACACACATGTGCACACCTCACAAGCCCCAATTTTCCAGCTTGCCCAATGTATCCTCAACAGAGCTAGCTACCTAGTTTCATTTGCCTTTGCCAACACAGCAGTAGCAGCAGCAGTGAGAAACACCTTTGCAAGCGGCAACAACAAAACCATTTACTTTTTGCTTCTCCACATGGGCTCTTCCAAGCAGCAACTGTAATCTTAATTGGTGGCATCTGTGCAGGTAATTTTTAAAAAATCAGCATCATTCAGCCAAAGTGGGATATTTGCTATACTGTACACATACACACAAGTTTGAGACATAGCAAAGGCAAAGGCAGCTTGGGTCCCATGCAACTTTTCCTTCCCTCCACTCACTTGGGCTCATTCTTTCTTTTGTTTTTTCTGAAGGTGGAGGAAAGCTGCAACTCACCTGCCAAATGTGGCACTCTGTGCAGACCTTGAGGGGGCCAAAGGCACCCACCAAGCCCCAGCCTGAACCGTACAAAGCTGGGGAGTCTTCAGGTGGGCTGATGATAAAGTGAAGACACTTTGTAGATGCCCAGGGGCAGGCTTATGGACAGATGATGTTTGTGGACTTTTCAAATCATCTTTTATAGTTTCAGTAAGGTAAATCACCATGGCTCTGGAAAGGGAAGTTGGTTCAGCTCAGTTTGGTAAAGGGAGATTGTTGGGCTCAAGTGTTCGAAAGGTAATATTTGTAGAAATTTAGGATTCTGCACAAGGTTTGAAAATCTCCTTGGTTGTATTACAAACAACTGTTAGTGTGTGTGTGGATGGGAAACAGTCAAGAGGAAATCTCTCTCTCTCCCTCTCCCTCTCCCTCTCCCTCTCTCTCCCTCTCCCTCTCTCTCTTTCTCCCTAACAGGAAAGCATGTGGGGTGTTAATGGCAGGAAAAGTTGTGCTTCTAGTAAAGGTGGTGCCTTTGCCAACACAGTTCATACATTTGAAAAAAATTGGCTTGCTGCGCAGGTGACTTAGTGTTGCAAGGTAATGCAGAAGGATGTTAGTATATTTTATCGTTCTCTTCTAATTCTTTAGTTACTGAAGGCAAAAACAAAGGCTACAGAATCAAAAAGTTGTAAATATTGCTGCCAGATCACATGAAAACTTGGGTTCAAACAGGAGAGTGAGTAATCCAGGACTTGGGAACTGTAACAGAAAGTGCAACCTTACATGCACTTGATTTTTCAACTTGGAGCAAGTTTGTTTCTTCCAGGAAAACAGGCTCATAGAGGTCCTGGAAATGTATATCCAGGAATCATAAAAATGCAGAGATCAGAGATTAAATTACTTCAGTTGTGAGCTTTTCTAGACAATTCATAGTTTGAGATACAGTAAGACCCCTATATCTGCTGGGGATTGGTTCGGGGGGGGGGAGGTGCGTAGATACCAAAAACCATGGATAATAGCAAACACCATTAAAAAGAATGGGACTTCCAGTTTAAATTACCATAGAGTTGCCTTGGAGGACCTAGAAAATGGCTAGAGAGGGCACATTTTCTAGGAAGACTCTATGGTAGATGTGCTGTTTTATGTTCCGTGGATACTGAATCAGTGGATACGGGGGTCCTACTGTATATGCAAGTATATGTGTTATTCAGTTGAATGGGCTCCAATGACTTTGGTTTCAATTATCACTTGGATTGCAGCTCAGTTACATTTCTAACTATTCTAACTTGCAGTACTTTGTCACTGGTACCGCTTCCTCCTCAGTCCTTCCCCTCTTCATTGCAACAGCGAGTACTGAGGAGTCTAAAGTGGCATTTACTTGACTGTATATGTGCCACCACTATTGTTCATTCCATTTTGAGTACACCTAACTTTGTATTATTCAACTTCTCTATAGGGCAAGTACTTGCTGTACTAAAGCATGGAAACATGATGGTTTTAATAGAAAAATCCTTGGCATGCTTATTCAGAAGTATTTTCTGCTTGGGTTGAGTAGGCTTCCAAATGGGCAGGCTACCTTAGTACATTAGCATGGTCTAGTATGGTAGCAGGTCCATTGGGATGACGCCATGAGTAATACTACACTGGGTGACCTCAACCCTAGTGATGCCACTGATAGGTAAGACAGCAAAAGGAAGGTGGAATCAGGAAGGATCACTTCCCCTTCTCAAAATTGATGGAAGGATCCCTCTAGCTGCAAGTGACTTTTATTGGTTCCTACCCATTGATCAGGAGGCTATAAATAATCAGAATTCTCTAGAAATTCATGGACCTTGGGCCATTTTGAAAACTTGGAAGCACACTCAGTGCATCTGTTAATTGTGAGTGAAAGTTCCTTCATGCATTCTGTATATGCACTTCATCCTACACTGATGTGAGCAGGGAAGCCCTTTTGTGGTGGATTTTCTGGGTACACTGCCGGGAACACTTAACAAAGCTCTGGTGCAAAAGTATAGCCTTCAATTAATAGTGCCCGTTTTCTTTTGACTGCAATTTACTTATTTATTTATGGTCGTTCTTCCATCATAGGACTAAAGGGAAGTTTACAACACAGATTAAAACAGAGTACAGGTAAAACTAACCAAAATCTCAGTGAATATATGAATGAACAAAAACAACCAAACAATCAGGTTAAATCAGCACTGGGTTTTTAAAGTTTTAAAGCATTTAAAACATAACATGTGGGATAAAAACAAAAAGTACACCACCTGCCATTAAAAACTCTTTTCCAACACCTATTATAGGCCAAAAACCTGCTTACATAAAATGTATTTTTTGTTGGCAGGAGGAGAATAGAGGAGGCCAGCCTAGTCTGCTAAGGAAGGGAGTTCCACAGCCTGAGAGCAGCAGCATAATTGTAATTTTTAAGCAAGTCATTTAAAGATATTCCACAGGTTTCCCTTTCAGGACTCATGTTGTGAAATGGTCAAACTGGGATATCAGTTGCTGATAATTGTACCCATTCAGCACTATTAGATGGCCTACTCTACTTTGAATTGTAATTAACTTGGTATCCCAAAATGCTACCAAAAAGTGAGCACCAGGGTGGGATAGCCATTGGATGTTGGACTAGAGCTGGGGAGATTCTGATTCAGATCCCCACTCAGCCATGAGAACCAGTAAATGACCTTGAGCCTGTCATTATCTCTCAACCTTGCCTAGATAACAGGACTATTTTGTGGATAAATGAACTGATACCATTTCTGCAGCTTAGGCTTCATAAAATAAAGGCAGGAGCTACAGTAATTCTTACCTTCATCTTGATGAGGCAATCCAATGCTGTCTAAATGGACACGTGGCCGAGCAACATCAGCGTGTGGTCAAGATGGCAAAAGTTAACAATAAGGAAGAGCACACAAGCTAAGAGAGGTTGCAGCAGTTGATGTTTTCCTGAGCTTACTGGGGATGGCAAATTTCTGTCCCCTATTCTCTCCCCCCACACCCCCAAGTTAACTGAGTGCAAACTACTTTTGCCTTTGTAATCCAAAATATCTGTAAAGCACCAGATTGCATAAGAAAATCCATTCATTATGTTTTGTCTGTTTGGTTTCACCATAAAATAGGTGTTGCACTCTGTGGACATACTCTAACAGACATGTCATGCTTTGATTGTATATTCCTGCATGGCAGGGCATTGGACTGGATGGCCCTTGTAGTCTCTTCCAACTCTATGGTTCTATGATTTTGTGATTCTAAGTTTATCCTTGTTAGAGCATGCATGTTTTCAGGCCTAATGAGCACTTTTTAAAAGAGAGAATATGTGCCTACAAATCTTTTATTTAAAATAGAAATATCTGGTCTAGACATAGGTTGGTTTTTAGGTCTCTCCACCATCCACCCCACCAGAAGATGTTGCACGTTTGGTTTTTTAATTTGTGAGACACCTGCTTCTCATTACTTAGAAAGATCAGGAAGTTATTTCAAAGATATAAGATATGTCAAAGAAAGTGTTCTCAGGGTCTGGCCATCACTGCACATGAACTACATGGAGGTTCCATTGGATTTTGGAACCCTGGAGATTATCAGATGCATCAAAAGTGGCATTACAACAATGCCAGGAGATCACAAAAGGGTTCTCATACCAGACAATGGCATCCCTCCTCGTTATACACTTGTTCTGCTGCTGTTCTGTGGGTGCTGCTTTTTATTGATGGGAGAAGCCGTCAATAGATCCCCTGTTCCGTTCCTGTTACAGATTTTCCTGTGTGCGACAAGGAGCCCCGTTTCACTGGTGAGATCCCAGCATCAATGGGAGGTTCCTGACAGAACACTTCCGGGTGAGATTGGGACATCCAGGTAAGTGACACACTTTTTATGACCCTCCCTGGGTTACTTGAACATTTTAAAATGTGTTTTTGTGCTTGATGTCACTTTTTTGTGTTACTTTTATTTTTATTTTTGAATTTCCTGCGCTCACGACTTCTCGTGAGAATCCATAGGATTTTGATCCAGGAAGTGAACGGAGCTCTGTTAGAGCTCCTTTCACTCCTGGGCTGCCTGGTTGATGGGAGAGGAGGTATGTGTGGGTGGAGGGTGATTGTGGAGGGACTGGGATGGGACAGGTGCAGGAGTGGAGATTGTGGGACAGGAATGCTTTTTTTGTTCCCCTCTCACGAATCTCCCCTCTCTCCTCACGAATGCATAACCAACATCACTCTCATATGTCTGCTCTAACAATCAAAGAGAAAGCTCTCTTGCCTTAATACACCCTATTATTTAGACTGTTGTAATTCTAGTATGCCAAGCCAATCATAAGATCCTAATAATTCATTAAAAACAAAATAAAAAGTCATAAAACTTATGGATATTTTTATTATAAAAAGTGTTTCCCTTCAATATCATTCATAAAGATTTTATTTGTATTATTACTTCAGTGATTGTAGGGTTGTTGTTCTTTTACTAGTTTGACTTCTGGAATGTATTCTATGGGGTATTCATCTCAATATTCTCTTTAGAAGCTATACAAAGCCAATGTTTCTTCTGTGCCAGAATTTTTTCTTATAACTACATTTTTCCAGAATGAAATCATAAAATGTTGTTAGAATTATTATGCGATAGTTTCTTATAATGGTGCAGTGCAGACCAACTTTAGTGCTTACAAATCTCTACCAATAATACTTCTCTTTATGTATTTCTATACCTAAATCACTGGAAATATGCTTTATTACCCCATTTCAGAGACCTATCAAATTGGTATCCTGAAATGTCCATGTACCAGAAATGCTAAACGAGATATAAAAAACAGGTTGCCAAAAATGATAATCCACTCCCCACATTTGTTTATCAGCCAGTCATCCCAACACTGTCTAAACACTCTCTTTTCCTTATTCTTTCTTGTTTTTGCACAATTCCCCTTTGCACAGAAATGAAGGATTTTTGTCAAGTATCAAAGGTCTCATTCTAGTTCATTTTGTTATGGTCTTTAAATTCTATAATAAATGAAGTCTCATTAAGGCTCGTGTCACTAAGCTATCAGGGGCATTTTCATAAATATACTGTACATATACAGTGGATAACTACAGCATGGTTTATTGAGATTAAAATAAAGTGGACAATAAGTTGTGTACATGCTGGATTGGATCCAAAAGTTCCCTTTCTCTGATGTAAGGAGTTCCTTCCAATGGGAGAAATCCTTCTGTTGGATGAAGGCTTCTTCCATCTTGGGAGGAAGAAAAAATTGGATCAACTGTTCTAATTACTGTATGTCCAATGTCAAACAATATTTTTATTCAGACTCGTTAATATATATGTTAGGCATGGAAATCATGTGACTCACTGGCTCCAACTCACAAGGCCATTTTTGTGACCACAAACCTCTCATGGACTCCCAAATATCCCAAATGGTTTTTTAAATTTAATTTTCAATTTTAAAACATCAACAAATGTGACAATTATATGTTTAAAAAACATTTCATTACAACATTATGGGGATCCTGAGTTCCCCTCATTTAAAAAAAAAGTTAATTTCCAATTGCTTAAGGTTTGGGGGGATTCAAATAATACAATTTTTTGAATAAATTTTGAATAAATAATTTTTTGAAGTAGTTTAGTCCACAACAAGTCCCATAACTAAACTGGCATCCATCCCACTTGAATTTTCCCACTTCTGTGTTAGGAATTGCAGTATGATGGTTAGCCTTAATAAAAACACTGAATTTTTGTCACTTTAGTCAGATTTTAGATCCAGACTGAAATTGTGGCTCATTCATCATGAGCTGGAACAAGAGCTATCAGGACACTGCTTAGTCATGCATGTTGTACTTACTGCTATAAGAACAATCCCCATAAGTTTTTAATATAACAGGATCTATTTATATAATCATGGTATATTTATATTGCCATTTTCACCACCACCACCATCTCATCAAAGATTTTACTGGAGCACTTTTGGATTGAAGATTCTCATGTTCCTAATTTGGATTTTCTTCCTGGAAGCAGGAATGAACTTTGTTGTTTATCATTGTGTGGCTTCAAGTCATTTCCAATTTATAGCGATCCTATCACAGGGTTTTCTTGACAAGATTGGTATAGATGGGGCTTGCCTTTCCCTTCCTCTGAGGCTGAGAGAGTGTGACTTGATGAGGTCACTCAGTGGGTTTCCACGATCAAGTGGGGATTTGAACCCTGGTCTCCAAAGTCATAGTCCAGTACTCAAACCACTGCAAGATGCTGGTTCTAGGAATGAACAAGCACTAGGAAAATTTTGTCTTGCTATTATCCTGGTCTCACTATGGATTACCCTGCTTCAATTGCTTTCATTAAAGAAAAGTGTGTTTTGAAACACAAATTAATACTAATTTCCATTCCTCTCTTCATAACACACTGTGCCACAGCTTCACACTTACAAGTATAAATTCATGAATTCTATGTGGTATGGTCTGAATAGAAAAAGAAAGAAAGGAGAAAGGAAAAGTGGGGGGGGGGCTGGTACAATGTGTTATTCTTTAGCAGTTATAAACACTCATCTTTATTCCACATATAAACTGAGAAAGCTATGCCAAATTATTTGCAATTTGATGTGTTGTGCAACTTCATTTAAAAAAACACCAGGAGGGGCTAATGGTAGACAATCTGGAATAGCACTGGAATCAAAGTGCTAATACTGGAGCAGTTTTTGGATTTACATATTTCAGTTGGTACAAAATGTGACTAAATTCCATAGAACAAATAAACTTGTTTATGAGTCCATTAAAAAAAAAAAGACACCCTGTTAACTTTCACCCTGCAAGAGAAAGATGTAGTATGTGAATCAAATTAATGTTTCTATGTTGGAATGCTGCTTTGCATTCAATTGAATTATATGCATTTGATATTTGGCAGAAATTTGTACAACAATGCAGGTGGAGGAGCATTGGGCACCAATCCATCTTCAGTGATTAACCCTTGCTCTAGATCACTGGTGTTAGAGGTGGGAACAATTGTGTTCCATCTTCTTTTACAGTCATGTCAATTTATCATCCCTTTTTGACAGAAGCCAAGACAAGAGGTAGTATTATCATTTACATATTATTAAGAATAGAAGATGTGCATCTCTCTACCTAATTTCTGAGATTTAAATGTCTGCTTGCCAAATAGGTGGGGGCTGAAAGTATAATCTTGCAAAATTGGAAATATACTGTTTCCTAAAAGTTGTCAGGTTAATGCTGAATTGAATCTTTCTGGGTGATAGATGCTATTGTATGTGGGACATCACTGAAAAGGTCCAGAGATTTTCACTTCCACAGTACTAGGAGAGTCCAGTTACTACTGAAAAATAGATACGTTTATAGAGGGACTCACCACTCACGTAAGTATGCTGATTCAACTAACCAGAAAAAAATCATGCTCTTCTGTATATAAAACACAACATTCTAGGCAGATCAAATAGTATATCCTTGCTTTGTTACATTTCATTGTGTCATATATTGGCTTCCTCAGACACAGTAACCAGCAACTTCAGAATTAAACAGTAAGCTTTATTGTGACAGAAATCTAAAGAGTGAACCATACAAAATTGTTGCTTCAAATGAAAAGTATTTACAAAGCAGTGGAACAAAAAGTATTTACAACCTACAGAATCTGGTGGGCTATACAGTCATTGGCTATCCATCATCCCCAATCCCCTTTCTCACTGAGAGTGGGCACCACCTACCATTTCCTATAGCCCCTGCAGGTGCAAGGCCACTCATCCCATTTCCATCCTCCCTTGTCATCCCGTAACACAAAGACTTGTTACAAGCACTGGAAAAAATGCATACATCAAACAGCAGCTCAGAAATGGAAACACACTGCATTATAATGATCTTTTGGTGGGAGAAGGTCACTTCCAGATCCAATCCTGACACCTGACGCATGGTTAAAAAACAATCTATGGAGATTATCACTTTCACTTCCTGGTTTGTAATCCCGGCTGCTGCTCCCAGAAGAAGAGGAGAACTGGGGATTTAAAGGGACAGGCTTGGGATGAGGGGGGTTGATTAAGAGGCAGTTGGGGGAGGACGATTGGGGTGGTAATTGGGGGTGGCAGGGGGTGGCGATTGGGCTGGCGAATGGGGGGTGAGGGGTGGCACTAGGGCTGGCAATGGGGTGGCAGGGAGTGGCGATCAGTCTGGCGATCAGGGGGTGAGGGGTAGTGATCAGGCTGGTGATTGGGGGCAGGGGAGTGGCGATTGGACAGGTGATCGGGGCAAGGGAGTGATGGGGCTGGCGATTGGGGGGGCAATTGGGCTGGTGATCAGGGAGCAGGATGGTGATCGGGCTGGCAATTGGGGACGAGGGCTGGCAATCAGGCTGGCAATTGGGAGGCGAGAGGTGGTGATCAGGCTGGTGATTGGGGGCAAGGGGTGGTGATCGGGCTGGTGATTGGGGGCGAGGGGTGGCAATCAAGGGGCAATTGGAGGGGTGATCTGGTTTTGACACTCCAGGCCTCCCACTAATGCTGGCATCCCACCAGCATAATGGGCATCTTTTCACATGCCCGCTATTCCGTTACAGAAACGAAATGATGGATCTATTAATGGCTTAAGCCATGAATTTTTTAAAAAAATGGGGGTAGCACTGGAACAGAATGGGAGCAGAACGGACAGGGATGATGTTGTCTGAAAGGGAAAGCCTTTCCCGATACTGTGGCGTCCCTGTCCCGGTTTATTAGCCGTGTCTGATAATCTCCTATTACAGCAGTACAATTTCAGTTTATTAAACTATGCAAGTTGCTTTCTCAAAAGAATACAGACTAAAGTCACGTCAGTCCAAAAAGGGGAGAGCAGGAAGGAGGGCTCTATGCAGAAATGTCTAATCCAGGCTTGTATTAGATTGGCTTTGTGGATTTATTATACAATTGTTTGAAATGAGGATCGATGAGTTGGATTGTGCAAATCCTTCAGCAAATAACATGAATAAATTCTTCCCAATGCATAAATGAGTTGCAAATTAAATTGAACAACTGCCATCAATCAATCTTATAGATCCAGCCTGTAAGCAGTTTAAATAGAGAAGAAGCACGTGGCAATCATTTACAAAGAAAATCCTTTGGAAAAGTGTATACAATGTGCTGTAAATCACAGCTCATCTTTGACATGATCCAGTGGGGAAGTGAGAAGTGAGAGGAAGAGAACCTTGTTCCCTCCCACTCTGATAATAAGATTCCTCATTTTAAATTATCCCACAACCTCCCTACCTCCCCTGTATTCATCTCTCTTAAACTGCAACCATTTAAACTACACTTTTGTAAGTGCTCACAGTTTCGTTGTTAGCCTCCTATATCATCAGACATCTATGATGCGAATGAGGAATCATTCAAGTTATAATGTAGTCAGGAACTAAGATACAGTCTACAAATCATTTTCTCCATGCACCATGGAACATTATTTATTTATTTATTTATACCCCGCTCTTCAGCCACAAGGCTATCAGAGCGGTTTACAAATTGTTTTAAGCAATAGCTATTTACACATTTACACTGCATTAAACAGTTTCCAATGTGTGTTAGCTAGTTGCCCCCCACAAACTGGGTACTCAATTTACCGACCTACGAAAGGATGGAAGGCTGAGTGAACCTTGGAGCCAACTGGAATCGAACTTGCGACGTGGTGGCTTGCAGTACTGGCATTTAACCACTGTGCCACCAGGCCAACATGTCCTAATAAGCCTATGTCTGTCTTTAAACAAGGTTGTGTTCATGTGAACTGTTATTCAGCCAAACTAGCCCATCATGTTTTTAATATGTGTCCTTTTCTCACTGTCCTTGGTGTCAGTTCTTGGTGGAAAAACAAAGCTTTTCCTCATCAAGAAACATCCCTTCTGTGTGTGATGACCTTGGTACACAGTGCTTCCTGTACAAATGGTATCCATGTGATTCTGCAAGAGTGTGCGGAAAGCACAGAATGGGGTATTGTTCAACCATAGCCTTGCCTTTTGGGGACTAAAACTCTCAGAACCTCAAGATTTAAAGGATTCTGAAAACTGTAGTCCAAAAAGTAACTTCTCCAAACTCTACATTAGCCACAGCTTTAATAGCAACAACAACATTTATTTATAAAGCCCACTTCACCAAAGGGCAGAACATCAAACATACTATATAGTCAAAAATAAAGCAATAAAACACAACACTTTAAAATGTTCCTTCTGGGCAATCTGCACATGGAAGGGCTATTCTCTTTTTGAGTTCTCTTTCCACACAAAAAGGAAACTGAAATCCAATTCTTTGGTTTGCATGAGCCCTTGCACAAATGTTTGCTGTCCCCTTACCCTGGCCAAATCCCAGATGAATTTACTATTTATTCCATTTCTATCTTCAGGTCCTTCCATATTATATGCTCAGAGCAGACTGTAATGGTTAATACACATTCAAGGGTAGCTGTGTTGGCCATGTAGCAAAACAAAATCCAGAATCCACAAAAAAAAATTGATACCTTTTTGTTGGCCAACCAAACTGCAAAACACAAGATGCAAGCTTTCGAAGCTCTACTGGCTTCTTCATCAGGCAAAAGATGTTTTTTAAAAGAAAGAAAGAAAAGGGACGATGTTGGAGTCACAGGCTCACATGTTGTTTCAGATTTTTTGGTGTTGTTGTTCATATGAGGGATCTCATGAAGGCAGAGGCTATGCCTACTTCTTGGCCATGTGACATGCTGAGACAAAGGATACTAAAATTAAACTCCTTCTGTACTAGCAAGGCAATCTCTTTTGGTCTCCAGCATGGTGATGGGAGGGTCGTTTGCTATTACAAAGCAGACTTTTATGGCAGTTCCACCTTTGGAGAGTTTTACAACAGCCACTTGTGCTTGAGCTCTCTTGGCATTTCTTGCTTTTCCAAGGCATGCTATAATCACTCCATACACAAACAGGAAGGGTTGTGGTCTTTTCATTTGTATACTATCTGCAACCCAGCTCCAGAGGTTCAATGGTTTGGGTTAATGTTTATGTGACAGCTGACAGAACAGCACCAGTGATCTAACCCACAATTCAGCCTACTGCAAGTCCTAGCTTTCAAGGTGCATTAACATTTTAAATGAATTTTGAACCCTTGTGGTTGCAAAGATACATTTGATATTTGGGGGTAATGGCTGCTCAAATCACAAGAGGGCTGAAGGGTTGAATTTGAAGTGACTAGGGACAGAACTTCAGTCCTTTGCATAAGTCCCAGCCTGCAAACAGTTAAAGCACAAAAATATGTAATATGTAAAATATGTAACATAATAGAAATTTCAGAATAAATCATGCAAAATAAAAGAAAATATGCAAATGTGTATAATTTCCATAATTTGTGTACGTCACAGAATTCAGCTTTTTTTGTCATGTTTGTTGTTATCTAGGTGCAAAATTGTAATTATTGAGCAGGAACAGGCTTGGTTCAGTGTGACTTGCCCAAGGTCACCCAGTAGGTTTTCCCTCCATCTGTCAACATCTGTTTACAACTGGCCATTTGTTCTTTATCTATGTAATTGATATCAAAATCTATTGTTAGTCCAAACTATAGTAAAACCACTGAATCAACTGAATTTACTTATGTGTTGACTTACAATGGGTCTACTCTAATTGGTTTTAACCAAGATAATTTCAGCCATTGTCCACAAAGCTTGGAATTAATTAGTTACAAATAACTAATTGCTTATATTTATTTACAACAGCACAGATATAATTACATTTCATTAGCTTTGTAACATAAACAGGGATACCTGCACCCCTTTTGTGCTGTAATGGTAATTTGTATCATTATTGGGAGTGTGGCTTCTTTAAATGGTGGAAGAGAAATATCTCACGGTTCAAGACTGGCTGTTTGCTTCATGGCACTGAATGAAAAACATTTAATTGTGTGTGTTTAGTAGCCCAATGGTAACTATTTAGTTCCTTCTGAAAAATATGATGTGAACTAACTACTTTTGGGCTGTGGAACTGATAATCAATGTTCCAAAGCTCTCTGTCTGCATAAACTGAACGAGGCTGGGCCCAAGTTCAAACACAGCATTTTTACTAAAATCATACCCTTAGTGGATTACTATTTTCCTATTTTAGACCTGTTACATATCACGTTATACTGTGTTTTGTTGTTGTGTGCCTTCAAGTAATTTCCAACTTATGGTGACCCTAAGGAGAACCCATTACAGGTTTTCTAAGGGCTGAGAACGTGTGACTTGCCCACACACCCTGTACGTTTTCATGGCCAAGTGAGGATTTGAACCCTGGTCTCCAGAGTCATAGTCCAAACTCTCTTCTTCCGTGCCTTATGTTTAAAATGATCAAATGCTTAATACAACTTAGATGACCATACAAAATGCAGAAGTGTAGAAATACATAAAAATATGATATGCAGAGGGCACACATACTGAAGGGAAGTCCTGGGTTAAAGAAAGAATAAGCACCTGTTAATCTGGGACTCTAGCCAGTTGCTATTAAATTGTGGTCAGATGTTCTGAACTTCTGAACTTATTATTGGAAGATCTCTTGTAGTTTATTCTGGCACTTGCAACTTGGATAAATACTATCACCACAGGAATTCTTGTATTCTAGCTTCTCTTTGCTGATGTCTGTCATCTAGGAACATCACCCCCGTCCTGATGTAGAAGAGAGATAGGAGATTATCAGATCTTCCATTTAAAATGTTCTTTTGCCAGCATTAAAAAAAAAAAATCTGTGCTGGCAAATGCACACTCTCCCCCCCCCCACGCCTGCACTTACCTTCCTCTCCTGGCAAAGGCAACCCTGCCAATAAAGAGGAAGTTAATGGAGCTCCGTTCACTTCCTCACTCAAAATCCCACGAGACTTTGTCACATGAGAAATTTTAAAATAAAAACAAAATAAACACATAAAAAGTTACACCAAGCACCTAAACACACTTTAAAGATTTCAAGTAACCTGGGGAGGGTCATAAAAAGAGCAAAACTTACCTGTATGTCCCAATCTCACCCAGAAGTGTTCGCACTAGACCGGCCATTCCTGCTGCAGTGACGGGATTTAAATGGCCCAAGTTTTTGCATGCTGGCAGTGCTGGCACAAAAACGGAATGTGCAATCTATTGACTGCTTCAGCTGTCAATATAAAGAAATGAGACCTTAACACCAGCAGAATGCAAAAAGACATCATCTGATATTGGTGTCCTTTTGCGTTCTGCTGGTGTCACAATCGTGCCACATTTGCTGCATCTGATAATCTCCATAGAGACCGCAGTCCCAGATTTTAGGTTCCATATATACCAGTCCCAACAACAAAATTTGTTTGTGTGAGAAGAGGGGGAAGAACATGTGCATCATAATTGCAAAATACTGCATGTTACCTATTTATTTTGCTGCCTAGAAGGACAGTTGGGAACCCTATCTCCCAATCTGATTTTAGTTTGATTTTTTAAAAAGAAAAATCATTGTCTGGCATCCTGTTAATGACACTGAACTTTTGTTTTTAATGTACATACTGTTTTTCTTCTGGTTGTTGCTGTCCTGGCTCAGGTAGCACACATTCACAGACTAAGCAAAGAGGGAAGAAATTAGCTCAGAGTTCTGAGATAGCTCAGCAAGGGCAGTAGATCAACAGGGCTTAGAAAGTGTCCTTGGGGTTATCTAAATGGTGAAAATACTCCTTGTTGAATTCAAGGAGAAGCCTACCTGTCTTAATGGGAATCCATGTCGTTATGCCATATTCAGAAGGAAGGGGCCCAAAACAGTAAAAACTCCAAGGAAAAAAGCCTTCAAAGCTTTTCCTTGACTTTTTGAAAACAGCGAGGGAGTGCACATTCCACCTCATCAAGACAATTCGATAGGAATCACTGTCCAAGAATACAGGAAGCACAACCCTGACTGGCTGTACAAGCGCAGGGGCTGGGCATGCTGACAGGGCAAGCGCCCACAGTCACCATTTTTTTCACCGTTAATGAGCGATCAGGGATCACCGCCACTGCAGGGACCAGAGAAGGGAGGAGGGCTCAGCAGCAGCATCAGGCAATCCAAGATCTAAGAATCCAGCAAGGGTCATCAGGCAGTCCAGTGGTCAGAGTCACAAGAGTGAACAAGAACACTAACCAGAAATCAGACCTGTTGCTTCCAGCAATCAGCCCTAGCCAAAGCCAGCTCTTAAATGGGATGATGCCAATGAGTGTCACTGGTCTGCTCCCTGCTCCACATGCTGGGTCTGTGGACTTGGGGGCCATGCTGTTTCCCCAGATGCAGCTTTTGCCAAGTCACCTGCAGGTGAGTCCTGGCTCTGTTCCTCCTCAGGCTGAGGCTGCTCTTCAACTGGGAGAGCTGCATGAGTCTCTTCTTCAGACTTAGAATCCAAGTCTGAATCCTGGCCTGTGACAGTTGCAGAGGGAAGAATTTGCTACTTCCCTGATGCAATGACTAGAACCTGCAGGACTCACTATTCTCCTGTGGGCTCCATTTTGTGGCTGGTAGAGAGGGAGGACATTAGAGAAGCAACTGGCTATGCCCTACAACCAGAAGCAGAATGAAAAAGGCATCCTCCTAGATCTCCTGGGGATCCTGCAGAGGTTCTGGAGGATGTTGTCATCATTGTGCATCTAGTTATTGGCACAGATCTGGACACTTTTCCAATACCCCCTATTCTCCATGCAATTGCCATAAAAGAGGGTACAAGAGGAAAGTGAGCCATGTGGGAGGGCAAAATGGGGACATGTCATACTCTTCTAATACAAGATCTCAGCCATAATGGTGCATATAGGAATACGCTTTACACTGTAACACACCATAGGTGTACCCAGCTTAGTATTATATACCGTAACTGATAGTGGTTCTCCAGACTCTCAAGAATTTTTTTCACTGCTCCTGCTAGCTGAGATCCTTCTAACAGGAGATACCAGAGTTTGAACCTGGAACCTTCTTCACCAAAATGACCAGCTTTCAGTCATTGTTTGCATAATGATGAGTAAGATTCCCCTCCCTGCATGGCTGCTTTCCACCAAACTTTGATAAAGACACAATTTTCCTTCCCTTTTTGACTACCCCAGAGGCCACTAAGGAGTTGCTGCCATCAAATACCCGTAACACCTGCTACATTATAGGGTTGCATTGCTTCATTAATGTCCCTGACTATTATGTGTGTCCTCTAAACCCTGCAGAACCTGAGTAAATGGGCACCTAGATAGCCTTCTGAACCGATGAATAAATACTCTACACATTTTTATGGGACACAGAGAATGGAACTGTACAGTGTCAATCTTCTTTCCTAAAACAGGGATAGGAAATGGTCCATCAAGGTCCATCAAGGTCAGTGAAGGTGCCCCTCCTCACTGTCAGGAGGTTCAGGAAGTCCTGAGTGGCAGGCAAATTTAACTCAGGAACTGCTTAGAACACCTTGAAGCGGCAGTTCTTTAGGTTTCACTCACAGCAGAAAAGGTAAGGGGTGAGTAAAACAATTTGGAGTAGAGAGGTATCACCTCAGGGAACTTGGGTCTCCTTAAAAAAGCAGTTCCAAGGTCTCCGCTACCCATCACTTTTGCTCTTTGAGCACAAATGTGTATTCATCTGTGAGTGAATAGTTTCCAGTTGATTCAGCTGACTCAGCATAATGCCAGTGTCCCACACTGACTGGCCGACAGTGGATCCCAGCATGTTCAACAAAGTCCCCTTGTATGTTGCTGAGACATTTTGCAATAGTTTCATTCTCATGCCAGCTGTGAACAGCTCTTGTCCTGGGCTATTAAAGACACTCCCATAACAGGCTGCTAACATCTCTAGCTCATGCAGCTGGGTCTTGGCTTCACCCTGGCTCTGCTAGGGGCAGCTTGGTCCATCCACTTTGGTGGAATCTGGCCAGGCCTGGTGCATGGCATCTATCACCCAGTCCATGAGGCTGTGTATACCTTGCACAGATGGTGCCACTAACAGCTTTCCACAGAGGCAGTGTATCTCCTAGTCCCAAAAATCAAATTCTACACTCTTGTCTGAAATGAAGCTAGCAAACTACCAGTAAAGGAGTGCACACGTTTTGAAATGGGATGTGAATTTGCTGAACATACGGAAAGTTTCACAAGTTCATAGCTAACACACAATGGAAAAATGAGAGTGGGGGTGAATTCCCAGCTGGTTCTATTGTCACACTCTTGGCACCACAGCACAAACACCTTCACAATTGTTGCTTTGCAGTCTAGAGGAACTTCTCACGAGCACTTGGAAACAAGTTTGTCCATCACAGCTAATAACTCACTCGATATCAACCCTTCCAGAATCACAGCACTTCCAAATTCAGCCTGCTGTGTGCAACAAAGCTGCTGATGAATGGTAATACTAAGCAGAAGTGGTAATGAGTCTTGGGATCCAGGGGACCTTACCTGTCTTATGTGCCAGAGAAATTTATGAAGATAACATGACAGGTTAATGTATTTTTACAACCTAAACAAGATATTTTATGCCAGCTCAGGGATATGCACCTAGTTTATCAATGAAACTTCCAAGACCTTTCTCCCCACGGTGTGTTTTTGGTATTTCTCACACAAATATTATTACCAAAGAGATGAAGGTAATAAGGTCATGAGGAAAAGTCTTGTCATGTTTATGCTTTTGGTTAGGACCCTTCAGTAGCAATAAGCCTGGGGAAGGTATCTTCTGTATGCCTTAAATCACAGCAATGAAGCCTTCTCTTTGACTTCTTTGACACATTATTTGCCTATTTTGGAAAAAACAAAACAAGAACTCTAAAATATAATGATCCTCTTGCTCTAAAAATCAAGCACATATTTCATGGAATGTTTTGACACTGGGTCCAGTCCAAAGAAGCATATTCTCCCATACAAGCCTGCCCAGGCTTTGAGATCTTCAGAGGAAGGCTTTCTCTTGGTCCTGCCACCATCATAGGTATATTTGGCGGGAATGCCTTCTCAGTATTTCAGCCATCTCGCATTGTCTCAGGCCTTCTCATCAGTTGTCCCTAAGCTCTGGAACTCCCTTTCTAAGCTAGACTGACTTCCTGCTTCTGATCCTTCCATTGATAAGTGATGACTTTTTCACTCTAATTAGCTTTCACCAGATGTAGGAGATTATCAGATGACCTATTTTAAAATGTTCTTTTGCCGGCATAAAATAAACCATTTCTGTGCTGGCAAAAGATCACTCCATGTGCACACACATACACACTTACCTTCCTCTCCCAGCAAAAGCTCCCCATCAATAAAGAAGAAGTAAACAGAGCCCCATTCACTTCCTCACTCAAAATTCCACAAGACTTAGTTGAGTGAGAAATTTTAAAATAAAAAGAAAACAAAGACATTTTAAAGTTGCGCAAAGCACCTAAACAGACTTAGAAGTCCCAAGGAACCTGGAGAGGGTACCAAAAATAGGGTAGCTTACCTGGGTGTCCTGATCTCACCTGGAAGTATTCTGGCCGGTCTGCCTATTGACTCTGAAATCTCACCAGCAAAATGGGGCACTTTGTTGCACACAGAAACTGAATGGGAGATCAACTGCCAGCTTCTCCCAGTCAATAAAAAAGAATGGCCTTGGAACAGCAGCGGAACACTTGGGAGATGATGAGGGATGATGTCATCTGATAATTAAGCCCTTTTGCAATCTCATGGCATTGTTATAACACCATTTTTGATGTATCTGATAATCTTCATAGCGAAAGGACTTCTAATACCATGTTGTAGTGTTTTATTTCTTGCCTACTTGACAGATACGGTGTATGTGTGTGTTTCCTAGATATGTTTTTATCTCTGTACCTATTTTAATTTTTCAAGCTGACTGGAATCCTCGTTGTGGGGGACATATGGAACATGAAGAAGGAAAAGAAGTAGTAGAGGAATAGTTAGAAGGACAATAGCAACAACAGTGATAATAGCAATAACAGTAACAACATTCTTCTCTGTGATGACAAGTTTAAGGTGCCCTAAAGCCTGAGCTGGGGATGATCAGACGAGCCTCTAAAAAGGTTTTTGTCCCACTATATTTAAAAGCATAAGTGTCCTAGCATAATAACCCTTTTTATCACATGCTACTGTAATAACAAGAGTAGCCCCAGCATTATTGGAGCACAAGCACTAGCACTGTTTGCCAGGACGTGTGATCTCAGTGGTTCTCACAAGAAGATGCAAGCATGCTTAAAAGTCTAAAAACACCAAAATGAACAAAGAAAATCAACACACAAGCACTGAAACACACTTAAAAATTTACAAGCAAAACAGGGAGGTTTGTAAAAAGAGCATCCCATACCTAGTTTTTGTGTTCTCATCTGGAACTATTCTGGCAGGGACCGCCCATTGATGCTGTATTCACAAGAGCATAATGAGACACAGTTTCAGGTGCTCACAATACCATGACAAAAATGCTGTTGGTGACCAATTGAGGGCTTGGCTCATTAATAAAAAAGAACAGCTTTTTCACAGGAGTAGAATGCTTGCAGAATGCGAGGGGACAATGTTGTGCAACAGGGAAGCCCTTTTGCGGTATCACATCATCGTTATCATGCCACATTTGCCACATCTGATAATCTCCACTGTTAGCATCCCAGCTTCATAAAATTACTTTTTGGACTACAGTTCCAGAATCCCCAAGTCAGCAGAGGTAATAGCCATGCTGGATGGAGTATTTCAGAAGTTGCATTTTCCACACTCTGGTAAGCAATATATTAGTGATCATATTGATTCAAAGACTTGAAAGGCACTGCCTAGTATTTGCTTAACTCAGATGGCAATATACCCCGAAGCCTTTCTTCTGAGAACACATTCAGAATTTTGTGTCATATTTTTGCAAACTCGAATGCAACAAGCAACTGAGGAGTACATCAGACAAGGTTATGCAAACCATGCAAATTCCACAGGAAATAAAATTGTGAAATAACATTTGACAAAGTTCATAGTCCATTATTATTGTTTGATTTAGTTTAAAATATTTATATTCCATCTTTGCGCCTAACAAAAACAGACAGGCAAGGTGGCTGAAAATAAGTGGAAAAAATAGCACAGACCAGCTAAGATTCTTTAGGAACTGACTTATTTTTTAAAAATATTTTCATTGAGTTACAAGGTACCTTTATACCACACATATGTATAACTGGATATTTTATGCCTTCTTTGTTGCGAAATGTAACATTTTTCCCTTTATTTAAAAGAAACATATTTGGGGAGAAAGCTTAACATAGATATCTATGCAATCATAATAAATACACACAATAACTAATTTCCCCAAAGCTAGTTTCTCCTACTTCCTACCAAGTTTAACTCGGATTTAACTTCCTACCAAGTTTAACTCGAACATATTATATATGTTCTTGTAGCTTTTACTCTCAGTGTATTCTTTCACAAAGATTACTTTCTAGTAGTTTGCCATGTTGCTTCATTTCTTACTTACTTGACTCATACATTTAAATCACGTATGTTTTGCCATCTCTTTTTCCAGTGCTATTTTATGAGTTCCCACCAGACTTGTTTCAGTGATTGGTCCTTTAAGATTGCAGTTAGTTTGTCTAGGTTGGATCATCAACTAATGAAGAAATTTCCTTCTCCTCCTATTTTTGCACAAATAGCACTCTTGCTTCTGTAATCATGTACAGCAGTGTTTTCCAGTGTTTCTCCACAATTTTGTTATCTACTTTGTCCATCACGTTTAATAGGTACAGTTCTGGGCACATTGTGAATTTTACTCCTGTTATTTCCATTATTTGATTATGAATTTTATTCAAGTATTTTTTTCACCATTGCATATCTTCACCACATATGGAAGAAGTTGCCGTTCAATTCATCGCACTTCCAACACTTGGTTTCCCTGTTTTATACATTTTATCTAATTTTGTTGGCATCAAATACCAACAGTGAAACATTTTTAAATAGTTTTCTTTCAGGTTTTGGCAAAGTGTGAATTTGTTTTAGAAATTCACTTATGATGGAAAATTTCCATTCCTGAAGTCTCAGGACCAAGTCAAGAGATGGTCAGTTGTGCTGGAGACTTAGGTCCTTTTTCTCCTTCAGGGCCCACCAGTGGACTGCAGGAATAGATCTTGATTGACCTGGAAGTGACATGATTCTTTCCTGTGGAATTCTGGGGCTTGAAGTTTGGTGAAACACTAGAGGAGCTCTCTGGCTGAGAACTTTAAATGCCCCTCCCTAGAATTCTAAATGCCCCAGAATTCCATAGGATGGAACCATGGTAATTAAAGTGGAATAATGGCACTATGATTCTGTAGTGTGAATGGGTCCTATGTCAGACAGTCATTGAGAAACATAAGCTGTTGTGTGCAGAGACATAAAATGTAAGATGTTGTACAGCTTTATCTGCTGAAAACTTGGGTTCAAATTTTTTCCTGCAGTGTTATATCTTATATTTATACTGAGCTGGGGAGGAGCATGAAGGCTCTGTGCTGAAAGACAGGCATTTCATTGTTTCTTACCCAGTAGAAAGAAAATCATTCCCCAAAAGAGATAACTGTATATAGGAAGCACAGATAAGGAAAGTAGATTGAAACACATGGTTTCCTGTCTTTTCCATAGGAGATATTCCCTGGAGAGAAATTCTTCATCTCTACATCCCCTCTGTTTACGTAAGTAACAATGTGGAAGACAAACCCCAGATTATTTCCATTGATTTCCAGAGGAATTACCAAAAGCATCTACAAGACAGCTAACAATCATAAAATCCAAAATACACTCAGAGGCAACAATGAAAGCAAGGCTAGCAGAATAATCAACTAATAACTAATAGACTATTAGTTAATTTCTTGCAGTACAACCATAAATTAAAGTTGTAGCAAAAAGTGGAGGTGAAGAAGGAACAGCACCCAGGGAAGGAAATGCTTTAAATTAAGAAAACTCAGCTTTTTCAAAATTGAACTGTTCTTAGAATCCCAAAGCCTTTGGTATCATTCTTGAGAGCAGAGCCTCTTTAGGATAAAATTGCCCACCCCATCACTGCTTTTCAAACCATAAGGGGACTCGGGTGAGGCCCTCAAGGCTGATATTTAAGTATGAATTGGTTCATGAAGATAAGACAGCAGTGTCAACAAAGAACGCTTGAATTATTGTAAATGTAATGCTGCATCCTAGAATACTGTTCATATTTTCCACTTCTATATCAGTTCATTTGGCCATAGTTGTATTGTTACTTTACAGATGCAGGCAAGGGCAGTAAAGGAGAAAATGATCCAATAGATAGCTTTTAGGTTATCAATATAAATGGAACTTAATTAATCATTTTATTCAAATAAGTACACCAATGAAACTGCAGATATTAAAATGAGAAAGTGACTAATTCATGAGATTATTTGATGACCTAAATATGTCATTACATGAACACCAGGAGATCGCTAAAGGGCTTGTTTTTCACATGACGTTGTCCCGGTGTCGTTATGCTTCCATGCTGGTCCCGTTTCACCCTCACTGCTTTTTATTCATGGCTTAAGCCATGAATAGATTGCCCATTCCTTTTGTATGATGGAATGATGGGCAAGTGACAAGGTGCACCGTTATGCTTGGACAATGCCTGCGTGAGTGGGAGGTCTGTTACAGAACACTTCCAGGTGCAATCGGGACATCTAGGTAAGTGGCACCATTTTTTGTACCCTCCCCAGGTTACTTGGTGTTTTTTTAAGTGTGTTTTTGTGCTTGCTGTCATTTTTAAACTTGTATTTCACTTTTTATTTTTAAATTTCCTGCGTGCTCGCCCTCTTGCGAGAACAGCCCAGGATTTGAAACCAGGAAGTGAATGCAAGTCTGGAGAGCTGCATTCACTCCTGGGCTGCCAAGGGGGAGGGAGCATGGCATGATTAAGGTAAGTGTAAAACCATTTGTTATGGGGGTGGGGTCAGGACAGGGGCAGGAAAGGAAATAGCAAGATGGGGACACTATTTTTCTCCCCATCTGAAAATCTCCAGAGACTTCCTGTATATAAGAACATTTTGCTGCTTTCTTAGCTGCTTTATATATCTCAATCAAGATTTTTGTATTTGTTTAATTATGTGATTTTAGTTTAGATGGATTTTAATTTGATACTTCAGTAGTTTAATATTTGTTATGGGGGAGGGTGGGGGTGGGTGGTGCTTAGGGATTTTAGTCAGTATTGTTGTATTTTAATTGTTGCAAGCCGCCCCGATTGTTTTTAACAGAGGTGCGGGTAAAAATAATTTTTAAATTATTATTATTATTATTATTATTATTATTATTTATAAGATTCATGAAGATAACTTTGAATTGTTAAGTCAATGGTAGAAACATATCTTTGATAAAAAAAATAAAAATAAAACTTTGTCCACATTTCCCATGAGATTATTTTCTTATCCTCAAACAGTTTATAAATTCATCTGCAATTTCTCAACCTTTTCAAAACCAACACTGATGCTGTTCAAGTCCAGGTTGAAGGGAAGAAATTTGTTTTGGCCTGGCACATATATAAAAGCTTTAGAATAGTATGTATTCCTCCTCATCACATGTTTCCTAACACTTGAATAGGGGTGATATTTTTTCCAGGTGTGGCAAACAGCATTGCATATGGTGTCTTAAAGGTAAGTACATCATAGATCTAATTTTTTAACAGTATTTAAAAACATCTATGGGGTAGCACTGGAAGAACATGTATATGTCACCGTTCAGGTAACTTGTAGCTGGTAACCTACATATTCACTGCGTCACAGTACTTGGTACATAATCAGTTTTCCTACCAGGGAGTGACTTCTTTAGTTACACCAATTTCTTCTAAATGGAGGCAGTAAATCGCTTTTGCTAAGCATCACTCGAAACTCTCCTACACAGGGCACTGCATTCCTCCATTAAAGACTTTGGCAGGCATAGCTCTCAGTCCATCAGAGCTGCCCCTCTCAATAAGAAGGCAGGCTATGTCACGCATAGGCCTCAGTGGCACCGAGTAAATTTTTTTCCCGTGCTGCTCAGATCTTATCACACCTGCACAAAGTTCCATAACCCTTTAAAAGCACAAGGTGAAGTCCTGCCTGTGTCGGAGCAAGTGGTAAGAAGCCCACAGACTTCAAAGGGGTCAGAGGCATTTCAGGCAATCTTTTCCAGATCTGGGTTTGTGCCAGAGAACTCAAATACGAAATCTTATTCAAAAGAACAAACCAAAAAAAGGCGGGGGAACATGAGCCTTCATGAATTAAGACTGTTGATTTCATGAGCAAAATGATGGTTTGCTTTCTGGGGGGGAAAGAAGATGATAGAGAGTAAAGCTAAAATTGAGAGTCAGTATGGCATGGCTGTTTGAGTGCTGGAGTAGGATTAGGGAGATAATATCCACTTGACCCTGAAGCTTACTGGGAATGTATCTACACTACAGAGTTACAGCCATTGGATACCACTTCAAATGCCTTGGTTCCAATTCCAAATGGAATTGTAGTTCTATTTTCCTGAACAACAACTTTATTTATATCCTGATTGGGACACAAGGTGGCTTACAAATTAAAATGATTGCAATATAGTTAAAACTATACAAAACAGTCAACATTAAAATAGAATTAAACTATTGAGTATTAAAACAATTCAGAAACATACACTTAAAGGGATAAAAGCAGTTTAAAACAAGATCATACCCTCTTAAAAGGCCTTTCCTCAAAAACCTTCAATTCTAAAAGTCTCTCAGAATTGTTTTTTTTTTTTAAGTACAGTAATTCCATGCAGATGAACAGCAAGCAGGGACCTGCCGTTCTAGCCTTCCTAGAGAGGGAGTTCCAGAGTCTAGGGGCAGTTACTTAGAGCATACTTGCAAAAGTGGTGGGATTGAAAGAAGGACCTTTCCTGACGATCTCAGGGCCCAAACAGGCTCATATGGGGAGCCTGGACTTAAAACATATAGGGCTTTATAGGTCATGGCCAGCACTTTGAACTGTGGCCAGACACAAACTAATTGCTAGTGGAACTGTTGGAGAAGGGGAGTTGTATGGTTCCTGTAACCAGTCCCAGTTAACACTCTAGCTGCAGGTCTTCATGCCAACTGAAATTTTTAACAACTCTTCAAAGGCAGACCAACATAGAGCGCATTACTGTAATCCAAATGGGAACTACAGTAATGGAGATAGCTCACAGACAATTATAAGTATCTAACCAAATTACAAATCCCAGGATTCTGCAGGACACAGCCATGACAGTCAAAGTGGGACTGAACTTTTATAATGATGTAGCATAGATTCCACAGGGATAAGAATGGATAGATGCACTGCATTGGTCTCTTTGGAAAAAGGGTAGGGTATAAGTGTAAGAAATAAATAATCCTTTTAAAATTCTATACAGTCATACCTGAAAATAAGACTCACTGAATTCAAAGGGGCTTCTCTTGAGTAAACATGTATAGGACCACAACATCAGTGAAACATAGGCTACTGCCACACTGCAGAAATGATCCAGTTTGACACTGTTTTAACTACCATAGCTCAATGCTGTGTAATTCTGGGATTTCTAGTTTTGTGAGATATTTAGCCTTGTCTGTCAGTGAGCTCTGATGTCACAACAAACTACATATCCCAGGATTCCATAGACTGGAGCATTATTTCTGAAGTGTGGCAGTAGCCATAGTGTCTAGTGAGGAACAGGAACACAGAATCAGACAGGAACAAAAAAAGTGTTCACAATCTGTCCCACAATCTCCATTCCTGTCCCTGTCCCGTCCCTGACCCATCACAATCACCCTCCCCACCACACATACCTCCTCTCCCAGCATTCCAGCAGCCCAGGAGTAAACAGAGCTCTAAATGGTGCTCCCTTCACTTCCTGGATTGAAATCCCACAGATTCTTGCGAGAAGATGTGAGCGCAGGAAATTCCAAAGTAAAAACACACACAAAAATGTGACATCAAGCACCTAAACACACTAAAAACATTAAAAATAACCCAGAGAGGGTACAAAAAAGAGTGTCACTTACCTAGATGTCCTGATCTCACCCGGAAGTGTTCTGGCAGGGACCTCCCATTGACGCTGGGATCTCGCCAGCATAATGGGGCACCTTGTTGCACACAGGAACCTCCATGACAGGAATGGAATGGGGGATCTATTCCATCAATAAAAAGTAGTGCCAGTGGAATAACAGCAGGACAGGTGCATAATGAGGGGGGAACAACGTTGTCTGATAAGAGAGCCCTTTTGCAATCTCCTGGCATTTGTATAACACCACTTTTAATGCATCTGATAGTCTTCTAAGAAATTAAACTGATCTAGAATGCTTCTGATTTCATCTTTCTCCTCTGACAAAACATCCAGATGTTCTGGATTGCAACTCCCACAGTCTGTTACTACTGGCCATACTGGGTGGGGCTAATGGGAGTTGTAAGCCAAAGCATGTGGCCTGAAGAATTGTACGTTTTAATTAAGAAGCTGCTTCTAAAAGCTGTACTTCATTATTGTTAGCTTCCTAGAGTACCATTTTTTGGTGGCAGGATATAAACTTAGCGAAATTAATAATGTAATAATTAATTAATTACACTACATTTATAAATTATATGGATAAATCTGTCTATACAAATCAGGTTAAAAATTGTAGGAGATGTACATGTATCAGGCACTTAATATAAAAGACATGAGCCAAAGCTGACAGACTCCAGTAAAGTCCCCTAGGAATGAATTGTTGCCAAGATTTTTCTGGCTCTGAACCATGGAGTTGCTCATCTATTTAAGCAAAGGAAAGATGTCTTCTAAACACAGTTTCTGTTTTCAATTGTATTGTGTAGCTTGAATCATTCTTTCATTCTCCCAAATGCTGGTAACTGTTTGTACAGTTTGTTTACAGGTGACCATAAATAATCACCAGGACTAGCACTTTAAAGAAGAGGGAAATGTCAAATGGCCTGATTAGAGATCATGAGAGAATTCGCTTATCAAACTGAGAATGTTAAATGCCTGTCTTGTGCTGAATGTTTATGAAAAATGAAATGTAGCCCTCCCCCCGCAAAAAAAAAATATTTGGGCGGGGGTGGGCAAGGAGAACTTGGACACTTGCCACAACACCCATTATAGTGTAGTCTGAGGCTTTGACCTCTAATGTTATACTGATTGTATTTTTGACACATTTAGTCAATTAAAATGGCTGAAGTGTAATTTGTTTTTCTTAAGTTTAATACAGCATGTCAATAGAAGTTAGCCCAAATTTATAGTAGGAACACTAAAACTGCCATCTGCACTTAAACAAATGAACCGCAATTTATCATGGATGAAATAAAAATGAACATCATGCGCGCTGGAGTTTCTGCTTCGTATACGCAGGTTGCCAAATATAGCAAAGCCTGTTACAGCTGACACTTCCAATGGAAAAGACATTTCAGTCCGTGTTAAATATTGGCGTAAAAAACCTGGACACTCTCCAATCCTAAGAAGTGTTAACGTTGGCACTTCCACTGTGTACTTTTACTGTAAATTGTTGCAGCGTTTATTTGACATGGAATACCCGGTGGATTGATGACTGCCGAGAGGAAGACTTTTATTGTGCCATGTTACCTTTTTCAGTCATACATGCTAAGCCTTTATGTCTTCAGAGTTTAAACAAGTCTCCACCTGTACTCAATCGGTGAAAGTTATTTTTCATGCAACTATAGTTTGCCTTTTTTATAAACCCATAAAAGCACACATTTTCCGTTTTATTAGCCAAAAACAATGGCTGATTTAACAATAAAACTTTTAAAAGCTGGATTTTTTTTTTACAGAGATCTCAGCTTGGCTTGGCTTTTTTTTTTTTTTAGGTCTTGTTGAAATACTTCAAAAACAAGTCCACTCCACCTCATGTCTTTTTGTATATCAGCAAAAGTAGATTCTGATTTTGCATACCCTTTTTATTCAAAACATCTCATGGTGAGTATACTGTTAATGCTGCTCAACTATTAAGGTTTTAAGAGCAGGAAAAACAAAGGGGTGTAAAATTTTGTCAGTAAAAACCTTCCTCAGTTCCTTCTGATGAAAGAACAAATTCTAAAACAAAAAGGGCAAGGGGGAGGAGATTGAATAGTTCTATTACTTTTTATTTTAAAAAACACAATTCTATAATACACACACACACTGCAATTGGCAGAATGAATATGCTTTATCTGGTCTGCATGTCTACTTGGAAGTAGGTCCCACTTATTACTGGGCAACTGTGTATATGATTCCAGCCTGAAACCTCCTGGGGGAATACCATCTCACCTTTGAGCAAAACAAAAGTATAGAGGGAATGCCAACCTGAGACAGTTTGCTGCCTGAGGCAAAGCAGCAACTTTTGCTCCCCACTCTCCATTTCAAAGTCAAGATAACTAGTGTTCTAGAGAAGGTTAAGAGATGGTATCATAGCCATGTTTAAATATTTGAAAGGATGCCATATTGAAGTTGGAGCAAGCTTGGTTTCTGCCGCTCCAGAAACTAGGACATGGAGCAATGGACTCAAACTACAGGAAAGGAGATCCCACCTAAACATTAGGAAGAATTTCTTGAAGGTAAGAGCTATTCGACAGTGGAATGTGCTGCCTCAGAGTGTGGTAGAGTCACCTTTTTTGGTGGTTTTTAAACAGTGGCTGGATGGCCATCTGTTGGGAATGCTTTGCTTGTGTATTCCTGCATGGCAGGGGGTTGGACTGAATAGCCCTTGTGGTCTCTTCCAACTCTAGGATCCTATGATTTAAACTCATTTTGCACCTGCAGCATAAAAAGCTCACATTTTATGGCAATAAAAACACAATAAGAAGAAATCAAATAACTAGAAAATTGCTGTCTTTTTTGTAACAACCAAAATCTGTTGCTGATGCAGTTGCCTCACTCTGCCTAAAGATAGGACAAGCCTTGTAAAGAAGGAGGGGTGGTTTTGCTATTAAACATCAGCAGATCATAGAGGCTGCAATCCCGCATACACTTACCCAGCAGGGCTTTCTTCTGTGTAGACAGGTAAAAGAGCAGGATTTTGAGCTATGACATAATTATACACAAAGGAAGCTGGAAAGAGGAAAGCATGCAGGAAGGTCTTAGGAAGCTGATAAAGACAGAGCATTTGTTTATATGTGACATTTTAATGGAGCTTGGAGCCAGAAGCAATGCAAGAATTCTATCAAGCTGGGCATGTGTGCTAAATAAGAAGGAGAGTTTGATTCTTCACATAGAATTAAACTCAATAAATACTTCAGAAAAGTTAGCTTCAAGGGTCTATTTTTAGATACCTCAAGCCAAGGTTTCCTTCATCCTCCCAGAAATATAAGATTACTTAAAATTGCATGGTGCCTCTTTTTCCCCTCCTCCTTTCAACCTGGTGATAGTGTCAGCCTTGAACTTTAAGAAAGTTAACATTAGGTCCTGTATTTAATTCATATTCATCTCATTTATTTGAGAGGATAATGGCCAGAGGGATAGATGACTATTCCATATTTGAGAGCTGTGCCACTTTCCCTTCCCGGTTGTGCTATCATCTTTAATGGTAACAGTAACTCACTTCTGTCAGGAAGACAATCTTTCTTTGTTATTCATAGATCATTAGAAAAGTCTGGCTGCTACATTAATGCCTGCTAAAGCTAAACGTGGTATTCCTTTTTATGACTCTCTGTCAAACCTGTCTCTGATAGCTGGTTTCCAGATCCATTCTGTCTACTTTAAACAATCCCTCTTTTTATTAGTCACATCTCATTAGCACAGGCTCATTTTTGGACTTTTATCATATTCTTTTTTCAGTGCTCACTGATCAGCACCTTGCTGAGGGTCTATGGAGAGAGATTCGCCAAGAACAGTGTTTTCTTTTGAGACATAGGAGCAACTTTCATGAGAAATGTGGAGAACATACATACATACACACACACACACACACACACACACACATCAAGAGAGGTAATGAAGGAATAATAAACCCACCCCACATTATTTTAAATTAGCCTTCTCCAATTTCCCCCTGTATGGGTTGGACTACAGTTGTCAAAATTCCCAACCAATGGTTACCCTGGTTGGGGATGAAGGGGATTGTAATCTGAGGTATCCAGAAGCCAGGTAGGGGAAAGACTGTTTTAAAGGCTTTTTCATACAGGAAAATAAAAATAATTTTAGAGCATGTTGCGCTATTATTTATCTTCTTGCAAAAGGGGAAGCAGAGGAGATGTTTTTGCTATGCCATTATCCATTGGTGGTTTTACATTTCCATTAATGTTGACATTCCCAACTGAAGTCACTTTAAATTTTGTGTGTTTGAATGTCCGCACCTTGCAGAAATGTAACCCTAAAGCATCACACTCCCCTGAGAATTATCTACCCATAATTCATTGTGCATAATACATATGTTTCTTCAACAATACAATTGAGTTATCTCAGTGGAAAAAAACCTAATGGGGTGATGTCCTGTTTTAATTGAATTGAAGTGCACATCATGATTTCTATAAAAATGTATTTCAAGCTCTTTCAACATTTGAAAGGTGCTATTGTATTACAGTATTATTATTATTAATAATAATATTATTATTAGGGCATGTTTCTAGGATGGAGGACCATCGCCTCCCAAAAATACTACTCTACGGTGAACTCGCCACGGGTCAGCGTAAGAGGGGCGCTCCAAAAAAGCGATACAAAGACTCCCTGAAACAACATCTCAGGCTCGGCCAAATTGATCACCAACAATGGTCTGCCTTGGCCTCACATCGGGAGGCATGGAGACGCACTATCCACAATGCTGCAGCCTTATTTGAGAACTCACGACGAACAAGTCTTGAAGAGAAACGACAACGCAGAAAGAATCACAACCCAAAAACATCACCCAAGGAGACCTTCTGCTGTGCTTTTTGCAACCAGACTTGTTTATCTCGGATTGGCCTTTTTAGTCATCAGTGCGCTTGCAGAAAGCGCGGGATGAGTCCTTCCTGAATCTTCGTTTGCGAAGAAAAGCCAGAGAGAGAGAGATTATTATTATTATTATTATTATTATTACAGCAACCACTTCTGCTCTTCCTTTAAGACTCACACATAAGAGCAAACATATTATTATACACTTAGATCAAGTGTGCACCATTTGAAAATATAAAAGAGGAAGTGAGTAAACAACACTAAAATAATACCGTGCTCTCACTATAAAGTTAGGCTTTGGAAGGTAACTATAGTCTAACATCTCTTTGTAGATGGCAAACCCGGAAAAGCAATAAAACTTGTCACCATGCCACATAAGTAGAGGGTACATAAATATATTCTACAGAGTTTTGTGCTGAGCACTTTCTTGCACTGTACCAAGAAACAAGAGAATGATGACAGCCAGTCTCATCTCTTGCAGAGATCAACACTTGCTACATTAAACATATAGCATGCAATTGAGTCTCCTTTTCTTTTTTGCTTCCAAGCACACAGTGCTGAGCCAGCATGATTTAGTGGTTTAAGTTTTGGACTAGGACTCTAGGAGACCAGGGTTTGTATCATGCTCAGCTATAAACTAGGTGATGTTAGGCAAGTCACATTCTCTCAGCCTTAGAGGAAGGCAGCAGCAAACTTTCTCTGAATAAATCTTGCCAGGAAAGCCCAAGGATAGGATCACCATAACTCAGTCGACTTGAAGGCATGTAACAAAGCACTCAGTGATCTGGATCAGCACCACTGGGCATGAGTACAGGGAATGAAATCCCAAAGCTTACAGGCAATGAGTTACAAATAATGTAGTCACCTGTAATAAGTCCTTTTATTGGTAAATGTGAGTGAGCTACCTTCCAAGAGTAATACGGTTAGTAGGAAGTAATGTTACTTTATTACTGTAATGAATAATTTCTTCTAGTTATTTATTTTATCAGAGGCATTTTCAGAAGCTTGTTGACAGATATTTCCCCTACTTTTTGCCATTCTGATGAATTGTAATGATTTTTTTTTTTACATAATGCAATAGTTAGAAGCAAAGTTCATCCAACGAGCAACGGATTAAGTAGACTTGTCAGCACTGGCCACTTAATCTGAGGCCAGATTAGCCCTGGATGGACTACTACTATATAGTAGCCGTGGATGGACTACTATGGTGTCTGCACATACAAGTGCAAGAGTGTGTTATCATTCACATGGGCCAGCCGGGCCAACACCACATCGGCCCTGCTGGCCCATTGTCCTCAGTGCCACCATCACTGCTACCGCTGACTCACCCAGCAGCTCTGTCTGAGAGCCTGGCATCTCTGGTCACTGCTGGTGAGGTAAGCAGGGGGGCCCTGTGTGATCAACAAGGAAGGGAGAGCAACCCCATCCTTGTCAAGCACCTGGTGCAGAACCCTCTACTTATGTGGCATGGTGCCAATGTGCTGGGTGGGTGGCCATGCAGACAGTTGGGTTACTCTGGGTCCAGCCCAAACCAGCTGTCCACACACCAACAGAACCCAAAGCCACTCTGGAGGTTCTGGCAAACACTGGACTTTCCCCCGAATTTGTGTAGTGCAGGGCAAAGTCAGGTTAAGTGCCAGAAAGTCTGAATCTTCCCCTGGAAGTAGCTACATGTCATCTGAAGTGCTGGCACTGGATTTTGCATGAGTACAGCATTCTTGGCTTGTGAAGACAAGGCCTTAGTCTACAAAAGCTTATGCTACCAACTTCTTTCTCTCACTAAGTCTTAACGGTACTACAAGATCTCCTTGCATACTGATCCAGACTAACATCGTTATTCTTCTAACTTCATAACAAGAAACAACAAATTACTTTTCAGTCACTGTAAAGAATAATGAGAATGAGCTGTTTTTGAAAAGAAACCTTCCAAAGTGTTAAAACTTCCCCCAATCCCCTCCTTGATGGGCAAAGCGGCTTTAAAATGGGGGAAGTATATTGGCACCAAGGATCCCCCTCCTCTTTTTAGTACCTGCGTGGGAAGGTGAACTTAAAACAGGGCACCATGGAGGGGAAGATTTAAACCTCCCCAACTTGTGAACAATTGTCCCAATCTGGATCAGAGCCCCTAATGCATTCTTAGAAGTAAAACTGAGACTCAGCTGTACTCTATGGCTATTTATTAGTCCCAGCTAGAGTAGATCCATTCAGTCATTGTTGAATGATGGGTCAGCACATAGATAAATCCCATGGATCTACTCTACTCTAATAAGGACTAACAACAGGATTTAGGTCTATACGTTTAACACATTGTGTGCATTTTAGCCTTTCTCTTCCAACTAGGAATGCTTCCAGACAGTGCTACAAGCCCAAAGACATTGTAGAGTTATTCTGTCCTTTCTTGTTGGTTTTAAATTTTTTTTAAAAATTGGTGGTAGGAGACAGGATGCCAGAAAGGATAGGAAAACACAGGACCATTACAAATGGAAGATTATGACACCCACCCATCCACCCACCCCCCAGCCATTCCTGATAGGTGGGGCCAGACAATTGTCTCATTTGGAAACTCCGTGATAGAGGGAACCCTCTCAGAATCAAACAACTGCAAAAACATTATATACATCTTGGACACTTTCATATTACACAATTATAGCACTATGAGTCTATTTTAACTGCCATGGGTGCTTCCTATGGAATCCAGGGGTTTGTAGTTCAATGAGGCACTAGAGCTCTCTAAATACCCCTCCCTAAAGTCCTAGGACTACATAGGAAACTTTCCTAAATTGTGAATGATCCTAACAGTTCCATATCCATACCTTTAAAATCCTTTCACCTTCTCCATCTTCCTATTGATATTCAGGTGTTAATTGATATGATGTAATGATGAGCAAGCACTGAGACTGTGTCCATGGGAAATTAATTATTTTAGTTACCTTGATCATTTGATTATTTTAATCACACATCACCTAAGCACTTCTGAATGATGGGGTATGATAAACATGCCTGTCAGTAGCAGAGAAAAAAGTACATTTTACCAGTGCCTGTAGGAAAGAAAATACAGTAACTTGCTTTTTTTAAAAAAAAAAAAATCTTGCTAATACCTGTTATTTTTACTTTAGCTTTTACTCTCTGAGCCTGGAGCCATTGAAGGCATTGAAGTCAGGATCATTATTTATTCATCGGAAATAAAATTTTCTGTAGCAACTGCCCTACCCAGTCACTGTTCTTTAGGCTTCCCTTAGTTTCTGGCCAATTGCAACACTTTCAAAGAGAATAAAAGAAAAAGAAAAAACTTAAGAGGAAAAGTTGGTTTTGTTTTGTTTTTTTTAATTCACCTCTCTGATGAGCTTCTACTGATGCTCTGGATTAAAGGCTTATCCATTGATGCATCTAATAAATAAATCCAGCTCTGTTTTAAATCTAGGTGCCTAAAGCTCTCCCGCATTTTTTTTATAGCTCTTCTGTTTTAGTCGTCATTTGTAAAGCTGTAATATATAAGAAACACAACAATAGCATTTAAACTAATAATAAACAATGATTGCATACTAAGGTTGTTGAAGGGAGAGATTCCCAGCTGTAAGATCTTATAGAGATTTTTCTTGTTCTCTTTTCTTTTCTTTTCTTCTTTCTTTCATTCTTTTTTAGCTGTCTGAGTTTGTCATCCACTGGAGAGCGTATTGTTACCTCCCACTTTGGGCAGGAATGTCTTGGCTTCATTTTGGTATATATCTATTAGGTGCAGAGTGATGAGTCTATCTGACTGTTGATTCACACAGGCTTTTCCTGGGATAACATGTGACTGAGATCCCTCTGTGACCAAAAGGATATTTTCCATCAGCAGGAACAGATGTTACATATTCAGCAGGTCTACATAAAGTGTACGATTTTTGCAAAAATTGGCCTCACAGTCATCTCATGACTGCTAAAGCAGTATGTGAGCATTTTTCAGGACTTTGAAATAGTTTTAGGTGTAATAATTAATACAGCTGTACTTTTTGTTTGGCGTAAAGTAGATGCATTGCATGGAGATTAACCTAAACTAAGCTAAACCTATAGGTGGAAGGTAAAATGTCTATCTGTCAGGTCCAGACCAGCGCAGTTTTGCTTTCTGAACTGGAAAACAAGATGGCGCCCCCTCTCATTCCACATCCAAAAGCTGTCTGGATTAGCCGTTGAATTTTTCTTCAACACTGGTGATCAGATAGTATTTTCTACCAAACTTGCAGGCAGTAGGCTAGTTTAGGGGATTACAGCACAAATATGTGATAAATCTCTCCAACAATACCTTGCTCCTAACTCCTGAAATTGCTGCTTGAAGCGACTGCCTCACTATGGCTAATGATAGTGCCATCCCAGATAGCTAAGAATGTCCTATTTTCAAATTATTTCTGGAACTCTGTATGCAGTTATTATCCTCCAGGCAAAGATTTATCCTGATGGTTGAAATTTTTCATTTTATTTCCTCCTGATATTGCAGGGATAGGCAACCTTGGAAGAGGTAAGGGCTAATAATTGCTCTGACAGTCTGCACCATGGAAACTGGCCACCACACAGCTGAAGACAAAACCAGAATTGATCAGGACCTTCTGTTTTTAGCTGATTTGTGTGGTGAGATTACAAGTTCTGGACCAATCCTATAGGTTTTTAAGAATGGTGATCTGCAGTTTGGGGAAATTTTCCTTCTGCTATATTTAGAGTAAAAGTGTTAGGAGGGGATTTTGGAGGCCCAGCAGATTCTGAAAAATGCCTGGGGTGCATATATTGCCCACATGCTACAATTTTGCCAACCCCTGCAGTATTTGCCTTTGGAGCCTGTCTAAAGCATAGTTCTTCAGCTATCGTTTCCATCTATGTCTCTACCACAACCTACCTCCACCCCATCCTGCCAAGAGCACATCTTTCCTCATAATCCTTGACCCCGTGTGAAGATTTCCTATAACAAAATTAATCTTTCACTTTTTGCAACAACAACAAAAAAAGCCATACCATTTCTCCACATTCTGTGGCTAGAGCCTGGCCCCTGTGATCGCTGTGAAGTGTATTTGCTGTTTGAACAAGAAATCACAGAGGTGATATTGCAGAAGGTAAGCTGTTTTTTCATGAGATGAAAACTGGCTAGTGGGTGGTGGTAGATAAATGCGTGCATGCAGTGGTAAATTAAAGATTCTGTCATAACGAATAAAGACACCAGTGGCTTCAGAGAAACAAACTAAGGCTTCTATTGTAGGAACTCCATTCGAAGGACTTTATCACACGCACTAAATACGGCATCATAACAATGCTACATAAACACAAAAGGGCATGCATATCAGACTATGTCGCCCTTTTGCATTTATGTACTGGCCAAAACCCGTAGTTTTTTTATTGATGGCTGAAGCCATCAATTTATCCCCTGTGGTGTTTTAATGCCAGCATTGCTGGTGTGTGAAATCTCATACCATTGTACTCACGTGAATGCAGCATGAATGGCTGGTCCTGCACGAACAGTTCTGGATGAAATCACAAAAACCAGGTAAGTGGTGCACTTTTTATGGCCCTCCCTGGGGTATGTGCTTTTAAAAAAAAACTTTCTATGTGTTGTTTTTGTTTGTTTGTTTTTAATTTCCTGCATGGGCATGTTCTTGTGAGAATCTTCAGCATTTTGAATGAAGAAGTGAATGGAGCTCCATTCACTTCCTCTTTTATTGCCAGGAAGCCTTTGGATGGAAGGCAAGGCAAGTGCAGCATGGGGAGTTCTTTTGCTGGCATAAAAGCGGCAAAGTTATACCAGCAAAAGAACAGGCTTTTTGTGGGTGGTGTGATAAAGTTCTAAGATAGGAAAGTTACTTAGGGTGCTATCCTAAACTAGCTACATCTCAAAGGAGGGTTGAGAGAGTTTTAGATAGGAAAAGAGGTGCCAACTTCCCTAAGAGTATCAGTTTACATCACAGAGTGAGAAGGCTGGGTAGACAAGCAGGGAGGACTGTGGGTCACTCAAACTATCAATCCAAATGCTACTGCCCACTCTGAGGCACTACTGAACATTGTTGCACTTCTGACAGGTGGTTCCCATCTGGCCCACAGAATATGATAGCTGACAACCTCTGTACCAGTTGGATATGATAAAACTCTGCAAAAATACCTATGATGCCGTACCAGACTATGACATCATACAACCAATCACACAATTGTTGTGATGGTGTCACTTCAAGTTGTTTCTGACTTCTGGCAACCCTAAGGTGAACCTATTGTGGAGTTTACATGGCAAGATTTCTTCAGATAAGGTTTGCCATTCAAACCTTGGTCTCCTGGAGTTCTAGTCCAACACTCAAACCATTACACCAACTGACTCTCTCAGTGGATAGTACAGCCATGCATTCTCCTATTACAAAATAGCTGTTCCAACTACTCACTCAGCATTATGGACTGTACTTACATAATGCCTAGGTATTGCTCTAGGGTAGTGCAACAACATCATTGAGCTTGTACAACCCTGAATAGGATGACACCATTGCACAACAACCAAGAAAATCTAACCAATTGTGTAACAGTAACTATGCCAGATTCCTGAAAACCATATTCTTAAAACTCCTGCTCTTGCATGTCTAACATTTTTCAGTGAACACATTGTTTGAGTCCATGAACACTTTGGCAGAAATAGTGGAACACAATGACTATACAGCGATTATTTCAATGACTTTGTGTATAATCATTGAGAATATACTCCAGGTTTTTTGAATCTTTGCAAGCCTTCTTAAACAGTGAAAGTTAGAGATATATTGTACATACACGTATGGCTGATGTTAATTCATACTGTAACCTCATTGGGATATAAAATGTGTTGACTCTATGGGCCAATCTTGGCTTCATTTTAACCCTAAAACAATAGATGTGAACAGATGTGGACTAACAGAGGAAATTTGTCCTCTTGGGCCTAATATCAAACCTCAAAAACCAATGACGATATCTATAGTGAGGATCTATCCACAAAAACTATTGGCTTTTTTTTTCCTTTTCTTTTTTAAGCTTCCTGCCTAATCCTTAAATCTAATGATTTTTCATCTCAAAATTCCAAATAAATGCAGAGTTTTGGCTTCAACATAAAGACAGTTTTTTATACTACCCACCCCACCCCACTCTCACATCCAGCCTGATTAACAGTTCTGTAGAACGAAATGCTTATTCACAATTTTGTGACATTTGGGTGGGTCCAAAGTAAAGCACTGCCCTGCTGTGGCTTTGAGCAGTTTTCTTACAGCTCAAATGGTTGTTGTGGTGTGCCTCTGAGTCATTTCCAACTCATGACAACCCTGAGAACCTGTCACAGAGTTTTCCTGGCAAGGTTTGTTCAAAGGGTGTTTACCTTTGCCTTCCTCTAACACTGAGAGACTGTGACTTGGCCAGGGTCACCCAGTGGATTGCCTTGGCTGAGTGGGGATTTGAAACCTGGTCTCCAGAGTCATAGCGCAATGCTCACACCACTACACCATGCTGGCTCTTGATATAAATGATACAATACACTGAAGGATGCAAAAAAAATTTAGCTAGGAAAACAGATTTTACCATCAAGATTTGTCTTAGTAGCTTCTCAGGATGCCAGGATCTAATCTTAGAATTCAAGAAGCGATAATAAACCTGCAGCAGTAGCTTTGCCCCCTTGATGTTCATTTTAGTACAAATGCATGTTAGAAAATACTGCATTTGCTGGCCCATGCTAGCCTCAACGTATTCAACTATATCTCTTGCACTGAATTTATACAAGTATACCTTGACGTACGTAAGCACTTGTACCACTAGCTGAACACTCCATTTTCTAAAATACCAGAATACAGTACTGCTTACAAAAGATCACACACATTCAGGAGTAGAGGCATAAACCAGCCCTCCCAATATGGGGGCTATAGCTCTCATTCCTCTCAGCCAACATGGCCAAAAGCTAGCTGGGGTGATGGTAGCTGTAGCCCAATACATCTAGAGAGAACTAGGCCAGGGATTGCTGATATAATATCTATACAAGCAATGCCCTTGAATGGATAGAGGTAACCCCTCATTTCAAGCATTTATTTGCACTTAAACAAACAAAAAGCTAGGATACTGTAGTATTTATTTATTTTTATGTTATTGTTTTATTCATTTATTTATACCCCACTCTTCAGCCACAAGGCTATCAGAGTGGCTTACAAATTGTTTTAAGCAATAGCAATTTACACATCTATACTGCATTAAGCAGTTTCCAATGTGTCTTAGCTAATTGCCCCCACAAGCTGGGTACTCATTTTACCGACCTACGAAAATATTGGACTAGAACAGGTTGATCAGGGTTCAAATCCCTATTCAGCCAGGGAAATCTACTGGTTAACCAAGGGCTTGTCCACGCTGGCCAGAATACTCCATCTTCTGGCCCAGATCCACCTCCCATTGCTGCGACAAAACGGGCAGAAGTCTGCATGGACTTGCTGGCCTTTACCAGCAGGCACCTCTGCTGCTGTCGTATGTCACATTCTCTGAAGCTGGCAAGGAGGCTCTCAGCATGAAAGCAAGGCTGGTCACATGCAGGGAGCCTTGATCACATGCTAGGGGCCTCCTTCCCAGCTTTAGAGTGATACCAGTGGCGGCAGCTGGCAATACAGGCTGGTGTGCAGGTACAGACTCCTGCATTCCTGTACTGGGCCTACCCGGGCTTTCCCACATGATACAGGTTATCCTGGGAGTTATTTTGAAACATTTTAAAAGGATTTATCCTGGCTCCCCCCCCCCAGCTTCTCCTCAGAAGTTGTCAAGACTATCCAGAGGTGAATGGGGGCAAGAACCCTGCTTCATTTGGACTGCAGGGCTCCAAGATGGGGGAAAGCCAGTGTAAATTGTCTGACTAGACAATCATCATCATCATCATCTATTTATTTATTTATTTATATCCCACCTTTCCCCCCAATATAAGGAATCAAGGTGGTTAAAAATGAATTTAAAACAATATGAATTAAGCCCCAAATCATTTTCCCTCAGCCTTAGAGGAAGGGAAAATGAAACTTCTTCTGAATAAATTTTGCCAAGAAAATCTTATTATATATAGGGTCACCATATATTGTAGTCAACTTGAAGGCACATAACAAAGGAAAGGGTGAATGCCTCTAAACAAAAGCAGAATGTCTTTCAATCACATCTATCAACCCAGTATCTCTCTTTTTAGAAAGAAGCCACCAGAAGAAGAAAATATTCTCATAAGTTAGACAATATGCACATTTCTTAGAGGGCAATAAAAACTGCACAGATGCAAGAAAGAAAGAAAGCTCTCTAAAGTCCACCCTAATTATACTTTTAGTTTGATAATTCATCAAAATATTTGTTTATATCTGTCTAATATCAGGACCAAAGTGTGTTGTTTATTGACATAATGAAAGCTAAGTCGAATGTAGAGCAGCCCACAGGAATTTATTAGAATTCTGGAAACGTTCACTCTAATTCAACCTTTCGGTTATGTGTGTATTAAGAGATCCTCCCAAGAGTAAAAATGAATGCCTCTGATGTAATACCCTCTTCCCAATGTTAGAAAGTCTGTCATCTTTCTCAATATATTCACTTCATTAAATAGTTTACAACTTGCAAGGGGATCACAAAGTTCGGGTAACTAAATGACTGTCCTGACAGATTCAGACAATAAAACGACCAGATTGCAGTCTGAATGCTTTCTCAGAGACTGTTGCTGCAGCACATACTAAATACAAATATTGAAACACCTGTGTGATGTTCATAATACTTTTAGCAGATGTTAATCCCCTCTGCATGTAACCAGTGGATTTAGATCACATCAGTGCACCTTACCCCCTTCAGCTCTTCCTGGAAAACGACCAGCTATCTGAATGCATTCCAACCAGAATATGGTTTGCTGGCTGTCTCTACAGCTTGCTGCTTCATTAGGAAACCTAAAGGGATTGTCCTTCAATTTACAAATACTTCTATATGCAGGTAGGACACTTCACTACTTAGACTTTTGCTTCATAGCACAAGTCACCCAAAAGCATTGAATTTTGGAGCATTTGGTCTCCCTTTATACAATATATGAACAAACATAAAGAAGAAAGGGAGCCACTAAATAATTTTGGATGTGAAGGTTGGGGTAACACTATAGGTATCCTTTGTTCATGTAAGCAGGCAACAATTTTGGTTCTTTGGACTTTATCAGACTAGCATCTAAAAATGCTGCAATTCCACGAATGAAGATAGCAAGAACATTGTGGTATTATAACACTTATTATCACACATAGCTGTAACCATGTGAAAGAAATGCCACAGAATTATCACATGATGACCACTAGCACTTTAAGAAAGGGAATTTACTTCCTGGATATAGCATGGGCAAGATGTTCTCACGAGAAGATGCAAGCATGCTTACAACTAAAAAAAAACCCACCCAAATTAACAAAGTTAATGAACACACAAGCACTGAAACAGACCTAAATATGAGCAAATTAGATGGGACAGTTCATTAGAAGAGTGTCTTGTGCTTTATTTTTGTGTTCTGACCCAGAGGTTTGCTCACTGAGGACCACCCATTCACATTGTAATCTCACGATAAAAATGGGACATGTTTTTGCATGCCCTCAATACCACCAAAAAAAGCAATATTGGCAATCTATTGATGGCTTATACCATCAATTAAAAGGAACACTATTTGCAGCTGGGGCACAGGGTAAGCACAAGATTATGACAATGTTATACAATGACTGCAGCCGTTCGCACTACCCAGATGCCGTAATCCCACGATTTTTGCCACGTCTGATAAAGTCCTTTCTCTTGCTTACCTGCAGATTTTATCAGAATAGATTATCCTTTTTGAAGATGCCCTCCAGCATATATAAGTAGTTCTGCAAAGGGGAAAAAGGGGTGCTGAGGGGAGGGGAGGGAAGGTGAGTTAAACTTTAACTCCAGTGAGTTAAACTTTGTTTGTTCTACAGGGCAGAAGCTCTTTGATCTAATGGAACTAATATGTGAGATTTGTTGATAAAGTCACTTGGGTTTTTAGTCATATCAATTATATTATACAGTTGTCCCTTCATATTAGCTGTGGATACCAAAATCCATGAATACTCAAGTCCCATTATATGCAATGGCATAGCAAAATCGTGTCCCTTATATAAGATGGCAAAAAAAAGGTTTGCTTTTTGGATTATTATTTTTTAAAGAATATTTTCAAGCTGTGAATACTTAAATCCGTGGATGTTATTTTTTGTAATAAATATATTTTATTTTAAAAAGTCACAGAAAAGGGGTATTCATTCCTGCTTTGTGGATTATCCATAAAGTAGGTGTGTATGTGCACACACGTGCATGTGTCTGCATGCACAGATAAATCAGATGTGGGCAAGCTCCAGAATTCCAGGAAGCATTTTTGGTCCCCACATAAAACAAAACAGGGAGTAGTCAAGATAAAACAAAACAGGGAGTAGTCAAGATTTGTAAAAGCCTGTGGAGGTGAAACAAGATGCAAGGACCTTTGCATCTTGTTTTAAGGGGAAATCGTGGCTCTGGGAAGCATCTAGGAATGAAATACTAGTATTTTTACTATTTTTTCCCAGCAGAGAAGCTTCTAGGAGAGCCAAAGGAGACCAGAACAACAAAAATACCATGGGGTACCATGGAGATACCAACCTCAGTACACACACAAACATATATCAGTTGATTACATAGCAATATCAAATGGCAGCTACCTTGTGCACATGAGACAATCACAGAGAAACACCACTATTAGAATATTGACTAAACATGACATGGAGCCAAAGCTGACCCAACACATTTTCTGACCTGAAGACAAGCATGAAGATATTTGGGTTTGTTCTGCCTTTCTGGAGACCTAGGAGATTATCAGACAGACCCCTTGGGTCCATTTCTGTCCCACTACCCTTCCACCCACCCCTCTCCCATTCCTGCCACAGAATAAAGGAAAAACTTTCACACACTTACCTGTATTCTGCGACAGGAACAGGCTCCCAATCCCTTCGCTGCCCGGTTGTAAATGCAGCCATCACAAGGCTGCTTTTACAACTGGGAACTGAAATCCTGGCCATTCTCATGAGAGAACAGCCAGGAGGGAAATTTAAAAAGACCCCCCCAGCTGTCAAAAACAAAAGCAAGCCCAAAAAACACAGATAAAAAAGAGAAAAACTACCCAGGGAGAGAATAATATTTTTTTTACTGACCTTTTTACTGACATTTCTGTCCCGATCACACCCGGAAGTGTCTGACAAGGACCTCCCAGTGACATCACATCAAGTTGTCATCCCAGGACAGAACAGGGCTCCTGTTCACTCGCCCATCGTTCTGTTATAATAACGGAAGGGGCCTCTTATTTATGGATTTTTCCATGAATAAGAGGAAACGGGGGAGGAACAGGAGCAGAACAGGAGCATCCCAGGACAGGGACGACGTCATCTAAAAGGTAAGCCTTTTAGCGATCTCCTGTCATCCCTGTCCTGGGATATTGTACACGTCTGATAGGCTTTGCCCATTAGCTGCCAATTTAGTGGATCCCAATTCTCTTCCACTGTGGGAAAGGAAAAAATGTGATGCTTCCAGTCCTTGAAAGGCTTACACACAAAAAAAGACTACATTGTTTTCTTTCTCCTTCCCCCTACATATATCCCCTATTATTTCTCTGTTTATTTTATTGTCTTATCAACGTTTTATACTTTTAGAAAAGCATGTGTATATATGCACACATGCACACTCACACAGGTGCATTTTCACACTGCTTACTATAGCATTATGATTCCACTTTGATTGCCATGACAATGTTGAATGAAGTTCTGGGGTTTGCAGTTTGATGAGGCACTAGAACTCTCTGGCTGAGAATTCTAAAGCTCCTCCCCCTAAACTATAAACCCCAAGATTCCATAGAATGGAACTACAGCAGTTAAAATGGAAACATAACACTATAATTACATAGCATGAAAGGGCCCACAGACCGTTTTCCAATGATTCACATGTTCAGCTGTAATCATCAAGTTGTGTACAGTACACACCTGTGCAGACTGATCCCAAATATCAAAGTAGTTGGGATATGGGAGGCACATCTCTTTATCCATTACTGCCCTACCCTATCATAGGACAGAAGATTCTATCTTCTGCACAATTAGCTGCTCAACCCTACACAAGTCTCCTCAGAAATAAGTACCAAGGAGTTTATTGCTAGGAAAGTGGGTATAAGATTGCAGTTTGGCTTTCCCCTGTCCGCATCCTACCTCAGTGCACCCAGTTGGTTTCAGCTAATTTCTTTCAGCCCAGTTCCAGGAATAGAAGTGAGGTAGGTGACAATAAACATGCTTAAAGAAACAGAACATAACGGTGTGGGGGGGGGGGTACTTCCTTCACCCACATAGTCCATTTTGTGTAATAGTTAGGCTCACACTGATATGACTGTAGGTTCCATTTAAAAATATGTACTGGTTAATTAGCTATATTATTATTATTATTATTATTATCCTAGTTAAAACATCTAAATGCATCCCCACATGTACCCTCTCCCCATTTTATATCTGGACATGAGTAAAATACATATGGAGCTTGGAAATTACTTTTTGGACTACAGTTCCCAGAATCCCCCTGACTGCGTGGCTGCTTTTCCAAGTTCTGAATATCTGTTACATTAACATGCCATGAAAGCCCTTCAGCATTAAACATTTCTCAAATAACATCTGAGATAAAGATGAAGCTAAAATAAGCATGCAATGTCAGCTTCAATTTACACACACACACACACAAAACCCTCTTGCATCTGCTCTAAAATATTTATTGCTGCTACTACCCATCTCTTTAACCCTAGTTCAAAGAGATGGGGATCTCATGATCTGCAGGTTTTACCTAAGGGAGGGGCAACATTTGGATGCCAATGGTTCCCCACTCTTGCTATACATACTTATGTGAGAGTAACTGCTGAAGTACCATGTCCATTTCTGGATATTACAATTTATGAAAGGCAAAAGCAAGCTGGATTGTGTCCAAAGGAAAAATGACTAAGATGCTAAAGGGTTTGGAAACCATGCCCTATGAGGAGCAGATGGGGGAGATAGGTACATTTAGCCTGGAGAAGATTAACAGGTGATATAATAGCCATCTTTAAATATGTGAAGGGATAACATGTAGAAGATGAAGATGGCTTGTTTTCTGCTGTTTCAGAGGATTGGACCCAAACCAATGGATTCAAATTATTAGAAAGCCTTTTCCAACTGAATATTAAGAACATATTGACAGTAAGAGTTGTTTAACAGTGGAATAAACTACTTTGGAAGGTGCTAAACTCTCTTTTGTTGGAGAGGTGGCTTTTTTAACATTTAAACAGATTGAATGGCCACCTAGAATCATAAAATCATAGAGTTGGAAGAAACCTTATCTAGTCCAACCTCCTACCATGCAAGAACACACAACTGAAGCACTCTTGAGAGGTGGCCACCCAACCTCTAGTTTAAGACCTCCAAAGAAGGAGAGTCCACCATCCTCTGCGACAATCTATTCCAATACTGAACAGCTCTTACAGTCAAGAAATTCTTCCTAATGTTTAGGTGTATTATCTTTTCTTGTAATTTGAATCAATTGGTTTGTTTTCTGGACTCTGGAACAGTAGATACGCTTGTTCCATCTTCTACATCCAATACTTTCAGATATTTAAAAGTGGCTATCATATAATCTCATGGGCCCCATCTATACAAGGGGGAAAATACCTCGTACTATTGGCATCTTGCAGCAGCAGCGATCAGACCAAATGGTTTTTCTGGCCTCAGAAGCCCCCATAAGCCTTGCATTAGTGATGGCGGCTGTGAGTGATTTACTTGCATTAATTCTTCACTGCTGCCATGTTGTTGTTATTTTAATCATCCCAAGGTGCGTTGGTGTGATAGAATGATTCTCCAATAATAATAATAATAATAATAATAATATTTATTTATACCCCGCCCCTCTGTTAAAATAATCGGGCGGCTTACAAAAATTAAAATACAATACATATAAAAATCCCTAAACACCCCCCACCCCCACCCTCCCCCATAAAAAATATTAAACACATATAAATTAAAAGCAACTGTCGAAAATCACCTTTAAAAACAATAAATTCAATAAATAGCCAGCGGACTAAAAGAGGCCAGGATCCCCTGAGGCCGGGGTCTAATTAGGAAAGGCCTGCCGAAAGAGAACCGTCTTTAGTGTTTTTTTAAAGCTACTCAGGAAAATATTGATCCTTTTTTTGAGCGATTGCTAAGGCAAAAATCCTTATTGAGCGATTGCGAAGGCAAAAATCCAACATGGTGGCAGTGGGTGCTTGCCCTCCTAACAAGGCCCACCCCCGCTTTCACCTAGTGAATCAGCTTTGAGCTTCCCTTTGCATTTTTTATTGTTCAATAGTCCAAAAAAGCAAAAATGCGCACCAGCCTCACTGTTTGTGAAAAAGTATGGGGAAATCAGTGAAGGCCTTTACCTCATTGTTTTTGCCATTTTGGGCCCCCTTCCTTCTGAAGAGTGTGGATTGGCACTGTACCCTGTTTAGACTGGTAGGATTCCCAGCAAATTCCATGAGTGGTATTTTCATCATTTAGACGGGTCCTCAGTCTTCTCTTCTCCAAGCTAAATACACTCAACTACCGAAGTCATTTCTCACAGAGCTTAGTATCAAGCCCTCTGATTATTTTGGCCACACTCCCCTGGGCATATTCAGGGGTAGCTTTAGTTGTAGATTGCTACACTAGCAGGAGGTAGACTTAGAGTCCATTGCAACTCTATGATTCTATGGGTCAGCATCCTGGGAATCCAAAGGGCCTGACCTCTGAGTAGACAAATCATGTACAGCATTGCACTGCAACTCAGTCTAAACTGTTTCCATTTAACAGTGTGGCTCACATTATTGTCAAAGGAGAAGTGATTCTCTCCCTCTCCTCATCCCCACAATCACACATGCCCATGACAGATACAGCAGACATTTACAATATCTATAGTTTCACACAGAGCCACGATGATGTTACTTTCATAATTTGCATTTTACAAGTAAACTCAGAGGGTGCAGAATGGATGTTGCCTCCCCTTTCAGGCTATATTATTATGGCCCGTACATGTGATGCCTTCCTTGCCTTTAATCTACAAGTAAGCAATCAATGCCAGACATTCCATGTTATGGGTTCCCTCCCTGAGCAGTACTGTTGCCAAAAAAGATAGTGGCAGAGCTTTTGGACTCATTGGAGAGAAAGTCCCATGTTAGATCAGGCATCATTAAAAATGATTAAGTAAGAATAGCAGCAGATGGTGCCTGGGACCATCCCAATCTTGCAGTTAAGGAGGAAGGAATACTGAAGTACTCAAGATGCTCTGTCTTGCATATAAAGCTACTATTTACTTCTTGCACACTTGTGCCTTTTCATACCTTCCTACAGATCCCTACAGTCACACTCACCTAGACCATTAAAAAAGTGTTAATGAATTACAGCTCCCAGAGCACATAGCTCACTTGGGTGGTGGGAGGTCTAGGGGTTGTCATCTAAAAAAGAATTTTCCAAAGTTGTGCCATGACACATATCACACTCAGTGCACTGGCACACTGATGACCTGCTAAAAACCCCAAAATTTAGCCACCCTTCTGATACCAGAAGAACAGATGTTCATTCAATCCAAATGATACAAAGATCAAACAACAGGAACAGGTACTTCAGTCATGGAATTTATCTCCCCCTCTACCATTTCATCATTTGTGAAAAATTAGCAGCAGTTTCTATGTCTATGGATTCATGCTCAGTTAGTCCAAGACATTTGGTTATGTGAAACAGAGGTGCAAATGGCAAACACTGCATTCAAGTCAAGATGCAGAGCACTCAGAGCTAACCAAGTTTTTCTGGAATATGAGTGAAGATGTCTCACAAGCATCACTCCCTATACAGTGTGTGGTTGTATGCATGCCCATCAAGTCACCCATCAATTTATGGTGAACCCATGAATTTCATAGGGTCTCTTAAGCAAGGAATACTCAGAAGTGGTTTTGCCAGCTCTGAAATATAGCTTACAGCACCTGGTATTCATGGAAGTTTCCAACCAGGGTTGACCCTGCTTTGACATCCATGGATTTCCCCCACCCACAGCTTGAAAATATCCCATTCTCCAAAAAAAAAAAAAAAAAAGCAAGCCTTACTTTGGCCATTTTATATACAGGACACCATTTTACTATTCCATTGTATATACTGGGACTTGAGCATCCAAGGATTTTCATATCCATGGGGGGTCCTGAAAACAAACCCCAGCAGATACCAAGGGCCCACTTTGACACATCTAACTTTGTGGACTTTTGTCTCCTACAGTGGGAAACCTTTGTCCCTCCAGATGTTTTGGACTGAATTTCCCATAATCCCTTGTCATTAGCCTTGCTGGCTGAGGATTCTGGGAGCCAAAGTCAGAAACATCTGAATAGCAAAAATTCCATATATTTGATTTAGCATAGAAGGATGAGATTGAGTGAACCTTTGCTTGTGTATGTTCTCTCTCTCTCTTTTCTCCAACATGATTATGAGGAATTTGGGAACTTCCACTTTCATTTTTACTAAATACATCTTAGAATAATATCTGAGCCTTAGCAAACTTTTGGTTATTCATGTAATATCTTGTTAAACTTAACTACAACTTGCTTTAAACCTTAGTTTTTAAAGCTGGCTTGTATTAATAAACCATAACTGTGTCTAAAGTTTAAGGATATGAATGCAATGCAATGCTAAACCATGGTTGATCAAAAATAGAAGTAGAAGCTACCAACAGCCTCTTCATTGCCACACTGGCAGAGAGGGGGAGGGAACATATAAATATGAAGCTCATATCCCCTTGACTGCATGCATTACATGCAAACAAAATCCTCTGGGTTGGAGGATGACAGCCTAAAAATTAGTGCAAGAAACAAGATGACTTTTCAACTAAATATGGATTGTGAAGCTCATTTTTCCACCTCAAGCTGTGCAAATCTGTTTACTATATGACAGTAGCATGAACCAGCTTGATGATTTGCTATTCTTTGGTGTAGCTGGTTCTTTTAAACTGATTGGAACTATTTGTTCATTTAATTTTTGTCTGTCTTGAACTCTTTTTACATATTGACCCACAACATGTAATGATGGTAGCCAGCTTGGATGCCTTTAAAGGGGAATTAGGTAAATTCATGGAGACCTGGGCTATCAATGGCTATTGGTCATGAAGATGTCTATAGCCCAGTCTACCATCAGATTAATACCAGATTCTATGAAACATGAGCAGCCTTTTCCAATTCTTAGACCGTATGATTCTATGATTTCTATAAAGGTGCTTCTGCATTCATGTTCTGCTTGTGGGTTTACCATAGGCATCTACTGATGTCTGTGGGATCAGAATGCCCAATTAGATAGGCTTTTGGTCTGATTTCAGCATGGCTCTTCTTATGTTCAGAGTAAATCAGTCAAGACAGGTTGCTTTAATCATTAACACTGAGTTGTGTTTTGAAATGTCATCTGCTCCTAATCATCTACACTTTGAAGCCATCCATTTCTCCTCTACCTTGGGTGTTGCATTTTTGTTTTTTCCAGTCTTCTCCTCTTCCTGAGCAAACCCAAATTGCAAATGTGTCACTAAACAACTATATTATTATTATTATTATTATTATTACCACCCATCTGGCAAAATCAATTTACATTTTATCTTAAACAATGTCTTTGTTTCCACAATTATTAAAATCTACCTTTTCTATCCTTTCCCCTTCCTTATTTCTCATCAGACTCATGATTTCCTACTCAATTTTTCTTCTTTTCCTATTTCTTATATATTCCATACATATTCTTCTACATCTTTCTATAAACTTTCATACTAATTATCTATACAGAAATACAGTTATGCTTATATACTGTACTGTTATATTTATCTTTATTTTTAATATTAGAAATAAAATCTATTCTGGAAATAAGTATATACCGTAATTTCTTTTCCAAACAACTATTTTTTGCAAGACTCTCCAATAAAATTCTAGAACAGGTGAAATTTTGAGCAAAAGCAATGAAAAGATGAACTGGGAGAATAAGAAGGCATAAAAATAGGTCCTGCTTCAGGCCATTGGTTAAATGTTTTGTCACCTACAAATACTATGCTTCTAGTGCCTCTGCATTTTAAACTTCTCCCCCCACTGAGAATAAAATGGGAGTTAAATCACATGAAGGTTTGTTAAATTGAAATAATTGTATGAAAATCACCAACAAGCCTTGCCATAGCTGGTGTTAATTATTTTCTTCCTTTGCCCTACATGGTCCATACTTTGAAATCAGAATGCTGGAACATTTGGATCTTTGGCTGGAGAGTTCTTATGTTTTTTCTTCTTCCTTTTTTACACATTTTTCATTTCATATTGGGATCTGAGCATTCCCTAGATTCGCAAAACAACATTTCATGGCAACACCAACCTTTGCTGTACAGTCTTAATACAACCCCATGGCCATGCATTAGTGGATACATAGAAAAAAAGTGTTGTAGTTTGGACATATTATGAGACAATGCAAGTCACTGGGGAAAAGTAGAAGGCAGTAGGAAAGGAAGGAGACTGTGCTACAGGTAGGTTGATTCAATCAAGGAAGCCACTTCCCTGAGTTTGTTAGACCTGAGCAGGACAGTTGATAACTACAGTTTTTTGAGGTCTCTCATTCATAGGATCACATAAATCAAAGTTGATTTGATGGAGAAGAGGAGGAGGAGGAGGAAGATGAGGAAGAGGAAGAGGGGGAAGAACAATAGGAGGAAGAGGGGAAAGCAATATCCAAAAGAAATTGGTTTTCAAGATGTAGTATCATTAACCTGTGGTGGGGAACAGAGCTAGCACAACAGAACCTTCCTTCCCTCCTCTCTGTAGTCATCAGAGCTGACCAAAAACTGGCTTCAAGGATTTTCCAGCTCTTCAGAACAAGTTTTGGAGGGCTGCTGTAGGAAGAGCAGATTGCTGTTCCCTAACTTCCACTGGTTTCTGGTTTTTCAGTAGAAGCCCAACCTTGGATCCTGTCCATTATTTTGTGCTTTTAAAATTATTCTGTAGTGTGGGATAGGCATTGTATTAATGGCATATATATATATATATATATATATATATACACACACACATACGTGCGCACACATACATACACACTCTTGCCTGTTATTTTAAAACCCATTTTAATGTGCACTAAAACCAGACATGGTGGTACTCCCTGCCCATTGGACAGATATGAAAGGCTTGGCCAAGGAGATTTATTACAGAAATGTGTTTCAATTCTTGTTGATGAGAAATTTGACATTTGATTTTGTTTTAAGCGCACATACACCAATGATCTGGAAGTAGAAATTTCTTTTTCCAATATTCCATCATGCAACCTTCCTGAGCTTCCTTAGTTCCATACTGAGCATATTAAGGGATTAAGTGTTCTCCTTATAACTTGCTTGAGCATAATTTATTAAATGGCATATGCCCAAACAATGGGTGCTGCCATCCCCAATCATTGCAAATGTCTGCAGACTTTCCATTGATTTTGCTATGGTATAATCTACATTTTAATTCATGTTGTGTTTTTCAGTTCTTTGTTACAAGACATTTTTAATGGGGGGCATGCTTTCATAATGTTTGCACAGGTGCTTTTCAACACATTTCATGCAGCATCTCAATAATTACAAAAAAAAATCTATACATTTATTTATTTAGTTCACTTCTTAGCTGCATTTCAAAACTGCAGTCTTCCCAAAGCAGTTTACAATATAAAGCATACAGTTCAGAGGTGTGGCTATGGGAAGAACAGCAAAAGGAGGCCATGATCCACCAAATAAGTATCCTGTCCCTTCAAATCAAATTTTCCTTCAGTCCCCAAATTTTCAGCATTGCAGAGAGCTAGATACTAAAAGCTGTTCACTACTAGACTCTTCTACTTGCTGTGTTCACATTCCCTTAGTAACTTCGGCTGTAGCCACACTGCAGAATTAAAGCAGTTTGACACCACTTTAACTGCCATAGCTCCATCCTATGGAATCCTGGGATTTGTATTTTGTTGTGGCACCAGAGCCCTCTGACAGAGAAAACTAAATATTTCAGAAAACTATAAATCCCAGCATTCCATAGCACTGAGCCATGGCAGAAGCTCAACTTAAGTTTTAAGTTACTGCAGTGCTATCCATTTGGAAACTGAAAGAAATTTTCATCTAAGGGGGGATAATTCCTATTAGGAGAAGGCAACGCCTTCATGTAAATGACTAATAAAATGGTTTTGAGAGCAAATCAAGTCTGAACTCTCCCTAGAAACTAAAATGACCAAACTGAGGTCATTTATCATATTTTGGCCATATCATGAGACAGTAACTCATTAGCAAAGATGGTAATGCTCAGCAAAGTGGAAGGCATTAGGAAAAGAGGAAGACCTCATTAAAGGTGGATGTGGTCAATCAAGGAAGCCACAGCCCTGAGTTTGCAGGTCCTGGCCAGGGCTGTTGATGGAAGGGTGTCTAGGAGGTCTGTCATTCATAGGATCACCATCTGTCTTGAGGGCAATTAACAACAACAATGCCCTCATCTCCCCCCCCCACCGCCATCACCACCATATAGTTACACTCCCTGATGCAATTCCATATCAGTCTAAGAAGTCCATAAACTCAACAATTGCTTTCAAACATACTTTGGGGGGGGGGATTAAAATAAGCCAGATCCAAAATATAAATAATCGACAAAATAACCAGTATATATGTTTTTGCATGTCTCCCTGTGTGTATGAACTTTCAGCTAAGAGACAAGAAGAAATACATTTTTCAAAGTCCTCTTTAAAAAAAATGACAGATGGAGACATTGTGTTGCATCTCTAGCCATGCAAAGTATCATTTGATAATATATATATTTATATATTAATTTAACCAACTAATTCTGGATCTCTGGTTGTCCCCATTTCCATATGAGCTTCTACTCTTCTGTCCTCTAAAGCAGCATTTCCCAACATCTCTTCCAGATGTTTGGACTACAGTCTCAGACCATTCACCAGGCTGATGGGACCTGATGAAAGGGGTAGTTTAAAAAAAAATTGTAAGGCCCTAGGCACAGGGAGGCTGCTTGAAAGTCAGAATCTTGAACTTAGAATTCAGATAAACCCTTTGGTGGGAAGATATCACTTTCCCCCACTTTTTCTCTCCAGGGACTCCAAGCTGTGCTTCATTGCATCTAAGGAAGCAGTCCTAAGAACTTTAATCAAAAGCTCATAGATGAATTTCCTAGGAAGCCAAAGGGTGTTCTTCTACTAAGCTACTTATGTGATGTGGTCAGAAAAGATGGCTACATAATAAAGATCATAAGAATGGCACAATTCACAATTGCCACCTAAGCAGCAATTGAAAGTGAAGTGGTGTGGTTGATTGGAAATAAGGGCTGGAATCCTGTGTCAGCTTATACTCAACTAAGTATTTAACTAACTAACTCTTCCTGGTTCAACCTCCACATAAACTGTTTTGTATTCTCTATCAATACTTAATCATAATTTTGACCCTATTGCCATGACTCTAACTCACCCACAACCTAGGACTTTATCAGATGCAGCAAAAACTGTGTCACAAGGATGTGACTATAACACAAAAGGCTGAAATTATCAGACAACATTGTCATTCAGCCATTCCCACTGCATCACGTGGGTATGAATGAGGCATAACTTTTTATGGACAACTTAACCCATCAATAAAAAAAGGGATGCCTCATCTGTACCAGCACTACACAGCAGGAATGGCTGGACAACAAGAATGTCTGATAATTTCAGCCTTTGTGTTATTGTTGCATCCTAAATGACACATTTTTTTAATTGGTATTTACCTCATCTGATGAAGTCCCTACTTTACTGGGCATAAGCTGCATGGGGAGAAGGAGGATCATTCTGTTGATGATCAGAGCACGGCTGAATGATGTTGCCATTAGGGTTTTTGGGGGGGGGGTCAGTTCAGGAGAAGTATAAGTTGATACAGGATTCCATCCACTATGTATTATTCTATTCCATATTATTTTATCTATTCAAGGGATAAGACAGGAAAATCTTTGATCATTTCATTTACATAAAATAAATTTGTTTGCAAATTATTCAGATAGATTTGTTGGCTGTCCACTGGGCTTGGCAAGCAAACATTTTTCATTTCCAAGTCATGTTGCTGCCTGAGACAAAGAGCAAGATGCCACTTCCTCCCCTTCAAAAAAAATCCATGTACCAACGCTATCTAGACTGTCACTTTTGATCTCACCTCAAAATATGATGGTGATGGGGCAGCATCCTCCATTGCATTTGAGGACAATAGATTAGTTTAGGAGTATAGAGAACACAGAATTTTGTCCTCCAACAACTCATGGTCACTCTCTGTCGATCTGGCAATCTGTTACCTAAGGTACTCACTCTCCTTAATGGTAGGGCTGACCCTGATATAACCATGTACAAAGGCATGAAAATAACATGTTTTCAGTATTAACTCATTCTTCTCAAATTGTGCTTGCACTCAGAGGCAATCAGGGATACTCTTTTTTTGCCAAGTGCCTACTTGCCATACAGTTAGAAAATTTTGTGCCTAACATAGGTTATGTATATGCAAGGCTGCAGCAAATGTTTCCAATCATCTTTCAAACATATATGAAAAATTAACCACTCTTTGTATGCATGGCTTGCATAAATACATAAATTGAAGGACAGTATGAAGCCTACTGTCAAAGAAACCTTTTGACACATCATCTATTAAGTAAATGCTGCCGATAAATGCTTGAGATTAAGTTATGGTTTAAAAAGTGGGTCCCATGAGGTTTGTGGTTCATAGATTGTTTCTATACAGCTTCTGTCACTATTGATTTGCAATGCATGCCCAGACACCTGCACTCATTACCAATATGACTATTACTTTATTTGCTTTCACTGAGTATAAGAGCCAAATGCTACCAATCCATCCATGCCATGGAAAAAGGTATCATTTGCTTGTCATCACATACATTGTCAATAATTTTCCATATGAAAATCTAGCAACACAACACATTAGAAAATATGCTTTTCTTGGCTTTGCCCATGCTTGTGTTCCATGAGGTCCTTACCTTATTTCAGATGAAAGATTTTTGTCATTCATGAAAAAAAAATTAACTCACAAACTGACATGAGCACTCTGTTTCAAAACAGTTTTACTCTAGACCAGTTCTTCCATTTGCAGTTCACCAAGAAGAGGGACGGAAGGAGGGAGGGCTAGTGTCCATAATTATCTTTTTCTTAATAAATACATTTTAATTTATTTGCTAATTATTAGTACTACCTTGGTAACATACTAACCTATCATCTCCTCTTTCTCTTTCAAGTTCCATATCACAAGCTCTGTCCCCAGATCCCATTACTTACACACACACACACACACACGTATTTTACTTATTTGTTTTGTTATTTTATTACATTTCTATAGTGTCCAATAGCCAAAGCCCTCTGGGCAATTCAGAAATGGCACGTTTTCTTTTAAAAGAAAAAAAAAGAGCTTAATAAACCATAATGTAAAAACCTTTTAAAAATTAATGACAGGAGGATAAAGCCAAAATAGAACCAACAGCAGTTAGTTAAAAAGCACTAACAGGTTTGGGTTTTTTAATGGAAGGACTACAAAGCCAGGAGAAACACAAGACACACATCTTTTGCTATGTTTTCCAAATGTACAGTCTCATAGGATCCCACTGCACACTGTAAAAAGAAATACCATGCAGGCACCTAGTTCTCACATGGGAATTTAATTATTTCAGGCTAGCTCTCTGCACCTGATTTTTCTTTTATCTCCTGTATCGTAGGGGTTGTCTAGACAATGAAAAATACTCCTTGTGGAATGCGAGGGGAATACCTTTTGTCATGATGACTTCCCACAGGGATTTGCCATATTCTAAAGGGGGGGCAAAAACTCCATGTTCTCTGCAATAACAACCTTTGCTGTTTCTCGCAAATATTTTTTTTAAGTATGCAGAAATGCACATTCTTCCCTGTTTGGATAACCATTTCAAACTGGGGCACATTCTGGAAAATAAAATGTGATCAATCAGACGTGCGCAGGGGTGGACTTGCCAGCAATGAAGTTGTGAGAGCCTCCGTTGTTGATTTTCACAGAAGCAGTCTTGCGTGATTTTCAAGTTGTAAAGCAAAAAACTAAATTTTAAGCAGAAGATCGCTTTTCCATGTCTTGGATTTAACGAGATGGGGAAATGTGCAATGCCAGGAGTTTTGAGAGAATAATAATGCAAGTAATTCACTCGCGGCCACTATCTTTATTCACAGGCATGCTCCGTGTGAACTTCAAACATGGATAGCTTCCCATACCAGTGATCTTGAAAAAAATCATGAACACAAATGAAGGCTGCTGAGATGGTGAGTTAATGCACAATTATCTGCTATTTATTTTCCCATCTAGCTGACCTTCTGGATTTTCATCCATATTACTACATTTTCCCTCAAGTACTATGAGAATAAGCAGAGATATCATTATTTCAAATATTTAATGGCAACATCACATTTTTCTCACAACTAAAATAAGGTTAGGCTGAGAAAGGGCTGAGTGGTCCAAAATCACCTTGGTGGACTAGGTTGAATGGGAATTCAAATTTAAGACTCCTCAGACAAAATATAACACTTTTAGTTCAGACTTTACATGGCCCAATGATTTTTGGAACATATAGTAAAAATCAGGTTTAAACATGGCCTAAGAATGTTTGGTGCAAGAGATGAACTAGACAGCGGTCAAGAAAAAGCCAAACTATTGAGTACAATGCCTAGAATGTCACTCTGCAGGGCTGTGTTGTACATGCCCTGCTTCCTTCTCAGTGACTGCTAGTTTTCAGTTTCTCTTACTGCGCTGTTCAATCCAGCAGCAGCAAGAAGGTGCAGGAGACACACAGAGAGAGGCCTGGAGGACAGGGAGTCCAGAGTGATGGGTTGCCCAATAAGGTTTACAACCTTATTGACATTAACAATGAGTTGAATGTTTTGATTTTCAACCAACTATGATGACTCTGCATGTGCCTTCCAGTTGCCTGTTAATTTATGGCAGCTTCCTGAATATCATAGCAAGGAATACTCAGAGGTGGTTTGTCCCTTCCTCTGAAATATAGCCTATAGCACCTGGTATTTGTTGATATCAGCACCTGGTATCCACTCTAAACACATTTATAAGCGAGTGCACAAATCTGGAATTCATGTTATAATTCCATGTAAGCATTTACAAATGTAATATTCACTTCATTGGGACATCTAAATTAGCATGCTGAGTACTGTATGGAATGTCTAAATACATCCGTAGCCCATGGTCCAAGCAGTGCGGACACTTCATCTTGCAGTGATCCCTCCCTAATATTTCCCCCTTGGTTGGACTATCGACCATCAGTGGATAGATCCAAATAGCCCATAATAGCTGGAGCATTGAATCATCTATCCTTTACTGCCTTTGGAGCTTGAAAGACAGAAATCTTACATTCCAAGCAATATGTAATTGAGTCTATTGAAAGACAAATTACAGTCCTCAATGGCTTCAGTTTTACTTTGGATTAAGTGCCACTGAATGCACTGGGACCACTTTTGAATCATCACACATAAAATCAGCTAGGGCAAACATACATAATGTCTGCTATTAGCTTGAGGACATGGAACTGAAAGCAGGAACCAATGAGAATTATTTCCAAATAAATGTGCTTTGGACCAGAATGTATAAATCCATTATGGCAGTAAATTTCATACAGTCTATGGTGTGTCGTTCAAGAATAGGCCTCCCCGGGGTCCAGTTTGGTCATGTACTAAACACTTTGAGGATCATACTGCTATATAAAGAGTTGTCAGAACTGAAAAGAGCATGCATGTAAGAATATTAGAAATGTAGTAAAAATCAAATCGTAAACATGAAACATCTGCAGAGTGTGAGAAAGCTGGTCTGTTTATTGGGCGTACTAATTTACCCTTTAAAGGTCACATTAAGTCTTTACAGTCTAAGGTGGTAGTTTCTCAAAGTATTCTTAATCACATTGGTAACTGTGTGAGCACCATTTGATGAAAGCTATACAAATGCAGCATTGTGTTTTTGAGTTGCAACTATATATTTTCAGCGCAAACAGATTGCATTGATTTTAGTGGCTTCTATAAAGGGGAAAGCCTCTGAGAAATACATCTTTGGGCAAAACGCTACAGATGAGAATGTGTAGGCAAAGTTCTTTTTTTAAAAAAAAATCAGAGGAGGACTACATGGTTCAGTAGATTTACTATTTGCTATTCTTTCTATTCAGTCTTTTAACACTCCTCCACAGAGATTTTACAATAGCATGCATAGTTACATGAACAGGGAAGTAAAACTGTCCAAAAAAGATCATAAATATACCTCTTAACATTTGCTGGAATTGTGTGTTTAGCCAATAGCACCTTTTTCAGTCTTCCATGATTTAGAATGTTAAGTTTCATTTAAAAATGGATTAAAGCCATAATTCTGGGGACTGGATCATTGTGGCTTTGTTGGAGCATTTTAGTAAAGCTGGCTAGTAGAGTTTACTGTTCAGCTATATGTGTAGGGAAGAATCAGAACCAATTCATAACTCAACTGGCATGATTAAAGAATGACCCAGCCTCTACTGAATTCAGTGTGTGCATGTGCGTGTGTGCGTGTGTGCGTGTGTGTGTGTGTGAGTGAGTGAGTGTGCGTGCACACACATGCACACATACAGGTTGGTACTGGTAGTTGTTGGCATGAATGGAGAAGGTTGAATCACCCCCCACTTAAAGAATAGGGGTTCTCAACATTTGCAGCTATCAGTGGTGAGTATGAATGAGTGTGCTTCATGCATGATTGCTTCACCAAAAGAAACAATCTGCAACACAACCCTAAATTTATAATGTTATAGAAGAGTGATGAAGAAGTCTCTACTGAAAATAAAGACCTTTCATTTAGGGATGATTCTATCTTCCAGACACAAATTACAGAAGTCCCATTAAAGAGTTTTAATAGCTCATCTATGATTATTTCTATTTGAATTATATTGCAAGGACCTATTAAAAGTCCACTTTGTGGTACATTCTCTGCTAAATGAAAAGATGCTGAATTGAAATTTAGTTTTTTAGATACATACTACAGAATAGTTACTCTGAAGTAATGTATTGAGATGGATTGTACTACTGCAGACTGCAACATACTTCATGGACCCAAGAAAATGCAGGTGAAACTTTAGTACAATACTGCTAGGTTTGGTCTCTGAGGCTGAGTAACTAATGTGCCTTCCCCACTAGTCAGGTTGCATAGTACCCCAACTCTGGCAAGTTGTTTTGGCACTTGGGAGTAGAGAACTTCACACATACCTCCTCCCATCATAGTAAATGCATCTGGGGCCAAATCCACACTCCTTCCTATGGAATCCTGGGATTTGTAAGTCTTTAGACTTCTCTACTTAAGAGTGCTGGTGCCTCATTAAACTACAAACCCAGGATTCTCTAGGGAGGAGCCATGGCAAATAATTCCATTTCAAACTGGATTATTTGGATAGTGGTCTGGGAAATTCTGGAAGTTGTAGTCCAGATATGTAAATTGTCCAGGCTCTGGGTATTATGCACCTCCACTTAAGAAGCTGGTTTGTTGCTCTGCTTCAGGTAGCAAAATGTCTTGGGACAATCCTGGTTGGAGGAACTCTGTATAACAATGCGTGAGATGGTGCACAGAGCTGCAGAGGGAGGAAATGAGGAGCAGAACATGGGCATGTGCCTTCAATTCGCCTGTTGTCTTATGGCAATCCCATGAATTTCATAGGGTTTTCTCAGATAAAGAATACTCTAAGGTGGTTTTGCCAGTTCCTTCCTCTGAAATATAGCCTACAGCACCTGATATCCATTGGCAGTCTCCCACCCAAGTACTAACTGGGCCTGACCCTGCTTAGCTTCCAAGATGAGATGGAATCTGCTGCTTTTAGGATATTTAAGCACTACTACTAAAACCATACCTACTAAAGTCATATCTATGGTTATATCACAAAAATAATGGGGTGACTGGAAAATAGGTTCAGCTGGGAAAAAATCCTTTTCAAGTGGTCTGGTCCAGAGCAGAACTTAAACAGCAATTTATACTAATTTATGTGGATGCCAGGTAGCAGCCAGTACTCTGGGCATTTGCCAAATGGTCAAATTTACATATTTCAAAGACTTTAAAAAAAACTCTCTTCTTTGTGTTTGACCTCATTCCACGTACTGTTAGGCAGCAATATTCTTAATACAGACTGGGTACTTTGAGACTTGAAAAGAAAGTCTCTTTCAGTTTAATGTCATATAAAAATGTGTTGCCTCTCCATGCTCAATTACTCTCTCACACGGAGTGTTCTGAGTCCAGAGGGTAAAAAAAGAATATAGGAAGTCCTTTAACCATAGTTTAAAGCCCAGTAGGGATCTCTTGGCAAAGTACACAAGAGTTCCAGGCAACTTAAAATCTGTCAGCCAGTCAAATAAAGACAAAATTGTAGATTAAATTGTAAAGAAGGGAGGATGAAAAACTCAGTGGCCTCAGTTTCAGTAGCCATTCAGAAGCCACCAGATGGGTGTCATGACGATGGATATTATCAGACAGGAATGAAAAAAGCGTTCCTGTCCCACAATCTCCAATCCTGTCCTTGTCTCAGCACAATAACCCTCCCCATAAGACTTACCTTCTCTTGTGTCCAAAGGCAGCCCAGGCATGAATGGAGCTCTAACAGAGCTCTGTTCACTTCCGGGATCGAAATTGTGCCTATTCTCACAAGAATACATGAGCATGGGAAATTCAAAAAGAACAAGAACAAGAAAAAAGTTTACACAAATACATAAACACACTAAAAAAAAAAAAGTAATAAGTAATCCGGGGAGGGTCATAAAAAGAGGGTAGCCTTGTTTTCGTGATCCCACCCAGAGGTTTTCTGGCAGGACCAACCATTGACACTGTTTTCATGGCAGGACAATAGCACTAGGTTTTAGATGCTGGCAATGCCAGCACAGAAACAGAATGGGCGAGCTATTGATGGCTCTGCCCGTCAATTAAATAGAACACCATAGTAACACCAGCGGAATGCAAAAAGATGACATCATCTGATATTGGCATCATGTTGCGTTCCTCTGGTGTCGTTATGGTGCCACATTAGCCATGTCTGATAATCTCCTATGATATTGGTAGGAGGAATAGTTCTACCTTTAGAGCTCTGTAGGACAATGTTCCAATTGACTATCCTTGATGTGGCAAATGTTCCCATGGCCACATTCAACCAGAAACAGGAGTAAATTGGTAAACAACCTATTTAGTTATTTATTTATTTGGGTATTTATACCTACTCTTCAGCCACGAAGGCTCTCAGAGCAACTTACAAATTGTGAAGTCGAAGGCTTTCACACCCGGCATTCATAGATTGGACCAGGCCAACAACTATCATGTCAGAATGCACAGAAAAGCTATTGAATCCACAAACACCTGGACAACTTTAACAGGAAAGAAGAAACCCTAAAAGTAAACAAAATCTGGCTTCCAGTCCTGAAAAACACCAAAATCAAAACTCAACACATGTAAATGACTCCACCCAGGGACAGGGGAATTTCTAGCCATCAACCAACCATTAGCCAAACAGACACTAATCCTCCTTGCATATCTACACCCAGAAACTAACTATTCAAATACACAAATTTACATATCCTCTCCAACAGGGGTTCATAGCATATAAACCCCCCATACACGCCTACACAACCATTCTCTGAATATGCCAGCCACAGATGCAGGCGAAATGTCAGGAATAAACTCTTCCAGAACATGGCCTCACAGCCCAGAAAAAAACCAAGGAAAATCTAACTTACAAATTGTTAAGCAACATCATTTTACACATTTACACCACTTTATAGCATGTTAGGCACTAAGTGGTTTCAAATGTGTGTTAGTTAATTGCCCCCACAAGCTGGGTACTCATTTTACCAACCTATGAAAGGATAGAAGGCTGAGTGAACCTTGGAGCTCTTGGGATTGAACTTGCAACGTTGTGGCTGCAGTACTGGCATTTAACCACTGTGCCACCAGGGTTCCCAGAGACTGTGGCTTTTAAACAGCCTGGATGTACAAAGCTATTTTATTCCCTCCTGTTGGCAAGTTTCCAAACATATGAAGGCATTATTATCTTTGTAGTGGTGGAAACACTATAGAACTTAAGGAAGGGATGAATGGCTACAGCCTGAGTATGAAGAGTTTAAGTCTACTGTTAGTGGTATAACCACTTTATAAAATGTTTTTTGTGGCCAGACCTTTAGTGGCATCACTAGCTTCCCTGACTCTGAACTTTGACTCAACCTAAGTCTATCAGTTGCTCCATAAATGTCCCTAGACTCTAGTGTGTAGAGAGAGACTACTTATGCAAATGACCCATTGAACTTATTCACTGGAATTCATTGTCTTTCTCAAAAAAATCTCACCTTTTCCCCTGAAGATGCTCCAAGCAGAAAAGTTGCTTCTCTAGAGAAAGGATCCTGCAACAAGGGAAATGAGAGATGGTCTCTCACAAAAGTGCTAGAATGGAAATGTCTCACAATGTCCTCTAGTTTAAACAACAATATAAACAAAATACTTAGCAAGAGGGAGACTTTTTTCTAGTAAGGCAGTCTATCAAAATATTTCCATAACCAAATAGGTCTCATGTGCCTCTGGGATGCATGACTGTAAAGAATGTCCTAAGATCCAGACAGAAACCCTGTCTGGATCTTAGGACATTTATTCTAGTTGTTTGTTCCAACTAGAGCAGACTCACTGAATCAATGGAAACTTGGTAAGTCAGCATTTATTGAGCTCTGTGGGTTCAGTGGATATATTCTAGTTGGGATTCCATACCCTCCAACATTCCACAGATGAAAACTGGGACACATGTGACCAGGCAACATCAGAGTGTTCTCAAGATGGCAAAACTTATTAATGAGGAAGGTCACACAAGCTAGGAGAGGTGTAGCAGCTTGCTTTTGTGAGCCTAGTGGGAAGGGCAAAACTCCACCCCTCTTCTCTCCTTGCCTGCCAAGTTACGAGTGGAAACTACTTTTGCACTTTGAATTCAGTTTGCAGCAATTGAAGTAAGATGAGAACAAAGGTGGAAAGTGAGAGGAGGAGAGAAAAACTGGGATGTATTAAAAGCAGCTGGAAAAAAAAATGGAACAATAGATGATTAATGGTGACTGTCCAAATTGGGACTGTTGGAGGGTATGGGACTCACAATGGGGTTGAATTCACTGCATGCAAACTTTGTCCAGCACAAGCTCTAGGACATTAATAAGATTTCATAAGAAGGTACAAATATCTCAGAGGCTCAGAATAAAATTGCAATCTACCAGTTCAAAAAAATGAATCTCCCTCTTGTCTACCATCTACAGCTACCAGTCTTCTAATACAGAGCTATACAGAGAGCCCTGCAGTCTCCCTTCAACCAAAAAAAGATTTGGGATTGGGAGATCCATGAAATGGCTACTTCTATAGGTTGGCAATGAATCTTTACCATCAGCCAGTCCCTGATGTGGGAAGAGCCTGAAGCCTATGCAATTAGGCAGCAGCGAGTGAGACTGCCATCCACGAAGCTATGTATTTCTAATATCTTACCGGTATTTTGTAAGATTTCATGGACCTAAATTGTTTGGGAGTCAGTGCTGGCTAGAAAACATGGTATGTAGGTTTATATTATTTATTTATTTATTTAAAACTTTATGATCTATAGGCCCAACAACAAAATTAATAAAATTTTACAATATCAAGATACAAAATACAAAGCAAAATAGGATATGATAAAAGGAAATATACATGAATAAAATAAACAAAAATTGTATACTATCAGGAATCTTAAATACAAAAAGAAAAATTAAACATTCAACAAACTCTTCCCTATACACCCTATGAGAGTGAGTTGGATTTTATAATACATTTGAAGTATTCTCACAGGTTTTAAGAGCTTCTCTCTCTCTAATCTTGGTAGGCATTGACAAAAACTTAGCAACTTACAGAGAACCACCCAGGCGTTTATCCTCTAACAGGAGTTTTACATACAGCTTTTCTGATTGACCTAGCAAATGACTTAACAGGGGAGAGATCAATTGATTACAACTCTGATTATAAAAAGTATAAGATAAAAGAATATGTGACATGATTTCAATCTCATGGGGTCCACAGGGGCAGAGTCTTCAGGAGGGGTGCAGCTCAGCCTACCTGCCAAAGAGTAGTTCTCAGGGGAAAGCATTACATCTGGCCTTAGTCAATAATATAATTGAGCACAGTCAGCCTTTTATTTAAGAAAGATCCAGGTACGTAGGTTTATATGTACATGCAAATAAATAAATGACACTGGGATCCAGACATTGTCATTCTTACAGGAGACTTACTGAAATCAGTGGGACTCATTACTTGTAAGCAACTCAGGTTCTACTGATTTCAATGGCTCTGTTCTAGACTTGAGTAGATTTGGATCCAAACTATCAGACTTGGGTCTGTGAACATGTAAATGACAGCTGTCAAGCCTGTGGAGATTATCAGACACAGCAGAAACCACTTCAGAAGATTGCTAGGAGAACAGGAAGGGGTAACATTATCAGAGGACAACATCCTTCAGTGTTCTGGGGGCATAGTATGGGCATGAGTAAGCCATCCCTTTTTATTGGTGGCTTAGCCCCATCAATGAAAAGGGGAAACCTTCTCCATGGCAGCACTATGCCCCAGGAATGGCTGAAGGACACAGGCATCTGGGAATTTTGCCCTTTCTTTTCTCCTAGCGATCTTCTGATGTGACTGGGAATGTGGTTTTTTCGGCACATTCCCCATGTCTGATAATCTCCCATATCTAAAAGACAAAAAGACAGAACTCTGCCATCAAATGCAGTAGATGAAAAGAATAGCCTGTGGTTTAAAAGTCCAGCTGAGGATAAGTTGAGGCAGAAAAAAGCCAGTAAGGACAAGTTTAGGAACAATCTATTTATGCACGATGACCAAATACTTTGGATGAAGCAAGGTGCCGGACTGAAGCCAACAGAAAGACAGAGCGAGGCATGGTATGTTACATTAAAGCTTTCCAGACATATTGCAGAGTTATGGAGCCCTGTTTAAAACTATAACTTCCACTATCAATTAGCCCTGTTCATGCATGTCATCAGAGCTTGGGCATAGACCAACTGGAACAAAAATGGCATTTACATTTTACTGGTGTTATATATTCAATTAAACATTGTTGCAGCTATTTACATAACTGAATGGCACTGCATTTACACCACATAATCTCATGTTATTTCTGTGTAAATATTTCTCTAAACTCCAACATAAGTTCAAATTAGTTGTGAAAGAGCTACTAAAATAAAATAAACTTCAGATTAAGATTGGTCACAAATTATGTTTTAGTTTAAGCATCAAGTATGTCAAAGTGCAAGAAAAAACAACAGCCAATATTAGATGAAGTGAAACAAAGCTGGGACAAAAATAAAAAGCACCTGGCAGGCAATCTAACTTAATAATAAATTGCTTTTCTGGGGGAAACTATTTTGCAAGCTGATGGCAAATCCAATATATATTAAAAAGAGAGCATATTACAGAGGAAAGCTAGGTGAGCTGTATTTTATTGTCTATTATGACCACAGTGTGGAAGCATTACAGCAGTGCATAACTCTCTGTGTATGTCTTTGTTCAAAGACTGATGACCATGCATGGTGCTCTTCATATGGTTGCTCAGCTCATAAAGAGGTAATTGTCAGAGTCAGGACCCATCAGCTCTGCTGAAACCTTCTCTGATGAGAAGGAGCAGAATTCTCTCATAAGATCATCAGCAGGATCTTGTGTGACCCTCATTACAAAGGGGGACCCTGAGGACTCCATAACTCATAAAATACAGCCATAAATTGTCTCCCAAAGAAGATGGCCAGGTGATTTTGCACTCAGTTTTTAACCATTATTTGATCTGCTGATATATTATTCTTATTTGATCTTACTTGTTATTTAATTGTTGCAAGTTGCTCTCTCTCTCTCTCTCTCTCTCTCTCTCTCTCTGGCTTTTCTTCGCAAACAAAGATTCAGGAAGGACTCATCCCGCGCTTTCTGCAAGTGTGCTGATGATTGAAAAGGCCAATCTGAGATAAACATGTCCGGCTGCAGAAAGCAGAGCAGAAGGTCTCCTTGGGTGATGATTCCAGGTTGTGATTCTTTCTGCGTTGTCATTTCTCTTCAAGACATCTTCGGTGTGAGCTCTCAAATAAGCCTGCAGCATTGTGGATAGTGCATCTCCATGCCTCCTGATGTGAAGCCGTGGCGGACCATTGTTGGTGATAAATTTGGCCAAGCCTGAGATGTTGTTTCAGGGAGTCCTTGTGTTGCTACAAGCAACACATATCTACTTGAAGGGAGCAAATAAAATTAAAATAAATGAAGAAAAAGAAAAAAAATACTATGGTATTAAATTAATGTGCCACCTATGTGTCATAAAGAATATAGACATGGTACAGTGGACTTTAAACAGCTTCTGATGTAACATACTAGCATGGTGAATGGTAAGCACAACTCTTAATGTTTCCATTGTTTCCACTAAACAATCCTCCTTGGGAGATAACTAGTATCTGCCCTAAGCAGGTGATTCACAAGCTCCCAATCTAGGGATTGCGGGCATTTTGTTATTGTTGTAAACTCCATCAAGTCAACTTTGGCTTATGATGACCCTTTGAATGAGAGGCCTCCAAGTCACCCTGTTATCAATAGCCCTGCTCAGCTCTTGAAAACTCAGGGTTGTGGCTTCCTCCTGTCCACTTGTAATGGGTTCTTCCTCTTTTCCTACTGCCTTCTACCTTGCCAAGCATCATTGTCTTTTCTAGTGAGTTATGTGTTCTCATGATATTGCTAAAGGACACCAATCTCAGTTTAATCATCTTGGCTTCTAGGGAGAGTTCAGGCTTGATTTGCTCTATGACTCCTTAGCATATTTCCTGTGGTATAGTGGCACAGGGAAATAGAAAGCATGACACATGTTCCATATTGGTTGCCTCTTCAACTTTACTTGGAAAACCATTCCCAAATGATAGAGGGAAGTAGCATTTAGGCAACTGAGTAATTAGTACCCAGATTGCTCCTGTTGATGGCAATTGTAAAATGCATTAGGAACATCTTTATAATACTGGGAACTACTTAACACAGAATGTGGTCTGTAGACCATTGGTGGCCTGAAAGTTTCATTCATGTGGTGGTATAACAGGCAACAATATTTGTATCTGGTCCTCTGTTTCATCTAATTTTAATAAGGCCACGATGCTACTACGTTTCCATCTAAAAATTTAATTAATGGACTCTTTTCAGTGACCTTGCCTAGCACCTGAGATTTTCATAACACAGCACTGGTTTTGATAAATGTGTGAGTGCTGAAGAAGAGGATTATTAAAATATGAACTATGTCTGTGTTGTATGTTTTGGTTTGTATAGCAAAAAAAAGATGATGATGATGATGATGATGATAATAATAATAATAATAGTATTTATTTTTACCCCGCCCCTCTGTTAAAAACAATCGGGGCAGCTTACAACAGTTAAAATACAACAAGACAGACTTAAATCCCTAAGCATCACCCACCCCCACCCTCCCCCATAAAAAGATATTAAACTAGTATAAAATTAAAAACCACCTAAACTTAAAATCACATAAACAAACAAATACAAAAATCAACAGCCAGCAAGTCAGGGTAAAGGACAAAAAGAGGCCAGGAGACACAGCTCCTGAGGCCAGGATCTAATCAGGAAAGGCCTGCCAAAAGAGGCCTTTTTCACTAAGGCCTTAGTGCTTTTTCAAAGCTACCCAAGCTCATCATCTGACGGATCTCGTTTGGCAGACCATTCCATAATTTGGGGGCAATTACCAAAAAAGCCCTCTGGGAGGTTGCAGACAGCCTAGATTTCTGTGGCTGAAGCAAATTCCTCCCAGAGGATCGGAGTGCGTGGGGAGAGAGGAGACGGTTCTGAAGATAAGTTAGACACAAGACATTTAGAGCTTTAAAGGTAATAACCAACACCTTTTACTGGGCCCAGAAACTGATGGGCAGCCAGTGGAGAGATTTTAATACTGGAGTTATATGGTCTCTCCAAGATGTTCCCAAGACCACTCTGGCTGACATATTTTGTACCAACTGAAGTTTCTGGACCAAGCACAAGGGTAGCCCCATGTAGAGCGCAATGCAGAAATCTAGATGAGAGGTTACCAGTGCGTGCACCACAGTCTCAAGGTCCCTTACTTCCAGGAAAGGGTGCAGCAGCCATATCAGCCGAAGCTGATAACAGGTGCTCCTGACTGTCGCATTCACCTGACTAGTCATATGAAGTGATGCATCAAGGAGCACCCCCAGACTGTGAACACAGTCCTTAACAAAGAGTGTGACCCCTTCCAGGACTGAAAGTTGCAACCCAACTCCGGGTTTTGGGGCCGCTACCGTGAGCACCTCCATTTTATCCGGATTTAATCTCAATCTGTTTTTCCTCATCCAGCCCATTACTGCTTTAAGACAGTCATTAAGAGGAGAGACACCTTCAGAATTCAAGGCCGATGATCGAGACAAGGAGAAATAGATCTGGTTGTCATCAGCGTACTGATAACACCCAGCCCCATAACTCCGAATAATCTCACCCAGCAGTGTCATATAAATGTTAAACAGCATCGGGGACAGGATGGTGCCTTGCGGAACGCCACAAGTAAGCTCCTTTCCTTTCCCCTAGCAGCACCCTCTGGGACCTGCCCAAGAGGAAGGACCAGAACCACTGGAGCGCAGTGCTTCCGATTCCTAACCCACGCAGGCGATCCAAGAGAATGCTATGGTCTATCGTATCGAAAGCCACTGAGAGGTCTAGAAGCACCAACAGGGTCACACTACCCCTGTCGATGCCTAGCCGCAGGTCGTCAGTCAAGGCAACCATGGCGGTCTCAACTCCAAATCCCATCCTAAAGCCAGTTTGAAATGGGTCTAGATAATCGGTTTCATCCAAGACCACTTGGAGTTGAAGAGCAACCGGCCTCTCGATCACTTTGCTCAAGAATGGTAACATAGAAACCGGCCTATAGTTGTTCATGTCCAGGGGGTCCAGGGAAGTTTTTTTCAGGAGCGGCCTAACCGCTGCTTCCTTTAAACAGGATGGAACACACCCTTCCCTGAGGGATGCATTGATGATGTCCTTAAGGAACACCATCAAGGCACACACACACCCAGATGGCCAGCCATGAAGGGCAAGGATTGAGAGGGCAGGTCGTCTTCCTCACTCTACCAAGTAGCTTGTCCATGTCCTCAGTACTCACGATTGAAATTGATCCAGTAAACTTACATCAACAGAGTTGCTGGACACCCCATCAATTGTTTCTGTCAAAATACTGGCATCTAAGTCGGCTCTTATCCGAGAGATTTTATCTGCTAAGAAGTTGTTAAACATGTCACAGCAGGCTGTTGTTGGGTTAAGCAACGGGTTCTGCACAGGTATAACCTGTGTCATCTCTCTTACCACCCTAAACAGCTCTGCTGGATAGGACTCTGCAGACGCAATACATGCAGAGGAGAAGGATCTCTGTGCTGCACGTATTGCCTCTCGATAGGACCAAAGAAAGTTCCTATGATGAGTCATGTTGGATAAGAGTCGAGTTTTCCACCAGTTGCACTCTAGTCATTGTCCAACCTGCTTCATTTTCCTAAGCTCTGATGTATACCATGGCTTATGGTTTGGAGCGGGTTGGAAAGGATGCTTTGGAGCGATCGTGTCAATAGCCTTGGTAAGGTCGGTGTTCCAGGTATTAACCAAAGCTTCGACAGGGTCACTGGCGTTACCAACCATTAAATCCTCCAAGGCTTTCTGGAATCCTATTGGTTCCATTAGCTTTTAGGTGCGGACCATTCTAATGGGTCCACCACCCTGGTGGGGCAGGAAGAGACTCTTAGTTCAGTCTTGACCAGGAAATGATCCATCCATAACAATGCGGTGGTTTTAATAACCGCCCACAGATATTCCTGTTCTGTACTGAAGACCGCATTGAGGGTATGACCTGTACAATGTGTGGGCCCGATGACCAATTGGGATAGGCCCATGTTTGTTATGTTTTCCATGAACTCCCGAGCCGCACCAGTCAGATTTGTCAAGCTGGTCTCGAGTGGAATGTTGAAGTCGCCCAAAACTAAAAGTCTGGGCTACTCCAACAGCAACTCTGAGACCAGCTGTGTGTGCTCAGTTAGGCAGTCTGCTAGACAACGGGATGGTCGGTATACTAGCAGACCAAACTATCCCTGGTCCTCAGGCTAAGGTACATACACTCTAAGTGGACTGTGTTCCGGACAGGTATCCTGGTCAAAGTCAGATTGTTCTTATAAACCAGATCCACTCTGCCGCCGCCCCCCGCCCACTTCCCTAATGTACATTTTTTTATAACCAACCTGGCATAGCAGAGGAGCAAAGTAAGGTTCTGTGGAATGGTTGGTACGCTCTCCAATCCATTCCGGGAAACAGGGTGAACTGAAGGTGGGATAGCTAACAAACAGTGATCCTGCCTTCTTTTGTAACAATTGATTTGATTATTAAGTGATTTGAGACTGCAGGAACCATGATTGGGGTGAAGTAGGGAAGTATGAGAACTGTTGACTTAATAATGTTCAAATGCCAATGTATTGTGCACACATAGGCTTAACTTTTCATTCCATTTCTTCATATCAAGTGGGGTCGTCTCTGTCTTTTTAAACTACATCCCCCAGTGTCACAATCAGACACAATTTACAGCAAATAGCCAAGACAGGGAAGAGTGAAGAAATCAAGGATTCATAGTGGATTATGGAGATGGTTATGGAGGAATTCTGATGGCAGCAAAGGAACGGAAGTGAGGTTTGTGACCTAAAGTAGAAGTGACAATCTTGCAGGCATCCAGTGAGTTCCAGCTGGGCATTCTGGTCCAAAAACATCTGGAGGGACAAATGATACATGCTCCTGGCCTAAATCCTATTGATAATGCCAAGTAGAGTGGATTCGTTGAATCAAATGAACTTATGTAGGTATAGAATTATCAAGTCCCCATTGGGTCAGTGGATTTACTTTAATTGGGACTGACAATGGGGTTTAGATCTAAGTTTCCATTATGCTTTAGCATTTGCTCAACAAGCTCCGACTCAAAGAATCTGGCACAAAATGTTCACATGACTTGTGCCCATAGTTACAGGAAGAAGACACAGAAGATGATGACTGATCTTTCCACCACTCAAGAACATCAGCCAAGCTACAACTACATATTAATTTTACTCCTTGAGGAGTTATTCACTGGGTAGAGGGAGGGTGGCTTGACTATCCTTTGAAGTTAAGCATCTTGCTTGAAATTAAAGTAATAAAAAGACAAAATGCTTTACTAAATCTTCTTTATTATACTATTGTCTTCCATGAGCACAATCTAATTAAAGATCTCTGAGAGCTTCTTTTCATCTGCAGGATAGATTAGGGTCTTCATTTCTTTTGAAACAAACACTGTCTTATGAGTTCCAAACATTCTAATGGGATGGTATTCCAGTGTTTTTTTCATAGCCATTTACATTGTAGATATTTCTGCTCATAAAAGGACAAATATAGACTATGAAACTGAAGAGACATGTATTAATCATTGTTCAAGTAAGTATTCTGATGGAGGGTTGGCAATCAATCTGTCCAAATCAAAGCAGAAGGAACCTTCATTGGTCAAATGCACCAGGCTCAGAAACTGAATCTACCCAAAGTCAAAACTTAATTTTGCATTACATGCTTTAAAACCTTTAGAAGATTTCCAGTGCTTGTGCCAAGAACCTGAAAGGAAATGAACACATAGCATCTATTCCCCTTAAAGGTTTTAGATCATGGTTCCAAGTACATGGGAAATCAGTACAGATGGAAACCATTGTGGATGAAATTAAAGGGACTTCAAGCTAATGACCAAACTCTACTTTGCATAGGTAGGAAGACCATAGTTCCATACTAGGACATGGGCCAGAAGAAATTAACCAGCATGTTCAATAATCCACATAATGCAGATCTGAAAGTCAGACTGGACAGAAATACTGGCAGGTGGGGAGAAGTAGTTCTTATGCTTTTAGGTACAGGGAAACTTCAGCTCTCCACATATAGTATGGCAATTACCATCATCCTGACTATTGGCCATGCTGGTTAAGGCTGATGAGAGCCTGAGTCCAAAACCATCTGGAGCATTCCCCATCTTAAACTATGTAAATCCCGCCTCAAACTCATCATAGCCCCATCAACCATCACCAGGGGATGAGAAAGTACATAGTTCTCTAAATGTTGTTGGATTATAACTTCTGCCAGCCATAGCTACCCTACCCTATGACAAGGGACTGTGAGACTTGCAACAACAGCTGGAAGATGGCATATTCTCAGTCCTCACTGTAGCCCATGAATGGATGTATTTTGAAATACATGGAGGTACATATTCTGTATTTCTATAAAGTGGAAATGTCAACACCAGCTAATTTCTATACCAGTAGAAGGGAAGATGATCACCACATTTATCTCTGAATATATGCAAAACAGGCATTCAGTGAATCTGTTTATTAAAAAAAAAATGGAGTTTTGGCCTTTGCTTGTAATTTATTTGAGGCAGGGATTCTCTTCACTAAAAACGATGGAACTCAGTAAAATGTTGACTGGTCACACGGGGAGGGCCAGGTGGTGGTAAGGGAGTCTTGAAATTAATAAATGGATTCTTTGGCCCCAGAGGTTTTCCTTTTCAGCTGTTGTTTCCTGCATCATTATTCTGTTCTTTGATCTTATACAAAACATTCCAATCTATGTCATCTTTCTTGTGCCTTTTTCGTAAATGTAGCCCCATAAGGATACTTACATGTTTAGGAATACAGATTGCTATCAACACTGCACAAATGAAATTTATTATTCACATGAATAAGCACAAAGATACTGTTTAAAGTGTTTATTAAAAGATGTTCTATATATCACAACACTGAGAGGAGTAACAGCTGTGGGCAGTACCATCACTGGAATGAAAATCTGTAAGCAGCTTTTACAGGACGTTTTCTTTTGGAGAGAACAAAGTACTGGAAACTTGACTAAATTGCTAAGAAATTCAGCCAGCCTCACAACTCTTTTCTCTTTCCCTGGCCAAATTCAACTAACTATCCCTTTCTGCTGTCCTCCAGTACAGACAAACAGTGAAGGAACTTGCACAATCCCAAAATCCATTAAATGCAGGCCTACAGATAAGTGGTTATTTCATGGAACAGAAAAGCAGACATGCAATAATACCCAGAGGTTAGTACCTTCTATAGAAATAAATAGAAGCTGTGGATTTCAATAGGACAAATTTTCAAGTTAATAGAGATGAGCTAGTGAGTCTTAATGGAGAAAGTAGTTTGGATACTCATGATGATGGCAATGCATTACCTCCAATATCAAAGACAGTATACCTGTAAGTACTTGATAACCAGGACTCTTGGAAATCTCTCATTCATAGGGTCACCATATGTCAAAACCAAACTGCTGGCAAATAATAACAATAAAAGGAACCATAACTGGGAGGGTACTACTACACTCATTTCCCTCTTGTGAGTGTCCATAGACATCTAGTTACCATTGTTCAAACAGAATGCTGGAATAGATAGGGGATGGATGGATGGTCTGATCCAGCAAGGCTTTTAAATACAACTACAGTATCCAGTGCTGCAATACACTCAAGCTTTTCTTAGAGCCACATTGTAAGAGCTACAGTTTTTACTTACGTGCAAGTCCCATTCTGCAAAAGTCCTTTTCAGTATTAACCAGTGTTGTCTTCTTATCATTTCCTGCTGAGTGTGGAAGAGGGATTACTAACCGTAACTGTTTAGTGAAATTAAAAAGAAAAAAGAAAACAAATAACGAAGCCACGGGGAGGGGGGGGGAAACTGACACTGACAGTTAAGAGAGGCTATCCAAAGGGCCATTAACAGAGTATTCATCAGTAAACTGACAGCTAAACCCTACAGGAAGCAATAAAAGGGGCATGACTTGCAAGCAAGAAACTTTTATTAAAGGCACAGGAACTTTGAAAAGTTTCAGCAGTATTTGCTTCACCACATATCACTTTGTTGTTGTTGTGTGCCTTCAAGTCGTTTCTGACTAATGATGACCCTAAGGTGAACCTATCACAGGGTTTTCCTAGCAAAATTTGTTCAGAGGAGGTTTGCCATTGTCTTCCTCTGAGGCTGAGAGAGTGTGACTTGCTTAAGGTCACTCAGTGGGTTTCATGGTTGAGCGGGGATTCAAACCCTGATCTTCAGAGTCATAGGAGATTTTCGGATGCCTCTTTCAGCCTCTTGCCGCGCAAGCAGCCTCCGGAGCAGTAACGAGGTTGCTGCGCGGCAAGGGGTCTATTTTGGATGACGCCGTTTCTCTCTCGGCGTCGTCTGTGACTCTTGCGGCTAGCATTGGAGGTGGCCGCACTGTTTTTCACTCACGGGAGTTGTCCGTGAGTAAAAAACAGCGCGGCCGCCTCCAATGCTAGCCGCAAGAGTTACGGACGACACCGAGAGAGAAACGGTGTCATCCAAAATGGACCCCTTGCTGCGCAGCAGACTCATTACTGCTCCGGAGGCTGAGGCATCCAAAAATTTCCATAGTCCAACACTCAAATCATTATACCACACTGGCTCTGGGAGAAAATTGGTTTTATTTTAAATTACTAGAAATCACATCTGAAAAAAGACGCAGGGAAAATACAATAAAGGCAAGAGTATTGCAATCTGTGAATAGTCTGGGTTCTCTATTTTTGAAAAAGGTGATCATTCAAAACCAAACTAGTTTGGAAGAAAACAAATTTTAATCATTTAACTTAATCATTTTAATCAATTTGAATTAGTACAAATTTGAATCAATTTGAATTTGGTTTCGTTATAAGGTACTGTTACCCAAATTGCTAGTAAAGTTATTAATAAGTTGGGAAAATTAGCAGCACTCAATTTAGCAACAATTTAGGAGCCCTGGTGGCACAGTGGTTAAATGCTCGTATAGCAAGCCACCAGGTTGCAAGTTCGATTCCAGTGGGCTCCAAGGTTCACTCAGCCTTCCATCCTTTCGTAGGTTGGTAAATTGAGTACCCAGCTTGTGGGGGGCAATTAGCTAACACACATTGAAAACTGTTTAATGCAGTGTAGATGTGTAAATAGCTATTGCTTAAAACAATTTGTAAGCCGCTCTGATAGCCTTGTGGCTGAAGAGCGGGGTATAAATAACTAAATAAATAAATAAAGCAACATGAAAGGGGCAACAAAAAGGGACCTTTAACCTTGTTTTTACCCCTACTAATTCTGAACCGCATATACAAGATAAGAAAGTTAACAATGATTTTTATTAAGGATTTTAAAATAATAACCCCAGTCACTCACACAATCATACAACAAAGCATTCACACAAGAGCACTAGGAAGGGAAGAAGAGAAGTTGACAGAGGAATAGGTGGGAAACATTTCTGGGGTGATACGACACCTGTCCTGTAGTCCAAAGTCATACAGCAGTGTGGATGGATGTAGCAGGAATGGCTACACAGAGAAACAGAGTGTCCCCAGGAAAGAGCTTTGTATGCCTGGCTACACAAAGAGACAAAGTGTCCCCAAAAAGAGATCTGTGCACACTGAGGTTTGGGGCCAGTAATTATACCCAAAAATGTGTCCTCCGGTGATGGGATTTTATGTGTTGAAACAATGGATTTCAGGAAGCTCCAGAGATTGAGCAATAGATTTCCGAAGATGTTAATATGTTGCAACTACCCTAAATGTTCTGGCGATTAAATTTACAAACCATGAGCTGCGTCCCTGATGGCTGGGACTGGGGACTAAGGGAAGAGTGATGCCTCCAGACAAAGGAATACTCCACTCATCAACGATGGGATCAATTGTCTGCCACCAAGGTGTGTGCAGACAATGCCCTTCAGTGTGGAATTTATCAGTACTCCTTCTGATAAATTAATTGCCTTTGGGATCCTTACAGCGAGTCCCTGGGTTTTACTGTTCTCCTCATGTGGATGACTATATTAATATGCCAAATTATTAATAAGCCAATTTGGGGGGGTTCCCCAGGGTCGGGCTTGTCAGGGGTGCTAACAGTACCTTGTAATCTATTGGTAGAAAGGCAGTTTATAACTATATGAAATAAACAGACAAGCTAAGTGTATTTGTCTTTGCAAAATCTGCAAAGTCTTCTTTCAAAATTCAGTTTTACATGTAGAAAGTCATAGTTACTACATAGCCTATTTGTAAGGTCTTCTTTGTCTCTGAATTTTTAATTCTGAGAAATTGGAGGCATTGACCTCACTGCCTTTGTACGTCTAATACACACACACAAAACCCACAACCGTTCAGTCACATAGTCACATGCAAATACATACATACAAACTCTGACATCAAAGGTGCAGTGTTTGCTCAGTATTAAAGAGAATATGTTCTTATATAATGAAGTTAAACGGCTTTGGTTGGATCATAATTCTTTCCAAGACTAGCCCAATGATTGGATCCCTTCAATGACCATATCCTGCCATTTAATAGCTGTTCACCTTCTCATCTCATTTGACAGTGAGAAATCTCTATGGTAAAGCCATTATATGAGATCTCTTAAGGGTATGTCAGTGTTTCCGTTATTAAATCCCTCATTTGAGAGGTTAATTAACTGGTTGTAAAAGTGCACTCCAGACTGAAATTTGACCTACAAGGTCAGAGATGGTGAGTGAACATTTTACCAGTTTTTTTTTTAATCTGCTTGGCCAATTTAGAAATATTATATGAGACAGAAAAGCAAAACCTAAATGCATGGTGTTTTTATTATTCTTTTGCTCTTTTTATTTTCTTGCATGTTCGATTTATGGAGTTTTATTAAAGATATATGTGAAACAGTACAATTAACATGGGGGGGGGGGAAGGGACCAGAGAAAACTGAAATGCAAACAATACTACTAGGCAATCTGGGTTATAGGAAAAAACAAGTACATATTTTCCAGTTGTACCAAGCAGTGGAAAACATGCTAAACTTTATTCAGGTCAGGAAAATACAACAGATTAGATCCAGATTAGTAGTATTTAGAATACACTTGTTTAAGTAAATGGGACTTGTTAGTCCTACCTGAAGTCCCAGTGGTTTGCCTTTATTCAAAGTATGGCACAAGGTGCTTCTGCACTACACAAATCATTCAGTTTGAAACTGGATTATTTACCATGGCACCTTCTTATGGAATCCAGGGATTTGTAGTTTGGTGAGGCACCAGCACTCTTTGGCAGAGAAGGTTAAAGACCTTGTAGAACTACAAATTCCAGGATTCCATAGGGAGTAGTCATGGCAAATAATCCAGTTTCAAACTGGATTATTTGTGTAGTGTGGATTATTTGTGTAGTTTGGAATTGAAGTCTGGATTCAACTCAATGTCTAATGGAACACTAAAGAATTAATCTTCCTATCAGTATCCCCTAGCTTCTTCAAATTATGAACTTTTACTGACACTTCAGTAAAGATGTATGCATTTATATTATCTCAGCATATTTTCTTTTTCATATGGAGAAAAGGAGAAAATGAATAATTCCACCACAACAACCCAACAAAAAAGCTCCCATCCACACAGCTTTTAAAATCTGGACCCCATCATACTGCCACTGACATCATTTGGAGTGTAACAGCATCTAAATGTTTTCCTTCTACACTCCTACCCAGTGAGTTCCCCAAGTATGTGTGGCCGTTGGATCCACTACCATGGAAGCAGTGAATCCACTCAGTTTTGCCACACACCTCCTGCTGCTGCTCCAAGTTGTCCTGCTGCCACCTCCAAGACCTGCTGCCACCTCCAAGTTGAGTTCTGCAAGTATAAAGGTAGGGTCCAGCACTTGCAAAACTGCTGTTCAACTGCAGGAGGAGCAGTGGTAAAATCAAGAATAGATTTGCCACTCCCATGATGGCAGATCCAACAGTGACCATGAAATTTTCCACAAGACAGTGAGCACGTTCTGTTTAGTCCCTCTCCTTCCATTTAGATGTTTGGGATGATATCAGTGATAAGTCTCTACAGAAGACCCTGCTGTGAGCAGATCTTTTCCTCTAATATATACAATGCTGAAATAACAGCATTTAAAATACTGCAGATCTGGGGAAATATACTTTTTCAGGAACATCTGTACTTAGCATGACACAATAGAAATTATGGATAGAATCCTCTTAATTACTTAGACTGCCATAACCCCAATTATATTTTGAGGGTGTTGCACAAGGAAACATCCAGTACCTCTTTGCACAATGCCTTCCCCTGTCTCCACAATGGGAGTTGGACAGTGCTAGGGCAAAGCTCCACCCCCATAACTCCTGGTGTAAATGGACACGAGGTAGCATAACTAGAATCCAAGTGAAACTCAGCCAACCAAGTAAGACGGCAACTAGACATCCCATTCTTTTCCATATTTGTGGATTTTCTCTTCTTCCACCCCTACTCAATACTTCCTTAATCTCCCCCCACTCCATTTTTTTTATCTACTAAGTGGTATAAATTGGCATTCCCTCTCCTTTGCTTCCTTCCTCTGCCTACACATGCACACCAACTGCCACCATCATGAGGCTGGTTCACCATGCAGTTGGGTTAAATAAATGTAAGACAACATCATTTTTCTCATCGTCAAAATGGTGCCTAGTGGTTTCTATTTCAGTGGGGCAATGAATTCATTCGGGCTTTCAGTCTGAATTTTAAAGGAGGTATCTATCCAAGGTGTTGGATCTATTTGGGGGAATAGGGTTTAACTTATTGGACGGCTCCTTTAAAATCTGGATAAAAGCAGATTCACCTCCCCACTAATACAGATGCCACTTGACACTGTTGGAAATGCTAGAAGTGAAGGTTTAAGCAGCTTGATCCTCCAAAGTCCCACCCAAAATCCCCAAACTGTATATATAATGCTCTCTAAGTACTTTTGGGGCTATTGGGAGTATAAATGTAACTAGTGTAATAGTGGTTTGAGTGTTGGACTTTGACTCTGGAGACCAGGATTCAAATCCCTGCTTGACCATGAAAACCCACTGGGTGACCTTGGGCAAGTCACATGCTTTCAGCCCTCAGAAAACCCTGTGAAATGTTCACCTTAGGCTTGCCATAAGTCAGAAATGACTTGAAGGCACACAACAACAGCAATTGCTTGCTAGAAGTATATTTCAAACTCTGGATCAGAGTCCTTGCTCTAATAGATGCACATTTGTACTGCTGAAACCTAAATGTTAGCCTGGTCCTCTTCAAGCATTTTTGAAAACCAAACAAAGTCTTCCAAAGTAAAGACAGAACTATTGTGTGTGTGTGTGTGTGACATTTTTAAACAATTCTGGTATTGGTGCATTTCCTTTATTCAAATGGAAAAGTAGATATGATTACCTTAAAAAAAAGAAAACCAAATCCTTCATTTCTGTTTGTCTCCTGTTCCCTTTGCCTACCTTACTCACTGTTCTTTTGGCTTAACCCCTTCATCAATGACTTAGTTAAACGCCAGATTGAATTTCACCATTTCCATTTGAACTAGCTTTCTAGTAGTTCATTGAAGGGTTTATAGTTATCATGAGTGACCAAAGTGCTTGGGTGTATGTACTCAGGTCAGTGCGCAGAGCAGTGCATATGTGATGGGGAACTGAATCTTTCTAAAATAAAACAGCTGCATAAGAAATGGTCAAGGCACTGAAGGCAATATGATAGCTGCTATTAAACCCCACTTTGAAATGCTTCCTTTAGCTTTGATGATGTTCTCATCTCAAAAGTTGCAATTGATTTTTCTCCCACTGACCTTAACTCAACCTCACCAAACACAGCTTCACTTGTAACCTGCTCACAAATAATGGGGTTTGTTTCCATATTCATTTAAATGCAAAGCTTGGGTTCCACTAAAAGAAATAAAAGAGAAAAATAAAAAGAGAGATGCTTTAGTAAACCATCAGGTTATGCCTACCCAGGTTCTCTGTCCCATCAGTTCATTGAGATAAAAATTAGATATAAGTGAAGAACAGTAAGAAAATTAATTCTGCTCTGATTTTCAGGATCTTTCTTTCCTCCATTCATAAACTTGAGAGATTAGACGTCTTCACTAAGAATGTAATTGATTAACTGGCCCAAAATTAGAGTTATGCCCATTCTGACCTGACACAAAGTGGCCTGTCCTAAATTTTTGTATGAGGTGCTGAAGACCAAGGATTTGATTGGTGGCTCTCGATGAGCTTTTGGAATGTTCTAAACCAAAAATGGGCAATATGCAATACTCCAGATGTTGATGAACTGCAACACCCACAAACTATCAACCAGAAACTATTCTAGCTAAGATTGGCAGGAGTTGCTGTCCAACCACATCTAGAGGATCCCAACCCCTATATCACATCTTCTGGCAAGATGTTTACATGTGTGCTCCTTTAAGTCCTCTGTCAATTTATGGTGACTCCATGAATTTTATAAGGTTTTCTTAGGCAAGAAATATTCAGAGGTAGTTTTGCCAGCTCTGAAATATAACCTACAGCACCTGATAATCATTGGCAGTCTCCCATCCAAGTACTAACCAGGGCTGACCCTGCTTAGCTTCCACAATCAGACAGGATCTGGTACCTTTACAGTTGGGTATGGCTTTCATCTGTTTTCATTTTTATTCTGAAACTGAAAAAGAAACTTTGTGCAATTCAGAGTCACACCTCTCTCTCTCTCTGCAGCTTCCCACTAGCCATTCTTGCTGGAATGTCTCATTGCTCTGCTCTCAAGGCGTTCCAGTGGTAAGCTGCAGACAGGCCTGAACATCTGTGAGTGGCCCAGAGATTGTTTTACAAAACATTTTACAAAATGGAGAGGGAGGGGGAGATAAACTTTCAGCTAACTACACAGAAGGCATTAGAGTAATCCAAACATGAGATTACCATGTGTGAGTCACTGTGCCCAAGTATGCCAATCCAGGAAAGAGCAGAGTTGACAAAGTAGATCAAGTGCATAGATCCAAAGAAGTAACACATGTAGTCAGCAGTAGGTAGGTTTGGCTTAGCATTCTTGGATTTTCACACTCACACAGAAGAAATACTTGTCAATCTTCACCCCTCTGAACAAATCTTGTCAAGAAAATCCTGTGATAGGTCTGCCTTAGGGCATTGTCAGTCAAAACAACTTGAAGGCACACACCAACAACAACAATGGATAGTGGGCAATTTTTTTCCCCAGCCTTCCCAAATAGAGTGTCAATAATTCTCTTTTTTTCCCCTCAGCTATTACTGCCTTAGAGCAATGGCAGCTGGTTGCACCCAATCAGGAAGGTGGTGAATCCATTCCAGGTTTTATTCCAGACTTTATAAGAGCTATCCAAAGCACTTGGGATTCAAATCCCAGATTCAAATCATGACACCACACTGCTTCTACCACCATCCTTCATACCATACTTTAAAAAAACTTACAATATTTAGTAGTGGTCTTTTTTAGTGGTCTTGGAAGACTTGATGTCCTAATAGTCAGCCTTCCCACATCTAGAAATTTGGGAAATATTGCACTGTAAATTACAAACTGCCCTCCATGGAATCAGATTTGGAAAGAGGCTTTATTACTCTGAGATTAAGCTGAGATCTGATAAACCATTTTAACCTCCTCTTATAAACACTTTATTAAACATGACACTATCTCAAACCCAGGAATGTTGTACAACAAACACAGCCACATTTCATCGTTATAAAATGAAGCATGCTATGACTCTATGTAGAGCAATAACCATAATATAAACAAGATAATCCTTGGATAAATAGCATGGGACTCATTGAGCTCAAAAGTGCAGAAAGGCAGTGAAGGGATTGTTGACAATTTTCCTACATGATTTGTACTGGCTTAGTCACACAATTTTAATTGCAATGCTCTCTGAAAGAACTTCTCTGCCCACTTCAGTAGAAGGAAAACACCTGGAGATTGGTGCTGTTATTGAAATTATTTGTCTTAGCTTTCAACAAGAAACTAAGATGGCAGACAACTCTGAGAAACTCTTGCTTGATCTGACTTACTTCAGCTCATTGCAAAAGAAATCAATGATATGAAAGTAATACAAAAAGAAATCAGGGGGTCTGCAAAGGTCAGAACTGAACACTACAACAGCATAACTTACACAATGTGTCTCAAATGCTTAAAACCCACCATGGGAATTATTTAGCCACACGGGGTGTATCTTTTTGAAAGGAAGAACCTAAAAGAACTTTGAGCACGAGTCTGAGAATTATTCTTGTAGACAAAATATAAGAGTCAGTGAGTTCCAAGAATGGGAACATTTCATTTCATTTCATGCATGCATATATACTTTGAAGAGCTTTTGCAATTACCTTGTCATCATACTATCAAGACAGCACATTCATCGTGGTAGTTCACCCAACACTGGGAAGGGGAACTGCCATCAGACCTCCGAGATGCAGTCATCATCACCCTGTACAAGAAAAAAGGAGCAAAATCCGACTGCTCAAACTATCGAGGCATAACACTGCTCTCTATTGCTGGAAAAATCCTTGCAAGGATACTCCTGAACAGATTAGTTCCTGCTATTGCAGAAGAACTTCTCCCTGAAAGCCAATGTGGCTTCAGAGCCAATAGGAGTACTACAGACATGGTATTTGCCCTTAGGCAACTGCAAGAAAAATGTAGGGAGCAGAACAAGGGTCTCTATGTAACATTTGTCGACCTCACCAAAGCCTTTGACACTGTAAGTAGAAAAGGTCTGTGGCAGATCCTGGAAAAACTAGGATGTCCCCCCAAATTCCTTAAAATGATTATCTTGCTACACGAGGGCCAGCGTGGTCAAGTCAGATATGGCGATGCTCTTTCAGAGCCCTTTCTAATAACTAATGGAGTGAAGCAAGGTTGTGTTCTTGCACCAACTTTATTTACAATCTTCTTTAGCACGATGCTCCAAAGGGCTATGGCAGAGCTTGAAGAAGACGACGGCATCTATATACGCTACCGTACTGATGGTAGCTTGTTTAACTTAAGCCGTCTGAGGGCTCACACTAAGACTCTAAACTATCTAGTCCGTGAGCTGCTCTTCGCCGATGATGCTGCCCTTGTTGCCCACACAGAAGCAGCTCTGCAGCGCCTAACGTCCTGCTTTGCAACAGCTGCAGAGCTGTTTGGGCTAGAAGTCAACCTGAAGAAAACAGAAGTTCTTTACCAGCCTGCACCACAGGACGAACACCACCATCCCCACATTGCCGTCGGCAAATCAGTGCTCAAGTCCGTTCAGCAGTTCACCTACCTGGGAAGCATCATCTCCTCAGATGCCAAGATTGACAAAGAGATCGATCACAGATTAGCAAAGGCATATAGTGCATTTGGAAGACTTCACAAAAGAGTCTGGAGCAATAAACACCTGAGGCAAAGCACAAAAATCAGTGTGTATAGAGCCATCGTACTGTCTATCCTCCTTTATGGATCTGAAACATGGGTCACCTATCGCCACCACCTACGACTCCTCGAGCGCTTTCATCAGCGCTGTCTACGCACAATCCTAAATATACACTGGACTGACTATGTGACGAATGTTGCTGTCCTTGAACAAGCAGGGATCACCAGCATTGAGGCCATGATATTGAGAACACAGCTGCGCTGGGCAGGTCACGTTTCTAGGATGGAGGACCATCGCCTCCCAAAAATACTACTCTACGGTGAACTCGCCACGGGTCAGCGTAAGAGGGGCGCTCCAAAAAAGCGATACAAAGACTCCCTGAAACAACATCTCAGGCTTGGCCAAATTGATCACCAACAGTGGTCCGCCCTGGCCTCACATCGGGAGGCATGGAGACGCAATATCCACAATGCTGCAGCCTTATTTGAGAACTCACGACGAACAAGTCTTGAAGAGAAACGACAACGCAGAAAGAATCACAACCCAAAAACATCACCCAAGGAGTCCTTCTGCTGCGCTTTTTGCAACCGGACTTGTTTATCTCGGATTGGCCTTTTTAGTCATCAGCGCGCTTGCAGAAGGCGCGGGATGAGTCCTTCCTGAATCTTCGTTTGCGAAGAAAAGCCAGAGAGAGAGAGAGGGACTCAAAAGCAAACAATTGTTGTAACATTATCACATAACATTGTTAAAGAGGTTGTTCTGATGATGGTATGTCACATTTGAAAGTCATATGGGGATTTTAATGAGCTAAAGTAACCATTTCTCATGATCCCAAGTATAAACTGTAGCTAGGATTCTGGTACATAGAAGGAAAAGGGTGGATTTCCTTGGTTTTTCAAGAAGACTAGCAATTCAAGATGCAGATATGCTGAACTGAGCTACAACCTGTCAGCCAGACCCCTGAGCCTGGAACTCCTAAAGACAGGATCCCTTAACCCAGATTCCCCTGAGAAGCCATCTCTCCTTTATAGCAAACCCCCAGGTTCACCAGCGCTGTCAGCACACAAGGTGGTAGCTGACTGAGAAGTGATGGAGAACTCAGCTTCAGACTAGAGAACTATCAGGATCTTCCCTCTTCAACAATGGGGCAAAGACTGGGGGTGGATTCAGGCCAAAGAGGGAATAGAGACCTCATCTGTGCTTCTACACTTGCTGGGATGAGTGGTCCAGCACTAGGAGCTATTCAGCATTCTTCAGGTTAGCCTTAATGCTGCCTTGTTTAAGTTACCTCTGGATGTCTGTTGTGCCCCATGAGCCTTTGGTCATAGAACAAGACACTATCTTTCATAGTGTGGCAAAATGAGTAGCTGACAAATGGGACACTTTTGGAAAGGCCTGTAAACTTTTCTGATAAAGGAAGTTCAATTGCTTTGTATTATTTTCTGCCTTTCCATTACCACCACCAAAGAGCTGACAACTGCCTACAATGGTTCTATGAAATCTCAGTCTTCAATTAAAAAAAAGTAGTGGACAAGCCCTGTCACGGCCTGGATTGGTTACTGGGTATGGCCATCCCCCTGCTATGCCTTGACATGAGTTAATTGAGTGCTGGAACTGGTCTGGGAGGAGAGGGGAGGCACACTAAGGTCAAAATCTGGGAGAAGGGAGGCACGCTAAGGTTAACGAACTGGTCTGGGAGGAGAGGGGAGACACACTAAGGAACTGGTCTGGAAAGATAGCTGGGGATTGGTTCCCAGGAGGAGAATGTAACTGAGGATTGGTGGTATGGAAATTGAACCTCAGGGGAGAGGGTTTTATCTTTGTGTACTGCTTAGTGTTTTCAGAACTGACTTTGCCCTGATTCGTACTGCGTAGCCTGATCAATAAACTACATCTTTGTATAGATATTGCTTCAGTGTGTGTGTGTTAACGAGTCCATCACAAGCCCCATTTCAACACAGTTACAAAATTCTCCATTCCAGCTTTTTCATTCCTAATCATTGGCCACACTGTGCCAAACATCTGGAGGGCACCAGGTTGGGGGAAACTGTTTTGATCAATGTACAAGAAAAATGAGGTGAGAAACAGTTTACTTTGATGAAGGGGGGAAATGGGAGCTCTAATAGCTGACAACCACAGGTATGCATTTTCTTAACTTTTTTCCACATTGTTTTACTGTTTATTTATAGTCGAATCTCTTTGCTTTTAAAACCTAAAGCCCACACTAACGCAACTATATAGAGTGGATCTAGCAGTATCTCCCAGACACCTGGCACTGTCTTTGCCTTACTCAATATATCTTTAGACAGAATGAGTTACTGTTTGTTATTATGCAGTGGAGAAAGGGTGAAGGAGTCGAGGATTGATTTGGTGATGTTTCCATTTTAAATTGCTACTGGAACAAACATCTGAATTGTTTCTTGTAACATTCTTAAGTACTATAATAATCCTAAATCAGCTTCCATGTAAGGACTGCATGCAATTTGATTTTATATGTTTAACTTTAGTTATTTCACACTTTTGCCTTCTTGCTCATTCCATATTTTTCTTTTGTGACTGAGAAGGAGATGATATAATCATGATTCAAGGTATGGGGAATGAAACATGTTCTGTCCTTCCTGTGATACATATACAGTCAGACCCCCATATCTGAAGAACCAATATCTGCAGTTTCAGTTATCCATTGTTCAAAAAATAGGGACACATATCAAAGAGACGTGCTGAAAAATGCCTAGAGAGGTGTCCTCTCTTGGCATCTTCTAGGTCCTCCAACACAATTTGATGGTATGTTCCTACCAGAAATCCTTTATTTTAAAACGGGGGTTGATATTATCTGTGTTTTCTGGGATCTGTGGTAAGTCCAATAACGGAACCCCCAGAGATACGGGGGTCTGACTGTATACCTATTGTTGTTTCAATGAGACTACTCTTTCTGGGCATTTTGTGAATGTCAGTAGTACTGATATTCCTTTCTGACACATCCAGATTAGTATATAAATGGTATACAGAGATTATATTTATATTGAAAACTCACACACAAAAATCTTTTAAATAAGAACTATCTGTAATTCTCCGAAGTAGGTGTGGGCGTATAGTTTATGCCCATCTCCCCTAAATTGACACTGCAGATGTTTTGGACTTTAATTGTCATGATCTCTCACAATCGGCTAAGTCATATGGGAGGGCTAGGAATTGCAATCCAAAGCATTTGGAGGCCACTCAGGACTTTTTCAGACACCCCTTACTGCACAAGAAGCCACCATAACATTAACGAAGCTGTTGCACAGCAGGGGATCCATTTCAGACGATGCCGTACCTCTCTTGGTGTCGTCCGTAACTGTTCCACGTAGGATTGAGAGTGGCCGCGCCATTTTTTTTAAAGTTGAGACTGCCATGGTTGCCTTGACCGATGACCTGCGTCTAAGCATCGAGGGGTAGTGTGACCCTGTTGGTGCTACTAGACCTCTCAGCGGCTTTTGATACGATAGATCATAGCATCCTCTTGGATCGCCTGCATGAGTTAGGAATCGGAGGCACTGCGCTCCAGTGGTTCTGGTCCTTCCTCTCGGGCAGGTCCCAGAGGACTGCTCGGGGGCAGCTGCTCCAGTAGAAAGGAGCTTACTTGTGGTGTTCCACAATGCGCCATCCTGTCCCCGATGCTGTTTAACATCTATATGAAGCCGCTGGGTGAGATTATTCGGAGTTATGGGGCTGGGTGTTATCAGTACGCTGATGACAACCAGATCTATTTCTCCTTGTCCCGATCATCGGCCTTGAATTCCGCTGGCGTCTCTCCTCTTAATGACTGTCTTAAAGCAGTAATGGGCTGGATGAGGAAAAACAGATTGAGATTAAATCTGGACAAAATGGAGGTGCTCATGGTAGTGGCCCCGAAACCAGGAGTTGGGTTGCAACCTCCAGTCCTGGACGGGGTCACGCTCTCCGTTAAGGACTGTGTTCGCAATCTGGGGGTGCTCCTTGATTCATCACTTCAGATGACTAGTCAGGTGAATGTGATGGTCAGGAGCGCCTGTTATCAGCTTCGGCTGATACTCCAGCTGTGCCCTTTCCTTGAAGTAAGGGACCTCGAGACTGTGGCGCACGCACTGGTAACCTCTCATCTAGATTTCTGCAATGCGCTCTACATGGGGCTACCCTCGTGCTTGGTCCAGAAACTTCAGTTGGTACAAAATATGGCAGCCAGAGTGGTCTCAGGAACATCTCGGAGAGACCATATAACTCCGGTATTAAAATCTCTCCACTGGTTGCCTATCAGTTTCCAGGCCCAGTATAAGGTATTGGTTATTACCTTTAAAGCCCTAAATTGCTTGGGTCCAACTTATCTTCAGAACCACCTCCTCCCATACAATCCTCCCCACGCACTCCGGTCCTCTGGGAGGAATTTGCTTCAGCCACAAAAATCTAGGCTGTCTGCAACCTCCCAGAGGGCCTTTTCGGTAATCGCCCCAAAATTATGGAATGGCCTGCCAAACGAGAGCCATCAGATGACGAGCTTGAGTAGCTTTTAAAAAGCACTAAAGACAGATCTCTTTCAGCAGGCCTTTCCTGATTAGATCACAGCCTCAGGAGCTCCTGGCCTCTTTTAGTCTTGCTGGGTATTGATTTTTGTATTTTTTTTAATGTGATTTTAGTTTAGGTGGTTTTTAATTTTGTACTAGTTTAAAATCTTTTTATGGGGAAGGGTGGGGGTGGGTGGTGCTTAGGGATTTTAGTCAGCATTGTTGTATTTTAATTGTTGTAAGCAGCCCTGATTGTTTTTAACAGAGGGGTGGGGTAAAAATTATTATTATTATTATTATTATTATTATTTCTGCCTTTTTTCATATAGACTGTTCCAGTCTTTACCTCTGACGAGGGGCTCTGCTTATTGTACCATGGCCTAGTGAGGTTTAATTGCTTTTAATGTGAAGGAGGGCCTTCCCTGTTATGCCCCCCACCATCTGGAACAATCTCTTCATTGAGGTTAGGCAATCTCCCAGTGCTTGAGTGCTTTTGCCACCAACTTGAAGTCCCATCTGTTTAACCAGACATTTTTCTGATTGTTTTCTAATTGTTAACTCTTTTATACTAGTTACTATGATTGTTAATGGATTGCTTAATTAAATAGTCCATGTCTCCTACAGTGTTGCCTACTCTGTACTATGTGATCACCTTACCTGAAGTCAAAAAGACATTTTCCCCCAATTAGACTGATACCACAAGGAGCAAAAATTGCCTTTATTTGTAGCATGTGGCTTGGCTAGTTACCATGTGTCACACATTCTCTGTTATGGAAGCCTCTCTCTGCAATGTGCTCACTTTCTACCTATGGGTCTCCAGCACTGTATGAATTGTGCACCATGGTCTGGAGCTAAACATTGCTAATATTTTGGAGTTTCTTTTCCTTTAATATCTGCATGGGATTTCAAGTTCTTCCCATTACAGCATTTCAGCTGCAACATAACTATGACTGGATTAATGTCTTGGCAAATAAGGGATTTGCAGAAATTATAGCTAGTGTTACCCTAAGCACTGTTGTTGTTTTTCATACTGTCTGTTGTGGTAGAGTAGCTGTTTCCTGCCTAATGCGTACAGTCTGATGTTCATGCAACAGCAGCACTCTCTGGGAATCCCATTACCTACAAAGGTATTAGAAAAGTGATCCCAGCTGAAAGCATTTATCCAATTCTGATTGTTGTTTGGACAACTAAATCATTAAAGAGGTCTTTATCATTGCCCTTGCTACTGTTTTCAAGAATGCAATGGCTGTTTAGAATCAAACCTTACTTAAGAAGAGCTGGTCTTATTTATGTAGATTATGCCCATTGTCAGATCTAAAAGCATATTTACATGCCTGAAATGCTGGCAATGTATAGGGATGAATATTCAATGTACATAAAATAATTATAAAATAGAGCATTTTATTATCTTGGGATAACAGTTTAAGTCTATGAGATTTAGGAAGTGTGTGTGTGTGTGTGTTTAAAAGCACCAGACTGATTCTAAGCCATGTTCTATGACCATTATACTTATTGTTTCTAATATAATATTACATACAATACATTTTTATTATATTTTTTTAAGTTACATAACATATTCGTTTTTCTTTCGAAGATATCACTTTTGATATATACATCTTATAGTACATGCAACTTAGAAAATTACATAACTAAAAGAAAAATACATCCATTTCACAGTCAGTGGAATATTACACATAATATTAGTTACATTAACATATCATCCTTTAGCCAAGTTCCACTTCGAATTTCCATAATCTTCTGTTAGATACACCAGAGATATTTCTTGTTTATCTACATATCAAGATAACCTACTTCTACCAAATAACAGGTACCTTACGTTTCTTCTAAGCTTCCTGTTGCTATATGTCTAATTCTGATCTAAGACCTTGTCAAACTCAGTATATGATTCTTCCTTATAGATCAAGATTATTTAGATTTTTCCATTTCTCCTTCCAGTATAGTTTTACAGGAGCCCACTCCTGCTCTATTGCCTCATTCACCTTGTCTTTCAGTAATACCGTTAGCTTATCCATCTCCATCATCTCGCTCAGTTTAATAATCCATACCTCAATCGTTGGAAGGTCTCTTTTTTTTCCCATTATTGTTCGCGGCAAACAATAATGTAGCCACTGAGATCATGTACAACATTATCCTCCAGGGTCCTTTTGTAATTTTATTTTTTATTCCATCTATCATATTTAACAGATATATTTCAGGATCCATGGAAAATTTTAAATCCAAGATCTCACTTATTTTACTATGTACTTTTTTCCAGAAACTTTTCGTTTTGGAACAGTTCCACCAGATATGGAACATGGTACCCCTAACATTACCACATTTCCAGCACTCAGTTTTACCTGTTTTGTATATCTTATCTAATTTTACAGGTATGAGATACCACCTGTAAAAAAATTTCATGTAGTTCTCCTTCAAATTTTGTGAGAGGGTAGATTTCTTTTTATCTTGCCGTGCTCTTTCCCATTTGACCAATTCGATGGTTTTACCTATATCTTGTGCCCATTTGAAAATTTGATCTTTCACAATTTCGCTCTCCAGTTCTCTCCCTAGACAGGTATCATAGAATTTTGCCACATGGTGTTTTTTTATTATCAAATATAATCCCATCTATTTCATTTTTCCCCATATCACAGTTTTCTAATCTGAGGTCGATTTTAAATATTTCATATAGCTGTTTATATGCAAACGAATTCATTCTAAAGCCTTTGGTTTCTAGATGTTCTCTGGAATATATTTGAATACTTCCACATGACTCTTTATTAAATCTCGATATTTAATCCAGTTTTCATTTCTCGATTTGGTTCTTCCAAAAAAAGCCTCTTCTGTTGATATCCAAAGAGGAATCTCTTTGTAGTATTGTTTCTTTATAGTGGACCATATTTTTAAAAGAACTCTTCTTACTATATGGTTGTCAAAACCTTTGTGATCTTTTCTTTTTCTGTACCACATATATGCATGCCAACCGTAACATAAATCGAAACCTTCTAGAGCCAGTAACCTGTCATTCACTAGAGAGATCTATTCTTCTAAGCAGGACAGCACACACGCTTGATGATATAGTTTTAAGTTTGGTAGGGCGCATCCACCTCTTTCTTTTTTATCTATCAACAATTTCCATTTCACTCTTGGTTTTCTTCCTACCCAGAGGTACTTCAAAATTTCAGACTGCCTGATTTTAAAACAGTTGTTGTTATAGATAATTGGTAAGTTCTGGAAAAGATACATGAATCTGGGCAGTATGTTCGTCTTAATTATTTCTATTTTTCCAAGAAGTGATAGATGTAGTTTATTCCACTTAACTAAATCCGATTTTATTTCTTTCCATAGTTTAGAGTAATTATTATCAAATAGATCCATATTCCTCTTTGTGATCCATACTCCTAGATATTTTATTTTTTTTCTCAATCTTGAACCCCGTTTTGCTCATAATCTGCTCTTCTTGTACACTAGAGATATTTTTAGTCAGGACCATCATTTTGTCTTTGTTTATCTTAAATCCCGCTACCTGTGAGAATTCTTCTAAAGTCCTCCCTACCTCTTCCAGTTGTTTTATCGGATCTTCCAAAGAAATTACTAAATCAACTGTGTATGCTTTTATTTTAAACTCGTGGCCTTTGATTTTTGTGCCTTTAATTCTCTTATTTCTTATAATACTGTTGATTAGTACTTTGATCACGATGCTAAAGAGAAGGGGAGAAAGTGGGCATCCCTGCCTTGTGCCATTGCTCAAACTGAATTTCTACATCTTTCCCCTGTTTTGCCCCAATGTGCCCTCGGGCAGTCCTAACAACACCCAGGGCAAACATGGGGAAAAGATGGGGCAAAGCCCATTAAGCTGTTTTATTAAAATACCTGGGAAAACTCGCTTCATGCAGGAAAACCAGATTAGGCCCCGTGGGAACACAGAAGTCTATGCCTGCACACTGGCCCATATTTGCAGCCACAGCCATCACGTCTCTCTGAAGTGTGATGAAGTCTCTGAAATCTCTTCAGAGGTGTCTCTCTGAAGCCAGGAAGGAGGCCCTCAGCATATGATCAAGGTCCTTGCATGTGACCAGCCTTGATCCTATGTTGAGGGCCCCCTTCCAGGCTTCAGGGAGACACTGGCAGCAGCTGAAGATATGGGCCATTGTGCAGGTATCGACGCCATACCATTTCATGTAGGTAATGAGGGAGGGGGGAAGAGGCCTGATCTGGGGCCACAATATGCCAGCAAGAAGCCAGCATATTCTGGCAGGTCTAGACAAGCCCTAGGTGTTCCCCGGGTGAAGTCGAAGGCTTTCACAGCTGGCATCCATAGATTTACCTTGGGGGTTTTTCCGGGCTGTGGGCTATGTTCTGGAAGAGTTTATTTCTGATGTTTCGCCTGCATCTGTGGCTGACATCTTCAGAGAATGGTTGGGTAGGAGTATGGGGTGGGGTTACATACTGTGAACCCCTGTTGGAGAGGATATGTAAATTTGTGCATTTGAATGGCTAGTTTCTGGGTGGAGATATGCAAGGAAGATTAATTTGGCTAATGGTCCATTGTCTGCTGGAAATCCCCCTGTCCCTGGGTGGAGTTCATTTGCAAGTGTTGATTTTTGATTTTAGTATTTTTCAGGACTGGCAGCCAGATTTTGCTTACTTTTATGGTTTCTTCTTTCCTGTTGAAGTTGTCCAGGTGTTTGTGGATTTCAATAGCTTCTCTGTGCATTCTGACATGATAGTTGTTCACCTGGTCCAGAATTTCGGTGTTATTAAATAACATTTTGTGTCCAGGTTGGTTTATAACATGTTCTGCTACTGCTGATTTTTCTGGCTGGCCCAGTCTGCAGTATCTCTCATGTTCCTTGATTTGTGTTTGCACACTGCATTTAGTGGTCCCTATGTAAACTTGTCCACTTGTCCTACTTGTCCAGGTATCTGGGACTTGAGCTTCCATCTGCTCCAGCTGGCACGACAATTGTAAGCCTTAAGAAAGTTGTAGTCCAAAATTCCTCCAAGGTAACAGGTTACTTTTTCTTACTGTGCACACTGAGAAACAAGTTCCAGTACAATTCCTAGGGCTTCCCCCCACCCTCCAGTTTGGATGGTCATGCCTGATGAGAAGAAACCTGGACTGATGGGAGTCTTCACTGTTCAGGACTTGTTCTATGCAAAATTCACAAATGTTTATCTTGCACCCCCCAAAAAGCATTTTTTCCAAATAATATTATTTCAAACAATATTATTTTGTGTGGAAAATATGGTTTTCTGTGCAAAACAACCAAACAGGAATTTTGTGCAGAATAAATTCTAAATTGTGAATATTCTTCAGAAACTATGCAATTATCAAAGACTTTCTTGTAGTGTGAAGAAAGTTACTAAAATTACTCGTCACTTCAATTCAAGAAGAAAATTACCTTAGAATTACATCCTTATACTTCAGTTTAATAAACTTGAGACATGCATAAACTTTTGTCTGCATGCACAGCCTAGTTAACTACAGTTTCTTTTTCTTCCATATCAGGAAACTATGGTTACCAGGTTCAGAAAAGGCCAGGATCTCGACAGTTGGAAGTTGATTTAACCCTCACTTAAGGAGATTAAAAAACGTCAATTTCCACTGAGCGCTTTAATCTGCGATATTTTCTCACCCCAATGTGTTTCATGATATTAAAAATGTCATATGTCCACCAGAGTGTTTGTGCATGCAGAATCAAGAATCACACTCAGAACCAGAGAACATATGTTCACATGAGGGAGAATGCTTTTTTTTTTAGTAGCTGCCTTGCCCTACTTCTTTGTGTGTGCACATACACACACATACAGAGAGAGAGAGAGAGAGAGTGCAACATGAATGCAAATAGATTTATTAATGTTGGTCCCTGCTTGATGTGGAGTTATAACGCTCATTATTCTGCCTCAAAGAGTTTCACAGTTCTAGAAAGTACAGTATCAACTTTTTAAACAGGGAAATCCCTTCAAAATACAGTCTGCCCCCTCTCCTTTATTATTGTCTAATGTGTTCAAATGGCCCCCCAGTTTTGCTGCCTGCACAACCTATTCCTGGAAAGAACATGTCTTAGAAATGCCAGGCTACATTTTTAGATTCTCCAAATGTTCTCCACATGTTTCCACTCACATTATTTCTGTCCATCCTCTTACTGCTGAGATGCTTTACACAAGGATCTGATTAAAAATGGTGAGTGTAGTTCCCTGACAGATGAAAGGAAAATGGCAGGCATAGGCAGTGTAGTGGACAAAGCCTGGAAGCAAAGCCAAAAAGGGGTGGAGGTTCTTGGGGTCCAGTCTTTGGCTTTGGTCTGAACTGGGCATCCTCAGTGGACAGGACAGAGGAAAGAATGCCCTGATGTTGACAATGACCTGTGCATGATGACTCGTGACACTTGTCTTCCCCAGGGCCCAATATTTCTCTCAGCAACCCTCCCACATTATTACAGATATCACTGCTTTCTCATGTTTAACCTGAATTTCTCAGCCCTTTCAACTCCTAAATGGCAGAGAAGCAGTTTTAGGTCTGAAATTGTAGGGAGGTATGAGTCTAAAATTAAAAATGTATTACAAATTCCAGGATCTAGCCCTTTTAAAAATAAAAATATCTTCTTTAAAAGTAAAAAACACTTTTCTTTCAAAGTAAGCAGAGTAAGGCATCGGAATGCAGACACAGCTCAATTAACATTTAAATGGGTGGTCTGATCACCTGGACAATTAGACTCATTAAACAACAAAGACGTCAGTTTAAAAATGCATATCAAAAGTTTACTGAAGGTATATCAATCTTAATCTACATATTAAAACAAACTTAAAGATCCCTAACTAACTCAGAGAATTTAGGGTAAGAAAAACTCTCCCAGCCTTAAACAATGAGGGCTACATGGTGAAAGATAAAACAAGACTCTAAGACAGCTAAAAGATGGCTACAGCCACATGGAGACAAACTTAAAAGGAACTTTAGACAAAGTGTAATATAATATTTAAATTAGGTCATGTGATGAATGACCCATTGCTCCAGTTGGCTGAAATTGCCTAGGGTAAGAAGGGGGTGTGAAAGAACTCGAGCATGCAGGGAAATTCCTAAACTGAACTTAACATGGGATACACAAGATTGCATTGCATTACAATAATGATTTCCCCACATACTACAGAAATGACCCACTTCTCCACTCCAACCATGATTTTATCTCTTAAATCATATATCTGCATTTTAGTTTTACTCACAGCTTCACCAAAGTTTCCTAAGCAAAATCACTGGCAACTAAGTAGTCCAAGAGATGCTACTTGGTAGATAAAGGTAAAAAAATAAAAATAAAACATAATTACCTCTCAGCTCAGCTCTTTATTAGTTATATTGCTTTGCATTATGCAACACAGTCCAGTCTGTTGGTCAGCTGATTAGGCTGTACATTGCAGGCTATGGGCCTGTCTACATGGCAGAAACACAGCAGTTTGACACCACTTTATCCACCAGAGTTCTATCCTATGGAATACTGGTATTTGTAGTTGGGTGAAGGACCAGAGTTCTCTGGCAGAAAAGGCTAAATAATACCAAATAATACAAAGCTACAAATACCAGGATTCCATAGGACAGAACTATGGTGGATAAAGTGGTGACAAACTGCTGTATTTCTACATTGTAGACAGGCCCTATGTCTCGCTTTGCCTTGGTGCAGAAGAGGGCTAGGCAACTTGTGGTCCCGCAGATGCCATTGGGCTACAACTCCCCTTGGTCCCAGGCAGCACAGCCAAAGGTGAGAGAACATGGGAATTTCAGTCCAACACCATCTGGAAGGCCAGAAGTGGCCCACCTCTAATTAAGAGTATTATTTAATATGAGATAGATAGACAAGCAAACAATCAAGAAATCAAAGTGAATTAAAGACCCCAGGCAGCTGTGTTGGCCATGAGAATGTAGCATTTGGATGAATACAGTGCCCATGTTTCTTCCAGGTAAATCAGAAGTCTCCTGAATATGTTTCCTAGATCTGAAGATACTTCATTTTGCCTCAACAAGGGGAATCCTAAACAAGAGGGAAATATGGGCCCGGATTAAGCTCTCTGAGGTTTCTACCTCCAACAAAGTTAAAACATCTCTTTCAGACTATGGAGATTTTCGGACCGCGTTTTAGAGTGCCTAGGGCGGGAGGAGCTTTCGGGAGAGGGACGGCGATCTTGCTCAGCAGGGGGGCGTTTTCGGACGCCGTTGTCCCTCTCCCGAAACCATCCGTGTCACTTCCGTGAAGCTTTGGAAGCCTCAGCGCCATATTTTAATCACGGGCAACCTCCGTGATTATGGCGCTGAGGCTTCCAAAGCTTCACGGAAGTGACACGGATGGTTTCGGGAGAGGGACAACGGCGTCCGAAAACACCCCCCTGCTGCGCAAGATCACCGTCCCTCTCCCAAAAGCTCCTCCCGCCCTAGGCACTCTAAAACGCAGCCTGAAAATCTCCTATAATTGGCTAGTTTTACCTATACCGCACATAAAAGATGTTTCCAGATGCAGCATTACAGAGACTTCTTGAAAAATCTAATGATCTCTGCCTAACAAAGGGACGCATGGTTTCACAAAGGAACAGGGACATGCTGGATGCCAGAGAGGTTGCCTCACTGCTGCAAAAGGATTTAAAATTTACTGTCTTTTACCTCAACTCCACATGGCCAGGAAGTAGGAATGGCCTCTGCCTGCATGAGATCTTTCACCTGAACAACAACACAAGTAATCTCTGAAACAGCATGTAGGCATGTGACTCCAGCATTGTCACTTTTCATTATTTATTTGTTTTTAACATCTTTTCCCTGATAAAGAAGCCAGTAGAGCTTCAAAAGCTTGCATCATGTGTTTTACATTTTGGTTGGCCAATGAAGGTATTACTTTTTTGTGTATTTTCAATAAGACAAGTGAGTCATGATGTAAGTCTCACTGTAATCAGAGGGAACTGCATAAGTCCAATTAATATTCTAGATCCAACCCATGGAATGCCGTCTCCAAAACCCATCTCTGTTGACTTCATAAAGAAAGCAAGACATGTCTTCACTCCTCCGAGGTGTTCTTGGTTATTACTTTACATATCTCTGAGTTGTGGCTTAGCACTAAAAGCAGGTTTCAAGGACTACATCCTGGCACAAATGAAGTCAGGCTAGTCCTCAGTCCTTTAAGGACCAAATTCACTGAACTCTGATTGATACAGAGAAATTATCAAATGGCACTGAAATGTGCTGGGACAGCCTTCATGACAGTTGTGTACTGTGTAGTTTATAAACCATCCAACTTGATTGGGAAGGCGGCACCTGGATATAAATCTCCCCACAGCTGGAAAACTTTTTCAGAAGTCTTAGGTCAGACACTGTCTCTCAGCTTTACCAACCTCACAGAGTTGTGCTGAGAATAAAATGGTGTGTGTGTGTGTTAATGTATGCAACCCTGAATTTCTACTGAATAAATGACTTAAATAATAATCATGACTAGAAACCTCTCCAAACTGTTTGGGGCTATACTTTCAGAAAAGCCCATGCAACTGTCAGACAGAAACGAGTAGCTGGGCAAATGCTAGCAAATCATAAAAGATTTTTGAGGAAGGAGAATGGGGATGGGGGATATTTTCCTGAATGTAATTACAATTACATTCACAGATATCTCCTGTACTTCAGTTTGAGAACTTTTTCGGATGAGTCTTTTACAGCGCAAGCAGCCTCGTCACGTTGCGAGGCTGCTGCGATGCAGGGCGTCCCTTTCAGATGATGCTCTCCCCTGCTGGTACTGTTGCGTTACCATGGGGACACTGCTGCGTTGTATTCGGCGGTTTTCTAATCACGAAAGTTGATCGTGATTCCCAAAACCGCAAATATTCAAAACCGCAAATGCTGAGTTCACGAATGTGGAGGGGCAACTGTAATAATAATAATAATAGATTTATTTGTATCCCACCTCTCCCATCAGGATCAGGGTGGCAACATCATATAAAACAGCAATCCAGCATAATGTTAAAAACAACACAAATGTTAAATGACACAAATGTTAAAACGACACATATGTTAAAACATTACATCTCTACAGTAGTGAATCAGTTAAGTTTTAAATATACAATACAGATATTAAAATACACTTTAAAATTTTAAAAAGGCATAAAATGGGGAATAAAAGTGACAAGGTAAAGAGTATCAAGGTGGAGGCCTCTCCTAATCTGAAACAGCCTGACAGAAGAGATTTGTCTTAATATCTTTCTTAAAAGCATCCAAATCATCAGGGTGTCAGATCTCCTCCGGCAAGCCATTCCACAGTCTGAGAGTGGTGGTGGAGAAGATCCTCTGGGTGACCGTGGCCAGCCTACTTGTTACCAGCATCTGGCTTAGGGTGAGAATACTTTTTTAGGATAAGAATGGGAAACCTTTGGCTTTCCAGATGTTTTGGACTGTAACACTCACAATCCCATATCATTGGCTATGCTACACGGGGCTGATGGGTATGTATGGCCAAAATGTCTGGCCAGCCAGAGGTTCCCTACCACTAGCTTAGGATCTCCTCCTCCTCCTTGTATTGGAGCCCTACCCAACCCTGCACTCGCTTTGAAGAGTGCAGGCCCTTTGAAGAGGAGGCCCTTTGAAGAGGACAAAGGGCCTTCTCTGTGGCAGCACCAAGGATGTGGAACTCCTTACCCCAGCAGATTTGCCTTCCCTCTTCATTAAGGGCTTCCATTGCCAGGGAAAAGACATTTCAATTCAGGCAAATATTTGAACTGCCACCCGCTTCATTTTAGTTTCATTTCGTCTTCATTTGTGTCTGATTGTGCTCTGCTGCTGTTCTCTTTTTTAAAACTGTTTGTTCTAGCATCTGTGTGGTTTTGCTTATAGTGCATTGATTTTAAAGATAACAGAATGTCTTGAATGCTTCTTGTTGGCAGAATACAACCAGAACAAAATTTTAGGCCAAATCCCACTGTTCTACTTAGCTGAAGGGGCAGGGACCCACATCCACCCAAGATGGGTGGTTTAGTACATGTGGAAGTGAAGCAATACACAACATCATATGAACCCCATAATCCCCACATACCCAACTGCTCTGCTGCTTGTTAGGAAACACTAATAAATAAATAGAAGACTGCCTTGGAGAGAGTACAGCATACGTTTCCTTAAAAGACAAAGGGATAGCAATTCCTTACACTATACTTTCAGACTTGTTGGATTACACACCCCATCATTCTTAGCAGTGGCAGTGCTAGACTGGGATGATGAAAGCTGTGGCCAAGCACAACTGGAGGGCATGAGATTTTATCAGACCAGGCAAATATGGTGTCATAATGACGCCTAAGGAACGCAAAAGGGCGTGCATATCAGATGACATTATTCTTTCGTGATAATATCATGTTCAAAACCCATTGTTTTTTATTGATGACCCAAGCAATCAATAGATCTGCCATGGCACTTTGTTGCCGGCATTGCTGCCATTTGAACCTTTGCACAATTGTGCTCATGGGAATGCAGTGTCAATGACAGAACACTTCCAAGTGAGATTGCGACAGCCAGGTTGGGGACAATCTTTTTATGAGCCTCCCCAGTTTACTTGTAATTTTTTAAGTGTGTTTCTATGCTTGTGTCTACATTTTATGTCTGTATTTTGCTTAATTTTTTTAATTTGCCACACTTGCGCCTTCTCGCAAGGATTGGCGAAATCTCAACCCCAAAAGTACATAAATGGAGCTCCATTTGCACTCTGTTACTGCCAGGACTGCCTTTCTGACACTGTTAAAGGTAGGTCTGGTTGGAGTTATTATTGTTATTTTTTTGTCAGCATAAAAACACCACAAAATATGCCGGGAAAAGAACATTAATGAGGGTGTGTGTGATCTGATAAAGTCCTAAGGAAATCTTAGATATTTGGGGGAAAGAGTAATGGATCCCAAGGTATAAGTTGGCTCATCTATGCAAACTGTAGACATTTTCTTTTAGGAATTAAGCCTTATCAGAGTATAGAACCAAGCTTTTACAACAGGTATGGAGAATAAAATTGCTAGAGTGAAAACTGGAGGGGACTCCTGCACCTTTAAGGGTTGTGTAGAAGAGAGAATTTCAGTGGTGTGGCTTGTCGTGCAACCAGGTAACAAGCAGCACCTCCTGAAATTCTCTCTTCTACACAACTGTTGAAGGTACAGGATCCCGGTCCAGTTATCACTCTGGCAACCTGAATGGAGACTCTTGCTTTCAAGATGTTTTTGCCTACAACTCTGATTTGCCCCACCCAGATTGACCAATGACAAGAAACTGCAGAAGCTATAGTCTGAAAGATAAAATAAAATACAAAATATATTTTCAAAAGCAGAGTCAGCACTGGTTAGTAATTGGATAGGAGACTGCGAATGAATACCAGGGGCCGTAGGCTATATTTAAGAGCAAGAAACTGGCAAAACCACCTCTGAGTATTCCTTGCCTAAGAAAACCCCATGAAATTCATGGGTTTGCCCTAAGTCAGCTTACGGTACTGATACCTGAGGACTATTTACTTACAAATACATTCCTGCCTGAGGTATCTTGCTGCCTTAGCAGCAACTGTACACCCAACTCTCCCCTCTTTTAGGTATACAGTACCTAAAGCCATCCAAGTTATTTTAGAAGATGAGACAGAAAATCCCTAAAGCATCACCTCTCTCTCCATCACTGGTGGTAAAAGTACAACAAGGTAAACAGCTAAAATATATTGACCTTTCATGGCAATCAAACTGAAATGCTAGAGGTGGCCACCTCAGTATATGTAGGCCCTGTTGCTACACTGTTTAGCTGCGGAGCAATTTCAGGGACTCAGAAGCAAGTCCCTGAAATTCCATTCAGTGGACTTTCCTGCCAGGAAAGTGTGCAGATGATGCATCCTTGGTGACAGAATAAGACATGCATGTCGCTCCTTTGAAAACAGTGCTTTAAAAACTGTTTTCCCTGTTGGGTGGGGCACACAGGGTGACAGCTAGAGTTTGGAGGGCAATGTAGCCACCAACCAAATAATAATTACTGCAAGGCAAAAACAGAGGCGAAAACACTGGCTTAGTCTCACCAGTGAGTGACAAGATTCTTGCTTTTCCTTTGCCACCCATGTGTTTGTGTAACTATATTTAACAGCACTTGATTGAGGAAATGTTGAAAATAGCAGCAAGGGCTTCCCTAATGAGACCTCTAGAGGAAAGCAGTGGCATTCAAAGGGCTTAGAAAGAATGGGAGGGGGGGATAGAAGAGTGGAAGGGGTGGAGAAGGAGCCTTAACCCTTTCCAGGTCTTTCGCACACTGATAGACTATGAGGAGGAGGGTTGTTTGTTAAAGCATTTCATCACCTCTATAATAGGACATGCAGAGCAGCCTAGAAAATCCACATATCTGTGTTGGAGGCCAACCAATTGATTTTGTGATGTTGATGCTAGCTTGCTGCACCGAACTGTTGCTCATGTGTTGTTCTTGTCTCACAAATGAGACACCAATCTATGCTGGAATGAATTCACCTGGGGTGGAACAAAGGCAACCTGTACTTCTTTTGGAACAAATCTCAAATGTGGCTTGGAATCTACAATCTATCAACAGTAAGTATAAAGGTATCTGTAGTTTTACCTTCTTTGACTAGTTAGAGCAGGGATTTCCAAACTTTGGTCGTCTAGGTGTTTTGGACTCCAACTCCCAGAAGCCCCAGCCAGTTTGGCCAACAGTCAGGAATTCTGGGAGGTAAAATCCAAAACATCTGGAGGACCAAAGTTTGGAAACCACTGAATTAGAGCTTATTGCATATGCAACATGATGCATTCTGGTTACCAGAGTCATAGTAACAAGAGCTGCTTACAGCTGTACCCTTCTATACATGTGCCTGGGAATTAGTCCTGTTGATCATGTAAGGTTCCACTGTAAACATGATTTTTGGAATTCTTCTTTTCAAAGTTAAAACCTATGGTTGGTTTCACAGTTGGTTTCACAACACACACATCAAATTTCAAACATCTCATCTCTGAGGGGAATTGTTCCTTTCCTTTTCTTTTCCTTTATCATTCTTTCTCTCTGGCTTTTCCCACTGCACTGACTTTCTGTACTGCCCTTCCATGAGCAGGTGCCCTCTAGATGTATTGGGCTGCAACTCCCAGGCATATATGGCCCATCACACACAACAAATGTATTTAGAGAATTGTGACCTCATTAAACTTCCACTATTAAGCTGTTAAGAACTTGCTGGAGTCATTGTAACAAGAGCTGCTTACAGCTGTACCCTTCTATACATGTACCTGGGAATATGTCCTATTGAGATCATGTAAGGTTCCACTGTACACATGCTTTTTGGATTTCTTCTTTTCAAACTTAAAAGCTGTGGTTGATTTCACAGTGGCTATTTAAATCAGTCTCTCAATAATAATAATAATAATAATAATTTATTTCTATCCCGCCCCTCTGCAACACATCATAAAAATCCCATAACTCACCCTGTCTTCTATGCAATACACAACCTACTATGGATAGAATATATTGAGGATGCTTTCACAGAGTGAAGGGTGTAATCATATGGAAAGCTTCTCTTGCTTCGACCAATGTCTCCTGCAAAATTGGCCAGAATGCTCTTTGCATTACAAATCACACCTCTCTTCTCTCATTATCAATTATCTATAGGCTCCCTTGATACCAAATATGAGAACTCATCATGGACTCACGATGATCAAGTATGTACCAACAACGTCATCACATGTGTACATTAGGCAGTACATTCAACCTGAAAAGCTCTTTCAATCCAACCATTTGTGTCTGCAGTGAGTATCTCCAGATGCTGTTGGCAATGGTGACTGGTTGCTCAGATGTCCGTGGGAGATTGAACCTCTCTGCAGTTTAGTCCAAACTTTAAAGGAATAATCCAAGGAGCTGAGACTGTTCTGGTGACAGGGTTCAACTCCTTTACTAAAACTCAAGAGTGGATTCACCACCCCAGTCACACCCCCTGTCAGTGATTGTTGGAATTACATTGCAGTTCCCATCATCCCTCATCATTGGCTAAGCTGTCTAGGACTGCTGGGATTTGGAATCCAACAGCAGTTGTAAGGGCACAACTGTGTTATTTGTGCAGGATGCCAATCAACAATGTAGGCTTAAAATAGCCCATCAACCAGTCCAGAGATCCTACGAACCCTTCCAACTGATCAGCTTCAGTTCTTGCAAACCATGAAAACCTAGAGACTACAGGAGGGATTAACAGGCCCTCCAAATGCCCACTGTGCAGTTCATTCCTTGCGCGCCTAGATAAGAGTGAGGGTGTTGAAGGATGTGGTGGGTGGAGCTTGGGAGATTGCATTCCCCCTCCCCCAAAATAGTGGTGTGTGTGAAATTGCATTGGCAATATGAGGGAACAGCTGGGGCAAGACTCTTAACCAGGCCTGCGAGGAGCTGTTTTGTTGATCCTCAGCATATTTTCTGGAATGATTTCTCCAAACAAAACTGAGCCGCTCTGTCCTCTGGATCTATTGGGGTCACCTTGATACATATGAACAGCATCTGTAATGGGCGAAGGGGAATGAACAAGGGAAACTTGTGTCATCTTTAAAGCTAAGCAATTAATTTTATCTTCAATTTCTGAGGATTACAAGTCACTTCCTCTAATGCACTGATGGATTGTAATCCATGAAAACTCATGCTAAAATAAATTGATTATTGGTAGCCTTTTTTTTTTTAATGTCTGGCACATGTTTATTGACTATGTAGCAGATGACACACATCAAATCTGGCCTCCTGTGCATCATGGTGGACCATTCTGGCAGTCCACATTCTGATGATCCCATCCCATAATGTAGCTTCATGGACCTAGGATACTCCATGTACACCTCTCCTACTACCCTCTGGACTCTTATGCCTTCAAACAGGATCCTAAGACTGTCCTAACTTGTTTCAAAATGTTCAATATTGCTATATCCCTGAACTGTCAAATATCTTCTTTTTGTCTTTCCTTCCCCTGTTTTGTATTGTTTGCATGTTTAACCTGTTGAATAAACATTACAAACAGGGGGGGGAGGGGGAATTAATTAGTCTTAAAGGTGCCACAGGACTCCTTTTTCCCTTTCCTTGTTTTCATACTGAAATAGACTTAACACAACTCACTCTCTCTCTCTCTCTCTCTCTCAAAAACAATGGACAGAATTCACTTAGGCAGTTATGAATGTGTAACCACTGTAGTTGCATAGCTGTGCAATAACTCCCATCCGGACACCCCCAATCCCCATTTATAGATGCTAATTGGGGCATTTTGGAGCACCCTGGGGGTCACAAAAATGGCTCTGGAGGCTGCACATGGCCCACAGGCCACACTTTGCTTGCTCCGGACTGATTTATGGGATACAGAGATGGTATGGGTTCTGCATCCACGGATTCAGCTAACCATGACTTGAAAATATTGAGAGAGATCCAAAAAGCAAACTTTGCTGCTTGCCATTTTATATAAGGCATGCCATTGTCATTGTCTATAATGGAAATTGAGCATCACAGATTTTGGCAAGGAGTCCTGGAACCAAACCCCAGTGGATACCAATGGCCAACAGCCCACTGTATTACACAAAAGGAGGCAGGGTAAACCGTAATGAAAATATAAGAAGCAATGGGTTGCTCGTAATAGAAAGGAGAGATGTAGCAAAAGCAGTCAGGGGATATAATGCGACGTGTGACAGAATAATATCAGTAAGACTTCTGGGAAGACTGATCAATGTAACCATAATCCAAGTACAGAGTGAAGAAGAAGAAATTGATATATTCTGTGCTGGAGTCCAGGATGAAATTGACCACACACCAAAAGAGGACTGCAAAAGATGATTGGAATGCAAAAGCAGGAAACAGAACAGAATCAAAGATTGTAGAAAACTCTGACCTAGGATCAAGAAATGAAACAGTAGAGTGACTATGTGAAGCCAAAGGCTTTCACAGCCGGCATCCTTAGATTTCCCTTGGATTTTTATCCAGGCTGTGAGGCCATGTTCTGGAATAATTTCTTTCTGGTGCTTTGCCTGCATCTGTGGCTGGCATCCTCATTCTTTGAGGATGCAAGCCATAGATGCAGGTGAAATGTCAGAAAGAAATTATTCCAGAACACAGCCTCACAGCCCAGAAAAAAACCAAGGGAAATCTACAGTAGAGTGACTGATTGTTGTGAGGCTAACAGTTTGTTCTTGGCAAACACATTCTTCAAGCAACCAAAGGGATGACTGTATACATGGACATCACCTGATGGCTAATATAGAAAAAAAATATAATGGGGATTATTATTATTACCCCTGTGCTATACTAGGGAGACCTTTGAAATTGGAGCCAAAGAACGGTTGGCTTTAATCCTCTTTGAAAGCACACTTAGCAGAGTTTCTGTTTTAAAGATACATGTGCAGGGAAAACATACTGATTCCAAACACGCAGGTTTTAAATAGCCATTCACCCAGTTCGCCCCCACCCCCACTTTCCACACTCTAGCTTAAAAGAATCAAAGTAGTCAAATGTAGCTTATAAAACACAGAAAAATACTTTACTCACAACTTTCATATGCATCTCAAAGGTGATAGCAGTGATAACTTGAAAGTAGAAGGAATAACAAAATATATCTTGAAATCTACATTTCAAAAAAACAAAACATGCAGGAGCTGTGTCCTGGAGCTCCTGCCCCTTAGGACATCTTCATGGTATCTTTTCTCCTCATGGTGTCTTCCAGAACAAAGAGAGACTTAAGACACACCTCTTTCTCTGGAAAGCACTCACATTACAACAGGAAGTTATCTCATCCATTCTGTTTACATTTACCATTTAACCCTTTCAGCAGTTAAACAAGTCAGCATATTGGATTGCAACTATATATCCCAACAAAATAGACTACATAATTGGAACCAGAAGATGAAGTAGCTCTATTTTCTCTGCAAAAACAAGACCAGGAAAAGATTGTGCTGTATATCATTAACTGCTGATAAAAAAATTAGAGTAACACTAAAGAAAAACACTAAGCCAACTATCATGCCAAAATACAACCCAAAGAACATCCCCATTGAATTTAAAGATACTACACTATTAAGCCTAATTGACCAGGAGCCAGAAGAACTATGAACTGAAGCCAGGGACAGTGTCAGGGACGAATGCAAAAAGACTATCTGCAGCCATCTGGACTCATCTGGCAGTGAGTCATAGTCAAAACAAACAGGGCCCAGAACCCCCATTATCCACAAAATACCATTCCTCACACCTTTTTCTCTCCAAAATATGGAGGCTGCCATAAACCCATCAACTTTAATGTCTCAGCCATTAGCAGTAATCAAGGAAGCCAGAGTTTCCTTCGTTTAACCATGGGAACCCATGTAAGCATTGTTTTACACTGAAAACACCCCTTAAGGGTTTGATATTGGGTATAAATATTACCCTCAGATAATAACCATGTGTGCTACAGTTGGACACCATCACACTGCCAGACTGTTGTACAACCCTCAGCTTCAAGGCTGAGTCTTCCTTTGCTACATGAGTCCCTGCTCTTCAGGACTGGTAAATATAGCCCATAACTCCCCAAATCTATTCCTCTATCCCAGGATTTCTGCTTTGACTCTTCGTTAGCCTTGCGTGGTTGTCTTGTGAGTGTAAGTGCATGTGTAAATGCACAGAAAATAATTCTGTGATTATTTTCCAATAAAAAACATTTTTATTTTATTTTGGCTTGGAGTCTCTGCAGTGAGTACTGGTGTACACATGTGCAAAGATCCCACAAGTTACCTGGCTTCTTACAGCCATACCTTTAAGCTAATAAAAATTCACCAACTTAATAGCATAATTTTAATGTCACGAGTGGATCCCCACGGACATCAGTAATTTGGATAACAGTGAGAGGGAGAAAAATGAGACTGATTTCCTGTACCCCATCCTATATGTAGTAGGAAGTTCTGCCTTGAGTTCTGAGCAACATTTGCTTTCACCAATCTGCTTAGGTTGAGTAATTAAAGAATAAGAAGGTTTTAGTACAATTTGAGATCATTGTATTAAAAATGTGTTTTGTGCCTCTTCATGAGATTGTTGTGGGAAGCAGGCTGTTGTACATCCCTTGAATACTGGCCAAAGTCCTTATTCTGCATTAACAAACAAAGGAAAGAGGTTCTGATCCTTGTGAACTGGCTACCAATAGCCTTATTGGCAGTGGAAGGATATTATTTCAAGAGAAGCTATTTCTCTTACCTGTTGCATTGGAGCAAAAGGGTCTGCAAGCTGCTCTGGTACAATTAAATCAACTATCAAATGCAGTGTAAGATTTCCCATTTTGTGCAAGTGCTGCACCCTGGCTTGCCTTCTCCAGAGGACTACAGTTCTACACACCAGTACTAACAGTCCAATCCTATACATTTCTACTTGGTTGTGAAGCCCGTTAAATTCAATAGCTTTAGCTTTCATGGAAGTGTGTTACAATAAAGTGTCTTCAAGTCAACTCTAACTTATGGTGAACCCTATCCTAGGCTTTTCTTGGCAAGGTATATTCCAAGGGGACTTGCCATTGCCTTCTCAAAAGCTGAGAAGATATGACTTGCCCAAAGTCACCCACTGGATTTCCACAGCTTAGTGGGGATTCGAACCCATATCTCCCCAGTCCTAGTCCAACACTGCACCATGTTGGCTCTCCAGGGTATGTAGTTTTGCAGCTTAAAGGCAGTTCAGCTGCCACCTTCAAACCACTTTTTTTTTTACAAGTCCTATTTACTTCCATGCAACAGCTAGTCTGATTTCAAGATTGCTTGGTAGGTGCAGTCTTAAAGTGACTGCATCCCCTTTCAAACACTTAGCTTTTTTTCTCCCTTCCCTGGTTTTCCCTTTTTAATGTCAGTTTATAGATTGAATTAGGTTTTGGTGGTTGTTTTTGTGTGCCTTCAAGTCATTTCGAACTTATGGTGACCCTAAGGCAACCTTATCAAGGGGTTTTCTGAGGCTGAGAGTGTGTGATTTGCTCAAGGTCATCCAGTGGGTTTTCATCACCCAGCGGATATTCGAACCCTAGTCTCCAGAGTAGTAGTCAACCCAATAAACCACACAGGCTCCAAAGAATTAGGTTTACTTGGACATAAATCCCAGGGCTTTAGAACTTCTAAATAGACAGATATACCACTGTGCTGTAGGTTGTAAGTCCAATCAGAAAGATTATGAGGACAAATCTATTTAATTCCCATGGATTAATCCAAATACTTGGGAACTAAGAAAGAAAATCTGGATTACAATGCTGTCCTCTCTTATCTACGAGTAAATCCCATTAAACGCAATGGAACCAACTTCTGAGTAGAGATTAAGGGGCTGCATATTTACTGCTTGAGTTCTGACATTCCTGAAATTGTCGAGGAAGAAGGAAAAATCTAAACAACCCCCGACGGCAAAGGGTTATCAGACCCCCTATTGCGTAAACTCTCTGTCTCTGTCTCTCTCTGCGTGTGTGTGTGAGTGTGTGTGTTAAAACAATTTATAATACACATTAAGCATCGTGCTCGCCGTTCCCTTTACTAAAGTTACCATTTGAGTTTGCAGATTTGGTTCCCCCGAAGCAAAGCGACCTTATTTCTCCTGGATTTTATCTGCCTCGTTCTAAAAACGAGGAAGTAGAGTCATCGATTCTAGACTTTATAGATTGATGCAGACAATCCGAAGAAGTCGTTTTTTCCAACATTTGTTTTCCATGTATTTGTGGCAAGATTTTCTTGCCTGATCCGGCGCTCGCAGTTTATTAGGAAGAGTAGATGCGTATGGTCTGCTTCTGGGATAACCCGAGAAAGACAGTAGTAAAAGCAGGGTGGAAAGGGAGCTTGCAATGTCTGCTCAGTCTCAATCAGAACAACCCTGATGTAACTCAATCAACACAGAACTGTCCTGACTTCAGTCGGGGGAAGATTCCAGCTACCAGGATGGGACTGCAAGAATTATACTGTATATCACCGGAACCTCTTTTCATGGTTGTCTACAGATTCCGTATATATTTTTCTGTTTGGGTTGGTAGTTCATAAAGGCTTGCTTCAGTAAATCCTTCCCTCCCTCTCTCTCTCTCTCTCTCTTTTTCATCTGTAGTTATGTCTAAACTTGGACGCTAAGCAGGGTCAGCCCTGGTTAGTACTTGGGTGGGAAACCGCCAACGAATACCAGGTGCTGTCGGCCATATTTCAGAGGAAGGAATTAGTAAAACCACCTCTGAGTATTCCTTGCCTAAGAAAACCTTATGAAATTCACGGGGTCGCCATTCATCCACCGGCGACTTGAAGACTCATATTTATGTTAAACGCGTGATATAACATTCTGAATAAGGAACTACAAATAAGAGGAACAGCGTATTAGATGTGTTCCTGGGAGAAAGAGACTTAATGCCAAGTGCCAAATTCTTAATGGCCGCCGGAAATTCTTCTATCCGGTTTGAGCCTGGGGAAGATGTGGTAACAAGCAGAACTGAAGAGCAATCACTTCAAAAGATGGAGGAAATCTGGGGGCTGGACAGTATTGGTTTGCATTGAAAATAGGAAGCAGCGTCCTGGTTGGAAAGAGGAGAAAACTTTATTCAGCTGGTATTGATGTATGCCAGCTCTGATTTTAGTTCGCGTTTATCTGATTCTTAATCTTAGCTTGTCTCTCCGTGTGTGTGTGTTTGCGGGTCTCCCCCCAACCCCACTTCACCCCACCCCACCCACTCCTTTGACAAAGGAGGCTGTTGCCTTGCCTATGAAGCTCCATGCCGCATTCCATTCGTAAAAACGCACTCTCGTCTACGTTTACTCAGAAGCAAATCCGAGTGTGTTCAGTGGGACTCACTCCCAGGGCCGGTTTAAAGCACCCTTTGCCTCAGCATCCGCAGGGGGGCCCATCATTGTGGGGGCCCCCATTAGTAACCCTCCTCCTCCTGCAAAAACATTATTAGTAAGAATCTGAATAGCCTGTACTGTGAATAGCTTAGGTTATACTGACCTGAGATAAACATATGGGGCCCCCAAAATAAAAGCGTTGCAGGGGTCCTTAAACCGGTCCTGCTCACTCCCTCTGGGTAAATGTCGGTGGGAGTGTGGGCCTCAAAGCCCATCGACTTGACCCACTGAATCAATAGGAGATGCACTTGACTGAACGGCTCTGCCCTAGCTAAGGCTAATCACTGGATGAAGGCTTTAGGATCTGACTTTTACAACGCAATCCTATGTGGATCTACTCAGTCCGAAGGAAGTCCATTCATCTTAAAGTGGGAAGCCTGGGCCTTAAAGGGGCCACTGGGTGGTTGATCTCTGTTCATACTCTGCATTTTAGGCCCAACGACCTCTCAGTGCCTGCAGGATTCTCACCCATCCACCCACCATCACATCACCACTTTTATAATTGTTATAAACCTGGGGTCCGGGGACCCCCAGGGGATCCGCGAGGTCATCATAGGGGGTCCGCGGAGGGCTGAAAGTTGCTTGGCCCACCTCCTCCCTGCAGTGGAGCGGCCACGTGACAGGAGCCAAGGCGCTGGCTGGCTGGGCCTGCGCATTGCCATTCAATCTGCTCCAGCCACAAACTGGCCGCAAAAAGCAGGAGAAAAGTCTTTCCTTCCCCTTCAGTGCCTCTGAGGGAAGATTTCATGGATGGTGTAATTGTATTATTATTATTATTATTATTATTATGTATTATTTTTGTTGTTGTTGTTTTAAATCTTGAGTTTAGGATGTCTTATGGGGTTCGTGGCAACAAAAGATATTTGAAGGCGGTCCCTGGTAAAGAAAAGGTTAAGAGCCACTGATATATATATCATCACAGGGATGAAGTTGAGGGTTTCCCCGCCACCCGCCTGGCTTTCTTCAGGCATTAGATGGTGGAGGAAGCTTTTGCGGGCCCCTTACACGGGAGGAAAGCGAAAGCGCAGGATCCCGCCCCGTCTCTCTGCCCCTCCGCCTTGCCAGGCGTGTTTACTTTCGCGACATTTTCTCATCGCGGTTCTTATTTATTTTAATTTGAGTGTCATTTTTAACATGAGCCAGAGCATCGCCCCGACTTCGCGTTTTTGTACACAGCGACTCTCTTCATAAGAAGTTTTTTTCTCTCTCTCTCTTTCTCTTTTTCCCTCTCTTGACTAAACTTCGATGCTATTCGCCCGCCTCCTGTTTACCCTTCTCGATTAGCAGAGTTTTCTAATATTTCTTCCTTCCCCGCTTTCCATTCCTGCGTGTGTGTGTGTGTTAAGAATTGGTCCTGTCTTGCTTTATTTGTTTGTGTGAAATTTAGTTTGAAAGGAGATCAGAGAGCGCAGGAGCGGTTTGTCAGGAGAGAATGACCAAGTGACCTGAAGTCTGATTATATGTCATTATCTGGAGACTCGGTAGATCCAAATTACCAAAACGGCCTCACTCAGCCAGATCAATTACGTTTAGATACAGGGAAGGAGGGAGGGAAGGAGGGAGGGAGGGGGGATGTGGAGATATAGGTACTCTGACACCTCTCGGGCGATGAGGGAGTGCTGAGGGGTTTTTTACCCAGCCTTTGCTAAAGGCTCCTGCTTAGTTTTACAATCCTTTTTTCCCCCCGATAGAAATATCTCAGGTAGCCTTGAGAGATGAGGCCATTTATCGAGTTTCTTGGTAGTTGAGGCCCCTTGAACTCGTTGGGCTTTACTTTGGAGTCGGTGCACGTGTAGGATCGCTCTGCGTGGTTAGAAAATGGATGCAGCTGCTTTGAGGTTCGGATGGATGATACTTTGGTGCCTCCCTTCACGGGTATTGCTCTCCCCAGATAAGGATTCCGCCCCCGAAATCAGTCCCCAGATTTCTACCACTGCAGCAAAATTAAACTTCGTCTGGGCATTTACAAATACAATTTGAGGAATCCCAAGAAAAGGGACAGGCAAGAGAATGCGAGCACTGCAAATGTAAGTTTCTAGAGGTGTGAACGGTTTGGAATGCCTCACTCTCTGCAATGCTAGGAATTTGGGGACTGAAGAAAAATTTCATTTGAGGGGGAAGAATTTTTATCGTGGGGGGCAATGTCCTCCTTTTACCGCTCCTCTGCCCCCCTACCCCGCCGCTACACCTTTTGCCTTTAGGAAACCAGGTTTGAAAGCTAAAGAAACAGCATTCATCAAGAAAAGACGTTTGGCATCAGGAAGTTAACAGGCGCTTAGCAGATCACTTAGGGTAAAATAGAAAGGAAAGGTTCAGGCAGGTGCCTGACATTTCTGGGAGAAATACTTCATTCTGGCCGGATCGAGCCCTGGGTTAGTTTGTGTGATTCCTAAACTCGCCTGATCCGTGAAAATCAGGACAGCTAATAAGACAAAATATATATATATCCTTGTGCATTTTCAAGACCAATAAAATGGATGCCTCAATAGTATATAATGAAAGTTAAGGGCCAGCCCAACCCAAGAGGTTAAATGCTGCCCACCTAAGTAAACTCTCCATCCCCTTCAAGCTTTGTAACTCTTCCAAAAGATGCTTGACCTCCGACTTTGGCGATTCACCGTGTTTTACGTGGGTTGCGACCACCAACAGCCCATACTTTCACAACATTGGTCTGTCTACCTGGAACTTGGACTACAACTGCCAGCATCCCCTAGGTAGCATAAGCAGGAAGATTTGGGGAGCAGTAGTCCAAGAAGTCCCCCACACACACACACCCAAGCTCGGTTCTACCTGTATGGCAATATCATATCCTATTTCCACCACCAGTGATCCTTATTTATTTATTTATGCATGCATGATTGTGCCTTTAGCAGTTGTTGCTCAAATTGTAGGCAGAATCGGAGCAGCATGCAGTCCCAAAGACACAGAAACTTTACCTTTTGGCCTTCTGCTGGACTACAGTGCAGCTCTGAAAACCACAGAAATGCTGCTAGTGTGTGTGCGTGGCAGTACAGCCACAAGGGGGGTTTGATTTCACAAAAGACATACAATAAACTGTAGGGTTGTAGAGATAGGGGTGGGGGGAGAGACAGATTTCCCTTCTATAATGAAGTGAGGAACTGCCATCACCAAATGAGCCACTCACCTGCTCCATTCCTTCCAACATAAAATAAACATCAGTTGTTATAACAGAAGGATGAAATATATTTCCAGCTTCCATATTTTACCATTATTAATCCTATCACAAGGACAAGAAAATGTGTGCAAGCTTTCTGCATCTGCAGATCTGTTCAGTAGGCAAAATATTATTGTAACATTCTTCCTGATGAAAAAATTGGGGAAAGCCTGAATACAGTTATATGCCTTTGAACTGGCCTGATAAAACTATTACAGTGCTATGGATGTGGATTTTTTTTTCTTGTTTGCAATCAGGATTTTAGGTGGGCAACACAAGTTAATAAGGTAACAAAAGAAATATAAATCAGAGCAACCAAGCTTGCTTCCAAAATGTTGAAAGACATAAAAACATACACAACCCAATATTAACAAAAAGGGCATAAACATTTTCCATATGACAAAAGCATTTGGATGTCTTTTGTTGTTAATATATTGTTTTATGGAAAGCATCTGCAGCAATGTGTGCATGTACATCTTCTACCAGTTTGTGTTTATGTTTAATTGCTTTGTCTTTTTCATCTTTATTGACCAACACTTAGCATTTAATAGAACTTTTCTGATTTCCTTTGGCCTCTTGGGTGCTACTTTTAGGAGTCAAGTCTTATTCCTGTTTTGTTGTCTGAAAGTTAGACTGACCCAAGATCAACCACTGAACTTTGTGGCTAATTTTGGCTGTGAATCCAGGAGGTGTATCTGTACTCCAGGATCAGTTTGATACTGAATTAACCATTCTGCTCCATCTTCGGGAATCCTGGGATTTGTAGTTTGCTGTAGTTTGCCTGCTATAGAGCCTTAGTGTAGTCCTCTGACCTAAGGTCCTTCTTCCCAGGATATCCCTTGAATGATATAGAGCAGTGAATTCTATGTACCTCACCAAATTACAAATCCCAAGATTTCAATGGGGTGGCCGTTAAAATGGTACCAACTACTATGACTATGCAATCTCCCTATACTTTGCCCCTCCTTAGTCTGCCAAACTTGACCCAAAGATATAGGCTCAGATGCTTGAGAGAGATGATCCTGAAGAAAGGTCCTTTCATTGCCAGTCATTTTCTCTGGTCTGCCTGGTGATATCTTAGAAAATCTGTGTCTGGTGACTTCCAATTGAAGAGTCTTAAGAGAAGTGATAGTCGTCCCTGTTTATGATGTGGATATGGAAGACAAAAGATAGCGTTCTTGATGTTTACTATTACAGTATGGTAGCTTTTAGTGACAAGCATAATTTTATGGAACAGGTTAACAATGCATATACAGTAAATCCACAACAACTATGAGTAACAAATACAATTCTACAAACAAGTTGGCAATGCAAAATACATATTAATGTTTTAGGAAACCAATCATATGGTGCCAAGACATATCAAAACAATTTCATCATAAAAGTGATGGGCAAGTCATAAAATTATATTTGTCACTAAAAGCTACCATATTGTAATAGTAAACATCAGGAATCGTACCAGGTTGACTTCCATATCCTAGTGTGTTATTCAGGGCTATCCTGACTATTTTGTGGGTGCCTATTTATGATGCCACAAAAGGCACTTTTTCACTGCAGACCTGAGGGGCCATGACTGTCAGAGGAACTTGTACTCAGAGCTGCAGTTGAGTCTAGACTAACCAGTTTCTGAAAGCAATCCCCATTGAGAAGCACAGAGTGTGTTTTCTGGTGGATATGTTTAAAGAACATGTTCCTAGCATTTAATTATCCCCCTCATACACAGATCAGATATTGACTCAAGACTTTTGCAAGGCCAGAAACGTGAAGAGTCTCTTTCTCTGAATTTGGACTCTTGTTCTTCCACATCTCCATCGGCAGCTCCCAAGCATAATAAACACGCAATCTGAAAAGTGAGTGCTTGTAGCTATCAAGGCAATTTTAGCCCAGACCAGCCTAGCCAAAGCACGCTGGATTGAATTTCCCAGTGGCTGGACTTAGACCAAAGAGCCTCAGAATGCACACGCGGAAGTAATTCTAATGAGATCAACAGACTTACTTTTAGGTAATAAACAGGCTGATCTGCCCTCTACTTCAAACAAAATGCTGGCATGCAGTACAACGTGGATTGTCTCCCTCTGAAGTCAATGACAGCACAATCCCCCCAATTTTTACTTCCAAGGAAGCCCGGCTGTATTAAATGGGTTTACTCCCCTGCCCCTGTGCTTACAGCTGAAACCTCTCATAATATCTACATTTCTTTGGAAGTAATTTCCATATTTTAAGGCTGACATCCTAAACATATGTAAGATACTACAAAATATGACATCTGGATTTATTTCCAACTAAAATAAGATCATGCTACAAGTCCTATTGATTTCAATTACTATCAGTGGGGGTACCTCAGCATACTCAGGATATTCCTTTGAAAGAAATCAATGGAATTTCCCTGTACAATGCTTTAGAAACAGTTTACTTCTTCCTAGAAAAGAATCAGAATTTTGCACAAGCTTATTTTATATTTAACCTTCCCCTAAATCTGGGTTCTTGCTCTTGTTCCTGTCGTTAAAAGGACATGAAATAACAATAAAGGTGATGAGAGATATTTATTTTTGGCTTTAAAATCCTCCAGGCACAACACAATTATAAAATATGATAAATTACTGTAAGGAGAAAGGGGGAAATATCTATAAATATATAACATCTGTTTTTGAATGGTGTTGATCCACAGAGCTGATATACCTAAAAGAAACGAAAGTAACCATAAGAGCTCCTAGGCTACAATCCTATATTTAGGAGTTAAGTTCCATAGATTTCAATGCGACTTGTTTCTGTGACAGAAATGACTTTAACTAGAGTTTCCACAATAGAAATCATGGTTTATATCTATAATTGTTAGACCCAGCTAGAGTAGACCCAATGAATTAATGGAACTTACATAAATGTTGACTTACCTAGTTCTTATTGGTTGAATGGGTCTACTTTAGTTCAGAGTAAGAACTGAACTTAGGCCTATGATTGCTAATTGCCTTAACTGGCCAACCCAGTCCTTTGGAGTTCTATAGGATCCTGATCTTGGCCTTGGATCCTGCAGCTTCTTACATCTGTGGACCAAGGCAGTGTAGGATTTAACCAATGGCGAAATAGGCTACAAGACTAGGCCCTGTTGTTTATACCACCCACTTACAGTTTTGTGTATCTAGAAGTTTTGTGGATGTGGATGAACTGCAGAAGGGGAAGGTGGTGGGAGACAGAGGAGGGGGGCATGTCCAACCAGCCAGATGTTAGCCCCTTTTTAAGATTCCTTGATTTCTGCATAAATTAATAATCTGGGGAGGGGGAAGAAAGGGGGCAGTTTGAAAGAAAGATAATAGGTGCCTGTCAAACTATAGCCTGACCCCTAAATCAAAGCCTACTTGGAGGCTAGTCTCCATTTATTTGAGCAGGAATTGTACCCAGTCAACTCTTCAGTTTGGGACTTGTTCCTTTGCAGTATTCCTGTCCCATTCATGGGCGGGGGACAAAGTACAACTGGAGTCAGTTCAAGATCCTGTGTTGGAAACTTACAAAAAAAAGAGCAGGTTATAAATACATGATTTTAAAATAAAAATAAAAATAGTAGCAGTAGTATAGGTACCATTAGCAGCAGTGATACGAAATACAATAACAACAAAGTAGAACCATGGGGTGCATTTCCAAGAAAGCAGGACAAAAACTACTCAGAAAAAAACAGCCACATACCAGCAACTGGGGGGAAATGAAAATTATTAAATGGAGTAGACACACACCCTTGGATTCCACTTTCCAAATCCTCCCTCCTTTTGGTTATTCTTCTGGAATTCATGTTGTCTTCCCAACACAGCCCTCTTGCAAGATCTAGAAGGCACAGTAAAACAAGTACCTAAATGCTTTAATGTCTTGTTTACAACGGCCATTTTGGTGGGCAGCCAATAGTTGGAAGAGGGTTTGGGGAGAAAGGGGGTTAGCTTCTGGAGAGGGGTATTTAGGATTTGAAGGTTAATCTGTTTATGCTGTTGTGTGCCTTCAAGTCATTTCTGAGTTATGGAGAGCATATTGTGAGGTTTTCTTGGCAAGATTTGAGCCCGAGGAGTAGTTATTGCCTTTCTCTGAGGCTGAAAAAGTGTGAGTTGCTTAAGGTCACCCAGTGGATTTCCATGGCTGACCCAGAATTGGAACCCTGATCTCCTAGACTCAAACCACTACACCAGGCTGACTCCTAATTGGTTGATATATTTACAAATAGTATTGGGTGGGGCTGTGGGCTGGGCTGTTTTCTAAAAGATTTGGTACAGGCTGTAGCAAACACTAGAGCACCTGTGTGTTAAGGTGGGTAGGGTGAAGTTCAAGATTCCGCCACCTCCATTTTTCTTTTGAAACAGTGTCTTTTCCTTAGATACCTCCTGTTGTGAATTCCACACAATGAATTCCACAACGAATTTGATATTAGTCACCAGACACTGGGAGTCTTGTAGTTGCTGCTTTATTGTTCTACCATTGAGCTGCTTCAGGAAGCCCATATGAGCCTGAAAAGCAAAAGTGCAGTTTACCTACTCTTCCTTCATTGTTAAATAAATGTAAGAAGTAGGAGGACTGAAGAAGGAAGCTGCTGGGACCTATTTCTCTTTGTTTATTTTAAAAGTGGGCATTCTTACTTTGAGCCTTTCCTTAAGGTTCCGTTTATTTGAATTCTAAACTGAGCACATATAAATAATTACCTGTACAAGGTATTAATAAATACTTGAAAAGTTTTTATCTTCCCTCAATACAGGCCACCCAGCACTAACAGGCACAGAGGTGGACATACTGTCAGTGGGCATAGAAGGACCTGGTTTCCCATCTTGGACTTTCTTCTTTCTTTCTTTCTTTTTTTAAGGCAAAACAAAGACAGATTTGGGGAAGTTAGAAAATTTAAGTCCCCAACAGCTTAGTTGTGGCCTGGGGGCACCTGGACCAAGCCAAAGGGTCTCTGGCCCCTAGGATCTTTGCCTTCTTGCCTGTGTGGTGGGTCTAAGGACAGCCAGCTTGGTGTAGTGGTTTGAGCATTGGACCAAAATTCTGAAGGCTAGGGTTTGAATCTTCACTAGGCTTTGGAAACCCACTGGGTGACTTTGGGCAAATCATACTCTCTCAGCCTCAGAAGAAAGCAAGGCAACCCCACCAAACAAATTCTGCCAAGCTAAAGGTGCCCTTTAGATTCGCTCCCCATAAGTCAGAAGTGTGGTGAAGGCACACACATGGAGTCTGTGTTAGCACCTCTGCTGTCCATTGTGGAGGATTTTGGTTGAGGAGGGCATGTTGAGGTCCAACTGAGAAGCACCTCATCAGCTTCACAGGATGTATCTGTTCCTCCTGGGATCACTTCTTGTGGACTCCAGGCTAATAGCCACTCCAAAGTGCAGTCCAGGCTTGGCTAGTCTTCAGAACAGACAGAGGACCCTGAAAGAGCAAGACAAGTCAAAAAAAGTTTTTTACCTTGATTGCACAACCCAGTCCTTTGGAGTTCTATAGGATCCCCCTCCTATAAAAAGTTCTCTGCACTTTTTCCCCCTTCTTCTTCCTCCCCCTCTTGTTTCATAATTCATTATGGTGGTCTCAATCTGTTGTAAAGTAGAGAACTATCTCAGGATATATATATATATATATATATATATATATAATCCACTTAAATGTTTGCTTTTAAAAAAGAGTGTAAATCTCTAAAAAAAAAAAAATCTAGAGACCCTGTGTCTTTTTTACATGAAGTTCCATGGGATGTTTCCAGCCTGTTTCCCCTTCATGCCCCCAATCTTCTGAAGAGGCTAAAATACTGGAATTGAAACCTTAAGCCTGAAATCTTCTAATTGAAGTTTAGAATTCGACTAGATCATCCACCTGCTTTTCTGCCCTTTGCTAAACTGTTAAAGAGGGCAGTCCTATGCAATATTCAATGGGAAAGAGTCAAGCTAATTGAACTCAAAGGAAAATGCACTGTTGGCTTTGGAGGAGGGTACCAGGTGCTGTAAACTGTATTTCGGAGGAAGGGACTGGCAAAACCACCTCTGAGTATTCCTTACCTAAGAAAACTCTATGAAATTCATGGGGTCGCCATAAGTCGACAGGCAACTTGAGCACACACACGCGCACCATCAAGTGTCAATGTGTCCAAGATTGCACCGGAACTTAATTTGGTTTTATGTAATCCAACGGGTTAGCAACCAGAGCCCCTGGCTCTTTATAAAGAACATTAATTTAAGGAACTAAGAAAATCAGCCACCGAAAAAAACGCAGAAGATAGCTTCTATTATTTTCCACCCTACATTTAAAAATTGGAATTGTCATCCATTCCCATGAAACTTCCAAGACATGTTTCTGAGATGTGAATACAAAAGAAAGCATGTGTGGATTTGGAGGGAGGGGGCCCCGTTGGGCAGAACACTGAGGTTTGGGGTTCGCTAAAACAGCAAACTCAACCCGGGGGTCTTATAGAAGCACAGGATTTTATTTGGCCTAAGCTTTGGGGAACAGCTCTATTTAGTTGGTGATTTTTTTTGAGGGGGTGATTCTCTAGTTATGTGTGGGGAGCTAAAGAGAGAGATCCCGACAAATAACCTGCGCATCACCCAATCTTTTTTCTTAAAACAACAACAACCCAAATATGTATGTGCGTGCGAGTGTTATAGTGGTCTGAATGTTGTTCTAGGGCTCCGGGAGGCGGGCGCTGGAATCCCTGCTCGGCTATGGAAAATAGAAACCCATTGAGAGACCTTGGTGAAGTCACACTCTCTCAGCCTCAGAGGAAACCAGTGGCAAACCCTCACTGAATAAATCTGGCCAAGAAACCCCCACCACAGGGTCACCTCGAGTCAGACACGACTTGAAGACACACAACAGCGATAGTGTACACACGGATAGATAGATATGAGGTAGGGGAGACTTTCGGAAGAAGACATGGGGGGGAGCACTGAGTCGCCCTAGTGGTTTGGGGCACATAAGGCAAACGCGTTAGCCAAGGGCCCCTAAACCTCTGTCTCGCTTCTGAAAGTCGCCAGACATTGCTGTACCCTACTGGCATCCTTGCAAACCAAGGAGCACCTTACTCCCCTGTCGAAAGGATGGACAAAGGGTTGGGCATCTCAATAAAAGGAGTGGGGGGGCGAGGGGCTCCCCCCGATCTCAGGGAGCTCAGCTTGCATATCCTCTTGAGAAGGCTGTCGGGCTTGGGTTTGGACATGTCCTGCCAGAAGCGATTTAAACCCAGGGGGACGGAGAGTTGGCGGATAGGTGCCCCCTCCCCGCCGCTCCTCCGGGCTTCCTTCCTTATTGTATTTCTCTCATCTCCGGAGCGATGGATTTATGAGGCACCCAAAGCACACCCAAAAGTAGCGTCTGTGACTGAAAGCCCGTTGGGCGAAGTAGGACGCGCAAACATCCACAGCGCGCAGCAAAGGCGCAGGCAGGAACGCAGCGTCGTCGGGCAATCCCGATCCAAGGGCTTCTTCTTGCGAGGAAACGAGTCCCACCGACTCCTTTCAAAGGGGTTTGCTCCCCAGTAAAGCGCCGGATGGCAACAATCGGGTTCCAGTCTTATTGGTAGCAATTCCCTTCACCGCAGCAGGAATGCCACAGAGGGCTTGCACATTTTTAAAAATGCCTTCGGAAGGCCACGCAGTGCGTTTAGGATCGGGGTGTCAATGGACTTTAATACCTGAACCGGAAAATCGGGATCAAGGCAAATGCTGGGATTTAGTTTGGATTTCCCGGATTCTAAGTGCTCTCCTGACGGTCATCTTTCACATTAATGGAGTGCAATACAAGCGCCCTTGAAAACTACGGGCCCCCGCAAAATATGGTCGTGGAGCTGTCAATAATTAGGGTTGCCTGCGCTCTCCTTTCCGGCAGAGGAGCTCCTCGTTTTCGAATAAAACCCAACTCCGAGAGAATCCTGGATTTTAAACGGCAATATGCTACTACCGCCTGGAAAATATTTGTAATTGCCCCGCGATTACAGTTCTAGGGATTATCCATCACTGCGTTTATATACCCCCTCCAGTTTACCAGATTTAGGAATGCTAGTTTTGTAGACTTTAAAAACCAAACTTAAAGAAATTACTTTTTGGAGTTTTCGGGGAAGTTACTTTTTTGAGAAACTCGTCAAAAGTAACTTTCCGTCGTACAAAAAGTTACTTTCCCAACCTCTAATATTTACCCTGCTTCTTCTGATATTTACCCTGCGTTTACCCAGGCCATGCTGAAGGTTTCTCAGACTTGTCTCCAAACAAAGTGTCCTTGCCACTTCCCCAACCTATTATTTACCCTTCATTTTCCGGTGATATTTACTCAGGCTGTGATGGAGGATTCTGGGAGGTGTCGTCCAAAATAACTTTCCCAATCTCTAGAATTTACCCTGCTGCTTTCATTAAAATTCTCCATTCCGGGATCCAGCTGCGCATCCCTCCATCCAAGTGTGTCCCTTAAAAAAATTAATGCTTATTTCAGCTGCAGGCCACATCTGTAATAATAAGGAAGATAAGACCAGTGAGGTTTCATGGACTCAGTAGGATCATCAGTCCCGGTATTCCCTCTCCGACACGCGGATCTTAAGGTGGGTGCCTTGGAAGGCCGCGGATGAGGTCTCCGGTGGTCCTTCGATTTCACTAAAACTGGATCCAAGGAGAAGAGATCCACGCCTGGCTAAGTCCAAGATGGATTTGCCTTCGATTTAAGCCAAAGGCATAGGGGCATGGGTGGACTGGACAGAATCCAGGCTTAGCCAAACAGGGGACCCATCCAAACCAAGCGGGCCTAAGCACCCCTTGAGTCTAGTCTAAGTCTGGATCCAGCTCTGAAGTAGGAAGATTCCTTTTGCAATCAATATAGGCTAAGAGGAAAGGCGTGAGACCGCCTCGCCACCAACCCAACCAGGTTTCCTCCGGAGTACGTCGTGGGGACCTCGACGAGACTAGCCCCGATCCAAGTGAGACTACCTCGGGCTGCCGTCTTCATCTGTGGGGTCCTCTTTGGCTCCATGGTTTTGGCCTGTTCCCCCGTTGCTGTAGGCATCGATGAGCCCCACCGCCAGGTCTCCCTTGAGCCAAAGATGCCTTAAATTTCCTTTCCGACTCCTGCGAGCATCCGAGGACTCCCCCTCCCCACCTTCCAAATGTCCTCTGGGAGGTCCTTTGCAAAATCATGGGGTTGCGATCCGCAAATTGTTAAGCTGATGTGGTCCACTTTCAGGCAACTGGAACAAACCGCCAAGAAATCCGTCCAGGATTGCTCCCTCGGTGAGAGGTCGCTCGGATTCCTCCGCTATTTTTTCATCGGCGTCTTCCTCTCTTCCAAATCTACTCTGCCTCTTGCCAAGGGCTGGAAAAATTGCGTTGTCCATGCATCTATTCTTGCCCCGCTTCCTTTTCTTTTCTTTTCGGAAGAGACAGCGAAAGTCTTAGCTCAATTTCCTTCCCCGAATTTCCACTTTCTCTATGAAATATAATTTGGGATCCTTTTGCATGTTACAATGTGTTCGACATCTCCCAAGCATCAAAATCTATCCATATATCTGTTGGCTCTCTGCCGGGCCTGCCTATTAAACCTCTCTTTAAACCCCTGCCCTCCGGTTCGAAACCCGCTTAATTCAACAGGGCTGGGCGCTTCCAGCTTTTTCTGGAAAAATATTATCATCATCCGTATTTTTGGTGAAACAAGAGAAACACAGAAACGTCTTTATATATTTGTTCATAGAAAGAAGAAAATAAACTTTCTACAGGCTGTTAAAAAGATTCGGTTACTTACCCAGTTGAGGGGAAAATTGGTTTCAGGCAGGGATAGTATGAACACCCAAAGAGCTGAAAGAAAAAGAATTCATATATATATATATATATATACATATATATATGTATATATAAAATTTTATTTTAAATACGCAACTTCTTAAGACAAACCCATTCACTGAGTCATTTGGGCAAACACTTTTTTAATAGCTGTGAGAGGCAACCTGGCTGAGTTATAACAGACACGATTCAGAGTTTAGTTGCATTCGGTATTTTATTTTATTTTTGCTACAGTTTTACTACAATTGATTATTCTTTTTCTCTAGAGAAATCCTATCCTGGCCTGTAGGTCTCCTAGTCCAGACTAACCTTGAAGGAAGCTCATTAAAAGGCTTTACTGCAAGGACATCATATTTTTAAAAACATATATATATATATATATATATATATATATATATATCAGATAATTTCTCATGGTTACCCTGACTGGGAATGAATTTTCCTTGCAAGTACATCTCATTGATTTCACGGGGATTTACTTCCAAGTGGTAATAAATGATAGCCTCAGTCAGGAAAATCCTTCTCACAGACCTCCGCCCACCCACTCCGATACAAACACACACACACACAAATGGAAACGTACTTTTTCTACAGCAAATCTGTAGGTAGACCTGGCAACGTAATTAGCCGTTAGTTCACAGATGTTAATGGCGCTATTGCGGTTAAGCACAAATACTATGGCAATACAAGCTAGTAAACTCTGTACACACAGAGAGAGGAGATAGAGAGACAGAGATAAATAATATAAACACACACACATACATATGTATATATACATACATACATACAGTCGTGCAATTATATATAATATAGCTCAAGAATATGCATTTGACAGTATTGTACTAAACTATATTCAACAGGATCTGCATTTTTGTGTGTTTCTCGGCCTATTCCCAGTCTATCCACCTCTCATACAGAGATACTACAGATTCTGTATTATCAACCCAAACACATATCCACACCCACACCCCCATACTTACAGCAAAGTAAGTATATCTTCCTAAATACTCACATTAACTTCTGCAGATGCTGGAATGGGAGGGGGGCGGCTTCCTCGTTGGGTTTAATTATATTATGGATAGGGACAGCAGCCAATCCTAAAAGAGAAGCCGAACAATTAGCAGGGCGAAGATTAAAAAAAAAAAGAAAAGAAAAAGTTTTATGGCTCTGAGCAGGAGACTCCGCCCCCGGCGGTTGCTGATTGGCCCGGAAAGCCTCTGACGACATATATTAACCCGAGCTGCCCTAAAGATGTAGCTGTACATGGAGATCAGGCTGGGAAATTCGGCCAGTGCCCGACGCAGCTCCGAGGCGGAAAAGCCATCGGGGGGGGGGGCTGTGGGGCTGTGCTGCTGCTGCGGAGGCTTCTTTCCTTAAGCCCTTCTTGCCTTTTCTTTTCTGTCTTCGTCGCCTTCGCCGCTGTTAAACGCCCCCCCCCGGGTCTCAGGAGAGGAAGAGTGGCGGATTTTCCCGGAGGGGTGGCCCCCAGCTCCAAGATCCAGCCGGCCAGGATGGGAGCCTTCTTGCTTTAACCTCCAGCCTCCGTTTTCGAAGAGGAGCGCGGGACAGGCCTTGCCAACAACGGGGCGGCCCAGTGGGGGCGGGGGCGGCCGGCGGCGGCCGGAGAAATGCAGGTGTAAGTAAACAGCCCCCCCACCATCACCACCACGGACCAAGTTGGTGCCCCTCCCTTCAAGAAGAAGAGCTCGGAAGAAAGGACCGCCAGAGGACCCCCCCCCCCCACCGGTTCCGTCTGGGCTGGGGGGTGGGAGGGTTTTTCCTCCCCCGTGGGGTGGGGAGGCCTGCTCCCCCGTCTTGGCTGGGGCGGGGATCCTCCAGAGACGTAGCCCTCCCTCCTCTTCCTCCTCCTGCCCCGCATGAGTGCCGAGGGGGCCCCTGACCCTGCCCCGGGGGCGCTCGGGGGGCTTCGCCGCCGTGCCCACCCCCCGATGGCGCCCGCCGGCTGCTAAGGCGGAGGGCGGGAGGGCGGGGGTCTCCTGGGGAGCCGAGGTCCGCGGGGAGAGGATCGGGGCCGGGGCTGGGCCGCCGAGGCCCCGGCGATGAGTCTGGTGGGGGGCTTTCCCCACCACCCCGTGGTCCACCATGAGGGCTACCCCTTCGCCGCCGCAGCCGCCGCCGCAGCCGCCGCCGCCGCCAGCCGCTGCAGCCACGAGGAGAGCCCCTACTTCCACGGCTGGCTGATCAGCAGCCACCCCTCGGAGATGTCTCCCCCCGACTACAGCATGGCGCTCTCCTACAGCCCCGAGTACGCCAACGGCGCGCCGGGCGGCCTGGCCGAGCCCCACCACCACCATCACCACCACCACCACCCGCACCACTACGTGGGCGGCGTGGCCCCTCCGGGCAGTGGCGGCGGGCCGCCGGGCTTGGGGGGGGCGTCGGCGGCGTCGGGGGGCGTCGGGGGCCCCCGTCCGGTCAAGCGTCGCGGGACGGCCAACCGCAAGGAGCGGCGCAGGACTCAGAGCATCAACAGCGCCTTCGCCGAGCTGCGCGAGTGCATCCCCAACGTGCCGGCCGACACCAAGCTCTCCAAGATCAAGACGCTGCGCCTGGCCACCAGCTACATCGCCTACCTCATGGACCTCCTGGCCAAGGACGACGCCAACGGCGAGGCCGAGGCCTTCAAGGCCGAGATCAAGAAGACCGACGTCAAGGAGGACAAGAGGAAGAAGGAGCTGGTCAGTACCACGGCCCCGGCCGGGTGGGCTGGGCTGGGCTGGGGGGTTGGCCTCCCACGCCTGCCCTAGACCTGACCCCCAGAATGCGGCCAGCTCAGAAAAGGCGGAGGGGCTTCACTTCCCCCGGGGGTTAAACCCCGAATCAGAAGCCAATTCCTTATTTATCTATCTATTTATTTAGAGATTTATACCCCGTCTAAAGCCACAAAGGCGCTCAGGGTGCTTACAAATTGTTAAACAATAGCACTTTCCACACCTACACCGCATTAAGTGGTTTCCAATGTGTGTTAGCTAATGGCCCCCACAAGCCGGGTACGCCATCTAAGCCAGAGCGGGAAGGATGAAAGAAGAAGCCATGGCTCCCACATCCTGAACAGGGCCCTCAGGCCCCTACGTACTTCTAAGGTTATGGGCAGCGAGATACTCTCCAGGGTTTAGGATAAAAATTAAAGTTTAAAAAAAAAACCTAAATGAATTGACATCATAACAGCTTATGATAATATCACCCCAGGCCCCTTTCCTAATCCTGGGACTCCAGGCTAGAGCCCTGTCAGCCCCCTTCCCCGTGTGGGGGCCATGCTGGGAGCTGTAGTCCCTGTGTGGCTGAAGGTTCACAGGTTGACCATTACTGCCCTAAGGCCTACTGTAGGAAAATGGAATGTCCCAAGGAATATGATTGAGAAGCGGGTTGTTTCTTCAAGGAAAGTAGACCAGCAGGCCCTATGGGCTTTGTGAGGAAAGGGGTTGGAATCAGGTTGTCAGATGAGTTACCAACTTACTTGTAAAGAAAAGGCAGCATACTAGCTCCCCCCCCTCTTCCCCCCAAAAAGACCTGGATCCACATTTTCTTTAGGAGAGAGGGGAAGAGAGAGGAGCATTTAGAACAGATCAGATCTTTCCTTGGATGGGGTAAGATATGCTTCCATACCAGGAGCTGAGTCTGAGAAAGGAAGTTGCTCATTGGCAGGGAGTATTGCAGAAGCCAGCAGTGTGTTCTGATTTGAGTGTTAGGAATCGGAGAGACCAAGATTCGAATTCCCTTCAGCCGTGGAAACCCAGCGGGTGACCTTGGGCAAGTTACATTCTTTCAACCTCGGAGGAAGGCAGTGACAAATTTCTGAATAAGTACTGCCCACAAATCCCTATGATAAGATCTCCATAAATCAGAGCTGACTTGGAAGCATATAACAATAACTAAGAACGGGGGAAATGTCTCTAAACACAAACAGACTGCCTTTCTCGCACATGAACTGTATCAACCCAGAATGTCTCTTTTTAGAAAACAGCCACCAGAAACAACTCTGATGTACAAGTTAGACAATATGCACATTTTTCTTGTTGTTGTTGTGTGTTTTCAAGTCGTTTCCCTAACCCTTATGGCGACCCTAAGGGGGACCTATCACGGGATTTTCTTGGCAGGATTTGTTCAGAGCGGGTTTGTCATTGCCTTCCTCTGGGGCTGAGAGAGTGTGACTTGCCCAAATGGGTTTTCCATGGCCTAGCAAGGATTCTAACTCTGGTCTCCAGAGTCCTGTCCAACCTGCTACACCAAACAAAGCTGGTCACCATAAGTGTGAGTGGAAGACCCACAACAACAATTGCACGAAACGGGTTGGGTTAGAATTCAGAGGATCTACGAGTAAATCTCTGGATGATTTACAGTAGATCGGCCAGGATTTCTGGCTCCCACTTCTCTCACTAAAAGAACAACCGAGTAGCTCCTTTTTTCCATAAAAGTGCACCTAGTTATGCTCTTCAAAGCACGCATCTGAATTCCTATTAAAAAAAACGATTCCCAAATGTAGATCTTTTTCACTAGGCTCTATTGGGTGGGTCTCTGGGCTCCATTTAAAAAGTATATCTTCGTCTGAAATCAGACCGATCTGTCCTGGTCTAGGTGTGGGGAATCGAAGCGCACCATTTTCGACACCAGTCCTAGGGCCCAAGTCACCTCCATTTCCCCAGAATTTAAGTCAGAGCGTTTACTGTTGGGATCCTCGGCCGGCCGTTCCGGATTGTTTAGGATCGGGAGACGCCACGGCAACCCACCTCGGCCAGGCCTGTGAATTTCTTCCCTTTCCAACCCCTTGCATTTGTGTGTTTCGAGACAGAGTCGTAGTATGTTGAAAACTGGCCGGTTTAGGATATGGAGTCGTGTTTCTTTCTTAGAAAGGAAGGCCTTTTTAAAATTAGGGAGAGTAAGGGTCCCAGGCCCAGGAGCTGCGAACCTGGAGGGCCCCTCCAGTCCCTTCCCAATCCAGATTTGGTGCGGTTTAAAGAGGCTGCGGTAGCCGGCCTTTGGGGGAAAAAATCCGGGATTTTGTCTCTTTCTGAGCGGGCCGTGCATTTGGTGCTTACACTCCCCTTGGGGTACGAGATGGGGGTCTGGCAGTCTTTCAGTCCCAGCTTGCGATTGCAGCGGTTTGCGAGTGATTCCCCCCCTAGAATCTTTTTAAGGCTGCCTCCCTTCCTTGGGCAGGGAGTTCAGTTCCGCCGAAATGAAAAAAAGATTTACTTTCTAATACCATACGCCATAACAACCTCCAATTTCAGTTCACTTCTTTGGCAAGTAAATAGCAACGAGGATTCAAAAGCGGCTCTTGAAACCGTTTGTTTAGTTGTTTGTGATCAGTGGTTTGGGTGAATGGAGACAGGATGCCGCAATCTCGTCCTTGTTTGGCCCCACAAATTGATGCCTAGGAAGCGTTTCCATTCCAGTTTTTTTAAAAAATAATAATAATAAATCCAAGCCCCCCTCCTCTTCTTCTTTTAGCCACATGTACTGTCCTGTCTCAAAACTGTGGATTAATCTGTCAGTTCTGCAGTCCACAAAACTTTGCTAAATTTCACAGCGCTCCAGTTAAAAACAATCGGAGGTGCTTGCAATTGGGAAGACTGTGGGTTGAGGCCCTAGGCAGCCGTTCTCCAAGGGAAAAGTCAGGCTACGGGATTTTAAACCACCGTTGGAAAGCCGTGTTCCGTGTGTGAGAATGTTGGGGAACAACAATCCCACAAAATCAGTGGAATTCCCCATTGGTGCAATTCCAGGCCTCCCTCCCGATTGCAGATTTATGACACCCGCGTGCGCGTTTGCCTTCTCTTCCTCACAATGGCATCAGGCTACAATCTGCAAAAAATGTGTTGTAAAAATGGGATTGCTCTAGCTAGCGGCTCAAATACTATCTCAAATTCACACTTTTACTCGCCAAGCTTACTTTCCATGCGACATCCCGCCCCGCAACGTTTACCTTAAACGCGTTAGCATACTGCAAAAGGCCTTTGCGTTCATGTAGTAAACGGGACTGTGTGTGAGTCTCCTCGGGTGCAGCTAGGATGTGAGCGCCACGAGTTTAGTTTATGCTACATGCAAACTTCTGCCAAAGAGTGTCTCTTTCCTCAGTAATTCAAAATGTCATACTCTTGCAAGCCAAGAATGAACCTATAAAAACAGTTTATAATGGGAAAACCCGATTATAATCGTAAATTTTTTTAGTGATGGATTTTTCTCCCTTTTAAATACATTTAAAAAGAGACTATAAGGAACATTCTCAGCTGGGGTAAGACACCAGAGGACTACAAATTGAATCTCAACCCGGGTTAGAACGGTTGAGTTAAAAAAAAATCTGGAACATAAACATGTAGAATTCAAAATTTCTTTCCTCCCATTTGTCTCTCTGGTTGTATCTTTAATCACCCAGAAAGTCCTTCCTTTAAATCAAAGAGACATATACCGAAAAACATGTAACACAGGCACTGTGGATTGGGGCCAGAAAGAACTTGTGTGCATCCCACCCTGAGGAAAAAGAAGGGCTAGTAGAGAAATGAAGTTCTAAGATGGTTTCAGGGTTCATTTATTATAAGATAATATGCAACAGATAGTTCAGGGACCCTTGTTTGTTATGTGCCTTCTAGCCGACTCCGACTGAAGCGATTCTCTCCGAGAATTTTCTTGGCAAGATTAATTCAGAAGCAGTTTGCCATTGCCTGCCTCCGAGGCAGAGAGTGACTGGCCCAAGGTCATCCAGAGGCTTTCCACGGCTGAGTGGGGGATTGGAGCCCTTGACTCCCACAGCCCCATTCCATAATTCAAACCACTACACCACGCTGGCTTAGGAACCCTAGACAGACTATTTTTGGTAACTGGGTGTTTGGGGAGCTTCCAGGGCAGAAAAGGCTTAAGGAAAACTCTTCAGAGGACAACCTTGGAATAAAATGTTCATGCCACATCTCCAATATGAATTTCATTGTGTGTATGAGGGGGAGAGAGACTGATTCTTTAACACTGGGAAGAGGAATAAATCTGTGGGAGCCACTTTTTTCAACAACCAGGAAGGCTACAGAAGCTGGCTCCTGTGTTTCCACAAAAATATCTCCCTTCCAAGAAATCCCGGCAACTAATGGATTCCCACAGATTTATCTCTTACTGTGATATAGCCGTTTTTACAATCGGGTTAGCTGAACACATGCAATCCCTGTGTTGGGAAAAAAATAAATAACGAGTTTCCCCGTGCAGTTCAGAGGCTGTTGGTGAGTAGCTCGTATACAGATGTGTAGGTGTGGAATGATGAAGGTAGGGATGCAAAATCATTCTGCGCGCGTGTGATTTATTTTGTAGATGCCCTGTTTACTCCAGAGACACGCCTTGCTCTGCTTGATCGTTGGAACACGGTTGAGCTGCTCCGTGATCCACGAGATATTATTTTGTTTTTAAGGGAGGCTGTGTAATGTGCCTTTACGTGAGCTCCTGTGTATGGATGTGCGTGGGCGTTCACTCACGGTCTCACACACACACACATATATATCAAAGGAAGCAAAATTACACCTAGCAGTTTGGCGGAGCCTCCGTTTGGCTTTGCACGCCTGTTTTATCACTCCGGTTTCTGGCCGGTTCACTGAAGATGGAGCCACGAACATGGCAAAATAACGGGCAGAAAGAGATGAAACTGTTTTGACTTTCATTTCACCTCGTGGGGTTTTTGTTTTGTTTTGTTTTTAGATCCCTCCCCCGTCTTGCTACTCATTCCTTTAAACGTTGCTTACCCAGCTCTAAGTCCAATTGAGTTCAATAGCGTTTACTTTCGGGTATATATGTATGTGTGTGTGTGTGTGTGTGTGTGTGTGTATATATATATATATATATATATGCGTTAGACGATCGCCTAGCCTTAACCGCGTGGTGAATCGCGTCTGCCTCGGAGAGGAAACCAGATCCACACTACACAAATAATCAGGTTTGAAACTGGATTATTTGCTATGGCTCTTCCTATGGAATCCTGGGATCTGTCGTTTTACAAGGTCTTTAGACTTCTCTTCCAAAGGGTGTTGGTGCCTCGCCAAACTACAAATCCCAGGGATTCCTAAGAAGAAGCCATGGCTAGCACATTGTAAACCGCTTAGGGATTGCTTTGGCACTGATAAGCAGAATAGAAAATACCAGTGCTAATTGCTATGGCAAAGAATCCGACTGGATCATTTGTGTAGCGGCAGCTGGAAGGCTCCCCCACCTGGGCTGGAATCTACTCTTCCCTCCTTGCTGCGAAAAGCAGTTTCAAAAGCAGCCTCTGGGTTGACTGGGGAAGCTTAGAGAAGTTGACCCAAGAGCTTTAGCCTTTGGGGATCTCTGTGCGGGTGGGAAGAGGAAAAGAAAAGAAAAAGTAGCCAGGGAGATAAACTCTTTGTTTCTCTTCTCCGCCTCCTTTGGTCCACTAGAACGAAATCTTGAAAAGCACCGTGGGCAGCAACGACAAGAAAACCAAAGGGCGGACTGGCTGGCCGCAGCACGTCTGGGCTTTGGAGCTCAAGCAGTGAGGGCGAGCGGCGAGGACGGGAGGCCACCCTCGCTCTCCCTCGGAGGACTCTCTCCAGCCTTCCCGAGCGGACTCTTGGTGGTGGTGTTTTGGAATCGTCTGGTTTATTTATGTGCAATTTCCCTCCCCTAGTCTTCCCCTTGGAAAAAGAAATGTGGATCTTGGAAGAAAAGCATTCCGTATTTGCATTAGACGAAGAGGAGAAACTGCGGCGTGGTAAGAAGGGGGTAACGTGGTCTCCATAGTTAATTGATTTTATTTTATTTTTCCCTCTCCTCCTCCTACTACTCTGAATGTTCTCTTGTTTGTATAGAACACACGGGACAGAAAGAGGGGGGACCAGTCTTGAAGGCATTCGTGTGCTATGTGATGTGTAACTGTTTAATACTTGCCCAGTTGGAGAAACGCATTTGATGGGGAGCTCCCCGTCTCCGCCCCACCCCAAGTTTTTGTGTCTTGGGTTTAGATAGGACTTCAGTGTTGTGCCCTTTTTTGCTCGTGGTCGATCACTAGTTGGAAGAGGTTTTTTAACCGCTCTTTGTTAATTCAATGTGCACTTCGGTCCTAGAGAACGCAAAACCAAAATTAAAAAAAAACATTAAAATAATGATAATGATGATGATAATCAACTCAATGTGGAGTCGAATTAATATTGAAAGGTGTAAACCCTGTACGTACTCAATAAACCACTGTGTGTGTGTTTCTTTTGTACTAAAGCCAAATCTTACCGTTGTTATCTGCCAAACTTTTGAAAACAATGCGAATGTTGTTCGGGTGTAAAAAAGATTTGGAAATCAGTGGCAAGACAGAGGTTGGATCCAAAGAGGTGATCCTGTCTAGAATTTGGAATGGTTATATTTTGAAGGCCCAATGATCCAAAAGAGCGGCTTAGTGTGGACGATTACCTGGGAAAACAGTACCAGATTTCTGTGAGATTTGCTTTCCCTTCAAAGTGCAAGTAGCAAGTTTACTTTATAAAAGGGGGAAGGGAATGAGGAGCCTTTCAGAAGCCACCAACTTGAAAGGACTGGAGATCCTAAAAATATTTTCCCCAGTAGTTAATCCGGAGATCAGGCTACAGATGCGGTTAACTGGCCCGATTTCTTGTCTTCTCTTGTACTTCATCTAACTGGGCATTATTCGGTGTACATAAAAGGCCCTGAAGTACAGCCTTGGATCAAGTCACATGCAGGATTGGCCTTGTTGTCTCTGGAAGGCGAGAGAGGAGGGCAGAGGCTGCCTGTTCTGACTGAAACAGTAATAATTTACAGTGGTTTTCGAAAGAGTTCAGTTTGGAGAGGGGGAGATGTCAACGGACGGAAGCTCAGCTTGAGATTGATTTCATAGGTAGCCCAGGGAGAGCATTTTGTTGGGTCTTCTCTTATCCAGGAAGGCAGGACTGCAGGGACTCTCACCCTTAGGCTAGGGACTGGCTAAAGGTGCTTGAGAGAGAGAGTTTTGGTATGGTATAGAAGCCGTTGACCTAGAAAAGTCTCTGTGCCTCAAGTCTAAAAGAAGGGACAAAGCTGGAGATTGAGGAAGCAAAATGGATGTGTGTGTTAAATTTACAGAATTGGCTTAATATGAATTTTGTGGAATTTCCTCTGGTCCCGGGCTGGGTTGTTGTCCTTGTATGCCTTCAAGATCTATAAGGACCTTAAGGCGAACCTATGGGGGGCTCTTCAAAGGGGATTTGCGGTGCCTTCCTCTGAGGCTTAATGTTGATTTGTCCAAGGTCACCCAGTCGGTTCTGTCCTGGTCTCCCCGAGTCCTAGTCTAAACACTCTTAACCACTAGGCCATGCTGGGTTGCAGTTCTCAAATTCAAGGAACAAGTAAGAGCAAAGGAGATAGACCTTGTGCTGTTGCAAAATGGGCGAGGGGACTGGGAAGGAGAAAAGAGAAAGGCTACGCACTGAATATGGAATGGGGATACCCCATCCCAGCGGATCTAACATTACTCCCCCCCCCCCTTTGAAAGTCTGGCCTTGATCCAGAGGTTTAGGCAAAGCAAAGTCCTGAGAACAGGGAGGCCTGCTGGGATCGCTTCTTTTCAATTCCCCCTCCTTTCTGTGCATTGCAACAGCTCTAGATGTGGTCTTAAGAGGTCTCGAGTCCAGAAATCCAGCTTTCTCCTCCAGCTTTTAAGGATTACAGGAGAATGGCAAAGTACAGAGCAAAAGAGGGGGTGCTGCTATCTGGTTGGGGGTGGGAGGGAGAAAGGGTAAGCTAGACAGTATTTAAAACCTTCCCTTTCTCTCTAACTCACTTTTCTGTGGCTCTAGCCTAGGACTCCCTGACAATAGAACAAGAAATCCCTTTTGCCTCATCCTGTGGGTCTGGCTCTCTTCTCGCTCTCCTTCCCCACCCTAGTTTTCAATGGCATGGTCCCTCGGGCCTCTGATAAGGAGAAAAGGTGGATTCTGGAGCGTCCCAAACTTCCCTGACTACAGGAAGGTTGTGGGTTAGAACAAGAAGGCTGGCTGTCTTCTCCAAGGCACCCCCCCCCCAAAGGACTGTGTTGTCTAGGTCAAGAGAAAGAGAAAGCCAAGGCCAGGCAATTCCTCTGATCAAGACTCCGCTAGTGGATATGGACACACCACCAAGGCGCTTTCTGTGGGTTCTCTGTGGACATGGGGAAAGGCAGCCAGCTTGTCACACTGCACTGTTATAGGGCTATTATTGCACTTTAACTGCTCTGGCTGCCTCTTGTAGAATTAGGGGTTTGTAGTTTAGTGAGGCCTAAGAGCTCTCTGGCGTAGAAGGCTAAATGCCCCTCCCTATATTGCAAATCCCAGGATTTCATAAGAGGCAGCCAGAGCAGTTAAAGTGGAATGATAGCACTATAAGTGTGTAGTGTGATAAAGTTGCTATCTCAACCCCGCCTGACTCCTCAGACAGACTTTTTCTGCTTCCTGCCTAAAAGGCTGCATAGACTCAGGGAAAACGCCAGAAGTGGAAATTTGCTTTCTAAATACGTGGTAGTGTTGGCTCTCTGCTATGTAACAAGGAACATCCTTTTTTCAAAACCAGGACTGGAAGTCTGGCTACTTCCGGTTTTGATTTTGCAGCAGCCCTGGAAGGAGTAGAAAAATTCCTCTCTCCCCACCTCAGACAGCAGTTGCCCACCCCTGTTGTGATGTAAACAAGCTTTTAAAAAAAGTAATAATCCAGAACTTTGGCAGGTGTGAGTGTTTGGAAGGTGATTCTCCTCGCCTCCCACCTCTTTCTGTATGGAAGAAAGATACTTTTTCTCAGCCTAGACTAAGCCTAGGAAAGCTTATGCTACAACTTCTTTCTCTCAGTTAGGTGCTAGGAGATCCCTTTGCATACCGGTAGCCAAGCAGGAGGCAGAACTAGAAACGACTGCCCATTCATTGGAAAGCACTGAATTAGAAGTAAAGCAGCCAAGCTTATTCAAGAAATTGGGAGTGGGTTAACCAGGGTGTAATGAAAGAGCTTTACTGGTATAATTCATAACATTTTCTGGTTTATCCCTAAACATGCCTTTTAAAGGACATTTTTAAAGGCAGTTGGACAGTTATTTTGCAAGGTTTATGCCTTTCTCTTTTCACTCCTAAGGTATTGCATTCAGAAAAGTAATGGGCAAGTAAGCAGGAGCAGAGAGCTGTGTTTTCCAGGGACAAGAAACAATTGCCTCATACTTCTCCAAAAGTATATGGTGTAAAGGAGTCTGGTTTGTCTCCATCAGAAAAGTAGTTCACAGGCACTGGCAAGCACCCAGAGGTTAAAAGGTGGGAATCAGGCCCATTGACATCAGGGGAATTTATTTCCAGATACTGGCAGAGGAGCATGTGACTAATTTTCTTGGAGGAACTGTATTGTATTGTGAACTGAGCTCAGGGGTATACCTATAGGTAGGAGCAAAAGGGGGACATTGCCCTCCCCAAATAAGAATTCTACCTCCCCGTGAAATTGTTCATTCAGTCCCCAAATATCTAGTATCATAATAACCTGAAGCTTCAGTTGAAAATTTCAAAATACAGTTTGGGCATCCAAAGATGGAAGAAAAGGGGTAGGCAAAGTTGCCAAGGGAATGCCAAGGCAGCAAATACACCAGTTCTGGGTATAAATGATTTTCAAGGCCTCACTCTCTTCAATGCTACAAATCTGGGGACTAAAGGAAAATTTCATTGGGGGAGGGGTTAGAATTCTTATTTGGGAGCAGTGCCTTCATTTTGTTCCCCTGACAGAGATTTTTTTTGATCTCAAGTTTTCACCCACATTGTGGTTGTTGTTGTGTGCCTTCAATTAGTTTTTGGATTTATGGTGACCCTATCAGGAGGGTTTCTTGGCAAGATTTGTTCAGAGGGAGTTTGCGTATGAGGCTGAGAGAGTGTGACTTGTCCAAGGTCACCCAGTGGGTTCCCATGGCCAAGCAGGGGTTTGAATCCTAGGCTGTAGCCACACTGCATAATTAAAACAATTTCACTCCTCTTTTAACTGTCATGGCTCAATACTATGGAATTCTGGAATTTGTTGTTTCATGAGATATCTAGCCCTCTTTGTCAGAGAGCTCTGGTGCCACAACAAACAACAAATCCCAGGAGTCCATAGCATGGAGTTAAAGTGGTATCAAACTTCTTTAAATCTACAGTGTGGCTACAGCCCTAGTCCAACACCCAAACCACTGCACCACGCTGAATTGCTTTCATCCATAAATAGTGAATACAATGCCACACAGAATGGACAGGAGCTAGGCCACAAAGTTTGTGGAAGCTGCAGTCCAGTCCACCCTAAGTTGGAGAAAATTACTGTAAATCCATGAGAATTACTTCTGAGTAACCATCCTGAGCCTTTGAATTGGGCAAAAGAGGCTACTGGACCTAATATAATAAAGTCAGACAGGGAGTGTTTCAAAGTCCAAAGGAATTCAGCTGGGCCTTACCAGCGATCCAACACCCTTAACCTACAAAAGCCTTAAGCACTTTGAAAAGAGTCAACCTTTGGAAGCCAGTTCCACTGGTTTCAGGAAAACTAAAACTCGCATTTCCAATGCAGCAGAAGGTACTTCTGTGCCAACCTGGGAGTAAGCTTCGAGGTGATCAGGCATAGGATTTTAGAGGATCACTGCCCCATAAATCTTAAGGAAACACGAGGTAGTAGCTGGCTAGCATTTTTCCCTCTCCACAAGATGATCAATAGGGCGTTTGGCTTTGAAATCTTTTTTTCCCCTGGGGTGAGTGGGTGGGTTGTTATCAGACCCACTGAAAAGTGATGGCGGGCGGGTTAAGAGAGGAAAGAGCCTGGAAAGCTGGCGGAGTGGAAGAGAAAAAAGAGGAGAGATCCTTTTTAATTGCTCGGTAATGGGGCTGTTGCTATTTTCTCAGGAGCAATCATTCCTGGAGCTAAATCGCAAGAGCCCTAGACAGGCCGGAGCCGACAAAAATGTAGCTTTTGACGTTAAAAGCTAAATGGGGAAGCGGCGGGGCGGTGGAAGGTAAATTGATGGCCGATTGGGATGTCAGAAGCCCTGGCCCCAGATCGCGCGGTGGGGCTGGGAGCCTGATAAGGAAGAGAGGGACTTCGTCTCTCCGGGTGCGCGCGGCCCCTTCGACCAGAGACCCGGGCTGGGGACGGGGAGCGCGCCCGGGCAGAAGAAAGCCTCGCTCCATCTCCCCCCCTCGCCCCACAGACACACAGACCCCGCCGCCTTCGCCCACCCCCATCGCTAGCTGCAAGGTTCCTGCAAAGGTCAGGCGTGGCCTTCTCAGTCTCCTGGTCCATCTTCCCTCCCTCCCCCCTGGATAACTCTTCCACAATGGGGCAGGGGGTGGGGGGGTGGAAGGGATTGCTGAGCAAACTCCACGATCTTTCTCCTGCCGCCTTCAGTATGGCCTTTTCCGACGACCACTCCCAGCATCCACTTACCCACCCCGCTCAGCCAACATGGACAGGGACCATACTGGATGTGTGTGTGTGGGGGGGGGGTGGCCTAGAAATTGTAGTCCTGGAAAAGAACTCCCCTCCAACTTGAGTTGCCTTTTGGTGGGGCATGTGGAAAAGGAAAGCTCCCAAAAGTTACTTTGGGGAGTACAACTCTCGGAATGCCTCAGATATAGGACTCTGGAGTTGCCGTTCAAAAAAGTAACTTTTTCCTGGTTATAGGTTACTGGTTAGAAGTAATCTATAATTATTGAAGGACACCTGTCAAGGAGAGGTGGATTCAGAAATAAAACCGAAGTTATTCTGATCCTATATAGAGCCCTTCCTCTTTACTCACTTCGAATTGAACCTGTAGAATCCAGCTGGGAAGGTTGAATAGGCTGGTAGGTGATCTCCCCTGCAAGTAGCTGCTGATCTCTTTTGATCCTTGGGATTTTTCAAGATCAGGACACTGCAATCAACAGTGAGATCAGGCTGCCATCAGTACGCCTTGGGCTGGATCCAGATTTGCTCATATATGAGAACAAACTCATTTGAATCAGTGAGATTTATGTTCATGGGGACAGATCTAAGTTCCAATGATATCAGCGGGCCTCCTCCATGGCTATGTCTGGATCCAGCCCCATGATCCTAAATTCACTTTCAGAAAAATAAATTACATGGCAATATATTGGGCTGGGTTTTCTTTTCCACTCCTATGCTACTTGTGTCTGTATGTGCCTTCAAGTTGCCTGTCATTTATGGAAACCCCATGCTATGAATTTTCATAGGGTTCTCTTAGGCAAGGAAGACTCAGAGGCATTCTTTCAGTTCCTTCCTCTGAAATCTAGCCTACAGCACTTGGTATTCAGTTGGCAGTCTACCATCCAAGTACTAACCATGGCAAGCCTGAGATTAAATCCTACTGAACGCCATGGGACTTACTTCTGAGTAGACACATATAAGGTTGCTTTGTATAGGTAAAGGTACTACAACCCACATGCTACTGAATTTTAATTTGATTTAATTGCTGCAGAGTGCACTGTGAAGGATGTGGTTTAACCTCACTTGCTTGAGTCTGGCTTTTTAGCAGACCACTCATATGTGTTATATGGCATGTGTTATACCTTATTACAGCACTTCGATGCCACTTTAACTGCCATGGCTACATTCTATGGAAACCTGGGATTTGTTGTTTTGCCAGGTATTTAGAATTCACTGCCTGACAGCTCTAGTGCTGTATTCAAGGGATTTTACTTACCTGCCCAAACTACAAATCCCAGGATTCCATAGGCTGGAGTAATTATTAAAGTGGTATTAAACTGTTATAATTGTTCATTGTGGATGGATGCCTCCCTAGAGAGCTCTAGTTAACTCCCCTGAATTTCCAAGATAACCTTGAGGCTCTGGCCTTACTACAAAATGAAGGTGGTTCAATTCTTAGTCCCTCTCTTCTCAGGGTACCTTGGTACTTAATAAAACCCCAAATTACAAACTAGATTCTGGGAACCCTGATAATTAAGGTGGTATGAAACTGATATAACCGTGTAGTAGAGATAAATGAGTAATGGGGGAAAAATGGAGTTTGGTGAGTCTCTACACCACCCTCCCTGTTTGAAGGAGTACCACTGTACCCCCTGTGTTGTCTGTTTCCAGTTTTTGATCCTACCTGGCCCTCCTCCTCCTTTTCTGGGACTTTTTTTAAGATAGCTTCTACAGATCCAAATACTATGCCTTTTGGAGTAAACTGATGCATAGGATCAGAATCACCCTTAACATGCTTGGTCTCTTGACAATAAAATAAAATAAAACAAAATAGCAGCCTAAGTCTTTTGTAGCATCAAAGGAAGAGGGGAGTGGGAAAGGAATCTAGCAGCACCTTTAAGCTTGATTTATATTTTACCATAAGCTTTCCTTGATGTCAATCCACTTTAAAGTAGCAGGTTATTAAGCCTGTTTATACACTTGTGGCAGTGGGACAGAATTTAATAGGATACAGAAATGCAAAAATGCAAGATGCAAATTGTGACTCTCCAGAAAGCTCCTGTTAAAACAAAATCATTTGGTCTCAATGGTGCTGCTAGATTATTATTTTCCCCACTTCCCTCTCCCCTTTCCTTTCTATTTATCCTTTTTTTTCCTTTTTTGGTGGGTACCGGAAGGGTGGAAGTCCTGTGATTTTAGTGAATGGAGGAGAGATTGGAGTCCTTCCTCCCAAGCACCTGAAATTATTCCCAAGTAACTGGCTTGACAAAGCATTTGCTTGACATCAATTCCCTCCAATTTCAATAGGCCCTCTCTTGCCCCTAATAAATCCATTAGAGTGTGTTGGTTACTCTTGTCTTGGTTTCAAGGGCTCTGCTGTGGTTTTAAAGAGGTGGCAATGAAATTCCTTCATTTGGGGTATTTGCTAGCTTTGGGATATGACATCTCTTTGTTTGGGAGTAGAGGCCCCTGAAATAAGTGGGGAATATAATGTTTTAGACCATAGGGTGAAAAGCCTTCCTTTCCATCCCTATTAGTGTGCAAGTCTGCCTCTCTGTTGGAAGTCCAACTTGCATGGTCTCAGCCAACTCCTTAACATGTATGGAAAATAAGAAACCTCACAAAGGGTAAGCCTTCTCCTGACTTGATAGCAGATTGTGCCTGCTTAAAACACTAGAATAAGAAGTCCTGTTTCAACTGTATGTATAGGAAGCGATGGGAGGGGGGGAGACATAGTCAGCATCTATCAATCAAAGCCTATAAAATAAACCAGCTTTTCCATGGGAGGGATGGGGCAGAATCCGCATTCCCTTGCTTTAAAGGGGGCTTTCCAGAACACTGCAAAAAGAGAAACAACAGGTAAGGTTGTTTTACTATCCTATTTGAACCTATCTGATTGTGCAATAAACAGTCATACGATTACTTCATCCTCCTACAGACATAATTTGGACCTTGGTGGTTCCCCTGCCAGTGTGTGTGTGCACACACACCACCACAAACCATTTCTATAATTCTGATTTACATTATGGGCAAAATCCAATGTTAGTCCCAAAGGAAGATGATCCGTGAAACTCAGTGAGACTTGTTATGCCCAATGATGGGATTTCTTGTTGCATTGATTTCAGTGGGTTTATACCATTTAGAACTAACAATGGATTTATCTCATTTAGATAAGGAGATTTATTGAAGCGAATTATTGGAATGAATGGCCAAAGTCCAAATTATTCCAGTAGGACTGTACCGTTGCTTATCACAAAATCCAAGAAAGTAGATTTAATTCTGAATAAACACAAATTAGGAATAAGAGTGTAAAGGTGCATGGTCATGTAAAAATAATGCAGCTTGACACTAGTTTAGTCACTATAGCTATATCCTATGGAATCATGGGCCTTCTTTGCCAAAGAGTTCTGGTGCCTCACAAAGCTACATATCCCAGGATTATGTAGGATGGAGCCATGGCAGTTAAAGTGGTGTCAAAATGTATTATTTCTACAGTGTAGATGCACCGCCCAAGCTTTTCCACTCTAATTCGAAATAATCACATAGATTTTCAAAGTGTTCAGTAAAAAGGCAGGCAGATTTTGATTTCAACCCACACTGTATATTTTCTCTGCATGCCTTCCCTCCTCCCTTTTGTTTCTTTTACAACTTCAGCCACAGTATGATGAAGTCAAAGGACCCAGACTTAATTAGATTTGGTGATTGGAACTGAACTGGATTGAATTTAGTTTACACTCCTCTCAGACTTTTCATTCGAACTAGAAACTAAGCATGTTCAAAAATGGGTGTCAGTATGATTTCCATATATTTCCTCTTGTAAGTATTGTGTCCAATGCATCTGTTCAGAAGAAGGGTCATGGATGTGGAGAAGCTCATTTCCAAAGTGATGCTTAGAGCGCATACCTCTGCTTTGTATACCACTTGTGTACCAAATTATATGGATTTGCTTGCCCCATTTCTTCCTTCCAGCTGTTGGGATTCTCAAAACATAGAATTCAGTCTCTACTGATCTGGTCAGGGCTTTTTTCAAGGAGAAGGGCACCGCATATTACATAGTGTACTGAAAAATAGGAGTTCAGATGATGGATTTTGAAGCTGTTTAATTAATTACAGAACAAGTTCTCAGGGGGTATTTCCTTGTGTTGAACTGAACACAACAACTGTTTAAAACACTCTGTGGTAAGCCTGTGTACGAGACTTCTGACAGAGAGCTGTTTCCCAAGGACTATAAAGAGAGAAACCTTCATTCATAATCCAGGAGGAATGGATGGCACTAATCCGTTGACAGCTTCCCAGTCCTAAAGAGTTTGAACTATGTTACCCCTCCCCAGCCTGGTGTTTTCCAAGGATGGTGGATTATAATTCCCATCATCCCAGCCATTTTGGCCATTGACCACTTTGACGGAGTGGGGTGAGAGCTGTGACCCAAATACATCTGCAGAGTACATCTGGAGACTAGGGAAGACTACACTGTAGAAAGCTTGGAGACCTTAGGTTGGGACATTGCAATCCCCCAATATGACTTTTCCAAGCTTTGATTATTCGAGAGGGTTCATATCCCATTGGTTCTTGTTAGATGACCAGATGAACGAACAAACGGGGCTGGAAAATAAGCTTTCCCATTTCTCTCTCTCCCTCCCCCTTCTTCCTCCCTTTTTCTTATTTTTTTAAAGGCAAAACAGCAGATGGCTAGTAGGAAGCATTACAAAGAAAGCGTTAGGGAGTAAGACGTTGGGTTGCTGTCACTGGGATTGGTTGTGTCACTGTTGTCAGAGGTTTCTTTGAACCTCCAGCCTTTCTGGAATTGTTCCTATCCAGGCTCGGCCAGAATGGGAGAGTAACAGCGCCTCACCCAACCCCCTTCTCCCTGAAATGTACAAAAGGCTTCCTTTGCAACGAGATAATGATAGCTAATCTCGTTGGCGTCAGAATGACGTTAGGAGCCCGCTGGTCCGAGCCGGTCAACAGCAACCCACAATCTCTTGAGCAACCTCTATTCCTTACCAAGGAGTAAGACCCCATTGGACTGAATGGGTCTTCCTTTTGAGGAGACACTTATATGCTTGTACTGTAAGGTCGCAGGGTGACAGGCCGTTTTAGCTTCTAGACTCCATGGCCTTTGATCCGCTTTAAATGCAGTATCTATGATTCATGCTGCCATCCTCTCCTCTTAGGGAGCAAATTCAGTGGATTTGTGTGTATGCGCGCCTTCAAGTCGCCTGTAGATTTATGGCAATCTCATGATTTTTGTTCCAGGCAAGGAATAATGACAAGAGTTTTTTGCCAGTTACTTCCTCCGAAATAAACCTTGCAGCACCTTGTATTCGTTGTTGGTCTCCCATCCAAGTACTAACCGGGGCTGAGCCTGCTTAGCTTCCAAGATCAGGCAGGATCTGGGGCCTTTAGGGTATTCTAAGTTCTCCTCCACGCTCTAAATCCAAAAGGAAAGGTTCCGGCATCGTTGTATGGCCTTGAGAATGGAGACGCACTTTTAACTGTTTTAAAGAGATAGCCCTGTTAGTGTATTTCAGTATTTACTTTATTTATTTATTTAAATATTTGTTTTCTGCCCTCTCAGGCCAGCATACAATAAAACCAACCTGCCTAATTTAAAACAGTGCAAAAAATAAAGAAAAAGATCTTTAAAGACTAAAAAAACATATTTAACCATTTAACATTAAAAAAAGAAAAGAAAAGAAACTGGTCAAAAGTTTAAAATGGTTTCAAACTATGTCCATATAGGGTTTGTGGAAAGCCAAATAGCATGGAAGAAAAACGGAGGAGAGGGGAGTCTTCCAAAATCATTTATTTTGCCTTGAGCTTTTCTGGATTACAAGCCATTTCTAATCGAAGGAAATTGACACTAAAATAAATCCGTTAATCTCAAAGGTGCTAGATAAGACTCCTTTATTTCCTTTTCCCTCCCTCATTTTTTTATTGTATTTGCTATGAAGGCCGAGTTCGCTGGATAATGGTAAAATAAGTAACTCTTTCCATGTCACTATTGTAGTCTCTTCTATGAATATAATGAAAGTTTATTACCCTCTCAGTCTCTCCTATGAAATATGTCCCCCCCACCCATCCCAGCAGCTTCCATCTTCCCCATTTCTGATTGGCCAATTAGGGCTCAGGGCTCTCAAGCTCCCGCTGGACCCCATGAATATTAAAGCCCAATTGTTCTCTGCATTCTATATGACCATAAATTCTCCAAAGCATGGGAATGGGGAGGGGGTGTGAGACCCAGAGGGCTCTTATTCTCACAGGTTTTTGTGGCCCTTCAAAATTATTGTTGCCATGTGCCTTCAAGTCATTTTCCGATTTATGGCGACCCTAAGAGGTCCCTATCAGGGGCTTTATCTTGGCAAGATTTGTTCAGAGGGGATTTGGCCTTTGCTTTCCTCTGAGGTTGAGAGAGTGTGACTCACCCAAGGTCACCCAGGGGATTTTCATGGCTGATCCAGGATTCAAACCCAGGTCTCCAGAGTTCTAATCCAATGCTCAAACCACTAAACTACACTGCCTCTCTCCTTCAGAATTACAGTCTTCATTCCTCCAAAAGAGGTCACCAGGGTGTCTCCCACCACCACCACCCTCCCCACCAGGCACATCATATTCCTCAAGGGTAGGTGTGGGACTGGTAGAACACTGATTAGAAATTTCTGCTTAGCCACCATATATGTCTTGATATTTGCCATTAAGGACATCTGGCAGTGATTAGAATCTCTCTCTCTCTCTCTCTCTCTCTCTCTCTCTCTCTCTCTCTCTCTCTCTCTCCCCCCCCCCCCCGCATCTTGCTGCTCTGCGGACACCCTGACGTCAGATCAGACGGCTTGGAGCCATCCTGCTCTAGAGTTGGGTGTAATCACCACGCAGCTTTCCAAACACCAGCTGAAGTCCAGGCCACCAGCTGGAATGCTAATACAATGGGAAGCCTTTTCCTTTCTTTTTCTTCTCTCCCCCCTTCTCCTACTTTACTTTATTCATCACATTCCCATTTTCATCCAAGATAATGTTTGCTTACTGAGGTTTAGCAGGCTGTTAACTGGCTAGATCAGTGGTTCTTAATCTTTACTTTACCAGGGACCCTCTTTAAATATCTTTGTTACTGCAGACCCCCAAGACTTAACTCAAGATTTAAAACAACAACAATAAGAATCCATTGACAATTACACCATCCATTAACCTTCCTTCCAAGTCATCAGAGGGAGAGGGAAGACTTACCCCCTGTTTCTTTCTGCCAGTTTGCCGCTGGACTGGATTGAAGAGCAACGCACAGGCCAAGCCAGCCAGCCAGCCTTTGCCTTGGCTCCTTTCATGTGGCTACTCCACTATGGGAAGGAAGTGACCCAAACAGCCTTCAAGGCTTCACAGATCCCAGACTACAGGTTGAGAACCACTGGACTAGATTACTGAATTTCATTGTAATGGACATCTGAAATGCAGGAAGAGGCGGATCAGCCATACTTAGAAGCTGCTTGTATGGAACCACAGGCAGTCATTTTCAAGAGTTCTGTGCATTTTTTACTTTATTTTATCTAGCTCCTCTCCTGTCCATTATCATCATCATCATCATCATCACTATTATTTTATTCATTTATGTCCCCACTTTCTTCTGCCAATAGAATTCAAGGCATCTAACAGTTGGAATATTGGTATTCCAGTAGCAGAGTAAAATGAACACACATTCAGCAGAAGGTATTCTATATAGATCAGTAATCAAGCCAGCCTCCTGGACCCCCTTCACAAAGTCTAGCAAACAATGAAACAAATCTCAACTTCATTAGAATTATATAAAAAGCAGTTTACAGAATCTTGTGCAAGAAGTTACACAGGTGCATCCTCTTAAGACATGGAAACACAGAAGTAAAAATATATGAAATACTATATGCTACGGCATCCTCTAGAAAACATGAGTGCTCCATCCTAAAAAGGTGTGTGTGCCCTCATGGCACTCAAAAGGCTAATGGCGACTAACTCAGGAGCTCAAACAAAAGATCAAAGAATTTTTGCAAGCAGGCAGGAAGAGGTGTGGTTACAAAAAACAGATAAACAGGAAATTAGTCTCTAAGGCATTTCTCATGCAATTAACTCTTTAGGTACCATGCTCCCATGCATGCTGGGTTGCACTTTCCCAACACCTCCTCTCAACCTGGTATGCATCCCAGAAGCCCTTCAAGCCCCATCTTTATACACAGGTTTTCAAAACAATCTCTGGGTAACAGTTTGGTCAAGATGTCAGCTTTCATCTCAGTGGTGGGACAGTAGACCATCTTGATCACACCTCTTCTCACCAACTCACGAACGCTGTGATATTCAGTTTTAATATGCTTGTTGCATGATGTTATCTTCTCATTCACAGATAGCTTAATGCAACTCTGATCGTCTTCAAACACTTGAACTGGCTTCTCTTGAGTTATTCCAAAATCAATGAACAATTTATCAAGCCATTGCAGTTCTCTGACACTGCAATGTACTCCGCTTCAGTGGAAGAATATGCCATGACTTCCTGTTTATGGCTGGCCCAAGAGATAAGCCTATTTCCATACAAAAATAAGTAACCACTGGTAGAACATGAATCACTGCTATCACTGGTTCAATCAGCATCAGTGTAGCAAACAAGATTTGGATCTTTGCTAGCTGGTAGCTTCAATTCAAAGTCCATAGTGCCCTTTAAGTATCTGGCAACTCTTTTCACAGCAATCCAATATTTTTGGTTTAGCAACTTTCCTGCTTAGAATTCCTACAAACTATATCAGGTCTAGTGTTTGTGGCTAAGTACAGAAGCTTTCCAATACCTGTTCTGTACATTGTATTGTTTGGTAGTTCACTTTTGTTATCATTATTAAGAAAGTCTGTTACCATAGGGGTTGCCACACTATATGCATCTTGCATTCCTAGAGTGTCTAAAAAATTAACAATCTTTTGTCTTTGGCTTAGTAGGGAAAAAACATCTTCTTATCTTTGAAACTATATGCCTAGGTAATATGTAGCATTTCCTAGTTCTTTCATTTTTGTTATTATTCTTTAAAAAAAATCCAAAAATATAAAACATACAAATCTACTTCCTTTCCATCTGGATTATGAACTTGCTTCTTCTTCTTCTTTAAACTTTCCTTAAATACAATCTTAAACAAAATTGTAAATACAAAAACAATTCTACACAGTATATATGTGATAACAGGATCATTTGTTAATTTATTAATTTCTACATCATTTTAAATTTTATCAGTCCTGTATCTTTCTAGCCAAAGATTTCTTTCTCTTGCTTTATTATTCTGTTGTACATTTATCATCTATTATCTATTCAGTGAGCCATATTACTACATATTCACAACACTCCAATTTCTAAAATTAAATCAATTTCTCCCAATCCCTCCTGAAATTAGTTATTGTTCTATATTTAATCCAACAAGTGGTTGTTCCATTCTCACTATTTCTACCAATTTTAACATCCATTCATCTATCTCTGGTGTTTCTTTTTGTTTCCAGTATCTAGCCAAAACAATCCTGGCTGTGGTGGTCATGTATAACATTATATTTCTCAATTATTTGGGAAAATTTTTATCTATTAAATTTAACAAAAACATTTCAGGTTTTAACCTGAATTCCATTTAAAATATTTTCTTTATCCAATTATAGATGTTTACCCTTTTTTTTTACAGTTTTACATGACCACCACATGTGATAAAATGAAGCGTCTTCTACACATTTCCAGTATGTTGTTTCTTTATCCTTATACATTTTTTCCAACTTTTGTGGTGTCATGTACCACCAGAATATCATCTTATAACAGTTTTTCCTCAATTCCATGCAAGGTGTAAATTTAATACTTCTCCACAATGTTTCCCAGTCCTCTAATTGAATGTTATGTCCAATGTTTTGCACCCACTTGATCATATATCCTTTAACCATTTCCAGTTCTAATTCTAGTTTTAATAGAACTTTATATGCATTAGAGATTGTTATTTCTTTATATTCTATCATCTTGTCCAATTCTGTCTTTTGAGATACTATTCCAATCAGATTTTTGTCCATATTATATCTTTCTAATTGCCGATACTGGAACCAGTTACAATCTATCTGATCTTCCTCTAATTCTTTTTTTGTTTTTATCCTACTTACACTTCCTTGAAATCTTATCAGATCTCTATATGTCCACCATTTCTCCCTATTTATCATCTCCATTCTTCTAAAGGCTTCCTGAGGTGATACCCACAAAGGAAGTCTTACATACAATTTGTTTGTTACTTCTTTCCATACATTTAAAATTGCTTTCCAAATAATATGATTTTTAAAATTCTTATCTATTTTATCCTTCTCATACCAAAGGTATGCATGTAGGCCATACCTTGTATCTGTTCCTTCTAATGTTAAGCTCCTGTCATTATTCAATAGAAACCAGTCGCTTAACCAAGTTAATACACAGGAGTGATAATATAATCTCAAATTCGGTAAGATTAATCCTCCTCTGTTCTTTTCTTCCTGTAACAACTTTCATTTTATTCTTGGGTTTTTGTTCACCCATATGAAGTTTGATATATCTTTATCCCATGTTTTAAATAATTTGCTATTATATAATATTGGAAGATTTTGAAATAAAAAAAGCATTCTTGGCAACACCATCATCTTTACTGCTGAAATTCTCCCTCAAATAGATAGATTTAACTTTTCCCATCTTTCTTTATCTTTTTTTTATTTCTCTCCAATTCTTTTTATAGTTGTTTTCTATTAAATCCAAAGTATTATTTGTTACAGTTATTCCTAAATATCTAGTTTTCTTTTCTATTTTAAAATTTGATATTCTTGTTAATTTCTCTTCTTCCTTTTTATCCAAACTTTTTGGTTATTATTACCAATTTTTCTTTGATGACTTTTATTCCTGATAACTCACCAAACTCCCATATTTTTTTTCTGTGATTTTCTAATTGACTCCAGAGGGTCTTCTAAGGATATAGCTATATCATCTGCAAAAGCAGATATCTTATATATTTGTTTCTTTATATCTTCACTCCTTGTATTTCTTCTTCATTTCTACAGACCTACATAATTCTAATATCATTATAAAAAGTAGCGGTGATAGGGGGCATTCTTACTCCCTTTTCCATTTTTATTTCCGATGTCATCTGTCCATTTATTATTATTTGAGCTGTTTGATTTTTGTAAATTGCTTCCAGCCCCTGTACAAAGCTTCCTCCTATATCAATTTTGTTCATAACTTCTATCATGTAATGCCAGTTTATACTATCAAACACTTTCTTAGCATCAAGAAATATTAAAGCTAGCTTTTCCTTGGGATGTTTATCAAAATATTTCATAAGATTTAATATTTTTCTAATATTTTCTCAAGTGTCTCCCTGGCAAAAATCCTGACTGATCATAATTAATCCATTCATTTAATACTCTTTTCAGCCTCTCTGCGAAGATTGATACAAAGATTTTATAGTCTGTGTTCAGCAGAGAGACTGGCCTATAATTTGCCATATCTTCCATATCTTTGTTTTCCTTTAATATTAGTACGATGTTTGCATTATTCCAAGATAATGGCATATAGCCTCCAGACAAAATGTTGTTAAACAGTTTCCATAATGGTTTTCTTTTTAATTCTCCTTCAAAAATCTTAATAATTGGCTGAAAATCCATCCAGTCCAGGTGTTTTTCCACTCTTCAATGCTCTGATTGCATGTTCCACTTCTACTGTAGTTTTTTAAAATTCAGTTCTTCTCTTTGTTGTGCATTAATTTTAGTGATGTTTTGTTCATTCAAGTACTTTTCTACCCTCTCTTTCATTGTATCCTTCAGTTGTATTTCCTTAAATAGACCTGTATAAAACTCCTGAAAACTTCTTTTTATCTTCTCTTGGCTTGTTAATATTTTCCCTTTTTCCTTTATTTTCAATATCTGTTGTTTCTCTTGTTCTTTTCTCAGTTTATAGGCAAACCATTTACCTGTTTTGTTATTCTGTTCATAATATCTTTGCCTAGCATACCTTGTCTTGTTTTTTAATTCTTGTGCTGTATCTGTTTTCATTTGATTTTGCAAGATTTTCAATTCTTTCATAACTTCTGTTTGTCAGATCCTTTCCAAGTTCTTTTTCCTTTTGTCATAGTGCATCTTATATATTTTGCATTTTTCCCGTATTTTTATATTTTTCACAGTTTATTTGCATAAGTACTCCTTTGATTACCATCTTACTTGCTTCCCAAACACTTTGAATTGCAACTTCTTCCTCTTTATTTTCTTTAAAATAATTCTTCAAAGCCTCTCTTATTCTGTTCTGTGTATTTTCATCCTGTAACAATACTTCTTTAAGTCTCCAATTATAATCTTTTCCCCTATTTTCCATCGTCAGTTTTATCATATTATGATCAGAGATTGATCTTGGCAGTATTTCCATTGATTTTATATATCCTGCGATATTTTTAGACAATAAAAACATGTCTATTCATGAGAGAGATTTTCAGATGGCGCATATATCCCTAATACCAAAGTTCTTTTGTCCATTATTGTTAATTCAGTTCCAATATATATTCCTTTTGAGTCTTTTAGTATTTCTTTCACAGGTATGTTCCTTTTTACATATATCACAATTCCTTTTTTCTTCTTTGTAATTGAGTTTATAAATTCTTGTTCTAATATCCTGTTCCTTAATAGATTTTGATTTTTTTCCTTAATGTGCATTTCTTGAATGCAGATCACATCTGCATTAGTCTTTTCTAAATGATGGAATATCTGATTCCTTATATCTAGTTCTTTCAATTCAAGAGCTAGTTCTTTCAATTCAACTTCTTTGTTCAAACTTTGCACAATTTTTTGTAGTCTTCATCTCCTTGAGTAGCTAAGATCAATTCATCAACATAAGTCAAAATAAAAATTGAATGTCCAACTTTGGATCTAGTGTACCAATATGGGCCTGCTTCTCCTTGTTTGAAGACTAAACCCTTCATCATTTCTTCTAATTTAGCTGTTTTCACATTAACGTTTCTGACAATCATCTGCTTAGAAGCAGATAAACTTAGGAATAGCCTTATGGTGCTAGGTTTCACATCTTGAGCTGCCTCATCTGCAGGCATCTGCTCAGTCTCCCATTTTTGTTGATTCTTTGGGTAGTGTCAGTGTTGCAAGGTAGGACAAGTGATCAGGAGATACACCTCTGTTCAATCTCAGTGAGTATCTGGGAGCCTGTTTTGGATCCTGGTCTTTCTTTGCAGCACCTTCCGGTCCAATCACTAGGTCATCTCTATCTGCATCTGCACCTGCATGTGTACTTCTCCCTGTGTCCGGCTCAAACTGTTGCATCATCCATCTCATACATTGATACTAACATGACTGCTTCAAATTCTGATTCCAGGAATTCAGACATAACATCTTCCTCTTCTTCCAAAGTGTCAAGAGCAATATCTTTCTCTGCTGGGAAGTCTATCACAGTTCCTCTTTTGTCAATTCTTCTAGATTCATCAAAATGAACTACATGTTTAGCAGTCACTTGACCTGTCTTTAAGTTCATCACTCTGTAACCTTTGCTTGAAGGTTCCTATCCAATCAAAATAGTATTTTCTGATCTGGCATCTAGCTTGCGTCTCTTTTGCTCAGGAATGTAAGCATAAGCTATGCTTCCAAATGTTCTGATGTGTTTCATGTTTGGCACTCTACTATGCCACATCTGAAATGGTGTCTGTGTAGTGCCTTTAGTTGGCAATCTGTTCTGGAGATAAGTAGCCGTTCCAAAGGCATCACCCCACAGTCTGTTGGGTAAGTGGGCATCAGCCACTATGCACTTTGTCATCTCCAGGAGAGATCTGAGCTTCCTCTCAGATATTCCGTTCTGTTCTGGTATGTAAGCAATAGTAGTCATGTGTTGTCTGCAAAGCTCTTCCAAGAAAGCTTGTGTGTGATTTGAGAGGTATTCACCCCCACAATCCAAAAAAAATCACTGTGGGGAATCTCTCAAACTTTTTTCCTCACCATGGCAATGTACTTCTGAAGCATCTCATGGATTTCACTCTTCTCCTTCAGTAAATAGGTGATGCAGTACCTTGAAATATAATCCACAGAAATTAAAGCATATCTATTTCCTCCAAGTGAGGGTACATTAAATGGACCACATAAGTCAGTATGTATTAGATCTAGAATTCCGGTGGATCTCTTTTCAGTCCTTGTATAAAATGAAGGCCTGGTTGCCTTTTGTTCAACACATATTATGTACCTATTGGCATTGTCATTGCTTTGTGGTTTTACCTTGATACCTGTGGCCAAATTCTGATCCTGTATTTGAAGAATGGTCTTCTTATCATGATGTCCAAAATATTTGTGCCATAGGCCAATGCTTCCTTCATCCATGCTGGCTTCATGCATCCTTGCTTGAACCATGTATACTTGTTGACCTGAAAGATTTAACTCATAAATGCCATTATGTTCATATGCTTGAGCATACACCATATATTCATCATATATTTTGCACATTCCTCTTTCAAAAATACTGTAAATCCTTTCTTGTCCAGAGTTGATACAATCAACATGTTACACTGAAGATCAGGAATTAATAACACATCATCTGCCACATGCTGCATAGTTTGGTTTGGCAGTGCACATTTGAAAATGCATTTTCCAGCCCCTCTTATGGGCAAAGGCCTACCAGCAGCAGCTTCTATAAGGCCCCCTTTGCCTTTATTCATTTCAATAAAATTAGCACCATCAAATGTACTGTGGTTTGAGAAACCAGAATCCACAACCCAAATATCTGATTTCTGTTTGTGGTAATCAACTACCCAAACCTTGTTGTTCAACAAAAGATTTGGTTCTTTCTTCTCATGTTTTTTGCTTGCCTCTAAAATCAGTCTGAGCATTCTGCTTCCTCCTCTGGTCAGTAGCAGACTGAGCATTCTGAGGAGAGCTCTCATTGGCTGGAAGTCATTTGGGGAGTCTACAGTTGCGAGAAACATACCCCTTTTTATTAGGTCTAAAGCAGTGAATTTCTGATTGGTCCCTGGGAGGAGCCTTCCCTCTCTGGCCTCCTGCAGCCATGTAATTTGACCTACTTTGAGCCAGAGCTGAGTTCTGGTTAAGATCTCTGTGCTCTGTTCATTCGACACAGAGTCTGTTTAAAGTCTCATCAAGTTTTAAATCTTGTATGCCCTCCAGAACAGATATAAAAGAATCAAATTGTTTCCCCAAAGTTCCAGTGAAAAAGGCAATCTTTTGTTGTTCCATTACACTGAAACCATGCAAATTTAGCTTTTCAAGAATAGTTATCAGCTTGTTTATGTGCGCTTCACAATTATGTTTTGAATTCAGCTTTAAGTGCATCAATTATCTAATATAGATTGAGATTTAGCACAGGTAAATCCATAAATTTCTTTTAGTTTGTCCAACATTTCCTTTGCTGTATTACAATCATTTATGTAAACAATTTGCTCATCTCTTAAACAGTTAAAAATCAGATCTTGTGCTATTGCATCCTTTCACAGCCAAAGCTTTAACTGATCCCCTTCTGGCCTTTCTTGTTCAATCCATTGAAAAACATTTTGAGCTGAAAACAAAATTTGAATTCTTTTTCTCCATTGTGAATAGTTATCACGGTTCAACACTATCTGTCTCCTAGCTAAAAGTCCTTCATTTGGAAGTATCTTGACTTCTTTTGTAATTCAAAACAAGGTAGCTCAAAAGCCAAAATCTCTTTTAGCTTGTCTGTGATTTGCAAAAGGGGGGGGGGACATATACTTTAAAAATACACTGAAAATAACAAACACCAAAAAATCTGGCTTATTGTTCTCATATATTAGAATAACACTGAGACACTGGGCCCATGACCAGTTTGAATATTGATATTCCAGTAGCAGAATAAAATAAACACACATTCAACAGAAGGTATTCTATATAGATCAACAATCAAGTCAGCCTCCAGGACCCCTTTCATACAGTCCAGCAAAGAATGAAATAAGTCTCAACTTCGGCTTACTTACAGAATCTTGTGCAAGAAGTTACACAGGTGCATCTTCTTAAGACATGCAAACACAGAAGTAAAAATATATGAAATACGATATGCTATGTATCCTCTAAAAAATGTGAGTGCTCCACCCTAAAAAGGTGTGTGTGCCCTCATGGCACTCAAAAGGATAGTGGACTAACTCGGGAGCTCAAACAAAGGATCAAAGGATTTTTGCAAGCAGGCAGGAAGAGGTGTGGTTACAAAAAACAGATAAACATGAAATTAGTCTAAGGCATTCCTCATGCAATTAACTCTTTAAGTACCATGCCCCCATGCATGTTGGATTGCATTTTCCCAACACTAATAACATCTTTAAACAATCCAAGTTAAAAAATAATAAAAAGTAAACATTACAGTATAAATATAATTAAAAAAGAATTAAACAACTTATGTTACATCACATTACACGTACACATTATAAGTTAAAAATTTTAAACATTAAAATCATTTTAAAACTATATAAAAGACACTTCACAATCTAAAAAATACACCACACAGCCTTACAAGCCCAGGACTTGTCAGTTTTTAAAAACTTGTTGGCACAAAAATTGTTTTAACCTGCTGTCTGAAAGAGACCAAGGATGGGGCCATCCTGGCCTCTCTGGGAAGGGAATTCAAAAGTGTGGGAGCTGCCACCCAGATAACACTGCTCAGAACAACAAACATTGCTCAAAAACTGACCGGATATGAAATATAGCTCAGGCCCGTGTTAGTAAGGGATCTGCTTCCACTGAACTGGATTAAAGTTTGGGCTAGGCTGCAGGGCAGAGCTGACTTGTCTAAATATTTCCACAGCCTCCTTAATGGATGGATTGAAAGCATCTCAATCCTGTTCTTAAGATCAGAGCAGCTTACCGATATATATCAATATTTTTAAAAAGGCAATCCTGCACTCAGGTTTACAATATGGAGGACCAAGATGCAAAGGGGGGTGGGAATAAGAAAGGGTAGGGAAGCAAATTCTGGCATCAAATGTTAAATGTTACAAATGTGTTAGAATAACCAGGAGCGATGGAAAATAGCGCAAGGAAAAGGAGTCAAAAACTATTTTCTTTTCAGCATGACTTCTCTCCTTCCCAACTTTGCACATGTGTATGCACTTTGGTATAAGCCAGTGTGGAGTGGTGGTCTGAATAGTTGGACTATGAGTCTTTTGAATCTGCTCTGACCTTCCACAAGTCACACAGTCTCAACCCTCAGAAAACTCTGTGATAGGTCCGTGACTTGAAGGCACACAACAACAAATACTTCACTTTCTACAGTGCAATATGTTGTTTCTGCCATGTTTGTTTCATTTATTCACTCACTCACATATTACCCTACTGGCCTTAGGGCAATTTACCTCTGTCTTGTCACCTACTGCCCTTTCCACTCATGACCTATCATGTCCACAGAAAGTAAAAGAAAAAGAAATTGAAACATTCACATATGCAATTATGATTATGGATTAACTGCCATGGATCCATCCTGTGGAATCCTGGGATTTCTAATTTAGGGAGGGGCATTTAGAATTCTCAACCAGACAGCTCTAGTGCCTCCCTAAACTATAAATCCCAAGATTCCATAGGATGGATCCATGGCAGTTACAGAGGAATATTGTAATTGTGTGGCGCTAGAGTGCACTCCAAAGAGAAAGTCCATATTTTTGACTCAGAGTTGATTTCTCAAATGTGGACTAGCCAATAACTTTTAAAAACAAACTGTACATTTTGAATAATAACTCCAGGTTATTTGGTTTATTTAAAAATATTGGGCCACTACTTGGATCCTCCCAGTTTTGTGTGTAGTGCAGTAAAGATGAGACATCAGAGTCCTAGAAGGAAAACAAGTTGGCAAAGAATATTTTAAAAAATGCTTCGAACTTTGGGTTTTACTTGTGCAAAGTGGACTTCAGAAGTAAAAGAGGCTACAAGGCTGCTGGTCACATGCCGATGTTACAAGGATTCTCCAGCCAGCTCCTTTTCCAAGAGTGGCTGTTTTAAGTATTTAATATCTGTTCTACACGGGGCAGGAATGGACTACTTAGAGTCATACAGAGGTCATTGGACTTTAACTCTTATCAGCCGTAGTCAGTACAGAGAACAGGAAATGTGATGGGAGAGGTAGCCAAACAACATATGGAGGGCCACACGTTCACCATCCTTGATAACAGAAAAAGCATATGTATATAGATCTTTTTTAAAAAAAGAAAAGGAAAATTTTCCTAAAGGTACTGTTATACTGAAAAGTAAGTAGAATTATTTGCACCCATGTTTTAAACCACATGGATCTTCCAGGATCCAGGTTGCTTTACAGAATGCTAGCAGTAGGATTTCAGTTCCCTGCATCCTTTGCTCACATTGCATTGTTTTCCTAAAACAACTCTATAAAAACATTTTAACTCTTTCTTCCCATTAAGGCTCTGTGCTTATCAACAAGTTGACAAGGATGCAGAAATCCAGTGGGTACAACTTTTCTCCATCATTGCATCTCAGCAAAAGGATATGCTGTACATGATGCCCTTCAGAGATTGAAAAGTTGTGGAATGTTTCTGAAAGCATTTTTGTTGATGAGCCCAGGGAATATGCAGCTCTGGTACTGCAAGGAACAGGTCTTCAGCACTTTATTATATATTATATATTCAAATTCCATGATTTATTAAAGGGCCTCCAATATCTAACCTCCACAACCTGAATTGAGTCACTTGTCTGTCAAATGGGAGCCTGAAAAGTTGTTTCCTCACAGAAAGTTTGTGAGCATGAAAGAGTTTCTGATCCATTTCAACACAATTGTACATGGACAGTTTGGAAACCAATAAGCCACCATGTGTCTTGGATTTTCCACCACTAGAAGCCAGCCACTTCCACATAGGCTGTGGTCCAATCCATTCCACCTTAAATTCAAATACCGGGTGGGCTGAAATTGCTTGAGGAGATAAGATGACAGATATTTATTTATTTATTTATTTATTATTTGTGCCATTTCTATGCTACCTTTCTCCCAAGGTGGCTCACAGAACAATTAAAATCACAATTAAAACATACAAAGTAAAAAACAGTTTAAAAACAATATAAAAACACCTGGATAAAAGCCACAATTATACCTCAAAGGCCTACTTAAACAGAAATGTTTTGGGCTGCTGGGGAAATGAAAACAGGGAAGGGGCCAGCCTGGCCTCCAGAAAGAGGGAGTTCCAAAGGGTGGCAGCAGCCACAGAGAAGGCTCTGTCTCCTGTCCTCACCAAGCCAGCCTGTGATGGTGGCAGGAGGAAGGAAAGCCTTCCCTTGCATGTCTTAAAACCCTTGCAGGTTCATAGAAGGGAGATAGGAACTTCCAGATAGTCTGGACCTAAACGGATATACTCTGCATTGTATTGTGTTTTATCTTCCAGGGTTCAATTCTGGGTTGAGCTCTATCTCCTGTTTCATTTGCTTGTGGTCCATTCTTTCCTCCCAAGCCTTCTAAGCAGAAACATACACCTAAGACTAATTGGGGTTCTTCTTCTAAGACTTCACCTTACCAAGATGGCCCTTGAAGACTGCGATTCTAAATGGTGGGGAGGGCATCGGGGAAATGGAAATGGCTCCCAGAACAAGACAACGGGGTTGGATGAGTTTATTTGATCGGGTGATTAAAAGAAGATGTTGACTCCTGGCCGCCAGCAGCTCTTTGTTTGGCTCTTCAATAGGAGAGGCTTTTAAAATGCTGCAGCCAATAAGGCAGCCAAGTTTCCCTGTCTCCAAAAGGAAGGCTCAATTTCGTTCCGGAGCAAGGCTTGCAGTCTGACTCAACCAAGTCCAGAAGGAAAATGGGGCGTGTTTGGTCTTGAGGGGGAAGAGAGGAAGCAAGGAATTGAACCAAGAGAGGTAAGAGGTGTCTAATAGTTCAGTAGCTGAGAGAGAGAGAGAGAGAGAGAGAGAGAGAGAGAGAGAGAGAGAAAATTCGGTCCTAAATACAATTGTCAGTTCTAAGTAGCCAAGCGCCATGTGATCCTGGCCATTCCAATTCCTGTGTGAACTCCTTGGGTGAAGCGGGTCTACTCCAGTTGGCTTTATTCGAAACAGGACAACTATAGTCGTGAACTCTAGCAAGGGCCCTAGTTTTTGATCGGTATGTAGGTGGGAGGAACCCAAGATGGAAGGGAGATGCGGCGAGATTAGGTATAAAATGAAATAAATACAGAGAGAAGGAAATGGGCTGTTGGGCTCCTCAGGGCTTCTTCCCACCTTCGAGAAGGGGGTCCTAAATAACGTGTCATTAGCAGCGGAAAGAAGGATCAAAGGGCGTTAAACTGCACCATTCTTGATCCTAAGGGGCAGCCTTCTCCAACTTGGGGGTCCTCTAGACGGGGGGGGAGGAGAGGCCGAACCGCACCAGGTGACACCGTTGGAGGTAGGGTGACACCAGCCTTCGTGAAGCCACAGCCTCTAGATGTCTTGGATTACAGGTCACATCCTCTTTGCCACGGTGGCCAAAGATGATGTAGCTGTACTCCAACACGTTGGAGGAAATCACCAAACTGGAAAAATAAAAATGTGGGGGAAAAATGAAATGCAGACCCGTAGACTAAAACATGCCACGTCGAAAGAAAGACTTCAGGAGGAAGAGTCTGGCTAAAAAATTGATTAAAGCAAACGCAACGATCAACAACGCACGTTAGCCTTCGTTCCCCATATATTTCGAACTACACCCCCACCCAACTGTCCCCGTTAGTGAGTCCCTTGGGCGCTGGATTGCAGATTATGGGAGTTGTAACCCAACTGAATTGGAGGGCGCCACGTTGAGGAAGGTTGTACTGTCTGTGTGTGCGCCCCTTCAAGTCACCGTGGAATGGCAAAGTGTTTTTCTTAAGGCAAGGAATAAATACTCAGAGGTGGTTTTGCTCTACAGCACCTGGCATTCCTTGGTGGTCTCTCATCCAAGTACTAACCAGGGCTGACCCTGCTTAGCTTCCAAGATCAGACGAGATCTGGTGCCTTCAGGGTATTTAGGCCTAAGTGTGAACTCCACTGGAATTAACTGAGCTTGCTTCCCTCGGAGTGAGTTAGGTGGGGAAATGGGTGGATGTGGTAGCTTTCAACACATCACCTTTGATTAGGTCCCATAGAATGAACCTGAGGGCTTGTGATCAACGGTTGAGGACAGCGCCATAAAACGAGAATCTTCCTGTGTGAATGGAAAGTGGGTGGAACACCACTCACAGCACTTTCTTTCTCCTTAAGGACAATTACCAGACAAAGGCACCAGATCCCTCTGATCTGAAAACTAAACAGGGCCAGCCCTGGTTAGTAATTGGATGGGAGACCTACAGGTAGGATAAATTTCAGAGGAAGGAACTGGCAAAACCACCTCTCTGAATACACACACACTTTCATTTCTAAGCAGACACGTGCTTCGGATTCTCTCTTATGGAGACTCCTAACACCACCATTGATTACGCTTGTATCCCACCTTTCCTCCAGTGAGCTTAAGGTGGCATGCACATCTGTCCTCCTCCCCACTTTACCCTCAAAACAGTCCTGTGAGGGAGGTCTGGCTGAGAAAGTGACTGGCCCAAAGTTGCCTCGTTCAGTGGGGAACAGAACTAGGAACTCCCAAGTCCTAGTAGACCACTAGTACTCGCTGTGTTGAGTGGGACATACTCACACACTAGAGTTGCCAGGTGTCGGTTATTATAAACGACGTTCCTTATTTGAAGGTCAGAAAACGTGTCCTTTATCGGATTGGCACGTGCTCCTTATTATAAGGGATGGCTTTAGGCCTACATGTCCTAAAGGCACCGATCCGTCTGAGCTTAGAAGTTAAACAGGGTCAGCTCTGGTTAGTACTTGGATGGGAGACGGCCACAGCATCCCAGGGACTGTAGGCTATATTTCAGATTAAGGAACTGGCAAAACCACTTCAGAGTATTCCTTGGCGAAGAAAACCCTATGAAATTCATGGGGTCGCCATAAGAGGCAAGGCGACTTGAAGGCACACGCACAAATACTCAGTTTTAAGGGCTTTTTTATGTAAACTGACCAAGATGCCATATTTTGGGATGCGGGCCCTTCGTGACGACAGAAATGTGCTTCATGTAATTTATGAATTTGGAGAATATGTTGATCTTACGGAGAAGTGCATGGTTAGACTAACTGAGATCAGTACTTTTCATTTGATATTTGGGCGGTACACAAGCCTGTTAATAGCTCCTTCCTGACTGTCAGCCCTACTTCTTAGGAAAATCGAGTGCCCCTAATTGCTAGTTTGAAAACGTGGCAACACTATCACACACTTCTAGGTCAACGAGGGTGGCGAAAGCTGCAGGAGATATTCTCGGGGCCGCCTCTTTTCTTATTTTGGTAAACATGTCACAGTGTGATGCCTTGAGCTCGACATCCTCGCTAGGAGGAGTTGATCCTTAATCAATCCAAACTTTTGAGCCTCACTGGCTTCAATAAGATCACGCCTGAGGTCGTGAGAGTGGGAGGCGTGTTTCCCCGCCTAAACCTCTGTGCTGTGGAAGCGGGGCGAAGAACACGTCCAAATGAGCCACATTACAAAGGGCTTGGGAGAGTTCGGCTGACTTGGAGGGCGTCCTGAAATTCCTTTTCAATGTTCTATATATCCCGGTCCAATCGAATTCCTACTAGGAGTAACCCTCAGCCAACCCAAGGGGGTTTTACTCCTTGCAACCTGAATGTGTAGCCCTGACTTTTTTTAAAAAAATCGGACTTGACTAATAATTTTATTAGGGACATACACGGGAAAAAAAAGGTCCACTAAAAACGACAAAAGTGGCACGTAAGTAGTGTGAGCTTCCACGTTCACCAAAACTCTTCGTAGGCAGATTGTAGAAAAATGAAGGGCGAAAAGAGAAAAAGTCTTAAATTCTGGTTCTCTCCTAAAAGCGGTTTAGCAAGCCCCAGTAGAAAAACATAGGATATGGGTCACTCAGGACCGGTTTAAGGAATTTTGGGGGCCCCTGCAATGCTTTATTTTGGGGGGCCCAAATGTATATCTCAGGTCAATGTTACCTAACTCAACCCAAGCTATTCACAGTACAGGATATTCAGATTATTAGTAACAATGTTTTTTCAGGAGGCGGGTTACTACGCCCCCCCCCACAATGATGCCCCCCCCCTGCGGATGCTGAGGCCACTGGTGCCTTAAACCGGCCCTGATGGGTCTAAACAGAGACATATGCAGGCTGCGGTTCTATTACACGCTTTCCCGGGAAGAAGCCCCATTGAGCTCAACGGGGCTTCCTTTGCCGTGCTCTGTACGAAGTCGGAATAGAACCGCGCGGCGGGGAGCCGGTCCTGAACCTGTGCTGGCGGCTCTTCTGGTCCTCTCGTAGGAGGAAGGGCGCCCCCTGCAGGAGAAGGTTTTCCAGGCCGGCGGGAGCGTCTCTCCTCCAGCTCAGCGGCGCCGTCTTCCAAAGCCACTCGCCCGTTCCCTCCTCCCCTGCCCCGCAGCCACCCTTTCCTGCCGTCCCTTTCTCTGAAATCGTCTCCTTCTGAGGGGTCCGGCCAAGGCCCTCCTGAAGGTTACGGTCTTTTGCGGGCGAGGTCACCTTCCGACCGCCCTGAGCTACCACCCCCCCCCCAATGCCTTAATTTCCAGAGTCAAGGCGCTTCCACCCAACCCCACCCCCGCCGTCCTGGGCAGCCTCCTCCCCTCTGACGGAGGCTACGAGGGCGGGGTCCGGGGTGGGGGTCCGAGGGCGGCCTGCCTCGCTTTGGGCGGGGTGGCTCCGTCCCGTCGAGGCGGCTGGCCGCGGTGACAGAATCCAGAGGCCGGCGCTACTGCGGGGCAGAGGGAGTGTCTCGGGTGGAACCGGGCCTCCTTCCGCCCCATTTTCTTCAAGTGGTGGTGGGGGGGGGAGAAGAAGACCTCCTCCAGGATGGGCAAACTCCCGCCGACCGCTCCAGCGGGACCAGGGAGGCTGGCTTTGGCGCGGCTCCCTTTGACGGGGCGCTCCCTGCCTCCCCTCCCCTCCCCTCCCCTCGGGCTCTCGCCCCAGGCAGCAAAAGGCACGAGGACGACGAAGATCTCAGGTAACTACGACGGGTGGGTCGGCGCGCATTTACGTCGGAGGCAGCGGGCTTCTCCCACGGGCCGCGAGGTCTCTCCCAAGGCGAGGGAGGGATGGGGGGAGATTCTGGAGGATCTGTCCGGCAAGGAGCCGAGCCTTCGGGGCGGACGCTTCTTGTCCTCGCCTGCTTGGGGTGGCCTTGCGGGTCCCCCCACCGCGAGGCAAAAGGTACGGGTGGGGTAGGGTTAGGGGGGAATGGTGTCTTGGCTTCGGTTGGCCCGGAGAAGGAGGGAGATGGGACCTCGGTTGAAAATCGCGAAGGATATTGACACCATTCAAAAAGGATATTGACAAGCTGGAACATGTCCAAAGGAGGGTGACCAGGATGGCGGGAGGTCTGGAAGCCATGCCCCATGAGGAGCGGCTTAGGGAGCTGGGCATGTTTACCCTGGAGAAGAGAAGGCTGAGAGGGGATATGATAGCCATGCTTAAATATTTGAAGGGATGGCATACTGAGCATGGAGCAAGCTTGTTTTCTGCTGCTTCTGAGACAAGGACAGGGAGCAATGGACTCAAATGGCAACGGAATGCACTGCCTGGGAGTGTGGTGGCGTCTCCTTCTTTGGAGGTTTTTAAACAGAGGCTGGATGGCCATCTGTCAGGAATGATTTGATTGTGTATTCTTGCAAGGCAGGGGGATGGACTGGATGGCTCTTGAGGTCTCTTTCAATTCTATGATTCTATGCAATTTCCAAGTTAGAGAAAGCAAGAGCGCACCAGAAGCAGCAGCAGGCGTTGCCGGGCAGCCCGGTAATTTAGTCTGCTCTCAGGAGGGGGCCCCGATCCGTCTTCCCGGGCGTTTCTGCACCTCTCAAGAAAGCAAGACGCCAGGCGTTTAAGCCCAGCCTCTCTGTCTCTTTTTAAACTCCGGAGAGTGCCCTTGAGGGATGAAACAAATCCAAAGCGCCGCGCAACCCAAGCTGCCAAGTCCCCTGGCCGCCAAGAGACTTCCTCGACAGTAAGTCTGGCCAGAGCTCGGTGGCCTCCATCCCTGCTCGCCTTGCAGCGCTGGTTCCTCCGAGCAAGCGCGCGCAAGAAGGGGCCAGATTTTCAGGATCGGACTGTGAATGAATGAACCTTCGCGACTTGGGTGGCGAAACGCACCTGATCCAAAGGCCGAAGCAAATGCAGATCGTGAGGGGAGATGGAAGGATACCAGGCTTCCGAAGTGGGAGGAACCCTGGGGCGTGGGGCCGTTTACTCGGAAGTAAGCCCACTGGTTTAAACGGGATTGTCTTCCAAGGAAGGGGGTTTGGGATGGCAGCCTTCCCCCGTCGATCATTGTAATCAAGGGGAAGTTCTTCAATAAAACTGGTTTACCATGAAGGATTGGGGTAATACACGTCGTGCAGGCACAAGATGCCCCGATCCTACGTACTTGCTTCCGAGGAAGCCTGCTAGATCAACCCACTCTCGATCTCACCGTCCTCACTCTTCCCTCCAAACAAGGGGTTCCTTAACCTGCTCGCAGTCTTTTAGAACTTTTAGGGAGCAAGTCAGATTTATTCCGAGCAAAGAGAGACATTTTGCTGTTGATATTAGTATGGATCGATTCCATGGCCGGCGGGATTGACCTCGTGGAATGGGAACTGGATTCACAAAAATGGGGCTTCTTTTAAATGAACATATTTGGTATTGAGATTTGAGCCTCTCAATAGATTTGTTGAGGACTAGGTCGGGAAAGTGCCACTTCGGAATCTTTACACTTCACTTTAGGTTGCCATGTGAATCCAGGACTAGGAGGGGTTTGACACTGATTCCCAGTACCAAAAAAGGTGATTAAAAAAAACCACCTCTCTAAAAGCCCGAACCATGTTATTTGGAAGACAAGCCCTGGGGTGTTGATTGGAATTTAGTTGCGCTCAAATATCTGTCCTTAAAATCTCAGCCTTGCACTGGAACCCTGTGCAACGTTACTCACAAGTAAGTCCTACGTTGCCTCTACTAAATCTGCTTCGGATTTCTGCTTTGTCTTTTCGCTCTCCTTAGTTTCTCCGGAACAATTTGAGGCCTCTGCAATCCGAACCGCGCTTACAAAGAAGTAGGTTCCCAGGCGATTCGGTGAGTCTTACTTATTTGAGGATCCCCCACTCCCATCACGATCTAACTGAACATGGCAATCCTGGCTCCTAGATTTTATTTTGCGTTTTCTCGGTGCCTTCTGGTGAGCAAACTAGAGGCTCTAGAGTCGAGATGCTGCCATGGGATTTAAACTGTACTAAAGTTGCTTTGTAGTGGTTTGAGTGATGGACTACTATTCTGGAGACCAGGGTTCGAATCCCAGTGGCAAAACTCCCTCTGATCAAATCTTGTCAAGAAAACCCTGTGATAGGGGCGCCATAAGTTGGAAACGACAAGAACATACACAACACCAACAACAAAGCTGCTTGGGGCATCTCATTTACCTCTTGCTTCTTCCTCCCTGCTCCAGATGCGGTCCTGGGTCAGTTCTTAGCCTCTCTCTCTCTCTCTCTCTCTCTCACACACACACACACACACACACACACACACTCTTTCAGGGAAGGAACGAAAGCAAGCCTCCATTTGCCTTGGCAAATCATCACATGGGGGAAGTTACTCCGTTTGTTTTCTTTTGTTCCTCTGTCATTTGATTTAGTGGGCTCTTCACACTACACAATTATAGTGCAATATTCCACTTTAACTGCCATAGCAACACCCTATGGCAACCTGGGATTTGTAGTTTGGAACAACACTGGAGCTCTCTGGCTGAGAATTCTAAACGCCCCTCCCTAAACTGCAGATACAAGGATGCCAATACCATGAAAGTTAAAATGAAATCAAAGTAGTATGATTGCGCAGGGAGAAGACGAGTCCATCCCCATAAAAAGGACTGGATCGCGCCTCAGCTTGCTTCGAAAAAAGTATGTGTGCATGTGTGTGTCGCAGTCCAAAATGTCCCAAGTTCTGGAAAATTTCCCCCTTCATCAACTAGCATATTTCAAAGTAATAACTGGCTTGTGTGCAAGGAATATGCGCACACTTTTGCAACAGACAATGTGCAACAGCAGACAATATCCTTGCTCTTCCCTCGGGAAGGAGAGGGCTGATTTTGGGATCAAAATCAGCCCAAATCGGGCATCTGAATAAGTGAGACAGTCAGCCAGAGCTTATGCTTAAAACTTATTAGCCTTTAAGGGGCCAGGAGACTCCTTGTTGGTTTTGGATCACCAAAAGGAACCCGTCCTTTCCTCCTTCGCATGGTTGCTGTTATGTGCCTTCAAATCGGCTTTGACTTATGGCAACCCTCTCCTGTGAAGTTTGATGAGGAGGTGGTTTGCCATTGCCTTCCTGAGAGGCTGAGAGAGTGTGCCTTGCCCAAGGTTACCCAGTGGATTTTCACGACTGAGTGGGGATTGGAACCTAGACCTCCCAGAGTCCTAGGGCTCATCTACATTGCAGAAATACTGCAGTTCGAGATCACTTTATCCACCATAGTTCTATCCTATGGAATCCTGGTATTTGTAGTTTGGTGAGGAGCCAGGGTTCTCTGATAGAAAAGGCTAAAGCCTCACCAAACTACAAATACTAGGATTCCATAGGACAGAACTAAAGTGAATCAAGTGGTGTCAAACTGTTGTATTTCTGCAGTGTAGACAGTCCAGCACTTAGACCAATAAACTGCACTGGCTGTCTTTCTGGAGCTGCTCCAGAGGAAGAGATGGTGGGATATAAATCTAATAAATAAATAAATAAAGGCAGGCTCGGGAAAATTTGTACCCTTTGGACTACAACTCCCCAAATCCCCCAGCCAGCCCGCTGCTGTTGATTGAGGGAGTCTGGGAAATGACTCCAGCATCTGAGGAAGCAGACTAAGTCTAGGAAATCTTATGCTACTATTTTCTTTCTCTCACTTAGTCTCAAAGGTGCTACAAGATCCCCTTGCTTACTGCTATTCCAGACTAACATGGCTCTAGAAGTCTTTGAATTCTACCCCTCTGGGAAATGTAGTTCAAAAAAACAACCCCAACAACTGTCCATTCCCAAACAGCTAGATCACTTGGGCAATCCAGATGAACGGATGCAGCTATGAAAGGGGGCAAAATGGGGGTGGGGGTGTTGCCCCCAAATAAGAGCTCTGCCCCATAAATGGATTTCTTTCCTTCTTTCCCCAAATTTCTAGCAAGGCAGGTACTCAACTTCAGTTCAGCATCAGAAACACCATTCAGGCATTCAAAGAAAAGGCCCAGGCAAAGGGAGCGAGTGAAGTAGGACGGGTGTTCGACTCTAATGTATATTTGCTGAATACTGTCATCTAACAATCACTATTGTTAGTGGGTCAGACTAGATATCCCACGAGACTCTGGGTATCTGCAAAGTCTTTTTCCTTTAACTCTCAGGCCTAGTCAATGTGCCTTACTAATCAACTCTATGTTCCATAAACATATGATATGCTGATGTAAACAAATTCTTTCTCTAATAAGGTCTAACTGTACCCAAATGTTCCTAAGTTATCTTGCCTTGAACTATCAACAATTGTCTCAAGGAAGTTGCTGACACCAAAGAAAGGGAGGAGGGAATTGTTTTTTGCATACTGTCATTAATGTATAAAGGTATTCGGTAGTCATAGCTCTTGGCTCTGACTCTTTGGAAGATATTCCAGTCAGGCCCACCGGTGTAATAAAACTCACTTTCCAATCGTGGGTCTGCTGTTCCATCATTTCTGCAACAATAGAAATATGGGGACTGAAGGAGAATTTCATGGGGGGCGGGAAGCAAAATTCTAATGGGGAGAGCTCTCCTTTTGCCCCCCCCCCGTAGCTATAAGATCCCTTTTAAATTCCTACAGGCCCGGATCCGTGCAGCGTGGCAAGGGCGCCGCCTGGATGCTGCAGAGTCTAACTTGCTTTTTGGGGGGGCGCTGCGAGGGGGCGGGCGGCTGACTCTCAGCCTCCCAGCCCCTGCTGAACGGCGGGGGCTTCTCTCGCCTCCAGACTCCTCCGCCCTCGGTGCTCCTGTTGCTCTTTTGCGAGCCCTGGCTTTCCGTGATGACCCTGAGCCGGTGGGCCGAGTCGCCTGCGGGGAATGAGTGCCTCGAGGGGGCGGACGGGGTTGAGAGGGAAGGACCTCCCACGTGGCTCCGTCTCGGGAGGGAGAGGCTGACTCTGGTCAACGTCCAGTCGCGCCCGCATCAAAGACCTGGGGAGGGCCGCGGGTGGCGGGGGGGGGTCGAGCGGACTCTGTGGCGGCGACCGAGGGAACAGCCAACCATCGCTCCCCAAGCCAACGGTTTCTGCAGCCCCACCTTCTCCCTGTCTCCCTCTCTCTCATCCACCCAGGACCGGGTTAAGGAATTTGGGGGGCCCTGCAATGCTTTATTTTGGGGGGCCCATATGTTTATCTCAGGTCAATGGAACCTAGCTCAAACTAATCTATTCACAGTACAGGATATTCAGATTATTACTAATCATGTTTTTGCAGTTGGAGGGTGACTATGCTCCCCCCAATGATGGGCCCCCCTGCGGATGCTGACGCCCCCGGTGCCTTAAACCGGCCCTGCATCCACCACCCCCGGGGATGTTCTCATCTCAGCAACCCCTTCCCCCCCACACACACACAAAAGCTCCGACATCTTGAGCCCCTTCCCTCCCCTCTCCTGAATTTATTGGGGGTACAGACAGAGCGCTTTACATTCCCGTCTCCTTTGACAGGGGGAAGGCAAAGCTGTTTTTTCTTTTTCTCTGTGTGGAGGAGACAAATCCATTTTTGCAAGGAGGAATTATTTTCAAATAGAGTCCCTTTAAAATATATTATGATGATGATGATTATACTATTATTACTATATATATATATATATATATACACATCTCGCCTTTCCCCCAGCTCGGTACTCAACAAGGTTTACAGCAGATTAAAAGATCCCGTTTAAAAAAATACAGAAATTTAAAAATTAAAGAGAGAGAGAAAAACCCAGATTAATTTGTATCAGATTCTAGTCCATTTCATGGAAATGTTTGAATGGGGAAACTCAAATTGAGCGAAATAACTACTTCTCTCAGGGAAGGATGTAGAGGTCTTACAGCTCAATCGGACCTCCCCATGGCTTTTCAGCCCCATGGCTTTCAGCCTCGGGCCCTTTTCCCAGGACAGGGCTATAGCCTATGATTCTTGTTTAAGGATCATGGCTGCATCCTGTGGAAAGCTGGAGTATGGTCGAGCAGGACTCGAACTCTGCTCTCCAAATTGTAGACCAGCGCTCAAACCACTGCACCACACTACTTTCCAGTAACTCCATGCTGAATTGTAACCGACGAGTCATCTGAATACACTGAAACTGGGAATTCAGAAAGAGTGCTTATGATTAGGCAGTAAGGAGGCAATCTTGTCTCCAGTGGTCTGGGCGGTTTATGATTATGTGTCTTCAAGTCCCCGTAGTGACTTACGGCATCTCTATCACAGGGCTTTCTTGGCAGGATTTATTCAAAGGTAGCTTGCTGTTGCCTTTCTCTGAATATATAACATACAGCCCCTGGGATTCCCTGGCAGTCTCCCTTCCAAGTCCTAACCAGGACTGACCCTACTTGACTTCTAAGATTAGCCAAATTAGTGGGACTTACTTCTGAGTAAGCATGTCTAGGATTGCCCTTGCAATGCATCCCGTTGGAAAGCCAAAGAATGTGAGTTTAAGCAGACCTCTTCCCCTGGCAAGGAGAAGCCGCCTGTGGATAGGCGAGCTAGGTAGAGGGTCTGTATTCCAGCGCCTCACCTGGGTTGACTTATTGGTGGCGTTGGCCATGTGGAAAGCACAGAATGGAAATAAGGTGGCTAGAGTACTGTTATTACAGGCTGAGATCCAAACCCCATGAACTTGGAAGTAAGCCCCTTCGTGGTGCTCAGCTGCAAGGAGAAGCTGGTGTTTGGGCCAAGATCATGAGAATTGCAGGGCCATTTAAAGCGGATGGGAGCCCGATTTTTGGTGGGATCGGACCTTCTTTCCTTCAGTGCCGAGGTCTCTGGGTGGAACTCAATCCTTCTAGCTCTGTACGATTTACTTGCAAGTCACACCATCTCGGCCAGTCTTTTGAGCTCTTCGGCTCAAGGAGGACTCTGAAAAGGAATACTGTATTAGACCACCCATCTACCAAGAGGTGGGAAAGGATGACCACTCTTAAACGACATGGTCCTCTAAAACTTATGCCAGGACTAAGAGGTCTGGGATCGTCTCAGCAATAAGATTGTGGGAACCAGTCGTTGGCCGTACACGTGAGTGCACATCTTTTGCCCATTTCACTGACCGGCAATTCAGGGCGGATCATTCCCCTTCACCCTGCCCCGAGTCTCTGCCACATTTGGACCATCTAGAGGCAGAGAAGCGACAGGACTGGGAATCACAGATACGTTGGGGAAGAAAGTATTGGCGGAAATCCAGAAGAATGCGGTGACTCCGTTTCCTGAATGAATTTCTTGCACGCCTTTGGGTTTTACATACTTTCCCACTGATTTACTGCCCCTCTTTCATTTCGTGATCTCGGAGGCTCGTTGCCTACCCCACCCCCAATAAAGGGTGCCTGGGTGTAAATGTATGCATTTAGTTCTTCTTCTATGAGATTATGTGGACGCTTAGTGCCCACCAAAAGGATTATTCCAGAAAGAATTTGGTCGCGTTTCTGGTGCCCCTAAATATCCCAGATTGCATATTAGGGCCATGCGTCTACTGAGCCAGTCAAAACGACCTCTCAATGCCAGCTTTCCAGGCTACAGGTCTCAGCAACAGAAACCCTTCTGAGTTTTCAGAGGAGGGGGTTGTAGTTTCAAAATAAAGAATCAGGATTTCCTGAGTTTATTGCCTTTTTTTGTTGTTGTTCCCAAGAAGCCCAAGATGAATCCCGGGGAGCTGAATTGGATAGTCAACCGCCCTTTCCTCCCACAACAACTCAATACACCATTCTGACTGCAAGACTCATACTCCCCCTTTCCGTGCCTGATTTTCGTTTAACAAATTTGCCCGAGGTAGAGAGTTTTTTGTGGTTTTTTTGTGTGCCTTTTTTGTTGGCTTCACGTCGTTGTTACCACAAAATGACTCTGGAGTTTGTCTTATGGTCAGCTTTGGTACCAGTGTGTTTTGTAAGACTCTGAGCGGTTTTAAATCACTCTACTGCGATTAAACTGCCCCCCTCTGTGTGTGTGTGCGTGTATGTGAGAGAGAGGGGGGCAGACAGAATGGGTAACAGAGGGGTTAAGGTCCTGATCCCCAAGCCAATCAACAGCTATCAAGCTTTCTCTTACTTGCTCAGAAGCAAGGTCTACTCAGTTCCATAAAACTTTGTTGCTGTTGTTGTGCGCCTTCAAATCGTTTCCGATTTACGTCTACCCCTAAGGGGGACCTATCGCAGAGTTTTCCGAGGGCTGAGAGTGTGTGACTTGCCCAAGGTCACCCAGTGGGTTTTCATGGCCGAGCGGGGATTCGAAACCTGATCTCCAGAGTCCTAGTCCAACATTCAAACCTCTATGCTTCCATAAAACTTACTCCCAAGTAAAGGATTGATAGAACCTCTGGCAATAAAGTTACTGAAAATACTTGAACTATCTCGATCCGGTGCTACGGGCATGCCCAGACTGGAAACTTTTTTACTCGGAAGTAAAGTTGGTTCCAACGTGATGAATTTTCTGTAAGGAATCCGTTGAAGATTTGCTGTCCCATTTGGTTTTGCTTCCAGTCCGCTCTCAATCTACTGTAGTGGCCCTTTCGTGAGAAGCGCGCGGTGGCCGAGATCTTCATTGTGTTTATTGGTAATCAAACGTTTATGGATTGATGATCAGTTGGCCCAGGGTCGGCTCTCTTGCAATCGGCATTTGCTTCTGTGATTTATATTCTGGGTAAAGACGGTCTTTCAAAACAAAAAACAAAAACAAACCCAGCCTCAATTTGTATTCAGATAGGTTCGTACAGTATTCGTTTTAGACCTCTGCGTTCAACGCTGCTCTTAAAAAGGAGATCACTAAAAGAGCTTTGCCATAACTCTGAACTAAAATCAAATTCAGATCGAGAGAGAGCTGGAACAACCAAACTCCCCCTGCGGTTATTTGAGAACGATGTAGACGAAGACTTTAAACACATTTAATTGACAATCATCCAACCTACAAGTCTGCCGTCCAGATCAACTAGACTACTATCGCTTCTTAATTTGGAATCGATTTCCGATCAATTAAAAGTGGGTCCAAAGGAAAGCATTCCTGGAAGCTTCGTCTATGTGGGACTGATACAAAACTCTTCAAAACAGCAACACATTTCACGGGAATGTCCTTTCACTGCTTTAAAGAATGAGTATCCAAGCGGTATTTTCAATAAATGAGACAAACACGAATGCAAACTGCTCCTTGGAAATCTAGCAGAACCTCCGTCTTCCATTTTACACGACCGCTGGGGTCGGATTTCTATTTCTGTGGCTTTTGCTTTTCTTCAGCAATGTCAGGGACCGAAGAGAGAAAATACTTACACCAGCGGCTGGATGCTGGTATTTCCCCTTTCGAAATTAGAAATCAGTCTCCGAGCCCTTGAGAAGAATGTGAGAACTTAGTGAAAAGTTCGACAGTAAGCCAAGACCCCCCTACCCTGTTTATTCATTTGTGTTTTTCTTTTTTAAAAAATCTGTGTGTATTTTTATGTGGTTTTGTGTGCATGCGTTTCTGATCTTTTTTTTTAAAAAAAGAACTCTGCTTTCTCGTCTAGTTATCCTGAGAGGACGATTGCCATTTGAGCCTTAACGCTGGGATCAAAACGACACCACTTTTTAGTGGGGTTTGCAAATCACATGGGAATGAATGAACAAAGAGCAAGTCGAGCAAAAGGGTTGAGTTAAGCAGGATTCGGTGGGGAAGGTATAGAGGGGAGGTGAATCCCTTGTTGCTGTGGTGGCTCTTAAATCGCTTTGTAATCGTTTACACCTGAATCGTTTTTGGGTTTTTTGTTTTGTTTTGTTTTTTGGTTTGGATTTTAAAAAAAAACTCCGGTGGTGAGCTGGAACAGCAAGCGCCTCGTTATTTCTGGAACCTGACAGTATATGCTGCTAAACAAGGGGCCTATTGGATCCTTTTGAATGGCCCTAAAGTTCCGCCTTTCCAGAGCCTGTAGATTCTGGCCAGCCCCATGCACACCCATGGCACCTCTGTGAAATCTTTTGAAACCTTCCCGCGGGAGTTAAGAACACCAGCAACGTGGGAAAGAGGAAGGCCTTGCAGCAAAGGTCTGATGTGCATAGCTGGGATATCTAAATCCATGGATGGGTGGGTGGGGGGAGATTCCAAGAGTTATTCTCCTCCAGGGTGACCTCTGCCATCCACAACCATTGGAAATCATCGACAGAGGATTTGGGATGTGAAGGGAGTTCACTGGAAGCTGAACTTCCCTCCTGATGGTATTATTGTTGTTGTTATTTATTTTTTTTATTTATTTAGTTATTTATACCCCGCTCTTTAGCCACAAGGCTATCAGAGCGGCTTACAAATTGTTTTAAGCAATAGCTATTTACACATCTACACTGCATTAAACAGTTTCCAATGTGTGTTAGCTAATTGCCCCCACAAGCTGGGTACTCATTTTACCGACCTACCAAAGGATGGAAGGCTGAGTGAACCTTGGAGCCCGCTGGAATCGAACTTGCAACGTGGTGGCTTGCAGTACTGGCATTTAACCACTGCACCACCAGGGCATCACCACCACCACCATCATCTCAGTTTCATGGTCTACCAAGTGTTACCTACTGTTGTTTTGCACCATCAGTGATCCTGATTCTGTCCAAGAATCTATGAATCAGTGAGGTATCTTTGGATAAGGTGGCATGTTCCAAATACTGTCACTTCCTCTGATTGTGCTACTGTGGTCCTATCTATGGCGATTTCATCATGGGGTATTTGTTAGTCTGGAGTTGCTCCCAGAACACTTATCATCACAGGAACCACAGTTGTTTTCCTTTCCCAGAGGAGCTGAGTCTCAGTTCAAGTCTTCCTCCTCCTCCTCTTCTTCTTCTGGTTTGGATTGTCTCTGTTCTGTAGTTTCATTGCAGTCTTTTAAAACTCTCAAACTAGATTGCTACTTACTATTATATACCTAATAGTTCAGCTTTGTGCATGTATGTGTTTTCACCCTGGAGCTCTTGTGTCATTGTTTTCTTTCCATTGTGTTAAGTCTGCTTCCTTGTTCAGGGAAGATAATCAAATTCCGCAACTTCTGTTTAGAAGCCAATGACATCATCAATATGGTCATTTCCCCCACCCCTTTCTTCCCCCCCCCGCCCCAGGCTGAATCACAGGGTATGAGCTAGTTGTGGGTGCTGGGTGTGGGCAAGTGTGTATGCTTGGAAAGTTACTTTTTTGGGCTACAGTTCTCTGAAACCCATAGTCAGGCTCAGTAGTGCTCAAATTGACTGGGAGATTCTGGGAATTATAGGCCTTACTGTAGACATCATATATGTAGAAACATATTATGTCACCTGATCCTGTTATCTTTTCTTGAAATTAAAGCAGTGGGCCAGACACTGGACATGGTACTATTGACCTGAAACTTATTGTTAATTGCAAAGAGGGCAGAATCATTGAATCAACCAAATGTACACAAATGTTGGCTGAGCAAGTTAGCATTGATTTAATGGATGCACTCTGGTTGGGGCTAACAATAGGATTAGGCCATTGTTTTCTGATCCCAGATATGGAGGCAAACTGTTCCAACCAGTGAAGGAAGCACTCTGCACATGCCCTGAAATACTCCCCTCCTTGTTTCACAGGTTACCATGCAGTCTGATTATTGAAGGTAACAACTGAAACAGATTTGGAGTCATAGTCCTAAATCAAATGAAGGCCAAGTAGGATTAAGTAAAAGAGTTTTAGAATATAATGACTGAAATCCTATTACAGTACTCTCTACTTGAGAAGTCCTTACTAGAGTAGACTGGATAAATTAATTGTTGAATGGTGAGTCAACCAGTAAGTAAATCTTGTTGATTCAATGGGTCTATTATAGCTATGACTAACAATAGGATGTAGGCCTATGTGAGCGAACTATAAACAGTCATCAAAACTCTTAAATGAGATTTTCATCTAAAGGGGGAAACTAAACATTAAAAGCTTGGTGAAGACAGGCAGGATGAATACCCTGAACTTGCCAGTGGAAGATTGGAAAGGAAAACAGTGAGGGTTGCAGGCAAGATTACATGGCAAGACATCCATAAAACCATCTCCAGTATTTGAAACTATTCCTACAGGACTGAAAGCCTTTTCAGTTGGAGGTAAGGCCTTTCCCACCTTAAGTAAGTCTATAGAACTGATTGGATAATTTGTGCATTTGCTTGATGCTTTATTTCCTTAAGAAACTGATCATTCCAATCTGTCAAAGGAAGAAGTATACACTCCATCTGAAAAATTTGTTAGGAAATAAAATGGTTTAATTCTGGGATTACACAGAATTGTGTTTTCACCTATCTCATGGAGACCATTATTACTCAAGAATAAAAAAGGATAGTCCTAATACACTGAACTTACTTTCCCCACTGATGATGATGGGTTATGAAATCTATCCTCTGTCCTTTATGTCTTTTCACAAATATGGTGTAAAAGTGATACCTCTGGTTAATACAGTATATTAAAAAATTATCTGTACATGAATGACAGCCAACACCTTTTTCTATCAGACGGTAATTTTTAGCAAGACTTAGGTCTATATTTGCACAGTAGAAATCTCAAACCTAGCCCTAAATACATTTATGACAACCTGGATTCAATTAATCTGACCCTGTAGATGGATTTGAGCTTTTAATCTTCTGGCTGACCTGATAACAAAGTGGGACTTCTGACACCTGCTTTATCCTTCATATCCCAATAATCCCAGGAAGTAAAATACAATTTGATTTGTGAAACAGGCTTTCTAGCCCTACCCATTCTTAATGTGCACTGATCAAGATATCATTTAGAAAAGTAATAGAACAAATCATGCCAGCCAAAAACCTAACACCATCCCATTAAGAAATATTCAACATGGGCAACAAATGAAGTCCAACATAAAAGACCCTGTCCATGTTTGTGAAAGATGCACACAGAGGAGTCTCTGGAGCAGCTCCCCAAATTAAATATTGTTAAGGCTGCAGTCCTATATGTGCTTATTTTGGGGTGGGGGGTTAGATCTCATTGGCCTGAGTGAGATACAGAAGGCATGCATAGGACTCTGTCATTAAGGCTACATTGCTTCAAAGGGAAAGACTGCAGCCAGTTCCTAAAAGCTCTGCTATCAAATTCAGTTGAGGTTAACTGGACAGGGCCCTTTAATTTAAGGAAAGAACTGGGAAAGAACTGAATCCTAGAAGTCAAGAGTTTTGTTGCAAAGAGTTTTGTTGACATTTTGGCTGGTGAACACAGTCCAAAGGAGGTTGTGCAGAACATGTATACCAAGGGTTCTTAACTTTTTTGTGTGTCCTTTCACAGCCTGATGAAGTCTACAGACTCCTTCTCAGAAGAGTGGTGGGCCCATACACTTCACCCCTTCCCTAGTGGCAGGTCTAATAACTACAGTAATTTTGAAGTAGTGATGAGCTTCAACAATATTTTCAGATATCTGCAACGACTGTAATGTGATATGAAAATCTATTTATTTCTATTGGTGACAAAGGCACAGGTACTGTTAATACAACTGTGGCTTTTTGCCATATCATAATGGAAGGAAATGCTAAATTTCAGTTAGAGAAGTTAATCAAAATAAAGATGTATTTTTCCCCATCCAAGTTTGTGCCTTTCATCTTTAAGACAGACTTATGTGACAGTTCCTAGAATAAATCTGTGAAATAAATATTCCTTTCTGTTCTTACCCACACAAATACACTTACGAGCCTGCTTACCCATAGCAGATTTCAATATGCAATGTAAGTACCTTGTAAACTGTTTAATTACTTTGTCGATAATCTGTTTTGTAAAGACTCTACTGATACATTTTGATTTTCCATGAAAAGGTTTTTCCACATTGGTGTCAGCCAACTGCCCTTTTATCTTTCACTTTCTTCTTATTTTTTCTTCATTACATGTTCCATTCTCTCCATTGTTTCCCTATCTCTAAGAAAGACTGAAATTTCTGAATGCACAACACTGTGACCCTTGGAAATGCTGCATCACTTTCAGGAATACGATGGGATAGACCATCTTTTCATCTTGTGAAGATTTCTTTTGGAGGAAATTCCCAGGGACATGGAAAGAAAAGAAAAAAACATTCAAGGGAAGTCATTTTCTCTCCCCTTTGCTTTCACCTTAAATTATTATAAAAATGAATGCCTTTAGAAAATAAAATATATCCCTCCTTATCTTTAAAAAAAAGAAAGAAGGAAATAAAGAGCAATTATATCTTTTTTCTTTTTTTTCTTTTTCTTTTTTTACAATTCAAACATTGTCAAAACTGGTGTTGTTTTGAATGTTTGAAATAAAGAAGAAAATTATGGTACACTATAAAATGAAATGAGTTATGGATATAGTTATTGAGGGCAATGGGATGAGATGGTTGCTCTGATCTCGCACTGACTGCTGGTGATTCTGGGCCTAATTTAAAGTGCTGGTATTAACCCTGAAAGCTGGGATGGGGCAACTTGTTGCCCTCCAGATGTAGTTGGATTTCAATTCCTATCATCCCTCATTGAAAGCAAAATAAAATAAAATAAGGAGTGTGTGGAACTGAAGTCGGTGTGTCCATTCATGGGAAGGAAGTGTGAGAGTGAGATTACCATTAATAGGACTGATTCAGAAATCATACAACAGTGAACAAGCTTCTCATTTTGACAAAAATTCTACTTAAGGCATCAGAGGTGTCACAAGATCCCCTCTTATTTTTCCACAGTAGTTTAATATCCTGCTACCCTCACATGAAGTCTTCCTAGCATTTTCACTTAAGGGTTAAGAGTAAAGGGGAAAAGGATCACACTGCTGCTGGGGGGGAAAGGTGCCTGGTGGAAGAACCTTCTGTAACAGCTGGTTGTGTTATAATGGTGTTCGGTGACAATTTTTTGTAGACACAGTTTGCTTCCACTGATAAAAATAACTGGTTGTGGCAATGCAAATGGGATTCTTTTTTAGGTATGTGAGTGTATGTATTCTCTAACTTACTGTTTGCATTTTTGTCTGTCGTTGGAGATGATCCAACTGCACCAGCCAGGAACAGAAGATGCTGTTATGCTACCTACCTTTATAGATTTAGGACTGTGCCTAAGGGGGAAGAACCTGTCCTCAGGTATATGACCCCCCCTGGGGAGGATGTCTGTGACTTCTATGCCCAATACTTCACTAATACATTAACTCCCAGTTTTGCTTATATAAGGTACTAGCATTCCCTCCTTTTTTATTTCTCTTTACCTTACAAAGCTATACATTTGTTTTCTCCTTTTCTTCTGCTGTATTTTTTTTTAATGAATAGGGTGAAGGGGATTTTTTGTTTTTGTTTTTGTGGAGGGGGGGGGTGTCATTCTTCAGATCTAATCTGAACTTGCAGGGAGGGAAGGATGTCTGGAGAAACTAAGATGAGCCAGTCCAGTAGTTCATATTTCTCACACGTGTGCAGGGGAAACAGGGAAGGACATTAATATAAATAAATATTACATTTATATTTATATTATTGTTTATAATTTATTAATTTATATTGCTGTCCTACCTTTCCTACCTTTTTTCTGACCAGAATGGGGACTCAAGATGGCCTACAAATGAAACCAGATACAGTATGAAAAAAGGATACAAAAGATTCTCATTAAAATGTAATTATCAATAACATTAAAAAAAGAAAACCTAAAATCAACCCGGTTGAAAATAGTGCAGCACCTCATTAAAGTACCTCCCTTTTAAAGACAGTCTTCCATAAGCTTCCTTGGTTGGCTGTGGTCCAGTCCTATCATAAGGCTGTTTCCTTCCATCCAAACACACCCTTGGAATAGTCATACCCACAGTTGTATTGTTGTATTGACAGTTGCTTGAAATAGATCTAACTTTATCTTTTTTGGTAGAGTGCATGCTTTGTATGCAGACAATTCCATGCTCAATTCTTGACACCAATAGTTCAAAAATGGAAGGAGTCTCCACATTTGAAATGTATCTATTGTACACAGTTATAGCAGGTTGATACCAGATTAAATGACATGTCTCCATCCTATGGAATTCTAGGATAGCAGTTTGGTGAGGTACTTAAAATTCTCTGCTAGAGAGCTCCATTCCATCCCTATGAACTACAGCATTAAAGCTCTAATGCAGAGAACTGTAAGCATTTCTCCAAATTATGAATCTTAGGACTTTGTAGGATGGAGCTGTGCCAGTCAAAGTGATATCAAACTGCTATAACTGTGCAGTGTAGATGCCCTTAGGTCTCTTCTACACTACACAATTAGAGCATTTTCATACCTCTCTACTGCCAGGGCTTCATCCTATGGAATCCTGGGATTGTAGTCTGATGAGAGATTTAGAATTCCTAACCAGAAAGCTACAGTGCCTCACCAAACTACAAAGCCCAAAATTCCATAGGATGATGCCATGGCAGTTAAACTGGTATCAAAATGTTATAATTGTCTTTGGTTCAATGCCAATCTATGAACCGTTGGCTTCCAGTCTTCAGAGAATTTCCAAGAAAGCAAGAAACAATTATAGTCAATGGGCATGAACATGGTACTGGTCTATGACATATCAGAAAATAATTTCAGTGCCCCACATCAGATATCCTGAGAAGCACTGGTTTAGATAATATGTTCCCTGGCAATTAAAGACAAGTTGGTTTGTGGCAGGTATGCAGTGAGTGAACATCATTTTCAGAATATAAACCAACCCAGTGATATATTACACTCTATTGAAAATGATTTGAGATATAATCCAACCCTGGTTTTTAATGCAGGGCTGCAACCAGAAACATATATGTTGCTTAAAAGTCAATCCAATGAGTTCAAGGGCATTTACTCCCATGTAATTCCTAGTGGTGCTGTCAGCAGGATTTGGGGGCAGTAGTCAAGAACTCCTCACCAAAATAAGGAGTCATATCACCAGAGTCCACAGTTAAGTAACTGAAATAATACACATCCAAGAGCGAGCTACCCCAAGTTTAAGTCAAGTGTCTAAATCCACTAATACAATTGTCATATCAGATCTGTACATTTGTTGTTAATTTCTGTCAAGTCGGTCTTGATTTATGGTGACCCTATGAATGGGAGACCTCCAAGGCACCCTGCCATCAACAGCCTTGATGAAGTCCTGCAAACTCAGGGTTGTGGTTTGCTTGCTTCCGTCAGTCCATCTGGTAACATAGACTTCCTCTTTTCCTACTGCCTTCCACCATACCAAATATAATAATCTTTTCCAACAAGTCATGCCATCTCATGATATGTCCAAAGTATGATAGTTTCCGTTTAGTGGTTTTGGCTTCTAGGGAGAGTTTAGGCTTGGTTTACTCTCCAACCCATTTATACTTGTCTTTCTAGCAGTTCATGGTATCCGTAGAACTTTCCTCCAGCACCACATTCCAAATGAATTCTCTTCCTCCAAGCAGTCTTCCCTGTCCAGCTTTCACAACCATACATAGAAATCCATGTTTATTTTTATTTTGCACCAACCAAGACAGTTGAATAACAAGTGATTTCAACTTGGAAGAATCTCAAATTAACCCATAAAACCATACTAGTGTTGTTATCCCCCTCCTTCCCTGGTGCCTTCCAATTTGGGTTTTAGCAGCCCTGATTGGCTGTGATGTGAGTGTCAGCACAAGGATTTGAGGTTTCCCTCCCCAATCTATTGTGCAAAAAAAAAAAGAAAAAAGAAAAAAAAAGAGCTTAAAAGCACTTTCTGTGGTGAATGCAATTGCGCCTTTGCTCAGCAGGAACATTCCTCATCCAGGACTGCCAAAAGTTTGAGAGCTGGTTGTGAAATGAAATTAACCAAAATGGATATCCAGTTCTACAATACAAGGCAATCTAAGGGTGTGAAAAGCCTTAGAATGCTTTACAGCCACATGAACCAGAAATGTGTTAACATTCACAATCCCAAATGCAAAAAAATGAAATGACATCTCAGAAAAATCATAGGTGAATTCAGAGGTTGGTTATTCTGATGCTTTTTTTAAAAAAAGGATGCTAATAGACAGCATTATTTACTTGGAAGGTTTTTAGGATTAAGTTAGCAAATGAATTGTATGAATGGAAGTTGATTCCAGTGTGACATTGTCTTGAGATGCTTAGTCTGTGGATAATGGTTGACCCTATCCAGAAACCTCAAAGGTGCTACAAGTTCCCCTTGTGTACAGTTTTAAAATGGTGGTCCATGCATGTGGGTTGATAGGGTGAACAAGTGAAAGAGACCAGGGGCCCATCTACACAAGGGGCAGCAACATGTCTTAACAGGGTTTTTGGCCTCAGAAGCCTCCATACGCTTCACATGCCAGATGGTGGCCATGAGTGATTTACTCACATTAGTTCTTCGGCACCACTGAATTTTTTTTAAAAAGTCATCTAAGATGTGTTGGAGTGACAGAGTAATTTTTTGAATTAATAGGAAAGCAAAAAACCAAAACAAAAACCCACCCTGTTTTATCGCCTTAGTGATCACTCGCTAAGGCAAAAATCCAACATGGTGGCAGTGGGCACTTGCCCTGTTAGCAAGCCCCCGCCCCTGGTCTCACCGCTTGCCCTAATGAGCAGGAATGCACACCCCATCGCTGTTTTTGAAAAACTACAGGAAAAGCCAAGAAGGCTTTTCCTGCATTGTTTTTGCCCTTTTGCCTCCCCTCCTTCCAAATAATGTGGATTGGTGCAGGATCCCATTTAGACAGGTAGAATTCCCAGTGAATTCCATGAGGGTTATTTTGCCATTTAGACAGGCCCCAGGTGAAAGTACAAGTGTGTGTGTGTTTAATTCTTCGAAAATGGATTGTCTGCTGAGTGAGCTGAGAACCTTGGCTGTGTATTGAAATACTGCTGATGTATTGGGTTGTATGTACAATGTCTGAATGATCCAAGCAAAGGAAAGGGTAGATTGCAGGTTTGCCCAGGAATGCCTGAACTGTATAGTTAGCCTCACATAGAGTAAACCCATTGAATCAACTGAATTTATGCAAGTGTTGACTGGCCAAGTTTCCACTGATTCCATGGGTCTATCTGGTTTCAATCAAAAAACAATCAGATTTAGGCCAGGAGTTGGAAATTTGTAGCCCTCCAGAAGTTGGTGACCTACAACTCCCAATGCCTCTTGTCATCAGTTAGACTGTCTAAGGCTGTTGGAACGTGCAGTCCAACAACATCTGGAGTGTCACACAATCCCTATCCCTGGTTTAGGCCATTCCTTGAAGGATAGAGTGACCAGCCTGACACAAGCAGTGGGGACAGAGTTGCATGGAATGAAGTGCCAGAACTCTAGACAATATCCTTTGCAGGTCTGAGGTAATGTAGTGAAATTTACCATTTCTGGGGGCAAAATGTACAGCTTATCTTTAAAAAAATGCTATTCCATGTAATTAAAACTCGTTGCAAACATCTCTTCCATCCTTTTAAAGCTAACCTATAATAAATAATTTTCTGCTGAAGTATATGATAAAACCAGAGCTCTGAAAATCATATTCAAAGGGATATCTCTGTTAGTCTGCATCAGTATACAAAAGGATCTTGTAGCACCTTTGAAACACACAGAGAGAAGTTTGTATCAGATGCAGGTCTCCCAGAGTTTACTTTTTCTGAGTACAGCTCCCAGACTTCTTGCAGTCAAAAAGTAAATTTTCAGAGTGCTGTATAAAACTATAGCAATACATTAAATTTCACTAAACACAGGAAAAATACAGCTACACCATCAAACAATATAAAACCAAAGAAGGCAAAAAGAAAATACTTCAGAACTATTACAAATGAAACCTGAAGCAAAGAAGCAAAACATTACAGAACTAAAGTAAGACTAAACCATAGCACCATACAAGTTTAAACGGCTTGTGAAAATAAGACAATCTTATTGAGATTTAAAGCATACACATGCATTAAAGTAGGTGCCAGGCTGCTTTGCTGGAGAAGGCATTTCATAAGGAAGAAAGGCCCTGTCTTTCATGCTGTAACTCATTTGGTGGTAGGACAAGGAGAAGAATCTCACCCTATTAGCTCAATCAGCTTTCCAATAGGTATTCCAGGGCCAGTTGAAGGCACCAGCGGCATCAGCATCCACGGGGCCCCCATCATTTGTGTGTGGGGGGGCTGTAGTAACCCTCCTCCTGCAAAAATATTATTAGTAATAATCTGAATATCCTGTACTGTGAATAGCTTAGGTTGAGTTAAGTTACACTGACCTAAGATAAACATATGGTCCCCCACAAATAAAGCATTGCAGGGGGGGATTCCTTAAATTCCTTAAACTGGTCCTGAGTTATTTGATTGCAACCCCATCATTCCTTACCATTGACCATGCCCGTTGGAGCTGATGGGAGTTGCAGTCCAAGATGTGCTGGAAGGAGTTGCAATACAGGAAGACCCAGTGCCCATTCCTGCTACTAATGTCACATCCCTCAAACCAGCCACTCCTGGGGCCCTTTCATGGTACATAATTACAGCACTATAATTCCACTTTAACTGGAGTCCTGGATTTTCAGTTTAATAATAATAATAATAATAATAATAAAAATTATTTATATCCCGCCCCTCTGCGAGCAATCGGGGCGGCTTACAACAATAAAATAGTACACAGTATAAAACAACTCAAAATCCCTTCCCCCCTTAAAACATTATTAAATTAATACAAATTAAAATCAATATATAATACAATTTATTAAAAACCCTTTCGAGCAAGCAGCATCAGTTTGGAGGTCCAGAAGCAACCTCCAGAGGGGGTTCCTGAGGCCGGGGTTAGCTATTCTGGAAAAGCCTGCCTGAAGAGAACCGTCTTGACAGCCTTTTTAAAGCTGTCTAATGTGGTGGTATATATGTAGGAGTTTCAGCCAGAGAGTTCTACAAACCCCAGGATTCCATAGGATGCAGCCATAGCAGTTAAAGTGGAATCATAGCACAATAACTGTGTAGTGCGAAAAGGTCCCTGCTCTTTATAGATAATCTCCAACCTGAGGAAACTGGCTGCCTAGATCAATGGTTCTTAACCTGTGGTCTGTGGATCCCCAGGGGGCTGTGATGTGTTCACAGGGGGTCCAGGAAGGCTTGAAGGCTGCTCAGCCCAGGTGACAGGAGCCAAGGCAAAGACTGGCTGGCTGGCTTGGCCTGTGCATTGCTCTTCAATCCGCTCTAGCCTCAAATTTGCAGGAAGAAGAAGGAGAAAAGTCTTCCTTCCCCCTCCAGTGCCTCTGAGGGAAGGGTTAATGGATGGTGTAAGTGTATTGTTGTTGTTGTTGTTGTTGTTGTTGTTAGGGTTTTAAATCTTGAGTTAAGTCTTGGGGGGGGGTGCGGAAACAAAATAGCAATAGCACTTCTATTTCTATACTGTTTATCAGTGCCAAATCACCCCCTAAACTGTTTACAACATGTTAGCTGATTGCCCACAGCAAACTGTGTACTCATTTTACTGACCTACAGAAGGATGGAAGGCTGAGTCAACCTTGGAGCCTTCTGGGATGGAACTCACAATGTTGTGATTGCACTACCGGCATTTAAGCACTGCCCCACCAGGGCTTCCTGGTGATATTTAAGGGGTCCCTGGTAAAGAAAAGATTAAGAACCATTGGCCCAGATTATTTTTACACTCTGGGATGATTTTACATATACTGTTTAATATATATATATATATATATATATATATATATATATACCTGTATGTATATATATATATATATATATATTGCTGTAATTATGTACCATGAAAGGGCCCCAGGAGTGGCTGGTTTGAGGGATGTGACATTAGTAGCAGGAATGGACACCTGGTCTTCCTGTATTGCAACCCCTTCCAGCTCTTCTTCGACTGCAACT